>CM053801.1:20944835-23444835 GCA_028671895.1 Oenanthe sinensis
GCCCGTGCGAGCTACTGCTCTCGTAAGCTCATATGATTGTAAGCTCTTAATTTAAAATTGACTGGCTTGCGAAC
Source organism: Oenanthe sinensis (assembly GCA_028671895.1). Classification (NCBI taxonomy): domain Eukaryota; kingdom Viridiplantae; phylum Streptophyta; class Magnoliopsida; order Apiales; family Apiaceae; genus Oenanthe; species Oenanthe sinensis. The sequence continues at coordinate 20,944,910 of CM053801.1, forward strand.
TTCACTGACAAAATGGAGCTAAGCTTACATATTAAAGAGGTTGAGCTTGAACAAGAGATCTACGCTGGGTTTATTTAGCATCTAGGATCTGATGGACCATGTTAAAAAATAATCAGGTTTGATCTATCATTTATTTTGCCTTTAGGATCAGCTGGTCTATTTTTATAAAAATGAATATTAGGGATGGGCGTTTACCCGTTTAACATGAAAATTATCGACTCCATCCGACTAGTCCCTAAATTTCTATCGCCCATTGTCACAATTTCTATCGCCCTTTTAGTCACACAACTAGCATTAGTGCCCGTGCAAGGCACGGGGCTCATTTAAATTCTCCGATTAATTATAATTTTTAAAATCATTGTTGATTCATTTTTAATTATAATTTTTGAAATCATTATTGATTCATTTTATATTAAAAAACTATACTTTACTATTTCAGTTTATAGCATTATAGTTTCACCACACAAATTTTATTTTGATTCCAGCATGCTCGTATTATTAAATTAGTGTTCAAAGGTTACGATAGGACGGTGAAAGTTCATGATATCAGAAACCTTATTGATTTCTCAATTCAGGGTTTGGACAGTTACATCCAGAAATGTGAAGACTGAAGAGGTACATCAAATTAAATAGTCAAGAGAAAAATAAATTTGCTTGCTTGAGAATAAGACTTGTAGTCAGGTCTAAATGAGCATTTGGTTATAATAATTATATCATGTAGGGATATAATAGTATTTTCATATGGAATAAATTTGCTCAGGAATCAGGTTCGGATCCTGGTTTGAATTTGGTATTCCCCTGTTATAGATGTTGTAATAATTGTATCATGTAGGGATATAATAGTATTTTCATATGGAATAAATTTGCTCAGGAATCAGGTTCGGATCCTGGTTTGAATTTGATGTTCTGTAATAGATTTTATAGTAAAATGTCCAAAATAACACTTTTTAATAAATTGCCATCTCCAATCATAAAAAAACGTCAAGTGAAATCACGTTTATAATTTTTTTTATGTACAGCTGCTTTATTGAGCTCGCAAGTGATTGAAGTGTTGGACTATTAGTGGGAAGCTGATATGTCTATTGTTTAATAATGCATTCTTATTGGGCTTGGTACGAATGTGCTGATATTTTTTTTGTCCAACACATCTTAAGATGCGTTTTCAATTTATTTATTTTTGGAAAAAACGTAAATTAAACTTACGTTTTTAGGAAATAAACATAACATTAAAATGCGTTTAAAAAAATGCAAAATTAAGTTACATTTTTTTAGTGATAAAATATCATTTTTCAAAATTATAATATTTTTGATCATTTCTTTTAAAATTGTGATATAAAGGGATTACCCTAGTATATTTTGTACAAGTTAAAATTTGGGTGCACTGAAAGTTTCACACAACTCCGTTAATGAAATTATTGTTTTGTTGCTCAATTTTTGTCGATTTAAACCTAGGAATTTTCTAGAACGGCACCCCCTTTTTTTCCTTGTACATGGGTCTAGGCGTCTTGCTTGACCCAATTTATGACTCATATTATTTACAAAAGATACGTAGATACGAAAGTGAATATATAACATTAGCATTTGCCAACTTACAAATGAGAGTCTAGACGGTAGTGTTATATAAGATTTGCCTGTGTGTTTTTGCGGATCACAGATATACTTCATGATCGATATACACTTGGACTATATACGTTTCATGAGATTTGAGTATAATTCCTTACAAAACAAACATGAGATTTTACTATTTAGAGGATTAAACTATAATGTGGGGATTATATTATTGGACTATAATTCTTCGAAACAAATATAGCCTAAGCAACTTGTTTCGTCTATAAAATTTATCTTGGAATTCCAGTCGAGTTATATCCCCAATCACCGGAGATAAAAGATTAATATGAAAAAACACAAGTAAAGGTGCTTCCACTTGAGTTTTAATCTCTTTTTTTGTAAATACAATCTAAATAGACAAATTGCTTAGGCCAAATCATTGGATAGAAATATCATTATTTGATTGATCTAAGTTCGCGCAATTTATTATTTATGAAAATTGTATTTTGATCAATCGCCGAAGAAAATCAACGTGAATTTTGAGAAAGATGAAAATCTGATACGAAGGATGTTCAAGTGCATTTCAAGTAATAAGTGTATAAAATTTATCTTGGAATTCTAGTCGAGTTATAAACCCCCTCCATATCGAGAAAAATGAAAATATGATATGAAATGATGTTGATCAAGTGCATTTCAAGTAATGACCGGCATTATCTGGGACAATCTTCTTGTTTCAAGCGAACTACCTGTTTGGAACCTTTGTGTGACTGGACCATGCTCGAAGTTATGCTGAATAAGTCAGTTTGAGGGTTGGTTACTTAACATTCACAAGCTCAACGCAGACGAGTCGTATTACGAGCATTCTACCAAGTTATGTTTTTTTAATTCAGAGAAAAAGTTACTCGCAGCACTCAAGGATGGGTTCACTCTATATACTGATTATTACAACAGCAAACATATTGTACTTCTCATCTTATTCGACATTTCTCCAAGATGGCTGAAAATTGAAGGTTACTAACTCAACATTCTTTTGTTAATCAAATTTAAGTTTAACATTTGTAAAGCTTAACTAAGAAAAATAATTAATTATCTATCATACAAAAAAAGCTCAGGAACCAAAAATAAGAGTCAAGTACTTTGTTACACAAATACAAGCATCTAGAAGATATGGGTGTTAACTAAGGAGTGCAATCCCCCCCCCCCCCCCCCCCCCCCCAAATTCAACACTAACAAATCATATGAATGCATGTACAGTAAGAATCTGCAAGAATTAGCCTAGCAAGGTAACAAAGGTCAAGAAGTCGAATATCGATGAAGACACACCGAGGCATGTGTGCATAAGTATTTAAATCCTTGTAATTAGCCATAACCATATAACCAAGTACAAAGAGGTGTTGACTTGGACTGGCAAAACACTTAGAAATACCTCTATGAGAGTCTTAGTGAAGTTTCCACGTATGAGTTTTTAAAATAACCCTGTGGAAAATATTTTGAAATAGCTACGAGGTGGGGAGGGATAGCAATACAACTTGTGAAATAGAAGGGGCAAGCCATTTAGTTGCTACATACCTATTTTCCCAGCAGTGAAAATGCAGGAATTCTGCATGCACCAAAATTTCTTCTTGAATCAGTTGATCAAGAAACTAAATTTTGGGCGTGCACACAAACAAAACCACATTATGGATAATATAAGTCCACGGTCAAAATGCTCTTAACAATGATAATGGTACCAAAGAACCCATAGGTATACATACACTCGGTCATTTAATAACTTAAGAAGAAGCCGCTGAATTAGCAAACAGCTGGAAAAAGGATATACAGCAAGTGGAGTTCATTTTTTATTACTTACACCTGCAGAAGCTCCACACTTCCTGTATTTCCAATCCTAGTGATGTTTGCAAGGACAAGCAGGCAAGCATCTATCTTAATGTATCAACTTTGGATAAAGCGACAAGTAAAGAAAAATTGGGAGGGCAAAAAGAGCAACTCGATGCATTTCACATCTTAATGACCAAACACTGCTATATGTTTTCCTTTTCTCTAAAACTAGTACATAGTGCCAGGGAAGCCCTACCATTCATCTATCTAACCATTTCTAGCTGCACAAGGCCAGGTAAAACTCTGCTGCATAAGCAGCTGTGTATAACAGCTTTCAAACACAATCTACACAGAACTTTATGGAGATGATTTCCAGTCAAATTGTAAACCATTGCAACCATTAACTGCTCCAAGTCCATTAAGCATACTCATATCCTGCTGCTGATGATTATTAACATTCTGATCTCGATTCCCTGCCATCCCTGCCCTTCCATTCATGCTGACAGAATTCTGGAGCATTGCAGCTCTGGCTCCAAGTCCGTTACCCATATTTCCAAATCCAGTAAACCCAACACCTGAATTGCCATTGACCGTTCCATTTGCTACGAGGCTATTAGCACCACCGAGGCTTCCGTTATTGCTTGACTGTAATAATCTGTTCACATTTTTCATCTCATTTCCCAATGAACTCCCACCTGCCATATCAGTACCACCAAGTTGCGAAGACATCATCATGTCATGAATTATTTTCTGGACAGAGCTCTGTGAATCATTGGGTTCATCACCGGAAACAGCGGGCTGTTGCATGGAAATGTTTGGGGAATTTACAGTATTTATGTGCGCTGAAGCTGTCAATCCATTATTAGAAGTTTGTGGGGGGTTGTTAGTTGCGGAAGGGATGGGTGACTGGAAAGGAGAATGGTTGGACTGAACTTGCGGGATAGTAGCTGAGGAACCAGGAGAGGGAATCTGAGACCCACCTCCATACGGACTGTTTGCACTATGCACTTGGTTTTGTTGTCTAGAATTCATTGGGTTTTGATTAAGAAGGCCAGCAATGGTACTGGTGGAAGCAGTAGCAGGCGCCGAGTTCAGAGAGTTATTTACACTCTGTATACCATTGTTGATTGAAGCCATTTGCATAATAGTAGCCTGGACAGAGTCCTCATTATTGGAGTTCTGGGCGACTGTTTGCTGTTGCAGTTGTTGCTCAGGCTGCTGGACCTGGGTATGAGGTCCTGAAGTGCCTGTTCTGCGAGGAAACTTGGCCAAGCTCTCTAAAGGAAAAAGGAACAAAAATAATGCAGCAGCAAATTTAGCATCATCCATTAAACATCAAGATTTGCAGAAGCAACATCTACGAGGAACCATATCCAAGTCACGTGAACTAGAGGAAAGTAATAGGGATTCTAGCCTAAATACTTGGTTTTTTTATACCCTGCGCAACAGATGCATGGTTGGTTGTGAATATTCAGGTGTAATGGCCTAAAATTTGTGAGTTACTCATTTACCCTAATTATCCAACTTTCAATACCAAATTTTGTGCACTTAAGCGAAAGAGCCGAACTAGATTATACTTTTATGTTTGTAAACATGAAAAGCTTGTTAGCTTGTTTAAAGCATTTTCAGTTTGAAGCATTTTTTTTCCTTCTAATTATTCAATTACAAATCCGCAGCACCCAAATTCCTCATTTATTAATGCTTGATTCACACCCTTATTTGATGAGATATTTTATTTTTGTAAACGAATCTCGGTTTCCACAGCACCAAATTTAGTGGTTAAAATTGACAGCTGCAATTAAGAGCTTACCCATAGGTCCAATTCCATTTTGTAGGCCGTAATCAATCAAATCTGCCATGCTATTAACCACTTCTGATATCTGCATTGTAGCCACAAACAAATAAGTAATAAGTTAACTATGCATGAATACAATCTAAAATATGCAAGTCAGTCTGTTTGAACTACAACATAGTTATGTTGCTCCTTTCACGAGCTAGTACTGATACTTTCAGCCATGTTGTGCTAAAACTAAAAGAGGGGGAAACCTAAAAATGTGTTTCGGACATTCAAATGGTAAATTTTTGTAATATAAGAAGTTCACAACAGTTTATCACAAATAATATTGAATATCTAAAGGGAAAATTGCAAGGAAGTATTCCCTTTGTTTCAAGTCCATCCAAGTATCTAACACAATAACGGATTGAATTAAGAGAGAGAATATGTAAAAGCAACAAATACATATACTTACCAACTGCAAATTTTTCAAAGAGACTTCCATATCATATTAGCCCATATTCAACAAATTGCTTTTTAGTAAATAGTTATGAATCAACTATGCGAACCTAGTTGCAACTTGCAAGTACAAGTCAAAACATCCCCCCTCCCCACTTGCACACGGAGAAAGAAAAGGAGAGGGGAAAGGACATCACTTTCACGGCTGCACTATGGTTGATAACACTTTATACATAAGATCTAGGATAAGTTACCTATCACATGATTCAAACATATATTACATATTACCATAGCAGTTTTTTCCTACGTAATGGTACTCTATATATATATAGTTCAATTTGTGCTTTGGCAAGGAAACATTAGTACAAATAAAAAATAATATTCTCACATATATATATGTATAGGAATTATAGATAATATGATATGATAGAAAGTTAAATTTCATTTACAACAGAATCCCCAGTATAGAAATAGCCACAAATCTATATGTTGCATTTATTAAACCCTAGTGCTCAATAAAATGCAATACTGCTTTATTCGTCAATCAACTTCACACAAATCTATATATTCCATTTATCTCAATTTATTTTCAAAACAGATAACATGAGAATATCAGAAGAATTATCATACATGCAGAAGTACAATACCTGAAGACACCGTACATATCGTTTAGTGTACCCTAAATCATTTACCAGCGGTACCTCCAAAGCTTTTGCCAATTGACGAGCTGATGCTACAAACCTATAACAGAATAATAATATAAGAACATTACATGCACTAAACACCTATGGAGTACTATGAGAATGTTTTATGGCAAATGATTCCCATCTATAACTATAGCCCCCCTTCCCAAGGACAAATGCATGCAGTCATGTGCAGCACTCACCCTGATGAAGTAATGACAGAAACTATATTCACAGATGCACGGGAACATAAAACACATTAAATGTAACTGTTTTGGAGGCATTAGAACATAAAAACTCCAAACTGGAGCATGCAAATAGATTTCTCTTTTTGTATGAAATATTCATTGTTCAATTGGGAGCAATTGATTTCTTTAGGACCTACGACTTTGAAGTAGAAGGGAGACTGAACTGCGAGATTGCAATACAAGGAAAGAATGAAAAGAGTTGCATTTTGAGGCAAGGGTGGAACGGATACAAGACTTACATGTTACAGTTATTTTGCAGTTCTGGAACAGATAAATTAGGTGATGAATTTTGAGTAGCAGCCTGATACTTTTGAGCAGCAGCCCCAAGCTGACCAACCTGCATGTACAGCAAAGGTCAATATGCATCCATAAACTCCCAGATACATCTTAATCTTACTTCGAAGTACGAAATTCCAATACATAACTTAAAATTTCAGTGCAAGCTAACTACGCCTGCTTACCTCATTACTCCACCTTATCACCCACACAATGTAACATGAAAATCAATAAATGTGTAAAATAACTAACCAAATCAACACCAAGAATGATAACTAGAAACAAGAATCCCCATTAGTTATTAGTAACATCAAGGACTTAATATATATACTTCAGTAATGACTTCATATTAACCACAGGTGCTACAGATATGAGCAGGGCATGTCAAAAAAGGGTTACAACGTATAGCGGACATATTAGATTGGAGATCTCATTTTACAAGCCAAATGTGGATAACTTAAATAAAAACATTAATTACAAAGGTTTCTATGCGGACATTTCTCAAAGACCTCAGAATATGCAATCATTAAAACTCATGTGACAACTCAAAATTTAAGGGGGAAAACTAAAATCAGTATCACCTCGAAAAACAGAATCCAACAAAGAAAAGACTAGTGGTAACAAAACAAACTCTTATTTCTTTAAAAGAAAGTTTAGGCTGTGTAATAAAGGTTATATATAAGCAAAGTTTATGTATCAAAAGAAGTAAAAAGTTCAAGCGAGTCGAGCAAGATCTCAACAGATACCTGCGGTATCAAAAGTCTTCGAGGGATAAGCTCTTCGTGATGCCGAGCACAAAATTCCCAAGAGCATATCTGGTGATAGAGAGATCGGATAATAGATGCAATGAATAGATATTAACATTAACACATTGTCTTAAAAATATAACTATATTTGTTTAACCTTTAGGTCTAAAGAAAAAACTAGCCGCAACTGTCCTTCACGGACTACACGGAGATGATCAAACACACTTTCTTGGATGGCTTTTGCATAGTCGAGGACAATCTGACCAGACGTATTCTGGTACTCACGTGGCATGTCAACATAAAAAAGTTCTTCTAGAGTACCGCTCTCGTACTTCATTTTGAAAAGCCTAGGTAGAACCTCCGCCGTTGCCTCTGCGTGCTTACAAGTTTTAGATATATGAAAGTAGAATATGTAACAAATATATATACTATATATGTATATGCATGCATATATGCACACACACTGACATAAGCATGTGTGCATCTGCGTTTGTGATGCATGTATATAACTATGTATTAAAGTATACGTATGTGTACATAAAGACTGCAATTAACTTAAATAACTAACCCTATGTGACAATATTTATGTAAACAAATTGCACCCAGCTAACAGACAGAAAATTAGATCAGCCAGTTGCAACAATAAGAAAATAAGAATTAGCTAAAACCAAGACTCCCGACAAAGAACGAAAACTCACCAAAACCACGGCCAGGTTTGCGGTTACATATTTCACAGTGCCATACATCCTGCACAATTATAAATAAGGATTATATCACTTCTAAGCTGTTTCAACAGGCGCATATAAATAGTTCACAAAAGCTTTGTTATAAAATTAAGTTAATATATAATTGTTATAACCCTTGGAACCAAACTTTGCTCAGATATATGCGAACAGGAAATATGATGTACACCTTTAACAAGTAACCATGTAAAATATGAGAAATTGTTACTGATCTAAAGTGGGCAACATTCAAGTTCGTTTAACATAGATAAAGTTCCTAGGAAACAAACCTGGGGGAAAACTCCGGTAGTTTGGCGGCCATTTCCATACAATGAAACACACCATTTTTTCTTGGCATTTGGAGCAAAATATTCAGCAACAAATTTCCTCCAGAACTCAATATTGTTGTCCTACAATCAAAAGGATCAGAATTAGCAATGTGTTGGCAACATTCCTCACATAATTAACATAAACAAAGACTATATGAGATAGCTAAATCTCACTTCAGGTCTGTGTTGTTGTTGATACATATAATGTGTCAGCCGCCTAGCACACATTCCGGGTTCATATACTGGTTTTGAAGGAGATCTTGAAGGCAAATTTTGTGGCTGGAACTGAGATTGCAAAGGGGATCTTTGTTGGGGATTTGCTTTTAGGAGTTGTTGCTGCAACATGAGTCTTTGCTGATGCAATTGATTTATCTGAGAAGCCTGGGGGCCCTGCCTGGACATTTGAAGGTACTGCTGCTGCTGCTGCTGCTGCTGCTGCTGCTGCTGCTGCTGCTGCTGCTGCTGTGGATGCATATACAATGACTGATCAGAGTGTTGGCCCTCAATCTTTACAGGAGCCAAACCTCGCATTGTCTGCATTTGTTGAGGTTCCAATTTCACTGCACCCAGATTCCGCATAGATTGCAACTGCATTGATGATTGACCATGTTGATCATTTGTCATTTGTGGCTCTAACTTGACAGGTCCAATTCCACTCATCCCACCTCGAACAGATTGATACTGCATCTGCTGTTGTATCTGCTGTTGCTGATGAATATTGTTGGCGGCAGGGAACTGTTGCAAAACCTGCTGATTGTGTTGGAAGTTTTGAGATTCAAGTTGTTGGCCTTGAGGATCCTGAAACATCTGGTTCCCTGAAGAGTTGGCGAATTGTTGTCCCTGAACTTGAACAGAGTTATTGGGATGAAGTTGACCAGAGTTATTGGGATGAAGTTGACCAGAGTTATTGGGATTGCCCATATTTGACACAGAAAACGACGAGGCAGCGGGATTGAAACCCATTCCATTTCCAACACTGGAAAGTGGATCAGACTCCGCCCCATTATCAATAACCCCTCGCTGCGAACTCCCTGGACCAGAAAGAGCAGCACTTGGACCACCACAGCCAAAAGTCTGATGGAGGAGGGACGAAACATTCGTCCCATTCCCCATCATACTCATGCTGTTGAACTGATTACGCTGTTGCATATTGAATCCGGTCTGAGGAGAGTTAACAGAACCCCCTTGACCACCCATGAGAGCTGAATTCGACCTCAAGAGTGAAGGTGGAACAGACTGCCCCCCACCACCAAGCGGAGGCCCTGAAGGCACCATCTTTCAGATACTATATACACCAATCTTGCATATATATCTGCAGAATCTGTTACAACCAACAAGTAAACAAATTAAACTCAAAATTTCCATAAATTAAACCTTTTAATCATTTCAACAACAAACAATAATAAAATTAACCTGAAACTAAAATTCCCAAATCTGAAAACCCCCAACTAAACCATACTTCAATACACAACTTTATACATTACACAAACTTGGCTTAAAAATTCAATCTTTAAACAAGAAACACAACAATCCCAATAAAAATGACAACTTTACTACACAACATTAATTAATAACCCAACCCCACTTAAAGAAACAACAAATAACATCACCAAACCAATTGATCATGCCATAAAATGTGTAATGAAACAAAAAATACTTGATCTGTAAGTAGAATTTAGGGCTTTTAAACAGCTAAAAACTTACTAGATACAAAAAGGCAAATTCCACACTAACATCTTCAATACAATCCACATATTTTGATTCAAAACACAACACCAACTACTACAAAATCACAAAATTGTATGTCAGAGTTATACACACACACATGTTTATACATAACACTGGAAATGACCCTTTTCTTGGTTGGTCTTGATTACATACAAAAACACTATATGTATATGGTAAGGATTAACTATATATATATATAAGTTGAAGTTGCAAGTCTATGCAAGTGATACAAAGTAAGATAAAGACTAGAGAGATTTTGCTGTTAATTCTTTGCTGTATCTATCTATGCTTAGATTTTCAGTGAGAGAAAGTTACATAAAGAGAATGTGTGTGTGTGAGAGAGAGTGAAAGTTCTTGTAGCGGACGTCAAAGCTACATTAGATTGGATTGAAATTTTTAATTCATTCTTTTACATTTCATACTAACCTTTTCTCTCTCAAATTTCAAGTCAAATCTTTTTCTAACTATAATAAACAAATATAAAATAAAATGTTGTTTAGATATAGACACACACAATGTATGTGTGTATGAGTATGATCCTATGCATCCATGTAATGGGTTTATATAGGGTTGGTCATTTGAATTTGGTCTTCGTTTTTAGATTTATTACAGATTTTGCCATTTGTGATTATATACATACATCTTAAATGAAATATCTAGAAAATCCTAACAATATTCGGTAACATATGTTTTATAATTTTTTTTATTTTATTTCAAATTTGGATTTCAAGTTTAAACTTTGTTATAAAAAAAGTCAATTGATACTTTTTTGTGGGACCTTTGGATATAATATACTTTTTAGTGTATATATAATAAATGCATTTATGATTTAAATTCAAAATTAGATGTTAATATGAAAAACGGTTAGGGTATATTCCTTTTAGATTTTGTGAGATTTTTTAGATTTTAAAATTTGAAGTGTATTTGGTTTTGAAAAAAGAGAGTAATACTAGAATTACAAAAGGTAAAATGGCTAATTTATAATTGAATTGATCATGAACTTACAACTGGATCACTAAATTTAAAAAATTTGCAAACAACTCATTTAACTAATTAAAACTTGCAATTACATAACTATTTCCACTCACTCATTTAATGGAACGAAAAACTGATATGATATGATGATATATCTGATACAATCAAATCGATCCATATAAAATAAAACTATCAACCCAATTATTTTCTCACTTACATCCCTTTAAATCAACAATTCGTAAAAATTAAAGAACAAAATCATTTGTTTAAACGGACTCTAATTCAATTGGTTGAATTTGAATATGATATCTTAGTTGGAGTTAATATATAAGTTGAATTAGAGCTGATGTATGAGCGAAGTTGTCAATAATTAATGGTATTTCATTAAAAGTCAATAAAATTTAACAAACATGTAATTTATTATGAGTTTAGTTATCTGATTGCAAGTTATAATTAGTTTATTTACTTGATTGTAAGCCTTTTTGAGTTATAAAAATTTGTTGTCAAATGACGTAATAACGATAATGTGGTAATTTTAAAAAAAATAATTGTTGAGATTTACATGAATACATAAGTAATTCATTACATTAAATATAATATCTAATGTGTGTGACACGTCATTTGGTAACAATTTTAATTTTTTATAACTAAGTTTGTGTCTTGTATTACGGGATAAATGGCTAATTGGTCATTGAAGTGAAGGTCGACTTTGAATTAGGTCATTAAACTGAAAAAACTTTCGATCAACTCAGTAAACCTACATATAACTTACTATAAAGTGATTAAACATAAAAAACTTTTCACTGCCGTTAAATGGCTTTGACTTTTAATGGTCTTCCGTTAAATCCTTACAGATCAGTTATCACGTTGATTCATTGACCCATTTTGACCCGTTAATATTTAAACCCGATCCAAAAATATAACCCGGTCATTATAATCCAACCCCCAATATCAAATATAAACCTAATTAAACTTAATTACACTTTATTAACATAATAATTTCATCTCTTTTCCTCCTCCCACCTCTTGACTCCCTTCATCTACCATCGCCGCTGCGGTGGCCTGCCACCACAAAACCCTAACCCCAAATCGAAACTTGTTACCCAGATAATAAACTATTATAGAAGGGGAGTTGAATATAATAATATCAAATCAATCGTCTAAGAACACAAGTATTTAAAAGAAGTATTGTCTTGTATTAATTTTTGATGAACTTAATACATAACTCTCTCAAGAAAAACAAAGTTCTTAAGAGCTACTAGATTATGAGAATGATAATTATATGAATGTATTCAATGTTAACCTAATTCTTTGTTTATATAGTACACAATTACAAAATCAAATACAACAAGGATATTGATAAGGATATATTTCAGAAAGGTAATTGGATTGCAATATGACACTTCCATCTTTATCGTAATCAATCTCTGATTTATCTGTTTCCTTCTTTGACAAACTCCAATCTTCATAATCTCTGTCGGTTTATAATCTCTGATTGACTTATACTCTGATTTGCTTAAACTCTGTCTTGATTAAACTCTGTCTGAGTAAACTCTATTGACAGCTTCCATACTCTGATAACATCAGCATAAACTCTGTTTGTGATATTCTTTGACAATATCAGTGTTTGCATTTCCAACAATCTCCCCCAATTTATGCTTTATTCAGTAAAATATAAATTCAACTTATGATGTCAGAAACCATAGAGACAAATGTATCAGAGTTTGATTTTTCCATCTTGACTTAAATTCTCCTATATGAAAAATCTTCAGATAGAAACTGATCAAGTAATTTCTTCTCAGCAATCTTCAGTAATTCAATCAGCTTCTCCTTTAGCTCTTTCATCTAGTCACTAGAGTCATCAATCTGGAATATTGCAGTTCTCAAGTTATAGATTGATGTTCTTTCCATTTTGTAATCTAGAGGAATGCAACAGGCTTTCTTTCCATCAGGGTTTAGTATAAGTGTATGAATTTCTAACACCATTTTAACCTTTGCATCCCCTTTAGTCATTTCTTTTTTTCCACCTTCAAGTATGTATCCTGGTCTATACACCTCAGGTTTACCATTAATAGCCTTTCATTCTTCTTCTCCTCAATAACTCCCTCTAAAATCTTCACTCACTTAGCTGTAGCTCTATTTTCATCATTTAGGAGATAAAGAACATATTTAAGTTCTTTAGATGACTTATGAATTAAGTCTTCTTCAGCAATCTTCATCACTTTTCCATTCTCCAAGAAATACAGAAGCTTTCTTTAGCTTGAGCACCATCAAAAAAATCCTTTACTATGTGAACAGCTATCAATTTGTCCAAATGTTCTTGATACAATTCTTCCTCATACTTGTCTTTTAAAGAAAAAGGATCTCTGAAGGTATTTGCTTCACCCCTGTAGACTTTAGCTTGAGAATCACCAACATCACCCTTGTTTTTACCAAGTCTGTCATTGAGAGTTAAAGTTTTAGATTTATGCCACAGAAGATCAAGATTTTTCTTTCCGCTCAAAGTTTGTTGTTCCTCTTCCTCATCTTCAAAACTTGTTCCTCTTGGGAGAAATGTTATACCAAGCATAGTAAGAGGAGTTTTTGACTTTGCTGGAAATTTCTTTTGGATTGTAGGAGTTGGTTTTGTCTTCACCTCACAGGCTTGGTTACATTCTTCTTTGCTTGAATAAGTACCTTCTTTTGAATTGATATTCTCTTTGTTCTTACATTTCTTTTCTTCTGGACTTGAGCATTGTCAGTACCAGTTTTCTTCACTTCTTCTTCTACAGCAACTGGATCCATTTCTGAATTTTCTTCTTCAAATAATTTCATTGCTAGTTCTGCATCCTTCTTATTTTATTCTTTAATGTTCCCAGGATTTTCTTCTTCTTCAAGCCTCTTTGCTAATCCATATCAATATCTATCAGAGTTAGTTTGTCAGAGTTTGATGGAATCAGAATTTGAGTAGTAGTAAGAGTTTGTCCAGTCAGAGTTTGTTTTCCATCCTTATGACTCCCTTGACTTTTATCATCACTACCATCACCAGGTTTATCAGATTTTAGCACAGCATCCTCCTTTCATTTGTCTTTTGAAAATTTCTCCCCATTTCTAACATCATCCCCCATTTTTATAGTTAAGATGTCCGCAATGGTATGCAATAATGTTTGCATGGATGTGACAGTTGTAGCAATTTTATCTACCTTAGCTTTCAAAGTATCCTATTTAGTAGAGACAGTTTTGAGCTTCAATTCCAATGCATGTTGAGAAGATGAAACAGAAGTTTGAACAGATGCACTGGTTTTACTCACAGAGTCCTTCAAATCACAAACTTCACTATGAAGACCCTTTATTAACACAATAGTGGCCTTTAGAACAGTCTTCATCTCATCAGAATTTATTTCAGAATCAGCTTTTTAAAGGAGTTCATGAACACGTGGCCATGAAATATTCTTATGAGAAAATTTCCAAGACATATCCCAGATGGATTGTCTTTTTGAGCTTAGAACATCAGATGTAGAAGGATCACCCCTACTACTCTCCATTCTTATTCCTTCATGATCAAGAGCAGATTCTATTTCACCATTCAATTATTCAACAACAAGATAGTCAGGATAGCTCATCTTCAATCTATCAAAAGCATCAAAAGAATCATGTGGCCATCTCTTGGAGTTGTATCTCTGGGTGTATAGAATTGATAGATATGTGACTTCTTCATCTTCAAAAATTGGCTCATCAGAGAATGCTTCTTCATTATTAGAGCTTGGCATCTAAGACATTGTAGTGACAGATAAACTCTGAGTACCTGCAAAAGAAATAGAACACCCTAAATCACTCTGTTCTTTTAAAGTAATCTCATTACTTCTCACATCACACATCTCATGACTTTTAATAGTCAGAGTTTGCTCACTAGAAGTAACTAACTTTTTTCTCAATTCTAACTCTTCTTTTTCCAGATCCAGTGTCTTCCTCTCATGGTTACTTCTATTTTTCACACATTTTACCTCAGTCTCATATGAAAGGCTCAAATCACTATGACTTACAGAAATAAGAGGTGGCTGATAAAGGAGATCTGTGGTCACATGGATAGAGGGTTCCTTTCCAAGACTATCCATTGCCATGAGATCAGTGTTTGACAATTATGGAAACCATCTCCATCATGTCAGAGTCTGTGGAATCATCAGAGTTTGCATCAGAGTTTGTCTCAGACTCTAATTCACTATTTTCCTTGACCATTACAACTTTTTCTTTTCTTGTTGAGACTTTTAAAATTGTATCTTTTGGTTCTTCAATCCTTGTCTCAACATTCAAGGCAACAAATTTTACCTTGCTACTCTTATTATTCTTCCTTTGCTGTAATTCCAAATCATGAGTCTTCAGTCTTCCATAAACTTCATCTAGAGACATCTCATCCAAATCAACCCTATCTCTTATCAAAGATGTTTGTAGATCCCATTCTTCAGGAAGAGCCCTTAGAAACTTGGTGTTTGAATCCTCATTATCATACACCTTATCCACCAAAGCCAAGTTATTCAACATAGTAAGAAATATGTTATAGATATCAGTGAAAGATTCATTTGGTTTTGACTCAAAATATTCATACTCTTTAATAAGAACTGATCTTCTATTCTTCTTGATTTCCTTAGTTCCTTGACATTGAACCTCTAGTGCATCCCAGATTTCTTTTGCAGTTTTAAAGGCAATTACTCTATTTGACATCACAGAGTCTAAACTATTATGCAATATATTCCTTACCTTTGCATCTTTCAAGACCTCTTGATTTTCTTCATTAGTCCACTCATTTTTGTCTTTCAGAGTGTAGTATTCAGGAATCTGTCTGCCTTCCACAATTGTTGATGGCACTATCTTGTTTGGTAGATATTGACCTTCATTGATTCTGTCTAAATAATCAGGATCAATTGCTTCCAAGAATATCATCAACTTTACCCTCCATGTAGCGTATTTAGCCTTCTTCAAGATTAGGATTCTGATACTTTCATACTTGTTTCCAGACATGTTTATATGATCTTTAAGTTGTAATCAACTTCCTGTTCTGATACCAATTGTTGCCTAGATAATAAACTATTATAGAAGGGGGTTGAATATAATAATATCAAATCAATCGACTAAGAACACAAGTATTTAAAAGAAGTACTGTCTTGTATTAACTTTTGAATAACTTAATACAGAACTATTTCAAGAAAAACAAAGTTCTTAAGAGCTACTAGGTTATGAGAATGATAATTATATGAATGTATTCAATGTTATCCTAATTCTGTGTTTATATAGTACACAGTTACAAAATCAAATACAACATGGATATTGATAAGGATAGATTTCAGAAAGGTAATTGGATTGCAATAAGATACTTCCATCTTTATCCTAATCAATTTATGATTTATCTGTTTCCTTCTTTAACAAACTCTGATCTTCATAATCTCTGTTGGTTTATAATCTCTGATTGGCTTATACTCTAATTTGCTTAAACTCTTTCTTGATTAAACTTTGTCTGAGTAAACTCTGTTGACAGCTTCCATACTCTGATGACGTCAGCATAAACTCTATTATTTAATAAACTCTGTTTGTGATATTCTCTGATAGCATCAGTGTTTGCATTTCCAACAAAACCCCAACACAACATCACCTCTAATCAAACTCAAACACCATACACTCTTCCATATAGTTTTAGCTATAGTCTTATAGAGACAGTCATTGGTTTTCATTTCTTGGGTAATGACCTCAAGAATTTAAGGTTGGTATCTTCAATAGCATACACTCTTCCATATAGTTTTAGCTCATTCAACAGCTTTTGAAACCTACTATATGTGTCATTGATTACTTCACCACTCTTGAAGTGAAAGGCTTCATATTTTTGAATCAAGAGTTGCATCTTGTTCTTTCTTACTTGTTCAGTGCCTTCACATAGAGTTTGAAGAGTATCCCAGACTTCCTTGGAGGTTGTACAATTGATAACATTGTCGAACATATCCTTGTCAAGACCATTGAATTAAATATTCATAGCCTTTATATCCTTATGTACTTCCTTCTCATCTTCATCTGTGTATTCACTCACAGGTTTTGGAATAAGTTTGTCTGGTGCCTGAGTACCATCTGTATTTATACTTGTAACTATCTTCATAGGCACATGTGGACCTTTCTCTATGTAGTGAACATAGGAAGGATCAATGGATAGCAGATGCAAGTGCATTTTCACTTTCCAGGGAAAGTACTCATCTTTCTCTAAAACTGGAATCTTTACTCCTGTGTCTTTTTGACCCATGCTTGATGTACTTTAGATCTTAACTTTCTGTATGTTGAAAGCAGGCTCTGATACCAGTTGTTATTTGCCCTTAAGTACACTAAGTTTGGAGAATGGGGGGTTGAATACAAACTTAAGAACTATTTAAGATTCTTGTGGATTTAAGTTCATTCAACAACAGTGTTTGAGAGAATATTGAAAGAGCTGATTGAATTAACAAGATGTATAATAAACGTATTGAAAAACAAGACAAGCAATATTAAAAATTACTAGTGGATTGGTTTTTCCACTAGTATGCTTTTTGATTTCAAATAATCTTGGTAAAAATACCAACCTGCTTACAAAGTGTTTTTCTGCACAAGTATGCTTACAATGTGTCACACAGTTTTTCTACACCCTTTGCTACTATAGACTACTAACTACTATATAGTAGTTTTCTTCTCTTCTATTTCCTATCGACAGATAACATTATAAATTACATTTTACAATGTTTACATGAAAATAGAAATTAGCTACTTTCACAGTCTTCATTAGACTATGTCTAGTCCTGAAAGTATCTTTGTCTTGATGCATTCCTTGAAGACTGTGTTGCCTTGAAAGTCTTCACAATCATGACATGACTGT
This sequence comes from Oenanthe sinensis, assembly GCA_028671895.1. Lineage (NCBI taxonomy): Eukaryota > Viridiplantae > Streptophyta > Magnoliopsida > Apiales > Apiaceae > Oenanthe > Oenanthe sinensis. Next base: position 20,963,078 of record CM053801.1, read on the forward strand.
CTTCCATTGATTCAGTTTCTGCATAGTTCCATTTCTTTTGTCTTTAACTAAATTGGGAAACCTTAATCAATTGATAAATACTTTTAAGCTTATCAGTTGATTCTTCTTTGTTCATCCATCGATGGATAGGCTATCCATCGATCAATTGATGTATCGATGGATAATATAGTTATCCATTAACTCCTTATCCATTGATGGACTATTATCTGTTGATCGCCTTTATCCGTTGATGACTTTCATCCGTTGATGGCTTTTATCCGTTGAGTAGTGTCTTCATCCATCGACTCCAATATCTGTTGATCACATCATTTGTGAGAATTCTCAATTGAAGTCAAGTAACATCAGTCGACTACTTCACGGTATCCATCGAGGCAATACAATCAATTGATAATGAAACATGAATCAAATGTTACAATCCAATTTATCAGTTGATAAACAAGCTTCAACTGATAACTAGTTTCCTAGTCAATGGATATTTATAAGTCATATATCCATCGACTAGTTTCAATGAATCTTTAAAATTTTTATTGAAATTCTAAGTAATTTGTTATCATCAAAACTCATAATTCCTAACAATACAAAATATTAAAATTTATTAGTAAAATTGTAAATAGTGAAGATATTTGAATTTTATATGATACATGTTAAAAATAAATTATTACGGTGTACATATATATTGATTAAATTAATAGTTAAAAAATATGAATTTACTTGAATGTGATTATGTGTGTATGTACATATTTATATTAAATATATATATATTTTTATATAAAAAATGGATTTATAATAAATGTTTAAATTCATTATTCATCCCACCCATGTTCGAACCCTTGTATTTTATATAATTATATATGTATCATTATTTTAAAATTTTGGTTAAAAAAAGATAAAATTTATATCATTATTGGATATCGAAAGAGTACTCTCATGATATATAATCATAATCATAGGTTGCGGGTGTGAGAAAAAAAAGATATTTTTGATACAAAAGTTTGCTGGTACTAGAAAAAAATATTCATGAAGGATCGTAATATGTAACTAGACAAAATATAACAATTAAATAAATGAGTTTAGAAAATTATATTTAGTAATAGGATATTAGATTGTCTATACAAAAATTTAGTAATTTTTGTTAAAAAATTAGAAAATTAGTAAAATAGAACTTTTTACAATATATAAATTAAATTGTTAAAAAAATAATTTTGTCAGAAAATCAAAATTAAAATATATAATATAGCATAGATATAGTTGCATAATATATGTGTGACTTATTATTTTTGTTTTAAATATTAATTTAATATTTATAAACTTGGTATGAAATTTATATCGATCAATAAATATTTTAATAAAAATATATAGATGTGTTTAAAACTAAAATTTTAATAATAAATAATAATAAATTAATTAAAATAAATAATATAACTAGAAATACGTTTAATTTTACAATTGTACGAAAAGAGCCGTGCCTAGCATGGGTTTTACGCTAGTTGTTTGAATGTTTTAAAATTACAAGATTTTAACCCATTATTTTTGTTATTATATAAGATATAATATTATAAAATATAAAATATATGTTTAATTCTTTACATGAGCATCAAGGGATGTGAAAGAATTTTTTAAAAATAAAACTGTTTAGTGTCATTGTGCTTGCTCTAACAAAATATTTTGAGTTAAAGTATTAGTAACCTTTATTTATAAAATTTTGTGTTACATGTGATATTTAGTTTATATAAGAGTATTTATAATTTTTATATATAAGAGTATTTATAAATTTTATAGTTTTTTATGGTCGAATATTTAAACCATCGACTTAATTAACCTAGTTTTACTGTATACCATCACAAAATGTAATAGAGTATTAAAATATATATACCTAAATAATACGGAGTAGTATGTATACAATATAAAATTATATGCTAAAGAGTTATCATTGTTCCTAATCAATTCTTATATTACTAAGATTTTGTCTATTTGGTCACTTCTCAATTTATTTCTTTACCTTTGTTCTTCTTCAATTTTAATTATATATTATGTTGTTCACTGCAATGTTTGTTACGTTCAATGCTTAGTTTCCCTCGGTTAAATCATAACGTGTTCTTAACAAATTTAAACAATCAATAAATATTTATTATGTTATATAGAATGTTGTACTTTGTTGGATATGTACGGTGATTCGTTGAAAATGTTGGTTAATTTTTTTAGCGATATGTTTTTATGTTCGTCTAAAAAATTTGTTCATATCTATAGTTTTCAAAAAAAATCATGTACGGATACTATTAAACTGAATGGGAATATTTTTGGTCAGTTGTCTTTTGATCATATTTGTCTTCTACTCGATTCTAAAAGTATTTCTTTATAAATTTTAATTAAAATATAGCTTTATACAACTCTTTTAATTAATTAAAATTGTTTACGGATAATATTATGGTATATTTAAATTATAACCTATTTTTCTATTTTTAAGAATCATATTTACATTATAATTTTGTAATATAATTGTACTCGCATTCAAATTAATTTCATCACCATTCAAATTATTTAATTTATTTAAAATTATAACTTATTAATTAAAATCTTATGAATAATAAAATTAATCAAAATAAATAATATATAATAATAATATATAAACAACATTGCAAAAAAATATTGAAAAAGTTTAATAATAAAATAAATTAGCACATTAAATTATATATTTAAATTAATATATAATTTATTAATATCATCTGTGTTTTGTACGAGTTATAAGATAGTATAATTACATTTTTTATAAACATTTCTTAATAAAATTTATTTATTGTTCTTCTTTTAAATTTAAGATGGCTAACAAGTGTATTACTCTACTTAATTTTATATGCCTATATATATATATATATATATATATATATATATATATATATATATATATATATATATATATTCCTCGGTATGATAAGTAGTCTAACACAAATACACAATTAATGTTTATATTTTTTTAACTATAGTTTATATTCCATATATAAGTTGAATAAATTAAAATTATATATTAATATTTATTATATTATCTTATCTTATTTATTAATTTGATAGTTAGCTAGAAATTGAAAATTTAAATAGTTACTTTAAAACAAATAAATATATAAATTTATAACGTGTACTAAAATTGATAAATCTATATTATTTTACTTTGAATTGATTTGTTTATTAGTTGTTGAAAGTTTGTCTTAGGTTGTATCTATGATTGTTGTTTAAAACCGGTAGAAAAAGTATTGTTAGGGAAATTAGATGATTGTTTGATATATTTTTTATTTGAACGTATTTTGAGATATAATATATAAAAATAAAGTTTTTGGGGAGATTTGATAATAAAATTTATAGTTAATTCTTTAAAAAGTTGAAAGCGGCTTTTCTAAAAAATATAAGAATATGCTTTCTGTGAAATCAACTTTTTAGACTAAAAGCGGACAACATATTTTGAAATTTATCAACCACAGGTTTACAACACCAATATCAAATGGGTCTTACTAAACTTATTTTACTGGCTTTTTGCACGAGTATAAATTATTGTTACGATAATATATAATATAATAATTATTTGTGTTGTCGGTAAAATTCGATTCTTGATATAAGATTTCTCTCACTTTTATTATATATAAGATATAATAGTATATAATGATAGAATGTAGTCGGATTGAAATAATATATTTATTTGATTATTTCATTTTTATTTAGTTATCTCTTTTAAAATGAAAATTATTCTAAAATAATTTCAATACATTTTCTTATATATATTTTTTAAAATTACATCTAACTCCTATCTTCAATATTTTACTTTATACAACTGATTTCATTATTTAATACAATAATTAGGGACACGTTATAAAAATAAATATTAATATTTAAATACCGATGAAATTAATTTTTATAGGATTGGATTTTGATTTATTATCAAACTTACAACCTTTTTTGATGTTTTATTTTAAGCGTAAGTTCTAATTCTAACATCTTCTTTTCGACAACTTATTATTTTTTCCCAATTCATGTGTTCTAATTCGCATGTTCTCTTCTCGGACTCGTGGTTTGCAAATTGCCAGTGTTAACTTACATAGTAGCAACCAAAAAAAAATAAAAATCTAACATAGACCTTTAAATATCACATAACATAACAGTTCTAGACATACACATATAGTAGTAGTAGAATATGATAACCTTTATATTTGAACTCACATGTTGATTCAAACTTTGATAATCGAGAAGGCAAATAGGTTATATTGTTCACGACGTTAATTCCTTTGATTGATATTTAATTAATAATGTGATTTAAAATTTAAAATTTTAATAATCTACTTAGAAATAATATATATATATATATATGCATATATATGTTTAATATATTATTAATAAAATTTAAAATTTAAATTTGTATTACTATCTCTTAGAAATATAAATATTATATTTAAATATGTTGTTAATGGGTATCATCAAACTCTTAACTTTTGTAGTATTTAGATAAGATTATCTACTCTTACTATATATACAGGATATAATTCATTAATACAAGTCATAGTTATTTATACAGACACGATAACACATATATAGTAATTTGTAGTATATTAATAATAAATAATTTGGATCATAGTATCCTATCAGGTCCATATTAAAAATATGGTACACAATTACAATAACACTAAATTATAATTAAAAATTAAAATAATTCTTAATTTGTAATCGTAATTATACTATTAACATTGTATAAAAAAAAAATTACCTAATTTTAGTACTCCCTCCGTCCCAATTCATTTTGATTTTTTGCGGTCAAATTCACTCAACTTTGACCGAAAATTTCATATATTATATAATTGAGAAAAAATATATTATTAGAAAATATATAATTTATTTTAAAATATATTTTTCAGTTTTTTTAAAACATAAACTAATAATTTTTAATTATCAATCAAAATTTGATCAATTTCATCATAAAAAATCAAAATAAATTGGGACGGGGTTGACGAATTATCCGAGGGAGTATATTAATAACTGATCAAAGGAAGCGATGGGTCTGACGGAGTAAAATTCATGAAGAGCAAAACCCTTAGTTCATCAATTAACAGTTAAAATTAATCATTTCGCATGAGTAGATGGCAAGTAGTTCTTGTGCCTTGACAAATTAAAGACATCATTAGTAGTATGTTGCAAATTATTTTATTAGTTACTGTGATCATTTAATTATAAAAATAAATTAAACTTGCATTAAAATTCATGCCATAAATTATTTCTAATTTATTACAAACTATTATTATGTGATAGGTATTTATTGGGAAAAGATGTAAAAAGAAGAAAAAGAGGATAAAATAATATAAAATAGATATAGATAGCCATGCTAGTAGACAAAAGTCCCGAGTGAAAATACTCTCGGCAAAACTTTACCTAGCCACACGTCACCCTGTTGGAACATGTGTTACTTTGCTCGTCAAATTTAACATAAATATGATATAGCAAGTCTGTTGGAGAAGCTCTTACAAGCTTTATGAGAAGGCATACTGAGCATGGTAAGTTGGTAACATTCTAAATTGCAACAAACAGTAAACCAAATTGGTCGAAAAAGACTGGTCCCCAAATCTGCAGCAACTTCTAAAGCGGACCACAAAAATTCACCAGATTCTGGTTTTATTTGTATGCCAGATTCACACTAGCCAACACATTAGAAATGTCATACATCTTGAACCAAACTTATACAAACAACATGAAAGCTAGTTAACCAGGAGGTGGAATTGGAATACAACTAGAGCTCAACTTGAGCATATCATAATATCCCGAGATACTGGCTAAAATATTGAAATTTCTATGTGTGCATTTCTTGTTCTACATGGAGTCTTCTTGATTGCTCACTTGCTTCTGATCATGGTTCGGCTTATTGGCACCGCTTTTGGCTTGCCCCGTTTCAAGAGATGATCCATAAGTAGTTTTCTTGGTTTGGTCCTCTCTGCAGTAGATTCCATATAGGATCAGCTGTAGTATGCCCAACGCAGTTCCAAAACCATTTGGAACCTGCAAAAACATGTTTGATATGAATATAATAGATCACACATAAGAACACACACACACAGTAAGTACTAAAAACAGAAACAAATAATTGAATATTGATAACACTTACAGCTAGAAAAGGGTCTTTTCCCAGAAGGCCATAAACAAACCAAGAAGTTCCACAAAGGAAACTGCAAAGAGATAATAATAAGGGCATGTACTCCACACTCTTTGTTTTTATTACCATCCTCTGCACAATCAAACCAAACAAAAGCCTTAAAAATAGGCGGAACACATTTTTATGTATAAAACAAGTTCAAAAGTTACGGAACTTCCTCCTATCATAATCTTGAAAAGGGTCAATTATAAAAACTTACACTTTTTTAGTCTAAATGGAACAAAATTTTCACCTTGTAATATACTAAAACAGAATTGGGCTCAGAGTTCTAAGATGAGGCGTTCTTACCATGACAGAAAGAGGGGAACCATACATAATAACGGAGAAAATTGCAGCGGCGAAACCACAAAACACCTTGCGCTGCTGATGATGGAGGGCGAAGAAAGATACCAAGGCAACAGTGCCGAAAATGGTGAGGATGATAGATAGAAGTCCAAAAAACTTCATCTTCTCTTTCTTGGAAGTAAAGAAGATGAATATGAGCACATAAATGGACTCAATGACTGTACCAATTCCATTCACCACTGTAACTAGCATGTTGTTTGGTGACACAAAAGGCAGTCCATACCTACATAGTGATCAAATTTTTAGTAATCAGAACACAAACACACACACACACAAAACAAGCTATAGATGAAAATTACCAGGCAGAAAGCAAGCAATTAAGGAGGGTCATGACATATGGCATGCCTGAGAATTGCTCTGTAGCCTTGTTCAGTATGATCCTCTTGAATGTGATCCTATAAGAAATCCATCAGAAGTCAATCAACAACTTGTGCATACTTGTGTGATACAATGATCACCATAAACAAACCATTAATGGAACAGTAGTACTTAACAAGTTTAACTCTCAAAAGAAAACTTCAGTGAGAGACAGACAGAGAGAGAGAGGGGGAGGGAGAGGGAGAGAGAGAGATAGAGAGGGAGAGAGGGAGGGAGAGGGAGAGAGAGAGAGATAGCGAGAGAGCACTTGTACAAGTATGTGCTATCAATGTGTGTGTGTGTGACTTATATGTGCATGCATATGATACAGAAAGTCTGAAAAAACAGTTTTCTTGAAAGAAACACAAGTAAACAAGATACAAATATACACAAAATATAATCTTGATGGATAAAGAAGGGTTCTTGAGAATCCTTACATTGGTGCCAAGAACAGGAACAAACCAGTTAAGTTCCCTGTTACAACAAAACCAACCCCCATCACTTAAAATCAACACATAATCAAAACCCATTAACAAAATATCAATCAAGAACCAAAAACGAAACTAAAATTTACCAAGAATCCCAAAAACAGAGTGCAAAACAGCAGTCATTTTTCAAGAACAGAGTATTCTCTCGAAGAAATGAAGAGAAGCCCAGATGAGATAATGAAAGAAAGAATGTCTCGAAAGAACTTGAAACCAACAAAAGTGTAATGAATGTATGATGGGTACTTGTGTGTGTGAAGTGATGAAGAAGAATGTGATGAGAGGTTTGTTAATATAGAACAAGAAATGTAAAAATCAAAAAGCAAACTCACCGCCTGACGGTTAATTTTGTTGCACTTGTACAATATCGGTAAAAAAAAATAAAATTAAGAAGAAGCCTCTGTTAACAAACTTTGTAATTAAATAAACTGTCTTCCATTTTTTTTTAAATAAACTGAAAATTAAAGGTAAAACTGTAGTATATAGAAAGAGATTAATATAAATCAAATATGAATATTGTAATATATTATGTATAGATATATTAATAGGCAGGGTTGTACAAACTATAAAGAGTCAAAATCGAATTGGATTGGATTGACTCAAATTGGATTGAAAATCAAATTTTTTTAAATGTGTGGCCCAAAAATGGATGGATTTTAATATTAATAAAATTAATAATTATATTTTTATTTTAATATTAAATATAAAAAGATTAAAATTATTTTATAAGTTAATATAAATTTAAAAATAAGTATATCTTTTACTTTTTATACGATAATAATTTGTAAGTGTATAATTCTCATTTTTTAATATACAGAATAAATAAATTTATCATGTAATTTATTAAATTATAGTGATCCCTATTATTTTAATATCATAATTTTATTTTAGATAATTAAACTACAATAGGATTTAAAATAATATCCATTAAATTAGATATTGAAATAAAATAAAATAAAATAAATATATAAAATTTATATATGAATCGAAAATTTAAGACCGAATATATTTGATCCGATTCAATCTTTGAACCAAAAGTCGAATTTACAGGCCTTGACAGAAAGTTGTGTAGCTCTACTAATTGGTCCAAAAGGTGACATTTGCAATACAATCTTGTGCGTAGTGTTAGTTATCACTAAACCGGGTAAAATGAATTGTGAATTCAGACAATCACACCGATGAATAATAATGATTTATTTTTTATGTTAACTGCATAAATTTTTTATTTATTAAAAATATATTACATTAACAAATTCAATCCATCATTCAACCAAACATATGATATTATGAATGATACTTCATTCTCATACCAACTTAATCCAATTTTTAATTTCAACCCGATATCACTCCATGAACCAAACAACCATGGGTCATAGTTTATAGTCTGTATATTAACCTACTTTTTATTCACTAAATTAATCTATTTTGAAGCAAAATTTATGTTTAAAATAATTTTATATCAAAAATTTTAAGTGGTTATATAATTAATGTTCTAAAAACTTATGTTACCATATATTATAACTAATATACGTTTAATAATAAGATAATTTTTTAATATCTCACAAATTATAAAACAGAAGTAGAATGATAACGAATAAGTTATTGTTTTAACAAACTTATTTAACAATTTTTATTTTAGTTTTCCTATAATTAAAAACTAATGCAAACAACAAAAGTTATAAAGATAATTGAGTGTTTTAAATCAAAATCAATATGTTTATTAATTTTATTTGCTACAACTCTCTTGAAAAAACTATTTAAGCTTCTAAATTACAATAACAATGAGTTTTGCAATTGTTACAAAACTTGAGAGGAATAGCATTTTTTTGTGTAAACTCATTAGTAGAAAATTGTATGTGAGGTGTGTGTATTTATACTACAAAACACATCTCACATGCACTTTTCTCTTGTTTTAGCATAAAGCTTAAAATAGAAAGATAACTAGTCTATCTTATTTTTGGCATCATTTCTTTTATAGATAAAGTGCTCTAGTGATTTGCAGAAATCTTTGACTCCTTAAACATACCTTATCTTTTTGATTGTCTTCTCCCAAATTACAATAATAGCCTTGACAGAGTAGATATAGAAGTCAATATAATTTCTTGTGATTTCACTATTCACCCTACTAGTTAAAATAGACTGTCAGCTTAGTTTACTGCCAACTTTTAGCTTCACTTATTGTGACAGTGTCCATGACTCCCGCATAATATGTTGTCAATCTTCGTGTACTATCAATGATTATCGTCACAAAATGTTTATGTCAACATTCTCCGCCAAGGTTGCTGTTAGAAAACTCACTGGCAGCATTCTTTAATTTAGCGCATAATTTATTGTCGAGAAACATACTATTGAGTGAACTTGTTGTCACTATGATCCTTGCAAGCGCGAAATTTACTGTCAAAGATAGTTGCTGTCAGCTGTTCCCGAAATGTGATGTCGCTTAAACAAAATGTATTATCTAATTTATGACAATATATTTTACTTAACTTTTTACAGATTAAGCTACTCATTTAATTTATTACAAAATTAACCCCACAACCCCTAACATCTCACATTAATATTTTAACTATAATACATCTCTATACAAAACACACAATAATTATAAATAATCATATTTAATCTTCTAAATTTGTCGAACCAATAAACCTCTTACGTATAATTTTACATGATCATTATTATAGATAATACCATTGGAGTGAATGTCCTCCCTTTAGCTAAAATTTACATAATAATTATAGAGGACCATTTTAGATAACAATTTTGCATATCACCCTTGAAAATGCTCTAATAATCTATTAAAATGTATGGGTATTTAAAAATTTATTAAAACAAATGGATTTTAAAGATTAACTTAGATTTTTTAAAAGTATTTTAGATTTTTTAAATTTTCACTCACCTAAATACAAGAACTTGATTTAAGATCAACTTTGTGTGAACTATATATACATCAATTTCATTATAGATCAGAGTCGAAAGTAGAAAAACAATCCTAATACAATAATAAAACCTAATTATATTTATTATAGAAAAAGAATATAGCCAAAGTCAAGGAATTTGACCAACCCCCAGAAAATATACCGATGATAGCGTTGATCTCAACTATGAAAACAGATTCACAACCGACATTCCACAATGCGTGGGAAAGTGATTTTGGATTACGTCTGGACTGAATTTGTCGGATCTCCGATAAATTAGGGGTGGTGCAGCTCCGTGCAAGCCTCCTTAGATTACCGGAAAAGTATATCACTCGAGAATTTAGGATGCCCTTGTCCTTACTTGAATGATCATCCCCAACAAATGACCTACATATCCCGTATTTATAGGAAATCAAGTCTGTATGTAGTTCTATGGGCCGTGGGCTTATGATTTGTAAAGATCAGCCACGTTTTGATTTGTTTGTAGTCATCCAAATGTGTTTTTGTAGTTGTTGAAGCAGATTAGGAGTCTGTCAGGAGTTTTGTTAGGAATCTATGTAGCTTTGATGATAATATTAAACTTTAGAATCATAGAATTATATTTTATTGTAATTGATCAATTGGTATGAAAATTATAAATATCGATTGATCAGAAAACCATTTATCAGTTGACATGTTTATGTTAATCAACTGATAATATGGATGGTAGCATATGTGTACTTAGTCTATTTCAATTGATATGGTTTTAGTCGATTGATAATTTTCTCATCAATTGATACTAGAGTCGATTGATATTGGTCATCAATTGATGTATAACTTAGACTATCAAATTATAATTATTTGAAGACAAGAAAATTATACAAGTGAAGAATGATCAATTGATATGAAGGCATCAACGGATAGAAGATCAATTGATAAAAAGTCAAGTCAAAGATTGAAGACCATCAATTGATATGAAGAACCATCGATTGATAACATCTATCAATCGATAAGTCAACATCTATTATCAATCGATGGATATCAATCGATGGATATCAAGATCAATCATAGAACTAACACAGTGACAAAGAGATAACAGACAATGCATAATAGACAGGTATAAGAGAACTGTTGATGTTCTTGTTTAGCTTAATAGTGCCTTGTTTTACAAACAGACTACAGCAAGAAACAAAGAGCGATCAAGTTATTGCATCAAAATTTGCTTATCAAGTTGTGGAAACAGTATCACACACACTAGACACAACACAAGCAATCAAATTAACAGCATGCAATTGCACAAGGAAGATTAAGCACCAGAAAACACCTACAGAAGCTAATACATATTTCAAAACTTAAACAACTTACAAGATGTTTGATATGCACTAATGGTAAATCGGTAAAGTTTGGAAGCAGTTCCAATTCTTGTTAAACATTTTACACCAAGGGCCAAAACTGGCAACTAAATACTTTCTTCATGTTAACGTATACCAACCCACTTTCTAAATGCCTGGACATATTCTATTCTATCACTTTGAACCTCATTTTTAGCATTGGAAGCTTTCAAGTTTCTGTAAAGTTCCTTATGATATTTCAGAAACTCTCTTTTATACATCCATTTGTCCATGAACATACCATGGTCCTTCATGTGACCAATGATCTCCATCACCCTTTCAAAGTAACCACCACGAATAAAATTATACAGTATTAACTCATATAAATCCCTGTCAGTTGCTAGAATACCACTCTCTGTATTCCTTTTGATTTCCCCCCATCTGATTGTAATTTCACGATACATATTCAAAGAGGAATAACCAGAAATCAGAGTAAAGAAAGTTAACCGGGTGGGATGTATCCTCATCTCCTGCATTCTTCTGTAAGACTTCATTGCGTCATCAATCATATTCGCCTTCATGAAGAAGTAGATAGAGGAGTTGAGCTCGTTTACCACAAACGAGGTCTCTTCTTGCTCGTCACTCATTTCTCGGGCAAGGTAGTCGGCCAAATCTGTTTTACCACATCGCAATACTGCCTCTGAGTGTGAAGTTTTATTTTCATGAAGGGAAGGATATGTAGAGTAGAACATTTCATTGGACATATTTCCAAAGACGCCAGTTTTCTGGCTTTGTTTAACCAATACTTCTGCTTCTCTAAACATCTGTCGTTTGTAATAGGCTCTAAAAAGTGATATATACGAATTCGTTCCCAGTGGTACCCCCAATGAGTCCAAATCCTCCAAAATGTCATGAGCAGTTTCTAGCCATCCAACATGAATACAGGCATCAACAACACCCGAACATAAATTTTCTCCTTGCAGAGAAGTAACATCCTTCTCAATGCTACTTAAAAGTTTTGAGAGGTCCCTAATCCTTCCAGATCTCTTGTATCCATTGATCATCTTAGCCAGTGCTTTGTTGCTAAGAACAAGTTTACCTTTTTGGTATAGAATAAGCTCCTGTTTGCCTTCAACCTTGACAACTGAATCCTTCTGTAGCACCTGAGGTAAAATTTGTAATTTCAACCCATTTTTGAGATTTTGTGAACCAATTGGGACAATGCAAGGGTTCTGTGGTTTCCTTGTATCGTCTTCACAAGAAATAGACTCCTGATATCTATACATGTCCGTTATCAATTCACAAGCAGAATCTATATCATCAAATTTCAAATGCAAGTTCAACAGACTATCAAAAAACTGCCGATAGTAGCGAACAAAACGATATGAAACCTTGTCGACATGATCTCTAAATTTCTTCAGCTCATCCCTCTGATTATTCATCTCATGGATTTGTGCAATTGCAGTAATGGTGTGTGCATCAGCTACAACCCCTACTTTGGCCATTAACTCAATAATCTGTTGACCTTTCAAACACGATCCAAACTTCACACAAGCATCAAGAACAAGATTAAAAGTCACAGTCTCAAGCTTTATTCGATTTTCACCAGACGACATTTTCGTACATTCATAAGTCTCAAACAATATATTCGACGCCAAATACATTCCAATTTCCGTATTCACCATATGAAGAACTATCAACCCTAACGTATTCACTGCAGGTAACCATTCTTTCTCAAGCATCACTCTAAGAATCATTGAGGCATCAAGTGGCATTTGAGCTCTTGCCAACGACAGCGACAAATTAGTCAACAAACACGGACGAAGCAAATCCAATTTCCCTTTCGGAATCGAAAAGACTAAAACACAAGCTCTTCGAAGCCACTTAGTATCAGAAGAGTAACACAACTCAGTGACAAGCTTACTCATCACATTCTTTTCAGGAAACCCATATAATTTCTTAAACCCTTTATACGAATCCCACGCCTCATCCAACTTACGATTTTTCAAAGCAATTTCAAGATTCCTCAACAAAACTGTCTGACAAGAACTTTCCCACCATACCCTTTCTAAATTACTACTTGTGCAGCTAAAATTTGAACAAAAAGACAAAGGGTATCTATACCTAACACAAGGTACTTGAAAAATCTTGAATTCTTTTGCAAAAACTGAAGTAAAAGAGGAAACTTTAATAGCTAAAGAACAATTCTTGACAAGACAATTATATAAAAGGGTGGATTTTGTTAACACTTGTGCCATTGAGCACACATAGTATATATATTTAGCAATTACCCATGTCAAGAAATTTGGGTTTCATAACATTCATTAACAAGGTTTCATGAAATATATATACACACAAAGAATTGAGGAGCGTGCACATATATAATTAGGAAGGAACATACCGGTTTAGCTTGGTGCTTGTGTGACAGTGGTAATTGACAGTCAGAGGGTTGTTCACTTGTTCTGTGTTCGCACCTTTTTTATTTAAATATTTATATTTATCTTAAAACTATTCTTTGCCTTTATTTGTTAAATATTTAATAACCGATTGAATTATGAGAAATTATTAAAAATATTGTTTTTTATGATTTTATTATTTTTAAAAAATATTTGTAAAAGTATATTTCACAATTAAAAAAATCAAATGTAATTTTTATATGCGATTTGTGATTGAATGTAATCGAATATCATCTTTTCTTTAAAAATATTAAAATCATTTCCGGTTACATTTATTGAGATTGATTTTTTTTGTATTCAGTTGCAAATTCTATTTAATAAAAAAATTCAAAATTGTATTTTACAAATTTTAAAATTTGAAAAATATATTTTTATAAAAAATTGAAAAAGATAATTTTAGAAAAACTCATAAATTTATTATATATCAATGAATGAAATAGTGACCTTTATATTAAATTATCCATTTCTATTATATTATCACTAGTTTATATATGGTGTTGAAAAAAAATTAATTTATATTTAATTTTTTTATTTTTATTTAATATTATGTGTGGTTGTATTATATATTTTTAATATACTTTCAATATTTTATTATTTACATTTTAATTTTTATATTTATATTTATTTTTGGATGGAGGGAGGAGTAACATAGTCGACATTAAACTCTTTCATTTTTATGTTATTATTTGAAATATTGAAGTTGGTGTTTCTGTGATTTATTTTTTTTGTTTATGTTATTGTGTTAGTATTAGACTGTTAGAGTAAAGGAAGATATAACTGAGAATTTAGAATTTCAGAGAAGAGTTTTGGAGAACAAAACTTATATGTGAACCAATCTAAAATTAAATATTATGATGTAATTTCAGTGAAGAGAATACAATAAGTAAGGGTTTGAAATTAGTGTTGCATCAAATCAAGTCTGCTATGTTGTATTTATTTGTCATGTTATGTAACACATTTAAATTTTTTGTAATAGGTTGGTGACTTAGTTCTTTATGATGTATATTTGCAGATAGAATTATGTTTTTATTGCAAATACAAATTGTAATTAAAAGTCAAGAATAAAGTCTGATAAAAGATTCAGGAATGATCATGCATCAAGACAAAGAAGACTTCACCAAAATAAGGAATGTAGTATGAGGATTCTTCTAAGTCAAGTAACCAATTGAGAAGTCACCCTGATAGAGAAGTCAGATATGCATCTGGTAGAGAAGTTTCAAAACACTCAATGGTTCAGTATTCGATCGAGAAGTCAATGAATCTAAGCCATTCGAGAAGTGCTAAAGAGTATTCATTCGAGAAGTCCATTAAACAACATAATCGAGAAGTCAACCAATGAAGCAATCAAGAAGTCTAAGGAAGAGGCTGATCGAGAAGTCAGGGGTAGTAAACCATTCGAGAAGTCATCAAAACCATATCTAATCTAGAATTCTAGACAATCGAGAAGTATCAAAGTCAAAACTAATCAAGAAGTCTCAGAGGTAGTTGATCAAGAAGTCCGTGTCATGACTTCTCGAAGTTAATTCAGTTGAGTATTCGATTGTTTCAAATGAGTTAGTTTCAAGGAGATTTATAGAAGAACAAGACAAGTAATTTGAAGCATTGTCTTGATCAGAGTTAGTCAAACCTGTGAAGATAATGACAAGTCTACAATGAAATTTGAAAGAAGAACAAGACAAAGAAAGAAGATAAAGTGCACATGGGATAGACTGTCAAAAGAAAGATTTAGCTAGAAATAGAATGATGTATAATGTAAAGTTTCCTTTATCTATTTCTAGTTTTAGCAAACTGACCTGTGAAAGCATGTGCTAATAAAACATGTTGTCTATATAGCCAAGTACACAGTTTTATAGGTTAGTAAGTTGAATATCTTCAAAATATTCACTCCTTGTATCTTTCAAGAACAAGAAACTGAGATTCACGTCAACAATCTCATATTTTAGCAAATTCAAATATAATACAAATTAGATTGAAAGTTAAATTTATGTGTGCATGTTTTACTTATTTCCACAATTCTTGATAAACATTACACGATTAACTTAAACTACAAACAGAATGAACAATTCATAGTCTATGTAAGTAAAACAAATTTGAAAAGAATCAATTATACATTCACCCCTCTTCTGTATAAGTTTCTACTACTCATTCCTAAAAATTAGTATCAGAATAAGGTATCTAAAATGATAGTTTTAAGTATTTGGTATCTGTTATTCATAAAAACAGGAAATATAGAAGAATACGAGACAAGGCACGGTAGCTAAATTGGAAGACTTCCATAAGGGGGCTTTTCAACACGAATATTCTTTTCAAGTTAAAAGGTAATTTTTATAAAGTGGCCATTAAATTTGGGATGTTATATGAGTTTGAGGGGTTTTGTTCACTGAAATACCCTTGAGGGACTTATATGGCATGTATTATGTTTTACAATAATTTTATAATATGTTATAAGCAAAACATATTGTAGAACATATAGGTCTTCAATTAACTATACTCTATTTAAGAGTACTCCATATTAATTTTGCTTGAGTTTGAGTGATGCCCGATAAAAAAGATGCAAGAGCGGTAGTTGGAATAAATATAGAAAAGGCCCTTGGTGGCACAATTTGGGAAGATGATGCCCTAAATGACATAATCCGTAACAATGACCCTAAATAGCACTCTAAAATGCTACATCGTGTAGATTTTTTTTTGATTGAAAATGTGACATAGTCTGGGGTTAGGAGAATTTTTTTCCAAAAAACTACACGATCTAATGTGTAACCCCAAAACGCTATTTTAAGTTGCGTTTTGAGCCCAGAACCTAAGATAAAGTAGCGTTTTACCCAAAAAAAAAATTTAAAAAAAATTAAAACAGTGCAAAACGCTACACGAAGTAGCGTTTTCACCCATTTTACAGCACGCCACAATATATAGCGTTTTGGAGTGCTATTTAGGGCTATTTTTTGGGATGTGCCATTTAGGGCATTTTCTCCCAAATTGTCCCATATAGGGCCAACACCCGAATAAATAAATATGAGAATTTTACGATGGCAGCACAATGTTAGGCGAACAAGGGTTACTAAAAGGCAACCGTTGGTACCAATAAGGAAGATTAAGAGGTAGTTTGGTAGACAGTAACTTATGTGGGTATTTCAAATACCTAGGAAGTGATAATTAATATAGTTGTTTGGTTGCATAAAATAAGGGAAGTAGAATTACCGGGAAGTATAAATACCTGCATAATACATGAAGTCATTTGCCCACCCCCTTCTAGGTAATTCACACTTCCTGCATCACACATCATTTAACCTTAGAAAAATCAAAAGATGTTAAACCTAAATAGTGATTAATATGAAAGTTTAGTTTCTAAAATAATATTTCATACATACTATTAATATATATGTTTATCATTATGTATTAGTTTATAAGAATATTTCTAATGATACCATTTTAGAATTGAATTTTTCATTTATTATCCCTAAAATTTTTGACTTCTAAGTGACACCATTCTACTTCGGGTTTAACCTAAAAAATAACACTCTATTAATAAAACTGTTAAGTACTACTTAAACAACATGCACCCTTCAAAAAAATCAAAAAAGTTACTTCTAACATACTAAAAGAATAAAAAAGATTTTTAAAATAGTTTCATACTAATAAATAACCAAAATATCATCTACAAAAGTCCTATAAATTAAAGTCATTGGAAAATAGTTTTCAAAATCATAATTGAAGTCATTAATAGAAATCAAATTTAAGGTTGAGACTGAGATGCACGAAATTGAGAAACATTGATTTTAGATGATTGTGATGTATTAGTTTTCTTTCAACCTTCTCTTTCTGAGTCTGATCTTGAGATGTTGCTTTGGCTACTTCCTTTTCTTCTTTAGCTGCATTGGACTGATCTTTAACTCTGGAATGTCTAGCCATAAATTGTACTCTCTTTTTTTCTCCCATACCTCTCATACTAGCATTGTATAAATATATAAGTTATCTATAGAGTAACTGCATTGAAATATATACTAATTATAGAGATAAGCTGGGAAATTAATAGTAGAATAAGAATTTCAAATTCACAATGCTCTAATTTGAAAGTATGAGTGTTTTATCCATTTGACCTTTAATACTCGGCTGATGACCCAAATTAAAGCTTATAAGATATTAATTTTTCGTTTATCTAATTTTCAGTTTGATTAACTTAAAATGTTATAACGCCTCGACTAAGAGCGGAATAATAAAGTGATACCATTAAGGTGAAGTCCAAAGTAGAATGGTGGCACTTAAAAGTTAAAAAATTTGAGTGGTACCAAATTGAAAAAATGAACTATACAGTGGTTCTATTACTTTATTAGTAATATTTTTATTTTGTATAAGTAAACAAGAATTGATTATTAGTCTTCACTCCCAATTTACAAAACAATTTAATTGTCAAATAGATTTGGTAGTCCAAATTTGATTAACTTCAATATAAACATAACATTTTTAATTGAAATCAATATAAGTCCCAATCAATCGAAACTCAAAATATTAAATTTCGGTCCATTGCAATATCTATCAATGTGATATTTATATAATAAATTAATACAGAGTTTGTCTATTTTTAATCAAAAGTCAAAATTGATATATATTACTTCACGTTGGTGGCATATACTAATACTAAATTTAATATTAAATAAAAATCTTTATATGTTTGATTTGAAATATCAAAACAAAGATTAAAAATATAATTTTTAGATTAGATTCATGCTAAAATACGATAAAAAAGGTTAATGGATGAACCTAGTAAAAAAAATCGCAGAAATAGATTGGAGGCCGATAATTTTTTTTTTTAAAACACTAATTTTAGTGCAATAAATCGTATCACATGTTAGTTTAAATATTAGCGTGACTTGTAAATAATTTTTGTAGATATAGTACAATAAAAATAATCTATATCTTTATATATACACATACACACATGCATGGGTTTATGTGTATATTTATTTTTCAAATCAAAATTTAGATAATTTATTTTTGAATTGGTGAGATCAAATAGAGTTTCAGTTCGTCTTTCTTAGAAGTTTAGCATGAATCAAATACTTTGACATTAATAAAAGGGAAGAAGATTTTATTATACTCAATCGTAATGTACTAAATTGGATATGTATTAATTCAGATAATTCTTGTCTCCGTAACTGTAACTTTTTTCTTTTATTTTACTTAACGTTCTAGTATCATCATTTCTGAAAATTCTATTCAAATCACTTTCGCCTCCATAACTCTATCTTATTTTATTTAATTTAATACTCTAGTATCATCATTTCTAAAAATTCTATCCCATCGGCCTCAACCATCATGTAAACAAACTCTAAGCTACAAAAATTATTTACACAATTTCTTGAACAAAACTCAACTCTTCCAAATTAAAAAAAATGTAGAATTATAGAGAGTATGTAATAAACCCATTACTCTCGAAGCCCACACCGAACCGACAAGTCCAAGCCCAACAATCCCCACTGCAGTTGCTATATCACCTCGCTCATTATTTCATATCTCCCCCTTCTCAATTTGCTCACTCTAGGGTTTAATTTATCCATCTCTCTATCTCTCTCCGCACCTATACACACAACACATCTGTATCTATAATTCACCTCAATCATGCCGCGGCGAGATGTTGACGACGACGATCTGGAGCCGGAAGAGGACGAGGAGGTGTACGAAGACGAGGAAGAGGACTACGACGATTACAAGACCGGTCGGAAGCGTTCGAGATCGCAGTTCATCGACGACGCGGCGGAGGAAGATGAGGATGAAGATGAAGAAGAGGAGGAAGATGATGATGATGAGGATTATGGTGGTGGTGGTGGGGGAAAGAAAGGTGGAAAAGGCGGTGCTCCGAAAGCGAAGAAGCGGAGTTCGGGTTCGCATTTTTTCGATTTGGAGGCCATGGTTGATAGTGATGAGGATGATGAGGAAGATGAAGCTGAGGACGGTTAGTGATCTCTTTTTCGATTCTTGTTTCGAGTGATTAATTTGTTAATTTGGTTGAAATTGTGAAAGTTTTCGACTTTATGTTTTTACAAGTTTCAAAGTTGATTATAATTGTACAGGGAGGTATAAGTTATTGAATTTGGATATTATGGCTAATGTTTTTAGTAATTTTTTTTGTTAGAGGGCGGGAATTGTGGTTTTTAGTTATAAGTGATTTTAATAAGAATGAAGAATTTGAAAAGAATTGGATTAGAATAAAGAATTTGATGAATTAATTTATTTAGATAGGTTCCCCGATTAGGAATTTGAGTTAATTTGCGAATGTAATTAAAATTAGACATATTGGTCCATTTGTTAATATCTAGGTTAGACAGTTGTAGGTTACTAGTTACTAGCTTATGCTTCTTCTTAAAGAAATTTGCGTGTTCTAGGTCTTGTTACTTAATTGGATCCTGTATGTATCGTCTCATGCTTATTTCATGGTTGCCATTATTTGCATAGCAGGGGGTGTACAATTTATGTATTATTTTGGGGTTATCTATGATTCTATGTGGTAGTTGATTGTTTGTTACTTTCTTGACTGAAAAACATGTTGCCATTATCCCCACGACACTCGGTTTCGTTTCTATAATAAAAATTTAGGGGGAGAGTTGCAGCAGTCACAAATGTTTCCTAGGGCCTTAGCAAATGTCTAATGAAAAGGGTCACATAACTGCAAAAATGACTGAATAAAATAATTACCACAAATTTGCAAGTTATGAACTACTTACGTTATGAATATGTACAACAACCTGGAAGATTTAAAGTTAACTTACATGATAGGTAAAACATGTAAATAGCCCATCATTTCCTAGAATTTTTGATTTCTTTCTTTATTTTCTAGATAACCTATTCATTTGCACATCAAACATGGAAAAGTCTACATTGAGATTCTCCCTTTTAAGTGCTCTTTGCTCATTCCTGTCTTGGCTCTTAGTAACCGTTATGGAAAGATATTGCTAGTGCTTTTGTATTAAAATCGTTTTTCATCGGTTCTTCAGCATGGAATGCCAGCATTCTAATGATAAATTCTAGTGGAGATTTGTATTGAAGGCATTTGCATTGGTTCTTCAGCATCGGATGTCCCGCTGTCAGAATCCTCACGATAACTCCTAGTGGAATTTGATAGAAGTCCTTAAAAATGTTGAGTTGTCCAGGATTATATATTTATATTGTTTGTGTTGCTTTAGGGCCTCTAGGCTATAATAAGTTGTTGATCTTGTTTTTGTAGAGAGTATGAAGTGCTTGGTTTACTGTTGGGCTATTGAGGATTGTATTACTTCTATTGCTAATTTGCTGTAGGTTCTGATTGATGGTTCACGTGTTTAGTTGTTTTGCTTGAAAAAC
This sequence comes from Oenanthe sinensis, assembly GCA_028671895.1. Classification (NCBI taxonomy): domain Eukaryota; kingdom Viridiplantae; phylum Streptophyta; class Magnoliopsida; order Apiales; family Apiaceae; genus Oenanthe; species Oenanthe sinensis. The sequence goes on from CM053801.1 coordinate 20,984,459, forward strand.
TCAAATATGTGTATATTAATTGTCCATTGTTGATGTTAAAACCCAAGTTTTTTTGTATTTAATGCTTGAGGTTAAGAAAACACCTATCTAGGATAATTATTTTAAGAAACACAAAATCGATATTAAATGTCAACACTGAAACGTATCTCGGAGGATTGAGATAATTGCATATCCTTTTATAGGAGTAAAACTTATTTTGGATGATAAAAATATATTTTTGTATAGTTATCGATAGAGGTAATTACTAGTTACTACCTTATATATCTATAGTTGGAATATTCCTTATATAGATGCTAAAGTTGTATTAAAATAATATAAATAAGTGACTAGTAATTTACTTAAATTTTTCTCCCCAGAAATATTATTTCTTCAATTCAATTGCTTGTTAAGTTTTTATTTAAACATATACTTTTTTTAAACTTATATGCAATTAATGCGCTTCACATCGATGAAGCATGCCATACCCTTTCCTTGTGCCTACACAAAGAGGATTAGGCACGCTTGTCTGGTTTTAATTATTTGCATGCTCTTCTCGTGAAAGGTTCTTCTCTTTGCTTCTATTACTGTGCCCAAGGATAGTATAGAGATTAATGAAATGACGAAAGAGGGAAACTGAAAAAATAAATTTGACCTGATAATGAAGGAATTGAAGTAAACTAATGATGGGGACGCCAACTTTCATGTATTTTCCAGCTTGTTAATCTAGGAAGAAGATAGATGCATCTAAGTAATTTATTATTGCTAAGATGGCAGGTTTATATTATTTATTTGTTGAAATTTGTATTTCTTATTTGTTACTAAATCTGGGAGCCTTAATTTAGATTTCATTGTGGATAATGGAGCTGATCTACCTGATGATGAGGATGCTAGAAGGCTACATCGCCGACCTCTTCTTCCTCGTGAGGATGACCAGGAAGATGTTGAGGCTCTTGAGAGAAGCATTCAGGCTAGGTATGCCAGGTCCAGTCATACAGAATATGATGAGGAGACCACAGATGTAGAGCAGCAAGCTCTGTTACCGTCTGTCAGGGACCCAAAGTTATGGATGGTGAAATGTGCGGTATGATAAAAAACAACATAAGAATGCCAAACTGGTGTGCTGCAGCTTTTTGTAGCATGATTATTTCATTAACATCTATGTTTATGCTTGCTAGATTGGCCATGAGCGGGAGGTAGCTGTATGCCTTATGCAGAAGTGCATTGATAGAGGACCGGAGTTGCAAATTAGATCTGTTATAGCACTTGATCACCTGAAAAATTACGTATATATAGAGGCAGATAAGGAAGCCCATGTTAGAGAGGTATGCTAGCTGTCACTAATTGTACAGAAGTGGATGAACGAAATTCTTGTGTAATAATGACCTAATTTACCATTCAATTTTTTCCATTTCAGGCTTGCAAGGGTATGCGAAATATATTTACAGGTAGTAAGATTCTGCTTGTGCCTATCAAAGAAATGACAGACGTCCTTGCTGTTGAAAGCAAAGCGATTGAACTTTCAAGGGACACCTGGGTTAGGATGAAGATTGGCACTTACAAGGGGGACCTTGCCAAGGTACCTGTGCCGAACCTGCTATCATATCTTCATTGTTGTGTGCATAAAATATTTTGTACTTACATCTCTCCCTATAGGTTGTGGATGTGGACAATGTGAGGCAGAGAGTTACGGTCAAATTGATTCCGAGGATTGACTTGCAGGCTTTGGCAAACAAAATGGTATGTGCTAGTACTTTTTCATTCTGAATTTTAGTTTGCTGCAGTGGACTACACATAGACAGGTGGGTTCTTCTGTTTTTATTTTTATAAAGAAGTTCTGGTTCTCTCTCCTATTTTAATATTTCTCTTGCATTCTCTGTCTAGTTTTTATAATTAACAGTGTATCAGTAACTAAATTTGTATCAAGTCATTCCTGCTTTTATTTAAGCAACAATTTTAATATTTCCCCTGGCAGGAAGGTAGAGAAGTTCCAAAAAAGAAAACATTTACTCCACCGCCACGTTTCATGAATGTTGATGAAGCTAGGTAATATTGAATCTCTTTGCAGTAACTTGCAAGTATTATTTGTATTTTCTGTCCATTGGCTTCATCTTACAGTTCTGTTCTGTCTCCAGAGAAATGCATATTCGTGTAGAGCGTAGGCGAGATCCAATGACTGGTGATTATTTTGAAAACATCAATGGTATGATGTTCAAAGATGGTTTCCTATACAAAACTGTATCAATGAAATCTATTAGCACCCAAAGTATTCAACCAAGCTTTGACGAACTTGAGAAATTTCGGCAACCTGGTGAGAACGGGGATGGTGATATGGCTAGTTTGTCAACCTTGTTTGCAAACAGAAAGAAAGGCCATTTTATGAAAGGAGATAGAGTTATAGTTGTGAAAGGGGATCTTAAAAATTTGAAGGGGGTGGTTGAGAAAGTTGAGGAAGGCACTGTCCACATCAAACCATATGATGAAGGCCTTCCGGTAATGATAAAACTGTTCTTGTTGTTTAACTGTTCAATATAAGTTTGTTTTATATGATATTTATTTCTAACTCGAAGATGATGTCATGTTTACAATATGGTTTTGTTTGTCTAGATGAGATCTGTAACTTAATCATCACTGTGTTATTTTTTTAATCATTGATATAAATCTCTAATATTGCAGAAAACGTTGGCTGTAAGCGAAAAGGAGCTTTGCAAGTACTTTGAACCTGGTAATCATGTGAAGGTTGTATCTGGTGCAACGGAAGGCGCTACTGGCATGGTAGTGACAGTTGAGAGGCACCTAGTCAACATAGTGTCGGACACAACTAAAGAAGTTGTAAGTTTTGAAGTGTTGCCATTTGGTACTTCCTGTACCTTTTTTCTCCTAAATGATTGATGCAATATTATCAAGATGTTATTGTTGCAGATTCAAGTATTCTCTGACAATGTAGTTGAAAGTTCTGAAGTGACATCCGGCAAAACAAGAATTGGGGACTATGAGCTTCATGATTTAGTGTTGCTGGAGTAAGATTTGCATCCAATAAATAGTTATTTTCCTTATAATCATTTCGGTGTGCCAATGTTGATTTAGTTTTCTGCAGCAATATGAGCTTTGGTGTGATCATACGTGTTGAGAATGAAGCTTTTCAGGTGACCATATTTTAATGCGAGGTATGGGAATTATGATTCGTAGTATGTTCTTAAATATAATTTATTAAATCTCAGGTTCTTAAGGGAGTGCATGAAAGACCTGAAGTTGCACTTGTTAGACTCAGAGAGATCAAGTACAAGATTGAAAGAAAGAATTCAGCACAAGATCGGTCACGGAACATAATAGCGGTGAAAGATGTTGTGAAAGTTCTTGATGGACCTTCTAAAGTGAGATTATCAGTTCAATTTGTATTCACAATTAAGTTATATTTGTTCTCTCTAGGCACTTATAAATTTGCATGTGTGCAGGGGAAGCAAGGACCTGTTGAACATATCTATAAAGGTATCTTGTTCATATATGATCGTCACCATCTCGAGCATGCTGGTTTTATCTGTGCCAAATCCCAAGCTTGTATGGTAGTTGGGGGACGTTCAAATGGTGGTAGAAATGTATGCTTTTATAGTTCAGTCATTTGCTACAACAAGATATCTTGAATAGTTCTGTTCAGATATATTCAATCTTCTCAAATCATGTTTGTAGGGGGATCCAACCTCAAGATTTGCGCTCAAACCTCCCAATCGTGTTCCACAATCGCCTGGTAGAATGCCTAGAGGAGGCCACCATAACGGTACGTTTCTATATTTAGGCCCCTTAATTATAATGTTTTGAAGTTTGTGATTAACACTCTTTTTATTCTTGTTTTTGTGTGTATTGATATCATCTTTTTTGTTCCATTACTATGGCTTTGTATGTTTTTTAGTGATCAAACCAAGATATATCTAACATCTTTTACCACTGAAATGTTTTATTCTGCAGCTGGGGGTAGGTTTGGAGGTGGAAGAGGACATAACTCTTTAATCGGCACTAGTGTAAGAGTTCGCTTGGGTCGCTACAAGGGCTGCAAAGGAATTGTTAAGGATGTCAAGGGACAAACAGTTCGTGTTGAATTGGAGGCTCAAATGAAGGATGTAACAGGCCAGTTTCAATACATTGGAAGATCTTTTGTTTCTTCCTTGGTTTTAGTTATCTCTAAATTGTAGTGGATCATGTCTCTGGGTTCATGTTTGCAGTTAATCGTGATGAAATTGTTGATACCGTGACCACTTCAATGCCATTCCGGTAATGGAAGTCCATTATTGTTTGTTTTCATTTTCAGAAATCCCTATTTTTTTGACTAATTATGTTTTATCAGGGAGCCACCACGATATGGTGCTGGGAGTGAGACACCAATGCATCCCTCACGAACACCAATGCATCCTTATATGACTCCTATGAGAGATTCTGGAGGTTAGCTATTCTACATGCAGCCGATTTTGTTACCAAGCATTAGTGTGCAATTGTTTCATAATATACTTTTTTTTCTGTGTTGTTGTTTCAGCTACACCTATCCATGATGGTATGAGGACCCCAATGCGAGATAGGGCTTGGAATCCTTACACACCTATGAGTCCGCCAAGGTTCGTACTTGATTTCTTGTAACATATTTATATGTAGGAACATGTTAATAATATTTAGACATTAGCATGGTATGGGGCAAAGTTCATTATCTGGATTTTGGTATGCAGTTAAGTGATTAGTAAGGTACTTTTTTTTTTGTCAGAAGATTAGTAAGTTACTTTGGAATAACAACTAAATGGAAGTCAGGCTCAGTTTGTACATAAAAAGAGAATGGAAAGTAATCAAAAAGTGACCAACAATAGCTGCTTATAGTTTTACTATACTGATAATGTTGCACGCGTGGAAACTTCACATCTGTACTTAGTTGTCAGCATTATGATTTGCATTTTTTGTTATTCAGAAGCATAATACTGAAGTTGCCTGAGCTTATAATGGCTTATACGAGCAATCACGTAACTGATTCCTGAAGTATCCTGCGTATGTCATTATGTGGCATAGTTGTGTCTGTTAGACATGTTAAATTCTGTTAATGCCTTCCATGTATTTGGTGTGCATATTTGATTTTCTGATTGATTCTCAACCTTTCATTCAGTCAATTTAGAGTGCCTTCAATGGGGTTTAAGTATTTTCTATTGCTAATAGTTTTTGGTATTTAAACAAAATAGGGATAATTGGGAAGAAGGAAATCCTGCATCTTGGGGGACAAGTCCTCAGTATCAGGTTAGTTATATGTGCAATGTATAGTTTAGCTGAGTGAAAATTCTGAATACTGGCACTATGTGGTAAACTCAATACATGCAATATGTGTAGCCTGGAAGTCCTCCTTCAAGAACATATGAAGCTCCCACACCTGGTTCAGGTTGGGCCAACACCCCTAGTGGCAACTACAGTGAAGCTGGGACCCCAAGGGATAGCAGTCCAGCCTATGGTAAGTAGATCAAAAGTCTTTTATTTTCACTCTTGGTGAAGAAGCTGAAGCAGTAGACCTCCCCTTTTTTATATCATCATTTAGAAAGTTAATGTTTTCTTTTCAGCTAATGCACCCAGCCCATACTTGCCGTCAACACCTGGTGGTCAACCGCCTATGACACCAAGTTCAGCATACCTACCTGGTACACCTGGGGGGCAACCTATGACACCTGGAGGTGGTGGATTGGATATGATGTCCCCTGTAGTCGGTACTCTCTCTCTCTCTCAAAAATGTAGGGATTTAATATTGTTAACACATAGTTGTGTAGATATATATAAACACATCTTTAAATCTGAGCAAGGTGGAAACAGGAAATTTGGTTTGTAGTAGAAGGTGAATGGCTAAAAAGACAGACCTTTAGAAGCTAAATTAGAAATTTTCATCACATGGCAATTGAGGCCCAGTAACTGAATTTTGGAATATGTGTTTAAATTAGAAGTTTGAAATAAATTTAAAACTTATGCAGTAGATAAGAGTATACTAAAGGGGAGGCTTATTGAACATGTACTTTGCACCATTTTACGTATCAGAAAAAAATGTCCCCACCAGGGACTCTCTAGTCAAAGTTGTTTGGACTGCCACATTGAATTGGCCCATCTTTGTATATTACAATGAATTGTAGCAGTGTACTGTTTCCTCTCTTCCTAGTCGGAAACAATAGTTTGGTTCTGAAAGCCATTATATGGCAGGTGGTGATCACGAGGGTCCTTGGTTTCTGCCAAATATATTGGTTAATTTGCGGAGGTCTGCTGATGAAACATCCTTAGGAGTTGTTCGGGAGCTGCTTCCGGTATGAATATCTTTGCAATTTAAACACTGTTGCTTCTATACCTGCTAATTTGGTTTTGATAAGTAGCGGAGTGTGTATGTATATGTATATTAATAGATCTGCATTAATTTTGTTAAATTTTTTGTTGTCGGCCTGTATTAGCTCATGTTCAAGGAGTATGAATAAAGATTAAAGATTAAACTCAATATGACATTTAATGTAGTATAATTATGATGCAATTATATATTGTATGTTTGCATGCATGCAGTAAATAGTGTATTTTTATAGTATAATTTACTATATTGTAATATACAATTACTATCTCCTTGGTCATCTAATTAAATCAGGAAATTAGATATATTGTCAAGTTACCTTCATCTTTCAGTAAACTGTTTTATAATTTATAAATCTTGTGCAGTAGTTTAAGTAATTCATGGAACATTCAACAGGTACAATCATAAGGTACTTGACTTGTAGTAGTAAGGATTAACGTAAAAAGAGATATAGGGTTAGATTCCAGTTATGCCAGGGTGTTGCAATTGACGCAACTGTTATGTTGAGAATATTCTGTAGTGGTGTTATCTGCATATCTCATGTACCACGACCATAGCTTTCACGTGGTGGCAGTTAATTTTTTTTATTGTCTTCAAACTAATAGCAACAGCTCTTACTCGATGTTCACTTTTTTTTCATTTTTAAAATCTTTACATGGATTCGAGTTTCTATTACTTTATCAAGTCAATCTTCCAAACCCCCTTTTGAATTTGGTATCAACTGAAAGGATTGGTTTATCATGGATGTCTACTATTGGCTTATAGCAATATGTCACGAGTTTTTCTTCTTTTTTTTGAAAGAGAAGATTGGTGAAAGTTTCTGGAAGAGATACTTCCAGTTTGTACTTAGACAACTACTACTGTCATCTACATATATTGGACCGTTAAAAACAAAAGGCGAAAGCACATTCCTTGTTCATTCCCATGACATAATGCACATCCTTGACCAATAATATTTTGAATATATTCCGCAAGGTGCACAAAAAGCACCTCTTGACATTCATCTCCTATTTCCTTGATTTATAAATTGCCGTTGCCATCAACTTTCCCCACAGCTTCAGCCTCCTTTGTATAAAAGATGAAACATGATTAAATACCAAAGCTTCTTACATCACATAATTGTCTGGCAAAGTTTTTTCAATAAATTAGCAGATATTAGCCTATTATTATTTGAGAATTATAGGTGACTAGCATTTTCTGGGAATATTGAACCAAGTTGATAAGAATATAAATTTGTGTTGATGTTTCACTCCTGATTGTAGTTGCTCTCTTCATCTTAGTTGAGTGAGATGAAAGGCGACGATAGGAAAAGCACAATGTTGTTTGTTCTGTTTATTCCTGTTCTGGTGATAGTGCTCCCTACTTGAATCACTTGATACACCTTAGAATATCATTTAATGTTTTCTGACCTGTCTATATTATTTTTCATTGTTATTCTATGTTGGCCAATATTTCCAGCTAATCAAATAAAATTATAATTTCTTTTATGCAGACATTTAACCAAACATTTGTGCATGTTTGTTGCAGGATGGTTCCTGCAGGGTAGCTCTGGGTTCGAGTGGAAACGGAGAGACAGTTACTGTTTTTCCTAATGAAGTTGATGCAGTGGTTCCAAGGAAGTCAGACAAGATAAAGATTATGGGTGGTGCCTATCGAGGGGCAACAGGGAAACTCATTGGTATAGATGGGACAGATGGAATTGTGAAGCTAGATGATACCCTTGATGTCAAAATATTAGACATGGTCATTTTGGCTAAACAAGCCTAACACAGATGATCTATACATACTAGTTTGACCTATGTTAGGGTCTTGTTAATTATCGAAAAGGTTCGAGGACATTATAACGTATGTATATTTTCGTTGTCAAAGTCTCAAATTTTGCGGAGTTTGTTCTCCATTTTAACATCACCTTTGCTACAGCAAGCCAACAATCCAACTTCCTTTTAAATGTGAAGGCCAGAAGAGGAGTGTGCAGAAATTTTAAGCTGAAATACATTAGGATTAGCTATAATTTGATTTGTTCCTTTTTAGTTTCAAGTTATTCAGATGTCATAATACATCTGGAAATTGTAATGACTTGTATTTAGAATGACAAAGTTCGTAGGTTTTGGTTACAATTACTATGAGACTGTTGTTAGTTGGATAAAACCCTTGGTAAGGATCGTTCTAAAATAATCACCAAACCAATTACCGTTTAATTATTTGTAACAATTGACTTTTCATACATTTTGAGGTGTATAAAAAAACATATTTGTATTTGATATTTTAGAATTCTTTTTTTGGTATACAAGTTTAAAATACAATTTTTTATAAAAAGAATTCAAAAATATTATATACAGATATTGTATTTTTAAATGTTGGGAGTATTATATATATAATTATTTTAATGTTGGGTATGTACTTTGATTCGGTTGTAACTTAAAATTACAATTGTAATAAAAAAAATATATGGTTTTTAAATGTAAAAATTGGAAAAAAAACAGATTCCATTGCGGTTCGATTTTAATATATGCTATTCAGTTTTAAGTGTAGTTTCGATTTTGAAACAAAAAATTAGAAAATTACACAATAATACAATCTGCATATTAATTCACAAATATTCAAACTTTAACCTCCTATGACCACCATTTCTAAAAAATTCTGCACAAATATTCACAATGTAGTCCCGGTCTGTACTTTAAATGGGCTGACCCAAATAATTAGATTAACAGCCTGCCAATTATATTATGTACTATAATTAGTTACAAGTATTTAAATTAAACTGTAATTTATATAATAATAATATATATTATAAATATTAGTGCAGTTCAGTTGGATTTTTTTTGCAAAATAAAGCCTATAAATGCAAATTTATGCATAGTTTGATTGTGAATGATTTATGTAAATTTTAATAATTTTAAAAAATATTTATACTTATTCTTTTTAATGTAAGGGTTATCCAATATTATATTTATATTAATTTAGATGATGTAAATAATATGTTGTTGAAATGAGTTATAAAAATGATCCCATACTTTCATACTTTCACTCGAGTAATTAATTTAATATTTAATCCTTTGTTTCCTTTAACATAGGTCGGAGTTATCTCCGTATTTTTGTATTGTACGTCATCTATAAATAAATAGACGATACTTTACTAAAAAGCACATTTTTCAGCACTCTAATTTATATCGAGTTTATTATAAATAATATTATCAAATGCAAGTTTTTAAGAAAATGAAGCCAAATCATTTTATGTTTCTCATGTACTTGAGTTTTTTTATTTTTCAAAACACTAGTTTGCTTTGTATTATCTATAATTTATATGTCTGTTATTATATATCGTTATTTCTCATATTTTTTATCCATAACTGAATTCATAATAGAGGTTTCATCTCCTTTCACTTTATAAGACGATTTCTTTCCTACAAATGGTCTGGGTAATAATTTTCAATATTTAGAGCAGGTTAACAACAATTCAAACCCATTTTATATGTATCCTAAAACATCTTTAGTTACTTCACGACTATGCATTTTGATCTATTAATGCGGAAGAGTTTCGAATGTTAAAACAAAATTTAGTTTTGTTGATGGTTCTACCGACTCCGCTTAAAAATAGGGCTTTTTTCAGAAATACCCAAACATATAATTTTTTTTTCAAAAATACGGTGCAACCTCATCTGCAACTGTTTTTCACCTGTGGCGCCAGCGCTGCAACCTCATCTGCAACTGTTTTTCACCTGTGGCGCCAGCGCTGCAACCTCATCTGCAACTCAAACCGTATTTTTGAAAATAAACCTTAAAAAGTTAGGTACTTTTGTAAAAATCCCTAATTTTTATTATGGAAAAGGTCACTGGTTGGATTCATACTTTCGTTTTTATATACACAGATTTAATTAAATCTCAAGCAACATTATTATTAATTTAATGGTCCCAAAAATTTTCAATTGTATCAAAAAAATCTCTGATACTCTCTCCATTCTATTTTGAAAATTTTACGCATATCAAAAAATTTAACTGCTCTAATTTTTTTCCTATTCCTACCAATATTTATTATATTAATTCAATATGCACATGAAAAAAAATCAAACATTAAAAATGACAATGATAGAGTATTTTAGAAAATTAATGAATGTATATTGAATAAAAATATAAATACCTCCGGACGTGTAACTGAGTTGATGGGAGCACATCAAAATAACCAATGTTCATGGGGATGTGGGGAATTTTTCCTGCACTCCACATTGAAGGGGTATCCGGAAATTACGCATTGGACCAAAGGCCAAAAATATAAAGGGGTATCCGGAAATTACCCCTTTGACCAAAAACCAAAAAAAATGAATAAGTAATACTCCCCTTGTCCCATTTTATATGTCTATTTTTAAAATAAATTTTATCCACAAATTTAGGGATAATCTTTCAAAACTATCCCTATATTTCTTATTTCTAAGTTTTGACTTTTTAAAAGTTAATTGAATTCTCATTTTTCAAGATACCGTCTAAGGGTACCTATAGGATAAATTTATTCAACTAATTTTTTAATAATATGCGTAAAAAGAAATGGGTAGCCTCTGTGGTTTTGTTTGTTTGTTGCAAGAAGAACTAGAATAGAGTTCTGTTATGTTTCTCTCCTTTATGTGAGAGTTCTGTTTTTCTCTCCATTCTTGTTCAAAGTCTGTGAGAGGTTAGGCCAATATGGCATCGGAAGAAGATATTGACGTCCAAATGACAGAGTTAGATATTGCTAATGAAGAGAATGAAGAGCTAATTTTCGATGAAGTTATAAAGGAATTGGGTAACAGGTTCGAACTTTGCCTGATGAGAATGCTTTTGACTGAGAAGAATATTAATATAAGAGCGATGCAATAAAAAATGGCTGACATTTGGAGACCAGCTATGGGGATTAACATTAAGATGCTAAAACCTGGTATTTTTTTGTTCTAGTTCTATAATAAAGACGACATGAGATGGGTAATGAGTAATAGTCCCTGGACTTTTAACAACGCTTTGCTGGTGACAAGTGGAATACAGACAGAAGAGGATCCCACGAAGGTACCCTTGAATGATATTGAATTCTGGATTCAAATTTATGATTTGCCGAGTTGATACATGTCGGAGTCGATTGGTAAATAACTTTTTTTTATGTTCATTCTGTATGACCCGAATAATAATTCAAGCATATGGAGGGAGTTTATGCGTAATAGAATTAAAGTAGATGTCCAGATGCCGTTGAAAAGAAAGAAATTTTTTTGTAAAAAGGACAAAACTGAATTCATTGTAAAATGCAAGTATGAAAAACTTGGTGATTTCTGTTTTGTGTGTGGGTTATTAACTCATACAGAGAGGTTCTGTAGGAAGAAATTTGAGGGTGAAGCTATTGAAGTAGTTAAGGAATGAGGAAGTTGGTTGCGTGCTCCGCCGCAACGGACGACAGCTCAGGGGATGAGCAAGTGACTCCGGGATGAGGGTAACGATAATTGGGGAAGTAGTCAAAGAAAAGATAGCAATTAGGAAATTCAAATCCCTTATTTTTCGCAATATGGTAACTCTCAACGTAATAAATGGATAAAATTTGGTAGAAGTGCTAATTTATCGGGGAAGTTTAAACATGGGGCTAATTATGCAGGTAACATGAAAGGAAAGAATAATTTAAATTACTTTGATAGGCCTGGGGATGAAGAACTTATTGGGCTTAACTTGGAGGAGAGAAAACGTAAAAGAAGTGGGCTACATGAGACCATGGATTTTGAGACCATCAACAAAACAAAACAACGGATACTGGGCTTTCTACAACTGATTGCACATAGTCCTCTTCAATTTTTTTGGCTACGCTTGCAAAGCAAGCTAGCCAGCGCCAATGATTTGCCTAAGTTGGAACTGTCGAGGCCTGGGGAAGCCTCGTACAGTTCGTGTGCTAAGAGATCTCTTGCGAGATCGTAACCCCGATGTTCTATTTCTGATGGAGACTATTTCAGAAGGTAATAAAATTGAGGAGCTGCGTGTAAAGTTTAAGTTTGATAATTTTTTTTTACTGTAGATCGAGTAGGAAGAAGTGGAGGTCTGACCATGTTTTGGAAGAATAAAACTGATTGCAGCATTACAGATTATTCCCAGAACCATATTGACCTGGTTTTTAAGGATCGTAGTGAAGCTAGCTGGAGACTGTCGTGCTTTTACGGTTATCCGGAAAGAACAAGAAGGAGAGAGTCTTGGAATCAGATTCGTACTCTATCAAATATATCCCAACTTTCATGGTGTATAATAGGGGATTTTAACGATCTTTTATATAATTCGGATAAAAAAGGTCTGCACCCTCATCCCCAATTCCTTATGGATGGGTTTCATGAGGCTTTGGAGGAGAGCTCATTGTCTGAGCTGAAGCTTACATGAGGGTCTTTTACTTGGGTGAAAAGTCCCCATATTGCAGGTTCCAGCAGGAATTTCATGAATAGGTATGCCCGAGAAGCTAAAGGAAAACCCTTGACAAATGTGTTTAATCTAGAAGAAAGGCCCCCAAAGCTGTTCAAAGGGGAAACTACTCAAATCTCTTTTGATGAAGAGGATGCAAAGTGGGTGCATTATCCACATAATGATGCTTTGGTGGTAACTATCATGATTGGAGGTCTAAATGTACACAAAATCCTTGTTGATAATGGGAGCTCTGTGAATATTCTGGCTTACACCACCTACCAAATGATGAGGCTGCTAGATAAAGAAATAGGTACCACCAGGAATGAATTGTATGGATTTACTGGAAACTCAGCGAGGATCCTTGGAAAGATAATCCTCCCAGTTACTATGGGAGATAAACCTAAGGTGGCTACATAGATGGCTGAATTCATGGTGGTGAATGATGATATTTCCTATAATGCAATTTTGAGGAGACCAGTACTGAAAGATATGAGGATGGTAACCTCTATTTACCACATGGCCATGAAGTTCCCCATACCTAATGGAGTGAGATGTGTTAGGGGATGCCAGTATGAATCCAGGGGGTGCTACAAAAAGGTGATACAGGTTGCTGAAAAGCCAAAAAAGAGCTTACAGGCAATAAAGAAAGAAGGTGACAATGTACTGGTATTGGAACCTGTAGAAAAATGGAAAAGTTCTTGTAATGGAATTAGAATTGTGGAGTTGGCTTGTAAGGAACCTCTTTGAGGTTCCAGTTTTTTCGGGGGTAGCACCATCATGATTGCTAATGTTGGAAGCTGTACCAACAGAAACTTTCACTATTGAGGAGGTTCTAAATGTGGGAGTAGAGATAGATTTGGACCCAAGGATGCCTGAAACCAATGAAAAGATAGGACCATCTGGTGATACGGTTGTTGTAGTGATGGATGATAGCGATGCCTCAAAGGTACTTACCATTGGGAAGCATTTGGAACCTGGTATAAAGAAGATGCTGATTAGGTTCCTAAATCAGAACCTGGATGTGTTTGCCTGGTGCCATTCCGACATGATTGGAGTTGACCCCAAAGTGATGTGTCACCGTCTAAATATTGACCCTGAAAAGAAAGGGGTAAGACAGAAAAGAAGAGCTGTAAGTGGAGAAAGAACTTCCGCTTTAAAGGAGGGGGTGGACCGACTGCTCAAAGCTGGTTTGGTCAAAAAGTCATTCTACCCCGTGTGGTTGACTTAACCCAGTATTGGTTAAAAAACCTAATGAGAAATGGAGGACTTGTGTGGATTTCACATACCTAAACAAAGCATGTCATAGGGACAACTTTCCTCTTCCACAAATTGACCAGCTAGTTGATGCCACAGCTGGACATGCCTTGCTCAGTTTTATGGATGCTTATTCAGGCTATAATCAGATTCCCATGTACGAACTTGACCAGAAGCATACCTCTTTCATCATAGATAGAGGCCTATATTGCTATGTGGGGATGCCATTTGGGTTGCTCAATGCAGGAGCTACCTACCAGTGGTTAGTAAATATGATGTTTCATGAGCAGATTGGCAAAACAATGGAGGTTTATGTGGATGATATGCTGGTCAAGTATAAGGAAGCTACTGATCATGTAAAGCACCTTAGAGAAATTTTTGACATATTGAGGAGGTACCAGATGAAGCTCAATCCTTAAAAATGTGTGATTGGGGTGGAGTCTGGAAAATTTATAGGGTTCATATCAATCATAGAGGAATTGAAGCCAACCCTACAAATATCAAAGCTTTGGTGGAAATGAGGTCCCCGAGAAATGTTAAAGAGGTACAATGTTTGACAAAGAGAGTGACTGCTCTCAATAGGTTTGTCTCTAGAAGCTCAATTAAGTGCAATGAGTTTTTTAAAGTTATCAAGAAAAGAAAAGAGTTCCAATGGACACAGAAGTGTGAAGCTGTTTTTGGAAGCTCAAAGAACAATTTGGTGACCCTTCATTATTGTCTAAACCATTGGAGGGGGAGGTTTTGATACTGTACTTAGTTGTTTCTGAATATCCTGTCAGTGATGTCCTGATAAGGGAAGAGGAACAGGTACAATACCTAGTATATTATGTAAGTAAAAGGCTTTTGGATGCAGAAACCAGGTACCCAAACATGGAGAAATTGGTGTGTGCTATAATCTTGGCATCCAGGAAGCTCAGCCATATTTTCAAGCTCATAAGGTAGAGGTAAGGTCTGCATATCCACTGAGACCTGTCCTGCACAAGCCGAAAACTTATAGGAGACTCATGAAATGGGAAATAGAGTTGGGGCAATTTAATATTGATTACAAGCCAAGGAAAATAATTAAAGGTCAGGTACTAGTTGATTTTATACTGGAGTTTCCACCATAAACAGAGGTGGAAGTCATGCATCCGACACCTGAACCTGGTAACTCAATGCTACTCGAGGAGAATTGTGCACCTTGGTGGAATCTGTATGTGGATGTGGCAGTAAACAATAGTGGAGCAGGAGCTGGAATTGAACTCATTAGCCCTGAGGGGCATCGCCTCCAAAGCTCCATTCACTTCTCATTCAGAGCTACCAATAATGATGCAGAATATGAAACCCTAATTGCAGGATTGAAGGTGGCTCTTGAAATGAAGGTGGAAAACATTAATGTCTACAATGACTCAATGTTGGTAGTGTGGCATATCAGGGGTGATTATCAGGCTATAGGACCAAGAACAGACCTCTATATGAGATATGCCCAAGACCTGATGAGGAGGTTCCGAGAAGTGAAACTTGAACAGATTCCAAGGACAGAAAATGCCAATGCAGATGCCTTAGAAAAATCGGGATCTCAGAGGTCTGCCACCTTGTTGGGCCTCTTGAGATACAGTCTCAACCAAGCTTCCCAAAAGAGGAGGTAATGGAAATCGAGGTTCCAGTGGAGAAGCTGTGGACAGATCCCATCAGAGCCTATATCACTAAAAGGGAGATTCCTGATGATAAAGATGAAGCTAGGAGAATCAGGTACCAGTCATCTAGGTATGTCATCTATGATGGGTACCTTTATAAAAGAGGTTTCAATCATTCCTTACTCAAGTGCGTAGCAGAGAACATCTGTGAATAAATCATGAGAGAGGTTCATGAGGTTATCTGTGGAAATCACTTGGGAGTACCTCCCTTGATCACAAAATATTAAGGCAGGGATATTATTGGCCTACTTTAAAGTCAGATGCCCACAAATTTTCCAAGTCGTGTGATAACTGCCAGAGATATACGAACCTCAACAGCAGGCCTGCGGTCCCTCTCAAACCTCTTGTCAGCCCTTGGCCCTTTGCAGTATGGGGGATTGAATTAATTGGGGAGCTACCAAAGGGGAAAAGAAGTGTAAAATATGTTGTGATAGCTGTGGATTATTTCACAAAATGGGAAGAAGCTGAGCCTTTGGCCACTATCACTGCTGGGAAGCTAAGGGAGTTTGTCTATAGAGCAATTGTTTGCAAGTATGGAATTCCATACAAATTAATTTCTAACAATGGAAAACAGTTTGACAGTAAGGAAATGAGGAAATTGAGTATCAGATTTGGGAATAAAAAAGAGTTTTTCAACTGTTTGTCATCCTCAAAGCAATGACCAAACAGAAGCTGTGAATAAAATAATTAAGCATACTTTGAAGGCAAAGTTGAAGGAAAGTAAGGGAAACTGGCCAGAAGAGCTTCCAATGGTGTTGTGGTCCTATAATACAACACCCCGTTCAACTACAAGGGAATCTCCTTTTTTCCCTTACTTATGGCTGTGAGGCCAAGGTACTTGTTGAAATTGGGGAAGGTTCCTTCAAGAGGGATAATTATCAGCCTAAAAATAATGAAGTCAATCATCGTTTATACCTAGACTTGGTGGAGGAAATGAGGGCAACCTCATAATTGAAGATGGCTGCTTACCAACAGAGAACCATGAGGTACTACAACAACAAGGTGGAACCTCGATCACTCAAAATTGGGGACCCGGTGCTAAGAAAAATGATGCCAAATATGAAGATTCCAGGCCGTGGAGTATTTAAAGCCAATTGGGAAGGTCCATATAGGATATGGTCTGTGTTATGGGAAAGAACCTACCATCTCGAGAACCTTGAAGGGAAGCTCCTCCGAAGAGCCTGAAATGCTGAAGACCTCAAGAAATACTACCAGTAATTCTTTTTCTTTCAATCAAGTAGGAATAGTAGGCCTCTTTTAGGCTAGGAAAATAAAACTAAGTTCATGACTTTGCATTTTCAAGCTTCATTTAGTTGGTAGTTGCAATTTTTATTCCACACTTAGGGGGGGGGGTACCTATAAACCTCCCAGGGTCTTCATGTAATGTTTTTCATTTTAATGGAAATAATGGCAGTTTTCTTTTATTTTATTTATAAAAATACTATCTGGCATTATGTAAGAAGCTTCAATAGAATAAAGTTCTTCAGTCTATCAAGTTACACTATAAAACTCGGGGGGGGGGGGGGGTGACATGCTGCCTAAAAGAAGATCTTGAAAGAGCCAATTTTTAAGTAAAAACCCAGGAGGTGCCTATCGTGGCTCCTGAGGTTCCAATGTTTATAACCTGAGAGGTGTCTGTCCTGGCTCCCATGATTCCTGATTTTAACCTAGGAGGTGCCTATCCTAGCTCCTGAGGTTCCAATATTTATAACATGGGAGGTGCCTGTCCTGGCTCCTATGGTTCCTGATTTTAACCGAAGAGGTGTCTGTCCTGGCTCCTAAGGTTCCAATATTTATAACATGGAAGGTGTCTGTCCTGGCTCCCATGGTTCCTGATTTTCACCCAGGAGGTGTCTGTCCTATCTCCTGAGGTTCCAATGATTATAACTTGGGAGGTGCCTGTCCTGGCTTCCATGGTTCCTGATTTTAACCCAAGAAGTGTCTGTCATGGCTCTTGAGGTTCCAGTGATTATAACCTGGGAGGTGCCTGTGTTGGATCCTATGGTTCCTGAATTTAACCTAGGAGGTGCTTGTATTGGCTCTTGAGGCTCCAATGTTTATAACCTGGGAGGTGCCTGTCCTGGCTCCTGAGTTTCCAATGATTATGACCTGGGAGGTGTCTGCCTGGCTTCCATGATTCCTGATATTAACCGAGGAGGAGCATGTCCTGGCTCCTGAGGTTTCAATGTTTATAACCTGAGAGGTGCCTGTCCTGGCTCCTATGGTTCCCGATTTGACGCAGGAGGTGTCTGTCCTGGCTCCTGAGGTTCCAGTGATTATAACCTGGGAGGTACCTGTCCTGGCTCCCATGGTTCCTAATTTTCACTCAGGAGGTGCTAGTTCTGGCTCCTAAAGTTCCAGTGATTATAATCTGGAAGATGCCTGTCCTGGCTCCCATGGTTCTTAATTTTCACTTAGGAGGTGCCGGTTCTGGCTCCTGAGGTTCCCAAGATAAAGTCATGAAATTCAGCACTGGGACAACTATCATGACACCCACACATGGGACAAACAGAAAAAGCTTTTCATAAAAGAGTTATGGTGAAATCAAAAGGTGATGATCACTTTGAAAGACTACTTAACCTAAAAGGGTCCTGGTACGTAAAGCAGGTTCCATATTCATGTTTAAGACATCGACAACCTGGAGTTACCGACCAAATGAAAAGAGGTCCCATTCATGGCAAGGGTACCTCATCAACAGACAAGTACCAAACCTTCTACTTACATATCTATATGGGATCCTATTGTTAATCTATTTATAAGATTACCATATTTTGAGAAGTTACCGAGAAAGGTCCTAGCATGAATAGATTTGGACTTAAGCTTAAGTTCAGGAAACAAATTATGTGGAAAAGCTTTTAGCATCTACATAAACCTGTAGGGAACATGTTACAACAATATTGAGCATGCATCAAATGGATAAAAGCTATGAACCCCAAAATAGACAAAATTAATATAGTACAAGGTCAAAATATTCAGGCAATCAGGAAAAGTATTTAGGATTACATCTGTGGAGAATTAGAGGTGCCCAAACCCTCATTTAATGATCAACATCCTAAAATATCCAAACATAAATCATCAAATGTTCAAAGGAGATATGGCAGATAAGGAGAATCATTCAGCAGGAGGAATGTCATCAGTATGAGAAGACTCTTTCTCGGCTAGGGCAGTTGAAGTGGCACCTCCAGAGTTGGCATTATCAAGTTGGGTAGCTGGAATCTCTGTATGCGGGACTTGGGTTGTGGGAGCTGGCTCCACCACTATCTTAGTCACTTCAAGCACCTCAACCAGGAATGGGTGCATGGGCATTGACAGACCCAATTTGAAATATGCCGTAGACACCACAACTTCAGGAACAGGTTTATCAGGATTCCCATTGTCAAACTTATGGAACCTCTCACCAGCTTGAGGTACCACCAATCTGCATCTAGGGTTACTAGTCTCCAAAAGCTTCTCCAACTTGGCATCAGTCATGGCAGAGTTCATGTTTTCACAAGCGGGCTTGGTACCTACAGTTTTAAAGAGCTCTATTTCTATGACAATCTCCCTAACCTCGACCTCATCAGAAGAAGCTTTAGTATTATCAAAGAATGGTTGCTCAAACTCATCCAGAAAGGAGGTTCTAAATTCTATGGCAAATGTATCTTGTGGGGATGAAACCTTATCATTTCTACCTTCAGATGACAAGGACAGGTCAATGGGGGATGTGTTGATAGTTAGAGGATTATAAGGGTCCACTGGAGGACTAGGTGTCCTTAGGGTAATGGTTTCTGCAGTGGGGTCCAAAATCATCACTCTTGATCTAGTCCTACCATTCACTGATTGAGGTACCATTGGATGAGTAACTCCTATGTTGGATGTTTCCTCCTGAGATGAGTCATTGTCAACTGAAGGGGTAGAGGAACCTGCTGAGAGTGTAGGATTCAATATCTGTCCCAGGAAAGAAATTCACTTAAGAAAATTTTGAGGAAATAGGGGATGAGACCTAGAGGTTTCAGTTAATCTTGGCTCCAACAATGCAAGTTGTGATTGAAGAGATGGACTAGTTGTGGGGAGACCTAGAGGTTTCACATATTGTCTATGAGACCTAATGTCAAACAGGTTACATGGTATGTGTTTTCATAAGATTTACTCATGCCTTGGCAGATACAGATACTTTCCAATTAAAGGATAGACAACATGTATGAATTAAATAAGGTGCAGTGGGCATTATTCCACTAATTGACAAGTATTTCGTGTTTGTAACATGATATGCCCTAAAAAAGGAATATGAACAATGAGGATGTGCAGCAGGAGCCATATTATGTATGAAGCAATTAAAATTGTGCATAACAGTTTTAAAGTGCAATCACATGAAGGTTGGGCATAATGTAGATACATGTTCAAATTCAGCAAGCATGGTAATGACGTGTACATATAGGGAGAAGCATGGAAACACGGTGTTAGTGTGTGTAAACAGATAAGAAGGGAGCTTACCTCGAGAGATATTAAAGGAAGGGAAACCGATGTTAATGATAGAAGCTTAAGCTGTAATAGGGTCTTGGATGTCTCTAGAGATGAACAAGTGCAAGAGAACTGAGTTTCTTGAAAAGGCGAGAGGAAGTAAATGTGAAGAAGGGTTTTTATGTGTGTATATATAGGTGGGGGTTAAAGATAGATAGTGGACGACAGGCAAGACAGCTGGCAGCATAGGAATGGATGAGAAGGAGGTGTGAGGAGTCGTGGCGCATGCAAACTCGGGGATCCATGCACCTGTCATTATGGCGAGGTGTAAGCTGTTAGTTGTAGAATTGAATTTGAAGAGTCCTAAGGGATAAAGAAGCCCATGAGTCTCTGGAAAACGTTAATATTTGAAATGTGAATACCGAGGTTATGGGAGAAAATACAGGGAAGAGAGATAAAGAGTAGAACCTCTAAGGAGTGGAACCTCTATTGCAAAGTGAGTAGTGGCTAGGGGAGGTTCCACCTGAAGGTCCTTGGCATTGCTGTCCAAATAATGGTTGGGATAATTTCTAGGCTCGAAATTTTAAATAATATTATGGGTAATTCTGTGTTTAGATTATGGGTTATTGCATTAATGCTGCTGAAAATTGTTTCTTGTTTCTTACGCCGGGTTAGCTTATGTAAGCTTAGAAATAGTTTATAGGAGCTATGCAGTAGGTCATAACAGGTACAAATGAAAGGATTGAACCTCTAATTCAAGGTTGGTTCCTTTTGCATTAAATTTCTACAAAGAACCAGGGGGTAAATTGTTGTGCCCAAAATCCCACATGGACTGGATTTTGGTCTATAGGCTTGTTGAGGTCCAATCCGCTAAGTTAGAAGTTCTCTAAAGAGGTTCCAAGATAGAATGAGAGGTGATAAATAGGTTCCATTGTGCTAAGATGGATCTTGAAAGCTATCAAGAGTACATAGAGGCTAGAGGACCGCCCAAGGATGAGGAGTCACTAGGTAAACAGAGCCTGATAAGGCATGAGCATAATTGTCTAAGGAGTTTCCACTATACTAAAGCTAGAACCTGTTCTAAGGGGGTTCTGGGAGGCCAATGGAGGTACAAATTTACCTGGGAAGTCCTACAATGTCTTAATCCTCAAATAGCAGGTTTCAGGTTCCTTTGAACAAGTTCCAAGATATAGCTACGAGGAAGGCGGTCTGGTACCTCTTGGAAGGACAGTTCTACCTGGACTGTTTCACCTAATTTTTAGGAGAGGATATCTCCACGATAATGGAAGATAATTATCATATTATTCTCATCTCATTAAGGATAATTACAAGGAAAATACGTAAAGGTCTATATTCAGTCGATTATTCATCAGGAAATAGCTTTCAAGGAGTCCTAACTGGCTTGGACTCTCATTGTAGCTCCACTACTTCGAGATATACATCAATTCAGAGGATAAATCTTATCAAAATACAACTGATGTCTCATCCAAAGAGTCACAAATACCAAGAACTACATACGGACTTGATCCCGATAAATAGGGTATATAGATAACTAGCAAATGGTTCAGAAATACTTAGAGTGAAGGAGAGCACTAGAAAACTCAAGTAATATTTGTTATCCTGAGGTGCTTGACTTGTATAATCTAATGATTATACGTTGGTGCCTTGGGCCTTTACTAGCTCAGTCCTTTCCATACAAAAATCATCATCCACAATTTGTGGAACCTCTGTTAGAAAGCTATTTCTTGGCGAATTCTGTTACTTCTCTTCTGCAATTCCAGTAACGGGCATCCATAGTGTTGTACCAAATTTCTCTCACAGCACATATGAAAAAAGTCAACATTGAAAATGATAATAAGAGAGTTCAATGATAATTAATAGAGGGTAATTTTAGAAAATTGTTAATAAATGTATATCGAATAAAGAGACGAACAAATAATATAATTTTTTTCCTAAAGACAATTAAAATGGGATGAAGGAAATATCAAACAAGGGACTTTTCAGTTATAAACTTTTATATTCCTTTTCGTGCTTTATGGGCTAAAATTTATGCTTGTTGATCAAATAAATTTTTTATTTGTGGACATGGTAGTGACACTCAATAAATTTAACCAATATAATTAGCTAAGAAAAGAAAAAAGAACCAAGATAATGAAATAATATATTTGACTAAAAAAAAGAAAAAAGAACCAATATAGAGTCCTGAAGTTCTTACGAGATCTTTAGGATCAGTTTACTGCTCAATGTGCTAATACTGCAACTTGATATTTTTCCACCGATCTTTACATAGTAATTCGGTTCGTCAAGAAAAACTTTAGTAAGATTTGAACAATATTATAGTCATATTTAATCTACGAGTAGTGCTAGAGACCCCAAAAGATGCCCCAAAATTTTTCCTAATTAATGTGGCATGACACATGACAATTTTTAATTCATGGGTGCATATGTATGCACGGGGGGTCCCATATTATTATTAGAAAGCTACCATTTATTTATGTAACAATTCAGCATTTGGAAAATTTTTTGGGAAAATTTTGGGGTCTCTAGCATTTCTATTAATCTACTGCCATCACGATAGCTTTTCAAACAAATTTAGTCACACAACTGTCATAGTTGCGGGGTTGTGTAAATGAGTAGCTTAAACAAAGGTTTATAGGTCCTATTATTTTATACATTTTAAATGACGAATTATTAAACCCTTACTAAAACCATATTAATAAAACAAGTGTTTACATTGTATTGTATACTTTTTAGTCATATATTTGTTTGATCTTTTGAAACCGTTATCTCATATGGAGTGTTTAAAAGAAAATGACAGAGAAATGATGCAGACCCCTTCCAATTCTACACCAAACTTAACAACCCAAGCAATTAGAATCATAACAACAAAAGAAATCAAGAATCATAACAACAATCCAAACTTATCAAAAGGATATCATAACAAACTTTTAGCAATTGAATATAACATATGTCAAATTAGAATAACATTATTCTAGTTAAATTCATTCATCTACATCTCGCATATAACTAGCCATGTTCACGAAATCATCACGTAACAAATTTGGCATAAAAAAACTCATTCTCTAGTTCTAATTCGACAGACACCTCATTTCCATCATCATTATTATCATTGTATTTTCTCTCAAAAATTCAACAACATAAACCATAATTTTTCAAGAGGATCGTCGATGTAACAAAATTGTTTAACATATTTTGCTAAAATTAACGGATCATTCAAAAAATTGAACTAATTCAAATTAACTAATGTATATCCAAATTCATCTACCTTAATCCCTTTGTTTATATCTACCCACTTACAACAAAAAAGAGGGACCTTAAAGTTGAAATAGTCCAACCCTCAAATACTTGTAATAACTCCATTAAATATATGTGATATATGCTCAATATTTTTATCAATAACTTGCATAACCATTGTATTAACATTTACCCACACTCTATTGCACTGAACTTGACGTGTATCATCATGATCTTTGGTGCTAAAAGTAACCTTATCCATCTTGTAGCTATTGAATGTAGGCATATCTTTATCGCTCACGTCTGAAATCCTCTTTACCTCCCGCGGTACCTCCTTTTCAACCATCAAATCTAAAGGAATCTTTCAAAAAAAAACCATACATATGAGGTACAAGTTTATGAAAATAAAGTGAATATAAGTTGCAAAATTATTAAAGTGAGTTAAAGAGTTGAATATAATTAAACTATAAACATATGCACTACATTTTCTTTAAACCATTTTGAAAATATTTCATTTTGTTTGTTCTTTAGTCACATTTCATCATTTCCATATAGCATTCTTTTTCTTACCCATGCCCTGCACACACAAACAAATTATGTTTGCTTTGGTACTCAAACTAGGTTGGGTCTTTTTAACTTATAGGTAATCATGTTAGTAAGTTTCTTAACGGTTTTAAACTAATTTGCATGCATGACATTAAAACTAATATTCTTATCACTTACCTTAGCATTTACAAATTTAGGATTAGGCTTATGTGACATATAGTATTTTATTGATTTAATAGGACTAATAGATTTAGGCTTATTATTTTTAGTATTCATGTCCTGATGTATGCATTATTCAACAAATTTTTGTCTTAGCCTAAAATATGTATTCATGACATTCATGTTGCATGCCTTGTAGTCAAACTTATCTCACAATTTCTGATTATCATGCTTTAAAAGCTTAACATAACCACAAGCATATTCATTTTTGTGTTCAACGACTTTCTTGCATAAATAGGTCAAATGATTTTTGGAGCCAAAGTTCTTGTAAATCTTCCTAAGGACATTGTGAACAGGGTCATAGTTGTTGTGTTTGTTAATGCCTATCTTTCCAATTCTATTAGGTCTTTTCTTTTTAACATGCATATTTGCATTATCCTTGTTCTCATTCACAGATAGTGTCAAGATTGGTGAAGACTTGATTTTGATTTTGATTTCCTCCTTAACAATAAATTTAGAAGTGTTAGATTCTTTTTCATCCTCATCAACCAACTGTTATTTGATGAGTAGAGATTCCTCATCAAGCTCAGTAGTGCCCTTTAAAAATTGGAGCTTCTACATTTTTTAAAATGTGAGGATTTCCAGGAATCTCAAGTTTCTCATAACCTAGCACCTCTTAATAACGTTGTTTTTCTTGAGAGAGTTGTGGTATTGTATCCGATTTTATATACAATGAATGAAATATGTGTGTTCTTCATATTTGTGATTGAGTAATCAATTATTTTGCACAATCGTATTCAACCGTCCTTCTACAATTGTTATGTTACTAGGCAACACAAAAAGACCTTCTCCTTCTCCGTATATGTATAAATTGAATGGTCTTTAGGTACCCATATTGCAGGAATAACTTAAGATCCACCAGTTGTTTCAGAAAGTAGTGTAACTACCATGATGGGCCCATTTTTCAGAATCTCGTGGTACATTGAATTTGTAGCTTCTATGAACAACTGCATCTTCTTCTTCCATAGATTATAGTTAGCTCTATCAGGGGGTGGAATCTTGATGCTACTAAGATTTTAAGAACTCATTCTTCTGATCTTTTATTACTTTTATGTCAACAACATTGCTTTGATACCACTTGTTATGAATGAGTGTCTAATACTTATATAGAAGGGGATGGGGGATGGTAAATGTATAAGTTAGCCTTTTCGGATTTTTCTTAAAAATCTTATTCCTGAATGTATATTTGATTCTTGTTAGATTGTTTCAGTGTGTGCACAATGTAGCAATGTGTATGAAAGATAAAAACAGTAAGGATGAACACATAGTTTAACTTTTCATCTAATTGTAGTATTAGATTAATATTGCTACAATTCGGAAAATCAAAGAGATATCTAGCTTCTTATTTTTGTGTGAGATACAAGGTTGAATGTAAATATCAAGACATTTTACAAGTGGAGTCATGTGCATGACATATAGACAACATGTCCTTGCACACATGCTCCACTACACATTATAACTAAAATAGGAAATAAAACAAAACAACTTTCATTTCTAGTATTATCCTATTTTAACTAATAACTCAATTAGAAAATAATAAACTTCTTATTCAGACTCTAATTTGTCTGTTCTTTTCTAACTTGTTCTTCTCCCCAAGTTTCCATTGTAAACTTGACACATGTCCTGTTCAGAGTTGGACCATTCTTTGGTAGTGAGTAGAACTACTGTATTTGTCTACTACTTCTGCACAATCTGCTTAAATTTAGTTAAGTTCCTATGTCATGGACTCGTCATGATTTGAATGTTGTTATGCACTTCTCGACATTACTCATCAGAACCTTGACTTCTCGACATCACTCATCAGAGTCAGACTTCTAGATATCACTCATCAGAGTCTAAACTTCTCGGTATAGTGACTTCTCGACATTACTCATTAGAGTTTAGACTTTTCGACATCATTCATCAGTCTAGACTTATCGACATCATTCATCAGTCTAGACTTATCGACATCACTTATCAGAGTTTATATTTCTCGATATCACTCATTAGAGTTTAGGCTTCTCAATACAGGCTTCAGTATAATGACTTGTCAATATGGAATTTCACTACATGATATTCTCGATATAAGATAATTTTTCACTTCTCGATATCAAGTGTTTCTTGGACTTCTCGATATGAGCTTGATCTACACTTCTCGATACCAACTAAATTCTGGACTTTATATATACCAAAACTTGGACTTCTCGACATACTACCTTAAACAAAATCGATCTCCAGTTCTGCAATTTTTTTTACCTTATTACTCCCGTTGCTGAAACAATTTCTTGAACTTCTTTCAGGACTTTTATTTGTTGACCTTATATTTATAAACTAATAATGTAGATGTAAAATTGACTAGAACAAATTAGACTAGAATCACAATTCCTGATACTTTGCTAAATGGATAATCTAGAGTGTTTATTCAACATTTGATAAATACAATATAAACTGTTGTGAGAGGAATTTGGTTACAATACTATGGAGGCCCTTTGCTGGAATAGCGGAAGCAAAGTTATGCAAATTGATTAAGAAAAAGCTTCCTGATCGAGCTTCCAGAGAAGGTGGATGGTAGTTTTGATGATTAAGGGACTGAGCTAGTAAAGGTCCAAGGCACCAACGTATAACCACAGGATTATACAAGTCAAATACCTCAGAATATCAATGAATACTTGAGTTTTTAGTGCTCTCTCCTCTCTAAATATTTTTCTGAACATTTGCTGGTTGCATACATACCCTATTTATAGGGATCAAGTCCATATATATTTCTAGGAATTCATGACTCTTTAGATGAGTGATCAGTTGTTATTTGATAAGATTTATCCTCTGGTTGAATGCTTATCTCGAAGTAATTGAGCTACAAGGAGAGTCCAAGTAGGTTAGGACTCCTCAGAAGCTCATGTCTCTTGTATAATTGGCTAAAGATATAATGATGTGTATCTTCCTCATAATTATCCTTAATCTGATAAGAATATTATGGTAATTATCCTAAAAAATCATGGAGTAGTCATCTCCTAAAATTCAGGTGAAACAGTCCATGTAGAAACTGCCCTTCCAAGAGGTTCCATGTTGCTGTCCAGGAAGCTGATTTCCGAAACCTGCCCTATGGAACCTGTAACCTGTTTTCTGGAAGCTAGAGCATGCTAAGACCTCTCATATGAATTCTCAGCTTCATTGGCCTCCTGTAACCTCTTTAAATCAGGTTTCAGCCTTGGTATTATGGAACACTACACTATATATGGGCTTCACCCACACTTTTACCAGTGTTACAAGCAAAAGTGTTGTCTTATATGTCTTAAAATTGATATATGTTAACACATTTTTTTGGTGTTACAATTGATATCAACCAATGTTACTTGAAATATGATTGGGCATCTACTGTAACGCCAAAAAGGATGTTGCCTTTGAACTTAAAAAAATGTTACTAAAATTAAAATATTAGGCGGGATTATAATTGCCTAATACTTTAGGCGGCCAATGAAAAATATAATTGCCTGATAGAGTGTAATACAATTCTGTTTTACAGTTGGGATGTCTGGTGTTGCATTTGAGTTTATTGTAACACCTTTTTAGGTGTTACCATAGAAGAAAGTGTGTTGCCTTAAGTCTATTCTAACACTTTTATGTACGTTGCTACTGAGTGAAAAGTGTTGCCATTGGGGATCTACAACAACACTTTTAGCCATGTTGCCTTAAATTAGCAAAACGTTACCAAAGACCTTACAACAGCGGCTATAAATGTAACACCGTGAAATTTTGAAAAAGCGTTGCCCTAGCCTATTTTTTTGCTTTCAGCAACATTTTTGACGAATTTTAACACTTTTTTAGGTGTTGCAGAAGGCTATATATGGTGTAATATAAGCTCCTTAGACAGTGGAATATCTGCATCACCTGGACCTTTTCTCCTAGCAGTTCCTCATCCTTGGATGGACCCCCATCTCTTGGACCTCATCGGCAGCTTCCATGATTCATTTTAGTGTAATGAAACTTCTTCAATCCATGTTATCCTACTATGGAACCTCTTTAGAAGGCTTCATAATCAGTGAATCGGACCTCAATCATCCTATGGGCCAAAATATAACCCACATGAGATTTCGGGCACAATAATTACCTCCCGATTCCTTGTAGCCATTGAATACAAAAAGAACCGCCCTGAAATAGAGGTTCAATCCTACTATCTGTAACCCCTTATGAACTATCGCATAGCTTCCACAAATCATTTCTAAGCTTACATGGGCTAACCCGGCATAAGAAACAATAAATAATTTATAGCAGCATTTACACAATAATTCATATTTTACATAAATCATCAAAACCTGTTTAATACCTAAAACCTCAAATTTTAAAATTACCTCGAACTATGTCTAGACAACAACTTCAAGGTCTCTTAAGTGGAACCTCACTTAACCAGTATTTGGTTTGCCTTAGAGGTTCCACTTCCTCATCCTACTTTCCAGCATCCATCCACTAGCCTCGTAATTTAAATTTCAAATATCAACGTTTGCCCGAAACTATTGGGCTTCTTTATTCCTTGAACCTTTTCAAATTCAATTCCAAAACAAACATCTTACACCTTGCCATGATGACATGTGCGTTGATCCCCGAGTTTGCATGCACCAAGGCTCTTCACACCTTCTCATCCACTCGCGCGCTGCCACCTGTCTTCCTCATCCCCTACTATTTACTATTGAACCCCGCCTATATATACCTATACCTAAAACCCTCCTTACTTTTACTCCTCCACATCTTCTCAAGAATTCAATACTTATGCATCTTTTCATCTCCCAGGCCGTTCAAAACTCCATAACAGCTCCAACTTCTCTTCCATACCCCTCGTTCAAGGTAAAACTTCTTCTTTTATGTAAACACCCATCTTCTTTAAATTATAATTATCACTGCAATTGTACACATGATTGTATTATCATTACAACTTTAAATCTATTACTCATATGTAACATGTGCTCCCCTATTCATGCTATAGATTCTTACATGCATCTCACATACTTGCTTATCATGTCATGCTGCTTCTCCCACATTGCATATACTCATTCAAGGACACATTTTTAGCATGTATTCCTGTGGCACTTACTAATAGCATCCTCCATTTGCATTGACACATGATACACTCCACCATGATCATCTCCTTTGTATCTTCCTCGTTTAGGAAGAGTTTTATATTTCTAAAATATGAGTAGAGTTGCATAATCACAGTGTCCGGAACCTGTTTGACACTAGGTCCCATAGACCTTATTGTATAAAACTTATAGATGTCGGCACACCCATATAGCATAAGTAGACACAGGTTCCTCTTGTCTCAACCCACTCTTTTTCTAGGGCAGATGTCAGACCCAATGGTTTCATCTAGTTCTTCCACCTCCTCTGCAAATAAAGATTTTTCCCAAGAAGAGGTACCCGACATAGGGACTACACATTTAGAGGTCCCAAAATCCGTTAGTGGTCGAACCCATTCGAGGGTTGTGGTTTTGGATGCCACATCTGCTACTATTTCTCTAAAAATACCTAGCCCACCTGTGGACCCTTCCAATCCTTCTACAATCAATACTACTCCCATAGACCTCTCATTATCCTCTCAGGGCAGAGATGACAAGGTTTCATCCCCTCAAGACGTATCCCCTTTGGACTTTGGAACCTACTTCCTCAATGAGTCTGAGTAGCGTTTCTTTGACAAGACTGAAGCCTCCTCTAATGAGGATGAAGTTAAGAAAATGGTGATAGAGAGAGAGCTTCCAAAAAATATAGGTGCCAAGCCTGCCTATGAGAAAATGAACTCTTCTATGACTGATGCTAAGTTGGAGAAGCTTCTGGAAACTAGTATATCAAGATGCAGGTTGTTGGTACCTTAAATTGGTGAGAGGTGCCATAAGTTTGACAATGGGAACCCTGACAGACCAGTACCTGAAGCTGTTGTTTCTGAAACATATTTCAAATTGGGCTTATCAATGCCCATGCACCCCTTCCCTATTTGAGGTGTTAGAATTTTATGACTTGGCACCTATGCAGTTGACCCCCAATTCCTAGAGGATGGCAGTGTGTATGTTCATTCTTTATGCTGACCAGTATCAGGAACCTCTCACAGCCCAAGAACTAGGTTATTTTTACTAGTTGAAGGAAACTGGGGAGAATATTGAATATTTTTATTTGACTGCCTGGGGGTTCATCATGGAAAATGCATAAGAGGAAACAAGAAGGGTATGTATGATTGGGTGGAGCAATTCATATAATTATATGACTGCCCTGTCCTTAGAAAATATTTCAATGTTTCCCCAAGTAAGGAACCTGTTCATCATCTCCCTTTCTTCTTAGCATTTCTTCCATTTAGAGTATCCTTTGACTTTTGTCCTTCCTTGATCTTTCATGTAGAAATCCCCAAACAGACTTCATTGGAAGGAGCTCCTAGAGAGAGAGCTGAGAGAATATTGACCTTGTGTGCTAAGTTACAAGATGGTGAAAGTTTGTTGACAACTGATAATTTTGAAACATTTGGTTTCTATATTGGAAGAGGTCTCAGCCTTCCAACTGATGTGGATGAAGCTGCTGGTGGAACCTCCCATGATGAAGGTTCCATAATCCTCATTACTTATATAAATGTCTTTTTTTCCTGTTTGTTATGCCTATACATAGCCTTTTAGTTTCTTCATGCCATGATCTTCATGTATACATATTATTATCTCTGCCTTCTTGACTAATTCCTCCCCTTTATTGCTTTGCAGATATGGCACTTGTTGTTCCTTCATTTGTTAAGAAGACTGTGAAGTACTGATGAAGCTGCTGGTGGAACCTCCCATGATGAAGGTTCCATAATCCCCATTACTTACATAAATGTCTTCTTTTCCTGTTTGTTATGCCTATGCATAGCCTTTTAGTTTCTTCATGCCATGATCTTCATGAGTACATATTATTATCCCTGCCTTCTTGATTAATTTATCCCCTTTGTTGCTTTGCAGATATGGCACTTGTTGTTCCTTCGTTTGTTAAGAAGACTGTGAAATACTAAGACATGTTTAAGGATGAAGATGTGGAAATGTTGGACTCTCCCATTGATGTCACTCCCATTTCCACAGCCTTCACTTTGCCAGTCACCCAGGAACCCTCTAGAACCTCTTCAAAGAGGAAGATACCCACCAGCCTCCAATGCTAACTATGGTACATGCGACCTCTCATGAGATGCAGGCCTTTACTAGGATGTTGGGGGAGCAGGTTCCGGAAAAAGTTATAGCTGAATGATCTAAGATGAGAATGAATGAAGCTTCCCAAGTCCTGTTGGCTTCTGCTGCCCAAAGCACTTTCTTGTAACTGAGATTTGGTGAGCAGCTGGCAGCAGTAGCTAGGGGTGACCAGAAGCTGATAGAGGAGCTGAAGGATGTGAAGAACAAACTTAAAGCCTCTGATGATGAGAAGAAGAAACTAGCCGAAGCCAACAAGAAGCTGAAGACTTCAGAATCTACATTGACTAAGGAGAGGGGGCAACTGAGTAAGTTGATTAAACAATAGGAGAAGGAGAGAGAGGACCTTGAAACAGATCATGATGTGTTGCTGTAGGAATTGAAGAATCAAGTGGATGCTCTCCAAGGTGCAGTGAACACATATAAGACTCTTAGAACTCCTTGAGAGAAGGCCAAATATGAAGTCGGTTATGACAATGGTGTCAAGGATAATCTGAGGTCCATGTACGAGAAGGTACCAGACTTCAATTGGTCTTTCCTTTGTGAGGATGTTGTGGCCCTGATGAAGGAGCTAAAGAAAGAGAGAAAGGTGGCTATTGAGGGGAACCTAGAGGCCTCAGATGCGGTGGAAGTGACTAAAAATGTATTGGAGCCAGCTCCCGCTTCTCAATCCATGCAGACTGAAGTTCCAGCCCCTCTTCCCGAAGATACTACTTTTGGAGGTACCAACTCCACGAATATTGCTGAAAAAGCTTCATCCAACACCGAAGATACTCTTCCTGCAGAGTGTTCTCCCTTCTCCTTTGTAGTCTTGCTTTCTTTTAATGCTCTTTGAACATTTTATGGTTGTTGTTTGGATATTTTGGATTGGTTTTTCTAAATGAGTAGGTGGGCACCTCGAATGATCCACAGATGTAGCTTGAATATTTTTCTTCGGTTACTTGGGTATTTTTGCTTTCTACTTATCAGAATTATGCTTTTGGTTTGAATTCTACATGCATCTTGATGCCTAGTGCCCTTTATTCTAAAATAATTGTAACAGGTTTGCCATGCTACATGTGCCTTCCTCTCATGACTTATATCATGAGTTTTAGACTAAATTCACACATGTCCATGCTATAGGTCTCCACGATAGCTTTCCACTATAGGGTAATTACATAGACATATTGTCAACATGAATTTAGCAGGTAGGTAAAAAGTATAATTTGCACCTGAGGTTATAACTATTGAGTAGTTGCTATTCTTTGAGAGAGGCTCCAAGGTCCTTGAAACCTTCTTGGATGCCGAAACCCATCTGTGAATTAAGTACCAATGAAAGAAGTGGAACCTCCCCGCCTTATCAGGAACCTCCCTCCAGGATCCTTATCATGGGTTCCTCATTGAAATCCATGTTTGTTTGGAGGTTGGTATATAAGCTTCCACAATATTATATCCATGTGTATATACATATATAATCACCCTAAAACTGTTAAGCACAAATGGGAAGTGTATTATGCACCTGGTTGTATATCTATTGCATAGTTATTACTCTCCATATTAGGAAAATAAAGGTTTCTTGGAACCTTCTTCGACGTTGGGCATGGGACCTCCCAACACTATCAAGTGCCTCTATGATGATGAGGTTTCGTTTACATGAATGAAACCTTTCCTTACTATTGACACCTCTCTGAAGATGAGGTTCCGGTTGCATGGGTGGAACCTCTCCTCATTGCTGGTGGTATCTTTATGCTGACGAGGTTCCAAGTGCATGGGTGGAATCTCTCCTCATTGTTGGTACCTTCTAGATTAGACCATTTTTCTGGATAACTATCTCCTTTTGATTTCACCATAACTCCCGTGAATGGAGTATTCTTAGTCTACCACATGGATGGGCATCATGATAGCTGTCATATGACAACTTTTTGAGCTCATTCTTGGGAACCTCAAGAATTAAGATTAGTCACCTCTTGGGTTGAATTTATGGAACCTTAGGAGCCAGGACTAGGCACCTCCTGGGTTAAATCAGTGATCCAGAAGGAAGAGTCAGAGCTTCATCTACATTTTTAACAGCTTGTAGAATATTCCACTTTCTTTCAATTAGCTCCGGCTCAATCTTTACATTGTCTAGAGGGTTTGGAGCAATAATGTCACACTTCCAGATTTCATTGCTCATTTTGAATATGACCCTCTCAATGAACTCCACTGACTTCTCCTTAATGTCAGAAGTGAATCCCTTACTCATCATTTGCCTGCATACCGCCTTTAGGGATTCTACTGATAGAGCCATTAGGTCATTTTCCTCTAAGCACACCCTCTTCATCTTTCCATCAACAACCATCCGAACAATATCAGGATTCGCTGAGAATTCTGGTCCCTTGTCCTCTGCTAGCTGCATTAACTGATCCCTATACAGAATGCTAAGCTCCTCAGCTTGAGAATATTGAATTTTTGTTGCTAGCAAGAACAACTCTGACGCAGATCTTCTCGAGATGAATTGATCATCCACATACAAGAAAGATGTCGGGACTCCTTCGACTAAAGACAAGATGACCTGCCATTCCTTAACCATTGCATTATATCCAACTCTGACTTTTGAGATCAACCTTTTCAAAGCATTTATGTAGTCAACAATCAGTGGATTCTGCAAGTTCAAGTTGTAGAACAAGTCTTCCGCCTCTTTGTTATGAGTTCCTTTTGTACAAACTCCCGATAGAATCTTCCTTGCATCATCCCATTTCTGTCCGATCCTTTTCTTGTCCAGATCTACTTGAGGATCAGCTAACCTTGCAAGCTCATGATCATACTATTTCTCCTTAAGCTCTGCTTTCTTTTCAAGGAAAACAGCCTCATCCTGCATCATCTTCATTTTATAGAACTGAGCTTGTTCCAAGGCCAACTGTTGGGCTTCTAGAGTTTCCTTATCAACAGGTATTTCTTCAGGCTGTCCGGAAGACATTCCAGCACCTCCACCTTGTTCCTTCAAAGATCTTCTAATGGCATGTGCTAACGGAACATCCTCCATATCAAAATCTGAATCAAGTACTTCATGTGCCTCTTCCTGATGACGACTCAAGTCAATGAATGGCTCTTCTTATTCAGCCACCACTGCCTTACCCTTCCTCTTTCTTTGAGCCTCTTCTTCATTCACTGGCTCATTTTCTTTGACAACATCAGCAGTTTGTTCTTCAATTTCTTCAATTATTACCGACTGCTGTCTCGTCTCCTTACCACTCTCCCCCTTAGGTGAGTTATCCCCAACACCACCTTTCTCGCCAGATCCAGCAGTTGCATGAGAACTACCAAAACCAGAACCCGAGGGTCCAGCTCCACCAGCACCTCCAGCACCACCAGTACCATCATGATTAGGGGGAGGCTGAGTAAATTGTTCGTCAAAGCACTCGGGGGGAACAAAGCTTCTAACTGCATACATCATCCTGCTGATCTCTGTCGCCATGGTATGCATTATGCTCTCCACTGCTCCCATTCTCTCATTCAGAGTGCTGCCCAAGATACCACCAGCATGGCCCAAGTCATTCACCTTATTTGTCAACTCATCCATCGCTGTTGCTTGACTGTCCATCCGTGCTGCGTAATCATCAAGAGCTCGTTGATTGTCACCAACATTGATCCCCAACTGCCCCATCGACTGCCCGAACTGCTTGAGTTCAGTTTCGATTGTTGTCATACGCGTGTCAAGATTTTCAAGATGAAGGGACGGTGTTTTGTCTGGGTGTCCTCGCTCTAAAAATCGTTCTGTTAGTGTTTGTCGCTCGGTTTCGGGCCTTAAAAATGAAGGTCCCTCACTCCTTAAACACTCACACACACTCCCTGTCTTACGCTCGTGTATGTCTTCAACAATAGTCCTGAAAGAGAAAGCAGTACCTGCAGAAACTGGATAAGCAAAGTAAGTAGCAGTAATGGGATCTGGTCCTGTCATGTCCTGAGGTGAAATCTCAGGCTGAGAGGCCGCAGAGTGTTCTAGTACAACATCAGAACCGATCCTCTCTGCAGCATCAGTATGTACTGGTGAAGGTACTTTGAAAGCAATGAAAGCTTGTTGCCGCTCTGAAGTAACAGGCTCTTTAGAAGGCATAGAATCCTCACCATCTTCCCTATGTGTGGAATGTGCTCGGGGGGAACCACTCGCGTGAGGTGGAGTGGTTGTGATAGACACACTAGGGTGGGACTGGGCTTGAGAAGTTGCAGCATGAGAAAATTTTGGTTTCTTCCGAATAAGGGGCTGCACTTCAGGGTCACTCTCAGAACCCTCACCTAAATCTAAAGCTGCCTGCCTTTTAACTCCCGTTAGAGAGGGTGAAAGAGAGGAAGCAAATGTGTCAGACTCCGAATCAGAAATATAGCTCTTGCCCGGGGATAGATCCTGCGGGCTAGCAGAATCTTGGACCATGGAATCAGATTTAGGGGAAGAAGTATCAGTAGTGTGAACAGAGAGTTGCTCTTGTTCAAAGAAAGTACCTTCTTCATTACCTTGTCCGGCAGGTGGAGTAAATTGTCTGGTCCTCTGGCCGGCAGATGATTGTGCGTGAGAGTGCCCATCATCATCGTCATCATCATCTTCATCACCAATACTCTCGTCCGGAATCCCTTGGAATGCGTCAGCATGGGCAGAGGGATTCTGAGCATGTGATGAAATGTGGGAGGTCCCCGCCATGGAAGTGATACCTGCATCAAACTTAACCCATACTTGAATGTTATCAGGTATAGACATCGGCTTACCATGATGCTTATCTTGATTAGCAATCGTTGTGAGTGACTTGGTGCCTATGCCCAAGGATGCAGATGTCGCACTTGTGGCAAATGCCTGTCTCACAGATAAAGCATCAACAGGTACTAAGTGATTAATAAGCATTTGGAGGAACCGAGGATACCAACAGACAACGTTAGTAGATGTCAGGTCTCGACTTGCAGGAGTTCCCATTGCAGTCACGATCTCGGAAAGAATGATCCTGCCATAATTAATATTTAATTCACGAGCAAGGGAAACTGTAAACACCTGCATGGGAATTGGAATTTGATGAAAATCTTTTTCGCGTGCCCGAAAACATCTGGTGATGGCCTTGAAAAAGTAGTTCCATTCCACATGGAAGTATTGTTTCTGGATGGCGCCAGTTGAGATCCGTCCAGAGGGAGGGTAGCATCCAATTTCTTCGAAGAATTTAATACGCTCATCTGTGTGAGGTTCGGGGTCATAAACATCTCTGACTGGGAACCCCAGAACCCGGTTGAACACGTCCTCCATGACTTGAAATTCATGACCCGCCAATGTAAACCTGAAACCATAGGGGGTAGATTTACTCCCGAAAGTAACAGCACTAGTCCATAATTGCTGTAAAGCATCATGGACTAGTGTTGGTTTAGCAGTAAACGCAACACTAGCCTTGGAATACAAATTAAGAAATCGTACCCAAAACTTGAAGCGCGGGAGTTGATCACCAATTTCCGTACTAATGTTGTAAAAATTATTTTTGGCAAGAATAAATTGGTGAGCCATTTGTGAAAATAATTTTTCCTTGAATTAATGTAATATCCGAAAAAAAACAATTAAGGTAAACACTTAAGCAAGGAAAAGAAAAAAACGTAAACAAATTAATTCCTTTTAGTGAATCGAGAAGATGAACAGTCGATTATACTAAACTACGGAATCAAATATGACCAAAATCAAAACAATCGTAACCCAATCCAGCAATTACTGCAACCCAAATAAGTGATATGAATACAAACTATGTAACCAGTTAACCGTGATAGTTGTGTGTATATCCGTGTATATATGTCAAACTGAGCAGATGATCAGATAGGGCCAAATACACAAACACAGGCAATAATGAACGCAAATAGAGAATAGTAAACTTAAAACGGGCAGCAGTTCGAGATATGTAAGAGTTTCAACACAAATCGAATGAACAGGGGATGAAAGTTTGAAATCGCAGGGTGGCAGGGTGGGGGCTGTAAAAAATTAGGGTGAAAACAATTAGGTAAAAGTGAAAAGAAAGACGAGTTAGAGATGTATATATAGGCATATATGAGCAAAGACAAGAATACCCCTGAAAATATAAGAAGAAAATGTTAAGTACATACAGGGGAACATCAAGTCGAACACTATCTCGAACATCAAGTCGAATATGCGAGATAGTGTTCGAGATAGGGTCTATCTCGAATATTAAGTCGAATATTCGAGATAATGTTCGAGATGACACTAACTCGAACAGTTAATCACTTGAACAATTAAAAACAACATTAAAACCCACCTGGGAGTCCCAACTCGAAAAACCAAGAATAAGGTTTGAGATAAAATTGATTTTTAGGTCTAATTCGAATATTAAGTCGAATATTCGAGATAGTGTTCGAGATAGGTCTATCTCGAACATCAAGTCGAATATTCGAGATAGTGTTCGAGATAGGTCTATCTCGAACATCAAGTCGAATATTCGAGATAGATGAACTCGGATGATATCCCAGACTTGGAATTTTAAGCAGGCATACTAGGAACTGTAACTCGAGTTTCAAGTCGAATTTCGAGATGAATTTCTAATTAGACAGTAACTAGAGTATTCTTCCCAGACTTAGAATTTTCAAATTTTGTGAATTTTAAAGATAGATAGAATACTTTGGCAATATTTGTAATCGAAATAACAAATAAATTTTGTCAAATTAATCTAAATATCAATTCAAGGAGTTTTAGCAAAATAAATAATTAAAAACCATTCCTTGACAATTCTAAGGCCTCTAAATACATGAAAAACACAGGTAAATATGAAAAATCAAGAAAATTATGAATTTAACGCCCCCTGTGATCATGCAATCTAACTAACATAAATTCAAAGATTTAATCAATAATTACATAGAAAGCACAATGAATTTATGTAAGAATAACACAATATGTATCCTAAAATACTCATTAATTAATCATATTAAAGTCTAAGCCCTTAATGATTAATTTAGCATACAGAAGTGATATTTTTAGCAATTGTAGAGATTATTTACATATGTTTTCAACCATGCATGTACAAAAGAAGCAATTATCAGGACTAAAAACATATGTACATTATTAAGACTGGAATTTTACAGATAGGAGAAATCACTAACTTGTGTTAAGCATTCCCAATTCACCAACCAACCTATTGAATGTTACTTCATCAAGAGGTTTAGTGAATATATCTGCAATTTGTTGCATTGTGGGCACAAAATGTAGCTCCACAGTCCCCTCCTCGACATGTTCTCTAATGAAATGATATCTGATATCTATATGCTTGGTTCTTGAGTGGTCTACAGGATTGTTGGTCATGGCAGTGGCACTTGTGTTGTCACACATGATTGGAATCTTTTTGTGTTTCATGCCATAATCTTTCAATTGGTTCCTCATCCACAGTATTTGAGCTATACAGCTTCCAGCAGCAATGTATTCAGCTTCAGCAGTAGAAGTAGATACTGTGTGCTGCTTTTTACTTTGCCAGGACACCAATCTTCTGCCAAGAAATTGACATGCACCAGATGTGCTTTTCCTATCAATCCTGCAACCTGCATAGTCTGAATCCGAATAGCCAATAAGATTAAAACCTGTATCTCTTGGATACCAAATCCCTAGATTTGATGTATCCTTGAGATACCTAAAGATTCGTTTGACGGCTATGAGATGTGATTCTCTAGGATCCACTTGGAACCTTACACATAAACAAGTTGCGAACATGATATCGGGTCTACTTGCAGTTAAATAGAGTAGTGAGCCAATCATACCTCGATAACTTGTGATATCAACAGGTTTACCTGATTTGTCTTCATCAAGTTTCTTGGTTGTTGCCATAGGAGTTTTAGCTGTTGATGCATCTTCTAGATTATACTTTTTGAGTAAATCTTTGATGTACTTGGACTGACAGATAAAGATTCCATCTTTTCTTTGACTAATCTGTAATCCAAGGAAGAAGGACAGCTCTCCCATCATGCTCATCTCATATTTATCCTGCATTAACTTGGCAAATTTCTCGCACAAGCGTTCATTAGATGACCCAAAAATAATATCGTCCACATAGACTTGAACAAGTATTAATTCACCTTTTACATTTTTATAGAACAATGTTTTATCAATTACTCCCCTAATAAATCCACTTGCAATTAAGAATAAGGATAGGGTTTCATACCATCGTCTTGGGGATTGCTTGAGGCCATAGACAGCTTTGAAGAGAAAGTACACAAAATCTACAGGTTCTGGATTAACAAAACCAGGAGGCTGTTCCAGATATACTTCTTCTTCTAGTTCTCCATTCAGGAAGGCGCTTTTCACATCCATCTGAAAAACCTTGAAGTTCTTGTGTGCTGCAAAGGCCAAGAACATCCTGACTGCTTCAAG
Organism: Oenanthe sinensis; assembly: GCA_028671895.1. Classification (NCBI taxonomy): domain Eukaryota; kingdom Viridiplantae; phylum Streptophyta; class Magnoliopsida; order Apiales; family Apiaceae; genus Oenanthe; species Oenanthe sinensis. Next base: position 21,024,053 of record CM053801.1, read on the forward strand.
TCGTGCAACTGGAGCGTAGGTCTCATCATAATCAATACCTTCTTTTTGAGAATAACCCTTCGCTACCAAACGAGCCTTGTTTCGTGTTACAAGTCCGTCTTCATCCAGTTTATTTCTGAATACCCACTTAGTTCCAATTACTGATCTGTTCTTCGGTCGGGGTACTAGCTTCCAAACTTTCTGCCTTTCAAACTGATTGAGCTCTTCTTGCATTGCAATTACCCAATCAGCATCACCAATAGCTTCTTCTATTTCTTTAGGTTCAAGCTTGGATAAGAACCCAGAATATAAGCAAATATTAGTTATGTCAGCTCTTGCAGATCTTCTAGTAGACACACCAGCATCTGGATCACCAATAATTAATTCAAACGGATGGTCTCTACTCCATACCCGTTCTCTTGGAAATTGTCTTGATGATTCAGCTTGAAATTCTGAATTGTTGTGTTGACTACTTGTGTTATTTCCACTAACTCCCCCTGAGTTAGTGCCAGCTCCTACAGAACTAGTGTCATCTCTTCTTGAGCCTTGAACACTTGTCCTTGAGCTGCTATTTACTCCCCCTGAGTTGTTGCCGGACTGTGCTGAGGAAGTTTCTTCTGATCTTGCATTAGACTCAGGTGTTTCTTCTCGAACACTTGGCATATTTGAAGTAACAACCAACTCAGGTTCATCTTCAATTTCATCTAAGTCCAGATTTTGAAACATTAGGGACTCAGGTTCACTATTATCTTTAGAAATTGATGGGAGTTTAGTATCGTCGAATCTGACATTGTAACTTTCAACCACTTTTCTATCATTCACTAGAAATACTCGATAAGCTGCCACCACATTTGTAGAATAACCGACAAATATCCCTTCACGTGCTTTTGCTTCAAACTTGCCTAGATTTTCATCATCTATCAGTACGTAGCATTTAGCTCCAAAGACATGAAAGTATTTGATTGATGGTCTTATGTTATTCATTAGTTCACATGGTGTCTTTTCTTTATCTTTTATGATCAGGGTTCTATTCTGAGTGTAACACACTATACTCACTGCTTCGGCCCAAAAGTATAAAGGAAGTTTTAAATCATACAACAATGTTCTTGTTGCTTCAACCAGTGTTCTGTTCTTCCTTTCAACTACTCCATTTTGCTGTGGAGTTTTCGGGGCTGAGTACTGACGACGTATTCCCTTAGATACACAGAAGTCATTCAACACTGCGTTTTTAAATTCAGTGCCATTGTCTGTTCTAATCGTCTTTACAGTAAGTGTAGAAACATTCTCAATTTGAGTGATGTGATCAATGATTAGGAAAGGTACTTCATCTTTTGTCATAACAAACAATACCCATGTATATTTAGAGAAGTCATCCACGATTACCAACGCATATCTTTTCCTTGATAACGATAGCACGTTCACTGGGCCAAATAAGTCCATATGAAGGAGTTGCAGAGGCTCAATGATACTAGAGATTTCTTTACTTTTATGCGATGCTCGCTTTGACTTTCCCATTTCGCATGCTTCGCAGAGTCCTTTAGGAGCAAATTCCATTTGAGGTAGATCTTTCACCAATTCTCGCCTTGCGAGAGCATTCATCGTTTTGAAGTTTAGGTGAGATAGCTTTTTGTGCCATAACCAGCTTTCATCATCTGAAGCTTTACTGTAGAAACAAGTGACTTCATTCTGGTTTGCCGAATCCATATCAGCAACAAAAAGATCTGCCTTCCGAACTCCTCTTAAAGCTAACGAACCTTCCTTGATGTGAGTTATTGATACACCTCTCTTGTTGAAGACAATTTCATAACCTTTGTCACAGAATTGACTTATACTCAACAGATTGTGCTTCAATCCCTCAACATAGGAGATATCTTCAATGATGACATTGCCAGTCTTCAGTTTGCCATATCCCTTTGTCACTCCTTTGCTGTCATCTCCAAAGGTAACATAAGGGCCAGCCTTCATAACCAACTCTGTAAGCAGGGACTTGTTTCCTGTCATATGCCTTGATGCTCCACTATCTAGCACCTATATAACTTTATTTCTGTTTCGCTTAATGCCCTTTGGTTCATCTGATGTCTCAGCCATGAGGGCAAAGTTTGCTGTATGAGTAACTTCTTCCTCATCTGAATCATCCCACGCTCTGCCTTCTGTGACAACTAAAGCTCTTTTTCCATGTCTTTCCTTCACCAGGGCCTCATATTTGCTTTTGAGGGCTTCATAAGTTTTTTTTGGATATGTCTGTTTAGGCTTCTTGCAATCTGTAGCAAAATGTCCAGCTTCACCACAGTTATAACATTTGAACTTCATTTTGAAATCCAAAGGAGATTTGTAGCTGGTACTCTTGCCTTTCCCTTTGTAGCCTTGTGAACTACCACCACCCCTAGTAACCCGATAGTAAGATGAAGATTTACTTTGCGGTCGGTTACTCTTTCTGAATCTGATATTGCTGAACTTCCTTGCCATGTATGCCACGACACTGTCATCCATGTTGTCCAGCTCTTCTTGGGTGAAGTAGTCGTCATCACTATTTGATGTGCACTCATCATCATTTTCAACTTGATGTGATGCAGTTGATGACCTAGGCTTTTCTACAACCATTGCCTTTTTAGACTCTACCTCATCAGCAACTAACCCTGATGCAGCTTCTTTTCCTCTTGAATCATTATCCCATGCTTGATCTTGAAGTGTTTCCAGCTCATAGGTCTTTAGAATTCCATAATATTCTTCCAGAGTAGTTGTGTGCAAATCTCTGGTTTCTCTAACAGCATAGACTCTATGTTCAATGCTTTTTGGCTGGTTCCTTAGATATCTCGTGTTGACTTCAATCACGGGGAGAGTTACACCTCTCAGATTCAAATCCAAAACCAACTGACTGAATCTTAGATAGACATCGGTTATACTTTCACCTTTTCTTATCCTGAAGGTGTCATACTCCATCTTGAGTATAAGTGTTTTGTTGCTTCTGACCTCAGAGGTACCTTCCATGACGACCTCTAGCTTATCCCAAATCTTCTTTGCTGTAGTTAGTCCTTTAACTACGTTAAACATCTCATGATCCAGGGATTCCATCAGTGTTTGTCGAACGGATGTGTCGAAGGATATCTGCTCCTTATCAGCATCTGAAAAGTCTACTGCCTTCTTAGGCTCAGACCGTTGTGGTACTACCACATCTCCTTCCATATGCTCAGGAACAACAACCATTGGTACAAATTTACCTTTATCGAGGACTTCCAGATATTCAGGATTGATGGACTCAAGGTAAAGTTTCATTCTCAACACCCATTCTTCATAATGATCTCGGTCGAACATTGGAATCTTGAAATTGTTTTTAGGTGCCATTTTAATGCGGATTTAAAGTAAAGATAATAAACTTTTCTTATTACTTGAGTAGTAATTAAAAGAAAATTAAATTATCTTAAAATAAATCATGGTTCAAATTCTGGACCAAAAAAAATTCTAAGTACCCAAGACTAGGCTAAGTAGAATATCTATCTAGAACTGCCCAAGTCGAATTTCTCTAAGTAGAACTTCTGTCCAAGTAGAATATTCCAAGTAGAATATTCAAGTAGAATATTCCAAGTAGAATATTCAAGTAGAATATTCCAAGTAGAATATTCAAGTAGAATATTCAAGTAGAATATTCCAATTAGAACTTTTGTCCTTGGAAGAAATTTGCTGAAGGTCACTTTTAATATTGAATAAACAATATTACTTTTCACCCTTTTTGACTTTTGTGGCTTTTCTCACCTAACCCACGTGCTAGGTACTGGATATCTTCTATAACACTTTTTGTTGTGAGATTTATGTCAAATCAAAAGCCAATAACACCTTTTTAACTTTATGTCTCTTGAAAAGGTAATCAAAAGTTGCTGGGTTTATCTTCTTTATCAAGAACAGTGATGACTCCTTGAAGAACACCAAAAATCAAAGTACCCAGAATAATTCACAAAAATTATCTAAAGTCCTCCCAAGCTAAATAATTACACACGGAGTATTTAAATAATTTTTAGAGTGAGTTTTCTCTGTCAAACAAATTTGAGCACTCTTTTCGAGAAGAACTTGAAAAGTAGATCTGTAGATGAAAACTCACTTATCTTCTACCAAACACAAGGATCTATGTTTTGTATATTAAACATGAAGCTCTAATACCAATTGTTAGGTCCAAATGTGTTGTAGAGGGGGGGGGGGTGAATACAACTTTTCGAATTAATGAAGCAATAAATACTATGTAATAAATGAACACAATGATTCAAGGAATATATGTCTTATATATAACTTGAAAGGTTGCTACAACATTCTTTACAAAGTACAATAGAAGTAAAGAGGGTAGTAAATGATACTAAGCTCTGTGAATACTCTCTCTCTTTTACAAGTGTTTATCTTGAAAATATTGCTCTCTTAAAATAATACACAAGTACTTCTATTTATACTACTTGTAATCTATGTCTTGTAGTCTTCAAAGATTAAGATATACGTGGCCCAATGATGTCCACATAAATCTTATCTAATCTTGAAAGCTTGGAAATCTGCCAATTAGATGATGCCATGTGTCATGTTGAAACTGCCCTTCATGTAGAACATCTACTTGAGAACTTCTACTTAGCCATCTCGAATATCTATCTCGAATATTCTACATAGGAATGTTCTACTTGGCCATCTCGAACATTTAAGTCGAATATTCTACATAGGAATATTCTACTTGGCCATCTCGAACATTTAAGTCGAATATTCTACATAGGAATATTCTACTTGGCCATCTCGAATATCTTGTACTTAGAAAAATTATGGGCTTCAACTTGAAACTTCAATACAACATTTTGAACTTGTGATTTCTTTATGTTTTCCAAATTCTTCAACAAGCTCTTTGAACTTGGATCTCCATTACTGACATAAACATACTATCAATGTCCTGACACTTGATGCAATGGTCTGATTCATAAGTGACTAGTCTTGATAGTGTCTCTGCTTCTTGAATAGATTACCATTTTCAATTAGTAATGTGGCTTTCCAATCATTGCTTTCCTTCTTGTTCACTTGAAATCAATTTGACTTATTGATACTGATAGTTATGATCTTGAATCTTTAAGTTACAAACCACTGAGGCATGAACAACTTTGTCTTGAACTTCTTTCAATGATTTTTTCTTTATTTGATCATAGATAACAAATTAAATTGTATCAATTACCTTGTCTTCATAGTTAACATTGATTTCTTTGTGACTTCATGTTCTTGATTGTCTTCTTGTTAAGTATCTTTTCTTTTAGTTGAGTTACATAAGTTATAGTGTTACAAGTTTAGACACTCTGCCTTTCAAAAAGTTACTGGTAATATTTCTTGAGGTGCTCAGTATTCCAGGCTCTTGGGATGAGCTTCCCATCAAGGTTTGCAAGATGGTAGGTTCCTTCCCACAATACTGATTGTATTTTATAAGAACCTTCCCAACTGGCTTCAAATGCTCCGTGACCTAGAACTTTCATATTTGGCATCATTTTTATTAATACTAAGTCCCCAACCTTGAGTGGTAGAGGTTTCACCCTGTTATTGTAGTACCTCCTAGTTCTTTTTTGATAAGCAGCCAGCTTCAATTGTGAGGATGCTCTCATATCCTCCACTAGGTCTAGATATAAATGATGATTGACTTCATTATTTTTGGGATGATAATTGTCCTTCCTAAAGGATCCTGCCCCAATCTCAATAGGTACCATGGCTTTACAACCATATGTGAGGGGGAAAAAAGATTCCATTGTTTTCCTCTAACTTTGCCTTTAATGTATGCTTGATTATCTTATTCATAGCTTCTATTTGGCCATTGCTTTGAGGATGGAAAATAGCGGAAAAACTCTTCTTTATTCCCAAATTATCACACAACTTCATCATTTCCTTACTATCAAACTGCTTCACAATCTATTCTAAGTAAGTAATCTTATTCTTCAATTACTCATTTTCTTGTTTCATGGATTGCATATTAACAAATGATAGTTCTATATATTCATTCTTAACAGACAGTTCATCATTAGCTTTCAACAATCTATCAATTTCCTCATAAGCAGCATTCATACTGGTATGAATATTAAACATTTCAACATTCAATTCTTCCACAGTTTTCTTATATTAAGATTTTTGACATATCAATAGAAGTTAGGATTGGTACCTGACTTGTTGAGGTTGATGCTCCTTCATCTGATTTGGCCATGAGTACCAAATTCCCATTTTCTTCTTCTTCATCCTCATCAGTATCATCCCAGCATTTGTCTTCAGCAATGTATGCTCTACCATTCTACTTCTTTAACAAAGCTTCATACTTGGCTTCCAATTCCAAATACTCTTTGTCCTTTCTGGCTGCTTTTGGCTTTCTACACTCAGTGGAAAAGTGTCCCAATTCATTACAATTATGCAAGTTTATGCCTATCTACAATTAAAATGCACTTGTCTCTAGTTGTGATCCTGTTTGACAATGAGTTGATGCACTGACAAAACTCATTGCTCCACTTCTAATCTTCTGTTGAGATTTAGCCTGCAAGCTCACTATTTTCAATGTTTGAGCGTCATGAGCTATATCTACATGCAATTTGTCCTAATAGTGTAATTGATGGTACGTACTACAGGTCTCATTTTATATTTTGAATTGTTGCGAATTCTTTAATGTTGACTCCATTCACCAAAAGAGTGTGCAGAAAAGGAAAATTTAAAAAGCACCCGAACATTTGATAATTAGAAATGACAATAAGGTAGCGTAATTTTTAAAAATTGATAAATATATATTGAATAAATTAAGAGCTGAACAAGTAATACAGTATGAATTATGAAATAAGGGAGATAGGAGTATTAGACAAATATTCTTTGGGGGTGCAAATGAAATTAAAAAATATTAATTAGTAAAAGACAAATGAAACATATGTTGAAATAATGCTTATTCCATATCTTATTCTGAAGTGAAAATGATAAAAGAGCATATAATGCATTCCTATCGAACCATGGATTGGCATTAAGTTTTAGCCACTTGTTTACACTTGAGGGTTGTGCTCTAGCTGTTGATGACCTGCACCTGAAGATGATTCGGCAACATGAATTCCTTCTGCAGATCTTGCATGCATTCCTCCATCAAAATTTTCATTTTTCCTGATATCTTCTTCGATATGAACATCGTCCTCAATTGTTAGTACCACAGCTTTTGTTCCGTGAGGTCCTTCTATGATATCTTCCTTGATCTTCGTATGCTCATCTACGCGTACGTTATCAGCTTCTTGAGATGCCTTCTTCCTGTACTTGATGAAGCAACACAAGGCAAATAAGAGGAATGCAAGGAAGCAAAAGCCGCCTAATGACACAAATACCACAACTATAACAGTTGAATCGCTATCTGATGCCATTTAATTGTTTTGAAGATTTTGAAGATTTTGGATAAGTTTGTTGTGGAACATTTGATGTTTCTTGGAGCTTATTTGTAGTGATGGTTTGATTGCATTGCAATAAGAGCATGCTTTCAAGTTTCCAGTGACTTGACTCACACTGTAAGATTTAAAACTTGCTCTCATATATTAGATTAGAAAACATTTCTCCAATATCTTAACATTCGAGAGTGCAACTTAAGCAATTTATCCACTCAACCTTGTTTTCAACTTAAAAACAATATTGAAATGTTGCTCAGTATAGTTGCGTGCAATGGCTACAAAAAGGTAAGGAACATCAAGTATCATTATTCAGCAACCAAGAGAAGAAATTTTCAGAGTACTACAATATCAAATTCATTAACTAATTTTTCATTGATATATCAACAAATTTACATCAGGTAAACAGAAGTATGTTCCGTTAAAAAACTCTATGTATATCTATTGACATTACTCTAATATTTTCTGCAGATTGATCATGTAAGAAGCTCTGGTACAAGGAATGGTCAACCCACAGAAAGCCTTCCACACAGAAATACAGTGTAACTTCTTGAGCAGTGTTGACCCTTTCACCAAATTTCACCAGCTTTTTGGAAGGAGTAATTTCATAGTCATGAAAGATGGAATTATCCGTGAGTAGGTATAGGTTGAAGTGAACACAATGTCACAATATTATGTATGGAGGTTGTACCTCAATCCTGAGAAAGTAGATGTGAGAAAAGAATTTCATTCCACGCATCAGGAACTCCTGGTAAGCACCAATGACTACAGTCTGGCACTAATGGGTTGTCACTCCAAGTACCGACATGCGCATCACTTCGGGAAGCCCCCATGGGAGTAACATGCATTATGGTTACAGGAACTGTCATATTCTTCACTACATTAATAATAGTGTCTGAAAATGGGTTTCGTTCCTTGCCATTGGTTTTGTTCAAAGGCAATCTTGTTACTTTGCAAGTTAGATGGTTGCTACCGCTGGTAAGAACAATAATGTCAATTAACTTGTGAAAAGTAAATACCGAAAACAACTGACATGGTAAATAAACTGTTAATTGTAGTCTGGTACAAGAGAAACTCAAAAGCTAGATGCGAGTGAAGTCTGATATAAGTTGTAAAAGTAATACCATGAAAGAGAATATAGAAATAGACAACTAGAATAGTGTAACTTGTCAAATATGGATTGACATTCCCCTTTGTGGAGGTTTCTTGTCACATTGATACTTATTGCAATAAAACCTCGAAAAAGTATCAACAGACAGATGCAAATGTAAGTTTCCATGTCTCCTAAGAAAGACACTTAAATGGCACTATGAGACTTGCTGGAAAAATATGCCTAGATGCAATAAGCAATTTGTAGAGTTCAAAATTTGGGAACCAATTTAAATCCGATTATAGTTGTGGGCAATTTTACAAAAATATAAGCTCATAATGATAACAAATATATTAACTAGTTTAACACACCTCCAATGGCTGGGTTCAAAAGTCCGAAAGAATATCCGTGTTCTATTTGGATCAATCATATTTTGCACCCAAGAAGCCCATGTGGATAATGCTGTATTGTATGCAGAAGCGGTTGACATTCCCAGCTTCAACCTTCCAGCAATCTGGAAATAGCAGCGCCTGTCTGAAAAACCAGTCAAAACCATTTTGCAGGCAATAAATGAAAGTTATGATCCTCAGGCCAAAAGCCCCAGAATTTGCAATCCAAATTTCACAGAATCAAATCTAAAAGTAATGAAGAAAAATGAATGATAATTGGGAGTACGGGAAAGACTATGTCAAAGTAGAAGCCAGAGAAAAAAGCACCCTCTTTTGATTGACTTTATCCCACTCTTTCCTTTTCCAACAGCATTGTTCTTCCAACCTTTCATATAGTTCTGTTTTTGGGATTGATACGTGGAACACTAGGAGCCCAATTTTGGGCAATATTCAACCTCCTCTTTACATGCATATCGTGCTTTTGTTAATTGTATAACAATTCCTTAATATACTGGATACAAATAACGGCTTGAGCAACAATGCTTAATTAAAGGGCAATTATATGAGCTTTTTACAGTCGGCTGGTGAATCACAATTATGGGTATTGAAATCATTACAAAAAATATAAAAAGTCTGAGTTCTTAAAGCATTTTCGTATCTTGTATATTAGCAAATACATGATACTGTATTAACATGGATTCCTTGCAGTTAATAAAGAAAAAACTTGATGAACCATTTTCCTATCTTGTATATTAGCAAATACATGGTACTTGCATAGTTTCTGTTGAGTTCAGCAAACATGACAAGTATTTGCCAATTATATAGGGTTGGAATACAGAAAGTAACATACAGTATTTGAAACTGTGACTTACATGACAAAGAGCTTTCCAGGAGTCCACCAATGCCCTGAATTGAAGATAAGAATATCTGACTGGATCCACTTCTTACTAATGTTATCCAAGACATCAAGTCTTAGTGTCGACTTAACCCTCTTTGGCGAATGTTTGGGGACTACACCAGGCTGCACTAGAAAAACTGAACGGTAGAACTCAACAGTCAAATTGAAAGTTTCAAACCGAACCCCTAAATGTCTGATCTGTTTAGTTATCTTCTTCCCATTGACTTCATACACGCTTGTTTTATCCTCCACACCAGTCATTAACAAACATATCATAGATTCCCACTGAGTTCTTCCCAAAGAATCACCAACAAAAACAACCCTTTTCCCACGAAGCATTTCCAAAACCACATGAACATTAAATTTCAAAATATCACAATTCTTAGGCTTCCACCTCCACTTTTGATAATCTTTATCTTTACGACCATTCGCCAAACAATTAAAACCACGTTCCGCAAAAGGACAATCTGAAGCATTGTACAAAGGGTATGTATCATCAAACACCCAATTTCCATCAAAATAGTTGCATTCTTCTTGAGTAGCTGTGGCATTATATACATCGTAATTTTGTATAACTGGCTGAATATCAAGAACCATATAGGAATAGCCATAATTCATAGCTAACACCAAAAATACAAATGTACCCAAAACAATTAGTCCATTAAATGCCTGAGAAACCCAACTTTTAAAATGAACCCCAGCTATATAATTTCCTGAGCTAGAAATTCTTACAGGAGAAGGCCTAAAATACTCGAATAAACTCAACTGCAATTTACCCATCACATAGATTAATACAAAAACAGTACTTAACCCACAATTTAGCTAAACACCATGAAATTAATTAGAATATAACTTAATCAGAACCAGATCAGCACACCACAAAATCAAGAAAGCACATAGCATTGGCAAAACTAAAAAGATTAAATTTTTAACAGATCAAGAACTATCTTACAGGCACAACAACTAGGTGTTGGAAAAGATCACATAAAAGATGGTAGTTTAGGTAATGCAGAGAGATTGATGTGGTTGGTTTGAATGTGATGTGTGAACTAAGTAGATAATAATTTTGGTAAACCTGTAAGGTATGATTACATTGTCAAGATGTGTTAGAGGTTTACACACGCACACATGTATATATACTATGGGAAGAACACAAAAGGAGAAAATGAGAGAGAGGAAGTGGGGTTAGAGTAGTAATCAAGATTTTGGAAGTAAGAAATAAAAAAGGTAAGTTCTAACTTTACACACAACCACCTTGTACCTTGAGATGCAGACATCAAGTGTTTGACTCCTGAAACAAATCACTTGTTTTTGGCTTTATTGCACAAAACACCTTGCTAGTATATCTTAATATCTTATTATTATAGTACTTTCAAGAATATGACAATTGTAAAGTTAATTGCTTTTTTAATATTTGATTATAATCTTGTCTCTTGTTTGTGTTTATATAATACATCAATATGCGCACGAATACAAATAACTGATGGGTTTTGGTCCCGACATCTTTACGCGTTTTTTTTTTTTTTTGGCTAAGTGTATGTATATATCAACAAAAAAGATACAGGGCTAAACAAAGCCAAGGCCAAAGACAGACACTATCTATAATCAATCTTATTGACAAGATTGAAGATAGAAAGCAAAGGCTCAAGGCAAATCAAGTACTAAAGCAGCAAATAAAACTAGGCCTATTACATAGAATTTTAGAAAGCCAAGTAGTACATAAAACACGAGCCCTGATATCTAAAAGCATGCCATCCAACAGCTTTCGAGGCATAAAGACTCCTTTCCCATGCAATCGAGCATTCCTTTCACGCCAAATGTGATAAGCAAAGACTTGCAAAAAGAGAAGGCCCAACTCTCGTATAGGAACATCAGTAATCTGGAGAACAGTCATGACAACCTCCGTCCAAGAGTCCAAAGCAGCAAAGTTACAGTTGATGCCCAAGTTCGACTGCATAAAGGACTGCAATATGAAGTGAGCATAAGGGCATGAGATGAAAAGATGAGTAGAGGTCTCAACTCCTCCCACACATAAGAGGCACTGAGTGTCAATAGTAAGCCCAAAGCGCGCCAGGCGCACAGAAGTATGAACCCTGTCATGATAAAGTAACCAAGAAAAGAATGCAAACCGTGGCACTCGAAGCCGACACCAAATCCCAGGAGCCCATACAACCTCAGGCCCCACAACTCTGATAGAATTCCAGATGCATCTAGCATTAATCTTGAAGGCACCATCCCAACAGATCCTATCACCAACAGAAACATCAAACGGAGGGGGCACAAACTCATTGAGCCATCGCTGAAGAGATGGAGGAGTATGCCGTCTATGCTCATTAAGATGTGGGAGAACCCAATTGCCAGTACCAAAGAGGTCATGAAGAGGAGCCGAAGCATGGGAGCCGGCATAAGCAATCACTGGATCCGCAGGAGAGGATGCAATACTGTTGTGCCTCCACCATGGATCAAACCACAAAGAAATTGAGCGCCCATCCCCAATTTTGAAAGAGATGTGCTGCTTTGCCAGGGCTCTAAGCTTGAGAATCTTCCTCCAAATCCAGGAGCAATCAAACGGAATAGGTAAAGCCCAGAAATTTTTTCTTTTGATATCTGTCTTATGAACCCAAGAAGCCCATAAAGAGTCCTTCTTCGAGACAACATGCCATAGATGAAGCAAAATCTGTGAATTGTTCCACTCCACCAAATCTTTTAAGCCCAGCCCTCCCTCTTCTCTAGGCAAGCAAATCTGACTCCAGGCCACCTTATGCCCACATTTACTCTGAGCATTCCCTTTCCAAATGAATCTAGAAAGCATTGATTGCATATGCTTGTGCACAGTTGAAGGGAGAATAAAATGCCTTGACCAAAATGCTTGGATAGCAAAAAGAACAGCCTTGGTCAACTGGAGTCTACCAGCAAAAGAGAGAAAGCCCGAAGTCCAACTGTTCATTCTAGACATAAGCTTTTGGATCAAGGGCACACAGTCATTAATACACAGCTTTGTAGTGATCAAAGGCACTCCAAGAAACTTAACAGGCCAGGCCCCATGAACAAAGTGGAATGTAGAGTCAAACCAATCCATTAACTGAGAATCACAGTTGCTAAAGTAGACTGTGCTCTTTGTAGCACTAAAATGAAGACCACTCAAAGAAGCAAACTTACCAAGGCATTCCATAAGATGCATGACAGATTGAGAGTCCCCATGGGAGAATAAGAGCACATCATCAGCAAAGAGTAAGTGTGTCAAAGAGGCCTCCTTACATCTCCAGTGAAACTTGAAGCCAGTAGGCACCTGATTTAACAAACAAGAGAACATTTGCATTGCAATAGTAAAGAGATAAGGAGACATAGGATCCCCCTGCCTAATGCCTCGAGCCCCTGCAAAGTATCCACAAGAAGCACCATTAACTTTGACAGAAAACATTGGTGTGGAAATGCACATAAAAACCCATTGAATGAACACATCCGGAAAATTTAATTTCTGCAAGGCGAGCAAAATGAAGTCCCAGCGCACAGAATCAAAGGCCTTGTGTATGTCAATCATCAAAGCACATTTAGGCACGCCAGTACTTCTTCCATATCCCCGAAATAACTCCTGGGCCACCAAAATATTGTCTGATATTTGCCTGCCAGGAATAAAAGCAGTCTGAGCCTTATCAATGAGGCAAGGAAGAACAGCTTTCAACCTCGAAGCCAGGATCTTTGCAACACATTTGTAAGCAATATTACAGAGAGAAATAGGCCTGAATTCTTGCATTCTGGAGGCACAGGCAATCTTAGGGATTAAGGCAATTAAGGTGGTGTTCAGGCCTCGAGGCATAACTCCAGTAGCAAAACATTCTTTCACCGCAGCACAAAAATCTTCACCCACGACAGGCCAAGTATGAATGAAAAATTCAGCATTAAAACCATCCGGGCCTGGGGCTTTATTGCGTTTCATGGCTTTGACAGTAGCCCAAATCAAGTCATTTGTGATAGGAGCAACCAGGCCTTCATGCAGGTCTGTAGAGAGAGTGGGACAGATTATAGGATCAAGATCAATGACGTTAGGCTCTACCGGGCATCCAATCGAATTCTTAAAGAAATTGACAGCCACCTCTGACACCAAACTGTGCCCATGCACCCATTGATCATTATCATCTAGAAGACTCACAAGTTTATTAGTATTCCAATTTGCCTTGACTTGGTTGAAGAAATATTTATTGTTGCCATCACCCAATTTCATCCATCGGGCTCTAGATTTCTGCTGAAAGAAGACCTCCTCCGCCTCTAAACATTTGTTTAACTGCATGACAGCCCTTTGCTCCTCAAGGGGGTCAAAATGAGGAGAAGTTTGAATTTGCCTCAATAAAGCACGGGCTTCACAAACTGCCACAGAAACATTACCCAAAGTTTTATTCAAATTCACCAAAAGTTTTCTGACAGACCTCAATTTTTGGCAAAGAATAGAAGCTGCAGAGCCCATGATAGGAATATTCCACACTTCAGCCACTTTGTCAACTAAGCCCTCAACTTGAAGTAAGTGATTGTTGAAATGGAAGCACTTATGCACACGAGGCACCTGCACAGGAATAGACAAAAGTAATGGACTATGATCCATAATGCCTCTATTCATCACAGTCACACAAGACTCAGCAAAGTCATGAAGCCAGACTCTATTTACAAGGGCCCTGTCCAGCCTTTTGAACACAAGAGCAAGAGGCCTTTTATTGTACCAGGTGTAAAGAGAGCCCACAGTTTTCAAGGTGTCAAGCTCCGCATCAACAATACAATCCCTCAACTGTTGCATATCCGGGGTCCAGTGCTCTCTACCCCCATCAACTTCATTTAAAGCAAATATACAGTTGAAATCACCAATAACAACCCAGGGCAAGTCACAATGCATTGAACAAAGATAATTCCATAAAGGCACTCTGTCACAGCCATCATTGAAAGCATACAAAAACGAAATCTGAAAATCAAGCCTAGCATCCCTGAAGTGAGCCAAAACTGTAATGTGTTGAGCCGAAGCCTCACAAAGAGTAATGTTCCACAAATTAGGATCCCAGCCAATCCAAACTCTACCATAAACATGGAAATCATAATTGAAAAGCCACTGCCAATTTCTTTTTATTTTCCGACTTATCCCCATACAATTATCTATACTGACTTTAGTTTCAAGTAAGCCAATAAGAGACAGATTATTATCATTAATATAATTAATAACTTCATTTTGGTGAGCCTTTAAATTAAGGCCCCTAACATTCCAAGATCCAATATTCATTAATGAGAGGGTGAAGAGGGTACCTCCCCTTGAGAACGGGTCGCACGTTTAGAAACAACCAAAGTGAAACCTTCCTCATCCACAAATTTGCCTGCCTTTGTAGGTGAAACAGGTGGAGTGACCAGATTTTCCTGCTTTCCCCTTACAGATTTACGTTTTTTCTTATCCCTTTTTGGAACCGTAGACCGAGCCTCCTCCTTAAGTAAAGGAGCTGGAGCATTCACAGCTTCAAGCCCTACAACAAGAGGCATAGGAACAGTAGAAGTTTCAGTTTCCTCAATGTTCGAGTTAACCTCACAAATCGGTTCCACAGAAGCCAACACAGGAGGAGAGACCTCTGTATTAGTCTCAACAATTTCTCCTTGCTCAAACTCAGGCACCAAGTCTGGCACTATTTCACAGCCCACAAAAGTGACTTTAGATTTAAATTTCTTCTTTTTTAACATGTCTTGCACCGTAGTGTGACTACAATCAGTAACACCCTCCTCACTGCGCACAGTGTTGACATTTGGTTCACTAGTCATTTTGGCACCCGACTTGTCACCAACCACAGTTTCATTCGGCACAGAGGCAGCACTAGACGACACAGGTTGAGCCTGCACATTAACAGCCGGATTTTTGGCACATCTCGCTGTGGCATGGCCAAAGGCACAACAAACAGAGCACGAAGGAGGCATAGTGCCATATTCAATTCCCACCTTTACATTGACAATCTCTCCATCAGTGTCATTAATAACAGGAACCCAAACATGAGTAGGCCTTGTGGTATCATAGCGCAACTCAACCAACACTCCAGCAAATTTCATAGGATTGAAACTTTGCGTCGCTTTGTCTAAAGCAAGAGGTTTACCAATGGCTTTGGCAATACTACCTAAGCCCTCCCAACTCCAGTATGAGTGAGGAACATCCACCAATTTCACCCAACACGAGATACATGGCATAACATTTTTTTGGAATTGGGAGCCATCAATCCATGGTGCCAAATATAACCGTTTACCACCAACGCTAACAGAGTTCAAAGCAAGTACAGTTTGCATTTCTTGGACACTATCAAATTTAAATGTGAAATAACCCTTAGGACTATAGAAAATATTGTTAAGCCCAGAATTACCCCACAATTTAGTGACCCTATCTTTAACAAATTTAAATGAGAAACTCCCACCCACAAAAAAGCCAATACAACTTGAAGCCCATCGTTTTCTAGCATTTTCAAGAAATGTACGTGGCAAAGAAATAGTGGGTGCACCATCAGTATTAACAGTAATCTTAGGAGATGGGACAGAATGCATGCCTTCAAAGCCAGAAGTGGTAGAAGAGTTACCTTGAACAACAGATTTCCACGTAATACGAGGTGGAGCAGACATTACCTCGTTGTTTGAACCCTGAGGTGAAGAAGGTCCAGCTGCATCCCCAGCATTCGAGACCTTAAGCACTCCATCAGAAACACTAAAGCTTGATTTTAAATCTTCAAGACGCTTCGGCCTTACAAACCCCATGTCATCCACATCACGAGAATGAAGCTTCAATTGGAACTGAGTAAAGGCATCCAAACTAGTGCCAATCGACTGCAAGAAGTGCCCAAATTCCAAATATGACCGGTTAAAACGAAGGACCTCGTCACTATTGTTGTAGCTAGCTATGGACTGCTGTGCAAGAGGCACGGCCTTCACCGCTGTGCTGTCAAGCGACGGTGTTGGCGCAGGTCCTGACTGTTCTTGAACTGTGCCACCCTCTATATGCAACCTAAATCCATCCCTTAACTGTTGAGCTTGGCCAGGAAAACCCTCAACGAACAAATCATTAGTATGCAAACTGAGTTCTTCGTCAGCCATACTAAAACTTCACCAAACAGAAAAACTGAAAGATACGAATGTAGATCTTTGCAAGGCAAAGCCAAATATGTAGGTCGTGTTGAACACGTAGAAGAAACTAGGGAGAAATCAAAGAAAAACGTAGAGCAACAATGGTGGCTTAACCAAAGGAACTTAGCTAAAACCGGGGTGATTAGAGCTAATATCCAGTGGTAAAAGCAAAACACACCAGAAATGGAAAAAGTAGATTTCTATTAATGGAAAAAGCAACTAGGCGGGACAATATTTTGAATTTGAAATGCTAAGCGGCTAAACAAATTCTAGAGAGAAGGAGGAGCTTCTCACTCTAAAATTTTTCATAATGCCGAACTAACTAGCTACCACTAACTTTTACGTGTTTTTTAATCGTAAAAAGTTAAAAATCCTAGTCAATTCTGCAGAATCGTAGATAGATAACGTGGTTCCCCTGAATTCATAAAAAATTCACGTGTTAATACTTTTTGTGATTAAAAAGCACGGAAAAATGGTTGCAACAATCGCATGTCAGATACATAACTAATTATGCAAGTATAACTAATTATATGCAACTTTAACTCTAGTTGACACTTTTCTTGTGAACTAGCAACAACGATTTGCTGTTATGAAATGGGACAAAATTAAGAATTTTCTAGTGATCACCTTTGTTGGCTTCACATGAGTATACATTATTATAAACTTTTGACTTTTGCACAGGAAAAACATAAAATGCAATTAGTTTCTGAAAACATGACTTGCGTTCTTCCACTAGTTCAGATATAATGTATGCTTATTGCCTGGTTTATAAGCTCTTTTTGAACTAGAACACCATTTTTTTAGGCTAGGATCATCATTTGTTGTCTGAGAGATAATACGAGACCAATGACACTAGAAAATCAAGAAACCAACATTGTGTTTTAGGTAAGATTCAGTGAAAGTTGCATGAGATTTTAAACTTAATTTCGATGCCATTTAAAATGTGTTACCAATGTAAAACCTGTTACACAAGAACATCCGAAAACAAGCACAATACAAACTTTCAGATACTGAGCCAAATATGCCTAGTGTAATACAATGTTACAATGTTGGTGTCCCGTATGTTCACGTTGTGCATAACAGCAGTTACATAAGGCGCAAACTAGCCCCGCATTGTAATTTAAGCACCAAATTTATGTTTTGTTTTTTTTGGACAATTTTTTGGTTACCTGTTAAGCCTCTTTCTCAATAAATGTAAATTTAGAAGCTATTCAATAACTAAAGCAAGAATAATTGGAACCCCTAGTTCTACTTCAGTCTCTTTACTTTGTTCTTTCTTCCATTTTATCACTGCCTTGGCACTATATAGAACTCAAATGTGTAAAATTACTATAATTTATATAAAAATCATCATAATTTCTCTGCATTTACTCATCGATAGAAGGGCGTGTAGTATTTGGCAATCTTCGGCCTTGTATGAAAGAGCTGAACAGATGCAAGGCTCGTGATGGTTGTGCATATGGTACCATATGAGCTGCACCTCTTACTGTTGCAAAGGTCAATATATTTCCATATTCAGTTGCCCAACCTCCCACCTATATCACCAAGAAGATTGTGACCAATTAATAGATACGAAGGTTAGTAAATGCACAACAGCATGTTATTAAACTTCAAACTTATCTTATTAAGCTTTAGTAGAGTGGAAATATAATAAAAAGTACCTGTTTTTGGTGAAACCAAACTCCATATGGTACTGTCACCTTGAAATTTAAATCATGAGCCAGTTCACGGACTAGTGTTCGGGAGCCAAGCAGTGGTACAACAGAATCTTGATCCCCGCTACATTTGGGATAAACAAATCGTCAAATCACTACGTCGTTTTATCATGATGATAGATTTTCCATCCTTTTTACAACTTTCTTAATATAATTAAGAAATTACCTGAAAATCCAAACAGGAATGCGGTTTTGGATTATCCTTTTAAGTAACGGGAGGATGTCAATGTTGCCATCCTTGTCACTGTAGTTTAGCTGACTACACAAGATAGCATCTCACGGAAGTTGGTTTATGATATACAAACGAAAAATCTTCTCATATATTAAAAATAACCCAAGGCTATACAGAAAAAGTCTAAACAACTCCATAGATTACAAAAGCATGTTCATGATGCATGATCGAAGTTGCGTGCATAAATGGAAACATACTTAATGAGACATGTGCCCTTTATATGTTAAAAACCCAAAAACATACATATGAAGCCAAGCCAACCAGCCTATTACATATTTGCTTGAACTGAAATAACTGTTAAAAAGTGGGAGGAGAAAACTCTTGCATCTTTAACAGAATCTATATTGTTACTCAATTAATATGATTCATATCCAGATTGATCCATCATGCTTGCTTTAATCTTGGACTTCAAAACACAATAAAAGAAGCCAATTATAGATCAAGAACAATTAATTATTTGATTTATGTCCTTGTATAGTTATATAATAAAGAAGGCATTCTGCAATATTCTTTATATCTTCGTGGCACAAGTTGCTAATAATTTAATTTTCTATACCGCGTGGACTTACTTGCTGCACATAGACCAGGGATATGGTAATCTGGTCCGATTTGCATGAAGAGCTTTCTGAACCTCCGGAAGATTGAAATAGAATCTTCTCTCATAAGTAATGCACACATCTACACCAACACTAATTTTAGTAGCCTGCAGTAGCAAAATCCATTTTTAGGATTGATTAATGTCTTGCACATATATAAAAAGGAAGAGTTATTAGGGGATTACCAGTTTCTTAAGTCTAAGCTCCTGCTGTACTATTGATGGATAGCACACATCAAGAATCACATCATAAGAGTTTATATAGTTACCAACTATAGTATTTGCTTCTGATATAGCATGGTTGCATGCATCTGATACGTTGTGTGGACTGCCAAAGGTGTAATCATCAAAGTCACATTCATTCATGATTGTCAGGCCAACCTCATCTGAGATCATTCCATGTGACCAGAAGAATTCATATGTTGACGGCACATCTCGATCTAATCTGAGGAGTGGGTTCCCAATCTAGCATGATTCAAAGTGTTAAAAAATGTGTGAGCAACCCCTAATTATTACAACAATTAAAGTGAGAAAAATAAAAAAAGGTTGAAGACGGGTAACTTCTTTTTACAAGAGTTATCGGATCAAATATGAAACAAGAAACAATAGATAGTTTAGTTGTGTGTTTTACTTACAGCAACTCCTTTGATGTTAAACTTGTAATCTTTAGAATGTTCATTGTGGTCCAGGAGAGTGATAGCCAACTGTGGTATGTAATGTCCTGCCAATAGAGTGTGTATGCATTAATCAAACTATTAAAACTGTTCATCGGTAAGTTTGTACCGAGCGGGGCATACTGGGTATTTTTCTAGAACAGTTCTTCTAGTAAGGGAAAGAGATTTTAAAAAAAAACTATTATGCAGTTTACAATTAAATGCAATGTGTTCAGTGATAATCATTTTAAACAATATAAACCTTCAATGTATAATAGCCAATAACAAAAACTGGAAAAATGTCCCATTTTTAGGCTAAAAGCAATCAATATTCTCATATGCTGAATACACACTACAGTTTAATCAGTAACATATTCCTACAATCCTTAGATAAGACAAATTAGTGAATTATTTATTTAATACAGATATAAAGTTTTGAGATGAGTTGAAATGGAAATGCAGGAATTAATAGGTTATTGATGTAAAGATTGCATCTTAATACTCTCCGCTTTACCCCCTAAAAATTGGCTTGTTTGACTATTTCTAGTCAAATTGACCAAATTTGCAATGCAAATCATATATATTATATAATATATATTCAAACTATATTTTAAAGAAAATACTAGTAGAAACTATATATAATCTACTATATGATGCAATTTTCAAATTTCTAAATTATAGAAGTAAATTTGTAATTTAAGTCCACGTTTGATTAAGACCAGAAATTTTCAAACCCAGCGAATTCTACTGGGGGAAGTAGAGAGTAATTTTTTAATGGTTTTTACTGGTCAAGATCTACTTTACTAACTTTCAGCATAAGCTATACATATTCAAATGACAAACTCAATGACCAAACTTGGGACTTGAGTACACTTTTTCTATATTTTACCTGCATAGCTTTCTCCTGTTAAAAATAAATCCCTGGATTTGAAAGATGGAAACTTGTCCAACCATTTCATCATGAACATGTGCATATCCATAGCTGCAAAAGTCAATAAAGATTATGCTCAAGAACATATATCATTAAACTAGTGAGCGATAACAAATGAGCAGCAAAAATGATTGTCACACAAATATAAGGTTTTATAAAAATAAGCTTGCAAGCAATTATCTTACAAGTGGCATCATCTCCACGAGTATAATCTGAAGTTGTGTTTGAGTATGACCATCCTACACCAACCGGAGACTCAACAAACAGAAGATTTGAAACTGCAGTGGACAAATAATTGACTGAATTTGAGTCGGCACATCAATATTACTCATTTCGAAGACATTAGCTTTAGGCATGATTTGTCCAGATCTATCCTGGTTGTTAAATGTAGTTAGCTTATACCTTTATTCCATGATTTTGAATTTATTCGAAGGCCCCGACCATCCCCTTTAGGATAAAATGGACCCAATTCTGTAAAGGCACCTCCGCCAATTGAGGAACAACCTGGGCCTGGAAACAAAAGTTACAAAGTAGTTCAAATACAAACAATCAAGAATCAATTTAAGAAACTCGTAGTTGCAAAAGTCAGCAGCCTTATCTTTGCCAAAACAGAAAATCCTAAAGAGGCATTATTTCAGTAACTGATATCCTAATTATTCAAAGCTATCCTTACACAAGACTAAATGTGAGACAATCAGAACTTAATTAAACAATTATATTCAGATGTCCTGTCAAAATTAAAATGATAATATATGAAACATAAACAAAGGGCTAAGAAGTAAGACCCCGTCAAAAAAGTAAAGTACTAGAGATTACTTGGGAACAGAATAAACAACTGACTACAGTACTGACATACACTACAGCAGCTTCACGGGTGACTCAATGACAATTTTAAAAAATTCGAGCGTGACACAACACAACTTAATAAATCCAATCATGACCCAAAATAACTCATTTACTAAAATTTCCTTCATTTAAGCTCATATACTCACTTCTATCAAGTTTCAGAAAAAACTCGAATGACACAAAATTTAACACATTCACAAACCGAAATTGACACCCTAGTACCAACAACCAAAAAGCATAACATTTAAATCTCACTTCACAGCTTAGACATTATCATAGCACATTAGCACCAACAAATGAACCTTAAAAATTACACACACAAAAAATAAAATTGAACCAACCTCCATTCAGCCAAAGAGTAAGAGGCTTAAGATGAGGATCAACTTGAGCTTCAACAAAATAATAAAACAAACTCTTGCCAGATTTAACATCCACATCAACATACCCAGCATACTGCTTAAACCCCACTTGAGGTTGACCAGGCAATCTCACCACTAGATCTTCTTCAGGATACCCTTTCCCACCTAACACTAAATAACCCACCACAACCAACCACAATAAACCACAACCCATGTCTTCAAAATTCAAGAATGTGTGTATATACACTTAAAAAAATCTATTTCAAGAATTTTAGTACAACCCCTTTTCAAGAAAGTAAAAAATAATAAAAGATGATTCTTGTTGAAGATCCAAGGGAGTTTAAGTTGTTGAGATGTGATGGAACACGTGAAATGAGGGGTTAGTTTAACTTGTTAAGGTACATATTTATAGACAGTTAGACACACTTATATATGTGGAAGGAATGGTAGTGCTGTTGTACTTGTAAGCATTTTGTGGATGAAAAAGAGAGCCGTTAAGAAAGTGCAGTGCAGGTTTGTTGCAAGAAAGGTCAGTGAGTTTTATCATGACTAGCTTTATTAGTGCCAGATTTGTTGGCTTTTTTCTTGTTTTGTATATCAAATATTCAAGTGTGTCATAATCACATATGTGTGTGTTTGTGCACAATTAGAAAACACATGTGATTATTTTCTTTTTTAAATCAGGATGCTAATCAAAGTTTTGGTATTTGATTTGAAAAAAGATAGACTTAAATATAGAGTTTAATTAAATTTTAAAGTTTATTTTGCTGATGAGAGGAATTTAATTATAGAATAGTTTGGTTTAGTAGTTCAGATGTAACACAGTCCGCAAATAGTTCATGAATAATATCTTTTTATAATGAATTAAATTTAAATACAATTTTTAATCAATTAAAACTCATATTCAAATTCAATATTTTTTTCATGAAACAAATTTAAATATTTAAAAATTTAACTCAACTTATTTACCGTATATTATTTATGGACTTCATATTTCAAAAGAAATTTTCATACAAATACATGAGAGTATGTTTGTAATTACAGGAGATAACAAAATTGTCATTAATATTTATATGCAAACTTCTTGTAATGATAGGTATGTTCCGTGAACTCATCATTAGGAACATTTTTCTCATTAGGGCTTATTTTTCTCATTATTTATTACTTGAGCATGTATAATTGTGTATATATTTTAATATTACATCATACTTTCCTGCTAGATATATGAGATAGTAAGTATGATAAAATGACACTTTCAAGTAAAGATAAATTAGACCTTATGTATTGAATATGAAAAAAAATATTGATACTCCTTGTTATTTTCCCTTAAGTACACTAAGTTTGGAGAAGGGGGGGTTGAATACAAATTTAAGAATTATCTAAATTCTTGCGGATTCAAATTTGTTCAACTAGAGTGTTTGAAAGTATATATGTATAAAACTGATTGAACTAAGAATGCAAAAATTAAAGTATTGAAAACAGAACACACAATATTAAAATTACTAGTGGATTGATTTTTCACTAGTATGTTTTTGCTTTCAATTGATCTTGGTAAAAATTACCAAGCTGCTTACAAAGTGTTTTTGCCTTCTACTTTTTCACACTGTATTTTTTCCACACACACTTTGCTATATTAACAACTAACTACTTATATAATAGTTTTCTTCACTTCTAATTCCTATCGACAGATAACATTATAAAATTACAACTTATAATGTTTACATGAAAATAGAAATTAGCTACTTGCACAGTCTTCTTTGGACTTGTCTAGTCCTGAAAGTATCTTTGTCTTGATGCATTCCTTGAGGACTGTGTTGCCTTGAAAGTCTTCACAATCCTGACAGAACTGTCTTCCATTGATTCAGTCTCTACAAAGTTCACATTCCTTTTGTCTTTAGCTAAATTGGGAAACCTTAATTAACTGATAAATGTTGTTAAGCTTATCAGTTGATTCTCCTTTGCTTATCCATCGATGGATAGGATATCCATTGATCAGTTGATGTATCGATGGATAATTGAATTATCCAACGACTCCCTATCCATTGATGATCTCTTATCCGTTGATTGCTTTTATCCGTTGATGACTTGTATCCGTTGATAGATTTTATCCGTTGAGTAGTGTCTTCATCTGTTGACTCAAATATCAGTTGATCACTTCACTTATGAGAATTCTGACTTAGAATATTTACAATTGATCAGCCATTCTTCACATCAGTTGAGAAGCTATAAATTGAAGTCAATAATATCAATCGACTACTCCACAGTATCCATCGAGGCATTACAATCAATTGATAAAGAAACATGAATCAAATGTTACAATCCAATTTATCAGTTGATAAACAAGCTTCAACTGATAACTGGTTTCCTAGTCAATTGATATTCATAAGTCATATATCCATTGATCAGTTACAATGAATTTTAAATCCCTATTGTAATTCTAAGTAATTTGTTATCATCAAAACTCATAATTCCTAACAATCTCCCCCTATTTATGAATATGTGAAATATGCATAAATTTTCTGTTGATGATAACAAAACTCCTAAACATTTTCATTCTAGCAGGAATTACAATATTGACAAAAATAAATTTGAGACAGAGTGATCAAATACCAGTAAGAGATAAATTCTGACAATTTGATGTTGAGTCTGAATCTTCTACCTTCTTCTTCTTCCCCTTGACTCATTCATCTTGTCTTCATTTTCTTTCATCTTCCTGAATAGGGTTCCCTTCAGAATCTTCTCATCATCAACCCTATAGTCCAATTGGCTTGCAAGATGGTTCAACTCCAGATTGGGCAGTTTGTCTATTTCCTGACAAATATCAATGCATTTTTCTCTGCCTTCCATATCCTTGTAGATCATCAAGTAGAAAGGTTCATGAAGTATTTTCCTTCCTTCAGGATTCTAAATTTTGATTCTGTCATCCCTTTCTTCTTGAATAGGTGTTTCCCTCATCTTCTCAAGAATGGCCATTCCTAGCTCTTCAGTTAGATAATACTTTCTGTTGAGCATAGTGTAGATCTTCCTTAAGATGCCATATCCTTGATCCAAGACTTGATTGAATGTGAAAGTTGAATGTGATCCATCTTCGTACTCAATGTGAAGAAGATCAACATCCCTCTTCCTTTGACCTTTTACTGCAATCATGCCTTCACTCTTGATTGGCACAAAATTCTCAGATTTGGGTTTGAACACTTCTATTTCTCTAGCTTGACCACTCCCAGAAGCTTGACTTTCAAGCTTCACCTCTTTTGGCTTCTCCTCCTTAGCCTCTTTTTCTTCAACAAGTTTTCTCTTAACTCCAAAAGTGTTTGGTTCATCTACAGGCTTGTTTGCTCTTTGTTTCATTATTGGCCTCCTTTCACCTTCTTTTCTTTTGGCTTCTCTTATTAGCATATCCTCCTCATCAAATTTCCTTTGTAGTTGAATAGCTAGTTCTTCTTGTGATTTTTCTTGTTGTTCTTTTTCTTTCACACCAACCACTATTGCTTTGCCTAATAGTTTCTTACCTCCACCTGTGACAGATTTCTCTTTCTTCTTGCCATTTTCAATCAACTTTCCTTTTCCTTTTCTATCACCAGGTTGTGAGCTACTTGAATCTACCCTTATTTCTCCTTTATTTACTACTTCAAGAATTTCTGGTAATAGGGCAATTGGCTCTTGTGCATCAATCTCCTTGTTTTTGCTGGCAATTGAATCAAATTGCCTTACAATATTTTGAGATAATTCCTTCTTTGGATCTTTAGACTTGATCACAGCTTCACTTTCTTTTCTCTTTAACTCATCATATTTCTCCCCCTTTTTGTTATCAGCAACTGGTTCTTGTTCCAATGACTGAGAAATGAGAGGGGTTTCCAAGAGTCTGCTCAGGAGTTTGTGTTGAATTTTTTGATTCTTCAGGATTTTCTCCATGCTAACTTCCATAGCTGACACCCTTTTCTCCAATGCCACTACCTTGTCCTTGGCTGTAGACTCAGTATCAAATCTTTGCTTGATTCTTGTTAACAATGTAAGGCTGAGTCTTGAATCAATTGTGGAGTCAAAATGCATCCTTGAGCTATCAATGTCCTCCCTTATCCTTTTTAATGCATACTTAGAGCCTGTGACATGCATTTTCTGAATCTTCAAGTTGTCTCTGTAAAAGTTCAGAATTCTTCTGTGCAAGGGATCTTCTACATTCACTTCAGCCATTGTTCTCCTGTAATGATAAATAATGGCCTTCTCAGTATCAGTCAAACTTGTTTCATCACTTGCCACATCTGGGTCTAGAAGTTCATCATCAGAACTGTCTTCAAAGTCTTCAGGATTCATGTGGGATACATCATCAGGTTGACTAGCTAGATGCTCCTTTCCACTCCTGAATTGTTCTTCTGTCTACACCAATCCCAACATTTGTTCAGCTACTTGATTAGTGGCTGCTGCTAGTTCTTGATAATGTGGATCTTCATGGTGGAAGGTTGAAGCATCAAGGTTGACTTCAATCTCATCATCCACTTCCATGTGGGCATCTGCAACTCCTACAGGGACTCCATTTCCTCCATCTCCCCCTGACTCCAACCCCAACTCCTGGGTGAGTTCTACTGCAACCTGCTCAGTTTTAGAAGTTGATGCTTCATGAGATGGTGAAATTGATTACTCTCTATTCTTTTCTCTCTCACTCTCTTCTCTCTATTTTTGCATCAGGATCTCATCATGTATTCTCACCTCTCCCTTACTATCATCTCCTTTTCATCACCTGCTAAGGTGAAACTCTCTTTGCTCACACCCTCTCCTTTTGCCACCTCAGAAGAATTTGAGGGCCCCTCATTCACACACTCTCATTTTGCCAAGGTATGCAAACCTTGCCTCTCACACACCTCACCCACTCCACTCAATCCTAGTAGAGTAGTTGCCACTTGAAGTGTTTCATTGGATGATTCATGAATTGGAATTAATGTGTCAATCGATGGATAAGAAATATCCATCGATGGATGAATATCCGTTGATGAGAGCTCGTCGATGGATGTAAGGATTTCCATCGATGGAAGTGAACTAGTCGATGGATGTTGGAAATTATCAGTTGATTGAATAATATCCATTGACTTGAGAGAATTTTCAGTAATTTCCTGATCAACCAAGGTGTTAACCTTAATTGGTGATGCAGGTGAGAGTGATGGCTCCACCCTGAGTTGCAAAGAGGGTGAATTTGAAACATTGAAGTTGTCAATCAACACAGTTTCTGAAGAAATAGATTTTGAAGGGGATTGAAGAGAAGAAATAGATAGAGAGTGGGGCTGTGCCTCAGGAAAATTCTGAGACACATCAAAAGAAGAAACTAAAGGCTCCACTAAATTTGCATTTGGCTTTGCAGGTGTGTGTGTGTTCCCTGTGCAATATTTGTATCCTTCTTTCTCCTTTTGTATGGCTGTAGAACTTTGTGTCCCTCACACCCATCTAATGGTCCTGGTTGAGACCTCTTTTCAATAGTTACACCTTGTTGAGAAGGTGCAACTAGGGATGTGTTTAAATCCTTTATAACAGTCTCAATCTGTTGAGAGATTGGACTGGCGGCTGGCTGGACACTCTCAATCTCTCCTTCCTTATCCTTCTGGCTTTCTTGATGTTGGCCAGTTCCCTCACCCTTATCAACCACCTTCACACTCCCCTCAGTTGTTTTTCTTTTCTTAGTTTTTACAACAGTAGTCTTTTGAGAAACTACTGAGGTGGTCTTTCTAGATTTGAGTTTGGAAGGTTGTGCAACTTGGGTAGGAGGGATGGGGGCATTTCCATCTCCCTCCATTGTTGCAGAAGGCAAAGAAATTTAAATACCTGATGAAGAAAATGAGAAATTGAGTTTCTTTAGATATACCTACACAAAAGGAGGATAAGTGAGGCACAACTTAGGATGTAAGTTGATTCTCACAAGATCCTTGAAGACCCTTTTGTTTTGCATCCATGGCTCTAGTGACTTCATATCTGCATTAATCTCATATTCTCCAATGGAAGCATTAATTAAGAGCATAAAGAATCTAGCAAAATAAATGTTATTTTTCCTAGAGACCTTGGTTCCTAACTTAGCAGTTAATTCATTTAGGAGTAGTGTGCTAAAATTGAAGTACTTATCAAATAGGACAGAATAAGCAATTTCTTGCATACTTGTAGTAATTGCATCAAAATTACTTATTTTTTCAGAAAATACTTTAATAATAGCATCAAAGAAATAACTCCATTCTTTTCTAAGATTTTTCCTAACAACTTCACCTAATCCAGTTTCAGCATTTGCATAATTAACAGATTCTAACATGTCCCTAATTTCTTCTTCAGTTGGTGACCTATCACTATTATTTTCAGGTAATTCTAAACATTCAGATAAAACAATACTTGTAATGGTATAAGAGTTACCTCTGCAAGTATAAGAAATTACCTTCCCATCTTGTGATACTTCTGCAGAGTTCCATAGTTCCTCAATAAAAGAACACACTATTGTGGGTGTTTCACTGAGTGCTTTGGGCACTTTGCAGTCTCCCATAAATTGCATCAACGGATGGAAGTCCACGGGAGCAACATTCATTGTTAGGCATGCTATGAAGTTATTTTGTTCATAAGTGAACCCAGTGGAGGAAACAATCTTCTTTTGAGGTGCCATGTCTAATTCTTGAGAAATTAGAAAAAACTTGAAAGCGAGTAAGAGAATTCGACAAGAATTAGCTTGAGAGAGAAACAGAGATACAGAAATTAGAGATAGAGAATAAAATAGCAAGTGAGAATGAAATGAGAATTGTAATTGCTATTTATATTTTCTAAGATTAAAATGACTTGGATAGTCAGTCTAATTAAGAATATAACCGTTGAGGAAAAAAAATTGCAGTTAATTACTCTAAATGGCAATCGATGGATGTCTTCATCTGTTGACAAATAAAGTAATTAATCAACGGCTATAATTTGATCAACGGATGAATAAAACTTTATAAATTATATTACCATCGATGGATAAAATAAAGAATTAATTATTTATCGATCGATAGATAACTACCAGAGTAATTATCTGTCGATAGATAAATATCCATTGATACGGATAAAATTTATCTGTTGACCAAATAAGAAAGAATTTATCAATCGATAAACAATTACTGAGATAATTATCTATCGATAGATAAATATCCATCGATAGGAACATATTTTATCTGTTGATCAAATATATCCATCGATAACTGCAAAATATCCATTGACAATTAACACAGTTATCAATTGATTTCTTGGTTTCAACAGATAATTTTGAACAATGGCTACAAAAAAACAACAACTTGGCATACATTTCAAGATTGAGTAAAATTAAGCATACTTAACTCACAGACTAATCTATTAAAAGTAGATTCATCTAGAGGTTTGGTAAAAATGTCTGCAAGTTGTTGTTCACTAGGGACAAAATGTAATTCAATTGTACCATTCATTACATGTTTCCTAATGAAATGATACCTTATGTCAATGTGTTTGGTTCTGGAATGTTGCACAGGATTTTCTATTATTGCAATGGCACTTGTATTATCACATAAGATAGGAATCTTGTTCATGTTGAACCCATAGTCAAATAATTAATTCCTCGTCCATAATAATTGAGCACATCAACTTCCAGCAGCAATGTACTCAGCTTCTGCAGTTGAAGTTGATACTGAGTGTTACTTTTTGCTAAACCATGACACAAGTTTGTTTCCTAGAAATTGACAGATGCCTGTAGTACTTTTCCTATCTATTTTGCAGCCTGCATAATCTGCATCTGAGTAGCCTATTAGATTAAAACCAGAACCTCTAGGATACCAAATACCTAAATTTGATGTACCCTTGAGATATCTAAAAATTCTTTTAATAGCCACTAAATGAGATTCTCTAGGATCAGCCTGAAATCTAGCACATAAGCATGTAGAAAACATTATATCTGGCCTACTAGCAGTTAAATATAAAAGTGAGCCTACCATGCCTCTATAACTTGAAATATCCACTTTAGCTTCCTTAGTGTTTAATTCAAGTTTGGTGGCAGTGGCCATGGGAGTTTTTGCAGAAGAACATTCACTTAAGTCAAATTTCTTTAATAAGTCGTGAATGTACTTTGTTTGATTTATAAAGATACCATCCTTAACTTGTTTGACTTGCAATCCAAGAAAGTGGTAAGTTCTCCCATCATGCTCATTTCATATTTATTCTGCATTAATTTGGCAAACTTTTTACAAAGTCCCTCATTAGTTGAGCCAAAAATAATGTCATCCACATATATTTGTACAAGAATAGTAGAGCCATTGACATTTCTACTGAATAAAGTTTTATCAACAGTACCTCTTGTGAAGTGATTCTCAATAAGGAACTGAGATAAAGTGTCATACCAGGCCCTTGGTGCTTGCTTCAAGCCATAGAGTGCTTTGAGTAGATAGTAGACAAAGTCAGGGAAATTTGGATCTTTAAAACCAGGAGGTTGTTCCACATAGACTTCATCTTCTAATATTCTATTCAAAAATGCACTCTTCACATCCATCTGGTAGACTCTGAAATTAGCATGTGCAGTATAAGCTAGAAAGATTCTGATTGCTTCCATCCTTGTAACTGGTGCAAAAGTTTCATCAAAATCAATTCCTTCTTCCTGTGAATATCCCTTTGCCACAAGCCTTGCTTTGTTTCTAGTTACAGTACCAGTTTCATCCATTTTGTACCAATTACTGACCTATCTTTTGGTTTGGGCACCATCTTCCACACTTTATTTCTTTCAAATTGATTGAGTTCTTCTTGCATAGCCAAAACCCAATCAGGATCCATAAGAGCATCTTCAATTCTTTTAGGTTCTTCTTGAGAAAGAAAACTGCTATACAGACACTCATTTTGAGTAGTACTTCTTGTCTTGGCACCATCTTCTGCATTTCCAATGATTAGTTCAAATGGATGGCTTTTTGTCCATTTTCTTTGAGGAGGCAAATTTTGCCTTGATGATGAAGCTTCATGATCATTTGTATTGAACTCAAATTGATTTGAATTTGTAGATTGATTCTGAAACCCTCCCCCTGAATTGGATACCCTAGATGTAGAGTGTTGATTATCCATTGAAGGATTATCAGTTGATGCATTATCAGTTGATGGAATTCTGTCAATTGATAAATTATCCATTGATGCAGTAACATCAACTGATATTGGGTTTCTAAGAACTTGAGGTTTTATAATTTCTTCTTTTTCATCATCATCTACACCATTTGATTCATTCTCAAAATGCAGTATGTCATGATTTCCTTCATCAAGCAAGCCTTGAATCTTTTTATCATCAAATACTACATGTACAGATTCCATAACAATGTGTAGTCTAAGATTATAGACTCTATAGGCTATCCCTGATAGTGCATACCCATCAAATATAGCTTCATCAGCTTTGGCTTCAAATTTTCCTAGGTTTTCACCTTGATTTCTTAGCACATAGCACTTACAGCCAAAGACATGAAGAAACCCCACTTTTGGCTTTTTGTCTTTCTTGATCAATTGATAAGGGGTCTTTCCTTGAGCTTGATTTACTATGGAGATGTTTTGAGTGTAACATGCTGTGTTAATGGCCTCAGCCCAGAAGTATGTTGGTAATTTAGCATCCTCCAACATAGTTCTAGCTGCTTCAATCAATGTCCTATTTTTCCTTTCAACTACCCCATTTTGTTGGGGTGTCCTTGGTGCAGAGAAGGTGTGTTTGATTCCTTTAGATTCACAGAACTCCTTCAATGTTGAATTCTTGAATTATGTTCCATTGTCACTCCTTATTTTCTTTACATCCAATTCAAGATCTTTCTCAACCTCTCTTATGTGCTTGATGATGAGATTATTATCTTCATCCTTTAAATGCAGAAAATAAGTCCATGAGAACCTTGAAAAGTCATCCATAATGACTAGAGCGTACTTCTTCTTTGCAATGGAGATATTTACAGGACCAAACAAATCCATGTGTAATAACTCAAGTGGCTTCTTAATTGATGATTCCAATTTTGACTTGAATGATGCCTTTCTTTGTTTTCCTTTTTGACAGGCATCACATAGTCCATCCTTGACAAATTCCATTTGTGGTAAGCCTCTCACTTGATTTTTCTTGACCAACTGATTCATGGCTTTGAAATTCAAGTGAGCTAATTTCTTATGCCACAGCCAACTTTCGTTTGTACTTGCCTTAGAGAGAAGACAAGTCATTGAATCTGCACTTGTTGAGTTGAAGTCAGCTATGTACACATTTCCTTTTCTATTCCCAGTCATAACCAGGCTTCCATCTTCCTTGTTGGAAATTATGCATGCTTCTGTTGTGAAATAAACTTTATTTCCATTGTCACATAGTTGACTTATGCTTAACAGATTATGTCTTAAGCCATCAACTAATGCAACAGGTTCAATGATGACATTCTCTTTTGAAATCAAGCCATATCCCATGGTGTACCCTTTGCTGTCATCTCCAAAAGTTACTCTAGGGCCATCTTTCTCCTCAAACTTTGTGAGCAGAGATTTATCTCCAATCATGTGTCTTGAACACCCACTGTCCAAGTACCAAAGATTTCTTCTTTTTCCCTGATTGCTAGAAGAACTAGCTTTCTGGTCATCATGATTGGCCATTAGTGCAAGATTAATGTATTCTTCTTCTTCAGAATCCTCCTTAGCAGCCCAGTCTTTTTCTTCTGTCACAAAAGCCTTCTCTCTTTTTTTAAGCAAGTCAAAGTACTTCTTCTTATAGTCAATACCATCATTAAACTTTGACTTCTTTTCCATTTTAGGCTTCCTGCATTTATTAGAAAAATGACCAGCCAATCCATAGTTGAAACATTTGAATTGAGACCTGTCAACAAGATTTTTGCTTTGTTGATTGTCTCTCTTGAACTGAGATCCAGGCCTTTGCATTGGATTCCTCTTGAATTTAAGTTTTGAAAATTTTCTTGATAGAAAAGCCAAATGCTCATCTATTTCATCCATTTCATCCTTGGTGTATGACTCATCATCCTCAACTGTTTCTTTTCCTTTCCCAGTTGAAGATTCATCATATCTAACACCATTTGCACAATTGTCATGACCTTCTTTCTTCCCTTCTTTGACAGTAGCATCTTCACCTGATTCTGCAACTTGCTTATCCTTGACCACCAAAGCAATGGATTTTTCTCTCTTCTGACTTTTTTCAATTTCCTCATCTTGCTGTAGTTCCAACTCATAGGTTTTCAAGATGCCATACAGCTTATCAAGAGTAAATTCTTTAAAGTCAGGAGATTGTCTTATAGAAACAGTCATTGGTTTCCATTCCTTGGGTAGCGACCTCAAGAATTTGAGGTTGGTGTCCTCAATAGCGTATACTCTTCCATATAGTTTAAGCTCATTCAACAGCTTTTGAAACCTACTATATGTATCATTGATTGCTTCTCCACTCTTGAAGTGAAAGGCCTCATATTTTTGGATCAAGAGTTGCATCTTGTTCTTTCTTACTTGCTCAGTGCCTTCACAGAGGGTTTGAAGAATATCCCAGACTTCTTTGGAGGTTGTACAATTGATAACATTGTCAAACATATCCTTGTCAAGACCATTAAACAAAAAGTTCATAGCCTTTTTATCCTTGTGTACTTCCTTCTCATCTTGATCTGTATATTCACTCATAGGTTTAGGAATGAGTTTGTCTGGTGCCTGAGTACCATCTGCATTTACACTTGTAACTATCTTCATAGGCACATGTGGACCTTTCTCTATGCAGTGAACATAGGAAGGATCAATGGATAGCAGATGCAAGTGCATTTTCACTTTCCAGGGAAAATACTCATCTTTCTCTAGAACTGGAATCTTTACTCCTGTGTCTTTGTGACCCATACTTGATGTACTTTTAGATCTTAACTTTTTGTACGTTGAAAGCTATGCTCTGATACCAATTATTATTTGCCCTTAAGTACACTAAGTTTGGAGAAGGGGGGTTGAATACAAACTTAAGAATTATCTAAATTCTTACGGAATCAAGTTTGTTCAACTAGAGTGTTTGAAAGTATATATGTATAAAACTGATTGAACTAAGAATGAAAAAATTAAAGTATTGAAAACAGAACACACAATATTAAAATTACTAGTTGATTGGTTTTCCACTAGTATGTTATTACTTTCAATTGATCTTGGTAAAAATTACCAAGCTGCTTACAAAGTGTTTTTGCCTTCTACTTTTTCACACTGTATTTTTCCCACACACACTTTGCTACATTAACTACTAACTACTTATATAGTAGTTTTCTTCACTTCTAATTCCTATCGACAGATAACATTATAAAATTACAACTTATAATGTTTACATGAAAATAGAAATTAGCTACTTGCACAGTCTTCTTTGGACCTATCTAGTCCTGAAAGTATCTTTGTCTTGATGCATTCCTTGAGGACTGTGTTGCCTTGAAAGTCTTCACAATCCTGACAGGACTGTCTTCCATTGATTCAGTCTCTACAAAGTTCACATTCCTTTTGTCTTTAGCTAAATTGGGAAACCTTAATCAACTGATAAATGTTGTTAAGCTTATCAGTTGATTCTCCTTTGCTTTTTCATCGATGGATAGGATATCCATTGATCAGTTGATGTATCGATGGATAATTGAGTTATCCAACGACTCCCTATCCGTTGATTGCTTTTATCCGTTGATGACTTGTATCCGTTGATAGATTTTATCCGTTGAGTAGTGTCTTCATCTGTTGACTCAAATATCAGTTGATCACTTCACTTATGAGAATTCTGACTTAGAATATTTACAATTGATCAGCCATTCTTCACATCAGTTGAGAAGCTATAAATTGAAGTCAATAATATCAATCGACTACTCCACAGTATCCATCGAGGCATTACAATCAATTGATAAAGAAACATGAATCAAATGTTACAATCCAATTTATCAGTTGATAAACAAGCTTCAACTGATAACTGGTTTCCTAGTCAATGGATATTCATAAGTCATATATCCATTGATCAGTTACAATGAATTTTAAATCCCTATTGTAATTCTAAGTAATTTGTTATCATCAAAACTCATAATTCCTAACACTTTTGTTTTGCCCGATTGTTAATATTTAGATAGGGTACGGAGATTAAGAAAAGTAAAAAAAAAAAGAGAAAAAAGTAAAACTAAAGTAGTGGAATTTATTAAATTTTATAAAGAAAAATATATTTAATTTTTTTAAAAAGAAAGTGTTAAAAAATGGATGATACGTAGAGTTGTATTCTTTATCGTTAATAATAATCAAAATAAGATATGTTATAACATGATATATAAAATTTTAGAAAGGAAATTTTAAATGTCATAATAAAAAAAATTCAATTACCGTGATCATTATTTGTATCTTCATAACGATTTCTTAACAATTCATGCCACCTATATAAAGATATTGTCTAAATACTTATCATTGTAAAAGTTATTTTTATTTAGTTTGAGGCATATAGTTTTTATTATTAAAATAAAATTTAAATATAATTATCAAATAAACTATAAAGTATATAGTACGCTATCTATAGTGATACATTTAACACTCAAGTTAAGAATATTATGCTAAATTAAATTAACACTAATATAATATTATCGTATAGAATTAATATAAATTTTTGCTGTGAAGTGGTTGATCCAATATACAAATTCACTTAAAACACTAATTAGACACCAAAATTTTACACCACCCCATATATCTAATGGAGCAACTTATCTCATCGGAGTTGAGGAATTTGACATATTCTCAATTCTTTTTTATTCACTTTAGTGTTTAGTTCTATATCTCTCTCTCATCTGCTCTATCACTATTTAATACTCCCTCCGTCCCATTTGATTATTAACATTTTTAAAGAAGTGTCTGACATGTATTTTAAGGTGAATATAAAGTATAGTTACATAACTTATTTTTATAATTTTCTATTTTTAAATAAAAATTAAATGTTTAAATTTGTATTCAGGAAAAAAATAATTAAAAAAAATTATTGAACTATACTTTATATGCACCTTAAAATGCGTGTCATATACTCTCTCAAAAATGTTAAAAATTAAATGGGACGGAAGGAGTATGTTTTTAGTTGTGAGATTGCTTAGTTGTGAGATTGCTGTGTATGTGTGTTACGCTTGTTTATGTATACAAATCTGCTATAAATTTATACATAGATAGGAGGATTTAATTTGTTGTTAGTGTCATGAATCTTTTATCGCTATTGATAGTATATGATTATTTGTTAATTCGAGTTTTGTATTTGTTTTACATTTTTATGGTATCATTTTGTGTTGCGATTGTATTTAAAAATAGAAAATGAAGTATTTTCAAAGTTTGGTTTTTGAAAACTGTACTATCATATGATTACATTTTCTTTTTATGGTAGAAACTGAAGGAAAATTTATGATAATACTGTATGACAATCTTTTTAGTGTGTAGATAGTATCCATATTTTATTGTTCATATATTGTTTACTTTCTCGGGTCAGAGGGATTTCCATTAAACATGTTATTATTGATGTTCTAGAGTATCAAATGAATTTAAATTTTAATTAGGTATGTACCAAGAATATAATTATTCATTAGAGACCATATATGGTGGCTTGGTTGATACTCTTGAGGAGTAATTTTGGACCATTATTAATGGAAAATATGTATAAAGCATGTAATTGTATTTTGACAAATTCAAATTGGTAACTTTATTTGTTTTCTTCATGAACAATTTTGAGAGTGATTGATAGTTGATTTGTATAATTAGTAGAGTTTATTTTGATAGTTTCCAATTCTAATTTTATGACTTTTAATTTCATTTAAGATAATTCATTAACATCATCAATTTGTCAATTTTATTTTCAAATAATAAGTTTTAATTTCATTTAGTAGCTTTTAATGTAGTTTGCTGAAATATAGAAAAGTAAATTTGGTTATTCTATTTATTAATATTATAGTTTAAATGATAGGATTTATTATTTATGTATTGTTTAAATATGTATATTATTATTTTTTATTTTTAGGTATCTAACCAAAGGGATTCCCTTTGGTTAGATAATTATTTAGTAATGTATGAGAATATTTTAAAAAATTATTGGACAATATTTATTGAGACATTTTCTTTTATTTGTTTTCTCTTTATGGTTTTCAGGTACAAAGAAAAGACGGACTAAACTGAATTAGGGTGGGAGGTACAATTACACGTATCATGGAAGTTGGAAGCAGTTTAACTACTTTAAGGTTGTAATTGTAGGTTGATATTTATGGGAGTTTCTTTTTTACGCTTTAAAGTTTTATTGTCTAAGTGTCTGGAGACATCCTATATATGTTTTTTGGTTAGATGATAAATTTTATTGAATAAAAAAACCCTTATGATCAAATAATATTTTGATACACTTCATTTATGAAATTATTTCCTCCTAAAAAATATATACAAATTCACTTGAAGTGCATTAATGTAATAATTTAGTATGATCTTTAAAAATTCTAAACTTATTTATTTACGGAACCAGGAAAAGAGAAGGAAACATAGAGAAAAGGTACAAATAATAAGACAAAGGATAGTTGTGACTTGTGACAAGACAAGAACCTTACTAAATCACAAGAAGTTAGCTAATAAATAAATTTGGATTTAGATATTTTTTTAATAGTCAAGCAGTTTATTTAAATTAAATGAGTTTAAATTTTATATAGAACCCGACTCCTTTCCTCGCAAGCTAATTGAGTTAAGTCAAGTAAATTTGTAACCTCGTCAATTTAAAAATAACATGAATAAAAGTTAAATTATAATTAATAAAAATAAAGATTTATAATAATTTATTTAGGTTAATAAATAAACACGAGTTCAAGAACCAAATTTACAAGTTGAAACTGTCAGCAGACATTCCACTTAATTCATTTAAGTCAAACATATACATATATTTGAGTTTAACTCGTATACGAGCTCGATTACGATCAAATTTTGTCAATAAAAATGAGTTCGAACTTCGAAATACTCGTGAGCAGCGATTCAAATTACAAACTCCAGACACATGCATGTTGATGTTATCAGGAAGTGTTGTTTCTTGCAGCCGGTAATTAATATACTCCCTCCTTCGGTCTCAATTTACTTCCTTCGTCTCAATTTATCTATCGTATTTGATTTTTTGTGATTATATTAATTCAATTTTGATTAATAATTATTAATTTATAATTATAAAAAATTGAAAAGTACATTTTATATCTAATAATATAATATTTATTATTTTTACAAATATATAATATATAAAAAATTTAATCAAAATTGAGTTAATATAACCGTAAAAAATTAAAAAAGACAAATAATATAAAACGAAGGAAATATTTAATTAAAAAATTTATAATCTAGATATATTG
This sequence comes from Oenanthe sinensis, assembly GCA_028671895.1. Lineage (NCBI taxonomy): Eukaryota > Viridiplantae > Streptophyta > Magnoliopsida > Apiales > Apiaceae > Oenanthe > Oenanthe sinensis. The sequence continues at coordinate 21,062,569 of CM053801.1, forward strand.
ATTAAATGATAAATTTATAGCCTCCGAAATCAAAAATACTCTAGAAGTCTAGAGCCATGTACAATTTGGGGTGGACCAATGACCAATGTACAACTAGATAGTCAGGTAAGTAACATGTGCCCCAAAAGGAAGATATATTCAAGTCTTTATGGTCCAAAGCTTGTGTGCGGTGGGTGTGATACAAACCTTCACCTTTTACACTAAAACCCTGTCCTACAAATTACTACTTGTGCTCAAGCATGCTACCCTTGTTCATCATTGGGAGGAACGTGTGATATACATCTAGTGCCAGGAATATTAAGAGAATTTAAAATCTTTTTTTAGTGAATTTGTATATTGAAATAAGAGTTATGTCATTCAGACTCAACTGAAAGTGTGCAACATGGAATATGGATACGTGTCCAAGTGTCGGATTCGATAATTTTTTAAGAATTTTACATTTTTTTTGACAAGTGGCAAGTGTCGAGTGTACGACACGGGTACAGAGAATAAGAGCTTTTGTGCTGAAAAGATATAGATGATGAGTATGGGCCATGGGCAGTCTCTTCGCCAAGAGAATGATTTCTCTCTTCCTTCTGCCCATCTTTGCATCATTTCCTCGAAATATTTTCAAGCATAATCAAATTTTGAAGTAATGTGTGATTCTTGTTCCATCAAAGAAAAAGCTCTAGTTTTGAATTCAAATAAACAAGAGTATGATACATTGATACATATTGTTGAGTGTAGAATGGACAAGGTATAATAATTGGATCAAATGTATTTTATTAATAATTGTTTATACTCTCAAAGAGGATCTCTTTAAAGTATAAAATTGTCAACCTTTTTTAAAGGTTGCCTCTAGGCCTATTTATAGACTTACATTTAGGGTCTTCTTAATTACTAGAATGCCCTTATATTTTATGGGCTTACATTGTGGGCTAAAGTATTCAATTTATCTAAGTATGGGCCTATGACCCAATATTTATCCCCCCCTTTCAGATCTTTGCTTATTGGGCCGGTCAATTTTGAATTTGAAAAGTCGTGTGGCAACGGTTGAGAGAGTTTTGACCAGGAGTAAATCGCTGTTACCATTTTTACTTTTCACTTTTCACAGCCGCCCGCTCTTTCTTCACTTTTTACTTTGTCTTTTTCTTCTTTTTGTCTGGTCATTGGTTCTGTGTCTATCCATCCATCGTTAGGCTTGTATTGTCGAGAACTCTTTCATCCTTCCTGAACCAAGTACGTCTTTCTATTCTTCTTTATTATTTTTGTTTTACTTCCGTTGCTTTCTCATGTGATAGAAATGAATTTTGCAAACGAACAATATGATGGTAATAGGGACTTTAACTCTGGTACCGTAAGTAATCGCAATCCTAGGAAATGACCCATGATAGATGACATGTCTGCACATCTTGAGAACTTGGTTGGGTTAGAACTTCCTGAGGGAGATATGCAATCGATTCATGGTTTCAGTTTTTTAGAAGAACCGGGGGATGTAGTCCCTGCTGAGATGCTGATGACCCCTCAAACAGAGGCTGCGAGGCAAAAGGTCGTAGACGAGGCGAATATAGTAAGGGGTAGGCTTTTGAGTGAAGGGTCGCCTTTTAACCGTATCAGTGACTTCGTAGTTGACCCTATCAACTGGTCTTTTATTAGAAAATGTGTTGATTTAGACGTAGGTTATAAGTGTCGTTGCCCTCAGGATGATGAGAAAATATGGATGATGCCCGAGTTCGGGTTTCAAGGTATCCCACTCGTATGGTTTGAGTATGATTTTAGGTTGCCAATGCATCCTTTTCATCTTGTTATTTACGAGAGTCTCGAGTGTGGTGTTGCTCAATTAGCCCCGAACGTTGTAGCCCAAGTGAGTAACTTTATAGCACAACGTGCCGACCATAAAATTGATCCTACTCTTGAGTTATTTTTCTACATATATCGAGCGAAGTCTATGAGCCCTCAAGTCTATTTCGATCGTGGAGATGGTCGAACTAGCCTCGTAAAGGTGTCGACTTCGAACTCAGGATGACATGCTCGTTCGTTGTTTTTCCGAGGAACAGACCTTGAATTAGTGAGTCGTTGGAGGGAAATTTCATGAAACCACCTTTTTGCCCTTAATCACATGACTACATACGATGTCAATTTATTGGATCAAATTCACGGCAAGAAGCCCCCGTACAACCACCGTCATTTGCACAGTACTAAAATTTTAAATTCTCATAATTGTAAGAGATTTTTTTGTTGATTCTAATTCTTGTAATCAACAGTGTTTCTCGTTTGTCTCTCTTGTCGTACTGATCGAACTTTATGCATTGTGCAGTATCAGGAGACTCGTTGAAAGCAGCTTTACGAGAAGCAGAATCAATTTCGCTGCTTCTCTAAACCCTCAAAATGAGGCAAGAGGTTCCAATGTAGCCGATCTTCGAAGTCCTCCTATAGATGTACCGGGGGATGAAGATGCTAGAGAAGTTTTAAGTGAAAATAAATGACATCGTTCTAAACGCGATGCTCATCACCGACGTCAATCGAAGAAAAATGAGGCTTCTACTTTAGGTGATACGAGGTTGGATGTGATCGACACGACCTTACCTCCTATCATAGGCAAAGACGTTTCTCTCGAGCCTGTAAAAATTGTGTAAATCCATATGAGCGATGGATGGCAGGAGATCAAGCTCCTTTGCAAACGTTGGATGGTTTCCGTTTGCCTCAAGATGGAGATACTTATATGATGCTATCTCGCCAGGAGATTGCGCTTCGTGTAAAGAAGCGTATGGGTCGGGTATGAGATTAAAGTGTATTTCTTGCATTTTTTCGGATAACTGTTTTCTTTTTCTTACTGTTAAAATTATTTTGTAGTTGGTAACAGACTTTTGTCAGATAGTGAATGCGTACGAGGAAGATGTAGATGGGAAGTGGCGAGAAAAGTTGAACTTGGAGCTATCTGATGCTCGTGACGAGAAGATGGCGGCGAAGAGGAAAGCAATTGAGGCTGAATGTCGGGAGAAGAATGTCAATACTGAGATTGATTCGTTGAAAAAGAGTATGGAGTCACTGGAAAAAGAGCGCGATGCATGTATTGAACAAATATCGGCCCTTACTGAAGAAATGAAGAATCTGAAGCTTGCAGGGCAGAGTGACAAGGATGCGTTGGGGCAAGCCGAGACTCGGGTTACGGAGTTAACTTCTTCAATGTCCAACTTGCAGATTGAAATGACAGATTTGAAGGTCGAGCTTGTGAAGAGCCACGAAGAGTCGACAAGCTCTTTTGAGGAAGGTTATCAAACTTTGTATGATCGACTCATTACTACAGGGCTCGATTTCGGCGGACATAACTTCGTTGACTACCTACTCGGCATAGATATGCTATTGCCAAAAGAGTGTTGGGATTCGGGCACATATACGCAGCGGAATTATGCTAAATAATAAAAAAAATAACGAATCCCAAACGCAGGATCCGTGTATAATTGACGGATGATTACGGAGAATCAGATGTGTACCTTATTAAAGCTTTCCTTATGATGATTATAGAGGTGTAGAAGCGATGAATCACAGCAGCCCTTCACAGAAATCTACTCTCTATCGGTATCCACACGAACGTCGTATCGTCTAACGATCACCGGAGTTAGGTACTAGCCTGTTTTCTACCTCTTTGTCTCTCTCTTTCTCTAGCCTCTCAGAAACGTAGAGCTGCAGGGGTTTTATTAAAAACGAATTATCTTAACTGTTAACCTTAAACTATACATCTTTATGTATATATAGGGGAAAGAGGGACTTGGGCCAAAACCCTATTCTGATTGGACTTCTTAAAACCCATTCAAATTTTGGATTTATATTATTATTAAATTCGAATTCTAATATGTATATAATTAATCAAGTCTCACTTAATTAATTAAATAAATAAATTCGAATTAATAATAATAACAGTATTTAAATTCATAATTTAAATAACACTCCGTTTAAACGTTCTTTATGTGTGACCCTTTAGATTATTATTACGTTGGCAATAATTTTATTTTTTAATAATAAAATTATAAACAATGAGCGGCATCTAGTAATACATCATTGCTACCCAAGTAATAATAATAATTGGTGATTCAATTAAACCTTTCGTGAATAATGTACAATGTAATATAATCCCTTTAACCTTATATTATAGATCAAACTCGAGGCATGTATTGTGTCATCCTCTTCAACGTTTAATCCGGGTTTCCTTGATCAATGAGTAGACTATTAATCAAATCAACATTTGAGCATGGTCATGCATTTTATAGTCTCACTCAATCAAGAGGCCAATAATATCACTCCTAAAATAGGAGGATTAAATCTTATATCTATCATTCATATTTCTCATACGATTCATAACATACCCAATGTTCACCTTTATCATTACCCGGTTAAAGGTAACTTTGAGTGTAATCAAAGTATATTAATTCTCGTATAAAAATATAATAATTTCAAGTCAAAGGATCAATACATCATTATCACAGTGAGAATTTCTTATGACACTTATTAACATGTAGATTCTCATAGCGGGTCTGTCCAGTGCCATGTATTGAGACATGCACTTATGTTCTTGACTTTAGTATCACCATATCTATAACCAATGAGATATGGTCATTAGTCAACTAACATACTAGTCTTATTGCATTATTATTGTCCTTAAATAATAATACTCGACTAGGGACATTTAGGAATATAATACCGTTCATATAATCTCATTTTTAAGTCACATACTTAAAGATATATAATTCGCATTAATATTTCAAGGACATTTATTATGCTTTCAATTTATAACGCAGTAAATAAAGACATAATAAATATTAATTAAATAATCAAGTAAATATAATCTTTAATTGTTTATCATAAAGTATTATCTCTAGGACACCAACACTAACAAAGAGACCCCTGAAAAAAGTCCATGAAGACGAGGAATGCCTCATAATTTATGTAATTTGAACAAGTTTTTATTTATGTACGCGTAATGTGACTTGGCTCTTGTTTTGGACAAAATTCTAAAGATTGTTGAAATTATTAGTCTTGTGCTACTTATTTGTGTTTATGCGTTTTGAAGCTTTAACAACATAAAAACAGCTAGTAAAGTAATGTTAAAAATAATATGAACTGAAAAAGAAGATATATGACACAAGGAAAGCAAAGTAAACAAGAAACAATATGCGGAGAAAATTAACATTAACACAGTCTAGACGCAAAATAAATCACAGTTTTATTTATAACTTATCTTTATCATCTAAGGAGAGCCTCATAGTGACCCTTGGGATTTTCCTTTCGACGACTATTTTCTAGAACATGCTTTTGTTAATCTTAGAGAAAAAATTTCTTGAGATGTTGAGCATTCCATGAGTTTTTGATGGGGGTTCCAGCTAGAGTATAGAGCTCGAAGCTGCCTGGTCTAATGATCTATGTAATCTTATACAAACCTTCCCACAGGGCCTTGAATTTTCCAGCCACTATGGGTTGAGGCCGATTCACGTAGAACCAAGTCATTAACCTGAAGGTCTTTTACTTTAAGCGACCTGTTGTAGTATTGTGCGACCTTTCGCTGATAATCGATGACCCTTAGATGAACCATTTCTCGAGTTTCCTCCAAAAGGTCGTTGTTGAGTTTGAGCCCATGCTCCGAGGCATGAGGATCGAAGTAACGAATTCTCGGGGTCGAGAGATAGACCTCAATTGGGACAACGACTTCGGTACCATAGGCCATTTTGAAAGGTGTCTCGCATGTGGAGGAGCGATGAATGGTGTGATAAGACCAAAGTACATTAGGTAGTTCATCGACCCAATTCCTGGATGCATCCATTAATCGCTTCTTCAAACCTTACAGAATGATTTTATTGGTCGCTTCGACTTGGTATGTTTTACTTTAAAGTTGTCGAGCACTTGTTCGAGGATAAGATACCGAGGCTTTGATATGTTTTACTTTAAGGTTGTCAAGAATTTGTTCGAAGTCTGATCCTACAAACTGAGTACCATTATCTGTGACGATGACTCATGAGACTCCGAATTGAAAGACAAGGAATTCCATGATGAACTCTATCATTTCTTTTTCACAAATGCGGGCAAGGGGCTTGGCCTCGACCCACTTGGTGGCGTAATCAATAGCCACAACCAGGTATTGCAATTGGCTCTTTGCTTTTGAAAATGGTTTGACTATGCCAATGCCCCATATGAAGAAAGGTCATGGACACAATATTGGGGAGAAGGAAATATGAGGGTGATGGTCGACCCTTGCATAAGATTGACAAGGGACACAGGTCTTGACGAATGCCTCACAATCCGACCAAAGAGTTGGCCAAAATATGGCTTGTCGAATAATTTTAAGAGCCAAATTCTTTTCTCCTAGATGATCACCACAAATACCAATATGAACTTCAAGCATAACACTTTTGACTTCCTCGGGGCCCACGCAGAGGAAAAGAGGTTCTACAAGGCCTTGACGGTAGAGTCGTTCGTCCTTAATGCAATAATTTCGGGCTTGATGCATTATTGCTCGAGCCGTTTATTTGTCCTCGAGAAGTGCATTATGGATGATATATTGGAGAAGTGGTTATTGCCAATCGATGACTTCATCGACCTGGTTGACTGTTGTTGGAGTAGTAGAGGGACTTGTCAGAATTGTGACATAAATTGGGTCCTTGGTCGAAGAGATGTTGGAGGAGGCCAACTTAGATAAGGCGTCGACCCACGAGTTGTCATATCGATCGATGTATGCGACCGTCCAGGAAGTAAATAGTTCAAGTAATGTTTGGACTTGTATGACATTGTCATACATTCTTGAGTTATGTGCTTTAAAGTCATTCGAGATTTGTTTGACTACGAGTTGAGAATCGCTGAAAATGTTGATGATGTTGATACGGAGACTTCTTTCCAAGCGAAGCCCGATGAGCATGGCTTCGTATTCAGCCTCGTTTGTTTCTTTAAAGGTCAACTTTATGGCTTGTTGTATTTTGAAGTTCTCTGGACTAATGAGGATAAGGCCTATTCCGTTGGTGGTTTGAGTCGACGACCCATCAACGAAGAGTGTCCAAGGTTTAACGCCTTCGTGAATATCCCTATTATCTAAATAGATGAATCGTCTGGGATTGTGACCTGTGTGGGGAACTGGCACTTGACCACGAAGTCGGACAGAACATGCGACTTAACGGAGCCTCGAGTTCGATACTTAATATAAAACTGACTTAGTTCAATTGTCCACGCAGTGAGGCACCCTGTTATATCAAGCTTGTGGAGGACTCTCTTTAGAGGTTGGTCAGTCATGACCCATATTGGACGACTTTGGAAATAATGCTGGAGCTTTCGGCTCGATATGACTAAGGCATATATAGTTTTCTCGATGCGCGAGTATCATGTTTCGGAATCTTTCAAGGTGTAGCTGACATAATATACTGGTCGTTCGAGACCTTCTGTATCTCCGACCAACACTGCAGTAATGGTGAGATCGTTTGTCGAGAGATAAATTTTTAAAGGCTCAACTGGGTGTGCTTTTGTAACTATGGGAGGTGAGCTCAGGAATTCTTTGAGGTGGACGAGGCTTGTTTCGCATTCTTCTGTCCAACAAATTTTCTTTGCCTTGGATGCATTTTTAATGGCTTCAAATAAAGGTAGGCATTTTTGCGAGCTTCGTGGAATGAAACGTCGAAGAGCCGCAATACAACCGGTCAAAGTTTGAACGTCTTTGAGAGTTTGGGGGTGTTTAATATCTTGGATAGCTTTAATCTGTATTGGGTTGGCCTCAATTCCTCGTTGCGTGCGCATAAAACCCAGGAATTTCCTGATGGTGATAAAACTTTCCCTAACGTCTGCGAGGTGATTTTCTTCAATCTTGGATTTGACAATCATGTCGTCAACATATACTTCCATCTTGCGACCTACTTGATTAGAGAATATTGTGTTCATCATTTGTTGAAAGGTTGTGCCTGCATTGTTGAGGTCAAAAGGCATATTTTTATGAGGCCAAAAGGCATATTTTTATAGGCAAAGATGCCCCGATGAATGATAAAGGTTATTTTTTACCAATCTTGAAAATCTATCCTTATTTGGTTATATCCAGAAAATGCGTCCATGAACAAGAGGAGAGCATGACCTGAGGTTGTGTGATCAACTGGTCTATATTGGGCAAGGGATAAAAGTCCTTTGGGCACGCCTTGTTGAGATCTGAATAATCGACATACATGCACCATTTTCCATTACTCTTTCGAACTAAGACCACATTAGCTATCCATTTGGGGAATTGAACGGGTTCAATGAAGCCCGATGCTAAGAGTTTGTCGATCTCAGTGTTGATAGCTTGGTGTTTTTCTTCAGAAAAAATTTGTCATTTCTGTTGGACCGCACAGGCCTCTGGGTCGATATATAAGGTGTGCCTCACAATTACCTCTAGAATACCGGGCATATCCTTTGCCTTCCACGCGAAAATTTCCACGAATTCTCGAAGAAGTTGGATGATCCCTGTTTTTAATTGTGCATGGAGATTACGACCAATTTTGATGGTCTTAAGGGGATCGCCTGGAATTAACTTTGATTGATTCGGTATCCTCCATTGGTTGGCACTGTGATTCTTTCGAAATTTCGATTGAGTTTTGAGGGTCGATCTCGACGACTTGGTGGATTCCCGCTTTGACATTATGCTTCTTGTTTGTGAAGATAGAATTCAAATAACATTGTTGTGCCTGATCTCCCACAACCTCTCCAATGCCATAAGATATGGAAAAGGTATTACTTCTTGAAGGGTTGTAAGAGTTGTTCGTCCAATGATGGTGTCATAGCTTGAGGCGGCATTGACGACATGGAATTTGGCCATATGTCAAACCTGTTGCGGGGCTATCCCGAAAAGTATTGGCATGTCGATCAAGCCTACGATTTTGACTTCATTGCCCATGAACCAAAATAAGGGAGAAGTATTACTCACAAGCTTACGATCTTTGACGTTTATTCGAGAGAAGACGTTGTGATAGAGGATGTCGACGGCGCTACCCGTATCTATGAGAATCTTTTTTACAGTGTTCGTGTCAATCTTTATTGTAATGACCAGGGGATCTTGATGGACATCGAGAAGACCTAATGATCGACCAGCCTCGAAAAACGTGATCTAAGGACAGGGATTCGTCTTCTATTTATTACTCGATCCATAATCAACTTTGAAGACTTCTCGAACATATGTTTTGCGAGAATTATTCGAAGTTCCTCCTGAGGCGTGTCCGCCTGAGATGACATCGATGAACTGATCAGTATCTGGAGTTCAAGTGTATGCGACACTAGCGCTGGTAGATAAAATGGACGAGACGACCCTTCTGGATGTGTCGCTCAATCAGATTGCTAAGTTGGATGCAATTCTCCGTAGTGTGGCCCGTATCTTGGTGATAGTCGCAATACTTAGAGCTCAGGGTTCGATCAGGGTTCATTGGTCGCGGGGGACGAAAGTCAGGCTCCGTTTGGATGATAGCTATGATAGTCGACTTATCAGTGTTGAGCTTAATATATTATTTTTCATCTCGGGATCGTGGCTGCCACGGTTTTCCTAACCGAGAGCTTATAATTGGCTTCGAAGTTTTAGATGTAGGCTTCGACTGATTCGACTAATTACTTGTTTTGTCTGACGCATCTGTGGCGGGAACCCGATCCCGGTCGCGATGTCGATCTTGGTCCCTATTTTTGTCTTGATCTCTGTCATAAGGATAATTGTTTCGCTTTAGTTGTTGAATACTACCTACAGACTCCTGTAAATTTAAGCGATGCTCGATGATTTGAAGTGCCGCCTGCAAAGTTCGGAGATTCTTTTCAAAGAACTCTTCCAACAGCAAACCGTGCCTCTCTTTATCGATTCCCACCGCTAAGTACTTCAGTTCGAGTTCATCAATGAGATTTCGAATTTCGGACATCTCTGACCAAAATCAAGATACGAAGTCACGGAGGGACTCATCAGGTTTTTGTTGGATTGTCAGTAAAGAAGTCGTAATCTTGCCTCCCTTCTTGTTACTCGAGAAGCGTTCTTGATACTTAGCCTGGGGGGTAGCCCATGAATCAATAGATCGTGGAGGGAGGTTATTGAACCATTTAAAGGTCGTGCCCTGCAGACATGTAGCAAAAAATCAGCATCGGGCTACCTCTGAGTGACCAAAAAATGTCAAGCGTCCATCAAAGACATTCAAAAAGTCGGTAGGATCGACGGACCCGTCGAACTGATTGAGTGGCGGTATTTTTAAAGATCGATCAATTTTTGCTATCTCGATGTCGGAGGAAAGTGGGCTCTCAGTAGGGATATCTACCCCAACCTGTGTATGCATAAAATTTTTCCATAAGGCGATGTCTTGTTGTAATTGAAGTATTTCCTCGGGCCTCAAAGATGTTTCACTGGTTCTCATGGAACATTTCTTTGGATTCCTATCATGATTGATATAATCTGTAGATTCCACCTCATCTTCATCCTCGTACCATGAGGGATCATCTGGATTGTTTAGATCATTTTGGGACCCCATACGATATTGGAGCTTGAAGTGAAGCTGTTGAATTTGTTGATGTTTAGCGAGACGGACCTCCAAAGCCTTTCGTTCACGCTTGAGTTGTGCGTATTCTACATCCAAATTTGTGCGTTTTAGGACTTGGCTCGCCTAGATTGCTTTTTGTGCTCGTATATTATTCAGATGAGCGCGAGCATCATTCTAAGGGATCGACTTGTTTGAAATATGAGGAGTTGTCGCATACGGTCTTGTTTCGGGCTTCCGTTTGCCTCCCACCAACTCCGAGGACGTCGGACGCTTGAGGCATTCAACAATATCATCTATGTTTGCGTGAAACAGCGTGCACAGATGGAGTGTTGAAGGAGCATTCTCCCCTGCCTCCACTGAATCTTCCGGAATTTCAATCGTATATGGAGTTTTAATAGGCGGGTCTGTGGAGTCTGTCATTTTTGTTGAACAAATTGTATAATTAGAGCTCCTTCTAACACCAAATGTTGAGTGTAGATTGGACAAGATATAATAATTGGATTAAATGTATTTTATTAATAATTGTTTACACTCTCCAAGAGGATCTCACTAAAGTACAAAATTACCAACCCTTTTTAAAAGTTGCCTCTAGGCCTATTTATAGGCTTACCTTTAGGATCTCCTTAATTACTAGAATGCCCTTATATTTTATGGGCTTACATTGTGGGCTAAAGTATTCAATTTATCTAAGTATGGGCCTATGGCCCAACACATACGATGTTTGATAAAAACAAATAAATGGGAACCTACTTTTGGATGAAAGAGTAAGTGAGTAACTATGTACAAATGAACAACGAAGAATGTCCTTCGTAATTTGCCATTTATACACATATATATAAGACACATCTTTATAATTAACAGTTTAAATACATGCTCATCCAACCTTGGACAGAAATTAAATAAAATACAACACTTTGAGGTTGCTCAGCATATTAGAAAAATGTTCAAAATTCAGGATAGTTACGTACTAGTTTTAATGTTTCGAAGGGTGTGTGTAGTCGCCACTCACGTTGTTTTTTGTTTAGTGGCCTTCCTTTTCCAGCTTTTTCTCTGTTAATCCTTACATCAGCTATACCCCATGTGCAACACTTCATTTCCAAATCATATGACACGAGCATGAAAATACCATCACATTCACAGGGTGCACCAGTTCCAGCCTCCATGCTGACATATTTTACATACATATTTCTCTCTTTGAACCGTTCAAGATCTTGCGGAATTTGAATAACCCTTTCGAGACCTGGCGAGGACACCTATTTTTTAAGAAAAACTTCGTGAAGGATTAACTTTCTAAAATACTTACTAAAAATATGTCTAACTTGCATTCACTATGAAGAGAATTCTATGCGTTCTTACTTATTTGAAAGTTTTTCTATGCGTACGCGGATAACATTATTCAATAATGTCTTTAAAGCGTATATTCCCAAGTCTCCATTAAATGATAAAGTAACTTCTTCTGCAATTGCTAATGCTTCTTCATCCCAACTTGTACCAGAAAGTGATATTCCACCCCCTCCCTCTCCATCTCCAACCTGCAGGAAGAAAGATAAGATAATAGGAAAACAACAGGTTTATAGATTAAGACAAAAAAATACTAGGGTTTTAAAAAAAAAAAAAAGTACTTAAAGAATGTACTAGGGAATGATAAACAAAAAAAACATAAAAATCCTGACACAGAAGTTCATGAGGAATATTTTTTAGAAAAACTTACGCAGGGTTCATTGTCTTCTATCGAATATTCATCATCCACCAGTTCCTCTATACAAAAAAGAAAATGTTAGCATGATAGTCCTTGGAGCTCTAATGTAAGTAAGATTCTTTATTTTTCAACTTAAGAGCTCATATAGAGAGCCTCTTGGAGATGTTCTTAAATGGAATCGAGCAATCATTTCAGTTAAATCTATAATGTGAAAAAACCTGGACAGCTAAAAGGGCGCACGCACGCACACATACACATTTGTACCATTGGCTCTATTAGCCAGTATTCCCTAGTTAATTAATTTATTTCAACTTCTTAAATAACTGTTTGTCATTGCCTATAATTGTTATTTGATTCATAGCATAATATGCATAAAGGGGTTGAATCATTGAACTAATTGTTAAATTCCATACCTTTTATTTTGTGGAAAAGAGCAACAACTAGGGTGTAACATCCTAATGCAGCAACATAAAAAAATTACTATCATGCATATGCAAGATATATAACACCTAGACTGAACTAATTTCAAACTGAAACAACACTACAATGCAGCATATTACGAGACTTCTCCGTACTAAACCCAACCCCATAACTCTAGTAATTCTTTATTGGTTTTCAAACTAGTCACTTAAACCAATTACAACCTCAAAAACAAGATGATGCTTTAAGTTGAAAAAATCAAAACTTGCACTCATATATGGCACTCCAACCAAACAAACAATATTTTATACAACAAACACTAACAACCCAACAAATATCAAGATTGAAATGAAGTTCAAAATCAGGGTCAAAAGATGAGTACCATCATCAAAACCATCAAGAAAGTCATCATCTTCATCATCAAACAGGACTTCATCAACAATGGATGATGGGCTCAAAAGGGGCTCAGATTGTAAGGTCCTTTTCTTGGCACTAACATAGAGATGGGTATTTTTGGAGCAAGATTGAAACTTGAGTTGGCGGGGTTGGATTAAAAGCTGTTTAGAAGAGTTATTATAAATGGGAAGTAATGAGGTGATGAAAAGAGGGGTTATTGTGAGTGAAGAAATTCAATGCATTTCTACCAAAAATTAGGGTTTATGATTTTCAAATTATTTTGTATGCACAATTTCAGTTTCCCACCATTGCCTTTATTTATACTACACAAATTTTAATCTAAACATGACCAGTTTTCTTCAGAATTGAAATGAGATTATTTTCTTGGTACAGAAAATGTAAATAATAATTATTATTATTATTATTGACAAAAAAAATGTAAAAATATTTTTTACAAAAGCATGCTTTTTTTAATATAAAAAATGTAAAATGTGTTACGGGCATAATTAACATTTTGCACTCCTTGTCAAGAACGGATTTAATGGGGCATGAGGTGGCCATGGTACCCCAAAACCTCAGTTAGAACTTAATTTCCTTCAAATATTTGGACATAAATTGATTAAATGATATATTTGGTCCCTTCAAAAGCTAACAAATCTTAATGTTCCCCTAAATATATTCACAAATTTCATATACTTTTAAATTTCATACATATAAATTCATAATATTGTTTATTAAAACTTAGAACATCACATATATTTTCATCTATAATAATTTTTTAAAATTTCGCCCCTCCAATTTTTTTTCTGGTTTCGGCCGTGCCCCTTGGCAGTTTTATAATTTGATCTCAAATTATCTATTGAAGCTACGAAGTATGACAGCGCCAGTATAATGCAGCAGTCCATTTGCTATGACGATAAACGTCATAAGAGGTAAGAGGGTTGATTACACTGCATATGCATTTAATTAATACCATACCATATTCAAGGCAACCTTCCCAGGAGCCCTTTGTTTTTTACATGAATTCTATATATCACATATGATGAAAAAAGGAAGCAAATCATTTCCATTCATTCACGTCACAATGAAAGACACCCCTACTTGCAGATGCAAAATGGACTCGCCCGATCAAATTGGTTCAATCATTTTCATGAAAAGACCAGATGATGATTGATGGCTAAAGGTGCAACGACCAATTGTACTTGACTTATTTCATGCATTCAATATTATCGACGTGGCAAGATCTTTGCATTCAATAATTTAATGATCTTACTAATTGGCTAATTGCACTTCTAATATTATGATTTTTACTTCTGTTGCAGTCAACAAGGAGAGACTTTTGTAGAGTTTTTCCATCAAGTAAAAACTCAAGTATGAACCTATGGGTTGGAAAATGTAAAATAGGCGAAATCCTTGGACTATAGCTGTAAAATTAAACGTGAGGGCAGTTTTATTGTCATGTATGTGGAAAACCAAGTTATGGAAGATTTTAACTATTCATAACACTGAGGAGAGATACTTCCGCACACGACTGTGTAAATGTGTAACACAGAGTTTTGTGGCAAAAATTTTCAAAATGTACGTAATCACTCTCAGAAGTCGTTTCTTTTCTTCCGGGCGCTACTGTCACAACTGAGACATTTTCACATATGTTTGCTTCAGAGAAACCGATAAGATCATGTTTAACCTAATGATCAGATGTCATCATATGTCTGCTTGCTGCAAGTCCGCGGACCAAATCCTGAAAAGAATAAATTACCAGGCTCATAACTTTTTTTAAATCTTGATTGTCCCTGTTGTGATCCAACGGTACAGTAATTGTATGCTGGAAAAAATTTATCCTTCATACACTTGCTATAGATCAGGCCCCTAAACAATTTGGTAATAAGATATATACTATATAGAGATTTCAAATTTAACTAGTCATATACCGGATCAGGACAAACATCATAAATAATAAAATTTGTTCTAGTTTTGCAAAAAAAAAAAAATTCACAATCAAATGAAAACATGATTTAACTTCAAAATGACATTAAAAATGAAAACAGGCTATCATTTTCTTCTATCAACTGAGGGCAATGTTTATCATTATAGATGATAATTTCTCAGAAACATGCAGCAACATTCGACACACCTGTTTCTTTGAGCTATTATGCGGATCAACTGCGAAATGTGTTGGAAAATGTGGGTAGAAGTCCCACATTGTCAAGTTATTTTGAGCCTAAGTTTGAATGCTTCTTGAGTGCGTGCGCGCAACAAGTTATGGTTGGAGTACTTTCTTCTTCGAGAGAGCTTTCCAACACATTTTTAAGTATTCAAAATGATCGAGGAATGGATGAGATATGATTATTCAAAGTTGGTTCCTTGTGAAAAATTAAGAATGAGAACTTGAATTGGAAATTATTTATGAGCCAAAACCCAGTAGAAATTATTATTGTATGAGCAAGGAACCAACTTTGTTGAAATTATTTATGAGCCAAAACCCAGTGGAAATAATAATCTCACTATTATTATTTCATACACTACCTACATATTTTTTGCACACACAATCACTCGTATTATATTATTGTATTTTTGGCAGATTGGTTAACAAAATGTATTCATCATTTCATGCATTAAACGATCAATCATGTTGATAGTATAAATGCGACGAGTTTCAGGGTTGATGGCCTTTTGCATGACAATAGTTATCCCTAAACTGACTTAACTGAGATTCTCGTTCCTTTCCAGCAAATTGTAGCTCTCCTTTTTCCAAAATCTGTCAAGAGAAGAATCAGTACGGTAGTCGGTACTTAACAATTTACAACGAAATTACTTTGATATTGTTTAAGGCTTACAGATGACTAAAACATCACAATGTAATAAATATGAACTATCACAAACCTCCAAACAATTTTTTTTCATGTTCGATTTTTTTCCTCATCATCGTCGTCCATACTCCATCCCTTGGGAAATTAAGGTACTGATTTACAAAACACTAGAAAGTTATCAGAAACGGAAGTAGAAAATAAAAAGTGAAATTGCAATCCAGTTCTACAAGTCAAGGCAAGCAATCATATTTGCAACAAAAATGAGATTAAAATTGTTATTGACTAGTAGAGGTTCAGAATGTCAGATAAATCTAACAAGAATTAAATCACTGTAAAAGTGTCTTTTAAACATCCTTCTAAGCCAAGAATTTCACCTCACTCGAGGCAAGTTTTGTGGGGTAAGATGTATGGACACCTAGTACCTTACTCTACTCCAAGATATATATAAAACGAATGATATATAAAATTTTAAAATAATAATAAAATATATTCAAAAGTGTTAACGCTGCTCACAATTTTTTTTATAAATGTGGGAGTTGTACATATAGGCCGGACAAAAAAAAAAGTATACATAACAAGAGTTAACATATAAAACATATAATTTTTTTATATAGCAGATAAAAATTATACATAACAGGAATTAACATATATGTACAAATACCTCACAGGTATAAACACAAATAAAAATAGATTATTATAATTTTTTGAGTATCTAAAAAAGATTCAATCTTTTTTCATAATTTTTTTATTTATAAACATTGATTGAAAATTTAAAATATTTATATGAATATAAGAATATTCATAAATGTTTATAATGTTTAAATTAATTTTTTGAAAATGATTGTCTCGGTTCTTTTTGAATATTTTCATGTTATGTGTGCGATTAATTTTAAATTGTAGTTTGATAAATAAAAATTTTAAAAATATATATATAAGTGTAAAAAGTTGTGCTAAAATAATAAATTGTATTTAAAAATATCATTGATCATTCGCGAGCGCAAGTGTCTCTTTCTTATAGCTGCACCTACAAATTATTTTTTCGCCTGGGGAGAAATATGTATATTTGATTTTTGACAACGTATTCAAAAAATTGACCATAATTTTGATTTCATACAACTCATTAATAATAAATCATTGTAAGAAGGGTTTATTTTTTATGGAGTTGGGACGAGAAATTCTCCCCAGATTAATAATATGTAAATGACTAAACATTTATAAGCCGAATGTAAAATTAAAAATTAACATTATCATGTTATTGAAACATGTCGTCTACATAATGTTTATGTTGTATATAATAATAAAATGTTAACTTATTGTAAACAATAATTGTACAAGCAGTTTTTAATTAACTTTAATTTTTTATAAATATAACATTTTAATATAATTAAAATTAATATTTTTTGATATTAAACAGTAAAAATACATAAAATATAATAAAGAAAAATTTTAATGCCCAGCGTAGTGGGGAAAAAATCCTAGTTATTTAATTATACATATAAGAATATCAATTATGTTGATATATCGATCAAGGCCCGTTAATATAGGGGTGGTTTGCCGTTGACGAGAAGACCAAGTCTTGACGGATAAGATTGTATAACATCTGATGAGCTAAAATCAAGGAGGTGATAAGAGTTTTTAATCAAATATAATTCAAATACATGGAAGGATAATGAAGATGAACGTGATGGGCAAGCTCAACCATGAAAATAGGATCGTGGGAGGCTGATATATCACAATATAATACAATCATGAAGAGATAATGGAGGGGGATTGAATTCTATCACAACTATACATACACAATACATACACATCATGAGCACCCGGAGTAGTTTTATTCATTCAAATCACTTCTAATCAATTCTTATAGTGGATATTCTTGGTTGGTTGGGCCACCCCACCCGCGATTTTTAACCTTTTACATAAATTTTCGCGTCAACAAAATTGTCACGTGTTATTCTTTATTTTCGGTCGTCGAATAACAATTTCTTATTATTTCTACTCGTCCAAACACTTAATTTTACTTTATAAACAATTTTACAATAAAGAATTTATTATTGACTCACCAAATTTTGACTAAAACAGTAATAAGATATATGCTATATAAAGATTTCAAATTTAACCAGTCACATACTGGATCAGGATGAACATCATAAATAATAAAACTGGTTCTAGTTTTGCAAAAAAAAAATCACAATCAAATGAAAACATGATTTAACTTCAAAGTGGCATTAAAAATGGAAACATGCTATCATTTTCTTCTATCATCTGAGAGCAATTTTTGTCATTATAGATGATAATTTCTCAGAAACATGCAGCAACATTCGACACACCTGTTTCTTTGAGCTGTTATGCGGATCAACTGCAAAATGTATTCATGAAGACGAGTTTCAGGGTTGATGGCCTTTTGCATGACAATAGTTGCAATATCCCTAAACTGACTTATCTTGACTTCAGCAACTGCTGCTATATTCCATATGTTTGTGTAATCCTAAAAATAATGCCCAAGATATATGCACCACATTACTTCAATCTGTGAACTAGCTTGAAAAAGCATTACTTTTTGCTGTATTGAACGTGCAACATCTGTAGCACTTCAAAAGTTAAAACAATACGCAGAACAACTAAATACAGTGAATAGAGCTGTTTAAGATAATGCAGCACCACACCTGCTAAATTATTTATTATCATTCTTTCAGATGTAGTTATCACTTCTCTTTATGTTTCGCGGGTATATAGAAACAGCCATGCATAATCTAAGAATACTATGTCTCATAGTGTAACTTAACAATAAATTTGGAAGGAACAATATATGTACTAAAAAAATACCCATGTCTGATAGTAAAAACCAATCTTAGAGCTGCACTAAAAGGCAATACTACCAAGGCACTGTTAAAACTTAAAACATGCAAATTAAAATTGCAATTAAACTTAATCCTACATCTATTCATACGTGATCGATTTTTATTTTACTCTCTTCCGACTGGGGAACTGCTTCTAGTACTAATCTGCATTGCCTTTAACACGTTTTTTCAACCCGGACAACTTCTTGACAATCCCAGAAAACCAGCTGCTCCTATATTTCTTTTCCTTCAAATTAGTCTTATGTAAATACTCTATCTCAGTTTTCTCCACCAATTGATCCAGCTGTACCCGAAAGTCATTCAACGAAGGATCATTCTTAACAAATGAGTTGAACAAATTAGGATATATTTGACTCATCAGAAACATGAAAGTTTTAGATACTTTCACTTTCTGATCAAACACGAAAAATCCACAATCTTGATACTCACCGACTTTAACATAGCCATTCCTATACGCCTTACATGCAGTTAAAATACTACGCCCACGATCACGAAAATGCTCAACAACAAACTCCTCAAAATTCAAAGGAGGTTGTCTTAACAAATGCATCATTGTTTGACAACTCGACACAAACACATTTTCACTATACTTCCTAGAGTTATCTTCTAACTGCATAGCATACAACCTGAAAAACAACGGCTCATTGTAATACGGCTTCTCATTCAACATAAGACCTTGTATCGAAACCAACACTTGTAAAACAGTCGATACATTAGATTGCCAAGATTGACCGAACCAAGTATTCAAAAGACTCAAACAAATCTTCCCATTTTCATATAAATTAGGATTTACATTAAGCCCGAATGATTTATAACGTACTGATGGAGGCTTGTATGGATACTGAACCGGAAAAAAGAAGTCGAAAAAGAAAAGACCATCGTGGTAAGGCGTTCCGGAGGCTCCTACAATAACAGCACGTAAGAGATCAATTCTGTTTTCATATATACGTACGTAAATAGACGGAGGTAGATTTTTCTCAAGAATTCTCCATTCTTTCATAATTGTTTTGTAGAATGGAGTGTTTGTACTAGTGATAAGAGTTTTGCTGCATGACTTTAAATAAAAGTGGTGGTCTGAGGCATCACTTGCACTATCAAACTGGGGAAATTTCTTTGATATGCCATTAGGTTTTTGCAGAGAGAGCTCCATTAAATTTCGAGAATTCTAGGGTAGGTTTTATACTGCAGGATCGGAGTTCTATTAGTATTATACAAGGACTGTGTATGAGTTTTTATCCAATTTGAATTTGAAGGAAACTTTTTTTAAAAAAATAAATAAATATATTCATATTATTAATTCATTACAAATTCTTAAAATTTGAATTAATATAAATATGCAATAGTTTCCTTTTGTTGCATGTACTTTGCAAATATAATTAGATTGTAATACTGTACTCGGATTGGGTTTCTATTTCCGATGCCCATCTGTAATGAAATTGATGTAAATTAATTTTGGGAATATTATTATTGACTTTAAAAAAAAAGTGTATATTTTTTTAAAAAAATGTACTACTTAATGTAGTACCCAGAGGATGAACAATTATTATTATCTCAATGTTACAACTGTAAATGAAATATGACTATAGGCTATATAGCATCTCAAAAATTATGAGGCTCTAAAATATAAACCATACGAATAATTAAATCCAAATAATCTATTTTAAAATAGTAATTAAAACAGAAACTAACATCCAAAAATTAAAAAGATTGTTGAGCACAAACTCTGTGTGCGTTCTCGGACATTGGTCTTGCATAACAGACCATAAATAAAATCCTATAAAAAAATTGTCTGGAAATTGAAAGGATACTGTGAAACTTAAAAGTTACAGTACTCCAGAATTAGTAAGAAGATCATCCAAAGCTATCGACTCCAATCAGCTAGTCTTTTCTAGTCTTTTGAAGTGTGCCACATAATCCTGAAAATAAGTAGACTTTAAGAAATTACAGCATTATATTCAACATGGATAACCAAGCTAACAAAAATGAATTCCGACTAAATGAACCTAGCTAGATAAATGGTTTAAGCTTGAGGTCCTGAAACGAGACATTAATTCAGAGTATTACTCTGCATCTTTTTTCTTGTTAGGGCGTATCTGTGATTCGTCTCATGTATAAGTCTTCTTATTTGCAAGGCTTCATAGTTCATATTCATTGCATTCGTACTGGAACATGGAGTAATATATCTCACAAGCTATCAAATATAGAAAGTGACATGCTACAGATGCCTACAAGTAATAGAGGTATGTACAGCAGACTAACTACAGTTAAGATGTCTCTTTTCCCTAGCATATTTAAGGCAAGACAAGGTAACACAGGTTTCGCATCCAAATTAACAATATTTTGCAACCTCGGTACTAGCACCATAAGATATCAGACACAAGTAAAAGAAAACTGACGTTTATAAGAGCTGAAATCTGGGGCTGTGAGAAAGATAGGTATTGTTCAACGTGCTCTTGTGTCTTTGGAATATTGACGCCTTCAGTACTAATCACTTTTTCAACAGCCTTCTTGACAATTGCATTGTGAACTTCCTTCTTCATTTGACCTTCCATCCATATAGGGTTCAGGATCTCCTTAACTAGCTTTACAAGTGCATTTTTAAATAGCCTCGTCGACTTTTCATCTTGGTTACTCTCTCCAGCCTCACATCGTGCATCAACACCTACTGATTGAATAATTTCTTCCCCTTGCTTGCTTTGCTCACCTTCGCTATTGTTCCCATGGAATTTTTCCACCATTACAGTTTTCTGATTTACTTCTGTATAAACAGGTTCCTGCTGTTTCAATATAATAGCAGGACTCTCCAAATTTTCCATTTTCAACTTTTTGCGAACTGCATTGGATTTAAGATGCACCCCAATTGTGTTTTCGGGGATGTTTTGTCGTCCATTTTCAGATAGATATGCTTGAAGGTTACTCAACCGAAGAGCCTGATCAGTGGTTATACTATTTGAACTTGCCCACGCCTCTAGTATCTTAAGAGCTTCCTCAAATTGGTTTTGCATCTGATTTACCAAAGCTGACAAATTATATTTTCCTGACTCGTCTAAGATAACCTTAAAGCCATTTGAGGGGTTTGTAGAGAGTGCATGACAACTTTGACTAAATCCCCTCAAACTTGAAGGTGGAAAAACGAAGCCACCAGGTTCTGAACCTTGGGCCTCAATTTGATTCTCTTTTCTGTAAAATGTCTTTCTGGAGGCCAAAAGATTATTACTTCCTTTGTCGACACCGTCTCTACCATTTGGCATGTGAGAGAGAAGGTACTCATCTTTCCCAACAACCTTGTTGTCCTTCCCATTAATAGCCATTTCACAATACGTATTTACCAAATTATTCTGACTTGGCTTCCCAGAATCTACATCCACAGAATCATGACAATGCCTGTCACTAAAAAACCTGCTACCACCCCAGCCAGAGGCCTTTGGGTTATCCAGGGAACATGCTGAATCATGACATATTAAATTCCATGAATTTTTCTCGTCTCCTCCCTGATTGGTGGGCTTCTTTCCATCATCTAGCTTTACTGATTCAGATACTTTGATAGTGCTGGTGCATGTGCCATTATAATCATCCTGCAAAGAAGACAACCAGTTTGCATTTCTTACAGTAACCTTCTTGCTCCACCCAGAACCAGAATTTGGAATACCCTTCTGCACAGAACTATGGGATATATTACCATCATTACGCCTTGCAACATCTGCAAAAACTCGATCCCGGTTGCCAATTTCCCTGCCACCCCTTCCACTGGCTTTTGGTCTATGTAAGGAACAACCTTCATCACCCCAAGTTTGACCTTTCCATGATGTTGTCATGTCCTTTTGCACAAAATTATGAGCTACATTAACGCCATTACGATTTTTAACATCTGCAAAAACACGAGGATCCCTGTTACTAATTGTCCTGCCACCTGTTCCAGTGTCCTTTGGTCTATCTAAGGAACAACCTTCATCACCCCGAGTTGGACTGTTTACTGATTTTGTCATGTCTTTCTTCTGACCTATGGCCTTTTCTTTGTCAACTAAAATCTTTAAATCCATATTTGTGTTGTAGGCTGCACCATTACACAAGTCAGACTGAAGGAATTCTACTCCCTCAGATAACTTCTCATGCCGTCCAGGATCATCTCTTTCACTACTCTTCTTCACTAGATCGTGAAGAATATTATTATCAGCCTGCTTTTTAGCATCTATTAAATCTTGACAATACATATTTCCTTTAGACATGCCATCCAGCATTCTGCTCTGAGGATCATGAGAATTTAAGTTCCAAGTAGAATTGTCAGGCCAGACTGGCCAGTTATCCCAGCTAGTGGTGTCCTTTGGTCTTTTTGACACACCTGCAAATTTGTCCCATGTTGAACCGTTTTCCGATTTTTTTGTCTTTTCTCCCCACCCAGAGAGTTTTGCCTTTAGTTTATCTGAGGAACAATCTTCATTGCACATTGAACCGTTCCGTGATTTTGTTTTGTCTTTTTCCTGACCCATGGCCGTTTCTCTGTCAACTGACATATTTAAATTTATAAGTTTGGTTGTGCAGGCTGCGCCATTTCCACTATTATGCCAATGAGATGGAAGGCATTCATTTCTCTCGGATAGCTTCTCATTCGACCCAGAATCATTTCTTTCGCCACTCTTTTTCACTGAATTGTAGAGGATATTATTATCAATCTGCTCAACCTCTGATAAATCTTGAGAATCTATGTTGCCTTTATACCTGCCATCCGACTTTTTGCTCTGCGAGTCATGAGAATCTGAGTTCCAAATACATCTGTCAGGCCAGGCTGACCAGTTACCCTGGCCTGCGGTATCCTTTGGTCTTTCTGACACACCTGGAAATTTGTCCTCCAAAGGTTTCTTATCACATGTACGACCTGCAGACCCTTTATAATCATCACACTGTGAAGCACCTCTGTCATCTGCTCTAAACTTCGATCTCTCTGTGAGTTCATTCCTTGGGTGGTCTCTGTCCCTGCTTCTGAGATAGTTATCAGAAAAACTACATTGACAGCCTCTAGAACATTTTCCAACAGCAAAATCTCTACATCGCCTAGATGTCATCTCCAAGACACTTCCTTGCTCAATTAATCTGTATGATGCTTGTCTGAGACCATTGCAGGGGCTCCTACTCCGGATTTTACTGTGTTCTCTTTGTCTGCTTCTGCTTCTGCTCCTGCCCCACTTCCGGATCTTGTGTTGGCTCCTGTTTTTTATGAAAAACATAAATCAAAAGCAATGATAACTAAACTGAAATTGAGATAGTAAAATACCAAGGAAAAACACACAAAGATTTTAGGACAAAATTGTATGTCCTGTTTCTTAATTAAAAATGATTGTGTGAGAAACTTCTAAGCCCTATGATGCATATTTATCAAGTAACTGGATAATAGAAGTAATGAATAATTAAAATTAATTATACTTGTAGAAATCATCTTCTACCCCAGAAATAAATTTCTAAATTAAATATTACTTTTGATGATGTATTTTAAGGGCAATTATCAGCCCAACAAAATATATCATCAGATACAAAAATCTATAATCACAAACTAGTACAACATACTGTGCAGGTCTTACCTATGTTCATCAAAAGTATAATCTGAAAGTGTATGCACTTTTCTGTCAACGATGTCATCCTTGTGCATATCTTTATTTCCTTCAAAGCATTCCAAAGATGACCATCTAGATTCATCTTTACACTTTACTGAATTACAGGCATCCCGGTCAGGCGATCTGCAGGAACGGTCATTACGGGAGCTTAGATGATCTTTTGTTACATGCCAAGAATTTGATTTACTCCTTTGAGAAGGCCTCTTTGAAATGCCATTCCATTCCCTGTCCCTGCTGCTTTCTCTAAATCTGCCTCTGCCCCTGACGTACACATAAAACCAAACCAAAAGTCACAAAAACTGGAGTGAATTGGAAAATGGAGAACTAAGGAGACACACAAACAACTTTTAAGATAATAATATCGGTCCTGTTTCTTATTTATTTATATGTGTTTGTTTGTGTGAATTGATTGAGTTAACAGAAGAATTACCTAAATCCAATGGAGTGGTCCACGTATATATGGTTATACCTATTAATCAACTAACGGAAAAATAAAGTAAAATAAACGAAAATATCCGTACATGCAGAAGTTGGCTTTTCAAGAAAAATCCAGTTTCACATATGGCCGTACATGACGCCTATTAAGGAAGAATTATTTAACCAAATTAAATGTATTATCGGACCAATTGATTGTAAAAATTACAATCAGAAACCAATGCAACAGATTGCGATAGTTATACAGGGAAATACAAAGGTCATACCTCAGTTCATCTAATGAAGAATATGCAATTGTAAGCATTTCTGTATCCATGTTATCACCCTTTTGAATATCCTTATTTCCTTGGGAGCACTCCCAAGATGGCCATTCAGAACTATCCTTGCACTTTAACGACTTATGGGCATCCCAGTCAGGCCATCTGTGAGAACCATCATGGGAACTTGAATGGTCTTCTGTTACAGGACAAGAATTTTTATCACTGATTTTAGAATTATAATTATAATCTGAAAGTGTATGCACTTCATTGTCAATGGTGTCATCCTTGTGCATATCTTTATTTCCTTCAAAGCATTCGCGAGATGGCCATCTAGAATCATCTTTACACCTTGATGTATTATGGACTTCCCAGTCAGGCCATATGCAGGAACGACCATTATGGGAGCTTGAATGATCGTTTCTTACATGCCAAGAATTTATTTTACTCATTTCAGAAGGCCGCTTTGATATACCATTCCATCCCCTGTCCCTATTACTTTCTGTAAGTCTGCCTTTACCCCTGATGATCACATAAAATCAAAGCAAAAGTCATTATAACTGAAGTGAATTCGAAAATGGGGTACTAAGGAGAAACACAAACACAACTTTTAGGATAGGAATGTCAGCCCTGTTTCTTATTTATTTATATGTGTTTGTTTGTTTGAGTTGATTAAGTTAACAGAAAATTGCCCAAATCCAATAGAGTGGTGAACGTTTATATGGTAACACCTCTTAATTTATTGACAGAAGGAAAGAAAAAATATCATCCGTACATGCAGAAATCGTCTTTACACGAAAGAAAAAATCCAATACTACATATGGGCCAAACGGCCATATATGACGCCTTTAAAGGAAGAATTACCTAGACAAACAAAATGTACCATCGGAGCATTTGATTCTAAAACTTACAATCACAAATCAATTCAATAAATGGCGAAAGATATACAGGGAATTGCAAAGGTCGTACCTCTGTTCATCAATTGAAGAATCTACAATTGTAAGCATTTTTGTGTCCATGGTGATACCTTTCTGAATATCTTTATTTTCTTGAGAGCACTTCCAGGATGGCCATTCAGAACTATCCTTACAGGTTAAAGACTCACGGGCATTCCAGTCAGGCCATCCATGAGAAACATAACAGAGACTTGAATGGTCTTCCATTACGGGCGAAGAATTTTTGTCACTGATTTTAGAATCAAGAGTATGATCTGAAACTGTATGCACTTCTCTGTCAAAGGTGTCATCCTTGTGCGTTTTCTTATTTCCTTCAAAGCATCCCCAAGGTGGCCATCTAGAATTATATTTACACTTTGATGAATTGTGGGCATCCCGGTCAGGCCATCTGCAGGAACGGCTATTAAGGGAGCTTGAATTGTCTTTTGTTACATGCCAAGAATTTTTACTCATTTGAGAAGGCCGCTTTGAGATACCATTCCTTCCCCTGTCCCCGTTACTTTCTGTAAGTCTACCTTTGCCCCTAATGATTACATAAAACCAAAGAAAAAGTCACTATAGCTGAAGTGAATTCGAGAATGGAGTACTAAAGAGAAACACACACAACTTTTAGGATAGGAATGTCAGACCTATTTCTTATTTTTCTATAGGTGTTTTTTTGGGTGAGCTGATTGAGTTAACAGAAAAATTACCCAAATCCAATAGAGTGGTACATGTTTATATGGTTATACCCATTAATTAACTGACAGAGAAATAAAGGAAAATAAAAAATATTATCTGTACATGGAGAAGTCATCTTTTCATGAAAGAAAAAACTAATAATACATACGGACATACATGATGCCTTTAAAGGAAGAATTACTTAACCAAACAAAATGTACCATGGAGCAATTGATTGTGAAACTTACAATCACAAACCAATGCAACATATTGCGATAGTTATACAGGGAATTGCAAAGGTCGTACCTCTGTTCATCGAATGAAGAATCTGCAATTGTAAGAATTTCTGTGTCCATGGTATCGCCCTTCTGAATATCTTTATTTCCTTGAGAGCACTCCCAAGATGGCCATTCAGATCTACCCTTACACTTTAAAGATTCCTGGGCATCCCAGTCAGGCAATCTGTGAGAACCATTACGGGAACTTGAATGGTCTTCCATTACAGGCAAAGAATTTTTGTCAATGATTTTAGAATCAAGATAATCTGAAAGTTTATGCACTTCTCTGTCAACGCTGTCATCTTTGTGCGCCCAGTCTGGCCGTCTGTGGGAATGACCATTATGGGAGCTTGAATGATCTTGTGTTACATGCCAAGAATTGTTTTTACTTATTTGAGAAGACCGCTTTGAAATACCATTCCATCCCCTATCCCTGCCACTGTTTGTAAGTCTGCCTCTGCCCCTGCCCCTGATCATCACATAAAACCAAAGCTAAAGTGACAATCACTGAAGTGAACTGGAAAATGGAAAACTGAGGAGACACACACACAACTTTTAGGATAGGAATGTATGTCCTGATTCTTATTTATTTATATATGTGTTTGTCTGTACAAGTTGGTTGAGTTAACATAAGAATTGCCCAATTCCAACAGAGTGGCACACGATATGGTTATACCTATTAATCAACTGACGTAAAAATAAAGGGAAAGAAAAAATAATATCCATACATGCAGAAGTCATCTTTTCATGAAAGAAAAAAAACTAATACTACATACATACATGATGCCTTTTAAGGAAGAATTACTTAACCAAACAAAGGGCACTATGGAAGCAAGTAATTGTAAAACTTGCAATCACAAACCAATGCAACAGATTGCGATAGTTATACCGGGAAGTGCAAAGGTTGTACCTCTGTTCATTGAGTGAAGAATCTACAATTTTAAGCATTTCTGGATCCATGGTGTCACCATTCCGACTATCTTTATTTCCTTGAGAGCACTTCCAAGGTGGCCATTCAGAACTATCCTTACACTTTAATGACTCCCGGGCATCCCAGTCAGGCCATCTGTTAGTACCGTCACGGGAACTTGAACGGTCTTCTGTTACAGACCAAGAATTTTTGTCACTGATTTTGGAAGGCAGCAGAGTCTCCTCCATCGCTTTCCGTCCAAAGTAAGACTCCTATAACTCCTCAGATGCTACTACTTCAAGAAATAAAATCTGCGATATTATCATATAGGAAAAAAATTAAGTATATGCAATATTAAATATTTGTATTATAAAAAAGAATCTTCATTTTTTTATATTTATGTACCAAATGTATCGTAAATTAGTTACTATAATAAGATTATAAGATTGTAGGAACCACTTCAAATTAGAAATTACTCAACCTTTCCATGCACTTGTGATTTCCATAACATTACTCTTAATACTAGTGCTTGATTGCAACAAAGCTAGCAAATACCACATTTACTACCACAATAAAGTAATTCATGACAAGCTTGAAAGTTGTTGCTGTCCAGGACCAACTGGGTAGGCATATACAATTTATTGGAAACAATGTATGTGCAAGTTTAAAAGGTGGTACCCATAATGACTATATGTGTCTCGAGGACAGTGTGGTGCACAAATATCCTGCACCAAAATCAATGATTTAACTACTGTGCAATTACAATAACTAGACGGAAGTAACTAAGTTCATCCAACTCAATCTTTCCATGCCACTTGTAGCTTGATATTATTTGTAAGATGTCTTGTGGCAGCAGAGATAAGCTCAGAATTGACTCCAGAGAAATTCTAACATAAGTTCTTTGATACCAAGTGTGCTACAAGCCTATAATGTATATACTCATATGAGCATATGTGAAATGTGAAACTTCGGATAACTGGGGAAAAGTATTCAAATGCCAAGCTTGGCTATGACCCTGAACTTGGAAAATAAGAGAAAAGAAGTGCAACTCCAGCTCCCTAGTGTAAAAGATAGATCATGTTAAAGAACTCAAGCAACAAAACATTAGGAACAGTGTTGCATGGTTCGTGGGTCATCCTATGGAACCGCGATCCAGTTCCCTCGTTCCGGAACACAATTCCTTTTCGACCCGGATCACTTGGGGTCACGCTCTAGTTCGCCACCCCGACAATCCCCCTTATAACTCCGACAATCATTATATAACAAGGAGAAAGAATAAAAAATAGGAAGATAACTTGATACCATCTAGATTAATATTAATTTTGAAACGTAAATTTGAAAAGAAATAAAAAATGGAAGAAAAGACACACAAGACATGCCTCAATTACTTGAACATATTTGAATCCCCTTAATATTATGCGTAGAAACTTTAAAATTCTACATTTCCCGATTAATTTACTTATATATTTTAGTTATAAAATAGTAGCTGAAACATAGATACAATAGCAAATATGCATAATGTTTTCTATAGAAATAACTATATAAGGGATGCTCATATCGACCCGCGTATCCGATTCGCAGGTCACCGTACCCGATTCATAAAAACTAACGTTTCACGTACCCGATCCCGTACCACGTACCCGAATGACCCGTGAACCGTGCAACACTGATTAGGAATGCCTCCATCTACAACTTGAAGAAGATCCCAAATATCTTGAGGACATGTCAAGTTTCCACAAGAATGCCTCAATATACAGATAAAAGGCTAGAAGTGAAAAAAAAATTGACTAGAAGGAAGACATATTGTGATATACTAGATCGCGCAAGAGACTTGAAAATTTACCAACATTGAGCTATCAAAATTGTGAAATCATAAATGTTGTATCATTTGTCACCAAAAACACAACCGAACGACCCTCGAATTTAAATTGTTATCTTCCTTTCCTGGTAACCTCAAGAAGGCATATTTTTCGAATCAATACCACTAATTATAATCAGCTAACTATTCCAACGTTAAGCTAAAAAAATCCTGTTACAAAACAATCTCATATAAAATGGCACCAAAAACACAACTAAACGACATCATGACATCACCAAATTGCTTGATACATAAGATTCAACATCTATCGTAAAACCCTAGCATATAAGCCAACAACAAGCTATTAAAATCATGTAACCATAAATCTTACTCCCTCTGTCCCAAAAATAGTAGTTGCGTATATAATTTTTTCAATTTTCTAAAAATCATAAAAATAATATACACAAATAGTTTTTTTTACGCCTTAAACCACGTGCAAAAAAAACGACTATTAATCTGGGACAGATGAGGTACTAAAAACACAACTGAATGATTTTCGAGACCAAAAACCTTGCTTAAATAAAAATGAAAAACCAAGTATACAAGTACATCTACATAAAAATGAAACCATTTTTTGTTAACATCAAGAACCATCAAATTCAACAACCCCGTAACAAATATTTATAAAAATTGAAAAAAAACTTGTTGTGAAACCAGTGTGGCCTGTGAGTGCAACATTTAAGTTAAGATACATAGATCAAAATTGAAACTAAACAATGCTTATTGTCCAAAAAAAATATAATAAATTATACCTTAACAGCTGCAAGAGAGAAAGAATGCGTTGCTTAGTGTATGTATGTATAGTCCAAGTTTTATGTAAAGGGTGTGTGCACAATGTTTTATGTATGTATGTTTGTATGTAACAGTGTGTATATAGTCGGGGGACCTTTGGTATTCAGCTCGGGATTAACGCTGGGTATCTGTGTCGCAAATATATGTCGGACTTGGCGCACATTAAAAAAACTGCTTTTTTATTTAGACGTCTTTTGAAATTCTCGCTATTTTTTAGATACTACGTTGGAAATTGTTTTTTTTTTTACTAATTTGATTTATAGCCTTACAAATGAGGGTCGAATCCAGGACCTAGGACGACAGAAAATAAGCCATCAACTACTTGGGCTATCCAACCGTTCACGTTGGAAATTGTTTATACACCGCTAATTGTTTTAATATATTGGGGTCGCTTGGTCAGGAGATGATATGTGTTTGGTACGAGGAATTGAGTTATGTTGATAGATGAAATTTCATTATTGATATAATATGTTTGGTTTAGTCTGAAATGAAATTATTTAATATAAAGCATTATTGAATTAATAGTTAGATAAATTTATTTTATTATATAAATAATTTTTATTATTATTATTAATGTTTGATTATATATATTATTATTTTTTGATTATTAATAATGTTAATTATTAATAATAAAAAATAATAATAAAATTAAAACACATAATCGTCCCTTATACCCACCTCCCCTGTGTATCAAAAACCCATAACATGTGAGTTTGAGGTATGAGTTTGAAATTTAAAAAAAAATGAAACAAACACCAGATATGAGTTTTATCAATTCTAAACTCATACCCCATTCCAGAAACTCCCAAACCAAATGACCCCTCAATGAGTTATATAATAATATTTCGAATTGATTATAAATAATTTGTAACATAAACTACATATAAATAATACGGGCCCGGGTACTTGACAAGCTATATTGCTTTTATCTATTCATTTATATTCCATCCATCCCAAAATACTAGTCAATTTTGAAGATTTTTTTTTATCTCATTTACCCATATTAGTTGTCTATTTCTATTTTCCATGCAAAAAAAATTAACTCTTATTTTGTTATTTTCAATGTAAAATTTACTTTAAACTTACCTCTTATAGTATAAAATTATTATAATAAATATGATAAATATGGAAAATAATTATACTACTAACTTTTCTTAATATACGTTATTTTTCTAAAAGAGACTGTTAAATTAGGATGGAGGGAGTACTTTTCATCACCGATAGTATTAATACTGGATTTTCTTTTAGAATTCGGGGGTCACGTCACTTATACACACTTAAGATAATTCTGTTGCGGAATGGCGTAGCAAGTGAATGATTATATTAACTAACCTAATTATACATCAATCTTTACCTAGGAGAATAACAACACCCAACTATAAACAAAACTAACTAAATTTAATTGTTAACTCTAAAATTCATAACATGTACCCCAAAATAACATCTTGTATTTAAATTTTTTGTCAAAGTTTTTCCATTTTAAATTTTGTCACAATCTAAACGTGATTCGCTCACTAGAGAGGTAATATCTCATCAAATGTGAAGATACAAGCTTTTAAAATTTTTGATGTGCCTAACAAAACTCTTAGAATTTTAATAGAAAATACCATTATCTCAAAAAATATGGATCTCATTATTTTAACATGTCTATATTTAATGTTTTTCCTTTTGAAAAAAGCATACATTTGCAGTGAAAGTAAGACATGTCTTTGAGAACTGCTTCAAAAAACTCTATTAGGCGATTATTTGCAATCAAAAGTTTTGGCTTTCTTTATTAAACAATTTGATGGTAAAGCAGAGTATTCTCTTTTAACCACAATATATTATTGAGTAAAAATAGAATGATTACACTACTATGTTAAACTCCTAGAATAACAGACTATATATGTTTTACATGACTACTGTGTTTTGTAAACATATTAGCCTTGTGTAACAAAATTACACACCACTATAATTAGTAATACTGAACAATTATAAGCCTTCAACAAATCACAAATACGCGTTTTACTAACTTAAATATGGAAAAACATCTCGTAATGTATTTAATTAGAGATATCAACAAAGTTATAACTTATTCACCAAAATCACATTGTCATCGTAAAAATTATGACCACATGCTATACTTTTAAAGTATGACGGTGTCTTGCACGATATGGGTGTACACAGATCGGGTTGAATGGGTTATTAATAAATGTTTTTAAAAAATTGTATAAAAATAAATATTATTTTATCAAAAAGTAACAGTTATAGCATCGAGCCACTGAAAGTCAAAGTCTAAAATAAGTTCAACATATGTCAATAACATATTAAAATCATCCATCTCAAATAAATCTTAAATATCTAAGTTATAACACACTAAAATTAGTTGACTAAACATACTTTAATTAAACAATAAATGATTTTTAAATTTTGAGTCGAATCTAAACCTATGGATGAAGTAGCCTACATGTTTATTTTGTTAAATTACCCTATTTCTAATAGGGTTGGGTTGGTTTGGTCCAAAAAAAATTGAAACTCATACCCAATCAATTTAAATCGGGTTGACAACTTTTCAATCTAAATACATATCGGTTCGGATTGATCGAAATAGTGTCAATTTGGATCGGGTTGATCGATTTTATCAACCTGTATACACCCCTATCATGTGGAAAATTCTTGATATTATTCTTAATAGTATTATCTTCTTATCAAATCATATCACCGATCTTCATTAATGTTTAGATGTAAATTATCTTTTATTTATGTAAATGATATCATCATATTCATGTAAATGATATCCATACAGTTGGATGACATCTCATTTTTTAACTTAGAGTATTGCTAGCTAGGTGAGAGCAGAGATCAGTTCGAGACAGTTTTGTCCTAAAACCACATGTCTTCGATTTTAAAACTGTAACCGTAACCAAATCATCGATTTTAAAAAATCGGATCAGTTTCTATTAGTTCGGTTTTGATTATAAAACCAAACAACATAGTTATAAAATAAAAAGAGATAACAAAGTTTTAAATAATAAAGTTTTTTTCTACGACAAAATACAGAGTAGGTAATAATTTAGGTGTAAATTACTATGACATTAAACAATCAACATGTATTTTAGAACACAACTGGACTGGAGCATGCATCTTCTCTTGGCAAAAACAGTACGTAGCATATAAATTTCCTGCATTATTTACCTGCAGCAATGATAACCATTTAACAAACTCAGGTTTAAACACTTAACAAGTCTAGACTCATAATTAAGTCATCCAACAATGTGATAATTATAATTTTTTTAGCAGCCATTTATACTGATACATGTATCTTATGAGGTCAATCTGTAAATTAAAAATTGTATGAATATATGAAATCTAGTTAACTGTCAGATGCCCCAACTCAGACTACTAAAGCCTAAGATATTGTTAATTAGGCCCAAGTGTATATATATATATATATATATATATATATATATATATATATAGTTATTGTACTTATTTCTAATAATTGATTCAATTCAATTTTTTTCGGTTCAATTTGAACCTATAACCGGAAACGGAATTGATCAAACGGTTTGGTTTTTATTTTTCAGTTTCGGTTTTATATGGATCGATTTTTATTATTTTCACCGATTTCGGCTCGATTTTATTTCAGTTTTTTACTCAGCCATATTGCTAGCAGTTGTCTTTATCTTATATAAATTATACAATATGTTAATGTAATACACTGAATTCAATCTTTTTATATTACATGGGTAGTAAAGTTTAAAATTTATATACCAAGCATATGAAAGTCTTTATGAGTCTACTCATCAATCTAAAAATCAAAATAACAACATAATTTTAAATTTATAAATTTATAATTTGTTCAATAATTGATCAACTATGCATAGAAAAAGAGAAATAAAAATTAACTTATTTTTTTCAATGTTTCATCACCGAGTGCGATCCAAACATTGAATATTTAAGATATTGAATCTATTGATTTTGTCTCATCTAATATACATAATATAGTAGGAGATAAAATTAGCACAACAAAATTTATTAATAAAATTATTTTATAAAGTTTCAATGATTATATAATTTACCTTATTCAAAAGTTTATGCAGTGATGTCAAGTATTTTCAATCATTTTTTCTGTAAATCATGCAAGCAATTAAATAACATGATAATTTTAAGTTGTAATTAATGATAATTTTGAAAACAAATGTATTTGTTGTCTAAAAGAAAAGTGTTAACAATTTCATTTTGAGTTTAATCTTTAAATCTATCACATTAATAATATAATCCTCCTATTCATTTAGTATCAAATATTACATTTACAAGTTCATGTAGTCAATCACATATATAGTTTCAAATGTTTAATAATTAATTTTATCAAATTATTAGAAATGAAGATAATACTTCTATATTGACAATATGTGAGTTAGCCACTTGTATATCGGCAACTTAGGTATGCCACACTTGAAAATTTTAGGTTAGATTTTTTAACGAACTCTTGAAAAAGAAGAAGAAAGTGATATAATTGAATGGTTAAAATGAATTAAAACTCATTAAATATAAGAAAACATGTTAACATAATTTGAAGTTCAGAAACAATTTAATACCAATACTTTGAACTGAAATAGTTTGATGATCAATAATTTAGTAATGTGCTATTTTCAAGTTAATGTCTCTAAGTGCCATAAAAAAATTAAAATTCATAATAACAAATATAAGTTAATTACCTTGACAAGTGTTTTACGATCATGTGGAATACAATGATTCTTTTAGGTGGTTGATCACTCATGCAATATATATTGTCTTTAATGTACACAATTTCTATAATGAGGCCAACTGCAATATAAAATATATTTTTTCCACCCTTATTTAATCCCCAAGTGTTTTTGATTTTGAAAAATTCAATTCCTTGATGAAATCCATATCTCACAATTAATATAACTAACTATAAAACTCGTGTGAATTATAAGCATAATTTAGAAGTATAGTATGTGATTATGGTTTTCGTAGTAAACATGTGATTTTGGTGAATGTGTAATTTTGTTACACAAAGCTGATATGTGTATAAATTAAATTAAGATTTAATTGATATCGTTTTATAATAGTTCTATAGATATATATGTTTTAACTGATTAATTATAATGATATTTAAAATATTTCCAACGGT
Organism: Oenanthe sinensis; assembly: GCA_028671895.1. Taxonomy (NCBI): domain Eukaryota; kingdom Viridiplantae; phylum Streptophyta; class Magnoliopsida; order Apiales; family Apiaceae; genus Oenanthe; species Oenanthe sinensis. The sequence continues at coordinate 21,098,125 of CM053801.1, forward strand.
AATTAACTAGAAAGTTATGCACCAAAGAATATTCTTGAACATAATAAATCTCAAATTTTGTATATGCTGTGTAATAATTTAAATAGTCTACTAAAAATACATATAATCTCATATCTAAATTAAAAAATACTCGATAATTAGTATATTAAAAATACATATAAACTCATATCTAACTTAAAAAATACTCGATAATGATTAATTGTACAAAAAAATATTATTAAAATGAATATCACGCGTTCAAGAGAGGGATACCAAAGATTTTTATGGCCATATTAACATCAATCTATACATATCATAGACTAATAAAATTAATTTGAATAATAATACATTAGTAACAATTTACCGGTATAATTGAAAATCAATAAAAAATACATGAAACTATATAGTCCAAGATAAATATAAGACAATTATAAATACCAAAAAAAATTCAAAATAACTCACAGCAACGTAAACCTCAGACAAATAAATAAATAAAAATAAAAAAAACCCAAAACGGGTCATAAAAACCTAAACCCTAGAAAATATAATGTCGAATTACCACTTAAAAACTAACATCCCACTAAAAGAAGGGCTAGAAAAGTTTATCTCCGGTACAATTCAGCTTATTACGAAAGTTAGTAAGAAGACATTAGAAGCTAATGAGGTATAGATTCTCACTGTATATTTTGTTGTAACTTTTATGTAATATTTTAAACATAATTGCATATTAATGGTTTGTAGTTTAAATATATTGCAAGTTGATGACTAAATGTTAAAAGCGCTCAAATTTGTGGCTAAATCTTTTCTATTAATGCATCTGCCATCTACCATTCAAGTCTTAAACTTGACAATTTGACACACAACACGTGAACATAGTACCGGATATGGGTTTTTCATTTTGGGTACACAAAATATTTTATATATAATTTTTATTTTTTATATATCATAATATATATTATATACATAATATATATTTTTTAAACATATATTTAAATTTGTTTAATTCACTTATTTTATGTATTCATTAAGTATTTCGTGTATTTGGGTATAATCATTTCGTGTTATTTCGGATTTTTTTGTGTAAATGAAAAGTACATGAAAATTTCGTGCATGTTTCATTTCGTGTCGGTTAAACAAGTACACGAAATGATTTCGGGTCGTTTTCGATTTAGTTATAAGTACACAAAAATACGAGAATACACAACACAAAAATACACGTAACAACACAATTGACAGGTCTACTCTTACTGGTGTTAAGTTTTTGTAATTATAAAATGATAGACGGGATATTTTAGTAATTTGCTTCTACTGCTACTACATCTTGTTGTTTGTATATAACCTTATTAATTTTTTCAACTTCATGTTCTAGTGGCTCTTATCATGTTCACAGTTCAGTTTATATATATAGGTATTGCTTTAGATTATGCATAGATCAGATGTTGGTGAACATAATTATTTGAATTTGAAATTGAATCTTTCAAAAATTACATTTTATACATAGTTAATGGAGTCATGTTTATCTACTGTTGATTGTGGGTCAGGTTTATATTATGGAAAATTTCCAGTAATCGGCAAGAATCAACCCATTTATACCAAATGCAAAGTTAACATTCCTACTTCCTATTGTAAAAATCCTATGTTTATACCATTTTATGCCACCCTTTTTGGAAATTTTGAATTTATGTTATAACTCACATTGTGGTCATGATTGTTTGTATTTTTTTATGTTTTATGTGGTTGGTGATGAGGGAAAATTAGTGATTTACCTTTCAACAAGTATGATTTTTTTATTCGATGATGTTCCATAATTTGTTTGTGATTGTTGATGCATCTCTATTCACTATTGACTACTACTCAGAGAATTACTTTTTATAATGAGGTAGATAGTGTCACTAACCGACTCAGAGGTCCTACCCTAATACAAAAGAATCAAAGTCATTAAACTCTAAAATACTTCTCTTTAACTACAAAATTATTTCCAAATAATGCCGATTTAAGGTAATATATATTATGCATTCGTTAACATTGGCACTATGCGAGCACATACTAAGAATCAAGGGGTTATTTCAGATACCCTGAGTTCTGAATGTTTTTTCTTTTAATTTAATTAATAAATGTTAGCTTAGGAATACGTGCATTATCAGGTACACGTGTCTATATTTTGTTGGTTTTGTAGCCTTGAAGATGCAGTAATTGCTCCTATCTACTAGAATGTTTGCCATTGTAACTATCATGTTGTTGTAACTGCTCTTATTCAGTAGAATGTTTTCATTGTAATTATCATGTTGTTATTATAATTGTCATCTCCAAGCATTCTTTGGAAACTTTCTATGTTATCAATTTTGATTAAGGTTTTCAAAATTCTATAAAACTCATATACCTAATTTCTATTTTTTGTAGGATGATGTGTTAATAGATTGGAGAAAGCTTAAATCATTTATTACCTCCATACCAGTTCAAGGTCACAATGGTACAAACGCCTGTTGGGCGTATGCTCTTGCTAGATGTCTCAGAATCAACTATGCAATCATTAATAATGAGAAAAATCAAGAGAATTTTTATGTTCTCCCTTAGATATGATAGATTGGATTTATTCAATGCAAGGTCTTGTTAAAGACAAGGTAAAAATTGACAAATATGGCACTTATGGATGTGTAACACCTCCTGCTTTATCTTATGCAAAAGATTACGGAGTTGCTTTATTAGTGAATTATGGTATGGAAATTGAAAAAATAAAATTAAAACATATTAGCAATTAGCGGTTATCGGATTGAATTAACTGTTTTGACTAGCTGATTGAATTAGCTGTTTTGACTAACAGATCGAATTAGTTATTTTGAATAAAACTGTTTGGTAAATAGCTGTTGAATTAGCTGTTTGTATTTTAACTAGATACATGACAATCATCTAATTGAAAAAACTCATCTAAGTAGATATTTTAAAATTAGCTTATTGAATCCAAGCTGCTATTTCAATCCTCTAACTTCCAAACTTTTGATTAGTCTAGCAAAATTCTTAGGGTTTTAGGAAACAATACGATTATCTCAAAAAATATGAATTTCATTATTTTAATATGTTTACATCGAATGTTCTTCATTTTGTAAGAAATATACCTTTGGAGTGAATGTAAGACGTATCTTTGAAAACTGTTTCAGAACTCTATTAGACGAATATTTGCAATAAATATTTTTGGTATATTTCATTAAGAAATTTGTTGGTAAAACATATTATATTTTTTTAATCCATATTAATTATTGATAAAAATAGAATGATTGCACCACCATATTATACTCTTGTTACATCTGACTATATTTGTTCCATCTTGAAATCTACAAGAATATTATAAAATGATGCCGATACAATCTATTACTTATATTACTTCTATTACTCTATTACTTTACTATATATTAAATGAGAACACAAATGCAAAGTTTGTCATTTTATTAGCTGTGAAATAATTGTTATGACCTTATATTTTGCATAATTATGTATATACCATTATTTAGATTTTTTTGTTAAAAAACGATATATTTATGTCATCGTTCGGTATCGAACCAGTAACATCATGTTAAATAATCATTATTGAAACCATTTGATCTACTTGGAATTTTATTTTTTATTAAAAAAGATATATTTATGTCATCGTTGCGTATCGAACCAATAACATCATGTTAAATAGTCGTTGTTGCAACCATTTAATCTACTTGGACTTTTGTTTTTCTTATGGAACTATATATTAAATGAGAACATAAGGGTACAATTTGTCATTTTATTAGCTGTGAAATGATTGTTATACCCTTATATTTTGCATAATTACGTATATACCATTAGATAGAAAGTTTTGTCAAGAAATATATATATATATATATATATATATATATATATATATATATATATATATATAATCATTGGGTATCGAACCAGTAACATCATGTTTATATATATATATATAATCATTGGGTATCGAACCAGTAACATCATGTTAAACCGTCATTGTTGCAACCATTTGATATACTTGCACTTTTATATTTCTCTTACAAATCTTAATACACAAACCATTAATATTTTTATCATATATTATTTTTTATTTTATAAATGCATAATATATAAGTTATTTATTAACAATTTTTTAAATATGAGAAATAAAGTTCGTATAGTTGAGTTCAAATTTTTTTATTAGTGCAATTAAAATGAATTTTTAAAAAAGTTATAACAAATTAGATTTTAAATATTTTAAATATTTGAATAAAATATAGAATTGAGCTATAATTGCGATATTAACACTAAAATAATAATACTATATAAAATGATATGATTTCAATGTATATTTATTTTAGAAATAGATAAAAATTAAAATATGAGAATAAATGTTACATAAAAATACAAAATATTACAATTTATTAGTCAAATTATAAGCGGTGAAAATATTTAAATTTTAGATGATATATTTTGAAAATAAATTATTACAATGTATAGATATATTGATTAAATTATTAGTTAAAAGAATATGAATTTACTTGAATATGATTATATGTGCGTGTATGTATGTGTTTGTATATAATATATATATATATATATATATATATATATATATATATATATATATATATATTCATATAAAAAATGAATTTCAAATAAATGTTTATATTTATCATTCATCCATACCACATAGTTGTTCATACCCTTGTATTTTGTATAATTACATATGTACTATTATTTAAAAATTTTGATGAAAAAAATAGAATTTATGTCCTTATTAGATATCGAATCAATAATCTCATGATATAATCACAATCATAGATTGTGGGTGTAAAAAAATGGATATTCAAGAGAGGTCGTAAATATGATTAAAAACCTACAAGAATTTGTGGGTTCACAGGAAAAAAAAATTAATGAGATGTTGTAATATGTAACTAGACAAAATATGATAAACAATCAATTATGATTTGTACAATTAAACAAATGAGTTTATAAAATTATATTTAAGAATAAGATATTTGATTGTATGTACAAAAATTTAGTAAATTAGAGTAAAAAATTAGAAAATTTGTAAAATAGAACTTCTTACAATATATACATTAAAATTGTTAAATAATTATTTTAGGCATAAAATTAAAATATATAATAGTGCATATATATATAGTTGCATAATATATGTGTGATTTATTAATTATATTTTAAATATTAATTTAATATTTATAAACTCAGTATGAAATTTATATCGGTCAATAAATATTTTAATAAAAATATATAAATACATTTAAAACTAAAATTTTATGAACAAATAATAAAAAATAAATTAAAATAAATAATATAACTAAAAATAAATTTAATTTTGTGATTGTACGAAAAGACCAATGCATCGCACTAGCTTTTTCGCTAGTTACAATCTTACTGGATTTTAACCCTTTTATATTTCTTTATTTCCTTAATTATTATAATTTTAAAAAGTTTGATATATTATAATTATATTAGTTTTTTTTTAACTTAGTTAAATTATATATTTTTACATCAATTGAAATAAATATAAATAAGAAAATTATATAATATTAAAAATAAATATGCATATAGTACAGAATATAAATTTATATTATTAACATATAAATATGTAAAAAAAATTGAAATATTATGAACATGATTGTTTAATATATCAAACAAATATTTAATATATTTAAGATTATACATATTAAATTTAAATATATTTTTGATAAAAACTCTTTTATGTTTATTTTAAACAAAATTTAATAGTTATTATTGTATATGAGATATAATATATGTATTTGTTAATAATATGATAATATAATTATTAGATTTTCAATAGTATAATATTAATTGTAATTTATGAATAATTATATAACATATATAATTTAAATCTTGCATCAATAAATAATACATGTTAATATATTGTTAATGAGATTTAAAATTTAAGTTAATATTATAAAATAAAATGATACATAACAATTACCATCATAATAAATTTTAAATCTAACTTTTTCATACTAATATATGACAGGTTCTTTTGTTGGACCAAATCAAGCCTACTATATTTTATTTACTCGTCATATTGTAACACTTTACTACTTCTTGTATTAAATGATGACTTACTTTCTTTAATTATGTACTTGCAATTAGAAATATGTTTCTATTTTATCTCTAAATGTAAATGAGTGATATCAAGAATAGTTATACTGGTAGAAGATTTTATGAATTATGCATCAGGAGAATGAAGGTCGCATCCAATAAGGAGTTTACAAACTAAATTGTTTCCAAGACAAATGATCAATAAAGAAGTCATATTGATAGAGAAGTCAGAAGTGCAAACTAGTAGAGAAATCTCAAATGACTCAATCGAGAAGTCTACTCAATCGAGAAGACAAGAATATGGAGTCATTCGAGAAGTGTAAATAAATGCTCAATCGAGAAGTCCAGTTAAACAAATCGAGAAGTTAGCTAAGGAAGAAATCGAGAAGTTTGTGAAATCAAGTCAATCGAGAAGTCTAGCCTGATCTAGAAGTCATCAAAAGAAGTATGCAATCGAGAAGTCTAGACATTCGAGAAGTATCAAGTCAAAGACCAATCGAGAAGTCTCATAAGTACTCGATCGAGTAGTCCACAACATGACTTCTCGAAGTGCAATGAAGCTGAGTATCCAAATATTTCAAACAACTATTTTCGAGGAGATTTGCAGAATAATTAGACAAGTAATTTGAAGCATTGTCGTGATCAGGTCAGTCAAACTTGTGAAGATAATAACAAGTCTACAATGAAGCTTGAAAAGAAGAGAAGACAAAGACAGAAGGAAGAAAGAAGACTAGAAAAGACTGTCAGAGAATTATATTAGCTAGAAATAAATAGCAGTCAAATGTAAAATATTTCTTGTCTCTTTCTAGTTTTAGCATAACTGTCTAGTGAGAGTATTTGCAAATGAGACATGGTGTCCATATAGCATAGAGCACAGCTTCATTAGATAGTGTGAAAAATTGTATTCATTTTTCCTTGTTTTCTTTTAAGAACAAGAAGCTGAGAATCATACAAAGATTCTCAGATTGTAGCAGTTCATTCTAATATACAATTAGATTGAAAGTTAACTTTTAGTGTTTATTTAATTTCCGCATCTCTGAAGTAAACACTGCTGAAGTTAGTAAAGCTACAATATAAGTTATCAGTTCAAAAGTAACAAGAATCAAAGGCTAAGGAAAAAGATTTTAAGCTATACATTCAACCCCCCTCTGTATAGTTTCTGCACAACTCATTCCTAACAAGTGGTATCAGAGCAAGGCTGTTGACATACAAACAGTACAAAGATCAAAATGAGTTCCCAAAAACTTTACCGCATCAAGATTCCTCCATTTGACAGAGAACACTATAATCTATGGAAAAAGAAAATGCTCACATTCATCAAGACTGCAAACTACATGTATCCTGAAATCCTGAAGAATGGACCCTTCATGTTTGTGACACTAGTTCCCGAAACAACTAGTGGCTCAGAGGTGATACATGCCACATGTGTACTGAAAGATCCATCTTAGTACATTGACACAAAAAGAGAGAAAATGGCTCTTGACAATAGCCTCATGTTCATCCTGATTGACTCTCTAGATATGGTCATGTATAACAATGGTGTCAACTGCACCACTTTCAAGATCATTTGAGAAACCATAGAGCTATTATGTGAAGGCACAATGGAAGTAAGAGAAAATCAAAGACAATTGTTGGTCTCACAATATGAAGCTTTCATGTCAAAACTAAATGAAGGCATAATTGAGGTATTTGAGAGGTTTAACAAACTAATCAATGAACTTCAGTTATATGGAAAGGCCTATGAGATAAAAGAAAAGAACTTGAAGTTCTTTTTAACTCTTCCAGAGCATTTGGAATATAAAATTGTTGCTGTAAGAGAAGGAAGAAATTTAACAAAACTTCCATTGAAAATTCTGTATGGAATACTGAAGACATATGAACTAGAGTACTTTCAAAAGAAGTCTATTCTAGGAAATAAAGGTAAGATGGCAAATATCTCTAGTGCCCTAATTATCAAAGAACTAGGAAAGATGGAAAGAGTCGGTACAAGCCAAAGAATGACGAGTGAAAAAAGTGTTGAAAAAGACAATGAAAAAGAATAACCTGTCAAAGGAGAATCTGATGAAGATGAGTTCTACACTATTGAGGAGTTTGAGAGCATGGACAACAAATCTATGACCTTCATGGCTAGAAAGTTTGGAAACTTGAGGTTTAAGAAAAACAAAAGCTTCAAGCCAAAACCAAACTTTGGCTCTTCAAGCAAAGGTAAAGCTCTCAAGAGCAACTTCAAAGGAGGTTACAAAACTAGATCTGTTGAAAGGTAAAAAATAAGGTGTTATAATTGTGATGAATTGTGACACTTTGTCACTAAGTGTAGAAAGCCAAAAGCAGCCAAAAAGGACAAAGAATATTTGGAATTGATATATGATATATGTGATATATGACATGTCTCTATATAAATCTAATATAAAAATTATTTTAATATTTTAAATCAATTATAAAAAGGTTTCCTAAACGGAATAAAATTCTCCAATAAAAAATATAATTATCTTTTCTCTCTAGATTACGGGCTGCTTTAGTTGGATTTTGGATGTTGGAATACCTCATAATTAAATATAATTTTGTAAGTTTTGTATGAGCTGTAAAATCGCTCAATTCTGACTTCTGAAACCTAAAGTATGACTCAAACAATGTCTGTCGTGTAAAGAGCACAATAATTACGATTTTTTTAAATTTAACACCAAAATTGATTTTTAAGTTCAAATTTATATATTACTAAAATATCTAATAAAGTTTGAGTTATAATATAAAGCGGGGTAAGAAAAATTATAGGTGTTAAGAATCTTAATAATAATTATAACTTATAAATAATAATTATATAATGTTATGTAATTATTAAGAATCGATTCTTTGACCTTTGACAGTATTTAGATAAGATCTCTCTTACTCTTATTATATACTAGCTTATAATTCATGCGATGCACAGATGAACCGCCTTATAATAGTATAGTATAGATTTATTAGATATATACTGCTATATTATTATATTATAAATAAAATAAATTATATGTGTTTATTTTTTAAATTTTTTTATAAGGTTTTATAACAAATAATAATTTATAATTTTAATAGAGTTTAAAGAATTTGAGCGATGATGAAACTGAGATAAGTAAGTCAATTATATTTATTAGAATTATATTCGATTTAAACTACTATATTGTTATATTATAAATTAAATAAATTATATATATTTAATTTTTTTTTAGAAAACACTTCCAACTTTTTTGGAAGGCGTTGAAGTAACCAAACTACCAAATAAACTCATGTTCGCTTATAATAATATAACAAGCATATAACCCTTGCGAAACACGAGATTAATGACTAATATTTAGGTCAATTTATTTTTTTTATTATATTTTATTGATATTTAATATAAAATTTTATAACGTTGAGAATTTATGTTAATATAATATAATATTATCTGTGAGTAGTTGTATAAAAGGAGGACTATCGGGAGTTAGAGTTGTATGTTATTATATAATGATATTTATATATTAATATTTATAAACTTTAATGATATATTAAATAAAAATTATAGGATAAGTAAGATTCTTAAAATAAAAAATACAGAATATAATTTAGATATAACATAAAATTATCCGTGAGGAGTTGTATAAAAGGAGGACTATCGGGGGTTAGAATTGTATGTATGATATATATTCTTTTTAAAATTAGATTTTATTAAAATTAAATAGTTAAAATCGTTTCTATGATTCATCTAAAATTAGACGGTTAGTAGGGGTTAGAATTGCATGTTATTATATAGTGATATTTATATATTAATATTCATAAACTTTAATAATATATTAAATAAAAATTATAGGATAATAAGTATGATTCTTAAAATAGAAAATATATACTTTTTTTGTGACAAAATGCAAATTCATTACCCCAGTAACTCATTCAAAATACAAGACTTAAAATTGATCGGAACAGACCTCCAATCAAACATACGATCCAGTCAGGGTACATATGAGGAATTGTATAAAAAGAAGACTACCGAGATTAGAGTTGTATGTATGATATATGTATGATATATATTCTTTTTAAAATTATATTTTATTAAAATTGAGTGGTTAAAATCGTTTATATTGTTCATTTAAAATTGGACGGTTAGAATCTTTTGTATATATTCTTTTTAAAATTAGATTTTATTAAAATTGAGTGGTTAATCTAAAATTGGACGGTTAGAATCTTTTCTATGGTTCATCTTATACCAAAATTTTTAATCTTTCGGTTATAATAATATAGTATAGATAGTATAAATAGGATATAATTTGTAAACATACAGGCATGTGCAACAAAATTACACATAATTATTATAGATAATCATATTGACAAAAAAAAGTATAATATGTTATGTATTATTATAGATGACTTTTAGCCTTTCATGCACCTATCTTTAATACAAGCAACCTTTGGCTCTTCATTTACATTGTAACCCCATTTCCATAGCCTATATAAGGCTTGTTTGTACTTTACTTTGTGATATGAATAGAAGATTGTTTCTTCTCTCTACTATCTAGTTCTCTTAAATTCTCCTTATATATTTTATATACACAACACGTTATCTGCACGATTGGAAAAGAAAAATAGAATTGTAAGGTGGTTTAAAGTCGCACGCACAGAGGCATAGTTGGCTAGGAATTGCAAGGTGATTTAAAGTCGCACGCACAGAAGCAGAGTGGGCTAGCAGAGAAGTAGGAGCAATTCTTTTACTATCAAATTGTTTAGAAATACCAAAAACAGGGGATATAAACTTGGTTGGTGTTGAAAAGAAAAAGGAAGGAAGAGTCTTAAACTTTGAAGCACTGTTGACACAATCTAGTTAAAATCTAAAAGCATTTTTTCTTATTCATCATGTAAGTACACTCTTAAACTTGTTTTTATTTTGTATATAAATTATGATATGATTGCTTTTATCTGCACACATGATCAGCACTATGTATTTTAATATTATTAATTTAATACACACGCACATATGTCTATATTAATATGCATGTAATATAATATCCTGATGTATAGTTATATTTTATAATTTATGAGTTATAGATCTCTTGCATGATCCTTTTACCTTAGTTGTCAAACTTGTTTGTATTATGTGATCTCATATTAATATTATATGACTTAAATTATTTTTATAGTAGTTTAATATTAAAAAAAGTTTATATTTTTAGATATGTGTTATTATAATATTATAGGTTGATATCACAAATATTTCTCAAAATATTATTTACTTATAATAATAAATAAGATATATTGTTAAATAAAGTTTTGTTTATATTTGTTAGATTTTAATTGAATCTTTTTATAATAAGAGGAAAACTGTGTATTTAATTATGTCATGATAGAGATATATATCCTCTTCATATCATTTTGATATCAACGCATAATTTCGTGTGCAGTGTTATACTTCTTGTAATAGCTTTTAATTTTCGCTTTTATGTTATTTTTTATTCATGACCATATATGTGAAGATTTGCTTCGTAATAAAAAAAAATTGTAGTCTATTTTTGTAGGGATATAATGAACATGATATTTATATATGGAGATTAGTTATCATGTTGCATCCTTATAACCCGTCAGGCTTCAGTTATTAATTTACTTAAATTTTAATCCTATATACAGTTTGTATGGTATTCATTTTTGTACTCTTATTAATTTGTGATTAATTTGTATTATGATTATTTAGTCACAATGTCGAATCTTACAAAGCTTGAATTCAACGCTCTCGATATTTCTGGAAAAAATTATTTGACATGGATTCTTGATGCTGAGATTCATCTTAATGCTATGGGTCTTGGAGACACCATAAAAAAAAGAATACAACCTCTCAGCAAGATAAGGCAAAAGCCATGATATTTCTTCGTCACCATCTTCATGAAGACTTGAAAACTGAATACTTGACTGTTAAGGATCCATCAACTCTTTGGAAGGATCCAAAAGAGAGATATGACCACCAGAAAACGGTGATACTGCCTAAGGCTCGCTACGATTGGCTCCACTTGCGTTTGCAAGATTTTAAAAGTGTTAGTGAGTATAACTCTGCAATGTTTAAAATTACATCTCAATTGAAATTATGTGGCGAGAGTATCACCGATAAAGATATGTTGGAAAAGACATTCTCTACTTTCCATGCCAATAATATGCTCCTGTAGCAGCAATATCGTGAAAGAGGATTTGAAAAATATTCTGAACTTATTTCATGCCTACTACTTGCTGAATAGAATAACAAACTCTTGATGAAAAACCATCAAGCACGTCCAACTGGTTCAACACCATTCCCTGAAGTGAATGCTGTAATTAATAATGAACATTGGCAAAATAAACAATCTGGACGTGGGCGTGGACGTGGATTTGGACGTGGTCGTGGACGTACCTGAGGGTATAGTTTTGGACGTGGTCGAGGCCATAACCACCAAAATATCTCAAAATTTAAAAGAAATCCTCACCACCAGAAGTGGACTAAAAATGAGGAAAAGCCCAAGGGAGGCATGATGTTTAAAAGGGATGAAAATACTTGTCATCATTGTGGAATGAAGGGTCATTGGAGTCGTACCTCCAAACATCTTGTTGACCTCTATCAAGCTTCTCTGAAAGGTGCTGAAACTAATTTTACTGAAAAAGGTGACCCTTTAGGTATTGCTCACCTTGAAGCACACCTTGGAGTTGGAGACCAAACAAATCCTTCAGGAATTACCCACATGGAAGTTGGTGATTTTTTTTAAGATGTTGATGTGGATACTGTCAAAATTGGAAGCCATGAGGGAAATTATAAATAAAGAAAAGATGTTTTTTCTTTGCTTATCTAGTATTTAAATTTGAACTTTAATTAACGTATGTAATTGGTCCTACTTTTATATTGTAATTTCCTTTTAATCATGAATGAAATATTTGAGATATTATATTACCTTTATATTTATTAAAATGCTTATTTAATTATTTTTCTCTTGAAGAAAAATGGTCGGCAGCCTCTCATCATGTGTTGTAGAAAATGAGGAATCACTTTGTTTGGCGGATAGTGCAACAACACATACAATTTTGCAAATAAAAAATATTTTTCGCATCTCACACTAGCCAAGGCTAATGTAAATACAATATCTGGTGCATCTGATCTTATTGAAGGCTCCGGAAGAGCAAATATAGTGTTACCCAATGGTACACAATTTGTCATCAATTATGCAATGTTTTCTGCCAGATCAAAAAGAAACCTATTGAGTTTTAAAGATATACGAAGAAATGGTTATCACATTGAGACAACAAATAAAAATGACGAAGAATATTTATATATAACGTCAATTGTCTCAGGGAAGAAACAAATAATAGAAGAACTCCCATCATATAAATCTGGATTGTATTATACTTTCATTAAATCAGTAGAGACACATATGGTGATAAACCAAAGAATAGACCCGAAAAATTTTAATATATGACATGACCGTTTAGGTCATCCGGGTCATGTAATGATGCGAAGAATCATAGAAAACTCAAATGGACATCCATTAAAAAAATAAAATTATCCCATTGCCCAAAGATATCTCTTGTGTTGCTTGTTTTCAAGGAAAACTAATAACAAGACCATCTCCTTTGAAAGTTGCAACTGAATGTCCAACATTTTTGGATGTGCAGTTTATGTTCCGATATCATCTCCCCAACGAACGAAAATGGGTCCCCAAAGAAGATTAGGGGTATATGTTGGGTTTGACTCTCCCTCAATTATTAAATATTTAGAGCCCACGACTGGTGATTTATTTAAAACTAGATTTGCTGACTGTCAGTTTGATGAGACAGTTTTTCCTGCATTAGGGGGAGATAAGCTAAAGTTTGATAAAGAAAGATAAGAAATTTTGTGGAATGCAGCATCTCTGTCTCATTATGATCCTCGCACAAATCAATGTGAACTTGAAGTTCAAAAGATTATCCACCTACAAGAAGTTGCAAATACATTGCCTGATTCATTCACTGATGTCAAGACAGTGACAGAGTCACATATACCAGCTATCAATGTTCCTTGTAAAATAAAACTTCTTGGTGAAGAAAATAAAATCATGCTAGCAAATGAGTCTAAAGCACGCCAGAAGCGTGGTAGACCTATTGGATCCAAGGATAAAAATCCTAGGAAAGCAAGAAAACTTGATAAGCAAACTGATACATCAAATGACATCATTTCTAAAGAAATAGATTTGATCAATGAAGAGACGTCTTCAAAAGATGATCAAACACCTGAAACTGAAGACAATGAAGAGATCTCGATAAATTATATCATTTCAGGAAAAAGGTGGAATAGAAAAGATATTATCATGGATGAGATATTTGCATATGCAGCTGCTCTTGACATTTGTGAAGAAATAGAGGATCATGAACCTAGATCAATCTATGAATGTAAAAGAAGAAACGATTGGCCAAAACGGAAAGATGCTATTGAGGCAGAATTGAAATCACTTGAGAAACGTCAAGTTTTTGGTCCCATTGTCCAAACACCTATAGGAGTGAAACCCGTTGGTTATAGATAGGTATTCGTATGAAAAAGAAATGAAAAAAATGAAGTTGTGAGATATAAAGCACGTCTTGTTGCACAAGGTTTCTCACAAAGACCGGGAATTGATTATGAAGAGACTTATTCGCCGGTAATGGATGCAACAACATTTAGATTCTTGATTAGTTTGTCAATTTTGGAAGGACTCTCAATGAACTTACTGGATGTTGTGACCGCTTACTTATATGGGACACTTGATAATGATATTTATATGAAAGTCCCCGAAGGACTAAAAATGCCTGAAGCATATAACTCAAGACCCAGAGAAGTGTACTCAATTAAATTACGAAGGTCTATATACGGATTGAAACAATTAGGACGAATGTGATATAATCGTCTCAGTGAGTACCTTTTGAAAGAAGGATATGTTAATAATGTTATTTGTCCATGTGTCTTCATCAAAAGAACAAAAATGGGCTTTACTATCATTGTAGTTTATGTTGATGATTTGAATATCATTGGAACTCCAGTTGAACTTGATGAGGCAGTCTCATGTTTAAAAAGAGAATTTGAGATGAAAGATTTGGGTAAAACAAAACTCTGTCTTGGTTTTCAGGTTGAACATTTATCGAAAGGAGTCTTTGTTCATCAGTCATCATATATTGAAAAGATATTTAAGCAATTTGTTATGGATAAATCTTATCCTGTAAGTACACCTATGGTTGTACGTTCACTTGAAAAGGAAAAGGATCCATTCCGCCCAAGAGAAAAAGGAGAAGAACTTCTTGGTCCTGAAGTACCATATCTTAGTGCCATTGGAGCACTAATGTACCTTGCCAATTGTACGCGTCCTGATATAGCATTTTCTGTTAATCTATTGGCAAGACATACTTCTGCTCCAACTCGAAGGCATTGGATTGGTGTCAAACAAATTTTTAAATATCTTCGAGGAACAATGGATATGGGTTTATTTTATTCTAAAGACTCAAATACAGAATTAATCGGTTACGCTGATGCTGGATATCGATCTGATCCCCACAAAGGAAGATCGCAGACAGGTTACGTATTTACATATGGTGATACTGCAATATCTTGGTGATCTGTAAAACAGACCCTTGCAGCAACTTCTTCAAATCATGCTGAGTTATTGGCACTTCATGAAGCAAGCAGGGAATGTGTATGGCTAAGGTCTCTGGTCCACCATATTCGAGAATCATGCGGTCTTTCACTCAACAAAGGAATTCCTACTACCTTATATGAAGATAATGAAGCTTGTATCACTCAGACCAAAGAAGGTTACATTAAAGGAGATAGGACAAAGCACATTGATCCAAAGTTCTTCTTTACTCACGAGCTACATCAAAGGGGAGTAATCAATGTTTGTAAGATACATTCATGCGATAATTTAGCAGATTTGTTCACAAAGGCACTTCCTACATCTCCCTTCGAGAAATTAGTGCACATGATTGGGATGCGAAGATTTCGAGATATATGTTGACATTATTATCATGCTGCGATGAGGGGGAGACATAAATTAATTATACACTCTTTATCTTTTCTTTTGTACAAATTCATGTACTCTTTTTCCTTCACTAGGGTTTTTCCCACAGGGTTTTTCCTAGTAAGGTTTTAACGAGGCATGATGATTGTACGAGTCATCTAAGGGGGAGTGTTATGTATTATTATAGATGACTTTTAGCCTTTCATGCACCTATCTTTAATACAAGCAATTTTTGGCTCTTCATTTACATTGTAACCCCATTTCCATAGCCTATATAAAGCTTGTTTGTACTTTATTTTGTGATATGAATAGAAGATTGTTTCTTCTCTCTACTATCTAGTTCTCTTAAATTCTCCTTATATATTTTATATACACAACATAATAGATATTCTTGATAATTATAAGCATGTAACAAATCAGAGATACTCATTAACTTTTCAATAAAGTTACAGGTTATCCATCAAAATCAAGTATTCATTACGAGAACCATAATCACAAACTATACTTTAAGTCGTATTTGAAGTTGAGGCTAATATTTCATAATTGCATATCACAAACTCCATAATCATCGAAAAGAGAAAACACTTGGGACGACTTTACACGCAACCTGTTACTACAACCCAAGCAAACCAATCTCCGCACATTATTTATCACAAATCTCCTCTTTTTCAAGGTACTCTATTAATTTTGTATTGTATCTCTAATCTTTCCTCTTACATATTGCTAATTATACATCAATTTCTTAATTATCTCTGTGTTTTTCTAGGGTTTCATTCTTAATTCATTGTACGGACAATCAGTTCACGTGTTTATAATTAAGGCGAAGATAACCAATTATATAACCCTAGGTTTCGTGATCACAACTCTTATACTGCAATTGAAGGTGTAGTAGCTGATTGATGTGTTTGATTGTTTTTGTTGTTTCCGAGCGTTAATTGAATTGGCGTGGTTTCAGTGATTAGGCTGTTTTGGTGATGGAATGGGGAGGAGTTGTGTTGTCTTTATGTTTTATTGTTACTTTGGTTGAATCTTCGCGGATTCCCGAGGCGTTGTGGTCTGTTAGTGTCAGTGTTGAGCATAGTTCGATTTACAGCTGGACGATTGGAAGTGCTGGCGTTTTTGTAGCTGTTGCGCTTGTTTTATCCATGTATCTTATTTTCGAGCATTTAGCAGCTTACAATCAGCCTGAGGTTTGATTTCGTAATCTTTTACTTAGAGATTGTGTAGAGTTTTGTGTTTGATTGTTATTTGTATTTTATGCGGGGCTGATGGAAGGAAACTTGGATTGTGATTTTAGGAGCAAAAATTTATGATTGGACTCATTTTGATGGTTCCCGTCTATGCAATAGAATCGGTATGTAATTATGCCTTTTAGATTCAAATAGGTGCGCCTTTACTTGAAGTGCAATACTGATTTCATACCAGTTGTTTGTCTTTACTTTTTAGTGATATTTATGCGTGCACTTGTATGTCTATGGATATATAATGCCTATTAGATTGGTTGTGTTAATGATAACCATATGTCCACCGATTTAAACATGTGAAAAAGGTTAATTGTGAATAAGTTACTTGTATGTATGCTACCCTTGCATTAAAAAAAACCCTTTATTGGTCATTTTTATCGACATATGTTATTTCACATGTTCAGCATCTTGTTGAATGCTAGTCCCATGTAAAGAGATTATGTTTATAACTTTGTATAAATGTTACGAAACATACATTTTTACTCCAGGTTCTGTTTGTTTGTTGTTTCTCAGATAAGTAACTTATAAAGTAAAGAAATGAAGGCGGTTCTATGTTATCACTTATTTTACACAATTTCTTAAATGATGGATGTATTTGCAGTGAATGGTATGATTAAGCCACATTAAATATATCATACAAAACATACACTACTTTTAAATGCATTTAATTCATGAGTCATTTATGTTTTGGTGGCCAAACTTTGTACTAAGTTTTAATATGGTGGTTATAGTTTAAAATTTACGAATTGATGGCTAAAGTTTTTATCTAATTTGAAAAAAGGGCCTCTACTTTGAAATTTATAAATCAGTTGCCATAGTTTACATTGAATTTCAAAAAGGTGGCTTTGATTTAATGTATTAACAAATTAAAAAAATTTAAATCAAACAATATTATGTCAAAATGTTTTTTGTTAATATTTTTTTTAAAATAATTTTGATGACAGATAAATATATAAACGTTTGTCGA
Source organism: Oenanthe sinensis (assembly GCA_028671895.1). NCBI lineage: Eukaryota > Viridiplantae > Streptophyta > Magnoliopsida > Apiales > Apiaceae > Oenanthe > Oenanthe sinensis. The sequence continues at coordinate 21,116,373 of CM053801.1, forward strand.
AAGTAAAAAAAGTTATCGAGTCTAAATATTTATTCAAACTTAAGCTCGAAAAAGCGTTTTATAGTTGAGCTCAAGCTGGCTTATCGAGTCGAATTTGAACACCTTGATTCAAATTACCTTACCGTTAGCTCGAATTCGAATTCAATAACTTTTCTACTTTTGATAAATATTTACTGCTTTTTAACATAATGTTTTTGGATTTTTATTTTTATACTTGTTAAATTATTAAGGAACAATCATTTTTTTTGAAAGTTGGTGTAAATTATGGCCACTGAAAATGCAACTAAAATGCAACTGAATCTTAATTCGTTGTCCTATGTGTCTTACTCCTGTTTTATATAAAATTTTGATTTCTCATCTTCTCGTATGGAATTATTCTGTTTCTCAGTTTTTGAGAATTAATTTTACGTTTTTCTTTTTTCTTTTTAATTCATTACGGGTACTTCAATGCCGGCCAAATTTCTTTTAAACCAAAATAATACGTTTCTAAATAATTTCTCGTATGGAATTATTCTGTTTCTCAGTTTTTGAGAATACAATTGTTAGACAAATCTGCAAAGTTCTTTATATTAGTAAGTTGAGCGGACCTATCTTCTAATTTTTTTCTTCCTTAAAAGACCTTGTCCTCTAATCTCTTGGTCTTAAAGTATGGGGCAACTCAAGTTATGAATTTTTTTTGTTTTAATTTATACTGTATCTTTATATAAATGACGAGGGGAATTGGGTGAAAGAAATTAGTGAAACCCTAGAAGGCTGGAATCTATTAATATATATACTGTGATGTAGGACAAGATTTAAGAACAATGATTTATGGAATCAAAACGAGAACAAAGAAAAATTTGAGTGAATTAAGTCAATTAACCATATAAAATCCACTACGCCAAGGATTATTCAACTGCGGACGGGAGAATAAATGATGCATTGCAACCCACAAGTCAAGAGACTTGATTTTATTTCTAGTATTTCATTAATCAAGTCTTCTATAATATGTATGGGTTAAATGACTTGTATAAAGAATAAAAGACCTAATTACTTGATGAACTAAGACCCAAACAGGTGGGCTTATCATAAATAGCCTACATATTTAATAACTCTAGTCACACATATAGAAGATGTGTAAGTAAATACACTAAGTTACGTACACTATATAGTATATATAGATAAATTATATACTAATAAAAGTGAAAGTCTCTTTTTATATTCAATCCGTCATATAGTCAACTAGACTAGCAAAGATTCTGTACCAAGCTACAATTTGAACTTCCAAAAACAATACATCAATAGATTATATATTTTAAAACATTATTTAAGATTGTTTTTCTGTCTAGCTATGATTATTAAAAGTTTTGGCATTAGTCTATCACCATAATGCCAAATCTATAACCACTAGTTTGGACCTTATGAGAGGATAGCAGTGTGATGACCAGAGTATTAGAAAATGTTAGGGTGATCTTTTAGCAATTATTTTAAAGTCCGAAAGTGTCACCTAAAAAATCATAACATATCTCAACCTTCTGCCAATCACGATGCACTTCCTGTAAAATTACTTGTTACTTTATATAGACAACACTGCAAAATGTTGTTTTATTTATCCTACTTGTTAAATTATAAGAGCTATCGTCATGATGCTAATTATTTTTGATTTTGGCTTTTATTATTTTGTTTATCTATAGGATGATATATGTGCTCAAATACCTCGTGTCACTGCTGGAACCTTGTATTATTTATGGGGAACAGATTTGAAGATTTCTTATATATATATGTTATTAATTAATTTAACTACATTTAGTGTAGAGATAAAAGTGTATTTATCTATGTATTTTATATGAGGAGCAAGTAGATTATTAGATAAGTAGTTTTATCTATAATAAGCTCAATTTCTTTTCTGCTACAGTTTCTATCACTGTTGAATTCAGATGCTGCATTTAACTGTGAGATTATCAGGGATTGCTATGAAGCTTTTGCGTTGTACTGCTTTGAGAGATATCTAATAGCCTGCTTAGGTATGTACATGCAATAACACTTGTCATAGTCTCTTCTTTCTTTTCACCGCCTACTTTAAGAAATTTCTAGTCTATTAATAGTTTTTTAGTAACTTTATAGTCTACTTATTTGGTTAATGAACAGTTGCTTAGTATCTATATTGATGCATTCTCTGCAGTTCTTGTGGATTTTGTGTACATTGAAATGTGTTATCTGTGCTTTCATAAGAAGTTCCTTTATAACTGATTGGAACACATTTTAATATTTTATCGTAAAGCTATAAGCTTGTCTATAATTTATTATCTGAGGACTGGGTAGTTTATGTTGTAAGAAATTTGACGACATGACTCTTTCTTGAATGATGTCCAAAAAAAAAGGTTAAATTCATGCTATATTATGAAACAAGTTGTGTAATATACACACACATAAGCTGATAATCATAAACATCTACATACATATTTTAATCTACAAGAGAATTTCATATCTACCCATAAAAAAGGGGGGCTTCTTTTCTACCCTTTTGGTCAGTGAGTAGTTTGGTCAAGTTCACTTGTTATATTTTATGTAAATGTGGACATGGTTTAAGTTTCCAGAATACTGAAGTCATTTTTTGCACCCTGCATCTAGTTTTTGGGGGCTTTTGTACGCATGCAGAAAAAAACTGACTGTAGATGGTTACATACTCCATAACGGATGTCCTGGTCCTCTTTGTGAAACCTAAATTGACATGAATGAAAGCCTTTAGTTCCATCATCAGTAAACTAGTAGGCACAGTGGGGGGTTCCAGACAACTGGCCATGTCCATCACAATGGCTCGCTCCTAATGAAGAGTGTATACAAATTAATTTGATAGTGACCAATTTTTATTTCACATTATTCTTATTAGGCTTACCTTACAGAATAGACTTTTCTATCCATTCTGTAGATATAAAGAATGGGGATGCTTTATATATATTGTGAGGTTGTAGTATTTGTGGGGTGTCCCTTGCAAAGGGTGCTTCTGTTCTGTTTTTTCTCATAAGTGCGGCCTCTGATTTGTGATGGATGATGGAAGAATCTTTGATTCTGCTGTTTTTTAAACGGTTCCCTATAGAACTTCAACTCTTATTTTTGACAAAGTGAAATGCTTAAAGGTGGCGAGGATAGCACCATCAAATATATGGAAAGTCAAAGCATAATGAGCTCTAGCATGCCTCTCTTGGAAGAATCATATTCTTATGGAATTGTAGAACACCCCTTTCCTCTTAATTGCTTTTTGAAAGACTGGCATCTTGGTGCTGACTTTTATCAAGCTGTAAAAATTGGCATTGTTCAATATGTATGTACTCCTGGTTTTATTAAAATTTATTCGTGGTTATTCTTAGCTCCAAATCACAAACGTTGTTCCCTGAATACTTTTAATTTATCTAGATGATTTTGAAGCTGATATGCGCGCTAGTAGCAATGATCACTCAGTTTTTTGGTGTCTATGGTGAAGGGAAGTTTGAGTGGGGATACGCGTAAGATTCTCTCTCTCTCTCTCTCTCTCTGTGTGTGTGCATGTGTGTGTGTGTGTGTATACATATATATATAATTGTAACATTTATTAAATTGGAGACATCTGCTTCTGCTCCAGTGATATCATTAGAGAAATCTGCTATAATGCGTTTGTGCATAATCTTGGGCTTTGATTGCAGATATCCATACCTGGCAGTTGTCTTGAATTTCAGTCAGACCTGGGCATTGTATTGCCTCGTACAATTTTACTCTGTTATTAAAGATAAATTGGCACCAATTAAGCCTTTGGCCAAGTTTCTCACATTCAAGTCCATTGTATTCCTGACATGGTGGCAAGGCATAGCTGTTGCTTTCCTTTTCTCCATGGGAGCCTTCAGAGGGTCCTTGGCAAAGGAATTAAAAATGCGTATACAAGATTATATCATCTGCATAGAGGTATGATACATCGATCATCTTATGGATTTTGTTCATCGCAAATCATATTATCAGAAGCAATGAACACGGCAAGAAAATCTTCAGATTTTACCTCCGAAACGACCAAGCTAGTTTCCGCAAAGGCAAAACAGAAAAGAATGGAGAAGTTGAAGAACCTATAATGAAAGCAGTCATTTAGTTAGAGAAAGAATAGGAAGATGATTTAATAAAAGATTTTAAGAAATATTACCTTTAAACTTTGAACAGACCAGGTGGGTTAAAATCTTGCTTAAAGATATCAAATTTTGTTGACGTAGAGATATATAAATATAGTTTTTCGCTAATGTGTGACTAATGGAATATGATAGCATACAAAGATATGAACATGTTTTGGGGAAAATGCCAAAGCTAAGTAATCGGGTTCGGGTCAGTTCATGGGTTGGGTTTATCAGGTTCAAATGATTAGGTATGATAAATTCGCAGTTTCTAGTAAATATGTAGTTGATTAAATTTTAAAAGCAGCCACCAGTTTGAGAGGAAGTAAGGTTCAGCCACTGACTTGGTAGGATGAAAAGTTATGAGTTATCCACTTAACTGAGGGGCATATATAGTTAAGCCACCCCACTGTGATTTAAATTAATTTGTAATTGTATGTTGGCCTTCAGTTTAAAACTTATATTAAATGAAACACTTAAAACGTTTTCTATCAGTCTATATATGTATTTTGTGAGAAGAGGGCTGTGACAATGGCGGTTATGGTGACGTTGTAAGGTGTGTTGCTGGAGACACAGGTACAGAGTTGCAACGGCTAACCAAATGCTTAGATGAGAACTGATGAATAGACTAGAGAGAATTTTCATAGATAAATTTTTCCCAAGTCCCAATGCTTATATGATAATAGAAACAAAAATGGTAATAATAAATGGCCAAAAGTGAGAGATTGTTAGGAAGCTGGTCAACTTTGATTGTTTTTATTATATTTTTGGTTACTCCCCATGGCTTTAATATGTATTATTAATTAATTAGTACATAGAGGGTAATTTCATTTGTTTTGATGCAATAAGGGTAAATTCTTGGTCATGATGGTGTGTACATGGCGTTGCTTCAAGGCTTACAAGGGAAACACATTGTATATACTGTTATGTTAGGCCAATATCTTTGGGGGGGGGGGGGGGGTAATTCATTTTTAGGTAATCTGTAAAACCCAATTGGGGTACTGAGAGTCACCAAGCTACTTGAAAGCTATGTTACTCGGACTCTTCATTTTACCTTCAAGTACCCATGTCGGACACTCGACACTCTGACATGGACACTTATTTTAGGCCAAAAACATGTATATTTTTCAAATTTTTTCCGAGTCCGATACTTGGACACATATTCATGTTGGACACTTCTAGCCTAGTCCAAGTAACATAGCTCAAAAGTCTTGGATATTCCTTGATGGAATTTCAGTAAATTATTAGAAACATAATTCTCCTTCTACCTGTCTTGATCTTGTCCCCTGCTTCCATTGCCTATAATCGTTTTTGTTGATATTCAGTTAATAAGACAAGACATATACATTTCAAAGATTTGCACTCCTGATCTCCTATTCTAAATAGTTTTTCTGTGTTTATTGACTTTTACATTGAACATGTTGACAGATGGGTGTTTCTGCTGTAGTACACCTTTATGTTTTTCCAGCAATGCCGTACAAGCGTGGAGAGAGATGTGTACGCAATGTCTCTGTGATGTCTGATTATGCATCTCTCGGATCAGATCCAGATCCAGAGGAAGTTCGCGACTGTGAAAGATATACTAGAGTACACTTAGGTCGCCATGCTGATGGAGAAAAGAAGTTGAATTTTCGGCAGAGTGTTCGTGATGTTGTTGTAGGCAGTGGGGAAATTGTAATATTCTGAACTCTTAGTCTTTTTGATTGTTTGTTTGTAGTATTCTGTTTTTACAAAACTTTTTTCTGGTTGATATTTGGTATTTTTCATATTCTCCTTAGATCGTTGATGACATGAAGTACACAGTGTCACACGTTGTAGAACCAGTTGAGAGAGGATTTTCAAAGATCAATGAAAAATTCCAACAGATATCTGAAAATGTCAAGCGGCTGGAGGAGATGAAGAAGAAGTCGAAGGATGATAGTTATGTAATCCCCTTGAATTCCTGGTCAAAAGAGTTTTCTGATGTGCATGATAACCTGGTAGAAGGTAGTTGCAGTGACAGCAATTTGCCCGATGTTAAGAGGAAGTATAGCCAATCTAAAGAATCAGCATCTCGATTTAAACGTAGATAGATCTCCGTTATTCAGCAAAATTAGAGTTCAGGTAGCATGTTTGTTTGCAGTATAATATGTTAAATTAATTTCTAGTAATCTTTTATTCTTGCTAAAATAAATTTGTATTTTCCAGACTGATGTTGGTATGTCTATGTGCAGGAGTAGATGACCCGGTAACATTCACTTTGTAGGTAAATTAACCTTTAATACATGACTACTGACGAGATTTGGTGAATATATTGAAAGTCCCATAGATGGCGGTTGGAAAATTATGAAACAGGTGTTTTGTTTTTGACTTGATACTAGATAGGAAATACTTGAAGAACAAATATAAGCTCATGCGCCCATGTGTAACATTTGTATTATTTCTCACAAATGCAATCCGCGCTAAATCTTACAACTACACCTTGTCAACAATACTACTACTACTGTCATTATATGTACATATTTTCTATAGCAGGACTATTTTAAGGTTGTAATGGTGAATTATTTTTGTGACATTTTCCTTGGCAGAGATTAGTTGATGAAACTAGTGTATGTTTTCTGGTGATTTATTCTAGTTAATAGAACAAGCAGCCTCCATTACATCACTAAATTGTATGTGATTTTATTTTGGCAGTCAAGTCAAAAGATCAACACGACTACATGAAATTACTGATGGCTTGAGTAATTATTTTGATGGCGAATTTTATATTAAATTGATTGTATAAAAATAAAAAAAGTGATTTTTTTAGATGTTACAAGTTAGTATTATTGATTTATATTTATATTATTAAATTAGTTTATTTTCATACATAGTGATTACACTCTCGAACGTATAATGATTTCATGTAACAATTAATTTTCTTATTTATAAAATTTATTTACTGTTCGCTTATTTTAATCACTGCTTACAAGCAGTGTAACTCATTTTAATGAATTTTGCTCGTTCTAACTTGTATGTCCTCCGTTATGTTCTAGTAGTATGATACAAGATATATAGGTTTTTAGTTTGTATTATAGTATTCTATTGAACTTTTACTTGAAATTAATACATAAACTTTACATCTCAAATCTGAATACATATATATAATATGAATGTTAAAGAAATATATGCAGTGATGATATTTAAATATTATATTATAAAATAATTGAATAAGATTAATTAGAGACAACCAAATATTAATAATATTATTTTTACAAATTAAAACCCCCCTACAGATTTAGAAAGAAAGAAAAAAAAATCTTTTTTAATATAATACTGTCATTAAAATATGAATTCATGGACAACTTAGCCCTTAAGGACAATATTTAAGGACAATATTAAAAGAAAATATGGGAAAAGAGTTAAAAAGTACGAATCTCCTAGGTAAAAACATATGAATTTTTTAAAGAGTTTATGGTACAAATTGACAAACTTCAATGGCCAAAATGTAAATAAGCCTATTAAGAAATAGTGCAGCAGTGGTTTAGCACACTAAAAAAAGAGTATTAAGCCTATTATTATCATTTACAATAAAATTCCAGAGCATTTCTTGTGATTTGGGGATAAGAACAGTTCAAAAGAGTAGTTTTCCCCTTAAACTGTATGATATGGTAATGAGAAATCGGACAAGGATCTGCGATTAAAATTCAATGATTGCCACCAACTTGTTTGGAGTCACTTGCTTGTTTGGAGTCATTAACTATGTTGTACTTGACTATGTTAATTTATTTGCACGGTATGTACTTGACTAAGATATAAATATATCCACATAGCTTATATGTTTTAGTCACAGGTCATCTTTATTTGCATAAACAATGGCCTTTTATGATACCATTCTTGGGATTTTTATTGGTGGATTCATATTAACAGCATGCAGAGTGAAAGTCACAACAGCTGATCATGCACTTCCTGGCTGCCAAGAAACCTGTGGCAACCTTACCATTCCATATCCGTTCGGAATGCGTGAGTGCTGCTCCTTAAATCAAAGTTATCTAATCACTTGTAACAATTCGATGCCTTCCCTGAGGTACAATGCCTTAGAAGTGCTAGACATATCATATGAAGGCCAGTTGCGAGTCAATTCTAAGATAGCCTATGATCGCTATGAAAAAACGGAAACAAGACTTCAAATTATCAATATCAGTTTTCGTTATTAATATTTTCAATCTCTAGCAAGCGGAACAAATTTACAGCCATTGGCTGTGACACAAGTGCAATGATCCAAGGCTCGTATACACATAGGTACATGACTGGATGAATGTCTCTTTGTGGGAAATTTGAGGATGTGAAAAACGGGTCGTGTAGTGGAATTGGATGTTGCCAAACATCTATACCAGATGGAATGCAGTACTCCTCCATTAGTACTGCTAGCTTTTATAACCATGAGGGAATATATGACTTTAACAGGTGCAGTTATGCCTTTTTAGTAGAAGAAGGAGGCTATAATTTCTCCTCCGCTGATCTTAATGAAATGCATGAAGAAAGCAAATTTCCTTTGATACTTGATTGGGCTGTTGGGGATTCATCATGTTCGCAGGCAAAAACTAATGCCACGTCTTACTTATGTCAAGAGAATAGCGTGTGCTATGACTCTGACAATGGTCCAGGCTATCTTTGCAAATGTTCAGAAGGGTACTCTGGAAATCCCTATCTTAAAAATGGATGTAAAGGTAATGAATAAAAATAACTTTTCTCTGGCATGTTTCGGTTATAATTATTGTTACATTATTCTTCAAATTCAATATAGTAGTTATGTTATATTTTTACATTTTTTAGGGGGAAAGTTGCATGTTTATTTTCTTAAACTTGTAAAATATCAGATGTAGATGAATGTCATGAACCTGCAATCAATGTATGCACATACATCTGTATTTAAATTAAAAGATTATTATCTCATAAACTAGATTTCAATCATCTTTTTGGTTCCTTCCTATGGGATTTTAAGTATCTTCTCGCACTAGGTATTCTAATCCCATATAACTGAACTAAAAAGATGGTATAAATCTACTTCTATGAGATTACGATCTTTTAAATTTAAAGTAAATAAGGTAGTAGTCCGATGATTATAATCCCTAAAGCAGACATGACTAAAGGTGTTACGAGGAAAGATTTCATTTGTAGATCATGCTGTACATGTTAAAACCAACCCCCCCCCCCCCCCCCCCCTGAAAGCCCTGTTCTGTTACCCTCACTTTTAAGGTGTGTGGAGAATGACTTAATATGTAAAAATTTAAATGATTCTAAGTTTATTTATATGTAAATGATAATAAAATAATTTTCAGGTTTGTGAGCTGTGACTACCCAGGTGCCAGAGTGGGAGCACCTCCAGGCAGAGGAAATATGATTATCTAAACAAGGAGGTTGTGTAGAGACAGAAGGCCTGCAGAATATTTCAGCATTTTTTAACAGTAATTCCAATTTCCAAATATGACAACTTTGCAATTAGTATTCATTATATTTTCTTTATCAGCCAACTCCACGGGGCATGTTTGGGTTACTGTGTTATAGGTAGGCCTACTCGACAATAGCTTAACTGCTGTTGTTGAAGCTTAGGTTCCAGAAAATAAGCAATCTTATTCAGTATCTTCATAAAATTTATTCAATCAATTATAACTTACAAGAAATCTAGCAAGCGATGTTCAAAAGTTTACAACTTTATGCGCTGATCTGAATTTTCAAATTTATTTAGAAGTTAACTTGAAGCGAAGGGATACAATCACACTGCATTATTATTAACAGAAAAATAGCAAAAACCAGTTAAAATAAATCATATTTTGTCTGGGCCAAAATACCAGAACAAAGGAAAAATTCTACTTAAAATATGACAATGTGTGATTCCAGAACATGAAAAAAGAAACACATTCGCGTACAGCACCAGGGCGTAAAGTGATACATGCAACGATTGATAAAAACTGTGCACCATCCATGCAGTGCACAACCTCCTCATATTTTTATTCAACACACGCATTCTCACTTGTATCCATGAATCGTACAGGTGATATGCAGTTCAAAATGCAAGTTCCATTTGACATTTTATGCATTTTTTTCAAAAACAAATTTTGTTAAAAAGTTGAAACTGAAAAGCACCAATACACCCGAAATGCCTCAAATTCTATGATCGACTAAAATACCCAAAATCTAAAAGACCTAAACTACTATATTCAAGTCGCATATACAAGATGTTTATCACAGAAAGATGCATTACACGAAGATATGCATCCCCTGCATGCATATTTTGAGAAAATTTATAAAAAAAACGATACGAGTTTCAGGTCTGCCTGTCACTTCTTTCGAATGATACACAAGTTCCATTTGCACATCTAATATGATAACTCAGCCATCTTTGATTTCATGGCTCGGGTGTTAATAGCTTTCTCCGTCAAAAACTTTCCCACTAGACATAACTCAAACTTGTTCGACTCTTCCTCCTCCTCTCCATCAAAACAGAGTTCCTCATTCTCCTCATTTTCTATATCTGAAGCAGCCATTTGATTGTCGATATCATCTACCGAATCCATGTTTGATACCCTCTCACAAGTCACAACCCTTAATCAGGAATGGAGAGAAAACTCATACGCTCTCACAAGAAGGTAGAGAAAAACTATTTTATTCCCTTCTTTTTAAAATATCTCAAACTTACATGTGTGTCTTAACAATTATTGCATAAGTAATTTTTTAAAATCAAATATAATTATTGGATTATATTAATTAACACCCGGCCACAGTTGCTAGAACTATCCATGCTCCAAATAATATAAAGAGAAAATGACACTTTGCACCCCTTATGTTATGGTATTTTGTCAAATCAGTTTATTTTTATGTTTTGTAGCACTTTACAACCTATATTTTTTAATTGGGTTTCGTTTTACAACCCATATACATATATTTTCCTATTATTATTGTTAAAATAAAAAATTAAGGTTAATATATATATATATATATATATTTCTTACACATTTTTTTCATACACATCCGTCATTACTAGACTGGTCAACATCGTTATCAGTTTCAAGAATATTAATCTTTTTTAAAAGGCATGGAATTATATTTTTAATAAAAATACAGATGCACAATTATTAAGTAATTTTATTTATTCTAATACCATCCTTTTTTTAAAGGTCCGGAATTATATTTTTAATTAAATTATATTTTTAATAAAAATACAGAATGTCAATTATTAAGTAATTTTAATTATTTTAATTTTATAATATATATATCACCATATTTTTTCTGAAATTTAAATGTCAATTAATGTTTAAAATATATAAATAAAACTTATAATATGTGCGAAAAATATGTAAATGTCTATATCAAACATGCTTTTTAATTTTAACAATAATAATAATTGAGAAATATATGCGGAGGTTATAAAATGAAACCAAAATTAGAAGATAGGGGTTGTAAAGTACTACTAAACATAAAAATGAACGGATTTGATAAAGTACCATAAAATAAGGGGTGAAAAGTTTCATTTTCTTAACATTTTCATTTTTTTTCATTTATTCGAATTATTAACATTAAAAATAAGGAGAAATTCAGAATAAATAAAAATTAATAGTCATTAAAATAATGGAAAATAGCCCTTGTATTTACTATTATTATTATTCCAATCATAACCAATTTCTCATTTTCACTTAATTTCTATTATTATTATTCTGGAGTTATTCAAGTTTTTAATAATATAAAATAATGAAAATACAGTAAAATTGAAAATAAATTATTAAAAATGAAAAATGATGGAGATTGAGATAATAATGGTGGAACAGAAAATAAAAAAATATAAAAAAAATTGGAACTATTAATATTTAAAAAAATAAGGAAAATTCGAAAGAAAAAAAAAGAATTTCCAGAAAGTCATCGTGTCCTAACTACTCCCATTTGAGCCCACTTATCTTCAGAGTTTTGACAATAAACTAGTAGAATATAATATATAATATAATATATGATGCTGGTAAGTTGATATCCTAACACCTTAAAATTTTAGATTAACTGTTGAGTCGGAGCTCTAGTGGACAGGGTCTCAGGCTCGACTCTCTGCCACCTATTATGAACACAGTTGCTATAAATGAGTATATATATATATATATATATATATATATATATATATATAAATATATGAGTAAATGAAATGCACTATGATCAAAGTAAATGACTTTACATTAACATGAGCAACAAATGAATTTTACAAATGCACTGTGATCAAAGTAAATGACTTTACATTAACATGAGCAACAAATGAATTTTACAAACAAAAAAACAATGAGTCCAATCCTAAAACTTGAAGGGATCCTACTCAGAGAAGCAGTACATTATGGGTAACTATATATATTGAAATTATTTCTAATGCATCTGTGAATGAAAATGTGGGGAAAACAAAAAAGTACCTATTTAAGCCATGTTCAACATAACATGAAAATTTCATGTTGTTCCTATGCAATTGCAGACAATATTGTCTCTACCTCTGTGGGACGCCACAACGATTTCTGTACACACAGCAATCCTTGATTGTCTTTTGAGTAAGTAAACTGGATCTTCCATTGAAGAGACTTAGCCATGTTCTCTATCTCGGTTATTGTCTCTACATTGTCCCGTACAATCAGTATTCCTTTTGGCCTTAAGATTCTATCGACTTCTGCAATCATACCCTCTAACTTGCACCTGTTTAAATAAGAAATTATTGCCAAGTGAATCCATTACTGTTTGTCAGAGAGACCTGTAGAACACGCAGAATAAAAAGCACAAGTATATGACAAACCTCTTCTTGAGATCGGAGAAAAGATGATCTGCGTGAATAAGATCATAAGTTCTAGGGTATGTGCTGAATGATTCACACCAATCATGATACATGCCAAATAGGCCACGTTCGTATATTATTGGAAGAGTGTCTGAAGAAGTTATTGGTACAACGTTCATCACCCACACTTTCACATCTTTCAGGGCTGCAGCAAATCTACAAGTGTACAATAAGCGTTGACATTGATTAAAATTTAGAATAAAATTATAGAAGCGGAAAAAACATTGCAACCATCACCTAGACAGCTAAACAACACATCTTTATGCTTACCCTCCATAAACAGCCTTCATGTCCATGACATTCCTCACTAAAGACCAATCAATCCCCAAACCAGTCAAATACGATGCAGAGACAACACGTTTCCAGTGCTCATTGTCAGCAGCAAAGTCCTCCGGGGCCGCTTTTCCATATACTCCAACATCAGAACTACTCAACCAAGACGGTGCTTTCTCCAATCTTTGTGGCCATTGCTTGGGCCACTGGTTACCACGTTCTGCCACATTTTCTGGCACTTTGTGCATGCATGCTTGAAGTTGCACATTCCTGATGATGTGGAAAATCATTCAACCAAGAGCATTAGACTTAAGAAGCCTAACTATGCATTTACTTGCTACAGGCTAAGATCACACAGGACAGGGAAGAGAAAAATATAAGTAACCTATGGATATAATTAGCACAGTTGTAGAAGAACCAGTGTTCAATAGATGCGCCAATACATAAAGTTTTTCATATTTAACAGTGTTGTTTAGTGTTTAATGACTGGAGCACTTGTAGCTAGACTAATGCAATAGTTTCTTTAACATCTATATGAACTTTAGAAGTGGATATCAACACTGTTGAATTATACCATGACAGTATGAACTAAATTTAACCGAAGGTTTGCAGAATAACATACCAAACTGCATCTGGCTCATCAGCTTCGTTGCAGAGTGGTGGTTTATTTTGTGATCTTTTCTCATAGCAGTCATTGGTAATCGGTTTTCTGTATATTGCTGCTCCTACTTGATTCAACCTATCACGGCTAATTTTTACCAGGTCCCAGCACATGGACTTCGTAAGCTCAGACATAGCTGCCACACATTTGAGAGAGGATGAGATAAATACATCTCATATAATAACACACACTCACGACTACACATTCAGAACTAGTTATGCAGATCTGTATAAAATTGACAGATGAACTAAAAAATGGGAAAATATACCTTTCCATATGCCAGCATTTTCAGTATCCTTTCTGTAAACTGGAGTAGCAGACCACACAAAGTAACCACCAGGCCGCAGAACACGGTTGAGCTCTAAGAGAAGTTTACCACCTACAAGAAACCATAATGTGTATGTCAGACGATGAAAGAGTCCTACCCAAGCAAAACTATGATTCAAGTCAGTTATAAACATTACCATCAATGTGCCAAGGGACTCTACAACGTGCACAGTGAACAATATCAAAGACCTTACTGGGGAAGGGCAGTCTCTTGGTACCCATTACAGCTGATATAGCAGGGATCCCTCTTTCAAGTGCGAACTGCACTTGAGCTTCATGCTCATCCTTGGGAGCAAATGACATAGCAAGTACATCTCTTTCAAAAAGATAACCTCCCAAACTGGCCACTCCACAACCAACATCCAAAATAACACGACTCCTTTTACCCCAAGCAATATTAGGAACAGCCTGTATTACACATACTCAAATGTTAGCCATTGAAATACAGGCAACTTTTCTGAAGAAATGCTTTAGATTGAGTACTACTACTGTATCCACAGGTCTCACATGTGTAGTTCTCAGTAACCCATACACATCAGAAGAAAATATAAAGGGACGGAGAGAAATAAGTATCAGATAGACAGGTAGGCAGGATTCAATATGATAATTACTCACTTGCTCAATGAAGTCAATGTAATGAAGGGCGCCATGAATAAACTGAGTCCCTCCACCAGGAAAAGTGAGGTGATCACCAGTAACTTTTACCCAATTCTGATGCCCTTTAACCTCTGCGAGCTTGGTGTGCGGCACATTATAGTACCAAATCTGCATATGAGTAGTCAATATTAAAATAATGTACATAGATGAGGATTAATGAACCAGAATAAATAAAGATATACCTGCTCTCTGCTTTTTGGCCACTTTATTGATTGTCTGTAGCCTTCAGGAAGAGAGACGAGGCAGGTCGGGGCTTCATCCGGGCAATGTCTTTCACGATGTTGATAGTGGTCCCTCTGTGGAAGCTTGCTTATAGCTTGCAAATTGTCAAGACATGGAATATAATCTGGACCAGCAGTAACATTACAAACTTTCCATTTATAGTCACTAGCATCCTTGGGCGATTCAGACTTTTCTGATTTCTTTTCACTTTCCGACTCAGCAGCTTGAGTTGACCAAGCCCCACTCTCTGTGGTAGTTTCCTTTAGAATCTCAGACTGATTTCCAGAAGAAATTCCTAAGTGTGCCTTTTCGTCTGCAGTCGTTTTCAGTTCCTCCACACTTACCTCAGTCTGTGGACCATCACTAGTTTCATTTGGATTTGATTCAGTCTCACTCTTTTCGTTTTCTGATTCTGATTGGGTATTGTCGTTTGTTTCAGTACTTGGATTTGATTCTTTGCCTTCTGAATTCGATTCTTCATTATCTGAATTTGCATTATCTTCTTTTAGTTCCCCATCACCGGCACCTTCAGCCTCTTCTTTCGAATCCTCTTCACCGTTGGGGATTCCTCCAGAACTCTCCTCTACAACCTTATCTTCCTGAGTTTCCACGACATTATCGTCAGACTCCTTCTCAGATGAATTTTTGGAATCTTTGACATCAGTATTACTCTCATTTTCGGATTTTATAAGTTTACTCTCTTCTTTAGTTGCATCTTCTGCTTGTCCACCTGAGCTATCTTCAGATTGGCTAGAAAATTTATCAACAACCTTTTCTTTGAGATCTGCT
Organism: Oenanthe sinensis; assembly: GCA_028671895.1. Lineage (NCBI taxonomy): Eukaryota > Viridiplantae > Streptophyta > Magnoliopsida > Apiales > Apiaceae > Oenanthe > Oenanthe sinensis. Next base: position 21,132,223 of record CM053801.1, read on the forward strand.
TTGGAGTCCTGGTAAGACAAATCTGTTTTGGAATCTTGGGAAGACAAATCTGTGTTGGAATCTTGGGAAGACAAATCTGTAGTTTGAACAGGATCACCAGATGATGGCATCAACATCCAAACCCCAACCAAACAAAGACTAACAAACACCACAATAGTGGCTGTTGAACAATAATTTGTAGACTTCCTCCCATCAACTCGGGAGTATTTTCCGATAGCCATTTTTATGCAAAAGAATTACTGTATTATGTACCTGTCAGTGACAAATGGTAAATATTTAAACACAGGCAAATAAATAATTTAAAAAAACAAAAACCCTTAAAGTTAACTTAGTTGAAAAGTTGTACTCCAAGAGAAAAGAGAAAGCAACAGAAGAATGACAATGACAACACTCTAAGTGAACTGAGTGTTGATACTCTTTCAGCGTGTTTTTGTTTTTGGTGTGTGAGAGAGAGGGAGGGAGAGTCTTTATAAGCATTTTTAGGAACTTGAGTTTACGAAGTTCAAGCAGATTCAGATCATATAAAAAATATGTGAGTTAAATTTGAACTAGAATATTACGCGATCCATTATAATTTGTATGTATGCATATATGTAAAAAGAACCTTAAAATGTTTCAAAAGTATGATATCCATACTTGTATAGAAGAAGCATATAATAAATGATCCATTCAAGAAGCTGACTATGCTCATTATATAATGATCGATTCAACTAAATGGCAGCTGGCAATTTAAATAGCAGTGAACTCATAAAACATTCGATAAGGACTCGTAAATACTCGATCTGTATTCAGCTAATTACGAGCAGTGATTTTACTTGAGCCATTTAAAAAAGAGCTGTTATAATATATATACTGGGAAAAAAACCAGCTCTTTCTTCGTCCAACCCAAATGTAATTTATTTAAAGTTATCATCTCAAATTGTGAACAAAACCATTCAAGAAGACAATCCATGAGGTTTCGTTGATAGCTTAGTAAAGGAACTCCTTACCCTTCCTCTGTAACCAAAGGCAGTAGTCTAATCCTCACTCCCCCTAACCGAAATCTGATGCATTGAAAAGTAAGTAAAAATTGACTCAATAACAAGATTTGTCGTAATCAAAACATAGCAAGAATTGTCATATTAGCTGCAAACTAATAAAAAATTACAACATTTTTCTTGGATTTTATACAGTGATCTAAACAAAAGAAATGCACATCTGATTCAATTAATGATCATATGAAGATTATAATAAAACATTAACCACTTCGCAACTTGTCTTAGAACATGACTGACAACACTCAACCAAGAAAATAACAATAAAGAAGCAAAAAAGTGAACCAATAGCTACATTATGCAAAATTATAGTTACAACTCAAGAAAATATGTTTTGGGTATAAAAAAGATAGTACCTTTAAAGTGGGTCTTGTAAAATTGAGTAGAGAACTAGCTCCTAAAGCTCATATTTTTTGAAAAGATAGGAGAGATGTGATCATTTGCTAGTGGGTTTTGAGCTTCAGATCTATAAATCAGTTTATGTGGTGTGGGGGGGGGGGGGGGGTGAAGGGGGATTATGTGGTGGTGGGGGGGGGGGGGGGTGAAGGGGGATGATGAGCTGTTAATGAGTGGAAACGGTGTGAGGAGATACAGTTGCCGGTGATGGGCAAGTGTGAACAGGGGTTTTTTGGTAATTCAGGTATCGTTTGTATTTTGTTAAAATGTTTTCGATAATTATTATGTAAAATTTTAACTAAAAAAACACATTCAGTACAATAATATTATATATAATAATAATTATGTAAAATTATATATAAGAGATTTATTAGTTCGACAAATATAGAAGATCAAATTATATAAAATTATGATAAAAAGATTGGAGTGTATCGATTTTTAGATATTCTCTTAACAGTGACACATAAATGTCACATATGCCCCACATATATAATTTAGGTAACAGATTTTCACATTTTGGATGCTCTAATTAATTAAATGACTAAAATCATGATCTTTATATTATATTATTAGAGTTTGACAATCGATTGGTTAATATGAAGGCCGATTTAATTAATTAATAATTATTCTAAGTTTTTTACCTCAATTTTTCACTTCAAACACTTCTGTATTGAAACACACATATAACAGAAATAAATAAAAATTATATAAAAATATTTTCATATTGATTGAAAATGACTCTTGTTGTCGGTCCTAAAAATATTTCTTAAATATCCTTCACTTATTCTCACATATCACAATTATCCTTAGAAGAAATGCCACCGATGAAATCTCGTTTAAGTTCTGATATATAGAAATCGAAAGTGAAACAATAAATACTTATATCTAAGTGTATTTTGTATTGTACCCTGCCCCTGCTCTTAAAGTCGTCGTCTCCCTATTCTTCTTTTCTCAACATAACCGGTGAGAGTGAAAAGTCACAATCCCTTAATTTCTTTTCATTTTTTGCTTTGATTTATCTTTTCTTCTTGAAACTCTTAAATCATAAATCTCGAAATCCGGTTATCTCTTGTTTATGGATTCGATTTTCAGATCTAAGTTTTATTTTCCCCTAAAAAATCTTCCTTCTAGGGTAAGATTTGTGTTCCCAATTTACTGGGATATTAGATCTACAAGATTTTTAAGGTTATGATTCGGTAATTAAAGTTTTTATGGATTTGCATTTATGGTCGATAACTCAAACGAGATGTGGTGAAACTGGTCAAGCTTGTACATATATTAACTTCAACAAATTGTTTGATTATATTATTTTTAAGTATAATGAATTAATCCGCGATTATTTTTATTTAATATTTGTTCAACTCGATTATTTTTGTAAATGTCATATGACTTTTTATTAATGAATTAATTCTAATTTAAAAAAAATACTTATATCATAATGTTATATGTCCGTTCAGCTCGTAATTTATGTATTTTTCAACCGAAAGACTAAGTCTAAGTTCTGATTTATCAAATTAAGAGATACTAACTTAGTAGTGCTAATACAATAGCGCAGTTATCTTCTAAAGATTGAGCTCAAGCTAGTCCTATCTATCCATGTCCAACAAAAGGATTGAAGAAAGGAATGCCTTGTGCCTGGAAACTCATTATCTCTAGGTTTTTATGCATACGCCGTCAAAAAATTTAGAGTATGATCGTCTCAAGCACATGCTCTGCGAACGTTTGGATTTATTTCTTGCTAAGCTTCTGTAACAATTAACAAGAATTATTCACATCATTTTTGTTGTTTATACACTAAAGTAATTCTCTTGTTTTCAAACATTTCCCCTAGTTGATTCAGTGCTGATCTGTGCCTTTTGTCCTTGAATTTTACGATATCCGGAAAGTTTCTGCACGAGTTTTAGTGTTAGTGTTAACTAGCTCTAAATCCGTCACGGGTATGTTCTAGTTGAAATATCGTATATACTTTTATTTTTTATTGTTATAATGTTTTTTTTATAAATAGCCTATAAATTTATTCATAAAATAACTAATTTGTGTATAAACAACTGTAAACTTGTAATTGGTGAATAAAAACCATTTTTAGTGTGTCTAATCTTGTTTCAATGGTCTCGCAAGTGCACGTAATCCAAAAAGTAATCATCATGATAAAAATTTAATTTGTTTTAACACTTTATCAAACAGAAAGTGTTTGATTATTTGTGTAGATACTAGATCTCGTCATCCTCTTTGTTTTCTCTCGAATGGATTTAGTGATATATACGGATGAATAACCTTTTAGAGTGGCTACTGACAATAGAGATGTAACTGATTTGGTTTTATAACATCTCTAACCTTAAAGTTTAAATCATTTATGACTTGTTATATATACTATAAAATTCTTTGATGCACTGATCCACCATTATTAATAGTAATGCAACATGTACTCTAATTGGAGTAAACCGTCCAGCCCAAACAGGTTATTAGCCGTTTAGTTGACAAAAACAAAAACAAGATTTCCACTTCTTCTGATAAAAAATTACAAGCAGGATCATTAGAATCAACATATACATTGCCGAATATTCTCATATACACTCTACCATTTAAATTATTTCAGCCACGTTCGGATACTTCTTCTTCTTCTCTCACAGCTACCAAATGGACTCTTCCTTCTCATACTAAAAATTCAAACTTTGTATCTTATGACGCCATTAATCCACTTAAATCTCATATTTCTCTGCCTCAAGTCACGTTTGAACCTAAAAAGTTATTTCTCTTCTTATTTTTATAGTTTAAGACCCCTCTCCCTCTCCCAGAACTATGTGTAATTACAACAAAGTTAAATAATACACATATTGACTATAAATGACAATTTGAGAATTTTCTCTTTGTTATTTTCTTTTGATTTTTCCGGGATAAAAGAGGGAAAAAATAATTTAAATCAAAAATTCAATTAGATGAGATTAAAAAGGTATATTATACGCATATAAATGTTAATTATAAAACAGTTAATGCATATTAATAAACATGATATATGATATGGAATAATTAAATAGACAAATATTAATTGCAAAACAACCAATATACATTAATAATATGTGATATTAATTCAATTATTAGATAGAAATTAAATGGTCATTTCATATATATACTTAAATTATCTATCTATAATATAAATCCTGAATCCACATGCCTATTTACACCCCCTACCCCAATTCTTCATACTTAATTACATTGATGCCATTAGTCCACCATGAAACAAGTCTATATTTACTTTAATACCCTTAAATTTTTTATCATATTATGTCTCTACTACAAATAGACTACTCACTCACTCACCACGTGTGTGCTCAGTCGATTTGACCTGTACACTTTTCCTAAAGCCTCTGTTACTATTGACTACTCCTGTCCATTCAAAATTCAAATTCAAAATTGTAACTTTCAATTCAAATATTTTAAACTCAAATTCAAAAACTGAGATGTACCGGGGCTTTCTTTTTTCTCTATTCCTCTAATCTTCTGATCTTCCTTCCTTTAACCGGTTCTTTTAGTCATGGAACCTGAGGTATGATTTTATAATTCCTTTCATCCATCTTTGTTCGTCGCAGAAGTTTTCTTATTGATTTTATTTGTTGTAAACAAGGTGTTTGATTAAATTCCTAAAAGGCGATGACCATTCTCTCTCAATCTTCCTCTTCTAATTGTGAACGATTAAAGGTACCATCTTTACTGATTTCGTACTTCTTTCGATTTTTTGAGGTTTCAATTGTGTGTGATTTGATCGTGTGTCAAGAATTGTAGGCGGTTATTGAATTGTACGAGTTTTTTGTTGTGTTTCACAGGACATAAAGAACTGAGCAAAGCTGGTTATTTACGGGACATAGTGGTTTTGTTATATTTTCTTTGTTTGCCTTCTATGTGTTTGATAAATGTTCTAAGATAAGTTTTTTGTTTTTGAAGTAGGTTTAATGATTTACAAATTACAAGGATATTTGACATCGTAGATGTGCTAAATGATGAAAAATGGTATGTTTGTACTCTTTCTTTCTCTCTTTGTATATAGGTTTATTCCTCTCATTTTATATTGTTAATATCTTAAAACTAAAATCACAAATTAGCTACTTTGCATTGTTATAATTTCTTTGTTTGCCTTCTATGTGTTTGATACAAGTACTAAGATAAATTTTGTGATTTTAATTTATATGTTACTAATAATTTAAATTGTATTACTTATTTTCAAATCTTCTTCCTTCTCACATGCTCATTGGTTTGACAGGTGCTTTTCTTATTTTTCTTTCTATTATTTGATTTCAAATTTGAATCTTCCTATTTCAAAACTCAAGCTCCTTTTATCTCTCTCAAATATGGAGGATGAGGTATGATTTTTATTTTTATTTTTTTCATTTTCATTAGGGTTTATGTTTGATTTAACATTCCTTCTTGGTGGCATATAACGTTTTTTAGTTTTTATGTAATTATTTTTTTACAGATTTTTTCATGTGGAGTTGCATATTATAGAAGTGGGAATAACATGGTATTACAAAATTTTTGGCTTTATCTCTCTTATAGCACTGCCTTTGTTTTCCAAGCTTCATCTGTGTTCAATTCATGAATTATGATTTGATTACAAAATTTTGTTTATATTGATTATTTTTTATGGGTCATGTTATTTTTCTATTGACATAGTATGACAAAAGATAGTGTGTTATCATACTGTTTGATGAAATGTGTCAATAAAGTTTTAATCTTGATATTGTGTTTTTAATTAAAATTGTTTTGGAGTATGTTTTTTATTAAAATAAATAAAAGTCATGTAATTATGATGTATTTGAATTTGGTCTACGTATGTCATACTCTGCCTTTTGTTTACATAATGTATTTGAATGTATCTCAACTTAGCCTATTTATGTTATGTTTTGTGTGAACTTGACTTGGTATAATGAAAACTTAATGCACTGAAAATGGAAGGGAAGGATGTGAGGATGGAGAAGGCAGAGGAGTATAAAGATTACACTGCTAGCAAAGAGGAAAACACCCCACTGTTGGAAAGGTGACAGAGTTGAAAGATTCAGTTGCGGATATTGTGAGGAGAGCCATGAATATGTTTCTTGGCAAGAAAGAGGAAGTAAGAGATTAGACGGGAGAGACGGCCGAAGTTGTCAAGGTGAGTGATTAATATTAATTATCAACTTCCATTTATTTTTGAGTGAGCGATAAGCTAATTAGATGCAGTTGATAAGTTGATAAGTGATTATCAACTATTTAATGGCATTAATTATTGTTATTGTATGTTTGATATATATTACATCAAATGTTTGATATAATGCATTAATGAGTTTGTTGATTATGACTTAATTCAACTTTTTGTAATTGTTGCAGATTATAATATGAATAATTACAAGACTTATATATTAGTTTATGATTCTTGGAAGGTAATTTGTTAATTTTCTCTCATGTTTTTAGAGGCTATTATATCCTATATGGAAGATGTTGGGTTATATGCAAGAGGTTGGGTTTATGATTCTTGAAAAGTAATTTGTTGTTTCTCTATCAATGAGTTTATTGATTATGAATTTAATATATGTTGTAAAATTATATAATGGCATGCCACTAAAAGTTATTACTAAGTATTAATTTATGTGAGTTATTCTTGATAAGTGACCTAAACAAAGAATGTGGGTGAAGCATAAAAGACCAAATAGTTCAACTTTTGATCCTATTTTTCTTTAATTTGTCAAATATGGCTTGGAATTGGGAAATATGAGAAAACTCTTTCCTTCTGTTTTAGTTGTCTTGCACAAAGATTCTTTTTTTTTTTCCTTTTGACCAAGTTCCTGATCCTACTGATTGAAACCTTTTGATGTTTGTATCGATTATATACATGTGTGTTTGTTTTTACATTTATATCACCTCTTTGTCGTCCATACATCATAGTGCTCTAGCTGCTGCAGATAGTAGGGCCAAGCATAGATTACTATTGTTGGCCAAGGAGTATTGGTTGTGATAAAAATATTAGGTTGACAAATATAAATTGTTGCAACGATATGAATCCAACAATGGATTCTTCATATGCAGAGTTTTTTCCTTACGATGCAGCTTTAACTTTGAGTTAAAACTAAAATTCGGTTGACATAAGTATATTTATGCTTATTGTTTCTTTTATTTTGCAGGTGACTTGCCCATTAAAGAATCTGATGCCAAGGATACAAAACCCCACTTGAATTGGTTGTATTACCCGGTTTGAATTTATGAATTTATGACAGTCCTCAACCAGCATATGTTCCACACCTGACTTGGAACTCTGTAAAATCTAAACAAGCTACTTACACCGGAAATTCTGTAATGGCACAGAAGCATAGAGGAAACTCTCCCAAGGAACTGGTAATGCTCCTTACTCTTTGTATTGTGAAATAGCAAGTTTGCGGATCTGCAACATTTGCAGACAAGGTGGGAATACAAATGTTATTAGTTTTCTTCTTATTTGAGTTGGAAAAGGGTAGAAATGGTGTTAGAATTTGAGATAAATAATTTGAGTTTTATGGCTTCTAATGCTCTATGTAAAATAGATTGTACACTGAGTAAACATCATATAATTTCTTATTTGTGTCATTATGGCAACCCTATTTCACTAGATGGTGTGGTTCTGTAATATATATGCCATTTTGATTTGATTGCTCACTTTACCTCCGAGCCAGTACAGTATAACTAATACTTCAAGGCACTGATACTTGCAGGATAATGAGAATGCACTACTACATGAACTTGCTATGTTAATGTATGACGTTGTAGCCATCCAACACTTTCATGGAGTTAACCCAAAGTTCCTTAAGAATAACCATCTCTTTAGTTACCTTGATTCCGAAGCAGTTGTATTCTGAAACAGTGATGATGGTGGAAGCTGATTCAAGGATAAAACTAAAACTATACCCTTTAATTTAATTGATTCCGGAGGAGTGGAGTGAAGTTATGATTTGTAGTTCCAACTATGCAGTATTGCAGTGTACCATTTTGTGCATTTGCATGTTAAATGAATTCCAGACATTTTTTTATATGATTAAATTTTGTGGGTTTAAATGTCAGCTTTCAAACATTCATTTTCACCTTCTGAAATCCTTTTTTAATTGTTTTGCGCTATTAAGGACCTGTTAAAATAAATTTTGGGGTTGGATTTGTGGTTGAATGCTCTGATTCATTTGATTATAAAATGAATTTATAAAATAAATTTGGTGTTTTTAATTTGGTAAAATTGTTGAATGTGTCAATCATCACTCAAATGAATTTTATAATCCGTTTCCGAATTGCCGAATGTACAAGGACATGATTGGGTTTGTAGAAGTTACATGTAGAAAATACATATAAATTTAGGGGTAATGACTTAATTCATAAAAAATGAATAATAAATAGGATTATGAAAATTGCATTGTGAAAGTGCTAGGCTGTATGCACATAGTAAAATTTTCCTATGGATGATCAATACTTTAATTTTATATCTCATTTTTTTAATTTGATTATATTTGACTTTTTAGGATGATCATGTATCAGTAATAAAATTATAAATGTAATAATTTTTTAAATTTGAAGGATAAAAATAGTCATTTATGTTGGGGATAAAATAATAATGTTAACATTATTTATTATAGATTAGATGATATTTTCAAGGAATATAGCCATATAAAAGGGTGTTTGAGGTTCGATTAGAGTCTTCTTTTAGCTAATTTAATTTATTTGATTTAAAAAATTTTAAGTTATTATGCTAAACATTAACTTTATATAATTTAATTCAATTTAGATCATATTAATTTAAATTCAATTAATTTATAAATCATATTAAAATTTTAATTTTTAATATTTGTATTTAAAAATTATAATATTCAATCAATAGTCAAATCAATTAATTTATATTGAGTTTTTCTAACTCAATTTAATATTAAAATTCTCACTTTTGATTAAGTCGAGGGAAATAAAATTGAATTAATTTAATTTTACAATTTTCATAGCTCATGGTCTTCTCTTACATATGGGTAGAGTTAGCATAAATATTCCAAAATTCGATTATTCTAATTTCTGAACCGGTATCCGATTTTAAAAATTTAAAAATTTTGATATTCAATACATATGTTTCCCAGAATAATCAATCTATTACAGAAGGGGGGTTGAATGTAATAGTGCCTGTAAATCGATTATGAACACAAGTATGTTGAATGGAATACTGTTTTGTATTAATAATGAACTTGAATACAAAACTCTCTCAAGATATAAAGTTCTTAAGAGCTGCTAGGTTACAAGATATTGCTTTTATGAATTCGATCTTTAATTATAACCTATCTCTGTGTTTATATAGACACAGCTACAAATACAATTACAAAACAGATTATGATAAGAATAGATTTAATAAGGTAATTTGACTTGCACTTGAATTCCTTCTTACTATCCAAATCAGACTCTGATTTGTCTGTTTCCTTTTCTGATAAACTCTGGAGCTAAACTCTGTCGGTTTGTCATTCTCTGATTTGAGCATTCTCTGTTAGAGTAAACTCTGATTGAGTATTCTCTGGTAGAGTAAACTCTGACCGACAGCTTCCTTAAACGCTGATGACGTCAGCATAAACTCTGTTTAGTAATCTCTGACAATCACCAGTGTTTGCATTCCTAACAATCTCCCCCAATTTATGCTTTAAGAATTAAAACATAAATTTCACTTATGATGTCAGAAATACAAGACAAATGCACCAGAGTTTATTTACCCTTTTTAGACTTAGATTCTTCTGTAAAATAATTCTTCTTTCAGAAATTGACTTAGGAGCTTCTCTTCAGCATTTTTCAGTAAGTCAACAAGCTTCTCCTTCAATTCCTTCATGTTTTCAGAAGAATCATCTATTTGAAATATTGCAGCCCTTAGAGCATAAATTGATGACCTTTCCATCCTTTCATCTAAGACAATGCAACAGGTCTTCATTCCATCAGGATTTAAAATTAGTGTAGGAATCCCTAACACCATCTTGACCTTTGCATCTCCCTTTCTCATAGCTCTTCTTGTTCCATCTTCAAGTAAATACCCAAACTCATAATCTTCAGACTTTATCATCATCAATCTTTCACTCTTCTTCTTTTCAGCTATTTTTCTTTCAAGAATCTTTCTCCACTTTGAAGTTGCTTCATTTTCATCATTGAGCAGATATAGAACATGTTCAAGTTCTTTAGATGCCTTATCCTTCAGATTTTCTTCAGCAATCTTCAAAACTCTCCCATCTTCTAGAAAATACAGAAGCTTCTCCTTAGCTTGAGCTCCATCAAAACTATCTTTCACTATGTTAACAGATATTAATTTGTCAAGATGTTCTTGAGACAGCTCTTCTTCAGGTTTATCTTTTAATGAATAAGGATCTCTGAAGATGTTTGCTTCACCTCTGTAGATCTTAGCATGTGTATCACCAATACCACCCTTGTTGTTTCCAAGCCTGGCATTGAGTGTCAGAGTTTGAGTTGTAGTCCACAGAGGATCAGACTTTTTCTTTCTGATCAGAGATGGTTGATGATCTTCTTCTTCAACATCAAACCTAGATCCACCTGGTAGAAAAGTTGTTCCCATCATAGTAAGAGATGTTTGTGGTTTGGTTGGAGCTTTTTGTTGAATTCTTGAGGATGATCTGGTTTGAATTTCTGAGACTTGTTTTGGTTGATCAATTATCTTAGGAACTTCAACAGATTTGATTTGAGTAGGCTTGGATTCTGACTTCTTCTTTTGAGCAGGTGCCTTTTTCACATATTTTCTCTTCTTCTTTTCTTGAGCATTTTTATTTCCAGACTTTTTCAGTTCAGCTTCCACAGCAACAGGATCCATTCCTGGATTTTCTTCTTCAAACATTTTCTTTGCCAGTTCTGCATCTTTTAAGTTTTGTTCTTCAATCCTCTCAGGCTTATCTTCTTCTTCAAGCCTTTTTGCTAATTCCAAATCAGCATCTATCAGAGTTTGCTTGTCGTCAGAGTTTACATCAGACTTTGATGTCATCAGAGTTTGTGAGGTTGTCAGAGTTTGTTTTCCTTCCTTATGACTCCCATGATTTTCATCATCAGGTTTGTCAGAGTTTAGAATTTCATCCTCCTTGCATTTGTCTGAATCCTTGCATTTGTCTGAACCCGTCTCCCCCTTTCTGACATCATTCCCAATGTGCTCAGTAAAAAGTTGAACGAAGTTTGTGAGCATGCCCTGCATAGAAGTGACAGAGACAGAAATCGCATCAACCTTGGATTCCAAAGCATTCTGCTTGTCTGAAATGTTCTTTATCTTCATGCCTAAAGAATTCTGAGAAGTAGAGAAGGTAGATTCAACAGCTGCTGTAGATTTAGTGACAAAGTCCTTAAGACCACTAACTTCACTCTTAAGTCCTTTGGTCATTATGGTGGATGCCTTCAAGAGTGTCTTGAGTTCTGGAGAGTTTATTTCTTTATCAGCTTTATTGACCAAGTCAATAACATGAGGCCATGGAATATTTGCCTCAGGAAACTTCCAAGAGAAATCCCAGATTTCTTGTCTGTGAGAGGTAAGGTAATCTTCAGTTGAAGTCTTTGGAGTAGAAGAGGAATCCCTTCTGACACCCTCTGCATTTAGATCAGCCTCAATTTGACCTTTGAGATTTTCCACCACCATGTAATCAGGATAAGCCATTTGCAATCTGTCAAGTGCATCATAAGAGTTGACAGGCCACCTTTTGGTGTTATACCGCTGTGTGAAGGGAATGGAGAGATCTGTGACTACTTCATCAGCAAAAATCACATCATCAGAATCTGAGTCCTTTCCATCAGAATTTAATAATTCAGCAGTGTTTGGCACAGCATCAGAGTTTGCAGAAATAGGTAAACTCTGAGTACCTGCACAAATAACAGAACACCCTAAATCACTCTGATTTTTTAAAGTAATCTCATTACTTCTCACATCACACATATCATAACTTTCAATAGTTAGATTTTGCTCACTAGAAGTAACTAACTTCGTTCTCAATTCTACCTCTCCTTTTGCCAGATCCTGTGTCTGCCTCTCATTAATTCTGTTTTCCACACATTTTACCTCAGACTCACCAGAAAGGTTCAACACACAATGTCCTACAGAAATAAGAGGTGGCTGAGAAAGGATATCTGTAGTCACATGAATAGGGGTATCCTTTTTAGGACTATCCATGATCATCCCAGCAGTAAATGTAGGAAACATAAATTCTGAACTTATGCAATCAAATGAGGTGCTCTTGGATTTGCTTGAAATCTAGCACATAGACATGTGGCAAACATTATGTCTGGTCTACTTGCAGTTAAATAAAGTAGAGAACCAATCATTCCTCTGTATGCTGTAATATCAACAGGTTCTCCAGTGTCTTGATCAAGTTTTGTTGCAGTAGCCATGGGAGTTGTAGCAGATGCAGAATCTTGCATTTGAAATTTAGTGAGTAGATTCTTTGTGTATTTAGACTGATTAATGAAGATCCCTTCTTCAGTCTGTTTCACTTGTAAACCCAGAAAATAACTCAATTCTCCCATCATACTCATTTGATACCTGGACTGCATTAACTTTGAAAATCTTTCACAGAGTTTCTCATTAGTGGAACCAAATATAATATCATCAACATATATTTGAACCAATAATAAATCCTTACCTTGAGTTCTATAAAACAAGGTTTTATCAATTGTTCCTCTAGTGAAACCATTTTCAAGTAAGAATAGAGCCAGAGTTTCATACCAGGCCCTTGGTGCTTGCTTTAGTCCATATAAAGCTTTATCCAGTCTGTAGACATGATTTGGATATTTTGGATTGACAAAACCAGGTGGTTGTTCAACATAGACTTCTTCTTCAAGTTCACCATTTAAGAATGCACTTTTAACATCCATTTGGTAGACCTTGAATTTCTTATTTGCAGCATAAGCAAGAAAAATTCTGATTGCCTCAAGTCTAGCTACAGGAGCATAGGTTTCATCATAATCAATCCCCTCCTGTTGTGAATAACCTTTGGCTACCAGTCTTGCCTTGTTTCTTGTAATTATTCCATCAGAGTCTGTCTTGTTCCTGAATACCCATTTTGTGCCAACAATAGATCTGTTCTTTGGCCTTGGAACTAGGGTCCAAACTTCATTCCTTTCAAACTCGTTCAATTCTTCCTGCATTGCAGTAATCCAATCTGCATCTTTCAAAGCATCTTCAATCCTTTTTGGTTCTGTTTGTGAAAGAAAACTATGAAATAGACATTCATTTTGAGTAGCTTTTCTTGTTTTTATTCCACTCTCCAGATCACCTATGATTAAATCAGGTGTGTGATCTTTGGTCCATTTTCTTGGATGTGGAAAGTTCCTTGAACTAGATGCTCCCCCATGATCTGTGCCTTCATAGAATGATCCTTCTGTAAATGATGATCCTCCCCTTGAAGATGTGTTTCCATCAGTGTTTGATGTCTCAGAGTTTATGTACTCAGAGTTTGAATTATCAGAGATTGAGGTATCAGTGTTTGTGGTCTCAGAGTTTGAAAGATCAGAGTTTGTGTTGTTCAGAGTTTGGTCAGACTCTGATATTTCAATTGTTGAATCTCCAATGTCAGTATGTGATTGTTGTTGCTCCCCCTCAACATGTGCAGTTTCTTCAATTTCTATTTCAATCATTTCTGAATCAGAGTTTAAAGAATCAGAGTTTACCTCTCCAGGATTTGGTTGATCAGTGTTTATCTCGTCAGAGTTTGGTTCAACAGAGTTTATTTTCTGCAGTTCATTCTCAAATCTCAGTGTTTCTTGTGCATCTTTATCATATAACCCAGCTATCTTCCCTTCATCAAAGGAGACATTAATTGATTCCATGACTGTCCTTGTCCTTAAATTGAATACTTTGAATGCCCTTGAAGAGGTTTTAGAAGTTGTTGCATATCCAATAAAAATTCCCTCATCTGCTTTAAGTTCAAACTTCTTCAATTGTTCAGGATGTGTCTTGAGAATAAAACACTTGCTTCCAAAGATGTGAAAGTACTTGACATTAGGCTTTCTTCCTTTCAAAGATTCATATGGAGTCATTCCATGTTTGTTAATTAAGGAACAATTCTGAGTGATGCATGCAGTGTTCACAGCTTCTGCCCAAAAATAAGTAGGTAGCTTTGCTCCTTCGAGCATTGTTCTGGCAGCTTCTATTAGAGTTCTGTTCTTTCTTTCAACAACACCATTTTGTTGAGGTGTGCCAGGTGCTGAGAATTGTTGAGTGATGCCTTTTGTTGAGCAGAATTCCTCCATTGTAGAGTTCTTAAACTCTGTTCCATTGTCACTCCTTAGATTCTTTACTTTGTGAGTTGATCCATTCTCAATCATTGCAATATGATCAATAATTGTTTCTGCAGTTTCATCCTTCTTGTGCAAAAAGTATACCCAAGTAAATCTAGTGAAATCATCAACTATTACCAGAGTGTATTTCTTCTTTCCAATGGACATTATGTTAACTGGACCAAATAAGTCAAGATGCAATAGATGAAAAGGTTGATCAATAGAGTTTTCAGTTTTGCTCTTGAAAGATGTCTTCCTTTGTTTGGCCTTTTGACATGAATCACAGAGTCCATCAGGATGAAATTGAACTTTTGGAAGACCTCTAACTAGGTCCTTCTTTACCAATTCATTAATGTTTCCAAAGTTCAAGTGACACAACTTTTTGTGCCAATTCCAGCTTTCCATTGGTGATGCCTTTCCAAGTAGACAGGTCAAGGGACCATTAGAATTAACATCCAAGCTAGCTTCAAATAGGTTGTTATGTCTGTGGCCAATAAAAGCTACTTTTCCATTTTTCTTGCTTTTCACTTCACAATGAGTTCCATGAAATTCCACAGAGAAACCTTTGTCTGTCATTTGACTCACACTGAGCAGATTATGTTTGAGTCCTTCAACCAAAGCTACATTTTCAATGATGACATTTCCAATCACAATGTTGCCATATCCCAGTATTCTTCCTATGTTGCCATCTCCATAAGATACTGCTGGGCCAGCCTTCTCCTCAAACTCTGAAAGCAGGGATTTATTTCCAGTCATATGTGCAGAACATCCACTATCAATTACCAGAATGTTTTTCCTGTTTTCCTGCAATCAGTAAATGCAATTTAATTAGAAGATTTGGGGACCCAAACTAGTTTGGGTCCTTTCTTTGAAAACTTGTTAACTTTTGCAGCAGAAGTTCTTTTGTCAGAGTTTGTGTTAACAGAGTTTACATGATCAGAGTTTGCATTCACAGAGTTTGTACTGTCAGAGTTTACACTCCTTTTATCAGACTTTATCACATACATTTGCTTGACAGTATGTTTTGGAGAATCACTCTTTTGAGACTTTGGTTTGTAAGAATTGTAATACAAATTATGATAATCTTTGCATGTATAAATGGAATGCCATAAACTACCACAATGAAAACAGGGATTGTATCTTGTTTGTTTTCTAGCCTCAAACCTAGGTCTTTCAGATTCTTTCTTTTTCTTTTGTTTGCAGTCAATAGCAAGGTGATTAGAATTACCACAAGTAAAACAGATTTTCCTAGGAGCATCAGGGATATTTATGTAATTATTCTCCTTAGTAATTCCTACTTTACCATTCCTATTTCTTTTCACCTTCTTAGTTTTATTAGTGACTGCCTTCAACTTTTCTTTAAGTTGCTTCTGTGAAAGTAACCCTACATTCACCTTCTTAAGATCTAGCACACTATTATTTTTAGAGCATTCAGGGAGAGTTTTCTTATCATTACTAGCTCTAACAAACTTCACAGGTTCACTCAATGTTCCTTTTATGTGTGAATTAGTATGAATTTCTTTATCAGATTCATAACCTAAGGCAGATGTCCAATTCTTTTCAGAAAGCATTTGTTGGACCTTCTTACCAGAGTTTGTCCAAACTCTGAAGGTCTCTTTTTCCTTAGCTATCTCAGATTTCAAATATGTGACTTGTATTTCCAACTGAGTTTGCATGTGTATAGCATTCTCACAGTCTTTCTTAAAACTAAGCATGTGAACAAGTTCAGTTTCAAGAAAGTCATTCCTAGCATTCAGAGTTTGTATTTCAGATTTTAATCTTTCATTCTCAAGAGATTGTGATTTAAAGCTAACATGCAGATTTCTAAGAAAAGACTTTAGTTCATGAATATCTTCAGTATCAAAATTGAAAACAGAGTTTGGTACCTTGTCAGAGTTTAAAATGGGAGAATTAGAGTTTGCCATGAGAGCATAGTTAGTTTCTTCTTCAGAGTCTGAGGAATCCATCCAATCGTTCTTTGATGTGATGAGAGCTTTCCCAGATTCCTTGCTTCTGCACTCAGTAGCAAAGTGTCCCATCTTGTTGCACTTGTAACACTTGACCTTTGATTTATCAAGAATTTTTGATTTTGCATCTCTATTTTCCCTTTTTCTGAATCTGTCTTTCTTGTCTGTCTCACTATGCTTCTTCTGAAAGTTTCCTTGCTTCCTAAATTTTCTGTATTTCTTGAAGCTTTTGACAAACATAGCAAACATCTCCATCATGTCAGAGTCTGAAGAATTTTCAGAGTTTTCATCGGAGTTTGCCTCAAACTCTGATTCACTGCTATCTTGGAGTACTACTTCTTTCCCTTTCCTTGTTGAAACCTTAAGCACCTTTTCTTTTGGTTCTTCAATTTTTGCTTCAACATTCAAAGCAATAGGTCTTGCCTTGTTACTCTTTCTATTTCTTCTTTGCTGTAACTCCAAATCATGAGTTTTCAATTTGCCATAAACTTCATCTAAGGACATCTCATCCAAGTCAGCCCTGTCTCTTATCAAGGATGTCTGCAGATCCCATTCTTCTGGAAGAGCCCTCAGAAATTTGGTGTTTGAATCTTCATTGTCATATACTTTATCCACCAAAGCTAAGTTATTCAACAGAGTTAGAAATCTATCATAGATATCTGTGAGGGACTCATTCTGCTTAGCCTCAAAGTATTCATATTCTTGGATTAGAACAGATCTTCTATTTTTCTTTATCTCCTTGGTTCCTTGACATTGAACCTCCAGTGCATCCCAGATTTCTTTGGCAGTTTTGCAAGCTATTACCCTGTTAGACATTACAGAGTCAAGACTGTTATGTAGAATATTTCTTACCTTTGCATCTTTCAAGACTTCCTGTTTTTCTTCATTAGTCCATTCTTTCTTGTCCTTCAGGGTGTAATACTCAGGGATTTGTCTTCCTTCCACAATTGTAGAAGGCACCAGTTTGGTTGGTAGGTACTGACCTGTATGGATCCTATCTAAGTAATCAGGATCAGTTGCTTCTAAGAACATCATCATCTTCACCCTCCATGTAGGGTATTCAGCCTTCTTCAATATTGGAATTCTGATGCTCTCATACTTGTTTCCAGACATGATTATTTGATCTTTTTGAGTTGAAATTTACAACCTGCTCTGATACCAATTGTTTCCCAGAATAATCAATCTATTACAGAAGGGGGGTTGAATGTAATAGTGCCTGTAAATCGATTATGAACACAAGTATGTTGAATGGAATACTGTTTTGTATTAATAATGAACTTGAATACAAAACTCTCTCAAGATATAAAGTTCTTAAGAGCTGCTAGGTTACAAGATATTGCTTTTATGAATTCGATCTTTAATTATAACCTATCTCTGTGTTTATATAGACACAGCTACAAATACAATTACAAAACAGATTATGATAAGAATAGATTTAATAAGGTAATTTGACTTGCACTTGAATTCCTTCTTACTATCCAAATCAGACTCTGATTTGTCTGTTTCCTTTTCTGATAAACTCTGGAGCTAAACTCTGTCGGTTTGTCATTCTCTGATTTGAGCATTCTCTGTTAGAGTAAACTCTGATTGAGTATTCTCTGGTAGAGTAAACTCTGACCGACAGCTTCCTTAAACGCTGATGACGTCAGCATAAACTCTGTTTAGTAATCTCTGACAATCACCAGTGTTTGCATTCCTAACAACATATTTATTTTTTCTAAAAATAAAGTTACTATTATTTTATATTGTGATTTTTTAAAAAAATTATTTAAATACAATTTGGTCATTAAATTAGATTTATAAAAATATTTAAATACAATTTGGTCTTAATGAATATTATAATACTTAATTAGAGCAACAACCAGAATAAATAAATTTATATAACAAATATAAAATTTTGAAATTTTCTATTAAATTTTAATTTAATTGGTTCAAATTTAATATGATAAATTTATTTTCAAAAATTATTTAATTATATAACTATTTAATATAAGTATATATATTTGTAGTTAAATTATTTAATAAATAAATATAATTTATAAATATATATATACGCCAAGCGAAGCGGGCAATAATGCTAGTAACATATACTTATTAGATAGGGGTTAAATTGTCATTTCAAATTATTAAATTTGCTCCTATATATAATATAATAGAAGATTAGATTTGAAGTGTGTGCATTCAGTTCTACAGAAATGTATCTTCAATAGTGGATGATGAACAAGAGACTCACTTATTTCAATTCTGCGCTCAAATTTGATTGACCAGCTCACTTTTTAATCCTTCAGCCTTCTCAGTAACTCGCATACTAACGAAAGAACAATGAGCATTCGGGATCATTTAATGTACCAGGCACAGCAACACTTTGTCATAGAGCAGTGACTGACAACCCCTGTAATAATTAAAGAAACCATCGTGAAACAATCACTGACAACTAGGAACTATGTTTAATATATATGAAAAGCACTCTCATGAGTCTAGGAGAGTGGAATTAAGGAGAAATCAAAAGTAAGTAAATGAGAGGAAGAACTTCGACTCAT
Organism: Oenanthe sinensis; assembly: GCA_028671895.1. NCBI lineage: Eukaryota > Viridiplantae > Streptophyta > Magnoliopsida > Apiales > Apiaceae > Oenanthe > Oenanthe sinensis. The sequence continues at coordinate 21,151,420 of CM053801.1, forward strand.
ACTTCAAGTAAAAATTCCATTTTATGATGAACAAGAGGATGAATTAAATTGGGTGATAAAGGGTTACCAATACGATAGAATCCCCGGAGTAGAGAGAAGAACAGAGAACTACGGTTGATGCTCAGCACCTTGGACAATCCCAGTACAATGTCCTCTAACTTGGTGCATAAAGTTTTTACAAGGACTCACTCAAACTGGTTTTGTGGAGGAGTAATCTGGTAATGGTAATGTTTCCAACAGATGTCATAAACATTTATTGATGAATTCAGTAAAGAAAGAACTGCTTGGTAACAAAATGATCATATTGAATAGAAAGTGTCTATGAGTTGAAAATTTCTAGATTCTAAACTCCAATACTCTCCCAGGATATATATATACAAATTAGCACTAAAAACTACTCTACCGAATACATGTTATGATTATATAGCAAAATGCTCAAATCTTTAATTAGTATCAGGCAAGTTTCATCTCCAGTTCGTTCTCTTCACTTTCTCTTTCGTTAAATAAATTCTTGAATTATGAATTGACATAGAGTTACATAGAGCTATTAGTTAAATAAATCCAACCCATTTGTTGATATTTGTAATTTAACTCATAAACTATTTAGACGCTTTTGCAAGTTGAATTCGATTAGCTTATCACATTTTTCATTTTTCTTCACATGCAATACATGCATGAAGCATGGTCCTAGAACCGTGAAAAACTGCAAACTTTATTACATTATTATTCTTTTATCTTTTTATATATAGTTGAATTTCGATTAAGTAATAATTGATAAAATAATAATTTTATTAAAATAATATTTTCTCCAACATAACGAAAATTGTATATTTTTACTCTCGATAAATTAATAAACTTGATAAATTAAATTTTTTTATCCCAAGATTATTCTTTTAAACAGATTTAACGGTAGAGTATTGCATTGACCATAGTAGTACTCCATCTTTTATACATTCTCCGACAAATCATTAGTAATTATACTTTTATATATATACTACCTTATAATCTACGCTTTATATTAATAAATTATATATTAATTACTTTATATGATTATTTAATTTAATATAATAATTTATTTTATTATTAAATTTTTATATGTTATTTATATATTATTATGATATATTAATTTTTTATTTTAATATTCATGAGATATGATTAATAGGTTGTAATTTTAAATAAATTAAAAAACGGTGATAAAATTAAGTTAAATGTTAATACAACTATATTAGATAAAATTATATTATAATATAATTACAAAAATAGAAATTATATTCGATAATTTAAATATAGAATAATATTACCTGTGAACAATTGTATAAAAGAAGATTACACCGTTTGATAGAATTGTATGTATAATATATATAGTATACATAAAATATTTTATATAATTTAAATATTTAAGTTAATGTGGTAATTTATTTATTTTATTATTAAGAAGGAGGATTTTAACATTATTCTTAATAACAAAAATATATGCTATAATTTAAATATAATATAATATTACACGTGAGTAGTTGTATAAAAAGAGTATTACACAGGTGATCGAGTTGTATATATAATATATATAGTATAAAATAATTATTTTATATGGTTTAATATTTTATTTAATATGATAATTTATTTCATTTTATTATTAAGAAAGAGAACTTTACTGATGATAAAGTTGTATGTATAACATATTTGTTCTAAATAGAGTTGTATATATAATATATATGTTTGATAAAGTATATTCTAATTAAATTTAATTAAAAAATGAGTTTAAAGTTGAGTAGGAGAATCATAATATATATATTATTTTAATTATAAAATTATAATTTCAAATAAATTAAAGTGTTTGAATGATGATGAAATCAGGCCCCGTTTGCCTCAGCTTATAAGCTGAAAAAAATGATATATATGTACTTTTTTTGAAAATAAATAACTTATTTTCAAAATAAATATTAATTTCTAAAATAAATATTAATTTTCAAAAAAAATATAAAAATACTTTTTTAAAAAAGTAACTTATTACTTATAAGCTAAGTCAAACACCCCCTGAAACATGTTAATTAGTAGATTATGAGTAGAACTCTATATTTTAATTAAAATTTAATTAAAAGAGTGTATTTAATATAGCATAATAATAAAATTTTATTAATATAAATAAAATAATATTATTATTTTAATATTCAAAAAATTTAATTAATAAACTATGATTTTAAATAAATTAAAGAGGTTGAACAATGATGAAATTGAAACATATTAGTAGTTTGTAATTACAATTGTATATTTAAATTAAAAGAGTATGTTTGAAATTAAATAAGAGATAGATATTTGTATTTGAAGTTAAGTGAAAAATAAAATGATCGGAACGGAGTACCGACCGAGCATTTGCCCATAGTATAGATGTTTGATGTATTCTTAATTCGAAGATCAGTGCTTTTATCTGCTAGGGAAGGTTGAATGATATTACTAAATTAATATCAGTGTTGGTAGGTAAAGAAACCTCTCTCTAAAAAATCCTAGCAGTCTCTCAGTCTGTCATCTCCCTTTGATGGTAAATCAACAATCGCCGGAGGCCTCTATCTTATTTTATTCTTTTTTTTCTTTCAATAATATCCCTTTTTAGGTGAGATTTGTTTTGATATATCCAATTTTTTGGGTTGTTATGTTTCTTCTTGTGAGAGTCTTCTTGTGAGAGTCTGGTTTATTTTGATTTGTTTGCTATTATTTGGTTAATTAAGAATGATTCGTATAGTGTACCGGGAATCTGGAAAACTCACATCAAGGTTGAGATTGTAACACCCCGAAACCCTGGCTTGGCGGTTTCGGGTGCCACAACACATCTCATCACAAATCTCAGATTGGATAAGTATAAAACTTACCTGATCGCAACGGCGCACGGCCAGCAATCAACTCAATAATCACCTTTATAGAGGAACGGCGCTGTGCCAAGCGTAACCCGGAATCCACACACCACAAGTCTAAATATAATATTACACATCTCAAAATAATATTATTACAAGTCATAAATCTCTTGTTGTCTAAAACATCTAAACTAGTTCGACAACTGGACCAAGAGGCTATAAACAAAGGGTTAAACAACCCAAAACATCTCGGCTTTGAACAATCCTCTTCCCCTTATCAGTTAGTTTGGGGTTCTCGGTGTTCTCACGTTTAACTGTGAACAAAGTCACAAAAGAAAATACACAAGTACGAGCAAATGATTGCTCAGCAAGTACACCACGGGGGCGATCAATAAATGAATAATTATCATAAATAGCAGAGGTTAATAAATTTTAAATGATAGGTTGTAAATTTTAAATTTTGTCTTCGCAAGTCGCAACTTAAGTTTAAATTTTTCATAGAATATAATTTATTTAAAATTTTATTTTTATTTTCAATTTATATTATAATTACAAATTTTAATTTGAATTGGTGTTTAAATATAGTATTAACATAATATATTCAAATTAATTTTTATCAGAATATAAAATTCGTGTTTTAAAGGAAATTCAAGAATTTCCCATTTTGTTACAAGGATATTCATTTTCTGTTTGGGGCGAGAATCGAGATGAAAAATCATCCATGTTCAAAGAACTGAGCGTGTTCGAAAATTGATTTCAGTTAAATGGTGGGAAGAATATTCTCTAAATTGAAGTGATTAGAGCATCTCTAATATTACCTCCCTTTCAATTAAAATAATAATGTGTTATTATTTTTTATCTAATATTTATATTTTTTTCTTATACAACCTTTATTTGTGTTAGTCAAATTTTTACCTAACAAGTTACATATCTTCTATATTTAATCAATATTTAAAAATTATACATAACCTTTAAAAACTATTATATCCAACACATCATTAGCTTTATATATATACTAATTAAAATAATTATAAATATTATTTTTAAATATAACTAATGATTATAACTACGTTAGACTATTGGAGTACAAGTTTTCACCGCTTAACAAATTTTAACTAATCATTATTTTACCTAATCATTTTATCAAATAGCCGGGAGATGCTCTAACTATCCATAACAAGGGTGAGTAGACATATGGTATGCAGCAAGCTTAATGCATGCTAGCTGTGATGTGCACGATTTTTTTTTTATTTTTTTGTCAGCCGATGTGCACGATTTAATTGTAACTTGTATATCCAGTAAGTACAGTTAGTAGTTTCTAACGTAATCTTGGTCAAATTCATTATGTTTAAAGGGTTAATTATGATACACTTGAAAAGTATTTTTATCACAAGTTGGTTTTGAGATCGTTAGTTTTACTCCGATCAGATTTCGGACTTCGGAGGTTATAAGAATGATGCAAAATCGATTTTTGATCATCTATTTATTTTAGGCGGAGGTTTTATAATTAGTTCAGGCAGCAAGAAATTGTAAGATACAAATGAAAAAAGATGAGCTTATAGCTTGTAATACTATTCATGTTATCTAGATAAAACATTTCTTAAACTAGATATAAATCTTGATTCGACAAATAGACCTTTTGTCTTTTGAAATTATCTGTGAAAATATATCGTTTGATTTATAGCGAGGTGTAAACAATCCAAACTTTGGATTTAACAAATTTTTAGCTAGTAGTCAAGGAAAGGTTGTGAATAAAGATATCAAAAATAATTAGTACAATTTTCTTTTAAAATAATGAATTTATGATCAAATATTTTTCCATTACAATAACTTACGATAAATTTAAAATTTTATTATAAATTCAGCGCGTCCAATATTTTAGTTGTAAATGATTTTATTTATTATAAATATTTTGCAGATGGGTGAGTGGGTTCTAATCGGATGAATATTATTTTAAGTTGAACCTAGGTCTATTGTCTCACCTCTCTGATAGGCGGAATAAAGCTGATAGCTGCATTGATATGCATGTTTATTTAACAAATTTTATCTGTTATGCTTTGCTATCTTATCTGTGCATCAGGCTCCATCAAGCAGGGCAAGATTCACAAATCACATCAACATTACAATTTACAATCAACTATATATATCTGATCAGAATGTAGTTCCAAGTTAGTACTGTACTTCCTTTTGGCAAAGGAACAACATACATACGTACAAGTAACAGGACCAATAATTATAATAGGTATATCTAGATTTTAAGTTATCGATTGGAGTAATAGATATTTATTCGAGAGAAATTAAGCTCAAGATGCGAGGGAATGAATAGAGCCAAACTCATGTTATTCCCAAATGCATTATCACTTTATGTGGCTTATATGATGTATAGAATTTACGTTAATGGTATACTTTTTATATATAACCCAGACGGTAAAAATGGGTGAGTAACTTTCGGAAATCCAACCAGATTAGGGCTGTTTTTATTAATTACTCCTCTCGTCCCATATTTTTTGTCTCATTTTGACTTTTCAAAATTAAATTAATCAATTTTGACGAACAAATTAATTATATTATATAATATATATATATATATATAGAAAAATATTATAATAAAATTTAACTATTCTATTTTATGAATTAATTTATAAAGTTGTAAAATTATAAATAAATATTTTTAAATTGTTAGTCTAAATTAAAAAAAATAACTTTGAAAAGTCAGACAAGAATTATGGGACGGAGGGAGTAACACTTTTTCTCCTTGCAAAAGGCAAAAATATAGATTAAAAACTTTACAACTAGTCTAAAAATGGTGTGGGATATGGAGTATGGACCGCTATTTAATTATATAATTTTTTTTTCTTATTATATTTATTATCTTTTTTAGTTAATAAATTATTTGATTTAAATTTAATTATTTTTTAATATATATTTAAAATTTATTCTTTTTAATCCAACTATTTTAATTAATTAAGAGTGTAACCGATCAAAAGTCACTAACTCAACTTTCACATAAATAATTTTAATACTTGAAATGTTTAATAGTACATATACGATATAATAATATATTATAATAATTCAATATTTAAAATTTAATATAAAAAACTAAACTCTATGTTTTAATATTATAATTTAATAAAACTAATATATATCAAATTGATTATATCAAATTATATTCAGAGACAAAAGTTATTAAGAATACTCACGAGATATCTATATATCCTACACCATATTTCACTTATAATATAAATATTACATAAAATATATAGTTCCAAATATTTCATTTAAAATAATTCACTGAATAAAATTTTATATTCGAATTGCCCAAATTATTTTCGTACTATATTTAAATTTTATTTCTATGAATTGTGTCTCGGAACATTGAGAATAATCAGAATATACATGTATCGAAGAAGTGAAAGCAACATCAGTTTCAGGATGCATCCATTATGTTCTAATTTGATTTATGCATCAAGTCTCATCAATCCAAGTCTTCTTATCCTTTCAACCCTATCTCCACCGGCAGACGATAAAATATGACCTATAGGCATAGTCATTCAATAATTGATTACTAACTCCAGTAATGAAGAAAATACTTTCTTATTATATCTTAAATTCGACAAGTGAATAGAAAAATGTCGCGGGGTTTATAATTTTAGATCCGTTTATTTATTAAATAGTTAATTTATAAATTGAAAAATATATAATTTTTTAATAATTTATTTATCTAGATAAATAAAAGAGGCTTTTTTTGTATGCCCAATATGAAATTAGAAATTCGGAAGTGGGGTTAAAATATTTATTATTAAATTTTGATAATTAATTGGGATTCAAAACATTTCTTTATTGATTTGTAACTAAAAGTTGAATTTAATTAAAATTAAAAATTAACTGATAATAATTATAAATTAGATTATCATTTAATTAGAATTATAATACGAATAGAAAAATAAATAAGTGACATGTATACGAATAAATTATATCTTGTTAATCTTTAATATATCTATACTATATTATAATATTCAAGAGAACTTTTTTTTGAAATACTGAGGTGAATTATAAAAAAAAATCCTAACCGGCCAATCTTATGTGAACCATAGAAACGATCATAAACATCCAATTTTAATAAAATTTAATTTTAGAAAAGATATATATCATACATACAACTCTATCCTCAATTGTCATTCTTTTATACAACTCATCACGGATAATATTATATTATATTTAAATTATATTCTATATTTTTTATTTTAAGAATCTTACTTATCCTATAATTTTTATTTAATATATCATTAAATTTTATAAATATTAATATATAAATATCATTGTATAGAAAAACGTAAAAAAAATTTAACAATTACAACCTAACGGTTATTGTATTTATTAAAAATATAATAATAACCACAATTATTTCACTTCACTTCAAACTCTAGTCTCCAACCTATCCTAAAGAACCGCATCCCACCGGAGAATTTCTCTATTCAATTCTCCATAACCCAGAAAGCAAATAACAAAATAACCTCGTTATAAACTAATATAGAAAGAATTAAAAAAGTTTATTACTTATTTATTAATATATGTAATATACCACAACCTTGACGATAAAATATAAAATATAATTTGAGGTACCCCTGGTGACTCGGTCCTAAATTTTCGCAAACAATGGCATAAATTAGAGTTCCAAAATTACTGTTGATACACAACATATACGGGTAATACATGTCACTTCAAAATATAATCATTTAGCCCAAATTTATATAATCAAATATACACATTGTTATGAATGAGATGTACAGAAACTAGACAGGGGGGTGAATGTATGGTTTCAAACTTTGAATTTCTTTTGAATCTGTTTAATGTATGAACTGATTTTATCTTGTGTGTAGCTTTTGTAATTTAACAGTGTTTACTTAAGAATTGCGGAAACAAAACAAACACTCAAAGTTTAACTTTCAAACTAATTGTGTATTAGAATGAAATGCTACAAATATGCGATTCTTGAATCTCAGCTTCTTGTTCTTGAAAGAAAATAAGGTATGAAAACTATTCCACACTCTAACTTGTGAAGTTGTGCTATTAGCTATATAGACAACATGTCTCATGTGCACATGTTTTCACATGTTATTTTTCTATAACTAGAAATAAACAAAACTACTTTTTACATTGTACACAATCTATTTCTAGCTAAGGTCTATGACTTGATAGTATGCTCCATTTTGCTTTCTTCCTTTTGTCTTTGTCTTGTTTTCTTTTCAAGTTTCATTGTAGACTTGTCATTATCTTCAAAGGTTTAACTGACCTGATCAAGACAATTCTTCAATTTACTTGTTTTATTTTTCTTCAAATTTTCTTGAAATTAGCTGTTTGAAACATTCGAATATTCAAATGTTCTTGCCTCGAGAAGTCATCACACAAACTTCTCAATCAACTACTTCTGAGACTTCTCGATCAGCCTTTTAACTTGTTACTTCTCGAATGCCTAGACTTCTGGATTGATTATAGCTTTGATGACTTCCCGATTAGGCTAGACTTCTCGAATGGTCTACTACCACAGACTTCTCGATTGACCTCTTCACTTAGCCTTCTCGATTGCTTCCTTATCTAACTTCTCAATTTATTTTACCGGACTTCTCGAATGATTACATTATTGTACTTCTCGAATGGCTCCAATATTTTGACTTCTCGATCAGACAGACTTCTCGATCAAATACTGAGCCATGGAGAGTTTTGAGAACACATCTTTAACTTCTCTATCAGTGTGACTTCTCGAATGATCATTTGCCTTATAAACAATTCATTTTCTAAACTCCTAATTTGATGTGACCTTTATTCTCCTGAAGCATGATCCACGGAATCTTGAATCTTCTACCAGTCCAATTATTTTTTATATCACTCATTTACATTTGGAGTTACAGTAGAAACATGCTTCTGACTGCAAATACATAATTAAAGAAATTAAGTCACTATCTAATACAAGAAGTACTAGAGTGTTACAATATGACAAGTAAATACAATGTACTAGGCTTGATTTGGTCCAACACACATAATTTTAAAAATACCAAAAAGATCGATCGAAAACTTACCTCAACTCCACAAACCAAGAATTAACAACTTCTCAGAACATATATTCAATCCTCAGTACCCAATCAAATATATCACATCTCAAACGTCGAACTTCTCCAAGAGTTCAAATCTGCCCAGATCTCTGTTTAACCTTTTTGACCTCATAAACGATGTTTTCTCGAAAAATATAAAATACGAAAGTTGTAGAGAACGAAGAGATCTTTTTAAAAGTCCAGAATTAAGGAATTCTGACTTATGATGCATTTACTACAATTTTTACAAGATAGGTGTGTTGTGTATGAAAAATCTTACGAATTTTAATAACAACGATGAAGAAAAAGAATAGAAATTTGTATCGAGATAGATTTATAACTGTTTAATCTTGGTGACTTGAAAAGAAAATAAAAGAACGAAGAGATCTCAATCTATATATAGTGTTTCAAAACCTACACCAAAACCTAATATGATTCAAATTTGACCCATATTCGAAAACCCATTATTCTAATTCAATTATAATTTCTAATCTTTATCCAATTTTAATCTCTTTTATTATTATTAATATATTTTATTATTCTAAAAAAATATGGGATATTACAATATTATAATGGTTATTATATATTATATATTTTTTTATACTTTTACAATTTATTCATAATATTCGTATTAAGATTTTTAATTCAAGTTGCATTATAAAAAAGTTACATGAAGCATGACACATTATATTGTAATATTTATCGAATGACACGTGATAGATTTTGATTGGTTATAATATTATTTAAATTAAAAATAATTTAAAGCAGATAAAAAACAACCCCAAAGTAAATAAAAAACAATCTCGTGTTTTGCACGGGTTATAAACTAGTACTATATTAAGATAAAAACAACAGTGATTATTAAATTTATTAAAATAAATAAATGAGAACGATTAGATTTATAATGAATACTATTTTATATGTTAAATATAAACTATTGTGAAAATTCTAAGTTTTGAATTTTGTTAATAATACATCAAAATTAAATATATTTTTTGATTAGTTCTTTAGGATACTTTTTACTATCCGTTCAATATAGGAGAGAATTGAACTCAAGACTTTGGAAACAACAAATGGATAGATCTATCACTGAACTACTCAGTACTCTTTATGTAACATCCCGACCCTTTTTCAGGATATTAAATCAATAATAAAAAATTTATTCAATAAATCCAAACCATAATCAAACAAAAGTCAAATATGCTAATCAAAACGATAAAAAATTCAGAATCGCAGCTCCACATATTCAATAACTAACACATACGAAATTCTTCTAAACAAATATGTCTTATTCAATAATTCTCATAAATCAAGTAGCACGAAAATCTGCAAGACTCGCATCCTTATTCAATCCAAAACTTAATAACCTGAAATATGTTGAAAATATTGAGCTGCAAAACCCAGCAAGTAACTATCATTTGATGGCTCAAAATAATATACTTTCGAAAATAATTCTTAAACTTTCAAAACGATGCTGAAAAAACTTCATCCCACAGTCCTAAGTTATGGTCACACTATGCCAGTGACACGGCTTCTATGATTCGATGGAGGCTACTTTACGTCCCTCGTTAATACAAGCAAAGTCTAACTCAACAAGGTGTGTAAATTAGTTCTATATGTCACACTATCCTAGTGACCGAGTTCTATGATTCGAAACGCAACTAAAACTAAGGAGTTCCGAAGGACTTTTCTATTTTCTATTTTCGATAATCAAATCGATGATATATCTCGAAAATAATATAACTGAATCGAACCAAAATAGATTTAATAATATAAGCGAGCAACGAAAAGTCATTACGAATTTTTGGATAAAGACTCAATTTACTACGATTTTCAAAGTTGTAACACAACAACTCGTTTTAACACATACAGATTTGATAAATGGCCGATTTCAACATAGTTACAGACCGAATTTCAGAAAACTCAAATAAAACGAAAGTTGTAGATAATTGAAATATCTTTCCAGGTACAATAAAATCAAAAAAATCCAAAAAATAATGAATTAAATATGAATTATACAAGAACTCGGCAAAGATACAAACCACTACACGTACAACATACATACGACGATACAAGAACTAAAACAATTAACCAAATCCGATAATCAAAAATATCTATATATAATATATATCTACACAATTCAAAACAATAAGCCTATTATCTTATGCAAGACCACCCATATAAAGACTTATACAAAATCAAGTTGAGACTCGAACGAAATCATATACACATTGATATTCACAAAGTTTCAACTCAGATAAGATTTCAATAATCATTCTATGAACATGTAATGGATCAATTAGACATGTTATCATAAACATACAAGCGTATAATTACCGGTACAAAAAGTGTGTTAAATGAATTGGTCATCCACAACCTCCCTTCCAGATCACCTATCTTCCTCTTTTGAGTCAACCCTTATGTGCTTCTTGTGTTATTTTATTCTCTATATGTTTTGTTTAATACAGTGTCTAAGTACATGCAAGTTACAACCCAATTTATAACCATACCATAATTACTGTTTCTAATTAATACTTTTATTATAATATTTATATATTTTCAATTTTAAAACATTCTCAACTTAAAAAAAAACAAATCTCTTAACAAGTCAAACACCGCATAATAAACAATAAAACAATTATTTACAAATACAGCCAAAATATTTATAATGTTATGAAATGAATGTCCTAGAAAGCTCTAGCTAAACCTTTGGCCTTTCAAGTCTTAGACCTTTGGTTTTTCATGTCTAAAAGTGTAAAGTTTTGATATTTTGTATATATGAGTCTTTTGGCTTTTTAAGTGCTTGTAACTTACAACTTGTAAGCCTATAAATAGGCACCATATGTGAACTTTAAATTCACTTGAAGGAATACAATATTCTCTTCTTCATCTCTCTTTCTCCAATATTTATTATAATATATTTATAACACGTTATCAGCACGACTTGCTCTTCGATTCTGGTAGTATGACGGTACATTTTATAATCAAGAAGATAAGGTTTAAAATTTATTTTGATGGGTTGATTTGGTTCAAAGTGCAAGTGGTTAATCGTTTAAGGGTGCTTTCAGTGACAAAACATGAGTTGTCTTTTATTCACTGACTCGAGATTCTTTTTATACTCAAGCTAAACATAAAATAAAAGATTTATAAAGTGAAAATATGAATTTTAAAGATTTCATAATCACACTTTAAGATTTTGAGGTACGCAACTTAATTATTCTCTTCATTTTCATGATATTATTCTAAATTTATATGTTTGAATTATGCTAGTTAACGTTTCTCGTAAAAATTATATTAAATTCATTTTACCTAGGAATTAAATGATTTTAGACTTTTCGGAAAGATATCTTAATTCTCTACAACTTTCGTAGTTTAGGATTTTTGAGATTCTATATTTACATTCATGAAATTCTGTCATATGTATACATTATTGGTATGACTTTGGAAATAAGATACTACAATTTTGAAAAATCATATAAAATTGGATATACATCCGAAAATTATGTATAATATCAATTCGGAAATATCTTTTCGAGACCTTTAAGTTATAATTATATTTTACTACCTTTTATGATGTTTATTAATTTTAAAAGGTGTAAATTAGAATCTGTCCAGGAGCTTATTATTTTTCTATTATAGCAGCCCACATTTTAATTTATTCTGAATTCGTTACTAATTCACTTTTTAAGAGATTTAATATTCTGGAAAACTTGTTTGATTATCTATAAGTTTCATATTTTACATATCTTAAAATAAAGTCTTTTAAATGATGCAAATTATCTATTTTGGGAAAGGTTAATTCTGAATTTTTACATATGGTTATGTCATATTTCGAGTAAGTTTATTCTCTAAATTTTGGATTAGTCAATATATGCAATCATGTTGAAATGTCCATATATGTTAATAATTTAAGTTTCATTTTATTTTTGTGGCATGAATATTAAATTGTTCATATTAAAACTCGTTCTTGTGTGTACCTACTATCCCTCTTTAAAATTCACGCAAATTTTTATAATTGTTGCAATAAGATTTGAGTGCATATACACAAGTGATGGTATGTTACATCTATGTAATATGAGGAAATGATTATAAAAAGTTGTGTTAAAACAAGATTTACGAGGACACAATATTTAAATTAGTGGAAAAGTTAGATGTACTATGATTAATACTAAATGACTTGTATCCTCACACATTATGTCACTTATATCAAGTTACCTCACTCACATATTAAAATAAATTATATATTATGAATGCTCCAAGTAAGTGAGAATTTAATATTGTAAAGTTTTATGTGATGTTTTTTATAGATGATAATATTCAATATCACAATATGCCTCTTATAAGTTATAGTTAATTTATATATTAGCATTTGTAAATGAGAACTTTTACCACTCAAATGGACTGATCTTGATATTATCGGCAACAAATATTTGACATTATTTTTTATAGAATGATAATAAATGATTGCAATCAGATGTTGCACGAAATAACAACCAGAAGTTGTCTCTATGAAAACATTTTTTTTAATGACACTTTTTGATATGTTTAGTTTTTGTGAAATCCCTGAAGGATTTATATTAATATTTTTTATAGATATGAACAATAGAGTAAATGTTATGCGTTTAAGCACTTGATTACAATTTTTATCAAAATATTCTAGAAGAATAATATATATGAGTATAATATTTCAAATTTGAGTTATCTTAAAAGTTATGATATCCCTGAAGGATGAATCTATATAAGGAATAATATAATTTATAATGTATGGATATAATAGATCTTAATAGAATGAATAAATATTATAATGATGATATGTATCCCGCAGATACAGTTGAGTTACTAAAATTATGAGTTGGTATCGTGACTCCATGTGGTTGATTAAATTCAAATTGTTAATGAAAAAGTTATTAATTGCAAATAAATGATATTTTTTTATTCCCTGAAGTGAATGAAATATTATTAGAAATAGAAATATATAGACCATGCCTATAATAATGATCAGTAATGATCTTAAAATATATTAACATTTGATCATATTTTTATCATGTGTATAAGGAACGTTTCTCTTGATTATAATAATGATAGCTAATGTTAATACTATATATTGAATATGAGTCATCCAGAGGGGGAACATTACATATTGGATGCCTCATCATATATTTCTTAATGTAAGACTCCTGAAGACCATATATATTTTGTCATAGCCATTATTTTACACCCCCGACTACATTTTATTATAGAAGAACATGTATATTATTGATGTAATTATATTTTCCCAAAGGATTGGAGAATTTTATTTGATATAAATGACCGCATGGAGACACTAAGTGCCTTTAAGTTTTGAGTATAACCAAAGGCACTAAAAATAATTTGGAAATTTTTTTCAATATCCTCCATTAGTTTATACTAAACGTAAAAATAATTGAAATGAATTTTGAATTAAACCATAAGTTTACTGTTGACATCATAGTTTAATATGACTAGCTAAGTCATCTCAGTTTCATAACGATGTGAATGATGATTAAAATTTTATATGGACTTTCGTTGAAGAACCAGAAAATTCTTCTCAGTGATACATATGTTATTTATGTATAAGGCAAAACTGATCACCACCAAAAATATAGTTGTGATCTATCATCTTTGAGAATGAATTAATGAAGATATGACATGAGATAAAAATCTCCCATTGTAGACCACAAAGATATTTTATAAACGGTATAGTTATATGCCTAGTTATTATTAACTCGCTGCTTGAAGTAAGCGAGTTTGATTATTTAAATTATGCACTTACATAATGTTGGTGAATCTCTCAATGGATATTATTTCATCCATAAAAAATTATTGAGTATATTCTATCAAATATTAATGGATTCGCATCAGATAGATAAGTTATCATAATTTCTTCCCATTATGAACAAATTATTGATCAGCTCAAATTATTCCACCATAATAATAAGATTAATTTTTGAAATGGATATATATCACATATGAGTGCATTTGGAAGCGTCTATGTGTATATATTTATGACTCCATTTAACGAGTCTGTTCACTCAAAATCAAGGGGAGAAAAATAGTTGGTGAATATATTTATAGAAATGAGTTATCATTGTCTCATTTCAATCCTCATTAAAGAATTTGAACCTGAAGTTCATAAGACGATTCATTTGAATATTTTATGCTGATATAAAATAACAAGCATATCACATACACCGACTACAAATGCTCCAATGAAATCTAAATGTCCCAGAAGGACAACCTCAAGATACTAATATGTCTAAAGAACGCCCGGAGCGTGACAGGCAAGAAGGTTCCATACTGAAAAAAATTGAAAATAAATGGGATCAATGATTGATAATGGGTAGATTGATAATTCAATTATGAAGAATCTCTAGAAGAGTTATAGACATGGCAAAATAAATAAAAAGTAAAGGTACTTAAAATGTTATGTCATGTTCAGAATAAAATGGAACCGTTAATCAAATCGACGTTGATGATATATGTTTAACATAATATTTGAGTTATAAGTGAGAATGAGGATCATGAATCAAACTCTACTAGAGAATGTAGACAAAATTGGCCAAAGAAAATAAGAAACATAATTGAGACAAGTAAAAAGAGAAATATTTGGACATATAGTCCACACACCCGAAATTGTGAAAGTAGCGCACTCTAAGAATCATTATTTCTTAAAATAGAGAAATATTTGATATTGCAGTTTATACACCTAACTGTGTCAAGTCAGTGGGATACAAATGACTATTTATGCGAAAATAAAATGAAGATTTAGAAATTATGAATTTAAAGCTCATGTAGTTGTACGATGAGCTTGTATTGGTTATGAAGAAAAATAATATTTTGTGGTGGATATAATTATTTGACTGCTAAATAATCTGGCAATATAAGAAGGATTAGTTTAAGTTACACACTTGACAACGTGTTCTATAAGGATCTTAATTGCATGAACCAGTATATCATATTCTCGAGAACATTTTCCTCCTCAAATTGAAAAGGGATTTGGACTGGTAGTTCAATAAAATATTATTCCGGAATAAAATGTCTATTATTTTTGTATATTGAAATCATAGGTGACAACTCATAAAATCTCTGGCTAGAGTAGATGGAAATTAGAATGTGTCTCTAATTAACATTGAAATGAGTTACACCTCATAATCAAAATATATGAATTTATTTATGTTATTTTTGTTATGTAGTGTTTGTTGGTGTATACAGTGAAAGGATAATATATTCCTAAGTGGATAATATATCGTTATAGGAGAATATGAAAAATTCTAGAAGGATTATAAATATATGATAGATACCTTTGTGACATCATTTCTAATTAATATATAATTATCTAGTATAGATTAAAACGAATCTGTTCTCCGAAGGAATATAATATACTGATCTTTGTGAATAATTGAAAGAAAAGAAATTTATCGGTCCTAAAGTACTATATTTTAACTCAATAAAATATTGATTTTTTTATAATTATATGGATCCCTGCATAAATAGATCTATAGATTTATTTTACATGTTTTGAAATAGGTGCAATATGAAGGCATGAAAATAGTGAAGGTACATAAAGATGTTTTTATTCGATCTCCACTAATCTATTTGAAAGAGGATTTAAATTGATTTAGCAGAAGGAATGTTTTTACTTTGACTCTCGGATCTGGGATCGTTAACTAAAGATATATTCACATATATGGAAAATGTTATTATTTCGGTATACCATAAAATTGACTATTGCAGACACTTCTTATATTGTGATTTTGGCAACTCTGAAGATGGTCATATATGTATATGGTTAAATTGATAAGTGGAAATAACACTACATGATTACGGTCTATCATCAGGATGAAAACTCTATAAACTTTATACAATGATAGCTACACAAGTCGAAGATGGATACATTGAAAATTCTTTTGCTGAGGCGATCCCAATTGTTACATTTGAAAATTTTGACAACGCTGGATCGTATCAACTTTAAAATTTTATGAAATATTATTATGAGGGGGAGTATATGCGCGCTGCACTCTTTTTCCCTTAACCATGGTTTTTTTCCCATTGGGTTTTCCTGTTAAGGTTTTTAATGAGGCAGCATCACGTGCGTACTATGAAATAATGTTCTTGTTCCTTCACTTGGTTTTTATCCCATAGAGTTTTTTCAATAAGGTTTTAATGAGATATTATTTCCTATAACGGACATCCAATGGTGTTTTTAATGAGGCACGATTTTTGAAATATAGGACATTCAAGGGGGAGTGTTGTGAAATGAATGTCCTAGAAAGTTCTAGCTAAACCTTTGGCCTTTCAAGTCTTAGATCTTTGGCTTTCAATAAGTTCTAAGGGAGGTCTTGTCTAGGTGGTTGGCTAGGGAGTAATAGTAGTATTATTCATCTGTAGGAAGCCTTCAATCTATTTCTCGTTTTCTTGGTTGGGGAGGTTCTAAAGCCAAGTGTTGATGGAGAAATCTGGTAATCAACAAAGATCAAGCTTCTTTACCGGAAAAAGATCTAACGAAGCAGAATATCGCCGAAGTGTGGTGGTTGTTTGAGATTAGGGGCTGAGATTGATAGGTTTCAGAATAACTAGAGTTTTGTGTTCTCTGACGGCTGTGAGCTATAATAATTCTGACCTCCAACAATGTGCCTAGGTACCTCTATTTACAAGGAAAATAAAGGATCAAGTCCACATAGTTCTTGGCAAAGTAGAGGCCCATTAGGAAAATGAGTTTCCTTCTTCGAATCAAATATAGAAAAGGCAAGTGAAACCTTCTTGGAAGAGGACTCTACATTCGGGTTTGTTTGGATAGGTCAAATCCCAGTATAAGGCTCAAGAACTTCATGAATCCGACGGTGACCCGGAAACTGTGGGTTCTAGCCGGTCCACTACAGCTATTTCCTTGGATACCTTAACTGGAGGCTAGCACTAGATCTACCGCAAATGTATGACACATTCTAAGCCACCAGACGAGGGCAACCCGCCTGGGTATAGGGAAAGGATCTTCCAAGATAAGGATAGCAGCACACCATAACTTCCCTACGAACCAAGTCTATCCAATTTTATAAGAAATTCAATTCTAGGAGGAGGCCGCTCCTCCTTCCAGGAAGAGGCTGATTCCAGGAGAAGCTCGATACAAGGAGGATTCCAATTCCAGGAGAATCCCAACTTTAGGAGGAGTCTGAGTCCAAGAGAAGCCCGATACTACGAGGAGGCCGATTCTAGGAGAAGCCCGATACTAAGAGGAGGCCGATTCCAGAAAAATCCCAATATTAGAAGGAGGCTGATTCCATGAGAAGCCCGATACTAGAAGGAGGCCGATTCCAGGAGAAGCATAACCTCAGGCGAAGCCCAACTCCAAGATAAACCCAACTCCAGGCGAAACCCGACTCTAGAAGAAATATGGGCTTAACAACTACCCCCTAAATTCTCAAAATATTAAAATATGAGAGAATTTCTTCATCACCATGCTCCTCCATTTTTCAAAAGAATGTGTGCCCTGTAGTTTTTGCGTGTCCATAACATTTTCCTAAAATAGTTACTTCTTCCTAAAAAATTTCTAACGGTTGCCTTTAGATTATTCTTATGCTATCTTCATTCAAGATATGTAGATTTCCTTCCTTCAAATGTTTTAGAATATGAGTCATCCACGTGACTTGAGCATCTTCCTCCACCTGCATTACTTTTACCTCGGGAACACTAGACTTCTCCTGAACTTCCAATGGAAACACCCCCCAATATATGAGCATTCTTCTGATAACCTAATTTGGCCAAGGCATCAGTACTACTATTACTCTTCCTCAACATCTGCTGCAGGCGCACTTCCTTGAATTTTTGCATAAATCGTTGAGCACATTTCAAATACATCTTCATCTTGGGACCCCGAGCTTGGTACCCTCCATTCACCTAGTAAACTATCAACTTAAAGCGCGCCCTAACCGGACGCCCACCTTCAAAAATCTTGTCGGGAATATCAAAGGTTTCTTCTGGTGGCCTCTGCTTTTTCACTACAAGAGGAATTCGAGGATCCAGATCAAAGCCAAAATTATCACCTCTCCTAGCCCCTTCTAAAGGCCTCTTCGACCAGGGATGGAATACTAAAAATATTTTCTTCCAACTCACTAGTAGGTAGAGACTCGAGCAAAACCATTTTTCCTTTATTTATCCTAGCCATGGCTTGTTCCTCAAATTCTTCATCACTAGCATCTTTCACACTATTCATTCATAAAACTCCTCCCTAGGAAATGCACCCAACATCAAAACCTAAGGACGTGACTCGTCTACAAGGAATAGTGCTTCTACTTCGAGAAGTTGTACTGTATAAAACGCATTGACTACCTCTTCATTCCTCTCTTCCACCATATTATTTGGCATTGGCTGTCTAGAATTGATAGTCTTCTCAACCTCATTAACTATCATATTATAACAATCCCTCAAATTAAACATGTGCATTCTTCTCTTCCTTGTATATACACATCCCCTCTAAAACTTTCATAACCTCCCACGTGGGTGCGTCCTCGACCTAAGGCATGGCCTGATGAGACTTTTTTCTCTAAAATTATAGAGGGGAAGGGACTAGGCGTCGATTCATGAAGGAGGAGTAGCTTTGACGTCGACCCTTACCTTGAGGATGAAGTTGACGAGGGGAGGCGCCGACTCACGAATGAGGAGTAGGCGTCGACTCTCGCCTTGAAGATGAAGTTGACGAAGGGAGGCATCGACTCACGAAAGAGGAGTAGCCTTGGTGTCGACTCTCGCCTTGGAGATGAAGTTTGACGAGAGGAGGTGTTGGGTCCCGGAAGTATCGTAGAAGGGGGGTTGAATGCGATACTAACAACAATTTAAAATTCTTTTCAGAATTTGCGGAATTAAATTATTGCTTAAGCTGAGGGTTCGAGTATTTGTAGTGTTTGGGAGGCTGACTTACTAACTTTCTATTTTTATGATAGAACATTTAAGATATAGAAATTAGCAAGTAAATAAACAAGATTCAAGTTAAATATGTATATTAAACTTGAAAGGGTGTTACAACATCCGGTAGAATAAACTTTAATTCCTAGAACAAATTTGACATGAATTGTTCTACTTAAGGAATTAAAACCAAACTAGCACAGAAAGTCTGTGAATATAACTTTGCAGACAAATTGCTGAATTTGTAAGTTTTTCTACTTAAAGAACTTGAGGAAAATGAAGCCTTCATCTCATATTTATAGAGATTTCAAAAAGGCTGCTATGACCTTTTTGACTATGACTTAATTTAAAGAAAATAAGTCTGTATGACTTATTTTAACACTTGTATGACATTTCTAAAGCTGGGTATGACTTCTGTGTGGTCGGTATGACTTATTTATTAATTAAAAAATCGGTATGACTTTTTAATTAAATAAAAAATCAATTCAGCATGACCTTTTGAACACAGAAAATTCGGTATGACTTATTCTGGTATGACTTTAGGTCGGCAGAAGCTCGGTATGACTTATTTTAATTAATTAAAAAGGTCGGTATGACTTTTTAATTAAATAAAATCGGTATGACTTTTGGAATAAGCTCGGTATGACTTTTGCTTAACAGCCTTGAATTCTCTCGGTATGACATTTCAGAATAGTTCGGTATGACCTTTGAATTCACTGCCTTTTTCATTTCTTTCCCACTTGTCTGGACACTTGGCAGGCTATGATTGGTTCTTTGAAAAGCATCACCTGCCGAATTCAATTTCAAATGAAAAGGAGCCTATTTCGTCTTGTAGTGACTGGCTCCGTAGAAATACTTTTTGACCCGCACAGCTTATTATCTTTGATTAATAAATAATAAATTTAATTCATAAATTATAAAAATAAATATCTAATATTATTTAGATATTTATAAATATAATTTACTAAGTAAATAAAATATTTATTAATTAAATAAATCCTTACGCTCTAAGCTGCGGTCTTCTGATGGTCTGGAACCGAACTCCTTTTGACTTGGAAATGATAAATCAATTCCAACCGGGGTTCCACCTTTAAGAATATATGACTCTGCATTTCTTCCGTGTCATTTCTTTTTCCGTCTTTTCTTCAAGTCAGTACTGTCAGGCATGTTTGGCTGTTTCTACAGTTGCAATTAGAAGTACCTCTGTTACTGAAATATTCTGACTCTTTAAACTAGACAATACTTCTTTTCACCACTGCATGTACTCAGTCAAATATTCAATCTTGGATTCTGACTCTTGTACACTGTATTCCAAACAGACCTGTATCCCTTTGAGCTTCCAGCTTCTGTCTTCTGTCATTCTAAAATAATTCTAAATTAATTAATCATTTAATTAATTTAAGAAATAAATTAATTCTGAGTGAATTAATTTACTAATTAAATTAACTAATTAATTTAATTAATTAATAGAGAATTAAATTAAAGGCTTGACTATTGTTGATGTAGATAAGACTCTTCTGTTCTTCAACAATAACCTTTTTAACCACTTGAACTTTTTGATGGCGAATCTTCACTGACATTGTTGACACCCTGTGCACTGGTCTGGTTCACGGATGACTAACTACAATGTTGATTCTCATTTCTTCTGTAGTGGTCTTTGTGTCTTCTCTTGTCATGGCTTCTTTTGATCTTCCTCTATATTCAATATTTATTATTTACTTCGCTTTCTTATCTGAGTTGAGTTGTCATCTACTTATTACAAATAGGACTAGTAATATGACTTTCAATCTCCCCCTATTTGTTGTTAAACATTTAACACACAAATTCCTAGAGGATAACTCAACTAACAACTAAGAAAATAATACGACATTTAAGAATTGTAAATAATAAATTGTTTTCTGGATCATATAATACATTTCCAGATTTCAATTATGAAAGATAAATATAAGATAGATGTTCCTCTAGACTGAACACATTTAACAAAGTTCTATCTTGACTTACCTATCATTACCAGCTTCAGAAGTATCAACTTCACCTTCTTCTAGAGATCAGGTGTCATTGGTAGATCCTCAGTTGCTGGTTTCTCTGGATCAGATTCTGCATTTCCAGATTTCTTAAGAAACTGAAATGAAAGATGTTTGTTCCTCTAGCACTGAACATATTATACAAGTAGTATTATCTTCATTTCTCAGACTCATCACTACTCCCCCTTAGGATGGCAGGGATGAAGTCTTATTCTCTTCTTATTACCACTTCTCCTCTATTTCTCCAACTTCTGTCTTCACTTCTCTCCCAAGGTGAATTCATTCTCCCCTTATGTGAATTATCCAACCAATTTTAATAGAAGTAATAACAAACATGGCATACATACAGCATTAAACCATCGCAGATATAAAAAATGCAAACTATGACATGTTATGCATTTTAGAAAATCCAGTTAATCCTATATACAAGAATTTTCTAAAATCAAATGGATCCAATCCAAGCATGTTGTTATATACCCCCTTTTCAACAATGGAGTAATCCTCTTCTAGTAAAAGTCTTTGTTTAAACAATTCTCCCATTTGGATCTTGTTCAACACTTTTCCCTTTTTGGATCTACTTCTCCCTTTTTGGATCTTGTTCAACAGTTCGAACTGTTCAACACTTCTCCCCCTTAGTTGAGTAATCCTCTTCAGAATCCTTAATAATAGAAGAAATTTCATCCCCCTTAGTTGAGTAACATTATAAATCTGTAACAGATAATTGGGAATGAGATTTGGTAATTGTGCTAGCGTGTGATTTTCTTTTGTGTTTCTGACAAGTGTTTCGCTCATATACTCTCTAAGTGTTTCACTCATAGAATATATATTTTCACTCTTTCTCACTTGTGTTTCACTCTTTCCTCACAACACTATTTCTCTCTCTCAGTACGGATGACACAATCGTTTGTACCTGCAAGAAAGATCACCATAGCCCCTTCAAGAGAGGTCACTGGTGGTGCAATGGGGTTTCATAAATCCCCGTCCTCAATTGAATCCATTAAAATATTTGAATTTGAAAACTGAATTGCTTCAGGAATAGATTCAATGAGTTGTTGATCATCTAAGATGATCTGTTCCGTTAGGAATCCAGATATGTTCCATCTGGGGAGGGAGACAAGGATCTATAATGTAACAAATGATCCAAGTTTCCTCCTGACGCCTGTGAAGGCATGTTGATTCAGTCAGAATCATCAATCATCCTTCCTTCCTTGATATGGAAGTTTAGAATAATTGCTTCCGTCAATTCATCCTTAGTGTGTGACAATCCTTACAGTGCATCTGAATATATATATTTATGGTTTGCAGTGTTTGAGAGTGTCCAGATGAAGTTGACTCTTTACAAATGGCCTTGGCTGACAGGCCGAATTCAATAGACTCATCATGTTAAGATGACGAACCTAGTAACAGTTTTGCCATTTGCAAATCTATACCCTTTTGGGAGGATATAAATTAGTTAGCAGTTGCCTTGGTTTCAATTTCATATTCTAACTAGAGGCAGAGCTGCTGGAACACTCATAGATACTTCTCTTTTCTAGTGCACTAGAGGCACTTACTCTCTCACCCTCTTTAATTAAAAAAAACTTTTCTTTTCAGGGGTTTAGTAGATGAAGTTGTATCTGTTTGAGTGTTTGGTTCTATGATCTGTGTTAGAGATTGTAGGTTTTCAATCCCTTGATCTTGTCCTATAGCCACTGAGGGCTCAATATATCAATTGTATATATATTTTTATATCAATTGATTAGAGAATATATCAAGATCGAGATTACCTGCTTTTACCTCGAGTCGATTGCTCTTTTTCGGCAGAACACAGATATGCTTTTATTATTAGTGACTTTCAGATAAACAATATATATATTATCACTAACAACAAAAATCATAACTAATTGCAATGAAATAATAACAAACTATCAAAATATGATAATTAATAATAATTTCAAAAATCAAGTAATTATACTCCTAATATCTCATCGTACTAAAACTATGAAACTAATAAACATTTAATTGCTTCAATTCATAATTTTAATAAGATAAAATAATCTTGCTAAATACTAAATAATCATAGGAATGAAAATTAGCATTTAACTTCATACATTATATCAGAGATATATGTAAGCTTGAGAAAATAGATGTAAAGAAATTCACAAGTCTTTTAAATATTGACATTTAATACTTATGATTCTTAGAACAATTTCTCGTAGACAAAAATAAATTTTAAAAATAACATGAAATAATAAAAAAACTATAAAGTAAAAATATGCCAATTTAATAGGGAAAAAATAAATATGCCAATTGTTGATACCAATTGTTGAAAAAAAATATTATTATAGCGCATGATACGAAATTTTCTTTAAGATACATGTCCCTTAATAAAACGCGGGAAAGTTGTATCTGAGAAGAAAGTTTCTATCACTTATGAATTTCCTATAAGACAAATTTCCCATAATAAAAAGCGAGAATTTGTATCAAAGAAGAAATTCAATTCTCTTAAGAAAAAAAATATATATTTACAGTATGAATGCCAATTAAATAAAACTGTGAAAAACTAAAAATGTTGCATGTACCTCTCACTGTGCACGCCTTGCAATGTGTTCCTAGAATTTATCTATTTAGGCTTACCATCAGCGTGAGTGCCGGTGGTGTGCTTGACTCATTACAAAGTGCTCTAGCTGACGAGCGAATTTCAATGGATTCATCCTGTAGAGAGAATGATTCCAGAGACAGTTTTATTGCCTTTTCAGCTCTGCATCCTTTTGAGAAGATGCAGATGAGCTTACAGTTACCTCAGTTATATACTCCTTTTCTTCTCTGGAGGTAGAGCTGTGGGTGCACTTTCGACATCATCCTTATTTGCTGCATCGAGTGCAGTTTCTCCCTTATCAACCTCTAACTTACACGAGTTCCTTATATCTCCAGGGGTTAATATATGGAAGTGGATGAATTGGTGTTTGGTACTATGGTCTGGGTAAGAGATTGATGGGTTTTCAACCTCTTGGCCAGTTTCAAAAGCCACTAGGGGCTAACTGGAAAAAACCAATCGAGATAAAAAGTTAATCACCTTAACATTCCAAAACATATTTTTCATCTCAAGGAGAAGGAAAAATATAATAAGGAATGATAATAGATTACATTAAAGCACTTTCAATAAAAGAGTTTTGTTGGAACTAAAGATTTATCAATTAAAAGCAAGATACAAAATTTTCTTTAAGATACATATCCCATAATAAAACGCGGGAAAGTTGTATCATAGAAGAAAGTTTTTATCCTTTATGAATTTCCTATAAGGCAAACTTCCCATTATAAAACGCGAGAATTTATACCAAAGAAGAAATTCAACTCTCTTACCAAATTATATCTCGTTAAAATGACTCTTTTCCTTTATACCTTAATATTGTATGATTTGAAAACAGTTTTGCAAACCATCCTTATCAGATAGAGGACTATGATTTTCCGACTCATAATGCAATTATGATATTCATCATTTTCGTCCACCTGATAATATCCCTAACTAAAAATAGAAAATTTCATTACAATAGGGGTGGATGTATTCTTAGCAATACAGTATAAGGCCTTCAAAGCAACAACCACTGTTTAGGTACTTTGAATCAATGTGCAACAAACATTGAAACAAGTGTTTGAAAATAAATCATTTTACAAATGGTTGATACCTAGAAGTAAAAACAATTTTGGAAATATTTCTAATTATATAAAATATTGAGAATTTTATATACGCATAACTTAGAAAATACTTCCGTTTATTTCAATATTAGTGTTTTTGAAATATGCATTGATTACTTAGATCAGTAATTCTAAATAATGTCACTAATATTAAAAGTGTCACAATTATTTGTAGCAAAACATTTAAAAATATCAGAGAAAAATATCAAAACAATTAAGTAAGATATCATTAACTGATACTCATTAAATATTTATCATACAAACAATTATGCTGCATATTATTTTAATTCATTTAAATCATGAGACTGATCTGACATCGAATTGTCTGACATCATAATTTAAATCAATTAAGATAATATACAAACTTATGCTAGAACACCTAATTACCACATATGCATATTACATTGTAAACATGATAATTAAAGTAGTAGCACTAAGTACGAGGTTCTGGATTTCAAATAAATTCATAAGTCCTTTAAATATGGAAAATGTAAAACTTGTGAACTCATTTAAGAATTCCTTACAGATGAGATTTCCAACAAATATGCACATACATAATATCCCAACTTCACTAACCAACTTAGACAAAATGAATTCATCAAGCTGTTTAGCAAATATCTGCAAGTTATTCTACTAAGGACTACTCTCGATATAAATGATACCTGGTGTCCATGCGCTTGTTCCGTGAGTGGTGAAGAGATTATCCAGCAGAGTTGATGGAGTTTGACAGCTTCTGGTAATTACCTCCCTGTCTTTCTTATAACCTGCATTATCTATATCTATATAGCCAATTAGGTTAAACCTAGTATCTTTAGGGTACCTGATTCTTAGAATTGGTAATCCCTTAAGATATCTAACAATTCATATCTTAGCTATAAGATTAGATTCTCTAGTATCCACGTGGAAACTTGCACATAGGCATATTGAGAATAAAATACATGGTCTTTATGCACAGTAGACCCACATATAATATAATCATGGTATACTTGCACTAATATTAAATTATGTGTGTGTGCCTTGTATTCTAGAGAGATATGTGTATAACGACTCTAATATAACATCATTTTCAAGTAATTAGCAGTTAGAGTGTCATACCATGTCCTTGACGATTGCTTGATTTCTTACCTCCGTCATAGAGAGCTTGTGAAGAGAATGATATACAAATTCCGGTGGATATGTAACTTCAAAGTTCAGGAAATGTTGTACACCAACTTCAACTTCTAACTCACCATTCAGGAGTGCACTTGTTCATATTCATCTGTTAGATATTCATGCTTCAATGCTCAACAGGTGCTAGGAACATTACTGTTAGGTCATCAACTTGTTCAGCCCTAAAAGTATCAAGTCTCGTCTTTGGTGCTTGTAGTTAGATCTTGAAAGTTCCGAAGATTCTGTTTCCATCATCGTCGATACCTTCTACTTTATAGTAACCTGTAGCAACCAGTTTGGCTTTGTCCCTCATAACAATGCCAAAAATCATCCAGTCTCTGAAAACCCTTACAGTACCAATTACAACTTTGTCTTGTGGCCTGGGTTCCAGATTCAGTAGATTCTGCCTTCGAACTGATTGAGATCATCTTACATTGCAATCACCCAATCTGGATCAATCAGTGCTTCTTCAATCTTCTTTAGGATTCCAACTGTTTAACAATTGTTCTTTCTCGAAGAGTAACTATTTACTTTGCATAGCACTTCTAGTCTTTACTCTATTATCCAAATCACTAAGAATTAGACTCCAGGAATGACTTTGACTTCAAACCCGTTGTCTCGGCAGATATGTTCTTAATGTATTCCTTTGATCTTCATTGTGTTGAGTACGACTAGTAGATCCTTCTTTTATTTGCTCCCCCTAAGTTGCTGCTAGGATGTGTTGAAGATCCTTCACCTTGTTGAGTGGATTCTGTTAAAGTCCACGAGTTGTGTAGATTCACTACCATTTCCACTACCAGGATCTGAATAATCATCATTAACATTGATTCCTTCTGCAACTTCAGTTTCATCATCAATATCTGAATATGACTCTGACAAGATGTCAAGCTTCACAGATTCAGAATAGACTTTTATTTTAATGCTCGGGAGCTTGGTGTAATAGGACGATACATTCAGACTTTCAATCACCTTCTGGTTTTACATCACATCTTACTTTGAAAGCTTTCGACTTCAATGAGTAGCTGAGGAAAATTGTTCCATGAGCCTTAATTTCAAACTTGCCAAGATGCTCATATAAATCTTCAATAAATATCAATTTCCTCCAAACACACGAAAGAGCTTCAGTGTTTGCTTCTGGTTGGCCACTGACTCATATGATGTCTTTTCACGATCTTGTTGAATAAAGAAGCATGTTGTGTTAATCGCTTCAACTTCAAAGTACTTTGCTTCCAACTTGATCTGCTTGATGTGATCAATCACCATATGTGATATATTATCTGTTGAATGCACGAACATCACCAATTCACTCTCAGTTGAGTGATCTTCCATCTTTCTTGCTTGAAATCAAACACTTTTCTATTTCAATGCTTTTCCAGAAAACCTTTGACAAAGAATTCTCTAGTGCCCTATAGATAGTGCTTAGTGCTTAAGTCCGTCGACAAGAAAGATGCTTCCACTGATGACAGTTCTTAAATCATGATAGCCATATCCCTTGTACATCCTTTGCTGTCATCTCCAAAGGTTACCATCGGGGAGGCCTTCTCAATCAACTGTAATAGTAGAGCTTCAATGCTAGTAATATGCCTCGAACATTAAATGTCACGAAATCACATAACTTTTGACTTTTGTTTCATACTCTGCAATCACAAATGATTAAGCTTCTTGGTACTCAACTTCAATTGAGTCCAGATGGGTTAGAGATATTACTTTCAACAGTGGTAACAACAGTTTCAACCTTAACATGCACAAACTTATCTTTGACTGATCATTTCTCATATACAGCAGCCTTGACAAGGTAGTCTTAAGGCTATGAGATTAGTGATTCCAACCTATCTTAAGGTGGACTAGCAGTCTTTACCCTATTGTGATTATTATTGATGCTTTGCCTAAGATTATGCAAGTCCTAAGATATGCATTTTTAGATTTAAACGAACAAGCATGAAAAATAGGAGCACATGGTAAACATTCAGCTTCAATGCATTATAGATAAGAATTATGCATTTTAGGCATGTTATGCATATTAGAAAATTCAGTACTATCTACTTTAACCATTCTACATAAGTGTAACAGGTGTTCAGCAGATTTACAGATATTCAATAATTTTTTTAAAAGCACATGGAATAGACAAACTAACAATTTAATTACTAATTCTGTCTAATCCATTTCTGTTGTTGTCTAACATTTTAATTATCTCTAATTACCTAAGTCAGTTTTAGATTAAGCCTCGAATCTACAAATTTTACTGACTACTTAGATAATTCTACCATCTCTTATCCTTATACACCTTAACAAACAATACATGATAAGATCTGACATTTAAGTACAACTATGTGAGTGTGAGCAATTCATATGAAGATACGCACCTGCTTTTAATCTCAACACAGTCTCTGTCATCATTTGTTTGTTCAGGCTTCTTGAATATTGTAGCACAGCCCTGATCTTGTCTTGCTACTTTTAGCCTCATATGTTTCTTCAGTTGTGACCTCTAACGATTCTTAAATCCGTTTTGTATAAGTACAAAAACTAGAATGATCATTAGAGTCAGAAAAAAAATCTTCAGAGTTCCCCACTAATAAATCTATCCTATCTTTACATTTGAGCAGTTTGTGGAACTATAACATGAACAATCGTATCATCCACAATAAAATTCAAATGCTCCGGAATAAACCTACTAATACGAAATGACCACTTTCCTCGAAACCGGGTCATATGCTCTGCGAATTAATTCTGAGCCAAAACGAAGAATTTTCCAAGTACAAACCCTTTGGAAAAATGGACCAAGTTTTAATATCTTTAGATTATAAATTAAATCTATATAAATTTAACTAATAAATTTACTTAAATTAAATTTATAAAATAAATTCATTTAAATTAAGTTTATAAAATAAACATTTTTCAAGTTTAAATAATAAACTCATTTAAATTAAATTCACAAAATAAATTTATTTTAAATAACATTTATAAAATAAATTTATCTAAATTTAAATTTATAAAATAAAATTATCTAAATAAATTTAAATTATAAAAGGAAATCTATTTAAATTTAAAAAATAAATTTATTTAAATTAAATTTTATAAAGTAAACTTATTTAAATTAAGTTTATAAAAGAAACTTTTTCAAGTTTCAATAATAAACTCATTTAAATTAAATTCACAAAATAAATTCATTTTAAATAACATTTATAAAATAAATTTATCTAAATTTAAATTTATAAAATAAAATTATCTAATTAAATTTAAATTATAAAAGTAAGTCTATTTAAATTTAAAGAATAAATTTATTTAAATTAAAATTTATAAAGTAAACTTATTTAAATTAAGTTTATAAAAGAAACTTTTTCAAGTTTCAATAATAAACTCATTTAAATTAAATTAACAAAATAAATTCATTTTAAATAACATTTATAAAATAAATTTATCTAAATTTAAATTTATAAAATAAAATTATCTAAACAAATTTAAATTATAAAAGTAAGTCTATTTAAATTTAAAGAATAAATTTATTTAAATTAAAATTTATCAAGTAAACTTATTTAAATTAAGTTTATAAAACAAACTTTTTCAAGTTTAAATAATAAACTCATTTAAATTAAATTCACAAAATAAATTTATTTTAAATAACATTTATAAAATGAATTTATCTAAATTTAAATTTATAAAATAAAATTATTTAACATGGCCTCTAGACATTCAGAGTTCAAAACAGCTTCGGTACCCTGAGCTTCACTGGACTGCGGATCTTGATTTGTATATCAATCAGCTTGCTCTGATGCCAATTGTTGGGTCCCGGAAGTATCGTAGAAGGGGGGTTGAATGCGATACTAACAACAATTTAAAATTCTTTTCAGAATTTGCGGAATTAAATTATTGCTTAAGCTGAGGGTTCGAGTATTTGTAGTGTTTGGGAGGCTGACTTACTAACTTTCTATTTTTATGATAGAACATTTAAGATATAGAAATTAGCAAGTAAATAAACAAGATTCAAGTTAAATATGTATATTAAACTTGAAAGGGTGTTACAACATCCGGTAGAATAAACTTTAATTCCTAGAACAAATTTGACATGAATTGTTCTACTTAAGGAATTAAAACCAAACTAGCACAGAAAGTCTGTGAATATAACTTTGCAGACAAATTGCTGAATTTGTAAGTTTTCTACTTAAAGAACTTGAGGAAAATGAAGCCTTCATCTCATATTTATAGAGATTTCAAAAAGGCTGCTATGACCTTTTTGACTATGACTTAATTTAAAGAAAACAAGTCTGTATGACTTATTTTAACACTTGTATGACATTTCTAAAGCTGGGTATGACTTCTGTGTGGTCGGTATGACTTATTTATTAATTAAAAAATCGGTATGACTTTTTAATTAAATAAAAAATCAATTCAGCATGACCTTTTGAACACAGAAAATTCGGTATGACTTATTCTGGTATGACTTTAGGTCGGCAGAAGCTCGGTATGACTTATTTTAATTAATTAAAAAGGTCGGTATGACTTTTTAATTAAATAAAATCGGTATGACTTTTGGAATAAGCTCGGTATGACTTTTGCTTAACAGCCTTGAATTCTCTCGGTATGACATTTCAGAATAGTTCGGTATGACCTTTGAATTCACTGCCTTTTTCATTTCTTTCCCACTTGTCTGGACACTTGGCAGGCTATGATTGGTTCTTTGAAAAGCATCACCTGCCGAATTCAATTTCAAATGAAAAGGGGCCTATTTCGTCTTGTAGTGACTGGCTCCGTAGAAATACTTTTTGACCCGCACAGCTTATTATCTTTGATTAATAAATAATAAATTTAATTCATAAATTATAAAAATAAATATCTAATATTATTTAGATATTTATAAATATAATTTACTAAGTAAATAAAATATTTATTAATTAAATAAATCCTTACGCTCTAAGCTGCGGTCTTCTGATGGTCTGGAACCGAACTCCTTTTGACTTGGAAATGATAAATCAATTCCAACCGGGGTTCCACCTTTAAGAATATATGACTCTGCATTTCTTCCGTGTCATTTCTTTTTCCGTCTTTTCTTCAAGTCAGTACTGTCAGGCATGTTTGGCTGTTTCTACAGTTGCAATTAGAAGTACCTCTGTTACTGAAATATTCTGACTCTTTAAACTAGACAATACTTCTTTTCACCACTGCATGTACTCAGTCAAATATTCAATCTTGGATTCTGACTCTTGTACACTGTATTCCAAACAGACCTGTATCCCTTTGAGCTTCCAGCTTCTGTCTTCTGTCATTCTAAAATAATTCTAAATTAATTAATCATTTAATTAATTTAAGAAATAAATTAATTCTGAGTGAATTAATTTACTAATTAAATTAACTAATTAATTTAATTAATTAATAGAGAATTAAATTAAAGGCTTGACTATTGTTGATGTAGATAAGACTCTTCTGTTCTTCAACAATAACCTTTTTAACCACTTGAACTTTTTGATGGCGAATCTTCACTGACATTGTTGACACCCTGTGCACTGGTCTGGTTCACGGATGACTAACTACAATGTTGATTCTCATTTCTTCTGTAGTGGTCTTTGTGTCTTCTCTTGTCATGGCTTCTTTTGATCTTCCTCTATATTCAATATTTATTATTTACTTCGCTTTCTTATCTGAGTTGAGTTGTCATCTACTTATTACAAATAGGACTAGTAATATGACTTTCAGGAGGCGTCGACTTATGAAGGAGGAGTAGGCGTCGACCATTGCCTTAGAGATGAAGTTGACGAGGGGAGACGTCGACTCACGAAGGAGGAGTGGCTTTGGCGTCGACTCACACCTCAAAGATGAAGTTGATGAGGGGAAAGGCCTAGGCGTCTACTCACGAAGGAGTAGCAGCCTTGGCGTCGACCCTCGACATGTCGTGTAAACCTGTGTTACTTTTGAAACCTGAATTAAACGTGTTTGGGCTGAAACACTTACGGAGGGGGCTGAGGTGTGCCCTGGGGGAGTGGAGGCGGATGAGAAGAGCTGAGGCGTACCCCACCTAGGAGTAGCCATAGACTGATTCTGAGGTATTATATTTCCTCTTACCTAGGCGTGACATGTAAAACTACCACGACGTCCTCCAAAATTATTATACAACCTCCATCATTTTATAACCCCCGTTTCTACAACCTCTGTCAGTAATTCACCCAAAAAAATTTTGGACATCGACACCCGAATACATTACCTGCAAATGACTAGATCAGGAGGACTTCCTGTGAAAATGTGCATCTTTCAATCTCACAGAATCTTCCTCCACGACTACAACCACAGTCTTGACCCTGCCTAGAAGGCAATTTTATCCGCAAAAGATATTTATCAATTCTATCCTGCACATTATCTCTTAGAGTTCGGAGATGTTACCTGTAGGTGTTACCAAAGTTATATTGAGTGAGGGTGCGTCCTAAGGCATGGGCGCGGTTTGGGTGTTTGATGTTGGTGTGACTTGAGGAGTTATGGAGGGCTGGGCTGTACCCTAAGCGATGACGGAGGGCTGAGGCGTTCCCTGATCAGTTAAGGGGGGTTGAGGCGCGTCCTGACTAGAAGTAGCCACATACTGAGTCTGAGGTATTCTTTTTTCTCTTACCTGAGCATCGACCCTCCCAAAGGTATTAGCCATGGTGCTTACGTTCTGTCATAACATTGACATGTGATGGAGTGATGTCAACCCTACCAAGGGTGGCATAGTAATGTTAGCCCTTTAAAGGTAGTGGAGTAATGTAGACCTTCTCAAGGGTGGGCGCACCCTAGCGCTGTATTTCATTGAGAATTTTCATATTCACTAGGAGCACGACCGGATATGCATCTTCGAAAGATCTCCTCCGGTGAGGGTGCACCCTTGTTATATTCATGACATTGGGAACTTTCCTACTAGAGGGCGCACCCTAAGAATATTCCCCGTGATAGGGTCTGATGAAAATTTTCACGGAGTCGAAACAACATAATCGCACCAGCCTTCCGGTGTGCGCGCCCTAACAAATTCGTGGGATGAGGATGTGTCTTCCCCTAGAATTTATACTTGGAAGATTCTCTACCTTCGTAAAACCCAATTCACAATAGAAAATATCAGAACGTAAGGCTTACCTGGTAGGTGTGTGTGGCTCATGAATACCATAACTGCTTGATTATAGTTGTGCTGTTGTTTTGACTCAATGCTCTTCCTCGGAGGGTGCACCCCATAGCCAAAATATTCATAACTTGTTTTCATCTCGGAATCGAATTTAAAATTATCTCTTATCAGATCTGTTCTTC
This sequence comes from Oenanthe sinensis, assembly GCA_028671895.1. Classification (NCBI taxonomy): domain Eukaryota; kingdom Viridiplantae; phylum Streptophyta; class Magnoliopsida; order Apiales; family Apiaceae; genus Oenanthe; species Oenanthe sinensis. The sequence continues at coordinate 21,185,374 of CM053801.1, forward strand.
CGGTTTTGTTGTTGAGACATCCTTTCTCCTAAGGTGCAAATATCCCCTCCTTCTAGCGCCAATTTGTTGATGAAAAAATCTGGTAATCAACAAAGATTGAGGTTCTTTGCAGGAAAAAGATCTAAAGAGGCTGAATATCGCCGGAGTGTGGTGTTTGTATGAGATTGGGGATTGAGATTGATAGGTTTCAGAATAACAAGAGCTTTGTGTTCTCTGGCGGTTGTGAGCTATAATAATTCCGACCCCCAACAATATGCCTACGTACATCTATTTATAGGGAAAATAGAGGATCAAACTCACGTAGTTCTAGGCAAAGCAGAGGGCCATTAAGAAAAAGAGTTTCCTTCTTTGAATCAAATATAGAAAAGGCAAGTGGAACCTTCTTGGAAGAGGACTCTACATTCGGGTTTGTTTGGATAGGTCAAAATCCAGTATAAGACCCAAGGACTTCATGAATCTGATGTTGACGTGGAAACCGTGGACTTTAACTGGTTCACTACAGTTATTTCCTTGGATACCTTGACTGGAGGCCAACAATAGATCCACCGCAAATGTAGGACACGTCCTAAGCCCCCAGATGAGGGCAACCCGCCTGAGTACAGAGAAAGGATCTTCCAAGATAAGGTTAGCAGCATACTATAACTCCCCTACGAGGGCAACCCGAAGAATATGAAACTATGGCCTTCGATTGGCATAGACAAACATAGATATCAAAGATATTAACGAACCAAGAGCAAGTGGTTGTGACAAAATAAACTGATTCGGAGATGGAAGAGGACGCGCCCTCATTTTCCCACACACTAGGTGCGCCCTATATGTAGAGAAAAACAGGTACAACAACAGCTATAGATGACGGAGATATCAACGAACCAAGGCAAGTGATTGTAGGAGACTCGGCTGAACATGCCAGTAACCCTAAAATACTGTAGGTTTTGAATTATTCTAATGCAGCTGTTGCTTTTAAAAAAAACTCAATAAAAAATGGTACTATTGTATTGTTTGATATTTTGATCATGAAAAATTAGTGGCGGGGTACGTGGAAAGCGATAAAAGGTAGACTCCCCCGACTGCCGGTTTTGTCGAAATTCAGCGCGGCTTCTTTTCTCGACAAAACCTTCCGTCTTGTCTTCTATTTCTACCCCTTTTTTTATTTTTGTTAATAAAGCACCCATCACACACTTTCTCCAAACATCCAAAATGTGCTTCGAGATAACATAAATAATTCTGTATATATTTTGTCCATGCTCCAGTATCTGTGACTGAGTTTAATATATATTGGTTTATAATTCAGACTAAATAGGAGTACAAAATCTCAATAAATAAATATGTTCTAAGCGGAAAACTATATTCATTAACCCAGATTATTCATTCATTGAGGTAAAAATACACTGTCTCTATTATGTTGAGACCGGAAAAAATTATTTATTTGATAAAATTATTTATTTATCGAATATTTATTTATCAAGGTTATACTGTATTCATATAGTTAAATAAAGTAAGTATTTATATAATGATTTTTTATATAGAATGGAAATAAATTTTAAATTATTATAATATACATAAAATATTTTATTATAATGAATAATTTAACATTAATTAAAATTTACATAGGATTTAAAATAGTATTTAATAGAAATTAATATATATAACTCTGCATTTCAATAAATTTAATATAATAACTAGTATTTATCGTGTTAAATATCATATCAAAGTGGAGATCTCGCCTCATTTTCGCATCTGGGATATCAGACAAATGGAATAATTATTATTTATAAATATTAAATTAAAAAAATAAGTACAAATTATTTTGCAATTATTAATATCTGGAATAAATAATGAAAAATCATTACATGTATAAATTTGTATTTTTAAGTTATATTTTGTAAAAAGAATGAGTGTTACTATTTTCAATATACTTTTACAATAAATTAAAAGAAAATAACTACAAAATTATTAAATAAACATTTATTTTTTAATTATAAAAATATTGCTTAAAATATTAAAATTTACAAGTTTTCATTTAATTGTGACTGCATATAAAATAAATATGTGAAATTTGAAAAAAGTCAATTATCAAATGCATATTTACAATTATTAATGTGATATTTATGGTGATTAGAGCTGTTAAAATTGAACACACCCGCAAAGCCGACACGAACTCATCACGAATTTTAGAATTTTACGGGTTAATGTTGTTGTTAGACGGGTCGGGTCGAAAATCAGTCGAACTCAAAACTGACCCGCGAAAAGAAAAGGATTATGAGTCAACCCGTATAACTCACACAAGTAATATTTTTTTAATATAATATTTGTGAATATGTATAATATGTTACTATAATAAATCTTTTATCAATAATGATATAATTATTGAATTTAATTTTTAATTATTCATTTATATTTTATATAAATTTATGTGTATTTATATCAAATTTGATGATGAATGATATTTATATATCGTTACTTGAATTAAATATATCAAAATTGATTTTTTTTACATCACTGATAAGTAGATATTTATTATTAGTTTATCCCCGTATTTGTAGTTAATTCTGTACGAAATTGGATTTTATTTCTATATTTTAATATTTTATTGTTGGATGCAAGAAATTAATGGATTAGAGCTGGAAGTGCAATATTTGGGGTTAATTCATATAAAATTTGAATTTTTAGGCATCTTTTACTGTTTTTATTGTTTGGGCACTAACTAGAGTTCTATAAGTCCGCTTTAGACTCGTAAACAGTCGTTGGAAGGCATGGAAGAAGACTTTTATTTCTACAATGGGCCCCGAATTTAGATTTGCTCTCATCTGTCCAGAAGAGCCCAGCAACAGAAGCCTGCAAATTTCTTAGTTAGATTAATATTCAATTTAGAATTATTACTTGTATTCTTAATATTTTATTAAAAACAAAACACTTGGAAATAGATACAGATATCTATTAATGAAATAGTTTCACACGCAAGGGAGACTTAGCAGACTTGCAGTTACATGCAAGAAGAGAAGAATGATTCAAGGGTGACCATAGAGAGAAGAACAATTGTAAAATTTGATCTTCTCTTCTTCACTTTCCTTTATTATAAACTTGATATCATGTCTTCCTTCTCGTATTTTGTACTCTCTTTTGTGATGTTGAACTAAATCATTTTCTAGGCCTTTAATGGAATCTTGTGTTTATATATCATTTCTCCTGTTTGGTGTTGATTACAATTGCTTATAGTAATTTATTTTTAATGCTTTTCAATGAATGATCAACCTTTGAATTGAATTGGTTGTTTAGGTTGTCTTGGAAGAGTAACCTAAATTGAGACTCAATTGTTATAACTTGAAATTATCATTATGTTAATTTGTGATTAGGGTATAAATATACCTAAACACCCTAATTAGTCTGATTAATGTTGTTAAATGATTTAAATTCTTCACAAGAATATTGGAGTTAATTTTTGAATTAGAGTCACTTGAGATTCAGAAGGTTCTTGTGAATACTTAAAAACCACAGACTAGCAGTTGAAGCACTAAAATAGAGATGCAAAAGTACTTATTGAAAAAATGAGATGAAGTTAAATGCCTAGTTTTATTAATCTTGGTAATTTTATTTGTGTTAGTTTATTTTAGTGATAACTATTTTTTCTTTTAAATCAATTATTATTTGACTTGAATTGAACAATATTGTGTGGTAGTTAACAATTTAAAGTTAGTCCTCGTGGGAATGAATTTTATATACTACTTGTTGTGTTTTGTGCACTTACGTATAAGTTGTAAAACCTCTAACAATCACACTATATTTTACAAAATGAAATAGTTATATGTTAGGAATGCAAATACTGATGATTGTCAGAGAATATCAGATCAGAGTTTATGCTGACATCATCAGAGTTTATGAAGCTATCGGACAGAGTTTACTCTATCAGAGAATACTCAAACAGACAACCGACAGAGTTTAGCTTCAGAGTTTATCAGAAAAGAAAACAGACAAATCAGAATCCGATTTGGATAGTAAGAAGGAATTTTAATGCAAGACTAATTACCTTATGAAATCTATTCTTATCATAAACTGTTTTGTAATTGAACTGTAACTGTGTCTATATAAACACAGAGATAGGTTATAATAAAAAAAACATTTTCAAGCATTATTATTGTAACCTAGCAGCTCTTAAGAACAAATAACTTCTTGAGAGAGTTTTATAACCTATTCATTATCTTTAATATAAAAGAAGTGTTCATCTTTTAACATACTTGTGTTTATACTCGATTTACCGGCACTATTACATTCAACCCCCCTTCTGTAATAGATTGATTATTCTCGGTAACATTATAAATACATAATATATAATTAAATATCCCAATTAATTTGAAATTTTATGTACTTAATAAATAAAATAAAATATTCAATTTATTTTATTAATTTTAAATAAGGTAAGGGTCGGGTCGGGTCGGGTCACCCGTTTAATGAGCGGATATGGTTAGTGTCAACTTTTAACGGTTCGTATTAGGATTGGTCCTCTATTTTAATATTTATATCATAATCCGACACGAATATGACTTGTAACTTGAAATTGAGCTCTAATAATGGCCCTGTTTGGCCAAACTTATTTTCCGGAAATAAGAGTTTTTTTCCGGAAAAAAGTAGGTATATATGTACTTTTTCTGAAAATAAGTAACTTATTTTTTTATTTTGTAGATAATATTTGGTTTTAAAATTCTAAAATAAATATTTATTTTTTAAAAAAAATGAAAATATGTATTAAAAAAATATGAAATAAGTAACTTGTTTTAAGTTTAAGGAACCTCAAACGGCCACAATAACTCACTTAGACAATTTTAATCATACTCATTCAAACCAGTAAACAAAATTATATTCGGTACCATAACTAATTTGATATTTAATTCTATTTTATTAGACAAAATATATATACTTGAAAGACATATACTCTCTCCGTCCCTATTTAGATATACATTTTGATTTTTCTAGAGTCAAATTGACTAATGTTTGACTGAAAATTAAAAAAAATTCTTTTATAATTTTAAAAAACTAAAAAATATATTTTAAATTAGATTATATATACTTTTGAACAATATAAAATATTAATTTTTTAATTATATGTTATTTTTAAATTACAATAAAAAATGAGTCAATTTGACTGCACTAAAAATAAATTGGATATCTAAATAGGGACGGAGGGAGTATAAAACAATTGTATGCAACATAATTTTAGAATTACAATTAACTAGTAAACGTGCTAAATAAACGTCTGAAAAAAAAACGTGCTAAATAAACGAATCATTTATTTTAAATGGAGGGAGTATCCTCCATTTTCAAGGAAATAAAGTTGTCACCAAGGGAAAATGGGTAAATAACTTCCCCCATCTTGTGAGAATCGCAACTTCGCAGGAAGTTCTACTTCCTGTATATATATCTTAACCAAACATCATTATAAATAGCACTTTCCAGATATTTTAAGTTCCCGGATAAATGAGTGTTAACAAAACAACCACTTAGTATCACATATAAGTTTTTGTCAATCTAACCCCGTACCCAATGTTTGGTTGAAAAAAATAAAATTTGAAAGCCGAATCTCAAGTCCTCAAAGTATGGATTTTTAATATCTAAAGGATAGGTGTGTATGAGATATGTATATGATGAATTATTTATTTTAAAGTGAAACATATTTATTCTAATAATTGATTAACACATACATGATATGAAAAATCATACTTGAACTTTTATGCTACTCCAACCCGATTTCTCATTCCAACGACATATTTTTCCATGAACCAAACAACCTCTATGAGAATCATGCTCACGAGGATGACCTCATGTAATTACATGAGATTAAAAAGATTTTTCATATAAATATACGAGTACTTAATTATAATTATAATTTTTTAATATATTTATAAAAATGTCACAATATTTTTACATTATCCTGGAACTTTTTTCTCACAAATTAATTATAGATACTAGATTTTAACCCGTGCAATACATATACATTTTTTTTATTAATTTAATTATTAATATTTAAAATTATTAACATTTTTGTAATTTTAAGAAATTTTAATATATTAATATGTTATAGTTATATTATTTTTTAACATGTTTAAATTATATATTCATAATCAATTGAATTAAATATATATAAAAAATTATGAAATATTTACAAAAAATTGTGTGATAATTAAAACATCTATTAAAAAATAATAAAAAGTAAATAAGAAAATTATAAAATATTTATTATTATTACTATTATTATTAAATATAGTTATATATATATATACTCAATTTTAATATGTTGTTTGAGAATTTGAATCCCAAATTTATATTAATATTTTTAAAATTATAAATATTGTATTTAAATAAATTATTGATGAGTAACGAACACTTGACTTTTGTAATATTTGGATAAAATCTATCATACTCTTAAAAAATATATATACATGATATAATTATAATCAAATTTAAGATATTTTGTAGTCTATTTGGTAAAATTAAATTTTTTGTTATAGTAATTGTTTTTGCTAACTCTCGAATCTTTGATTAATTCAAATTTTTTGGTTCACCTAATATTTTTTAATATTATATTATTATTTTATGTATATTATTACTTTATCTATATTTTTTACAAATACCAATTTTATCATACTCAAATAAAAAAAATTTGGTCGTACTCTTCTAATATATATAATCGGTTTAATTTGTTAGAGTACACGGAAATTACCTAAAATTTTATTCAAGATAAAATATTTAAAAAAGTATTAAAATTTTTCTCACTTTGATGTTCCCTTCTATTTTCACGTCAAAGTAGCTCCAAAGTTATCGTATTTATTAAATCCTTAGTTCCTGCTCATTCTCGTGTATCAGTTAAACAATTTTTTATTAATCTTGTTTTGTCACTTCATAGGATTTCGAGTTCAAGGTCGCTGTTTAATGGATGATTTTCATGATAAAAGGACTTTGAGTATAAATATTATTTATAAGATGAATGATACGATGAAATGACTTTAATTCTAAATTTTTATTAATAAATATAGAAATAATAATGTAAATATTAATATTTAATATATTATTGAGATTTGATTTTTGAATATAATTATTAAATTTTAATATGTTGTTAATTAAATTTAAACATTAAATTTATATAAATATTTTTATAAGTATAAAATTTGAAATTTAAATATATTATTTATAAATATTAAATTCTTAAATTTTAATAGTATTTCAATAAAACCCATCTTAGGGCTCATTTGGAAAATCTAATCATTAATTGTGAATGATTAAGATTTCTAATGAATTAGTTTAAGAATTATTATAAAAATGTTAAAAATGTTATTTGACAAATCTGAATTATATTATCTGAGTGGATTATATATGATTTTTTGTATAATTATTCTAATTTTTTTGCACAAAATCATATTTATATATCATGTAAAATAAAAATTTATATATAAGTATGTATTTTATGTATCAACACACTTTAAAATATTTTCAACAACTATAATATTGAAGGAGATGACCTCATTTTATAAATAAGTTGATTCAAATTGTAAAGACATTTTAAATATTATTAAATTATAATATTTTTTAATAAAAATAAATATGTACGTGATTATATAATTTTTTTATACTTAATATTAACTATTAATAATTTCAATTTTTATACAACAAAAAGAATAGAAATCATATAATAGATGCAAGAAGGCCACAAATTAGAAATTTAAAATTAATATTATAATAGCATAAAATATAATATAATTTTAATTAATAATTTTATTCAATAACATTATTATATATGAAATTTTGTGTAATCAATGGAAAGTTGGAAAAATAAAAAAAAAGTACTATAACTATAATAGTCATGGTCATATAAATGGCTCAGGGATATTTTTTTCTCCTAATCGGTCAGAAGAACATGAAGGCATTCAGAATCTCAAATGTTTATCCTCTCGTTAAGTTCAATTAAGTCCGTTAACCGATAAACAAATGACCCCTTACTCTTATTACCATAATCTTACTCTTATTAGATACCAAGTTAATTTTGTAAGGATTACCCATACGGGAAGGTGTGCAAATTGTTCAACGGCATAGCCCATAGACCCTCAGTATGTCACATACTCACATTATATATATATATATATAGAGTCCTACTCAAATAGAAAATATCTTAAATGAGAAATAAAAAATTTTATCCTTATACCAGCCGCACCCACACACAAATTAAATACACCCTCACACACACAATCCCATTTATTTTACTTTGTTTTTAATTTGATTTTTCCCGTCAATTGGCGAAATTTTTTTCAAATCTAACTTCACCACATTTTTCTTTATCTCCCAACGATCAGTTTCCATACCATATGTGCTATATTTTGGCGAATATAATTTATAATTAAAATAAATTCGTCACTTATCAGATCCGAACTTCAATCACTAAATTATATTCCAGAAATCACTAATTTGTATTATAGAAATCACTAATTTGTATTACAGAAATCACTAAATTATATATCCTGGGTTCATAAAAAATAACGGAGATTGCCGGAAAAATAAAAGTTACCGGAATATAGCACATATGGTATGCAAACTGATTATTGGGAGATGGAGAAAAATGTGGTGGAGTTAGATTTGAAAAAAAGTTCACTAACTAACGGGAAAAATCAAATTAAAAACAGAGGGATTATATGGGATTATGTATGTGAGGGTTTATTTGATTTGTGTGTGGGTGTCCCTTATTACCTTTAAATTGGATTGAATATGTGGTTCAGATCTTATTTTCTATTTGATCACTTGCCTATATATATATATATATATAGCAGAGATCTAAAGAAAACTTTTTAGATATGAAATTTAGAGACCATCATCTACACCGTTCATTATAATAGTAACATATATAATTAACAAAATAAATGTAAACAACTGAAAAGGAAATAAATGTCAAACAACTGAAAAGTAAACTAATATTCTAATTTAATATGAACCATCAGATCAATTAGAAATCAACGGTTGATAAAAGTACCTTAGTTTTCTCCAATATATATATATATATATACCCTATGTTGGACCAAACCAAGCCTAGCATATGTAATTATTTGTCTTACTATAATATAGTTAGTACTTTTGTAATAGGGTAGTGACTTAGATATTTCTATGTATTATTGCAGATAGAAGTTTGATTATATTATATTTCAAGTTGTAATTAAAGTCAAGAATAAAGTTTGTTAGAAGATTCAAACTGCATCATGCAACAAGACAAAGAAGAGTTATTGGAGAAATAAGGAATACAATCTGAGAATTCTACTAAGGCAATTGCTCATTCGAGAAGTCACCCATTCGAGAAGTCAGAATTATGCAACTGGTTAAGAAGTCTCAAAACACACTCATTAGCTCAGTATTCGATCGAGAAGTCAGTCATTCGAGAAGTCAATATATTGAAGCTAATCGAGTAGTGTGAAATGTTATTCATTCGAGAAGTCCAGAAAATCAATTCGAGAAGTTAGCAAAAGGAGCATTCGAGAAGTGGTAAATCTGAGTCAATCGAGAAGTCACAGTTTCAAGTTTACATTCGAGAAGTCTAATCTAATCGAGAAGTCATTAAACATAGTATGCGATCGAGAAGTCTATACATTCGAGAAGTTAATCCTTCAAGAACTAATCGAGAAGTCACAGCTAGTACTCAATCGAGAAGTCAATCACTATGACTTCTCGAATCAATTTCAACAGAGTACTCGACTGTTCCAAGGAGTTATTTTCAAGGAGAATTGTAGAAGAACAAGACAGATAATTTGCAGCTCTGTCTTTGCAGGACAAGTCAAGTCTGTGAAGATAGAGACAAGTCTACAATGAAGCTGGGAAGATAGTCAAGACAAATGACAGAAGATATAAGGCTGAATGTAGTAGACTGTCACAACAGTGTTAGCTAGAAATAGATATTAGTCAAATGTATAGTATGTCTTGTCTATTTCTAGTTTTAGCTAAACTGTCTTATGTGAGCATGTGCAAAGGACATGTTGTCTATATTTTATGCACAACCACATTTGACAGTGTCTTTGATTTTTACATTGTAATCTTCTTAGAACAAGAATCTGAAATTCAAATTGAATTTCAGATTGTAGCAAAGATTCATTCTAATAAAATTAGATTGGAAGTTAAATCTTGTGTTTACTTTACTTACTGTTATATGCTCTCGTAAACACTTGTATTATTTCAACAGTTTAAGAATCATTCAAACAGTTCATCAAGTTTTCTTTGATTTATAAAAAGAGATCAAGAAAGATTTGAAGTATACATTCATCCCCCTCTGTAAACTTATGGGACTACTTATTCCTAACACCCTAGATTTTGATGGTAACACAGTAACAACAAGCTGCTATGTTACAGCTTAATATGTTTAGTATTCTTCATAATAGCCTACCATATTACTTGTGGTAACAATGTTTTGCAGGATTCATATCATATCAGCATAACAACAAGCTGTTAAGCAAGTTGTTATTATAAAACAGCCTGCCGCTACAGAATCCAGCAGAAACACATTAACTGTCCAGAATTCAAGAAATAGATTTATACTTCGATTAGGACTTTTATTATGTGAATATATATATCTATATAATACGTTTTTAATATATATTAAACTCAGTAAGTTGTATCCGATTTAAACTAATTCTTTTGATCAACTTCTTATCCTTATCGTGCATATTTATAGGAGCTGTTTTAAACGTTTTCTTCTATCCTTATCTCCTATATTTATGTATTAGTTTGAATTAATATTATCTTTCAACATTATATCTTATCTTTAATTCAAATTAGCCGTTGATATATCTCGTATATATTTTTGGCTTAACTTTTCATACGTACTTAGCAATAGAGCAACTCACTCTACGATCTTAAAAAACTTTAACATGTTTTCTCTATTATCTGAACTTGAGATATATTCTATTCGTGTTATATAGAGAATATACATTTGAGTTGTAATCAAATCTTCATTCATTGTATTGTTCGATTTGTATTTGCGAATCACTAAAGTGGTAAGGGGTTCTAGGAGTTAGAATAAGGGAGCTACCTGATTTAGTTGTGTTATTTTTACAAAGCAAAGAGTTCAAGAAGTAAGGAATTCAAGAATGAGACTTGAGGAATTCAAGTGTTCAAAAATAGATTGCAAGGGAGAAGATAACAGCAAACTGAAACCATTATGCTCAGGATTGCTAGAAATAACAGGAAGCCGCTTTCAGCCATTGAGTTAAAGGGAGATATATTATTATCTTGTAATTGGATTATATTTGATTAATAATATATTCTCTTACCAAGTTGGTAAGAGACCAGGACGTACACCATTAGATGTAGGTGTCGAACCTGACTAAACGTCTTGTGCCTCATTTACTTTATTGCATCTTACTATTTTACTGTATTGAACTCATAATAGCTTGATATATGACTATGACATTTTTAGAACAGTAAGTCATTAGCAAGACACATCAGACTGCTTCCATAACAGTCAGCTATTATAATTGGTAAACATTAAAATTGGACCTAGTCAGTCCTATAACACCTATTTACCCCTATAGGTGCATTTATAATATATATATATATATATATATATATATATATATATATATATATATATATATATATATGGGAATAAAGTTCCTGAAATTATCTTAGAAAAATTACTTAAGGTACTAGTATTTTTTAATTTGGGTATTTTTGTAATTGTATATGATTCTCTGTAATTACAATAACAACATCGTGTATTTATATGAGAAGTTTTTGTTAGGAATGCAAACACTGATGATTGTTAGAGAATACTAAACAGAGTTTATGCTGACGTCATCAGAGTTTAAAGAAGCTGTCGGTCAGAGTTTACTCTATCAGAGAATACTCAATCAGAGTTTACTCTAACAGAGAATACTCAAATCAGAGAATGACAGATCGACAGAGTTTAGCTTCAGAGTCTACCAGAAAAGGAAACAGACAAATCAGAGTCTGATTTGGATAGTAAGAAGGAATTCAAGTGCAAGTCTAATTACCTTATTAAAGCTATTCTTATCATAATCTGTTTTGTAATTGTATTTGTAGCTGTGTCTATATAAACACAGAGATAGGTTATAATTCAATGTTGAATTCATTAAGCAATAGTTATATAACCTAGCAGCTCTTAAGAACATTATTTTCTTGAGAGAGTTTTGTATTCGAGATCATTAATAATACAAAACAGTATTCCATTCTATATACTTGTGTTCATAATCGATTATTCTGGGAAACAATTGGTATCAGAGCAGGCAGTTAATTACGACTTAAAAAGATCAAATAATCATGTCTGGTAACAAGTATGAAAGCATCAGGATCCCTATATTGAAGAAGGCTGAATATCCTACATGGAGGGTGAAGATGATGATGTTCTTGGAAGCAACTGATCCTGATTATTTGGACAGAATTCATACAGGACAGTATCTACCAACCAAACTAGTGCCATCTACGATTGTGAAAGGAAGACAAATCCCTGAGTATTACACCTTAAAGGACAAGAAAGAATGGACCAATGAAGAAAAATAGGAAGTCTTGAAAGATGCAAAGGTAAGAAATATTTTGCATAATAGTCTTGACTTTGTAATGTCCAACAGGGTAATAGCATGCAAAACTGCCAAAGAAATCTGGGATGCACTGGAGGTTCGATGTCAAGGAACCAAGGAGATAAAGAAAAATAGAAGATCTGTTCTAATCCAAGAGTATGAATACTTTGAGGCTAAGCAGAATGAGTCCCTCACAGATATTTATGAAAGATTTCTAACTCCGTTGAATAACTTGGCTTTGGTAGATAAAGTATATGACAATGAAGATTCAAACACAAAATTTCTGAGGGCTCTTCCAGAAGAATGGGATCTGCAGACATCCTTGATTAGAGACAGGGCTGATTTGGATGAGATGTCATTAGATGAAGTTTATGGCAAATTGAAAACTCATGATCTGGAGTTACAGCAAAGAAGAAACAGAAAAAGTAGCAAGGCAAAATCTATTGCTTTGAATGTTGAGGCCCAGATTGAAGAACCTACATAAAAAGTCCTTAAAGCCTCAACAAGAAAAGTAAAAGCTGTAATCAAAGAAAGCAGTGAATCAGAGTTTGAGACAAACTCTGATGAAAACTCTGATAATTCTTCAGACTCTGACATGATGGAGATGTTTGCTATGTTTGTCAAAAGCTTCAAGAAATACAAAAAAATTAAGAAGCAAGGAAACTATCAGAAGAAGCATAGTGAGTCAGACAAGAAAGACAGATTCAGAAAAAGAGAAGATAGAGATGGAAAATCAAAAACTCTTGATAAATCAAAAGTCAAGTGTTACAAGTGCAACAAGATGGGACATTTTGCTACTGAGTGCAGAAGCAAGGAATCTGGAAAAGCTCTCATCATATCAAAGAAAGATTGGATGGATTCCTCAGACTCAGAAGAAGAAACTAACTATGCTCTCATGGCAAACTCCGAGTCTCCCATCTTAAACTCTGAAAAGGTACCAAACTCTGTTTTCACTTTTGATACTGAAGATATTCATGAATTAAAGTCTTTTCTTAGAAATTTACATGTTAGCTTTAAGTCACAATCTCTTGAGAATGAAAGATTAAAATCTGAGATACAGACTATGAATGCTAGGAATGACTTTCTTGAAACTGAACTTGTACACATGCTTAGCTTTAAGAAAGACTGTGAGAATGCTATACACATGCAAACTCAGTTGGAAATACAAGTCACATATTTGAAAACTGAGATAGCTAAGGAAAAAGAGACCTTCAGAGTTTGGACAAACTCTGGTAAGAAGGTCCAACAAATGCTTTCTGAAAAGAATTGGACATCTGCCCTAGGTTATGAATCTGATAAAGAATTTCACACTAATTCACACACAAAAGGAACATTGACTAAACCTGTGAAGTTTGTTAGAGCTAATGATTATAAGAAAACTCTCCCTGAATGCTCTAAAAACAATGGTGTGCCAGATTCTAAAAAGATAAATATAGGATTACTTTCACAGAAGTAACTTAAAGAAAAGTTGAAGGCAGTCACTAATAAAACTAAAAAGGTGAAAAGAAATAGGAATGGAAAAGTAGGAATTACTAAGGAGAATAACTACATGAACATCCCTGATGCTCCTAGGAAAACCTGTTTTACTTGTGGTAATTCTAATCATCTTGCTATTGACTGCAAAGAAAAGAAAAAGAAAGAACCTGAAAAACCTGGGTTTGAGGCTAGAAAACAAACAAGATCAAATCCCTGTTTTCACTGTGGTAGTTTATGGCATTCTATTTATAAATGCAAAAATTATCATAATTTGTATTACAATTCTTACAAACCACAACCTCAAATGAGTAATTCTCCAAAACATACTGTCAAGCAAAAATATGTGATAAAGACTGATAAAAGGAGTGTAAACTCTGACAATACAAACTCTGTAAATGCTAACCCTGATCATGTAAACTCTGTTAACACAAACTCTGACAAAAGAACTTCTGCTGCAAAAGTTAACAAGTTTTCAAAGAAAGGACCCAAACTAGTTTGGGTCCCCATAACTACTAATTAAATTGCATTTACTGATTGCAGGGAAACAGGAAGAACATTCTAGTGATTGATAGTGGATGTTCTGCACATATGACTGGAAATAAATCCCTGCTTTCAGAGTTTGAGGAGAAGGCTGGCCCAGCAGTATCTTATGGAGATGGCAACATAGGAAGAACACTGGGATATGGCAACATAGTGATTGGAAATGTCATCATTGAGAAAGTAGATCTGGTTGAAGGACTCAAACATAATCTGCTAAGTGTGAGTCAAATGACAGACAAAGATTATTCTGTGGAATTTCATGGAACTCATTGTGAAGTGAAAAGCAAGAAAAATGGAAAAATAGTTCTTATTGGCCACAGACATAACAATCTATTTGAAGCTAGCTTGGATATTAATTCTAATGGTTCCTTAACCTGTCTACTTGGAAAGGCATCACCAATGGAAAGCTGGAATTGGCACAAAAAGTTGTGTCACCTGAACTTTGGAAACATTAATGAATTGATAAAGAAGGACCTAGTTAGAGGTCTTCCAAAAGTTCAATTTCATCCTGATGGACTCTGTGATTCATGTCAAAAGGCCAAACAAAAGAAGACATCTTTCAAGAGCAAAACTGAAAATTCAATTGATCAACCCTTTCATCTATTGCATCTTGACTTATTTGGTCCAGTCAATATCATGTCCATTGGAAAGAAGAAATACACTCTGGTAATAGTTGATGATTTCACTAGATTTACTTGGGTGTACTTTTTGCACAAGAAGGATGAAACTGTAGAAACAATCATTGATCATATTGCAATGATTGAGAATGGATCAACTCACAAAGTAAAGAATTTAAGGAGTGACAATGGAACAGAGTTTAAGAACTCAACAATGGAGGAATTCTGCTCAACAAAAGGTATTACTCAACAATTCTCATCACCTGGCACACCTCAACAAAATGGTGTAGTTGAAAGAAAGAACAGAACTTTAATAGAAGCTGCTAGAACAATGCTAGAAGGAGCAAAGCTACCTACTTATTTTTTGACAGAAGCTGTGAACACTGCATGCATTACTCAGAATTGTTCTTTAATAAACAAACATGGAATGACTCCATATGAATCTTTGAAAGGAAGAAAGCCAAATGTCAAGTACTTTCACATCTTTGGATGCAAGTGTTTTATTCTCAAAACACATCCTGAACAATTGAAGAAGTTTGAACTTAAAGCAGATGAAGGAATTTTTATTGGATATGCAACAACTTCTAAAACCTCTTCAAGGGCATTCAAAATATTCAATTTAAGGACAAGGACAGTCATGGAATCAATTAATGTCTCTTTTGATGAAGGGGAGATAGCTGGGTTACATGATAAAGATGCACAAGAAACTCTAAGATTTGAGAATGAACTCCAGAAAATAAACTCTGTTCAACTAAACTCTGGTAAGGTAATCTCTGATTCTTTAAACTCTGATTCAGAATTGATTGAAATAGAAATTGAAGATTCTGCACATGTTGAGGGGGAGCAACATCAATCAAGTACTAACATTGGAGATCAAAACACAGTAATTGAAATATCAGAGTCTGACCAAACTCTGAACAACACAAACTCTGAAACCCTAAACTCTGATCTTTCAAACTCTGAGACCACAAAGTCTGAGACCTCAATCTCTGATAACTCAAACTCTGAGTACCTAAACTCTGAGTCATCAAACACTGATGGAAGCACATCTTCAGGAGAAGGATCAGCATTTACAGAAGGATCATTCTATGAAGGCACAGATCACGGGGGAGCATCTAGTTCAAGAAACTTTCCACATCCAAGGAAATGGACCAAAGATCACACACCTGATTTAATTATAGGTGATCTGGAAAGTGGAATAAAAACAAGAAAAGCTACTCAGAATGAATGTCTATTTAATAGTTTTCTTTCGCAAATAGAACCAAAGAAGGTTGAAGATGCTTTAAAAGATGCAGATTGGATTACTGCAATGCAGGAAGAATTGAATGAGTTTGAAAGGAATGAAGTTTGGACCCTAGTTCCAAGGCCAAAGAACAGATCTATTGTTGGTACAAAATGGGTATTCAGAAACAAGACAGACTCTGATGGAATAATTACAAGAAACAAAGCAAGACTGGTGGCCAAAGGTTATTCTCAACAGGAGGGGATTGATTATGATGAAACCTATGCACCTGTAGCTAGACTTGAGGCAATCAGAATTTTTCTTGCTTATGCTGCTCATAAGAAATTCAAGGTCTACCAGATGGATGTTAAAAGTGCATTTTTAAATGGTGAACTTGAAGAAGAAGTCTATGTTGAACAACCACCTGGCTTTGTCAATACAAAATATCCAAATCATGTCTACAGACTAGATAAAGCTCTATATGGACTAAAGCAAGCACTAAGGGCCTGGTATGAAACTCTGGCTCTATTCTTACTTAAAAATGGTTTTACTAGAGGAACAATTGATAAAACCTTGTTTTATAGAACTCAAGATAAGGATTTATTATTGGTTCAAATATATGTTGATGATATTATATTTGGTTCCACTAATGAGAAACTCTGTGAAAGATTTTCAAAGCTAATGCAGTCCAGGTATCAAATGAGTATGATGGGAGAATTGAGTTATTTTCTAGGTTTACAAGTGAAACAGACTGAAGAAGGTATTTTCATTAATCAGTCTAAATACACAAAGAATCTACTCATTAAATTTCAAATGCAAGATTCTGCATCTGCTACAACTCCCATGGCTACTGCAACAAAACTTGATCAAGACACTGGAGAACCGATTGATATTACAGCATACAGAGGAATGATTGGTTCTCTACTTTATTTGACTGCAAGTAGACCAGACATCATGTTTGCCACATGTCTGTGTGCTAGATTTCAAGCAAATCCAAGAGCACCTCATTTGATTGCTGTGAAAAGGATTTTCAGATATCTCAAGGGCACTGCTTATCTTGGCTTATGGTATCCTAGGGAGTCTGATTTCAAATTCATAGGCTATTCAGATGCTGACTTTGCAGGATGCAAGATTGACAAAAAAAGCACTAGTGGGAGTTGTCAATTTTTAGGTGGGAGACTTGTGTCATGGCAAAGCAAAAAGCAGAAATCCATTTCAACATCAACTGCAGAGGCTGAATATATAGCTGCTGGAAGCTGCTGTGCACAGATCTTATGGGTGAGAAATCAATTGTTAGACTATGGCTTGAAATTTTCAAAAATTCCCATTTATTGTGATAACCAAAGTGCTATTGCAATGACAGGAAATCCAGTCCATCATTCTCTGACAAAACACATCAGTATCAGATATCACTTCATAAGGGAACATGTGGAGGAAGGCACAATTGAATTACATTTTGTTCCTACAGATCAACAATTAGCAGATATATTCACTAAGCCCTTGCCTGAAGCAACATTTAACAGACTGGTTTCTGAATTAGGGATGGTGACAAGTGGCTCAACTTAGCAAGTTTCAGACACTCAGAGTATAGGTCAGAGTATGGGGTAAACTCTGATGAAAATGGAACAAACTCTGATCATTGAAGCATCTAATCTCTGATCATAAGTTATCAGTGTTTATGGTAAACTCTGTCAGAGTATGTGGTAAACTCTGACAGTACATACTAAACTCTGACTCATATAAACTCTGATCTGTAGACTCTGATTAAGTGGTAAATTCTGAGATCATATTTATGACATCATATTTCATTTTGTAACATCATAATTATTAATCTCTGACTGGACTTGTAATAAGGCGCGTGTATCTCACGAATGACGGTTCCTATTATTACACAGCACACGCACACTTGCTGTATTTTGATACTTGGTCCACTCATTACTGCTCAAATTATTTCTTGCCACGTGTCCCACTAAAGGGTATATGCAATTGAGAGGGAATAGTTTATTCATTTTGTTTCACTGTGAATTATTCATCTACATCGTTTATTCTATCTTTCTCTCTCGTCTTATCAAACCCTAATTGTTATTCACACTTCAAATCTCAAAACTTCAATGGCGTCTAAGGGTATTACTTTTCAAAACTATTCTTTTGCTGCAACAAACTACATCTCTCTTCTATCTAAGGATGAAGCACCTCAGGATTTTCATGTGATCTAGGATTTTCTGCAGAACAGTTATATTGGGTACGCACTTCAGGAACCCACAAACTTCTCCGCTCAATCTCTGCTCAAAATCTGGTCAACTGCAAAGTTTAATAATGCTAATGATAATGAGGAGCCGATAATAACATTTCAATGCAATGGCAAGTATTCCATTACTCCTGCTGTGGTAAGACAAGCTCTTCATCTTCCAGAAGTGGCTGAGTATGATGATTTTATTGGAGATGATCAAATCAAGGAATTTTTCAACACAATAGACTATGGAGGTAGCCTATCTAAACTGGGAAGTTTAACAAGACCACATTTAAGAAGAGAATGGAGTTTCTTCTTCGACTGCATTACAAGGGCTTTCACTGCCAAATGCACCAATTTTGATGCCATTCCGCAGTTGTCTCAACAAATTGGGTATTCTCTGACCCATAATCTCAATTTCAATTTTCCTTGTTTAATAATTAGGCAGTTGGCTAGCAAGATAAATGATGATGTTCACACTGTATACTTTGCTAGATTTCTTCAGTTAATTTTTAATTATTTGATGCCTAATGTGAGTCTTGAGAATGATCAGAGTTTAGCCAGTTTTTGTATGAATAAAAGAATTTTTACTGACCTAGCTAGGAAGGATGCTAAGAAAGGTAATCTCTCTCCTCTCTTTTATCCCACATGGGTTAGGCTTCTCTTAAATCAGAGAATGCCTACCATGTATGGCAGGGATTTTCTCTCAGTGGCTATGAATCAGAGTTTAGCACCCTCTGATTCAAACCCAAGTCACCCTCCAAACACTGACACCTAAACACCTTTGCCAACCTCTATAGTCTCTCAAAAGACTGTAGTTGCAAAACACACCTCTCAACAGGGCTCAAGCAAACGGAAGGGGAATTCAGTGCCAGAATCTTCTCTCAAAAAGAGAAAGTTAATTGATGAAGATACAGATTCTGATGAAGGGTTCGTTTTTGCTAAGAGAACAACAGTTGAACAGGTTTCTCAGACTTCTCCTCAGAAAGAAACAGTTCTTCCAATTCCTGAGAAGAAGAAAAAGAAAAGAAGACTAGTCAAGATTGCAAACTCTGAGGCTGCAAAGATTGAAGGGATAAACTCTGATGCAGTTATAAACTCTGACGCTCCAATCTCTGATCGGCCAAACTCTGAAAGACCTTTTAACACTAAAGTGATAAACTCTGAGAAATTGATAAACTTTGATGAGTTAATAAAATCTAGTGAAGCTGCTCCAGTTCAAGTATCTGATTCTCCTGCAAAGTCACCAAAGCAACTTATAAAGGAGATATCTTATGAAAGAGCAAGGGAACTGGCTGAAGAAGTAAGAAGAGAAATGGAAGCCAAGAAATCAACATCATATTCAGCATCTCTCAGTCCAAAACATTTTTCAAGAAAAAAGAGGAGGTCTGTCTCTTTTGGCCAGGACACACAAGAACCTACTTCTCAATGTGAGGTAGCAGTCATTGAAGGGCCAGGCACACAAGAACCTATTGATCAAAGTTCAATAGAAGCCACAATTCTAGCAAATGAAGCCAGCAATGATCCGGAGTACAACCCACAAGAACCTTCTGCTCAAAGGGTTGAAGAAGTTGTTAATGCTCCAGTCACACAAGAACCATCCAATCAAAGTTTGGATGAAGGCACCCACACAATTATAGAAGATATTGTTGTTGCTGATGCTGAAGGCCAATTTCTGGCAGAGTCAAGCCCACAAGAACCTTCACCTCAAAGTAGTGAAGCAGCTGCAGATATGACTCAGGTCCCACAAGAACCAATCATTCATTTTATGATTGCAGACCAAGATTCTCCCATTCAACAGACAAATTCTGATGAAGATCCAAAGGCAAACTCAAATGATCTTTGTGAGAAATCAATTTCTACACTACCTATGGAGACTGCAACTACAAATGCTCAAGGTATAAACTCTGACTCTACTTCAGAATTTACATTCTCTGATTGTATTAGTTCAGAATTTATATTTCCAACCTTTACTGCTGGGATGATCATGGATAGTCCTGAAAAGGATACCCCTATTCATGTGACTACAAATCTCTCTTCTCAGCCACCTCTTATTTCTGTAGGACATTGTGTGTTGAGCCTTTCCAGTGAGTCTGAGGTAAAATGTGTGAAAAACAGAATAAATGAGAGGCAGACACAGGATCTGGCAAAAGAAGAGGTAGAATTGAGAAAGAAGTTAGTTACTTCTAGTGAGCAACATCTAACTCTTAAAAGTTATGATATGTGTGTTGTGAGAAGTAATGAGATTACTTTAAAAAAATCAGAGTGATTTAGGTTGTTCTGTTACTTTTGCAGGTACTCAGAGTTTACCTGTATCAAACTCTGATGATGTGCCAAACTCTGTTGATGTTTCAAACTCTGATGGGAAGGACATAGACTCTGATGATGTGATTTTTGCTGATGAAGAAGTCACAGATCTATCCATTCCCTACATTCAAAGATATAACACCAAGAGATGGCCTATTAATGCACATGATGCTCATGAAAGATTAGGGATGGAGTATCCTGATTACATGGTGGTGGAAGATCTTAAAGGACGTATTGAAGCTGATCTTAATGCAGAGGGTATCCGAAGGGATTTCAGTTTCCAAGAAAAGTCATCTACTGAAGATTTTCTTTCTTCTCACAGGCAATCCATTTGGGATTCTTCTTGGAAGATTCCTGAGAGAGAGATTTCTTGGCCTCATGTTCATGACCTAATCAATAAAGCTGACAAAGAAATTTCTTCTGGAGATTTGAAGACAATCTTGAAAGCCTCTACTATTATGTCCAAAGGCCTTCAACATGAAGTTTCTGATCTAAAGGCATCTGTCAGCAAGCATTCTGTTCTTCTCGGAACTGCTGTTTCCACTTCTCAACATTCTCTGGAAGCCAAACTTCTTTCTGTCTCCAGTAAACAGGATGCATTGGAAGCTAAAGTGACTCATCTTTCTAATTCTGTTAGTTCTATGCAGGGCATGTTACATACCATTGTCGAGCTTCTTACTGTTAAAACAGGGCATGATGTCAGAAAGGGGGAGAAGGGTTCAGCAGACAAATGCAAGGAGGATGCAATTTTAAATGCAATTTTAAACACTGACAAACCTAATGATGCAGATCAAGGGAGTCATAAGGATGGGAAGCAAACTCTGATTGAACAAACTCTGATTGAACAAACTCTGATGACATCAAAGACCGAGATAAACTCTGATAAGCAAACTCTGATAGATGCTGATTTAGAATTAGCAAAGAAACTTGAAGATGAAGATAAGCCAGAGAAGATTGAAGAACAAAACTTGAAGGATGCTGAATTGGCAAAGAAAATGTTTGACGAAGAACATCCAGGAATGGATCCAGTTCCAATAGAAGCTGAATTGAAGAAATCTGGAGCTGTTAGTGCTCAAGTTCAGAAAAAGAAAAGAAGTGTAAAGAAAGGTCCAATTCAGAAAAAGACTGCTGCTCAACAGAAGAAACCAGAATCCAAGCCTATTCAAATCAAATCTATTGACACTCTCAAACCAGTTGCTCAATCAAGACCAGTTTCAGAAATTCAAACAAGATCATCTTCTAGAATTCAACCAAAAGCTTCAGCTAAGCCAAAGAAATCTTTCACTATGTCTGGAACAATTTTTCTTCCAGGTGGTTCAAGTTTTGATGATGAGGAAGAAGAACAACAACAATCTCTGATAAGAAAGAAAAGGTCTGATCCTTTGTGGACAAAAACTCAAACTCTGACTCTCAATGCCAGACTTGGAAAAAATAAAGGTGGTATTTGTGATACACATGCTAAGGTCTACAGAGGTGAAGCAAACATCTTCAGAGATCCTTATTCACTGAAAGATAAACCTGAAGAAGAGCTGTCTCAAGAACATTTGGATAAATTAATCTCTGTGAATGTGGTGAAGGATATCTTTGATGGTGCTCAAGCTAAGGAAAAGCTCATTTATTTTTTAGAAGATGGGAGAGTTTTGAAGATTGCTGAAGAAAGTCTGATTGATAAAGCATCTAAAGAACTTGAACATGTTCTATATCTGCTCAATGGTGAAAATGAAGCAATTTCTAGGCGGAGGAAGATTGTTGAAAGAATAATAGCTGAGAAAAAGAAGAGTGAAAGGTTGTTGATGATAAACACTGAAGAATATGAGCCTGGATATATACTTGAAGATGGAACAGAAAGAGCAATGAAAAAAAGGAGATGCAAAGGTCAAAATGGTGTTAGGAATTCCTACACTAATCTTAAATCCTGATGGTATGAAGACCTGTTGCATTGCCTTAGATGAAAGTATGGAGAGGTCATCAATTTATGCTCTAAGGGCTGCAATAGTTCAAATAGATGATTCTTCTGAGAACATGAGGGAATTGAAGGAGAAGCTTGTTGATTTATTGAAAGATGCTGAAGAAAAGCTCCTAAGTCAATTTCTGAAAGAGGACTTCTCTTACAGAAGAATCCGAGTCTAAAAAAAAAAAGGGTAAACAAACTCTGATGCATTTGTCTTGTATTTCTGACATCATAAGTAAAATTTATGTTTTAATTCTTAAAGCATAAATTGGGGGAGATTGTTAGGAATACAAACACTGATGATTGTTAGAGAATACTAAACAGAGTTTATGCTGACGTTATCAGAGTTTAAGGAAGCTGTCGGTCAGAGTTTACTCTATCAGAGAATACTCAATCAGAGTTTACTCTAACAGAGAATACTCAAATCAGAGAATGACAGATCGACAGAGCTTAGCTTCAGAGTCTACCAGAAAAGGAAACAGACAAAATTAGCAAAGTTATAATATATATATATATATGTATATTGAAATGAAAAATTAGCAAACAAAATTATAATTTTTATTTTTAAATTTTAAAAATTGCAAATAAAAAAGAGATTGTAAAATATTATATATTTAAATAATTTTTAATTATTCTTGAATAAATCACATAAATTCTAGAAACAGTAATATAGAAAACATGTTAATAAAAATAAATATTTACATTGAAAAGTGTTATCAGCTCTTTTTAACAAGTAAACTACTACTTTTAATAATTTCGTTAAAGTTAATTAATTTAAATGTGTATACTAATTTTTTTTCAATTGTCAATTAATTTATATTATTACATATACTTTTATCTTTTTTAAATTATTAAAATACTTTATTTTAAATTTTATACCGGGCACTCCAAATCTACTCCAAATCTCAGCCCCGTAGGATTGCCCTTGGAGAGTCCGAGAAAAAGGAGTTCATATTACACATCAAAAATGTTTGTCACATGCTTCAGAGAGTTTATTATCGTCTTACTTCCTTTCGAAACTTCATCATTGATTTATTTTATTTTCAAAATCATTCTCTGAGTAATAAACTCATCTTCTTGAAATGACAACTATGCCCTTAATATGTTATAAATTAAATTCGAATATTAAATTTATATAAATATTTTTATAATTTTAAATTTTAAATTTTAAATATATTATTAATGGATATCAAACTCTTGACCTTTGTTATTTTTTACAAAAAAAAACCTTTTAATCTTATTATATATAGGATATAATGTGTATTTTGCAATATTTTGTTACTGAAAAAACAAATTGCTATAGATAAAAGTATGTTGTATAATAACATTTGTTTAAATATTTCTTTTTCTATAATCAGAAAAAATATTTATATGTTATATTTATATATTTGATTATTTTTAACAAATTATTTTTTAAATAGATCAAAATTTCTTAAAATAATATATTCATAAATATTATTTCTATTTTTGGATATTGCAGTTGAATTTATATTTGAAAATATAATAATTAATTAAAGTAGATTTCAATTGAATTGTTTCATATATAAATTTTCAATGAATTTAAATATAACAAAAAATTTAAGTCATAATTTATAAGTTGAATTTCTACTTTTTGGACTCTGCAAGTAATGGTTCCAGCTAATTCTTAAATACAAAGCTAGAAAAATCACATTAGATATATAATAAAGTAATATATTATAAAAAAAGCATCAATATATACTGAATATATAATCCCATCTTTTAAAAGTAATTAACATAACAGCTCATGAATCCGCAATAATAGAAAATAATTAATACTAGTAATATTTTAAGCAATTAAAAAGATAAAATAACATCACAAATTCACAATACTTCTATTCTTTTAATATATAATATAATGTAGTTTATTTGTTTTCAAAAAAAGAATTAATTAACATAATACATGTTACAATGAAATTTAAATAATAAAATATATTAAAATAAAGTTTAAATAATAAAATATTGAATTTATTATCCATTATTGTATAAATATATTTACATAATATTAAAAGAAATTAGTTAAAAAGACCAAAAAAATATGGTATCTAGAGTCCCACAAAATTGTCTGTCATGTTAAATGCCACGTGGCGTCATAACGTCGCCTAATGCTCTTTCTCGACTGCACGCTTCTTTTTTCTCTCACACACAATAAAACACACACACACACACAGTTGTAAGTATACAATAATAAAGAGAAGCAACAAGCAAACTCACAAAGTCACAACACAACACAACTATCAATTTTATCCGATCAATAGGTATGTCTCTATCTTTCTCTTTTCATCTTATGCTGTTATGTATAAAACACACACACACACACACAGAATTGTGGTTTGTTTATGAATTCGTTTAATTTGTATGTGTTAGTGTAAGTGTAATATTTATTGAAATTTATGGGTGATTACCCTTGTTGGGTTTTTGTTTATTCAGTGAAAACCAATACCCAGTTGCTCAATTTCATTCTTTTACATGTGTGTGTGTGTGTCCAAGTAATCTGCTTTGTGTTGTTTTGTGGTGGGGTTTGTGTTTTGTTAGTGTTTATGTATGTAAAGTTTTAATCTTTTACACACACACAAACACACACATGTTTAAAGTAATCTGTTTTTTTTCCTTTTTTTGGTAATGGTTATTTCTTATTTTCTGGGGTGGGGTTTGTTTGTTTATGGTTTATGTTTGTGAATTTTATTTTTAGACACATACACATATGTTCAAATAATCTGGTTTTGTTTTTAATATTTTTGAGGTGGGGTTTGTTTGTTAAGGGACTTGTTTATGTGAATTTATGTCAATATCTCTTGTTTCAATGTCTTCAAACAAGAGACTTATTGGTTTGTCTAATAGTTTTTTTCTTTATACAGAACCAAGAACTGAAGATTGGGATACTAGAAAAAGGTAGACGTTTGATGAGATGGTAGAAGGTGGGTTCAAGAATGAAACTTTGGACCATAGTTTTCAGAAGCTGATGGTTGTTGCTGGTTGTGGTGTTGGGATGAAAATGGGCGGTGGAGTGATCACTGAGTGGAAAGACATCCCGATGGAGCTTCTGCTGCGAATTGTGTCTCTTGTCGATGATCGCTCAGTGATTGTTGCCTCTGGTGTATGTAGTGGTTGGAGAGATGCTATTTGTTGGGGTCTTACACGGCTTTCGCTTTCTTGGTAACTTTTAAACAGTTTGTCTTATTTCCATTTACTGATTTTGATCACGGTGTCTGTTGATATTGTTTTTCTTGGCATTTTTAAATAAATTATCTTTGGGGTATCTTGATAAGGAGACTTGCTGATGCTATTGTATTTCTTTTGATTTGACTCTATAAATTCTGCCGGTTTGATATTCAACAACCTAATTTTGTGTCTTCAGGCTTTGAAGTGATTAATGTGTTTCAAGCATAGGAACTATTGAGGTTTATTTACACATTCATTGTTTTTTTTTCTGGTTCATTTATTATTGAAAACGTTCTTTATTTTGCTCATCCAAAAATCAAAATATTAATCGGTCATTGCTCTTTCCAATTAGTGAGTTCTTTACTTTATTGGAAAAATAAATTTTTGCAATATGCCTGTTATTTGTTTGGTAGTGGGAGGCTTAGATATGAAGGAAAAGATCATATAAGAATTCTCCTGTTCCAAAGCAGATATTTCAATATCTCTTGCTTTTTTAATTATTTTATCTGTATCTTCTGGTTTTCCTTTTGCAAGAGACGAATGAAGCAGAAGCCTATTCTTGGTCTAAAGAGTTTTATATTTTATTCACTTGATTCGATGGTTCCAGACATATTGCAGACCTTAAACATGGGGTAGTTTAATAATCCTGTTGACATCATTATTTTGATGAAGCATAAATTCTTTTTTGAGCTATTGTATTTTGAGATGGCAACATGACTGCTTAATGATGTACCATGTTTTCTGTATCTTTATAGTCACTTGTGTATAGAAGTAAAATTTGGGGGTAATATAACTGTCTAAAAATGACACTCTCACACACATGTATATACAAAGGGTACACAAGAACAGTTTTATTTTTTCATAAAGTAATTTGCAGTGCGTGGTCATGAAGTTTATGTTTGTGTGCACATTTCCATTTTATAGACTTCATATTTTTCCATTATGATTTGAAGTTATATGTTTTGCTCTTTGGAAGGTGCAAGAAGAACATGAATAACTTGGTGCTGTCTCTCACTCCCAAATTCTCAAAACTGCAAGTTCTAGTTCTGCGCCAAGATAAATCACAGCTGCAGGATAATGCCGTTCAGACTATTGCAAGCAATTGTCATGACCTGCAGGATCTCGACCTTAGCAAGAGTTTCAAACTCACTGATCGCTCCTTGTATGCCTTAGCTCATGGTTGCCCTAATCTTACAAAGCTCAACATCAGTGGATGCTCAGCATTTAGTGATACAGCCCTTGCATATTTGAGTGATTTCTGCAGAAAAGTGAAAACCTTGAACCTTTGCGGATGCACAAAAGCTGCATCTGACTCCGCTTTGAAGGTAGGCGAGAGGCAGGACTTATTGCAGTTCAGTGCTTTTCATTATGTAGGTTTTTATTAACTTTTATTACTACTGTTCACAGGCCATTGGATATAATTGTACTCAACTGCAGTATCTGAATCTGGGATGGTGTGAGAATGTTGGCGATATCGGTGTTATGAGTTTAGCTTATGGATGTCCTGACCTAAGAATCCTTGACTTGTGTGGTTGTGTTCTTATAACAGGTATAGTCAGAGCAGCTTGTTATATACCTTGGTTATTATTTTCGACGTGGATGTACCAAATCTCTTTCAGTTCATGAGGTTTGTATTGAATGTGTTATGTAATATAATTTAGATAATTCTCATGATCCATAATAGCTTTAAAAGCCTAAAATAATCATCTGTATCTAGTAAAAAGATCAAACTGTAAGATCTTACAGAGTTGAGAGTACTCATTATTACAATTACTTCCAGCTAAAAAACACGAGACTTGACTTCTTTAAAATCTACAGACAATTTAAATATTCTCCTTAATCGTATCAGTGAGAGAATCCTATTTTCATTTCTCCAAATAGGTGTGTAGTGTTTTGAATTCAATTCGTTGTTTGGACAATATAGGTACATGTTACTATCATATTTCCTCTGGTAACATTCCCTTGGCATGTAAAATATGTAGTTGCATATTATTGAGTACTGGCGACTTACTCAGGATTGGCAATGACTTTCATCTTCTATATTATCACTATGTCCACTGAAAAATCAACATATTTTTTAATAAGATTCCGAGTAAGAAGGCAGACAACATTGGCAATGAAATTTTGACATACCAAGGCAGTTGATATCTGCTTGGTCTATATAATTTAAGTTTCTGATGACAAGTTATTCTGCTGATTATGATGCGGATGGTTGAATTAAATTGAACTTGAAGATTTTGCTTCTATATATATGCAACTCATTTTACCTTTACTTGTGCTTATTGTTAACGTAACTATGTACCCTCCTTCCACGTTTTCGATCAATCTTCATTTCAACTATTCTCCTAACTTGTCTCTTTGGTATTCTTGCAGATGCGAGCGTAGTTGCTTTGGCAAACAATTGTCTTCATCTGCAGTCTCTCGGTCTCTACTATTGCCAAAATATCACAGACAGAGCCATATATGCCCTGGCTCACAGTCGAGTGAAGAACAAACAGAGTGTATGGGAATCTGTGAAAAACAGGTACGAGGAAGAAGGGCTTAAAAATTTGAACATCAGTCAGTGCACAGCTCTTACTCCTCCGGCTGTTCAAGCCTTGTGCGACTCATGCCCGGCACTTCATACATGTCCAGGGAGACATTCACTGATTATTAGTGGCTGTCTCAACCTAACGTCTGTGCACTGTGCTTGTGCTGTTCAAGCTCACCGTGCAACCAATAATGTTCAAGCTCACTAAGCAAGAACTAAGGTAAAAGTCATCTGTTTCCGGCTTAGGGCTGGGACTGGGGCTCGGGGTGTAGGAAGGTGAAATAATGTTGTATGGATTATGAATGTTGCGTAGTCTAACTGTAATATGGACATTTTATTTTCGACCAATTTGTTAATGGTCTTGGCATTTTGTGTGATTTGAATATTGCTTATGTTTTTTGATGTGGTCGGGCTTGTGTGAAGAACTAAATCTCACAACATCTTTCTCCCCAAAAGGAATAATATAAGAATAAAGAGGCAGAATGGTGGAGCATTCGATTCAGTCTCGGATCATAATGGCAAGGGAGCAATTGAGTTCCCCTTTAACTTGATTAATCAGTGGAGAAAGACAGGTACAGGGAGTAGATGAGAAACAAGAGGAGAGTACTCCCTCGTTCCTAATTAGTTGTACGGGTTATAAGCCAGTAATTAGTTACAACTTAAGTGTGCTTGTTGATCCTTGGCTTTATGGCTCCAAAGATTTGAGATTCTCTAATTCCCCTTATATACTGGATGATGTTTCAGTGGGTGATTTGAGACTGCCCAGTGGGGAGTGGAATAAAGACGGCCTGAAATCTATTTAGCAAAAAAAAAAAAAAGGACTGCCTAAAATCAGGAGTGTTTTTTACTCTGGTCACCATAAAATAAAACGTACAAAAAAAGATCGTTAAATAATATAAATATTTCTTTGATGATATGATGCACGTTGGTCTGGTTTTTGTTACCTTACCTTTATTTTTTTGTCAAGTAGATTATGATTTATTTAGTTGTGTTTATAGTAGTTTATTCTTACCTAACACACGCTATATTCTAATTTATCTTATAAAACATACATTAGTATAAATTTATAAGCTTAACAATGTTAATTAGTTTAATTGTGATATTATTCATAATCTTTATCATAATCATTTAAAAAGCTTGTACAATTTTCACACCGTAAAATAATATATTATAAACACGTGTAAATCATTTTCACCAAGTAATTTATGATTATAGAAGTGCTAATGCGATTCTTGCACTAAAAACAAATAAATTAAAAAAGCGAGTAAATTATGATCGTATCGTAGAAGTATTGGTAAAAGTGCTCGTACAATTCTTGCACTAGAAACAAATACGTTAAAAAACCATATGAAAAAACCTACATGTTCAACTAGGAACTCAAAAACACACACGGGCAAGATTTATAGTTGAAAACAGGGTGTTCCACAAAGCTGTCATTGCACATAAGAACTTGTTTCTGGTTGTTACCATCTTCGAAATTTTAGCTCAACTATTCAGATGATCTGGTATTACACATTACGTCAATACATATGAATCATTACATCATATTGAACATGTAGTTTATCATTTGGTAAATCACTCAGCAAAGCACCAACAGGTTGATAGTCTTGCTCTATAGTTTTCTATTTATCAGTATGTGGTAAGAAAAAACGAAGCGTTTGAAGTGATAGTTCAAAATTCCAGAATCATTTCATATTAGGCAGTGCTATATAATATGCAATGTAGTTTAACCATGCATGGCAAGAGTTATAGCCCGAAAATGATAGTTATTGTTGCGACGACTATGAGGACTGAGGATAAGCAAGTACTAAACATTACATACGAGGCCGGTTCATTTCATTTTTTGAGAGAATCTGTTAATCTAAAGTATATTTTCTTTGTTTATAGGTTTGTTGGTAACTAATTCAGACCATATCTACAAGCAGCTAAGAAAAGTAATTTACAAAATCTGGGATTCAGAAACAGAAGTAGTCTATTGAGCACAGAGCCTACAACACATGAGGTACAGTGTCAAGCTAGCAACAACACACTATTAAGCAAATATTTTTACACATAATGCTTACTTAAATGAGTTCTAGGAGTTGACCATGGTGTGCCATCCAACTTATCACTAAACTGAATCATATCTTCTGAATGCTCAGACAAAGCCCAGATCCTCACAGATGGCTTCTTAGCAGGAAGTTTAGGTAGTGGTGCCTCGCCTTTTAGCATTCGAGCTGCTTCCATCATTGTAGGCCGCTTCTCATGATTTGGGTGCACACAAGACAGCCCTACCAAAAACATTCTCTCCATCTCTACCCTATTGAAGCGCCCTATCAGTGCAGGATCACCACCAGCCATTAAGATCCCCTTTTCCCATAAATCCCAGACCCAATCTGTCAATACAGTCCCATCATCATTAACAGGCCTCCTCCCTGTTGCCACCTCCAGAGCCACCACACCAAAGCTGTACACGTCTGTTTTTACAGATGGAATACCTGAGTAAACGTACTCAGGAGCAAGATAACCCATAGTTCCAGCTGGCAGAGTAGCTTCTCTTGCCTTGCAACTATGCTCATAGACTTCTGCCAGACCGAAATCTCCAAGCTTGGCATTGAACTCAGCATCAAGCATTACATTACAAGTCTTCATATCTCTATGAATTATCTGTTTCTCGCACTCCTCATGTAGATATGCAAGTGCAGAAGCAATGCCAAGAACAATATATAGCCTTCGCTCCCAAGTAAGGAGTTTTGTGGCTCGTGTACGCGAGTGTAAAATTCTGTCAAGGCTTCCATTAGGCATGTATTCATAAACTAACACTAGCTCATTCCTCTCACAACACCATCCTAGGAGCTGAACTAAGTTCTTATGCTTTAAACACCCCACCATTGTCCCAAATTCACTAGTAAACCGATTATACATAGTGCTGGTTCTTTTTACCTCACTAAACCTTTTAATTGCCACAGTTCCACAGGAGGGTAGCAACCCTTCATAGACAACTGCTGATGCTCCTTCACCAATAATTCTCTTCCGGTTAAATCCTTTTGTAGCTGATCTAACTTCAGTCAGTGACAACCGTCGAGGTACTTTATTTGCCTGAAACTTGCTAACTTTACTTTCACTACATTTTCTAGCAACTCTTTCCCTCTTCCTCAAATAAAGAAATCCAGTCACAAACATGACAAACAACACTGATCCACCCAAGCCAAAAACCAACCCTAGTACCCTTTTCCGTCTATGAAGATGACCCGAGCCATCATTCCCCGTAGCACTAGAATCCCCAGGAAAGCATATCAAACACTCCTCTAAATTTTCTGTAAACGTATCAACCAACATTGTCGAAGACATAAAACCCGAAGTCCAGAATCGCCACTCATCAACACTATGAATAGCAGAACCTCTACCATTAGAAGCCGAAAAACCAACATGCATAAATTCCTTAAAACTCTTAGAAATATCAATTCTACAAACAAGCAAAGGACTTGAAGGCTTCAAAAACTCAAAATACCCAACCCAAACACGAATCGTTTTCTCAGGATCATTATACTCAATCCAAGCAGTCATTTTCCTCCCACCCTTCAAATCAATCCCTTTAGACAAAGAATCAACAGAAGCAACAGAAAGAACAGAATTCAAATCAACACTCACATGATTTCCATTCACATCTCCAAGATTCTTATTATAACTAGTATCAAACTCAACAGCAAGAAAAGAATCATCAGAATCAGATTCAGGAAGGCCCATATAACCATCAGAAAGACTTACAGAATCAATATTAGAAGTGATCAAGAACACAAGCCCATCACCAAATGAACAATAAGGAGAAGAAGGAGCAATTCTAAATGAAAATCTACAAGAAAAAGAAGCAATTGTCTTAGTAGAAAAATCAAGAAACCTTATAGGGTAATGATAAAAAGCTCTACCAACACTAGAAGAGAATGAAGAAGAAGAGTAAGGAGGGAGACAAGTGAGTTCTTGAGTGAGACTAATGGAGGTGTTCTTGACATGGGCATCGCCAAAAAGTGTGAAATTTTTGTTTGATGAAGTGGTGATACAAGAAGATGGGGTGGTGGTGAAAATCAACAAGATTAAAAGAACCAACAAGGGTGTCATGAAATGAAAAGCCATTTTTTGTGGAGTTTATTCAACTTTCGAGAATCAAAACTGTGAGTGCATTTGCAGAACAAGAACAAGAGGGGTCAAGTGTGTTTGTGTATAATTCTTCACAAACAGAGAGGAGATACATACATGCAGGGTTTCACCCCTTTTATATATACCCTGTCAAATATATTCTGTTAGACAGACGATTTCTTTTCAATAATATCATCAACTTTTATGAAACTTACCATTAGAATAAGACAATAATATTATTATACACACAAACCAGAATATAGCTTCATAAAGTTTTTTAAGCGATTAAGTGATGAATATTATACACCCTAAAAACTTTAATTAGATATATGTCGATCACTTTATAAGGAGAGTGATCCACCTGCTATGTTGTAAGCAACTGTGCTTTTATTTTGTATTACTTGGGAACGTCAAATTTATTATTAGATTTTGCTTTTATTATTTGACTAGTTTACTAACGCGCTTGGCGGTGATTAGGAAAACCTATTTCTCAAATTCTACAAATAACATATTTATTAAAATGAATTCACTAAATAAATAATATGCGCTTTGCAACGGACATTGAGACGTCTCTCATTGAACTTGTTTCTCTTCCATTGAGTCGTCCCTCATTATTCTCAAATTTTACAAATAACACGTCTTTCACAACTAATCCACTAAACAAATTACACGCGTTTTGTGGCGGCTATTAACCGTCTCTCGTTTAATTTGTTTCTCTCCTTTGAACTGTTTCTGGTTGTTCTCACAATTTTCAAATAACACGCTTTTCAGAATGAATCTACTAAACAAATTTTATAAATCACACACTTATCAGAACTAATCCACTAAACAAATTACACGAATTTCGTGGCGGGCATTGAGCCGTCTCCCATTGAACTTGTTTCTCTCAATTAAACTGTCTCTCCTTCTCAAATTTCAAAATAACACGTTTCTGAGAATGAATCTACTAAACAAATTACACGCGCTTCGCGACGGCACATTGAGCCGGTTCTCGTTGAACTTGTTTATCTCCATTGAACTGTATCTCGTTATTCTCTAATTTTAAAAATAATACGTTTTTCAGAATGAATATACTAAATATAAACAAAGCACATTATCTATAAAATTTAAAATTATTTTTTTAAAATTAATTTAATTTATATTATCTTGTTAGTATTATTAATTTATAAATTATGTTTTAAGAGAATAATAATATTGTATTTTTATTTAAAAAAATAAGATGATAATTTAAATTGATGAGAATTTTAAGTGAATATTAAAATAGAAAGTGTAGGGGCATATTAAATAGTAATTTTGATTTGAAAAAAAAAAATTTAGGAGAATATTAAGATACTAATTTAGTTTGAAGGGAAACGTTAAGAGAATATTATGATAGTAACTTGACTTGAGGAGAAAGTTTATGAGAATATAAAGTAACATAGATTTTTTTTATAATATTTAATATTTTCTAATTCAAAAATTCGAGAAAATTAGAAAAATACATTTAGACAATTTTACTGCCACCTAACTAATATTTGTTAAGTGTACTGTCTACAAATGACTACTAACTGTACTGTCAATATACATATGACAATATATTTTACTTAGCCTATTAATCTTAAACTAAGTATATTAGTTGATTACACCACTATCCCTAACAATCTCCCCCAATTTATTTTTATGTAAAATAAAGACAAATTAAAATTTAATTGCAGTTGCAAACTCAACTAACATAAATTAAAGTGTTTGTACAAGAAAAGCATACAGAAAATTATCAGTACAAATACAACACTTTTTTTTTCAACCTAAGCTCCTCTAGACTGAGCGGATCTCTTGATGAGATGAGAGCCCGTGGAGCTAACTGTTTTCAAATAGATACGTATGTTGATATATTATCCTGTGGGGCCTTAAATAGTCTTCAGATTAGCAAATAATATCAAGTGAGGTGAACCCATGAGCCTATGAGTTTTTCAGCTAGTTATGAGAAATCCGTGCTACATACTCCGAGGTAGCGAAGCGAACCGGACAGAGCGGTCCGGATGAACAACCCGTGTTGAGGCCCCTTTTCTGTCAGAGCAATGCCACTTGGAAGAGAGGTAATGAGAAGCGAACCGGGTTGGGGCCGTTTCTCACCTCTCTACATTCTTGAGATCGAATGAGTCTAAGGCTGGCGGGATAGCGTTGAGACCTCATGCTAGGCCAAGTCCATTAAAATATTTCAGGTGCCAAGTACTCCAGGCTAGCTGCATCTATGAGATCCGTACTATCGATCCGGGTTAGAACCATGCTTCTAAGAATGTTATGCTAGCTGATAAGATAAAAGTCGGAACCGAGCTAAGACCAATTATCCTCTCTTCATGTCCTTGATATTGATAGGAGATAGTGAACCGGGATGAGGTTGGTTCTCCTCTCGTCTCGTCCGGTTCTCTTCTCGTCCTGGTCGGCTCCTATCTCTTCCTGCTCGGCTCTCCTCTCGTCCCGTCTGGCTCTCATCTTCTCTCGCTCGGCTCTCCTCTCATCCCGCTCGGTTCTCATCTCGTCCTACCCGACTCTCTTCTCCTCCTGCCCATGAGATTCAGATTGAACTCCTTACGAAGATAAGAGACTGAAGCAAGTCTAAGGCGGGTGGGCTAGGTTGTGACCTCACGTTAGGCCAAGTCCTTAAGAATATTTCTTCTTGTTCTAGGGAAGCAAACTCAACACGGGTGATGCATGCTAAGTGAATCCAATTATGATATGGGTTTGTTAATAATGATATTGGGTCTGTATAGGACTCATACCCAAATATTGGGCATAACAAACTTCAAAAAATAAAAAATTAAGTTTAAAATAAATATTTATTTGCAAAATATTTATCAGCTCAAAATAAACTAATGATTAATATTCTTTTAAATATGAAATTAGTTACGAATATATTTATATATAATTAATTGTTTACATAGGAAAGACGTATATCATTTTTAAGCAATAATATATCATTTTTTTATTAAAGAAAAAAAATATCATTAATAGTTAGTACTAATATTTCTTTTTTAAAATATAAATAAAAATCATTAATCTATTTCTTTTTTAAAATAGTTATTAAATATTTTTATTTCTTTTCCCTTCTCTTCTAAAAAAAATTGAAAACATATTAGAAAAAATTTATTAAACATTTTTATTTTTTTCCCTTCTCGTCTCTTCTCTTTTTTCACACAAATATCGCGAGTACACCACTGATTCGTTAAATCCTGAAGCATTAAATATAAGCTACATCACAGAAAACATATAAATGATACGATTCTGATTTGAGCAAACCGCACAAGGTAATTCTGACCTGCATTTAGGTACTATGTATTGTTTTCTATTTCTTCTTGTTGCTACATCGATATTGATGTAAAAGTAAAATTCAGGTTCGATAAAATTCAATTAAATTGTAAGAAATGGGGAATCTGGATAAATTTTATCATCCCCCAGACATTGTAGTTGTTTTGGACTCGATTAGTTATCTTTTTTTTTTCAAATTTAGTTAACATATATAATATACTTTAAATTTTAATAAATTAATTAAAATTTTCAACACCGAACCCTGTTAAACAACAATGGTTTTACTACATATAAAAGTTAAAAAAAAGGTTTAAAAGCAATACTAAAGAAATTTAATAAAAAAAAATAGACGACGAACAAAGAAAAAAAATTAAATAATTAATAAAATAACCATGTTACCAACTTTATTTTCTCCAAATGAAAGTGATTTTGAAGAAAATAAACAATCAAGTATTGACAGCTGCTTAGACTTTACTCGATTTATTGTGTTACCCATATAATATACCAAGCTACCAATTGTGGCAGAACCGAAAATTTCCAACAAGGGGTAGTTCTTTTTAACTAAAAAGTCTCATGAAATCCAGAAAAAATAATTTAATTACATAATGGTCCCGCTTGACTTGCCTTATTTTTCAGAAACAAAAAATTATTTCTATTCTAAAAATCCACAAGAGAACACTACAAGTTTCAAAAGTATGTGACTTCACGAAAACTAGGAAGAACATAGCAAAACAACGAAAAAGTTAACGAACTATAGCAAACTAATGAGGAATGAGTGCCTTTCAGGATTCAAAACCCTTTTAGCTACTCCAATTCCTGTCAAAAAGTACAACATTTAGTATAAACTATACAATGAAGAGGGCCGGTGCCCCTTGCCCCATGTGTCAAGCCACTGATTACCATTACCAGTCTTAATGTTTCTGGTTTTTGTTTCAATTCAAGTTCTTTATCAAGCTGTTTGCTTTCCCCTAAACACTCCCCATAGATAATATTTGGCTTGGAATCCTGCAAATTATATCATTTGAAGACATTATGAAAGCACCAACAATGGTATCTACATATCTAGAAAGAATCTAAAATTTGTTGTTTTAGCACATATAGAAATTTGTATATACTACTTAGAAAAAGAAGAAATTTGTGCTTACTCCAATATGCCAGTGGCTGCTCTATTGAAGTGAAAAGCAAAAGCTCAGCATTCTCAAGAGTGGCTTTTAGAGCTAGTTCATGTCCTATCATATAGTCCACCAAATTGTCGAAACCCCTTTCACTACTGCAATGAAAAAAAAATAGCCCATAAAAGATATTCAAGTTGGGGAAAGTACGCTGGACAACATGAAATACTGAAGTCATTACCTTATGTCTGCTGGCAAGAAATACAGGGCAATATTCTCATCAGAAGGATCAGATTTCTGAAAACTTTTTAGCCATACATCAGACTTAGGATGCATTTCAAAATGCAGCATTTTTTTAAGCAATCTTGCTTCCTCGCATACTTTAGGGCATGCTTTGTTTGATATATGAGCTACAAATCCATTATAAGTATTCTGCTTTTTGTTAATAATGACAAAATCCCCCCTATCAAACAAAATGGTGCAAGAAATGTTAAAAAGTTAACATGAACTATGTACGACTCTTATATAACACATAGGAACAAAAGATTCACCTCCAAATAGGATCTTCTACCGGTTGTGCAGGTATATGATGATCTTGGTGTATCGGACTTGGATTACCTAGATATGAGATCTCACTAACATCAGAGTTGTGCTAGTGTTGCATATTAATCTAGAATCATCTATATTTTCATAACTTGTTTGCGGTTTCTCAAATGCCCCGTTAATAAAAGAGGAATCAATTAGATGACCTTGCACCCATAAGGTACCAAACGAGACTCCTGTTTATTCTCCATGGAATTGCTGCTATTGTTATTCTTTTGCCCTGAATGAACCCCATGGGAGGGACCATCCTCAAAGATCAGGTCCTGTGTGTCAATAGAATTGGTGTCCCTTGTATCCATAGAACCATAGCCACGTGCCTCCTCAGTAGACGCAGTAATATATTCTTGGCAGTCTTCACAATACCATGTAACAGTTTCATCAAGTGTGCCGGGAATTATATTTAAGCAATAACTGAAAACGGAGGCAAGTAAGTTTGTATTAATAATTGAGTCTCCAGGTTAACTGACTACCAGCCAATAATATATGAGGAATACTATCTATTTATTGCTCTGCTAATTTAATCTGTGTACAATTGGCATATTGCTCGTGTTAGGTTCATATATAAAGAATAATATCAAAGTTTTGGAGATATACGTTAAAAGAAAAGAGGAGAAAGTATGTCCCTATCATGTTGAACAGAAAAAAAAGAAATATGGGAAAGGGGAGAAAAGACAGGTCAGACTTAGAGCTGCCCAACAATACAGAAAGTTGACTAATTAACAAGCAAGTAAATTACCGATGTACAACACAATCTTGACACATAGCGCAATACACAAACGCATTGTCCCAGCTTTGGCTACCACATTGAAGGCATGTTGTTGCCTGAAATAACACAAATAATTATGGTCATGGCATAATATAATACTATACTATAAACAGATCTTTGTGTCATGAATACAGTCTTGAATACATATGCAACTTGGAGTTTCACAATTCCAAGAGTTTAAGAGAACTTTAAGATCAATAAATATCTTCTATAGCTTTGATACTATTATTTTTACATGTAGAATCTTGTGGAATTAAACTTTGTCAACGAAGTTCAAATTCAATGGGCTATTTATTCAAAATTCAATGTATGGGTTTTCACAAAAAGGCTCTGTGTTAGTATCAACATAAACACCATTACTTGTAAGCTCAAGTGGTTGGTAGCTTAAGTGTCTCCTTAGTAGTCTCACCATTAAACTCATTGGAGGTATTTTTTTGCTAAAATGGCTTAACATCCACCAGTGAAAACCCTAGCTATTAATTATATAACTGCAGACCGCTTGCATTGGATAACTTTGATACTAAGTTATGCAAGACAAAACAAGAATAATGAAACTTAATAATTTGAGTCACCTAATCAAAAAAGAAGCAAGCTGCAAATATCCTACTGAATGTCCACAATGATCACTCATGAAACTACTTGGAAGAACCAAAAAGAGAGAATTAAGATAAAGCGGTAGATTCTTTATTGTTCCCCCTATTGTACATTCACAAATGTTAAATGCCTATGTATTTGTGTAAGTGATATGTCTTCATCCAGTATGCAGTGCAATTAAGGGATAACTCCAAAAGTGGGGATACAAGAAGTTAAGAAACAACTTATTAAATGAACATCATCATGAAGTTCAAAAGGGGACAACCAACTTTGGATGTCAAGTTAAAGAAAATAAATAGGCAAATCGCAAAACAAAGGAACTAGCTTACTACTTAACTGCAAGAAATATTAAACATGACCTAAACAAACACATAATCTTTAGTCACGTGATCATTGCTAAATCATCAAAATTTACACTCAACTGCAAACCAAAGTAGAGGTGGAATCCAAAATTAAGACACAAATGGAATTTAAGGATAAAAAACACAACGTGCTACATTAGCTATGTCTAACATGTCCAAAGACTAGATACAGTACATGATCTTTACATGTAACCATGTTTTCAGAGGCGGAGGTAAAGCAGGGTAGCAGGAAAATTGGCTTGTATTTAAGGGGATTTCGTTGATCGTGTTAGAACGAAAATAGGATGAACGTGTTATATAATGAATAAATTTCGCACATGGTTGTAATATATATTATATATAGCCCGATGCAAACATGATTAGGATTCAACAATAGACTGAGTAAATTTGAGATTAGATTATCTTTGTAGAATGATGATGTAATATCTACAGATGATTCCACCTACAAGAAATAAAATTCCGAGTACGAAAAACGTAAATCAATTAACCAACAAACAACTGTTGAAAGATAACATATCATCAAAAATGATGGACCAAATCCCACATTTTGAACAAGCTTGGCCAAATACCATAATTGGGGTAGGGACCTCTTTACTACTTCAGACAGACATTTTGGGATGCGTATTATGAAAGATAGGAAAAAATGTATATCATCTGTGATTTGGGTGAATTATCAGTTTGGTGATTTATTGAAACCTAATTTTCTCATGGGCTTATTATCACCTGGTGTAAAATGAATTAAAAAAGCCCATGAGATAAATCACCAAACTATATCTAGTAGAATCTCATATATCTCATAGATTCTACTAGATCTATCTCATATATCTCATAGAATCCTCAAACATAGTTGGGTGAATTTTCTACTAGATATATAGATATATGGGTGAATTAGTCCTGATAAATCACCAAATCCCATAACATACGTAATGCTAAATCTAGGAGAATCTCTTATATTTATGTGAGATTTTAAAAGATGAAAAATATATAGTAAAATCCATCAAAATCAATGAATCTTTAAAATCAACCAGTGTTAATATGTTTTTGAATATCTCTAAATTTTAATAGATTAATAATAATTCTGATTGAATACCCCATATTTTAAAGTATTGTTTAAAATCCTTGTTGGACTTAAATCAAGCCTAGCCTATGTATTTATCTGTCTTTCTGTAACATAGTTTGTACTTCTGTAATAGTTTAGTGACTCAGATATCCTTGTGTAAAATTACAGATAGAAGTCTACTCAGTTTGTCTTTTAATTGTAAATAAAGTCAAGAATAAAATATGTTAGAAGATTCAAGTTGAATCATGCAACAAGATAAAGAAGACTGATGGAGAAATAAGGAAAGCCATCTGAGAATTCTACCAAGGCAATTGCTCAGTCGAGAAGTCTAATATTAGAGAAGTCAAATCTATGAGAACACTTCGAAAAGTCTCAAAACACACTCAACAGCTCAGTACTCGATCGAGAAGTCAGCCATTCGACAAGTCAAGTATTGAAGTCATTCGAGTAGTGTTAATTGTGAATCATTCGAGAAGTGAGAAAATAAAATCAATTCGAGAAGT
The DNA here is from genome assembly GCA_028671895.1 of Oenanthe sinensis. NCBI lineage: Eukaryota > Viridiplantae > Streptophyta > Magnoliopsida > Apiales > Apiaceae > Oenanthe > Oenanthe sinensis. Next base: position 21,226,379 of record CM053801.1, read on the forward strand.
TAACAAAAGGAGCATTCGAGAAGTGGTAAAACTGAATCATTCGAGAAGTCACAATTTCAAGTTTCTATTCGAGAAATCTAGCCTAATCGAGAAGTCATCAAATGGAGTATACTAATCGAGAAGTCTAGTCATTCGAGAAGTTAGACATTCATAGTCCAATCGAGTTGTCACAGCCAGTACTCAATTGAGAAGTCAACTCCAATGACTTCTCTAAATATTTTAAACAGAGTACTCGACTGTACCAATGAGCTATTTTCAAGGAAAATTGCAGAACAAGTCAAATAATTCTGAAGCTCTGTTTTTACAGGATAAGTCACGCCTGCAAAGATAGAGACAAGTCTACAATAAAGCTGGAAATTCAGTCAAGACAAATGACAGAAGGTGTAAGGCTGGATGTAGTAGACTGTCACAACAGTGTTAGCTAGAAATAGATATCATTCAAATGTAAAGCATGTCTTGTCTATTTTTAGTTATCGTTAATCTATCTTATGTGAGCATGTGCACATGACATGTTGTCTATATATTTTATGCACAGCCACATTTGATAGATGTCTTGTGAGTTTTACAATTGTAATTTTTCCAGAATCAGAAGCTGAAGTTCAATTTGAATTTTAGATTGTAGCAAAAGTTCATTCTAATAAAATTAGATTGAAAGTTACATCTAGTGTCCATTATATTCATTTTCTCTGTTTGCTGTTCTAACTTAAATTTGTTTCACTTGCTCAATCTTACAATCAAGTTAACAGTTGAACTAGCTCATAAAAATATAAAGAGGGAAAATGTTTGAAATATACATTCACTCCCCTTCTGTAAAGTTCTAGGACTCATAATTCCTAACAATCCTGATTGAATACCCCCGAATTTTAAAGTACGGCTTAGAATCCCGATTGAATACCACCATATTTTAAAATATTATTTAAAATCCTGATTAAATACCCTCAAATTTTTAAAATCCGAATAAATATTGTAGAATCAAGATTGAATACACCCTTCTTAGAGATAATATAATCAAACAATTTGTTGAAGTTGATATATGTATAAGTACCCGCTTCATTAGTTTCACCACATCCAGTTTAAACTATGACCATAAATGCAAACTCATAAAAACCTTAATTGCCGAATCAAAACCTTGAAAATCATGCAGATCTAACATCCCGGACATTAAATTACACCAAAACAAACAGCAAGCTCTCACATGAAGAGTATAAACAAAATCCAAATAAATTGAGAACACAAATCTTGCCCAAGGAGGAAGATTTTTTAGGGGAAAACAAAATCGAACCCATAAACAAGAGATAACCGGACTTTGAAAGACCCGCTTGAAACGGAGAAAAAAAAATCAGAAGCTCCGAGGTTTATGATCTAATGGTTACAAGAAGAAATGATAAATCAAAGTATTAAATAAGAAAAATGAAAGGAAACTAAGGGATTGAGACTTTTTATCGGAGAAAATCGATAGAAGCACTGTCAGCTATGTTGAGAAAAGAAGAAGAGGGAGGCGGCGACTTTTAGGGATTGACGAGGTTCTTTAAAAAAATTAATAAAATCAAAAAGTTGTAGCGTTTTGAATTGTTATTTAAGATCATTTTTTTCAAATGTGCCATTTGGGACATTATAGTTCCAATTTGTGTCATATTGGCCCAACACCCATTCACGAGAGAACGATACGAAATGTAAATGAAGATGTTTGATGATATTTTCAAGAGCTAATTCCCAAAATCAATAATTATAGGATGTCTTATCTTTCATCTGGTGATGTAATGTAGCTGTGTAGGTAGCAGAATAATGAAGCACAGATGGCCCAGCTTTCATGTGCCGATAGATTTAAATCTAAGTGAGGTTTTGTAATAGATTAGTCATATTTTGTGTTAATAATTTGTTAAGTCACTACTAATGGTTAGGGAGTCACTTTGCCCCACCCTTCACAACTACTACCCCTTGCATGTTACAATACCTTTACTTGCACTCAACTTGGACTATTCTCTAGCCTCTTCATTCTATTGCTTCATTTTTTTTGTTTTATTAACTAAGCTGCTTCTAATTTTTTACAATCCCTTCTCAGACTAAATAGTTTGTATAAAACACACACATATTTAAGGACAGTGGTCATTGCCTAATCCCCCAACCTATCAACTTCCTTTTGGTCCCTTGTTTTTGGAAGTGCCGGAGGCCTTTACGAAAACACTCTCTCCTGTAGAAATGATATCATTATTATTAGTACATTTCGCCCTCCTCAAACCCCACTTGAGAGTGAGAAATATTGGATATATTTTCTTTGTTTTGGTTTTTAAAATTCTAGCTCGATCCGCAGCTTCAAAACCTGCTAGATTCATTAGTAATGGGCTTCCATAGGAAGAAAAACCAGTAATGTGTAACAAAGGTCCCATGCCAACATACCTCCTCATAAGTTTAAAAAAAATGCATATGTAACCTGAAATATTGTAAGTTTTAACTAAGAGGCCAGTAAAAACAGCCTAAACAGTAAGATGTTATACGTATATCTTGAGAAGAACAAATATGGTGGAGAGAGTAGGCTTTGATGGACTTAGTGCAGATAATGCTTTATGCATTGCCTTGCTGTGAGAGTGTGTAGGTCAGGTTCATGCATGGGCTTGTTGTTGTAAGGCATGTATGTTTTAGATCCCCTCTGGAAGATAAGTTGGATAACTTTTTATGATAAAGACAACTACATTACATCCATGGAAATTTGATTTCAGACCTCCCCATATCAATTATCAAGCAGAAAAGGTTCAAGTGTCGACCTCCCTTTTTTCTTTGATCTGTCATTTTCATTAGTTGGATCTCTTGGCATTTATTCTCCAACCATATTCGAAAACACTCTATTCTTTCCGATAATTCAAAAGAATTGTTGTCCAAACACTTAATTAGTAGAGTACCCTACTGCAAAAATTGGAAAACTCGATGAGAAGCATAAACTTATAAAACTTATTCCCCATTCAATAAGCTACAATGAATTGATAAGTTCATGATTAATTAACACAAAACAGATTAATAAGCTACAATAAATCGAATAATCCATGGTAAAAGAAAAAGAAACAAGCTAACACGCTACAATGAATCAAATCATTTATGATTACTCAAACACAAAACAAGCTAATATGCTACAATGAAACAATAATTCATGATTGATCACCATGAAACAAGCAAACGACACTTTCATATGAAGATACAGATAGTATGATTGTTTATTTTTATCGTTAAATTTAGTTAGGCATAGTACAAAGAACAATTAAACCCAAGCTATATTTGGTAAATACACCAACACATTCTGTATCCAAGCTTCTGCTACAGGGTAAAAACAATTAATAGGGGTAATTTTTGGTACGACAGGAATGAAAGTAAGGGAATGGGGTTTGTGATTTTTAGCTTTGATGAAGAGTTCAGTTAGCATGGAAGTTTAGGCTCATGTTTATCCCTTTAAAGTAATTGACGATTTAAGCACTGAAAAACATATACCAACTTGAGTTTATTGTTTGAATCGAAGTTCTTCCAAGGAACCAAGTACAGTACTTCCTACTGGGTCCTGGCACATGAAGTTGCTTAATATTTATCAATCTTAAGCAGATATTAGACACACCAGTATTAAGGCAAATTAAGACTGATTTTTCTTAGTCCCTCCCTGAGTTTCCTATAACATACATATGTATATTGAATCGCAAGAAGATTTATTAAAGAGCGGTCCTACTCCTACTCACACATACATGTCCCCACTGATACTTGAACCCTCTACAGTGGCAAAGCCAAAAAAGATGTCAGAGGGACTGGTTGTGCAAACTGTTGCAGTGTCGGGGTGATTGAATTGGGTGGCGAGGTAATTAGTTTTTTAATTGTTAAATAAAGGACTGTAGTATACTGTACTAGTGGAGACATGTTGCAATTCGGACTGATTGCTGAGGAAGAGCCCTGTTTTGTGGGGAAACGAGATCAAGATAAATTAAGATGATTATTATTTTCTTATCTAAGAAAACAGTGAGCAAAAATAAAGCGGTGAGGGAACTAACACCTGCTGGCTTTCACGTAGCTTCGTCCCTTGCCCTCAACCTGTGGTACTGCAGGAGCACTGTTTCTTTGGTCCTTCAATATTGATTATATCGTAAATGATACAGATTATACATCATCAGCATCGTGCCACGGTAATGAAGTTAACAAATTATATTTTGGGGATATATTTGAAAAATTATTTTCAACATTTTGCAAACTTTATGAAAGAAATTTTAATATCCTCATATAATATAAATTTTATGCATAATATGATATGATATACAGACCTTATCTGATCTTTATATTTAAAGTGTCAGCAAAGAATGTTTATTCACACATTTTAGACAAATACTGCCATCCAACTCTGCACCTATACCATTAACTCCTTGCTCTCTATTCTATCTTGCTGTCACTAAAAATTCCTTAAACTTACAAGATTGTTTTTCGGTTTTATCAAAGCATACTGACATGTCTAGAATCTATTGTATGAATACTGATTTATACATGTGAGTCAGTCCAATATCGAGGATCAGATGCAATCATATAGTAGCATGGTACAGACCTCATAATGTCAAGCACAGAAATTACCTTATTCTTTTTGCTTCTCAACATCTCCTGGTTTCCAGGCAGTTCTGGTTTGAACCAAGAAGGCCTCTCTCTACTGTCTTGGTCTTCAACTTTTAACTCTTCACCTTCTGCAACTTTCTTCACTTCATGGGTTCCAACAGATCAAAATCCATGTAAATGGAACTTCATATCATGTTCTAGCTTTGGTCTTGTTTCAGAAATCAAAATTACCTCCATTGATCTTTCCACAAACTTCCCCAGTCAATTTCTGTCGTTCAAATCTCTTACTAGCCTTGTTCTTTCAAATGGAAACCTCACCGGAGAAATGCCTCTGTCTATTGGAAACTTGTCCTCACTAATAGTTCTGGACCTTAGTTTCAATGCTCTAACCGGAAAAATACCACATGAAATTGGAAGCTTATCGGAGTTGCAGCAACTATTACTGAATTCAAATTCCTTTGAAGGTGAAATGCCAAAAGAAATTGGGAACTGCTCTAAGCTTAAACAACTTGAATTGTTTGATAACCAGCTTTCAGGGAACATCCCAGAAGAAATAGGCCAATTGTCATACTTGGAAATTTTTCGAGCTGGTGGAAACTTGGATATTCATGGAGAGATCCCACTGCCGATATCTAACTGCAGACAGCTAGTTTTCCTTGGTCTAGCTGATACTGGAATCTCAGGGAAAATTCCTTATACTTTAGGAGAATTAAAGAATCTCAAGACTCTTTCAATTTATACAGCAAATCTCACTGGAGAGATACCACCCGAAATTGCTAACTGCTCAGCTTTAGAAAATCTGTTTCTTTATCAAAACCATATTTCAGGGGGGATTCCAACTGAACTGGGATTTCTTAAGAATCTCAAAAGGGTGTTATTGTGGCAGAACAATTTAAGTGGATCCATTCCAGGAACTCTTGGTAATTGCTCAGAACTGACAGTGATTGATTTCTCCATTAATTCTCTGAGTGGTGAGCTTCCACAATTCCATGCAAGTTTAAATGCACTGGAGGAGTTTCTTTTGTCTGAGAACAAAATATCTGGCCCAATTCCACCTTCTTTTGGCAACTTCTCCGGATTGAAGCATCTAGAATTGGATAACAATAACATTTCCGGTGAGATTCCACCCGACATTGGTAAGTTAAAAGAACTTTCTCTGTTCTTTGCCTGGCAGAATCAGCTTAATGGAATCATACCTACAGAGTTGGGAAATTGTGTGAAACTTCAAGCATTGGACCTTTCACACAATTCCCTGACTGGGTCTATTCCAAATTCTCTCTTCAATCTCAATAACTTAACAAAATTGTTGTTGATATCAAACAAGCTTTCTGGTTGGCTTCCAGCTGACATTGGTAACTGCACCAGCCTGACCCGCTTACGTCTTGGATCAAACATGTTAGGTGGTCTTATTCCTTATGAAGTTGGACTCTTGCAGAGTTTAAGTTATCTTGAGTTGTCCCGAAATCAGTTTACAGGTGATATCCCGCCGCAAATTGGCAACTGCTTGGAACTAGAAATGATTGATTTACATGAAAATAAGCTCGAAGGCGTGGTTCCTAATTCCTTGGATTCTCTTGCTAGGCTTAATGTTTTAGATCTTTCAAGGAACAGATTGTCAGGCAGCATTCCAGATAATTTGGGGAAGCTCGCATCCTTGAACAAACTTGTGTTGAGCGGAAACTACATTACTGGTTTGATTCCCAAGTCACTAGGACTCTGCAAGGATTTGCAGCTTTTAGATGTAAGCAGCAATAAGCTTACAGGCTCAATACCAGATGAGATTGGTCACTTGCAAGCATTAGATATCTTGTGTAATTTGAGTTGGAATTCTTTGACAGGACGAATTCCAGATAGCTTCTCAAATCTTTTAAAGCTTGCAAACTTGGATCTCTCACACAACATGTTAACAGGAAGCTTAAGAACATTGGGGAACCTTGACACTCTTGTTTCTCTGAATGTCTCCTACAATGATTTCTCAGGTGCCCTTCCTGACACCAAGTTCTTCCATGATCTTCCTGACACTGTTTTCCTCTCCAACCAAAGACTCTGCACTAAAAGAAATAATTGTCATGTTAGTGAAACACACCACACCAGGAAGTGCACTAAATTTACAACTGTCATCGTTTTACTCAGTGTACTTGTTGGTATGACAATCTTCACTATTGTAATTATTTTATTTATCAGAGCTCATGGTGCCAAAATGAATGATGAAGAAAGTGGGCTGGAGTGGAATCTCACCCCATACCAAAAGCTAAGCTTCAGTGTGAATGATATCGTAGGAAAGCTCTCGGACTCCAATATTGTGGGAAAGGGGGGTTCAGGAATTGTTTATCGAGTTGAGACTCCAATGCAACAGTATATTGCAGTAAAAAGATTGTGGCCAACAAATAATGGTGAGCTCCCACAGAGAGACTTATTTTCCGCAGAAGTTACAACATTGGGATCAATTAGGCATAAAAATATAGTGAGACTTCTGGGAAGTTGCAGCAATGGAAAAAGTAAAATGTTATTATTTGATTACATTAGTAATGGAAGTTTGGCAAGGTTGCTCCACGAGAGCAGAATACCCTTAGATTGGGATGCCAGGTATCAAATCATACTAGGAGCTGCTCATGGTCTAGCTTACCTTCACCATGATTGTTTTCCTCCTATTGTCCACCGCGATATTAAGGCCAACAACATTTTGGTAGGACCACAGTTTGAAGCTTTTCTTGCTGATTTTGGACTAGCAAAGCTTTTGTCCTCTCCAGATTGCTCAAGAACTTCCAACACAATTGCAGGCTCTTATGGCTACATGGCTCCTGGTAAGTATACTTTCCATAACTATATTCTTGTACATGTTCATCAATCAACATGAAATATTGTCTCCCTTTCAAATAGTGGATATATTGTAGGGCACAATACCATTCAATAGTGTCAGAACTCACAGTCAAAATTGAGAATCCAACACTTTTCCATGAGTATGAAGTCAAATAATTGCGCAGACAGTCGTAAAGAGAGAATATATATTTTGTGCTATCAGGATCGTCTTAGATTATCTCACCAATTCTGCGTGAATATTTCAATTAATTCATCTGGTGTCTCTTCTGATTTTGAATTTTTAAAATAACTTTTGTCACCATCTAGATGAGTTTCTATACTGTAGATGTCATTATAAATTCCTGGATTGAAAAAAATATATCAGCGCTTACCCATAGATAACGTGTTTCCTCAAAATTGCAGAGTATGCCTACAGTATGAGAATTTCAGAAAAGAGTGATGTGTACAGTTATGGAGTTGTGTTACTAGAAGTACTAACGGGGATGGAACCAGCGGATCGACGTATTCCAGAGGGTAGCCACATTGTCAGTTGGGTTAACCAAGAACTAAAAGTGAAATTAAGAGAATTTGACTCGATTCTTGATCAAGAATTACTTTTGCAGTCCGGCACACAGATACAAGAGATGCTTCAAGTACTAGGAGTTGCACTTCTATGCGTTAATCCATGCCCAAAAGAACGTCCCACAATGAAAGATGTCACAATGATGCTGACAGAGCTAAGGGAAGAAACTGGTGATTTTGAAAAACAAAACGCACACAGCACAGGATCGGTATCTAGCCCCAGAGCAGCAGTACAATGTTCTAGTTTTTCCAGATCATCTCAACCTCTAATTAGATCACCTCTACAGTAGCATATTCACCCCCCAAATCATTGTTTTACATTTATAAAATGATATAAAGTTATATTCTATTAAATTATTTAATTATGCTAAAAACAATTGTATAGAATATAATGGTGTGTTGAGGTGGTCATATTCTTATAAATAAAATCTATTGTTCCATGAGTGTCTCCACTCCAGTAAATTACTGCTACTACTGATCATAAGAGGCAGACATGTATCATCTATTTATTACCTAATTCTTCACATTGAATATATCAGGTGGAAGAAAGAACTGGTAGCAATATCTTACAAACAAAAAGAATATAAACATTCGGATCTACTTAATATGATACAAGCACACTGTACATGCCCTTCAACAAGCACCCTTCTCTATATATCAATAAAACCATAATAGGTACACAAACCAGACTTTTGCGCGAAAATCAAGAGCCTAGAAACATGGCGAGGCTCGCAAACTCAGGGTGTCTTATGTTATGTACGCTTATGTGTTGATAACACAGTCATGCAACTGGGGACAGAGATTTTGGTTGTCATAAACTTATGGAACATATATTATGAGAAAGCATTGGTCAATAACCATTATTCCCCACGGATGCCCTCAATATCTCTTTTACAAGAGAAAAAGATAAACTATGCACCATGTGCTTGAAAGATGCATTGCTTTTGGTCATGTGACATTAAACCAATTATTAGCCCCCACGGCCCATCTACAGTTCATTTATTAATCGAATACCATTGGCCACCAATGGAGAGAGCAGTGGGGTACTCACCATACAAACTCGAGAAGGGCTGGACTGTTCGATCAAAAGATTTTCGATTAAGTGTCCTGAAACTTTAGGTGCTAAAAGAAAGGCTTAATATCTTTATAGTGCTTAGGTGTTAATATCAGAGCATTTGTATGCACGTATCTGATAACATCTACTTCTACAAAATATTACTTGGGTTCCTTTTGCAAAATAAAAGGACAGATATTTTAGCAGGTTGATATGGATACTTCAGTACAAAAGTGTCACTTTAGACAGTGATAGCCCTCCATTAATGCATCATGTGTGTGTTCCTTGCAAGTTAATATTTCCCTAAAAGGTGATTACAACCTTACTGTCAACCTCTAATACCTGCACGGGCCACAAGCTCAGACACATTTCAAGTTGAAGTTTACACAACCTCCTATTAGAAGAGTTTAAGCATTTGCACAATGACATGACATGTAAGGCAAAATTTTGCCACTAGTGATGTCTAAATGAATATTTCGCATATAAAAGAAGAAAAAACCCTTTATTTCACGTGAATTATTTGGGATACTAAAACATTTGTAATTATGAACTAGTAGATATGGTTTTATGTTGAATCTGGATCTTACAACATAGAGTGGTTAATGTGTCTGGAAAAATAAAAGGAAAAAAACACTTTTACAATATTTTGCAAGAATCGGGATTTATACATTCATATGCCTATCCTCTGAATTTCGAACTAGTCCTGGAGATAATTGTTTTACAATATGCGCAAAGGGGAAATAATCACACAAACAGCTATCTGAATAATATATCAACCAAGTAAGAAGTCAGATATTACTGTTTCCCAAAAGCATTTCTTCTCAACAAGAATAGTAATTGTATAGTATATTGAACAGTACACTTCATGTAGTTGGTCTAATAAAAGTAATATGACATCATATTACCATTTCAGTTCTGAACAAGAATGGTATTTGTAAGAATTTCAGACCTTACATCCATAAAATTGCAATCTTAACAAATAATAAGACATCAGATCACACCATATGCCCGTGCAACGTTGCATCCATGTTTAAGAGTCTGAAGCAGAAGCAAAGGAACATATAATGGTCAGGGAAAAGGACTTGATAAGGATAAAAAAATTATACAGTTTAATATTGCAATCAATTATCAGAACAAAGACATTTAGAGTACACTTTGAGGCAGGATACAAAAAATAAATAAAATTTATACTTTAAAGAATAACAGTACAACAGACTGCAACCTGGGTGATCAACATACTGATTACAGCTCTTTCACTGGATGCCATTTTATGCTGCATCCAACACTATAATAAAATGGAAAGAAGAGACTTTCAGAATGTAAGCAAGCAATATGAGGAATCATTAGTTAACCCACGAGTAGAACAGAAAAATCAAGAAGTGTAGCATAAGCATACCTGGGTTTTTGAGCTGATGGTACTGGCTGGGCACTAAGGACACAGTCTATTGCCACCGCCAAATCCCTAGACAGATTCAGCTCTTATTAGAAACTTCAGAAGGCTAATGATGAGGTTATGAGTTTTACTAATTAGGTTTGACCCAAAAATAAAGTAGAGATCAACCTTCCTGTGACTGGTACATTGTTGCTTGGCCGTGAATCATCAAACTGCCCATGATATACTAGCTGAAAGGGTCTACGACCATCCTATTACAGCACAAGATAATATGGTTCTGTTAGGATTCCACTGGGAAGAAGGGAGTCATTTATTACTGTTCTGATGTTGGACTTTTTGGGTGAATAAATAGAGGGCCTAAATTTTTTTTCGCCCGACAGAAACTGCACAAGAATAATGCAGATCCTATTTACCTTCTTAAACAAGAAAAATTCTGGCGTACAAACAGCTCCAAATTCTCTTGCGACATCCTGCGACTGCAAACAAGTACATTGACTCGTTAACTTATAGGACAAGCAACACTCATGTGTACAATGTAGGATTAGAAAAACAAATATTCCACTTGACACTAGACTGACTCCTGATTCACTAAAAAAACAATTTATACCCTACAAATCAAACTGACACAATTTCATATATTTATAATGTTGAAAGTCGAAACCCATCCAAATCTTTGAAACAATTAACTTTTAGCTAGTACACTTTTTCAGATACTTAATGACATTCATAAGTGCAGTTCTAGATTAACTTGACTCGTGTTCATATTCAGAAATTACTATACTCCTGAAAAAGCCTACCTCGTCATAGAGATACGGGAAAGGGTAGCTAAATTGTCTGGCATCTTCAGCCATGAAATCTGGTCCATCCTGTGAGGAATTCAATGTTGAACAAATCATGTGATGACTTCAAATCTTCAATACAGCTCAATCTGAAGCCATAGGAATATCACAACCTGTGGATGAGTTTTGACAGAGTTTGAAGATATTGCAACGACTGCAAGCCCTTTCTGCAGCAGACACAAAAAACTCATAATTCATTACTATGTTTAATGTGGCCTATATAACTCATCTTAATATTGGTCCAAGCAACAAGCAAGGCATGCAAACTATAGGAACTTAGACAACCTCCCAGCCTACCTGCATATAAAAGTTTGAAAGCTTCACTATAGCTTTTTTCAAGTGTATGACAAAGGGGCAATGGTTGCATATAAACATCACCTGCACCACAACAACTTGGCCATGCACCGGTTATTGGTATCAATAGCAGAAACTTATTACAGAATCAAGATTATATAATATGTTATCTAAAATTTTTAGTTTGAGTGGCCATATAATGCATAGGAGTTTAGCTGAGCCCAAAAGAATAGTCACAATCATTTTATATTAGGAAACAGAGATTCTTCCATACTGCATTCATTTTTGTCATTATTGAACGACACTACTGTGAAAATCTCTTCAATTTCATGATGGATACGTTCTGATGTTTCACGAAACATCTTTGAGACAACAAAGTATGTTGCAACTACATGAAAACTAAATGATTTTATATCAGAGATGGGGAATATAATCATATTAGGTACGCACTATAAAGCCATTTACCAATGTCTACTTATACCAACGTTCCAGCTCCTACCAAAAAAAAGAAAAAAACTCTGCAACATATTAACTTTTGGAAATTTTAACAAGAACTTGATCGTTTTCCTATATTGATGACTTGAAGACTTGAGGTCCAGCCGGTAACCTCTCCAAAAAAATCATGACATTAATGTAATTGATTATTCTAAAGAATTTAATAGAATACATTCCAAGTCTATTGAGCATAAACAAAGGCGGATGGATGCACATAGACACTTGTAGGGAAATGGGCCCCCACTTCAGTTTAGGCTAGAGAAGAATTCTTTTGAGGGTTTAGTAAGGTGCCCCCACCGATTGAATAGAAATGGCCCTATAGTTATTGATCCAAAACATAAAAAATAAGCTGAATCATATAAATTCCAGTCCATTTCCAAGTTTTTACTAAAATAAAAGAGCACAGACCTAAAAATCGAGAGACATAGACTACACTGATATAGATTTTGCATAATATACACTTGTTAAATTAAAACTAAAAGTTAAAACAAATGATCAAATTTCTTAAAAAATTATGTTTTTACCAGTCCTATACTTTAGCCAATAGCCACAACAAGAGTACGATAATCGTAAATAACAAACAAGGAACCTCTTTAAACAGTGGTTGTGTATAGATGTAAGAAATTCAATATTCTCAACTAAATATGTAGCTAGAAATGATATCTAAAGCTAACTAGTTCAGCAAAAGTCATTAAACTCCAAATAGAAGCTCAATAAGTGACACAGAAATCAAAAGATTTATGTAATTTCACTGAATATCACTCCCAATGAGGTTAGCTTCTATATATATATAATGCACAAAAAAATAAAGACTGAACCTCAGTTGGAATATAGAATGAACCACGAAATTTTGGTTAATAACTTTAACACTACCCTCACTTAAAAGCTAAAGTGGAACATAACAATTCCATCTTTTTAGGAAACTTACATTGCAAAAATTAAAAATATGAAACTATAGGAGGAACCGGGGTTGAAACTCAAGAACTCCCATGCCACCTGAGCTCAAGGAAGTAGCGGTACTTAAAGTACCCAATGTATCCCTCTATTGGATTCTCGGACACTTGAATCCACTCTCCGCCACGGGGGTACTTGTACAATCCGCATACTATTACAAATTGTACTCGAAATTAGAGTTAAGTAACTATATACCCAAAAACAAAATAATAATGTTAGTTATCAAAGTATATAACTTTCTTTCTTGTGCTTTGAATTGCTATTAAGTTATACATTCGATTTAATTTGTATAAAATAATTAAGGTTTTTAAGAGATTTTGTCATACAACTAAATATTCACATTTATATACGGATAGTTGGATATAGATAACGTTTCTCTCGCACCTGAATCCCCATATTATCAACTTAACCCCTACTAAACATCATCTTTAAAAAACTTATAGATATATCAAGTAAGAAATATTACCAACAATGCAGGATGCGACTCAAAGTCCTCCAATTCCCACACATTCCCGGTACGCGGCTCAGTAAGCTAAATCCACTCAAATTCACAAACAAAACAATTTGCATTAATACAAAGCATAACAAAACAATAGAATCACATGTACATATAGAAGACCTGGAACTGAGGAGGTCTAAAACCGAGAGATACTCCTTTAGACTCTGTTCTAGCTGCTCGTATCGAAAACTTTTTCGATATTTTGTTAATGCATTGTTGTTGTCGTTGTTGAGGATAAGTAGGTAAACGCTGTGAAAAAAATGAGGTTCTGAATGAAGAACAAGTTGATAGTGTATGTAAGATAGCTGACGACGCCATTGTTACAAAGCTTAACACTGTACTTTGCTCTGTAACTTGTATTGTATTTGTATGTATATTATATTTTGTATGTATATTTTGTAGATTGATTGATTGATGATGATGATATGGTTTGTAGTTTGTACTTGGCACCAGTTATTTGTATGTATATTATATTTTGTATGTATATTTTGTAGCTTGATTGATTGATGATGATGATATGGTTTGTAGTTTGTACTTGGCACCAGTTGCCTAATAACTACCTTAAACAGTTTGGAGTTCGGACATAACCGATGATGATCCGATACTTTGAATCCGAAAACCCGGTTTGATATGTTTAAATTTTAGAGGAATTTTTTTTAAAAAAAACTTCAGTTTTTAATTTAGATTGACTAAATTAAGACATTTTTATAATGAAAATTATTATAATTAAGAGAAAATTGATTAAATTATTATATTCAATTGATATTATTATTCAGTTTTGCGCTAAAAGTACTGTTAAAAATTTTTATACTATTATTAATAACATTTTATTTGAACTTTATAGTTAAATTTGTTATCAGTTTAAAATAATATAATCTAAATTCTTTTACATATATGTTAAAAGAATTTGAGTTTCAGTTCTTTCAAATAAGCTAGGCCGCTCGTTTAAGGAACCAAAGTCGACTCATTTATTAAAGAAGTCGAGTCGAGTTTACTCGCAAACTAATCGAGCGGAACCGAGTATACTCACGAGCTCATCAATTATAAAATTTAAAAAGAATAAAAAATAATTAATTTATAATTTATAACTAATAAAAAATAAATTTTTAAATTTATTTATAGTATTAAACGAATTCGAATTCGAGAAAGGGTCGAGTCGGGTTTTCGAGTTCGACCCAAATTTTAATCGAGTTCAGCACATACTCTATACTCAACTCCGCCCATATAACTAAACGAGTTCGAATTTGTGTTCCAGCTCAGCTCGTGTACAAGCTCAAGTCGAGCCGAGTTTTGTTAAACGAATTCGAGTTCGAACTACTCGTGAGCAACTCTGACTCGAATTAAAGTTGAATCGATATGAAATAAAATATATTGACATTTTCTTATACATTAAATCTAGGATATGGATTTTTGATAGCTGCGAAAGAGATGTGTATCATTGTTCGGTAGGGTCGTAATTCAAGCCTAGTCGCTAATGAACCAATTTGAATTTGAGTTCGAGTTCTTTTAAACAAGTCGAGCCTCTCGTTTAAGTTAAACGAACTCAAATTTCTGATCGAGGTCGATTCATTTATTAAATAAATCAAGTCGAGTTTACTCACAAGCTGATCGAGCTGAGTCGAGTATACTCACGAACTTATCAATTATAGAATTAAAAAAGAATTAATTTATAACTAATAAAAATAATTTTTTAAATATATTTATAATATTAAACAAATTCGAGTAAGGGATGAGTCGGGTTTTCGAGTTCGAGCTGAGTTTTAATCGAGTTCGACATATATTCGACTATACCCGTTTAACTAAACGAGCTCAAATTTGTATTGGAGCTCGGTTCGTATATGAGTTCGAGCTCGGTTCGTACACGAGCTCGAGTCGAGCCGAGTTTTATTAAAGGAGTTCGAGTTCGAGCTGCTTGTAAGCAACTCGACTAGAATTACAAGGGATTGATATGGAATAAAATACATTTACATTTACATATATATATATATATTAATATTTAATTTTAAAACTACATATAAATTTATAATTTCGTATACTATAAATTAATATGCAAATTTAATACATTAATCAATATATACAGTTAATTCATTTTATTTATTTATAAATAGTTATACAACGAGTTTGGAGCTTTTATCAAGGCGAGAAGCAATGTTTTGAGGGTGAGTATGCAGGGTAGAGAAGCAGAAGCATTGAGTTTGAAAGAAGTTTTATCATGGACTAAAACATTCCGATCTTCTAAATGTATTTTTGAGTCAGATTCTAAGATGCTTGTGGATGCAGTGAATGGAAATCGAGGCGCATCAATGTTTGACATAATTGCGGAGGATTGTAGTGAGTTAATTCAACACTTTGAAGAAGTGTTAGTTATTTTTGTACATCGATTTGCGAATAAGATAGCTCACCTAGTAGCACAGGCTTCTTATGTATTCTATGTCAGGTCTGCAAGAGTGGCATGATAACGCTCCTGATTTTATTGCTTGTAATCTTGCTCTTGATGAGATGGTTTAATGAATGCAAGTACGTTTTATTCAAAAAAAAAAGTTATACAACGATGTTGTTTGAATTTAAATGAGTTAATATTATTTATATTATTGGTTGAATATTAATTTATAATCAATAATGTGCAAACTACATATATTTTGTTTAATAAAATTTTACACATGGATTCTATTGGTGTATATATACTAATATAAATTTTATATTTTATTATTATAAGGTGAAATGAAAACAATTTTGGGATTACAATAGTATGTGTGTTTATGGGTCGGTGTCTGAAAGAATTCAAAAGAAGTATCAACACTTTGAATAATTATTTGTTACAACATGAACAAAACATATTAAGAGTTATTTATGTTTTACATAAAATCAAGGATGAGGTTAATTTTGCTTTTGGTGGAAAGAAGAAACAAACTACTCTAGATTCATATTTTTAAAAAAATTGAATTTTGTAATTCATATACATTATATATATATATATATATAATTCTGAAATTATTATTTTACATATTACTAGGGCCCTTATCGACTTTCTAAATTTTTATTAGCTTATGCTTTTAACGAGAATATTACTTTACAACATTATTGGACCCATGAAATTTATTACTAATTTTCTCGTACATTTTCTGTTCGGGGTATCCGAAAGGATTCAAAATTTTCTCTTAATTTTTTCTTAGATCTTCTTTTCAGTACCAAAAAGTATTCATCATCATATAATTTATTGCTTTATAAAGTTAGCAGCCCCCGAGCTGTCCAATTGTCAGGTCAAATAAAATGACTAACTGACATTACAAAAACAAAAACAAGTACATAGAGTGGGGACCTTATATATTAAAAAACATTATATATTCCAGTTACACACTGTTGGAAAAATAATCTTAAACTTGTTTTAATTGTTTTATTTGTTTCATAAGTTTAAGATTATGAGGATGAAAAGTAACGAAGGTGTCAAAGAATATGGGAGTAGATTGATGTCAATTGTCAATCAAATCAAACTGCTTGGTGGAGATTTCTCAAGTCAAAGAGTTGTGGACAAACTTTTAGTGACTCTTCCCGAGAGGTATGAAACTAAAATTTCCTCACTTGAAGATACTAAAGATCTCTCGAAATTAACTGTTTCAGAATTGATCAATTCACTTCACGTCGTGGATCAAAGGAGGATCATGAGAAAGGAAGAAAATGGAGGGAAAATTGAGGGACTCCTATTAGCTAAAGCTTCATCCTCATAAGGCAAAGTTCAATGTAACCATTGTCATAAGATGGGTCATGAAAAAAATGACTGCTGGCACAAAGGAAAGCTACAATGTTTCAAATGCAAAAGATACGGGCATCTGGCAAAGAATTGTAGATCCCAAATGGATGAAGAAGACATGGCACATTTGATCGAGGGAGAACCACTCCTGTAGAGTTGTGGGTGAGAAATGCACCCTGGAGAGAAGTACTCCAAAATTGTTTTTGATGAGAAGTGTATCAAACTTTATAGGAAATGAGGATCAAAACAACTGGAATACGAGATGGAATGAGAGCCGTACGTTCTCGGAAATCCATCACAACTGAACCAAATACGTGCGAACAATAATTTATATGTTTGCCTGAGAGGTGAACAAACCATCATAGACTGATATCTACAGACATTATATGTAGAGGCTGAACTAGTTTGTGACACAATATGCTGAGGCTACAATAGTTCATATACACAACTACACAAGTATATTTAAAGGGGAAGAAGTGATATAGATGTCAATGCGATAGACTTCAACTAGTAGTTTAAGAAACTTTCATTTATATATCACAGGATTAATACATAAGCAGTATAACAACAGTTACAGATAGATGGATTAACACATAGATGGATTAACGACACAGGCTAGACATGACTTGTAGTATAAACTTAAGTTATACTACTTATCAACACCAAACTGACTAAACCATCAACTTCTTCCAGACAAGAAGACATCACTTTGTCAAGCCTCATATACATAATGCAAATAATGAAACAAGACAATAAAGTATTAAAAGCACCCAGCCCCACCACCACCACCACCACTACCACCACATATTAAGTAGCTAGATAGAGCGAGTGTGGGATAGCTAGGAAGCTAAGAAGAAAAGGCATCATCATCGTCGTCATCATTGTTCGGCTTGATCTTAGTGTTTTTATTTTTGACTGCTTTGGTAACAGATTGAACCAGGAACTTACCCATCATGGTACTGACATGTGTCCTTGGAGGAAGTAGCATGCTCTCGTTCTTCTTCTTCTTCTCATTCTTATTCCCACCATTGTTTGAAGAAGCCTCTTTGCCTGCCATGTTTGTGTGTACAAATATTTATAACCTATCTATATGTATCTCGATAATCTTACTTCTTTTGTATGTTTTGTGAATCATATGAAATCCTTGAATCACCTTTTATACTAAATATGACGCGGTGATTTTTAATGTCTGTATTTTTCTGAGAAATTGAAGCGAACCTTATGTGTGAACTCGATTAGCTAGAGTGAAGCACATTTACTATTCTCCACTCCATCACTCTCTTTCTCTCTCCTTTAGCTTGTATGCGTGGTGAAGGTAAAAACCTTAGGTTCATATCATGTTAGGGCAGCAAAATCCATTGTGTGACAGAATGAACAATTTCTATCAATGAGATTTTCCCCAGGTTTCTTCAACGAAATTGCATAGTAATTAGCAAGGCAGTAAGTTGATATTAAGGTGAATTTGCTAATCATTTTCCTAGATCTTTTGGAAGCATATATACAACCTATTAATTGTTACTCATGTGCCGCTTGTTACATGAACAAGAAAGAGTGTGTATTTTACTCAGAAATGTACGTGGTGATGGACATAAATACATACTGTGTCATTTCTGAGTAAATACACACTCTTTAATTTAATTTCTGAGTAAATTAATTTGTGATATGTGTTTATTTTAATTTTAGCACACTTATGTTATTTATGTCCATTACCGCGTGTGGGATAGCAAAGGGCTTAGTGTGTGAATGTGACTGTTTCTGTACCGGGATGATGTGTGTGAAGGTGACTGTAGTCTGCAGGTGTGGGTGGGTATTGCATCTGTGCTTCTCCAGCAACATTCATCACACAATTAGGATATAGCTAGTGAAGTTGCATTGTGTTAAGTTACCGACCCTTCTAAAAGCTCAAGATAAAGAAAGTCCGTAGGAGGACTTTGATACACATTATTACACACCTGCATATATTTAACCACTAATATACATTAGAGCAAGAAAACGTAAGTACTTTTGGTTGGTTGAAATGATATTTTACTTTGTTATAGAAATTATTAAGAAAGTACTATTAAGAATGAAAGCCAGTTGTCTGCCCGAAGATATGGCGGCCGCCTTAACTGACTAAGCATGGGCGAATATAAACCCTGGTTTGTTTAACCGGTACCAACAAACCAGTACCAATTCAGCACTTCTGTGTGTTCTTGACGAGGTTATATAGTTCAAATTTTGTGCTCACTCCGCCCCAAATTAACTGTTTTATTTGACTTTTCTGTGATTAATTTGAATCAATTTTGACTGAGAATTAAAAATTGTTCTTATATAATTTTAAAAACCTGAAATATACATTTTAAATAAATTAAATATACTTTTCAATGAAATATTTTTTATAATTTTTTTCAATTATATATTATATGTAATTTTCAATCAAAATTGAGTCAATTTGATTTCAGAAAAGCTAAACAGGACAGATAATTTGGGTCGAAGAGAGTATTTCATAATTATTAGGATTGGAATTAAGATAACACTTTCTTACATCAAATATTTTTTTTTTCAAAAGTCCTTACATCAAATATTATATATTAAAAAACATTATACATATTTTGCATTTTACTATCTTTTAATGCTATTAATACTTTTTATTATTCTCAAAATTTACTACAAGGTTTATTTAAAAAGCAGATATAAAATAATCATTCAACACAAATATGGGCCGGTATATTCATACTTCAATCCCAGTGATAGGTAGTTTGTTGTATGAAAATAATTTTTTGATATTCCATGTTACACACACCAGTAAAATGATTTCCAACGTAGGAAATGAGGATCAAAACAACTGGAATACGAGATGGAATGAGAGCCGTACGTTCTCGGAAATCCATCACAACTGAACCAAATACGTGCGAACAATAATTTATATGTTTGCCTGAGAGGTGAACAAACCATCATAGACTGATATCTACAGACATTATATGTAGAGGCTAAACTAGTTTGTGACACAATATGCTGAGGCTACAATAGTTCATATACACAACTACACAAGTATATTTAATCTTACTTCTTTGCCAGCCATGTTTGTGTGTACAAATATTTATAACCTATCTATATGTATCTCGATAATCTTACTTCTTTTGTATGTTTTGTGAATCATATGAAATCCTTGAATCACCTTTTATACTAAATATGACGCCGTGATTTTTAATGTCTGTATTTTTCTGAGAAATTGAGGCGAACCTTATGTGTGAACTCGATTAGCTAGGGTGAAGCACATTCACTGTTCTCTCACTCCATCACTCTCTTTCTCTCTCCTTTAGCTTGTGTGCGTGGTTAAGGTAAAAACCTTGGGTTCATATCATGTTAGGGCAGCAAAATCCATTGTGGGACAGAATGAACGATTTCTATCAATGAGATTTTCCCCAGGTTTCTTCAAGGAAATTGCATAGTAATTAGCGAGGCAGCAAGTTGATATTAAGGTGAATTTGCTAATCATTTTCCTAGATCTTTTGGAAGCATATATACAACCTATTAATTGTTACTCATGTGCCGCTTGTTACATGAACAAGAAAGAGTGTGTATTTTACTCAGAAATGTACGTGGTGATGGACATAAATACATACTGTGTCATTTCTGAGTAAATACACACTCTTTAATTTAATTTCTGAGTAAATTAATTTGTGATATGTGTTTATTTTAATTTTAGCACACTTATGTTATTTATGTCCATTACCGCGTGTGGGATAGCAAAGGGCTTAGTGTGTGAATGTGACTGTTTCTGTACCGGGATGATGTGTGTGATACTGTAGTTTGCAGGTGTGAGTGGGTATTGCATTTGTGCTTCTCCAGCAACATTCATCACACAATTAGGAAATAGCTAGTGAAGTTGCATTGTGTTAAGTTACCGACCCTTCTAAAAGCTCAAGATAAAGAAAGTACTTAGGAGGACTTGATAAGATCTTAATTATATTACATCTTAGCACTCTTCACACATTATTACACACCTGCATATATTTAACCACTAATATACATTAGAGCTAGAAAACTTAAGTACTTTTGGTTGGTTGAAATGATATTTTACTTTGTTATAGAAATTATTAAAAAAGTACTATTAAGAATGAAAGCCAGTTGTCTGCCCGAAGATATGGCGGCCGCCTTAACTGACTAAGCATGGGCGAATATAAACCCTGGTTTGTTTAACCGGTACCAACAAACCAGTACCAATTCAGCACTTCTGTGTGTTCTTGACGAGGTTATATAGTTCAAATTTTGTGCTTCCTCCGTCCCAAATTAATTAACGGTCTTATTTAACTTTTCTATGATTAATTTGATTCAATTTTGACTGAGAATTAAAAATTGCTCTTATATAATTTCAAAAACCTGAAATATATATTTTAAAATAAATTAAATATACTTTTCAATGAAATACATTTTATAATTTTTTTCAATTATTTATTATATGTAATTTTCAATCAAAGTTGAGTCAATTTGGTTTCAGAAAAGCTAAACAGGACAGATAATTTCGGTCGAAGAGAGTATTTCATAATTATTAAGATTGGAATTAAGATAACACTTTTTTACCTCAAATTTTTTTTTTGAAAAGTCCTTACATAAAATATTATATAGAGTTTGTATGATTAAATTTAAAAAAAATTACTTAAACAAACTCATAATCACTTATGTATGATTAACTTATATAGATGTTATAAATAATAGAGTTGAACAGAAAAATTATCCACACAACTTTAGAATGTTCATATCAATTGTGTAGAAGATGAACCAGAGATGTGTTATATGCATGCTGTATGCATATAGCCATTGAAACCCATCGCAAACAAAAATGAGTTAAACCTTGTCGAAAGATGGGGAAAAAGCCATCACAAACTTATATTTGTAGATATATATAGGCCAAACTAGGCTGGTGGACAAACCAGCTTGTGCACACAATTACTATTAAAGGAAAAAAAGAGATATAGATACAGATGACAATGCACGATCAACCGGACTACTAAAATTTTAACATACATAGACACTAGACAGGCAAACACATGCTACCCGGAAATCGCAATAAAAGTGATTAAACCATGAACCTTTTCCGAGACAATATGACCATAATACTTCATCAAACGTGGTTAATATAATACAAACAAGACAACTTAAGTACCAATAGCACTGAGCCCTTCCACCAACGTACATGTTGTGCAGTAACACTGCATAGGGAGTAACAATGCATTTAACAAGTGGCTGAGTCATTATCATAGTTGTCATCATTTTTCGGGTTGATCTTATTATTTTTCTTGTTGATTTCTGAGAAAACAGAATGAAGAAGGTACTCGCGGATCATGGTACTCACATGTTTCTTTGGAGCAGGAATCAAACTCTCATACTTCTTCTTTCGATTATTATCATTCCCAAGAAAACTTGAATTACCCTCCTTGCCAGCCATGTATTTTTTTTTTGTATGTATAAAATATGTCTTTCAATAATCAACCTCTTTATGTATCTCGATAGCTTTATATGTTTTCTGAATGAAATGAAAGCCCTTAGGATAGCTTTATACTCATATGAACTCACTCCTAATTAAGATCTTATGTCACGATCTTCTTGGAAATTATGGTGATGCATTTGTGTAAATTCAGTCCTAACATTCACATTTCTGATGCTTGATCAGTGCGAGTGAATGAGACAGATTCTAGCTTTAATTAGTTTAGCCCAGCGGAAGAGTTACATAAGGGCTAGTGGGGTCATTAGCACATGACCCCACACACTAGGCATTAATATATTATCGAGAAGTATTAGTTTTAATCCTACTTCAGCCCCACAAGTAGTGTTTTCTATCTACCATACTGATCTAGGCTGCCTACCGTCCATTGTTGTATGACAGAACAGTAGGTTTCTGGATATAGATAAAATTTCCATTCAATTTCTTCTAAGAAAATGCATAGAAATTTTATGGAAAGAAATTAAAATTTCAGGTGTATTTGTTGTTAATTTTCCTACAGCTTAATTGAAAGCATACATACAAGCTTTCTGAGGATTGTATGAACATGAGAAACGAGAGGATTTAATCTGTAGCTTGTCTCATTTGAGCTCAATTTCGTAAATCATATCACCCGCGTATGGATAGCAAGAAGCTTTGTGTGTGGTGGGTTTTGTCGTGGTTGTAAACACGGAGAGAGAGGGGGAGAGGGGTGTCTGACTTCTTTTATAATTAAAAATTAAACACAACAATAGGGCAGTTATATAAACTATTAACAACAACAGACAGATTAAACCAATTAACAAAACAAAGCACGAGGGTTGAAACAAGATATATAAATCAGTAACTGCAGAAACAAGAGAAAAGATAGAAAAGTTAACTCTAAAACAAGTCTTAAGTATACACTACGCTGTCTTAAGTCTTAATAGAACTGCTGAGTCGCCAAGTCTTGAAAGAAGTCTTGACTGTTCTTGAAGATATTATTGCCCCACTACGCTGTGTTGGGTTGCAGCAATATCACTTCCATGATAAAACAGTACAGAGTACTTCGTCCACAGATACTTAGCACTCAATAGCGATCAGTTCGCACAGAAAACCTATGTATAAGCTCTATGAATATGTGTGTGGGAGATACGAAGTATAGCTGCTAGGATTTTCTCAGACTTGTATCAAAACTTGTTTCACTGTCACTTCTTTCTCATTTATCGTCAACGTTTTTCTGTATATATAATACAATAAAACGTAACAACAGATAAAACATTAATTAAAATAATTATTCTAACTTAAAGTGCCTTTAATAGAATATATATCACAATCAGCAACATCTATTAGAGTTTAGCTAAATTCTGATAGGCCCATCAGTGTATATAAACTCTGATCATCAGAATTCCCATCAGAGTTTGTTAAACTCTAACCTAACCATCAGAGTTTGTTAAACTCTGATGAGCTAGTCCATCAGAATATATATACTCCGACAGTAACTTTGACCCAGCTCAAGTCACAGAATATATATACTCTGATAATAACTTACTGACTCAATTTTCATATTAAAATAAAAGTCATAATTAAATTAATTAATCAAGTAAACTCATTTAACTCATTTCAAGCAAGCAACCTCTACTCAATTTATTTATGAATTACACCAAGAAAATGTCTTAGATCCAAACATGAAAGTTTAAGTCTTTATAGCAAGGAACAACTTCCATTATTTAGTTTCCAAAAATTACATTAAAAACATATATAAAATATGTCTTAAACTTTTCATTTTTTAACACTTTTGTGGGTGGGTTTAGCCGTGTAGGAAATAAGATTAAATTTGTATGGAAATTGGTCTTGAGGTTGCATTAATAATCTCAGATCCGAACTGACCTCAGGATTAGCTAGTTAGGGAGGGAAATGCATGAGCTTTGCCTGCGTGGTTTAATATCAAATTCCAGGGCCCAAATATATGGCATATAGACCACATATTGGCAAATTAATGTAAAGCCTATGGATTATTCATTATCTACATCCGCTACCCTCAAGTGAAAGTATAGGGGGAAAAGTATATTTTGGCATGTTTGAATAGTTTGGTGCCTCTACTAACTTTCAATTTCATTGGTTATTTGAATTTAGTGTTGGAATTTTATAAACAAGCTTATTGTTGATTGGCTGTTATAAGAATCATATAAACAAGTGTAACTGTAGTAAATACAAATAGTGGGGTTTTGCTTAAACTTTAATCTGCAGACTTTTAACCACAAATTTAACACATTTTAGATTATCAAACTGAAGAGTTAACGAATAAAGAAATCACCTAATGTTGTAAAATAACAATGATCGATTACAAATAGTACCTTTATACCTTGGCGTGTTTAGACCATTCAAATTTATATCAAAATCAAATTCTTAAAATCCGGTGTTAGCACACCAGATTCACGAGTAGAATGAGACCTGTATCAGCAGAAGATGTGAGGATGATAATAGACGAAGAATGATGAAACCGAAGTTTAGTTATTTGGTTAGGGGAGAAAAAGATAAACGGTCAGTCATCGCAAACTATATTATCTGTTAACATACTGTACATGGAAGCCCAACTATGTTGGACGCAAAAAATCATTCAAAGGACAACAAGAGAAGTTGATGTCAATGCAAAGTACTTCATACCAGTACAGTTCAAAACTTTTATTATAGGTATATCATATATCACACAACAAAAACTTACACAGTGGCAAATTACAACAACATATATAGACCGCCTGAAACAAGCTAGCCATGACTAGTACACTGCCACACTTAAACCGATTAAACCTTGGAACTTTTTCTACACAAGAAGACAATACTTTATCAAACCTTATAGATATATATAAACAAGACAATAATTAAAAGCACCCAAGCCCCCCCTTCCCCCCAAAAAAACATAATTGTGTGCTTGGGGCTAGGGAGTAACAAGTGGGCTAAAACGAGGCCTCGAGACCATCATTATTCATCATCGTCATCATTTTTCGGCTTGATCTTATTATTCTTGTTGTTGATTGCAGAGGAAACATAATTAGCAACACACTCAGCCATCTTCTCACCCATCCTAGTACTCACAAACTTCTTTTCAGCAGGAAGCAGGCTCTCGTACTTCTTCTTACCATTACTGCCACTCCCTTGAGTACTTGAATTACCCTTCTTGTCAGACATTATCTTTTGCTAAATGATAATCTCACTTATTATATGTATCTATATATATATATATATATCAAATTGATTTATATGTTTTATTGATCAAATGAATGCCTTCTTACATCCCTTTTTATACTAAATATAGACGTGCTAATTCTAATGTATGCATTTTCTTAGAAATTATTGTGCACTTGTATGAAATAACTCAGTTCTAAGCTCATTTGCTGTTAACTTTCCCAGATTTTGAGAGCATTACATACAAATTTTATTTAATTACTTCTAAATGTGCCACAGATTTATATGAAAAAGAGAGTTTTACGTGGAAATGACAAGAGTAAGCAAGTGGTCATGACAAATTAAAATGTATCTTGTTTTCATTTGAGCTTAATTTAGCGATTCATGCCACGGTGTGTGGAATTTACGCTTAGTAAGGAACTCTGTATGTGGGAATTGTTGTTGTTGTGAGTGTAGGACTGTAGGGGTGGTGTGGGTGATTGTGACTCCGTGACTGTCCGTGGATTTTTGTGGGTGTGAAATAAGCTATTTTCCACACACGTTTATACTACATTGCTTGAAGTTGGGGTTTTAAATTTTATAAAATGTAGGAAATTATTGTATTTGTAAACATGTTAATTTTATATTGAATTAAATTTTATATTTGAGGTAGGAGAAAGTGGCAGACCTCAATTTATCCGACAATCTATGCAATTTTTATTGTATGCAAGGTGACACATCACAACTAGATATGCACGCCTCAATATATATGCAAGAGACACACCACAACTAGATGTGCACGCCTCAATATATAGGCATCTTGAGATGCTCTTCTCTTATTCTCTTCGATGTGGGATATAGTGTTTTACAAAGAAATAGAGTTTTGTAAAGAGACGGATGTTATTTGTTACTTATATTGTTCATATTAAGAAAATTTTAATATTGCAATATATATTTAGAGTCTGATTATTGAAATAATACATACTCAATATATTTAATATTAATATTAAATAATCAATATAAATAAATCAAATAAACTTGCAATTAAAAGATATAAAATATTCAATACCATCATGTGACATAAGCATTCCACTTACATTAGAAGTTGTAAACAATACCAACACAAAATGTTATATAAACTCATTATCTTTCTTTTACAAGTTCAATGTAGGACAATCACCGCATAACCCATTTCAAGCAAGTAACTTCAACTCAATTTTTTTTATAGATTCCACTAAGAAAATGTCTTAGATCCAAATATGAAAGTTTAAGTCCTCATAGCAAGGAACAACCTCCATTAGATAGTTTCCGAAAATTACATCAAGAACATATATAAAATATGCCTTAAACTTTCCATTTTCTAACATTCCCCCACAAATCTATATAGAAATGCATATCAGTTTTCATCATGATTTGTTTTTCAGAGTCGGTAACCTTTTGGGTTTGAACCCTCCTAAGTCCCCTGCTTCGATGACTACCGGATATAGACGGAATGTTTCACCTTTAATCTTTATCCGTTTGGTGTAACCACGCTCCATAGACGACGACAAATCAAAGGTTATGGTGCAGATCTACGACTTTGAGACGTTAATGGTCATGTCTTGATCCTGTTCGTCGAATGCATCGAGGAATAACCCTATCCTCTAATTGCGATCGCATAATAACATTCGCTTATCTGGGCATCTCCAAAAATATACTGCCAACATCTCGTCTCACGACTTGACCCCATTCAGAGTTCTTAAAACTTTTACTAACTAGCAGTTACAGTACCTCTTGAGGTTTACAAGGGAAAGACTCAGATACGCGAGTATCTAGATATTTATAGTTGAGGTACTACTGAATCACCCTCACAACTTATTATTACCACATTAAATACACTTCGATGGATCTCCTCTCAGGTGTATTGGGTTTCCGTTGTTGATGACTCAAAATGGGTTGTCAATTTCATCCCCAACCTCGACTTAAGGACAACAGCATGCTCAAATCCCTTAGTCAAAGGATCAGCCAGGTTATCTTGAATTCTAACAAACTCAATAGCAACGATCATGTCAGACACGAGCCCCTTATAGACTTTAGTCTAACTTGGATGTGTCTCTTTGTTTTCACATTATACTTTTTACTGTTTATCTTGTCGGTAGTTGTACGACTATCACAATGAACAACAAGAGCAGGAAGCGGTTGACTTACTACAGGACTCACATACATAAGTCCCTGCAACCATTCAGACTCCGTTCACGTGGAATCTAATGCACATAATTCAGCCTAAAAAATAGACCGAGTTACAATAGTCTGTCTAGCAGATTTCCAGGATACAGCTCCACTCGCAAGGGTAAACACGTATCCAGTCAGTCCATTTGAACCAGATTTCTTA
Organism: Oenanthe sinensis; assembly: GCA_028671895.1. Lineage (NCBI taxonomy): Eukaryota > Viridiplantae > Streptophyta > Magnoliopsida > Apiales > Apiaceae > Oenanthe > Oenanthe sinensis. The sequence continues at coordinate 21,254,581 of CM053801.1, forward strand.
GCTATCCAACTTGCATCACTATATCCCTCTAGCACTCCAGGAAACCTCATGTAATGCAAACAAAGGAAGATGGTGCCTTTCAGATATCTAAGCACTCTATCAAGAGTATCCCAATGAGTCTTGTTTGGACAACTTGTATATCTAGCTAACTTCGACACAAAATATGAAATATCTAGTCTAGTATCATTAACAAGATAGTGTAAACTCCCAATAATTTGAGAATATCTTAACAGATACACAGGAACTCCTGACTTATTCTTGACAAGCGTAAATTTTGAATCATATGGTGTGCTTGCGATTCTACAATTTGAATAACCATACTTCTCAAGTATATATTTCTCTATATAATGAAATTGTGATAAAGTTATTCCATCAGCCGACTGAGTCAGCTTGATAACAAGAATCACGTCAGCTTCACCCATATCTTTCATTTTAAAGTGCCTTTTCAAAAAACTTTTAGTCTCGTTAATAATCTCAATATTGGTTCTAAATAATAGTATGTCATCCACATGCAAGCACAAAATCACTTTTTTATCTTCTTTAACCTTATAATAGACACACTTGTCACTTTCATTAACCACAAAATCGAAAGTCAAACCAGATTCATCAAACTTTTTATGCCAGTCTATAGGAGCTTGTTTCAAGCCATAGATAGACTTGACTAACTTACATACTTTTCTCTCGTTACCAGAAGTAACAAATCTCTTAGGCTGATCCATATAAATATCTTCTTCAAGATCACCATGAAAAAAAGATGTCTTTACATCCATCTGATGGATGACCAGATCATATACGGAAGCCAATGCTATAAGTATTCAAATTGTTGTCATTCTTGTAACATGAGAGTATGTATCAAAATAGTCGATGTCTTCTCTTTACCTAAAACCCTTAGCTACCAGCCTAGCCATATACTTATTTATTGAGCCATCCGGGTTAATTTTTCTTTTCAAAATTCACCTACATCCTATAGTAGTACACCTAGGAGGGAGATCAACCAATTCCCATGTTCCATTAGAAATAATAGAGTCGATCTCACTCTTTACAGCGCCTTTCCAATACCTTGACTCTGAAGAGTCCATGGCCTGCAGGAAAGTCAAAGGTTCGTTCTCGACATTGTAAGTGATACAATCACTTCCAAAGTCCTTGACCACTTTTGCACGCTTACTCCTTCTAGGTTCCTCTACTTCGATAGGAGTGGAGCTACTAGCAGGATCCACCCGCACATTTGTCATCCTTTCCACATGATCAGGAATGGAACTCGATATGCGAGTGAGATCATCATTAGTTAGAGCTAAGATAGAAAACTGAAAAGATAGAAAACATTCGTGTTTGTATCTTTTCTATATAGAAAAGGCAGAGCTAAGTTTTCTATGCTTTCTCTCATCTTTACAATTATTGATTCATATTTTTGTTTGCGTTCGTGTTTGTTTCGTAATTGGTATATGCTTATTCTTGTTAATTATCAACATATAACTGCCCATTGTTGTGTTTAGATAATAATATTCCTAACATCACCTTCCTACACTCCGAGCCCCACTTCCAGCATGGAGCTGGAAACAGATGACTTTTTCCTTGGTTCTTCCTTAGTGAGCTTGAACATTATTGGTTGCACGATGAGCTTTAACCCCTTTAACAGCACAAGAACAGTGCATAGACGTTAAATTGAGACACCGAATAATAAAATATATATCATCCATTTTTCAAATCCAAGTAAATGAGATTTAAAATAAGAGTGTTAAGTTATAAATTTTCCAATAAGTTAATAATAGATAAACTTAGTAAGATCATATATTATATTTTAACATTTTCATTTTTGGGTATGTTAAAATATAATATATAATCTTGATAACTCGATCTGCTTCTAAATTAAATAGTAGAATGACTAGGAGCATATATCATGTTCCGAGAGCATAACATGACCTTAATGACCCTAAAGTCATTTTTTGGTAATTACCTAAAGTTAACATAAAATATAATAGAATGTTAAGTCTATTTTAGTAAATATATGATGGTGAATCCTATTATTACAAAAATGTCATCCACTTTTTATTCTTACAATGTATGTGCCTTTAGATAATTTATCTATAGTTAACTTTAAGGACCTTTTGCTCATAACATAATAAGATTTTATCAATAAATTCAACTCCTAACAACTTGGAATTTGAGTAGAATTAATAACTCAAATATTAATCTAACATAATTATCGAAAAATACAAATTCATATTGATATTAAATATTATCTAAAATATAAATTTAAAAATAATTATCCGATTTCACAGAATAACAATAACAATAATAATAACAATAATAATAATATTAACAATAACAATAATAATAATAATAATAATAATAATAATAATAATAATAATAATAATAATAATAATAATATCTTCTATATATAATGTCCAACATGTGTTTTGAATGAGACAATTAATTCATGTAACATTTTATTCAATTCAAAATGACGGATGTACCCTTTTATCTTATAATGAGTTACTTATTAAAATAAATTATGAGTAAAAAAATAATATGAAATTTGAGATATAAATATATTTTAAAAACTTGAACCATTTAATATAATCGAATTTAGAATATCCAATTTTTAAATAAATTTTGTATTATATATAAAAATTATTTAAATATACTTAAGACAAATAATCTTTAATAGCCTAATTAGTTACATTCTAGGTAAATTAAAATATATTGTTATATTAACAAAAGTGATTTTTTAAACAAAATAATTAACATGAGAATAATGTGAGATTAGAGATTTAGATATATTAAATAATTGGATTAAATGTATAAATAGATTAAAATATAATATTTAATATAAGATCAAACATATTATATAAAATAATTGAATGAAATTATAAAGTTAATATAAAAAAACTATTATTTGATAACGGAATAGTTGACACTATATATATGTGCCATGAGATGTACTATATGATCGATCATATAAAACATAAAATACTTAAAATAATTGAATTTTGAACACATAATTTTAAAAATAAATTTTATATTGTCTATAAAATTATTTGAATTTAATTAAGTAAATGGAAATTTCAAAATGGAAATAATATATTAAAATAAAATTTAGAGATTGAAATTGAGTTACATATTCAATTTTAAATCTAATATTTTGTGTAATATATATGTTATGTATGTATTATAAAAAATATATTTTAAATATAAAAATGTATTTGAGGTCTATGATTGATTTGTTAATTATCCAAATTGTTATATTTGGATCATGTACTATAGCCTTACAAATTCGAAACTTAACCCGATTTTAAACAAGGATTCACAATTTAACATGAGTATCGCATATGATATCATAACCGACTCTAAAAAATTTGATGCGTCAAGTTACAGGAAGTAGGGACACAAAGATTGATATTATCACACAATAGTTAGCGGTTCAGAGGTGAAAATACGAAACCAACCGGTATTATTCCACATTTACTAGAAATGTATGATATGTGTCTCTGATGTATGGACTAAACCAACCGGTATTATTCCACATTTACTAGAAATGTATGATATGTGTCTCTGATGTATGGACTATTTGTTCGACGAGCTTATGGGATATTTGTTTGACTTGATAAGGACGTAAAATATTGAAGTAGAGGAGTTTGTAACACCTCAATCCCATGTTGAAATATATGGAGACTTTAATCAGGGTATAAGCTAGGGTATTATTATTAAGTTTACCAATGAATCGTGAGCTTTTTGGAGGTCGGTATTTTACTCAAATTGTTATATTTGGGAAAGTGCACTCTAACATTATTTGTGATATGATTACTTAACCTGATTTTAAAAAGTGTTCAAGATTTGACTCAGCTGTCACATCAAATTGTTATATTTGGAAACGTGTACTCTAACGTTTGGGTGATATGATTACTTAACCTGATTTTGAAAGGAGTTCGAGATTTGACTCAATTGTCACATGTAGTATTAATGTCGAATCTCGAAATCTAATCAAGTCCCAAATCCGTATCCATATATATGTTAAGAGTAAACTGTTAGGAATCTACATGTTAATTGATGATAAATTTAATCTTAGAATCATAGAAATTTTAATTAATGTAACTGATCAATTGATATGAAAATTATAAATATCAATTGATCAGGAAACCATTTATGAGTTGAAATGTTAATGTGAATCAACTGATAATTTGGATTGTAGCATATGTGTACGTACTTAGTCTATTTCAATCGATAAGGTGTAAGTCAATTGATATTTTCCTCATTAATTGATGTTAGAGTCGATTCATATAGGTCATCAACTAATGTGTAACTTAGACTGTCTAATTTTAATTATTTGAATACAAGAAATTATACAAGTGAATGATGATCAGTTGATATTGAAGCATCGATGGATATAAGATCAATTGAAGAAGCAAGTCAAGTATTGAAGACCATCAACTGATATGAAGACCCATCGATTGATATATCGATTGATAACATCTATCAATCGATGAGTCATCATTTATCAATAAATGGATATAAAGATCAATCGAAGAAGAATATCAGTTGATGGATAAAAGGAAGAATCAGTTGATATGCTTAACAACAAATTATCAATTGATTGAGACAATACAAGTTGACAGACAAAAGCACACCTATGGAAGACAGTCTATAATGACTGTGAAGACTCAAGTTGAAGTTGTCTTTCCAAGACTGAAGACTTTTCTCTTATTGGAAAAAGGCAAACATGGAAGATAGATCAGAAACAATCCTAGTTTAGATTAATTATTTTATACTCTTTCTAGGTATTGTAAATACAATTGTGGTAGCATTTTTAGAAGATATACAAGTTAGACAATATTTCTTGAATCAATTATTCAACCTTATAGCATTTTGTAAGAATAATTAATTTATTTTCTAACCTTGTAAAAACGTAGCTGAGATTTATTAACTCAGACAATTTGAGCAAAAATATACACTGACGGAAAACTCAATCCATCAGTAATTTTAAATATCTTTGTTCAAGTTAATTTTTAGTTTCACTAGTTCACTTACATATTCACTTAAACACTCAAATCAAAAAGAGCAAACATTAAAACAGAAAAGTTCTTGTGATTTGTATTCAACCCCCCTTTTACAAATCATATTGACATTGTTCTGGGAAATAAAAATTGGTATAAGGGCTTAGGCTTTCAATATACAGGAAGTTTAAAGATAAAGAACGGTCAATATGGGCCAAAAAGATACAGGTGTGAAAATTTCAGTGTTAGAAAAAGATGAATATTTTGTATGAAAGTAAAAATGCATCTGCATTTACTTTCTCTTGACCCTTCCTATATTAACTACATAGAGAAAGGTCCTCATATTCCCATGAAACTAGTCACATGTGTAAACACTGATGGAACTCCTGCAAATTCATCACTGAGTTCACAGAAGAGGATGAAAATGAAGTGCTTAAAGACAAGAAGGCCATGAATATTCTATTCAATGGTCTAGATAAAGATATGTTTGACAATGTGATAAATTGCACTTCATCAAAAGAAGTATGTGATACTCTTCAAACTCTATGTGAAGGGACTGAACAAGTAAGGAAAAATAAGATGCAACTCTTGATTAAAAAATATGAATCATTTCATTTCAAGAGTGGAGAGTCTATCAATGATACCTATAGCAAATTCCAGAAGTTGTTAAATGAATTAAAGCTATATGGTAGAATTTATGCAACTGAAGACACAAATCTAAAATTTTTTAGATCTCTTCCAAAGGAATGGAAACCAATGACTGTCTCCATCAGACAATCTCAAGACTTCAAGGATTATACTCTTACTTCTTTTGTATGTTTTGTGAATCATATGAAATCCTTGAATCACCTTCTATACTAAATATGACGCGGTGATTTTTAATGTCTGTATTTTTCTGAGAAATTGAGGCGAACCTTATGTGTGAACTCGATTAGCTAGGGTGAAGCACTCCATCACTCTCTTTCTCTCTCCTTTAGCTTGTGTGCGTGGTTAAGGTAAAAACCTTAGGTTCATATCATGTTAGGGCAGCAAAATCCATTGTGTGACAGAATGAACGATTTCTATCAATGAGATTTTCCCCTGGTATCTTCAACGAAATTGCATAGTAATTAACCAGGCAGCAAGTTGTTATTCAGGTGAATTTGCTAATCATTTTCCTAGATCTTTTGAAAGCATATATACAACCTATTAATTGTTACTCATGTGTCGCTTATTACATGAACAAGAAAGAGTGTGTATTTTACTCAGAAATGCACGTGGTGATGGACATAAATACATAGTGTGTCATTTCTGAGTAAATATACACTCTTTAATTTAATTTCTGAGTAAATTAATATGTGATCTGTATTTATTTTAATTTTAGCACACTTATGTTATTTATGTCCCATGAAAACCTGAAATATACATTCTAAAATAAATTAAAAATACTTTTCAATGAAATACTTTTTATAATCTTTTTCAATTATATATTATATGTAGGATTAGGAGTAGTAATCAGACCTGCTTTTTAGATATCTCTCATTATTTGGAATAGTCCATTTGATCTCAGAAAAGTTAAACAGGACTGATAATTTGGGTTAAAGAGAGTATTTCATAATTATTAAGATTGGAATTAAGATAACACTTTCTTACATCAAATATTTTTTTTTGAAAAGTCGTGACATCAAATATTATATAAAGTTTGTATGATTAAATTTAAAAATAATTACTTAAACAAACTCATAATCACTTATGTATGATTAACTTATATAGATATTATAAATAATATAGTTGAACTGAAAAATTATCCACAACTTTAGAATGTTCATATCAATTGTGTAGATGATGAACCTGAGATGTGGTATATGCATGCTGTATGCATATAGCCATTGTACCCATCGCAAACAAAAATGAGTTAAACGTTGTCGAAAGATGGGGAAAAAACCATCACAAACTTATATTTGTAGATATATATAGGCCAAACTAGGCTGGTGGACAAACAAGCTCGTGCATACAATTACTATTAAAGGAAAAAAAGAGATATAGATATAGATGACAATGGACGATCAACCGGACTACTAAAATTTTAAGACACTAGACAGGCAAACATATGCTAGCCGGAAATAGATATATAAACCATGAACCTTTTTCGAGACAATATGACCATAATACTTCATCAAACGTGGTTAATATAATACAAACAAGACAACTTAAGTACCAATAGCACTGAGCCCTTCCACCAACGTACATATTGTGCAGTAACACTGCATAGGGAGTAACAATGCATTTAACAAGTGGCTGAGTCATTATCATAGTTGTCATCATTTTTCGGGTTGATCTTATTATTTTTCTTGTTGATTTCCGAGAAAACAAAATGAAGAAGGTACTCGCCTATCATGGTACTCACATGTTTCTTTGTAGCAGGAATCAAACTCTCATACTTCTTCTTTCGATTATTATCATTCCCATGAAAACTTGAATTACCCTCCTTGCCAGCCATGTATTTTTTTTTTGTATGTATAAAATATGCCTATCAATAATCAACCTTGTATCTCCATAGCTTTATATGTTTTCTGAATGAAATGAAAGCCCTTCGGATAGCGTTATACTCATATGAACTCACTCCTAAATAAGATCTTATGTCACGATCTTCTTGGAAATTATGGTGATGCATTTGTGTAAATTCAGTCCTAACATTCACATTTCTGATGCTCGATTAGTGCGAGTGAATGAGACAGATTCTAGCTTTAATTAGTTTAGCCCAGCGGAAGAGTTACATAAGGGCTAGTGGGGTCATTAGCACATGACCCCACTCACTAGGCATAAATATATTATCGAGAAGTATTAGTTTTAATCCTACTTCAGCCCCACAAGTAGTGTTTTCTAGCTACGATACTGATATAGGCTGCCTACCGTCCATTGTTGTATGACAGAACAGTAGGTTTCTGGCTATAGATAAAATTTCCATCCAATTTCTTCTAAGGAAATGCATAGAAATTTTATGGAAAGAAATTAATGTTTCAGGTGTATCTGTTGTTAATTTTCCTACAGCTTAATTGAAAACATACATACAAGCTTTCCGAGGATTGTATGAACATGAGAAACCAGAGGATTTAATCTGTAGCTTGTCTCATTTGAGCTCAATTTCGTAAATCATATCACCCGCGTATGGATAGCAAGAATCTTTGTGTGTGGTGCGTTTTGTCGTGGTTGTAAACACGGAGAGGGAGAGGGGGAGGGGGGTTTAGCCTTGTAGGAAACAAGATTAAATTTGTGTGGAAATTGGTCTTGAGGTTGCATTAATAATCTCAGGTCTGAACTGACCTCAGGATTAGATAGTTAGGGAGGGAAATGCATGAGCTTTGCCTGCGTGGTTTAATATCAAATTCCATGGCCCAGATATATAGCATATAGACCACATATTGGCAAATGTAAAGCCTATGGATTATTCATTATCTACATCCGCTACCCTCAAGTGAAAGTATAGGGGGAAAAGTATATTTTGGCATGTTTGAATAGTTTGGTGCCTCTACTAACTTTCAATTTCGTTGGTTATTTGAATTTAGTGTTGGAATCTTATAAACAAGCTTATTGTTGATTGGCTGTTATAAGAATCATATAAACAAGTGTAACTGCAGTAAATACAAATAGTGGGGTTTTGCTTAAACTTTAATCTGCAGACTTTTAACCACAAATTTAACACATTTTAGATTAACAAACTGAAGAGATAACGGATATTGGTGCTTAACGGATAAAGAAATCACCTAATGTTGTAAAATAACAATGATCGATTACAAATAGTACCTTTATACCTTGGCGTGTTTAGACCATTCAAATTTATATCAAAATCAAATTCTTAAAATCCGGTGTTAGCACACCGGCCAGATTCACGAGTAGAATGAGACCTGTATCTGCAGAAGATCTGAGGATGATAATAGACAAAGAATGATGATACCGAAGTTTAGTTATTTGGTTAGGGGAGAAAAAGATAAACAGTCAGTCATCGCAAACTATATTATCTGTCAACATACTGTACATGGAGGCCCAACTATGTTGGACGCAGAAAAACATTCAAAGGACAACAAGAGAAGTTGCTGTCAATGCAAAGTACTTCATACCAGTACAGTTCAAAACTTTTATTATAGATATATCATATATCACACAACAAAAACTTACACAGTAGCAAATTACAACAACATATATAGACTGCCTGAAACAAGCTAGCCATGACTAGTACATTGTCACACTTAAACCGATTAAACCTTGGAACTTCTTCTACACAAGAAGACAATACTTTATCAAACCTTATAGATATATATAAACAAGACAATAATTAAAAGCACCCAAGCCCCCCCTCCCCCCCCCCAAAAAAAAATATAATTGTGTGCTTGGGGCTAGGGAGTAACAAGTGGGCTAAAACGAGGCCTCGAGACCATCATTATTCATCATCGTCATCATTTTTCGGCTTGATCTTATTATTCTTGTTGTTGATTGCAGAGGAAACATAATCAGCAGCACACTCAGCCATCTTCTCACCCATCCTTGTACTCACAAACTTCTTTTCAGCAGGAAGCAGGCTTTCGTACTTCTTCTTACCGTTATTGCCACTCCCTTGAGTACTTGAATTACCCTTCTTGTCAGACATTATCTTTTGCTAAATGATAATCTCACTTATTGTATGTATATATATATCAAATTGTTTTAGATGTTTTATTGTTCAAATGAACGCCTTCTTACATCCCTTTTTATACTAAATATAGACGTGTTAATTCTAATGTAAGCATTTTCTTAGAAATTATTGTGCAATTGTATGGAATAACTCAGTTCTAAGCTCATTTGCTGTTAACTTTCCCAGATTTTGAGAGCATTACATACAAATTAAAATGTATCTTGTTTTTATTTGAGCTTAATTTAGCGATACATGCCGCGGTGTGTGGGATACAAGACCATATACAAGGGAATTTATGCTTAGTAAGGAACTCCGTATGTGGGAATGGTTGCTGTTTTGAGTGTAGGACTGTAGGAGAGGTGTGGGTGATTGTGAGTCGTGACTGTCTGTGGGGGTTTTGTGTGTGTGAAATAAGCTATTTTCCACGCACACGTTTATACTACATTGCTCGAAGTTGGGGGTGTAAATTTTATAAAATGTAAGAAATTATTGTATTTGTAAACATGTTAATTTTATATTGAATTAAATTTTATAAAATTAGATATTTTGTATATAAATGTAAAAATATAAAATTGTGACAAACAAGTTACCTTAGATTACAAAAATATTCATTGAAAAGGTTGTTAAAATTATATATATAGCACTGCCTAATATGAAATAATTCTGGAATTTTGAATTATTACTTGAAACGCTTCTTTTTTTCTCGTCACATACTGATAAATAGAAAGCTATAATAAAGCAAGACTATCAACCTATTGGTGCTTTGCCGAGTGATTTACCAAATGTTAAACTACATGTTCTGTTTGGAATGAGTGCAAGCTAGTAGCAAATTGTTGGGAACATTACTATCTAAACACAATAATGGACAGTTATATGATGATAATTAACAAGAAAAAGAAGATACCAATTATGAAACAAACACGAAGGCAAACAAAATATGAATCAGTAATTGTAAAGACGAGAGAAAAGTGGAAAACTTAGCTTTAACAGAAACTTTATACATACACTGATAGAACCAAAATGAACAGCTGAGTCGCCAAGTCTTACAAGAAGTCTTGACTGTTCTTGAAGAGATAATTAACTCAGGGTTGCAGCAATATCACTTCCAAGATAAAACAGCACAAAGTATTTTGTCCACAGATACGTAACGCTCAACAACGACTAGTACCTCAGTTCGCCCAAAAACCTATACGACTTTATATGTATGCGAGGTAGGAGAAAAATGCACACCTCCCCGATAACCTATGTAATTTTTATTATATGCAGGGTAAAAGCAAGAGTCACACAACAACTAGATGTGCACGCCTCAATATATAGGAATCTTAAACTGCACTTCTCTTATTCTCTTTGATTTGGGATATAGTGTTTTACAAAGAAATAGAGTTTTGCAAAGATACAGATTTTATTTGTTATTTATATTGTTCAGATTAAGAAAATTTTAATATTGCAATATATATTTAAAGTCTGATTATTGAAATAACCTTTACTCAATATATTTAATATTAATATTAAATAATTAATATAAATAAATTAAATAAATTACAATTAAACACTACAAGAAAAACAGAATCATACAACGCTTTTGCACCGTTGTCTGGCATCTCAATTTTCCGTAGTCTATTGAGGTGCCGTGTGATTGCGATCAAACAACGCTTGTTTAAACTGTTATACGAAGAAAGGAACACAACGGTTCAACAAGCTTGTTATAATATAGAAAAGACAACGGGTCATATAACCGTTGTCCAAAAGATTACAGAACAACGCCCCATGTTCTGGACACCGTTGTATAACACCTAGAAACAACAACGCTATAGTTCAAAACTCTTGTCTGAAATGAAGTCAGTCAAGTGTTTTAAAAACTGTTATTGTTTCTTATTCCAAGAACTGTTATTGTAGTTTTCTATAGACAACGATTTTATTCCTTTTAATGCGTTGTATTTATTTTATTTACACAACTAGCACAAGATGAAATATTTTATAGTGCGTGTTGTGTTTCTTTATATTAGACAATGGTTTATGTACATAAAAAAATGATTTTAAATAATACCCCTAACCAAATAATGAATCAATAAATTTATCAATACAAAAATTTCTAATTGATCTACACTTTCAATGTAAAAATTACATACATAGCAATCTCATGTCTCTACAAGTCCTACAAATTTTTAATGTAAAAATTGCATACATAATCATCTCTATAACAATTTTCATGTCTTTGGCATTTGCAGCATGTAACTCTAATAGATGAGAACCTATCAAGATCTCTTGTTCTCCAGAAGTCCATGGTTCACCATTCACAAACACATCCTCAACAAAAGATTCTGCTCTTATCTATATGATTCATGTTAAGCAATAAGTAATCCTTAAAAATACTTTATACGCAGATAATTATTGACTGTTTTATGCATAACTTCATACCTCTTCAGTCATAAACCTACTCATTAGTAATTCAGGCAACAAGTAATCCTTAAAATGTGCATGCAACCTCCAGCTCTATCTTCACTAGAGATGTGGTCCATTTCCTCCATCTCTGTAGTTTCAAATTTCTGGGAACTCAACTTCACTTGGTAGATACTCTTCATCATAGCAGTGCATTCAGCTGTGAGATGTCTATAACTTTTCATGTGAGCAACAGTTTCAACATTATATGTCGTAACCCAAGTGATCATATAGCACATAATTGATAAGTATGACGATTAGTAATTATTTGAACTCACACTTTGAGCAGACACAATTGAACCAATCCTGCGTTGTAACAATGCCAGCATGTAGCCAAAGAAGCCTGCTGCTATAAGCACTGCGATACCTATATTTATATGTCTTGTAACTTGTAAGTTTTCTCAAGTTTATATGTATGATCGAAAGGTGATACAAAAGTGTGTCCCTCTTTTTTTGCCCTCTTGACTGCATATGCCTCTGCTTCCACAGTCCTTTGTATAGTTGAATAGGTTTTGAATTTACTCCAATGATCTCCAGGGGTAACAGACACCTGCATAACCATATTACTAGTGAAATAAAGCTTCTGTGGTATGTAGAGTAATAACAAACATAAGTATACAATCTGATTAACTTATCATTTCCTACATGCCAATTCATAATAGTTTTATGATAATGTAAACCCTATAAGTTAATTGACCAGAACAACTATTACCAACAGACATGGCAGTAATTGACCCTCCACCATTGCTCAACTGCAAGCTCCCAAAATTTGTATGACAAGCTTGTTATGAATAAACTATTAGAAAAATCAACTTTGTCAGCAACCAGATTAGCGCTTATTTATTAGTCCTATGTTATCTTTATAGTTCTTGTACTACTGAGAAGGCAATTTTCGCTACTTGATAAGAGTAAATTTTTTATTACATTAGTAGTTGCCTACAAATAGAAGGATATTAATGAGACAAGGATAACAAATATATCAGAGCTTAAGAGCCAAACAAAGTACCTTTCCACCCAGATTCCGTTCATTTCTATGCCATTTCCAAAGTTTGCATAACTGATTAACATCAGGCATCCTGGGATTTACATCAGGCAAAGACCGACTATCTCCATTCTACATGATTAAATAGCTAAATTAGTGAAAAATAGTAGACAAACCTCCTTCTATCAACGAATTAATTGATATTACAAACCTCCAATTGCCAAACCATTCGCAGTAGATATATATATCAAAAGAAAAAATGAATTGACTAAAAATAAACAGAACAATAGATGACAAAACATGCACCACTTCAAAGAGAAATATCCTTCAATGTCTATACTTACTAATGGCACAATGGCTGTGACTGGTGCACCTCTTTCCAATGCACCGATGTTTGTTGCAGCAGAAACATTTGTACCTTGTCCCATCAGCACTATAGGCCATTCTTGTACAAGATTGTCCTGGCGCATCATAATCAACTCGAGATCATAATCTAAAACTTAAACCAACAATTAAATGAATGAATTAATGAATAAACAAAAACTCACTTATTATTCATGAGATTCTTGACATCAACAACAAACACAGAGCACATGACTGCTTTTTCTCTCCAGCCTCCCTCATCTATCTCTCTTCTCTCCTCCTCTCTCCATCTTCTCTCTTCTCCTCTCTCTCTCTCTCCGCTGCTCCCTCTCTTTCCCATCATCTTCCTCCGTCTCTCTCAATCTCTCCTGGTCTCTCTCCCTTGCTGCCATAAACACCAACACACACCCAATCGAACACACACACACACACATCAGACATACATTCACACAATCATAAAACATATACACACATATATACTCTCTCCTTCAACCTCCTGCTGTAACTCCGGCCACCGCCGCCGGCCTACGTCGCCGTCGAGGTGGGACAACCCACATCCCCTGCTCCGATTAACCAATACCAAATCCCCCTTCTCCATCGAAATAGATGGCAAGAAGCCCTCATCTCAAAAATCAATTGAAGCAGACGAACCATATTTCAAACCAAAGCTATAATTTATAGTCACAAATCGAGTTATGTGAGAGAGGAGAGAAAGCCGTGCAGGAGTTACATAATGAGTGTGTGCAAACAAATCAATTGAAGAAATCGATTTTGGGCTTGATTTGTATCTAGGGTTTCAAATCAAGGGATTTGATCTTCAAAGATATACAGGGAGAGTCTGCAGTTTGAGAGAGAGACGGGGGGAGAGAGATTTTACTAAGGGGGGAAATGAAATTTCGGTGAAGGGGGGATAAAATTTGGGGAAAAGGTATAAGGGGGAAATGAAGTTTTTTTATTTATGTGTATTATTATATATAAATTTTCATTTTATTATAAATTAAGGTAACACAAACAATTTAATTTTTTTTACTTTTTAATAGATCACTAAGATTAAAAAATCTTGGCATTAGTATATTTGAATTTTTCAAAATATTATTTTATATTTACTAAATTTATTTTATATTTTATATTTATTAAAATTATTTTAAATTTTATCAATATGTTATATAAAATTTTAATAAAATTAAATATAAGTGCATAATTATAATATTATAATATTCATTCTATTTAAATAATAAGTTGCAATTTTAAATAAATTAAATAGTTTTAGCAATGTTTAAATTAATATGTGTTCATATTTGGTATAATTTTATTAATTATATTATAAATAAGACATTTAACTTAAGTATATAAAATTTATGATATATTTATATATAATTTTGATTTTTTTTCAACTACAACTTAGAAAAATATATTTATATTATGTATATGTACAAATATATATATTGATAATAATTAGTAGATACTTTTATGGTTGGAATAAGAGTTACTAGTATGCTTTCTTGTTTAAAAGTGAAAGGGGAAATGAAATATTGATCCAACCGTACGGATGTTAAGATCCATTGATTTGAGTGATGTGCACAAAAAATCAGAAAATTCCAAATTAATCTTGTATTCTTTTATATTATAAATCTCTCAAAAGTACTAACTTTAATACGACTCATCCCGATTGCACATAATATATATAATTTTAAAAAAATTGACGATCCAACCGTACGGATGTTAAGATCTATTGATTTGAGTGATGTGCACAAAAAATCAGAAAATTCCAAATTAATCTTGTGTTCTTTTATATTATAAATCTCTCAAAAGTACTAACTTTAACACGACTCATCCCGATTGCACATAATGTATTTTTTTTAAAAAAAAATTGACGATCCAACCGTACGGATGTTAAGATCTATTGATTTGAGTGATGTGCACAAAAAATCAGAAAATTCCAAATTAATCTTGTATTCTTTTATAATATAAATCTCTCAAAAGTACTAACTTTAACACGACTCATCCCGATTGCACATAATGTATTTTTTTAAAAATTTTTTTTGACGATCCAACCGTACGGATGTTAAGATCTATTGATTTCAGTGATGTGCATAAAAAATTAGAAAATTCTAAATTTATTTTATGTGTTTTTTTTAACTAAACTAATAAAATGTGTTTAAATAAATTTTCGTCTTATTATGAAAAGGTAATTTTTGTCATCTTCTGTGAAACAGACAACGGTTCTCTTAGAAATTGTGTTGCGTGAGTTCAACGAAGACAACGGTTTCATTTACAAACCGTTGTGTATATATATATATATATATATATATATATATATATATTCTTAATCTAACGGCTAATATATAATCTTATTTCAATCGAGGGCTCTTATTTTGCCACCTCAGCAATCCACGTGAAAGTTTTTCCACCAATCACGTGTGGTCACAGAAGACAATGGTTTATTTGTAAAACACTTGTATAAATAAGTTTATGACAATGGTTTACATTTAAAAAAGCTTGTATGGAAGTGCTGAAGACAAGAGTTTCATTTACAAACCGTTGTGTAAACACTTATCTGGTCTGATCAAAGATACACCACCGAGACAACAGTTTACAATAAGTTCAATAATAGTTATCGTAGTCATAGTCACACAACAGTTTTTCAAAAAAATAATAACGAATTATAACCCTTGTATGAAAGATATGAGACAACGATCAAATTAATAACACTTGTCTGGTATAATCAAAGGTACACCACATAGACAACGGTTTACAATAAGTTCAATAACAGTTATCGTAGTCATAGTCAGACAACAGTTTTTCAAAAAACAAACATACACCGTTGTTTAATTTTTTAGGACAACGGTTATTTTTTTAACCGTTGTGTAATAAGTGTTGTATGATCGTGTTTTTCTTGTAGTGAAAAGATATAAAATATTCAATAGAATCATGTGACATAAGCATTCCACTTACATTAGAAGTTGTAAACAATACTAACACAAAATGTTATATAAACTCATTATCTTTCTTTTACAAATTTAATGTGGGACAATCCCCGCATAACCCATTTCAAGCAAGTAACTTCAACTCAATTATTTTATATCTTCCACTAAGAAAATGTCTTAGATCCAAATATAAAAGTTTAAATCCTCATAGCAAGGAACAACTTTCATTAGATAGTTTCCGGAAATTACATCAAGAACATATATAAAATATGCCTTAAACTTTCCATTTTCTAACATTCCCCCACAAATCCATACAGTAATGCATATCAGTTTTCAACATGATTTGTTTTTCAGAGTCGGTAACCTTTTGGGTTTGAACCCTCCCAAGTCCCCTACTTTGATGGCTACAGGATATAGATGGAATGTTTTACCTTGAATCTTTATCCGTTTGGTGTAACCATGCTCCATAGACGACGAAAAATCAAAGGCTATAGTGCTGATCTACGGCTTTGAGATGATAATGGTCATGTCTCGATTCTGTTCATCAAATACTCTAAGGAATAACCCTATCCTCTAATTGCCACCACACAATAATATTCGCTTAGCTGGGCATCTCCAAAAATATAGTGCCAACATCTCAGATACGCGAGTATCTAGATATTTGTAGTTGAGGTACTACTGAATCACCCTCACAACTTATTATTACCACATTGAATACACTTCGAGGGATCTCCTCTCAGGTTTATTGGGTTCTCGCTGTTGATAACTCAAAATGGGTTGTCAGTTTTATCCCCAACCTCGACTTAAGGACAACAACATGTTCAAATCCCTTAGTCAAAGGATCAGTCAGGTTATCTTGAGTTCCAACAAACTCAATAGCAATGATCATGTCAGACATCAAACCCCTTAATAGACTTTAGTCTAACTTAGATGTGTCTCTTTGTTTTTACATTATACTTCTTACTATTTATCTTGTCGATAGTTGTACGACTTCACAATGAACAACAAGAGCAGGAAGCGGTTGGCTTACTACAGGAATCACAGACATACG
Organism: Oenanthe sinensis; assembly: GCA_028671895.1. Classification (NCBI taxonomy): domain Eukaryota; kingdom Viridiplantae; phylum Streptophyta; class Magnoliopsida; order Apiales; family Apiaceae; genus Oenanthe; species Oenanthe sinensis. Next base: position 21,271,982 of record CM053801.1, read on the forward strand.
TCCTTGCAACCATTCAGACTCCGTCCCTCTGGAATCTAATGCACACAACTCAGCCTCAAAAGTAGACTGAATTACAATAGTCTGTCTAGCAGACTTCTAGGATACAGCTCCACCCGCAAGGGTAAACACGTATCCAGTCACTCCTTTTAAACAAGATTTTTTAGCTATCCAACTTGCATCACTATATCCCTCTAACACTCTAGAAAACCTCATGTAATGCAAACCAAGGTAGATGGTGCCTTTTAGACATCTAAACATTTTATCAAGAGCATCCCAATGTGTCTTGTTTGGACATCTTGTATATCGAGCTAACTTTGACACAAAATATGAAATATCTAGTCTAGTATCATTAACAAGATATTGCAAACTCCCAATAATATGAGAATATCTTAACTGATACACATGAACTCCTGACTTATTCTTGACAAACGCAACTTTTGAATCATATGGTGCGCTTGCGATTCTACAATTTGAATAACCATACTTCTCAAGTATAGATTTCTCTATATAATGAGATTGAGATAATGTTATTCCATCAGCCGACTAAGTCAGTTTGATACCAAGAATCACATCAGCCTCACCCATATCTTTCATTTTAAAGTGTCTTTTCAAGATACTTTTAGTCTCGTTAATAATCTCAATATTGGTTCCAAACAATAGTATGTCATCCACATACAAGCACAAAATCACTTTTTATCTCATTTAACCTTATAGTAGACACACTTGTCACTTTCATTAACCACAAAATTGAAAGTCAAAACAGTTTCATCAAAATTTGTGTGCCAATCTCTAGGAGCTTGTTTCAAGCCATAGATAAACTTGACTAACTGACATACTTTTCTCTCATTATCAGAAGCAACAAATCTCTTAGACTGATCCATATAAATCTCTTCTTCAAGATCACCATGAAGAAAAGCTGTCTTTACATCCATTTGATGGATGATAAGACCATGTACGGAAGTCAATGCTATAAGCATTCAAATTGTTGTCATTCTTGCAACAGAAGAGTATGTATCAAAATAATCAATGTCTTCTCTTTGCCTAAAACCCTTAGCTTCCAGCCTAGCCATATACTTATCTATTGAGCCATCCAGGTTCATTTTTCTTTTAAAAATCAACCTACATCTTATAGTAGTACACCTAGGAGGGAGATCAATCAATTCCCATGTTCCATTAGAAACAATAAAGTCGATCTCACTCTTTACAACACCTTTCCAATACCTTGACTCCGAAGAGTCCATGGCCTTCAGGAAAGTCAAATGTTCATTCTCAACATTGTATGTGATAAAATCACTTCCAAAGTCCTTGACCACCTTTGCACGCTTACTCCATCTAGGTTCCTCTACTTCGATAGGAGTAGAGCTACTAGCAGGATCCACCCCCACATTTGTCATCCTTTCCACATGATCAGGAATGGAACTCGATATGCGAGTGGGATCATCATTAGTTTGAGTTATGATAGAAAACTGAAAAGATAGAAAACTTTCGTGTTTGTATCTTTTCTATCTAAAAAAGTTAGAGTTAAATTTTCTATCTTTTCTCTCGTATTTACAGTTACTGATTCATATTTTGTTTGCCTTCGTGTTTGTTTCGTAATTGGTATCTGTTTGTTCTTGTTAATTATCATTATATAACTGCCCATTGTTGTGTTTAGATAATAATATTCCCAACATCACCTTCCTACACCCCGAGCCCCACTTCCGGCACGGAGCTAGAAACAGTTGACTTTAACTTGGTTCTTGCTTAGTGAGCTTGAACATTATTGGTTGCACGATGAGCTTTAACCCCTTTAACAGCGCAAGAACAGTGCACAGACGTTAAATTGAGACATCGAATAATTAAATATATATGTTATTCCCTAGAACAATGTCAATATTTGTAGAAGGGGGGGTTGAATACAAATATTAAAACTTTTTGCTGGTTGTAATATTCGTTCTTGAAGTTTGAGAATATAGAGAGAATATGTTCTAACAATTTAAGACTGAAGCGTAAATTGAACAAGGAGATTTAAAATTACTGATGGATTGGTTTTTCCATCAGTGTATATTTTTGCTCAATGTTCCTAGGTTAAAAGAAACCTAGCTACGTTTTTACAAGATTAGAAAACAAATCTACTGTTCTTACAAATGTGTTCTTAAGCTTGAACAGTTGATTAAGAGATATTGTCTAACTTGTCTGTTTTTTAATAATGCTGCTACACTTGTTTATATACCACAAGTGTTCTTTTACAATTCTTATTCTAGGATTGTTTCTACCTGCCTTTCTTTTACCTTTTTCTATCTTTTAAAAAGGTTTTAAAAGACAGCTTCAGATTGAGTCTTCACAGCCACTCTAGATTGTCTTCCATAGGAGTGCTTTTGTTCTCTGGATCTTCAACATATATTCTTTCTGTGTTGTCACACTCAATTGATAATTTGCTGTTAGGCATACCAATTGATCTGTCCTTTAATCCATCAACTGATGTACTTCTTCGATTGATCTTTCTATCCATCAATTGATAAAAGATGGCTTATCGATTGATAGATTTTATCAATCGATATATCAATCGATGGGTCTTCACATCAGTTGATGGTCTTCAATGCTTGACTTGGCTTCTTCGATTGATCCTTCATCCATCGATGCTTCAATATCAATTGATCATCCTTCACTTGTGTAATTTCCTGTCTTCACATAATTACAATTTAACAGTTTAATTTACACATCAATTGATGATCTATATCAATCAACTCTAACATCAATTGATGAACAAAATATCAATTGATTTACACCTTATCGATTGAAATAAACTAAGAACACCTATGCTACAATCCAAATTATCAGTTGATTCATATAAACACTTCAACTGATAAATGGTTTCCTGATCAATTGATATTTATAACTTTCATATCAATTGATCAGTTACATCAAATAAAATTTCTATGATTCTAAGATTAATGTTATCATCAAATCACATGTAGATTCCTAACAATATATCATTCATTTTTTAAATGCAAGAAAATGAGATTTAAAATAAGAGTGTTAAGTTATAAATTTTCAAATAAGTTAATAATAGAAAAACTTAGTAAGATCATATATTATATTCTAACATTTTTATTTTGGGTATGTTAAAATATAATATATAATCCTCATAACTCGGTCTCCTTCTAAAATCAAATAGTAGAACGACTAGGAGCATTTATCATGTTCCGAGAGCATAACATGGCCTTAATGACCCTAAAGTCATTTTTAAGTCAGGTAATTATCTAAAGTTAACATAAAATATAATAGAATGTTAAGTCTATTTTAGTAAATATATGGTGGTGAATCCTGTTATTAGAAAAATGTTATCCAGTTTTTATACTTAAAATGCATGTGACTTTAGATCATTTATCTATAGTTAACTTTAGGAACATTTTTCTCATAACATAATAAGATTTTATCAATAAATTCAACTCCTAACATCTTGGAATTTTAGTAAAACTCATAACTCAATATTAATCTATCATACTTATCGAAAAATACAAATTGATATTGATATTAATTTTATTTAAAATATAAATTTAAAAATAATTATCCGATTTCACAGAATAACAATAACAATAATAATAATAATAATAATATCTTCTATATATAATGTCCAACATGTGTTTTGAGTGAGACAATTAATTCATGTAACATTTTATTCAATTCAAAATGATGGATGTACCCTTGTATCTTATAATGAGTTACTTATTAAAATAAATTATGAGTAAAAGAATAATACGAAATTTGAGATATAAATATATTTTAAAAACTTAAACCATTTAATATAATCGAATTTAGAATACCCAATTTTCAAATAATTTTTTTATTATATATAAAAATTATTTAAATATACATAAGACAAATAATCTTTAATCGCCAAATTAAAATATATAGTTATATTAACAAAAGTGATTTTTTAACGAAATAATTAACATGAGAATAGTGTGAGATTCGAGATTTAGATATATTAAATAATTGGATTAAATATATAAAAAGATTAAAATGTGATATTTAATATAAGATCGAACATATTATATAAAATAATTGAACTAAACTATAAAGTTAATATAACAATACTACTATTTGAAAACGGAATAGTTGACACTATATATATGTGACATTAGATGTACTATATGATCGATCATATAAAACATAAAATACTTAAAATAATTGAATTTTGAACACACAATTTTAAAAATAAATTTTATATTGTCTATTAAGTTATTTGAATTTAATTAAGTAAATGGAAATTATAAAATGGAAATGGAAATAATATATTAAAATAAAATTTAGAGATTGAAATTGATTTACATATTCAATTTTAAATCTAATATCTTGTGTAATATATATGTTATGTATGTATTATAAAAAATATATTTTAAATATAAAAATATATTTGAGGTCTATTATTGATTTGTTGATTATCCAAATTGTTATATATGGATCATGTACTATAGCCTTACAAATTCGAAACTTAACCTGATTTTAAACAAGGATTCGCAATTTAACATAAGTATCACATATGATATCATAACCAACTCTAAAAAACTTGATGCGTCAAGTTACCGGAAATAGGGACACAAAGATTGTTATTATCACACAATAGTTAGCGGTTTAGAGGTGAGAATACGAAACCAACCGCTATTATCCCACATTTACTAGAAATGTATGATATGTGTATGTGATGTATGGACTATTTGTTTGACGAGCTTATGGGCTATGTGTTTGACTTGACAAAGACGTAAAATATTGAAGTAGAGGAGTTTGTAACACCTCATGAAGCTAGTCACAAGTGTAAACCCTGATGGAACTCCTACAAATTTATCACTGAGTTCACAGAAGCGGATGAAAAAGAAGTGCTTAAAGACAAGAAGGCAATGAATATTCTGTTCAATGGTCTAGATAAAGATATGTTTGACAATGTGATAAACTGTACTTCATCAAAAGAAGTGTGGGATACTATTTAAACTCTATGTGAAGGGACTGAACAAGTAATGAAAAATAAGATACAACTCTTGATTCAGAAATATGAATCATTTCATTTCAAGAGTGGAGAGTCTATCAATGATACCTATAACAGATTCCAGAAGTTGTTAAATGAATTAAAACTATATGGTAGGGTTTATGCAACTGAGGATACAAATCTAAAATTTCTTAGATGTCTTCCAAAGGAATGGAAATCAGTGACTGTCTCCATCAGACAATCTCAAGACTTCAAGGATTATACTCTTGAGAAACTTTATGGTATTCTTAAGACATATGAGTTGAAAATCCAATAAGATGAGGAGATTGAGAATAATCAAAGAAAAGAGAAAACTGTGGCTTTGATGGTCAAGGGAAATGAAGAAAAGAAGGAAAGGGGCTATGTAGAAGGTTGTGGTGGTTGGTGATGCTGTTGAAGAGTCATTCAAAGGAAAAGGAAAGGGCAAGTGTGAAGAAAATGAAACATGCTCTCATGATGATTTGGATGAGATTGATGAGCACATTGCATTTCTGTTAAGGAAATTTTCAGAGCTAAAATTCAATCGAGTTCAGCACATACTCTATACTCAACTCTACCCGTATAACTAAACGAGTTCGAATTTGTGTTGCTCGCATACAAATTCTAGTCGAGCCGAGTTTTGTTAAATGAATTCAAGTTCGAACTACTCGTGAGCAACTCGACTCGAATTAAAGTTGAATCGATATGAAATAAAATACATTGACATTTTTTTATACATTAAATTTAGGATATGGATTTTTGATAGCTTGCGAAAGAGATGTGTATCATTGTTCGGTAGGGCCGTAATTCAAGGTAGGGCCGTAATTCAAGCCGAGTCGCTAATGAACGAATTTGAATTTGAGTTCGAGTTCTCTTAAACAAGTCGAGCCTCTCATTTAAGTTAAACGAACTCAAATTTCTGATCGAGGTCGATTCATTTATTAAATAAATCAAGTCGAGTTTAGTCACAAGCTAATCGAGCTGAGGTGAGTATACTCACGAACTTATCTGTTATAGAATCAAAAAAGAATTAATTTATAATTAATAAAAATATTTTTTTTAAATTTATTTATAATATTAAACATATTCGAGTTGGAGTAAGGGCTGAGTCGGGTTTTCGAGTTCGAGCCGAGTTTTAATCGAGTTCGGCATATATTCCACTATACCCGTTTAACTAAATGAGCTCAAATTTGTATTGGAGCTCGGTTCGTATACGAGTTCGAGCTCGGTTCGTACACTAGCTTGAGTCGAGCCGAGTTTTGTTAAAGGAGTTCGAGCTCGAGCTGCTTGTAAGCAACTCAACTAGAATTACAAGGGATTGGTATGGAATAAAATACATTTACATTTATATATATATTTTTTAATATTTATTTTTAAAACTACATATAAATTTATAATTTCGTATACTATAAATTAATATGTAAATTTAATACATTAATCAATATATACAGTTAATTCATTTTAGGGAAATTCCTAATAGTACCATTGTACTATTGGCTTTTCCAAATGGCACCAATCACTATTTTAGACTTCCAAGTAGTAACACTGTACTTTTGACTTCATCCATATTATAACACTCCGTTAGCTGACCGTTAGTCAAACATTATAAAATTACAATTAATTAAAAGGGAAATTCATAATAGTACCACTGTACATTTGACTTTTCCAAATGGTACCAATGATTGTTTTGAACTTCCAAATGGTAATACTGAACTATTGACTTCATCCACATAGTAACACTCCGTTAGTTGAACGTTAATCAAACGTTACTCTTGATAAATTTAAGACATGTTTGGATGTTTGCTCACATTTTATAATTTTTTTCAATATTAAATATGATATACAATATAATATTATACTGTATCTACACGTTTTATTATTATTTAAAATCTTCATGTTTAAAATTATTAAAAATTAAACATAACTTCTATATTTAGTAATTTATTAAGGATGGATGTAGCAGCCTGTCACAATAGTGTTAGCTAGAAATAGATATGAGTCAATTGTAAAGCATGTCTTGTCTATTTCTAGTTATAGCTAATCTATCTTATGTGTGCATGTGTACATGACATGTTGTCTATATATTTTATGCACAACCCCATTTGATAGATGTCTTGTGATTTTTACAATTGTAATCTTCCTAGAACAAGAAGCTGAAGTTCAATTTGAATTTCAGATTGTAGCAAAAGTTCATTCTAATAAAATTAGATTGAAAGTTATATCTAGTGTTCATTATACTCATTTCTCTATCTGTTGTTCTAACTTAAATCTGTTTTATTTGCTCAACCTTACAATCCAGTTGACAGTTTATCTAGTCCATAAAAATCAAAAGAGTGAAAAAGATTTGAAGTATACATTCAACCCCCCCCTCTATAAACTTCTAGAACTCCTAATTCCTAACATACATGTACACTTTTCCTTGAATCCTGGACATTACTCGAATTAGTAATCTTACTTTTTCTTCATAAGTCTTGTCTTCATTCCAAATGTAGATAAATGTACTATGTGAAGATTTGACATTCTTGACACCATGAGCACGCTTCACCCTTTTTGCTTGCTTTTTCTCAAGGTGCAATTGTAGACTTGACAGACTACGTAGAAATGTCAAGATCAATCTGTGAATGACTTTACCTAATCTGCTACTTGAAACAGACTACTGTCAGGAAACTTGCTGTCTTGAATCTTCAATCTCCGTCAAGTTTACTGTAAAAAAAATAGTTGTTGTCGTCTGTTTCCAAAAGTTGTTGTCACTTGAATATGCTGTCGTAGGCTCCAGAATGTAGAATGTTACTGTTAGAAAATTGATATATGCTGTGCATGAACACTTTGTGAACTTTTAATTCATGGATCATTTATTTCATTTACACATGACAGTAACTATTGATACTTACTGTCACCTACTTGACTATTTGAGCATCTTATTAGAAGTGACATTTTAAACATACTGTCAAACTATATATGACAGTATGTTTTACTTAGTTAATTATTAATTAATCTAAGTAAATCTTAGTTGATTACATTGTTGGTACCACAATCCCTGACAGATTTTAATCTTATTATTTTAAAGATTTTAATCAATATTAAAATTAGTCGATTTATGAAAATTATATAGGGAAATTCTTAATGGTACCACTATAGAATTGACTTTTTCAAGTGGTACCAATGATTATAACGTTTGACTAACAGATAGATAACGGAGTGTTACAGTGTGGACGAAGTCAATAGTTCGGTGTTACCACTTGGAAGTTCAAAACAATAATTGATACCATTTGGAAAAGCCAATAGTACAATGGTACTATTAGGAATTTCCCTTCATTTTATATATTTTAAAATAGTTATACAACGATGTTGTTTGAATTTAAATTAGTTAATATTATTTATATTATTGGTTGAATATTAGTTTATAATCGATAATGTGAAAACTACATATATTTTGTTTAATAAATATTTTACACATGAATTCTACTGGTCATATAATGTATAGTTATATACTAATATATATTTTATATTTTATTATTACAAGGTAAAATGAAAACAATTTTGGGATTACAATAGTAGGGGTGTTTATGGGTGGTATATGAGAGGATTCAAAAGAAGTATTTCAAGTCATCAACACTTTGAATAATTATTTGTTACAACATGAACAAAACATATCAGGAGTTATTTATATTTTACATAAAATCAAGTATGAGGTTAATTTTGCTTTTCATAGAAAGAAGAAACAAACTACTCTAGATTCATATTTTAAAAAAAAATTGAATTTTGTAACTCATATACATTATATATATATATATAATTTGGAAATTATTAATTTACATATTACTGGGCCCTTAATGAATTTCTAAATTTTTATTACCTTATGCTTTTAACAAGAATATTACTTTACAACATTGATCTAAGTTGGGACCCATGAAATTTATTACTAATTTTCTCGTACATTTTGTGTACGGTATCCGAAAGGATTCAAAATTTTCTCCTAATTTTTTCGTAGATCTTCTTTTCATTACCAGAAAAGTATTCTATCATCATATAATTTATTGCACTTTATAAAGTTAGCAGCCCCAGCTGTCCAATTGTCAGGTCAAATAAAATGACTAACTGACATTACAAAAACAAAAACAAGTACATAGAGTGGGGACCTTATATATTAAAAAACATTATATATTCCAGTTACACACACCAGTAAAATGATTTCCAACGTAGGAAATGAGGATCAAAACAACTAGAATACGAGATGGAATGAGAGCTGTACGTTCTCGGAAATCCATCACAACTGAACCAAATACGTGCGAACAATAATTTATATGTTTGCCTGAGAGGTGAACAAACCATCATAGACTGATATCTACAGACATTATATGTAGAGGCTAAACTAGTTTGTGATACAATATGCTGAGGCTACAATTGTTCATATACACAACTACACAAGTATATTTAAAGGGGAAGAAGTGATATAGATGTCAATGCGATAGACTTCAACTAGTAGTTTAAGAAACTTTCATTTATATATCACAGGATTAATACATAAGCAGTATAACAAGGGTTACAGATAGATGGATTAACACAGGCTAGACATGACTTGTAGTATAAACTTAAGTTATACTACTAATCAAGACCAAACTGACTAAACCATCAACTTCTTCTAGACAAGAAGACATCACTTTGTCAAGCCTCATATACATAATACAAATAATGAAACAAGCCAATAAAGTATTAAAAGCACCCAGCCCCACCACCACACCACCACTCTACCACCACATATTAAGTAGCTAGATAGAGCGAGTATGGGATAACTAGCTAGGAAGCTAAGAAGAAAAGGCAGCATCGTCGTCATCATTGTTCGGCTTGATCTTAGTGAATTTATTTTTGACTGCTTTGGTAACAGATTGAACCAGGAACTTAAGTACTGATGTGTTGAAATACTGCAAGCGCACAGTGGTTAATTGTAGCAATCACAGATCGATCCTCAGAGACTATGAAATTTCCAAACCCTAACAAATAAATCAGGCAGACTAGACAAATAGTTATGAGAGAGATTTAATTAACCTAATAAGCAAATAAAATCAAATAAATATGGAAAACCTAGGAATCAAAATCCATCAATCAATCACAATTAATATCCAAGTTGCCCTAAAAATCAATTCTCTTTCTTCAACAGATAAATATCAATTAACGAGACAAGCATATACTATGAAACTTATTATCTAACAATAACCCATCAAAACTTCATGGAACAAGCATAGGCTATGAAAAATAAATTCGGTAACAATAATATATCAAAATCACTTTGTTAATTAAACAATTAAGCGCCAAGAAAAATCATGAGAATTAATTAATAGGAACAAGAATATATTAAAAATAATTAACTAACTTCATCTTCTTCCTAGGACAAGAGAATTAGCTAGACATGATAATAATTAAAATAATATAATTATGACGATAAAAATTAATTAGCATACGAACAAGAACTAACTAATTATTTAAGTAAACTACGCATGCAAGTTTAAGAGGATAGATGTACTAGTTACTAATGTTATTAAAATAATAAACTAAACCATAGAAACATGTTACTACGGCAGCGTAAGAATATGAACCATGTTAACATACTAAACTAGAATATAAAAAGAAAACGCAAGTTGTTGGCAGAAAAGACGAAGCAGAGAAAATTAAATAAGCAAATAAATATTAAATTCTAGGGTTGCAAATACAAGAGAGGAGACCCATATATATAGGGGAAATAATATAGGTTTTCTATATCGATTACAAATTGAATTCTAAATATTTCCTTCTATTCCTTTTTCTTCTCCAACAAGCATTCGATTTTATCTCCTTTTTCTTTGCCTCCAAGTAATCTCCACCTCCTTCCTTGTATTCTCCTTTTTCTGCTACAATTCTGATTTTAATTAATTTCTTACAAAACAAAATAAAAATAATTAATTAACTAATAAAATTATGAAAACAAACATAAAATAGGTATTAAAAATGTACTAAATTATGGACCCATCAAGTACTGACATGTGTCCTTGGAGGAACTAGCAAGCTCTCGTTCTTCTTCTTCTTCTTCTAATTCTTATTCCCACCATTGTTTGAAGAAGCCTCTTTGCCAGCCATGTTTGTGTGTACAAATATTTATAACCTATCTATGTGTTTATCGATAATCTTACTTCTTTTGTATGTTTTGTGAATCATATGAAATCCTTGAATCACCTTCTATACTAAATATGACGCGGTGATTTTTAATGTCTGTATTTTTCTGAGAAATTGAGGCGAACCTTATGTGTGAACTCGATTAGCTAGGGTGAAGCACTCCATCACTCTCTTTCTCTCTCCTTTAGCTTGTGTGCGTGGTTAAGGTAAAAACCTTAGGTTCATATCATGTTAGGGCAGCAAAATCCATTGTGTGACAGAATGAACGATTTCTATCAATGAGATTTTCCCCAGGTTTCTTCAACGAAATTGCATAGTAATTAGCAAGGCAGCAAGTTGATATTAAGGTGAATTTGCTAATCATTTTCCTAGATCTTTTGGAAGCATATATACAACCTATTAATTGTTACTCATGTGCCGCTTATTACATGAACAAGAAAGAGTGTGTATTTTACTCAGAAATGCCGTGGTGATGGACATAAACACATATGTCATTTCTGAGTAAATACACACTCTTTAGTTTAATTTCTGAGTAAATTAATCTGTGATCTGTGTTTATTTTAATTTTAGCACATTTATGTTATTTATGTCCATTACCGTGTGTGGGATAGCAAAGAGCTTAGTGTGTGAATGTGACTGTTGCTGTTTCGGGGTGATGTGTGTGATACTGTAGTCTGCAGGTGTGGGTGGGTATTGCATTTGTGCTTCTCCAGCAACATTCATTACACAATTAGGAAATAGCTAGTGAAGTTGCATTGTGTTAAGTTACCGACCCTTCTAAAAGCTCAAGATAAAGAAAGTACTTAGGAGGACTTGATAAGATCTTAATTATATTACATCTTAGCACTCTTCACACATTATTACACACCTGCATATATTTAACCACTAATATACATTAGAGCAAGAAAACTTAAGTACTTTTGGTTGGTTGAAATGATATTTTACTTTGTTATAGAAATTATTAAGAATGTACTATTAAGAATGAAAGCTCAGTTTAAATAGTTGTCTGCCCGAAGATATGGCGGCCGCCTTAACTGACTAAGCATGGGCGAATATAAACCCTGGTTTGTTTAACCGGTACCAACAAACCAGTACCAATTCAGCACTTCTGTGTGTTCTTGACAAGGTTATATAGTTCAAATTTTGTGCTTCCTCTGTCCCAAATTAACTGTCTTATTTGATTTTTCTATGATTAATTTGATTCAATTTTGACTGACAATTAAAAATTGTTCTTATATAATTTTAAAAACCTGAAATATACATTTTTAAATAAATTAAATATACTTTTCAATTAAATACTTTTTATAATTTTTTTCAATTATATATTATATGTAATTTTCAATCAAAGTTGAGTCAATTTGATTTTTGAAAAGCTAAACAGGACAAATAATTTGGGTCGAAGAGAGTATTTCATAATTATTAAGATTGGAATTAAGATAACACTTTCTTACATCAAATATGTCTTTCAATAATCAACCTCTTTATGTATCTCGATAGCTTTATATGTTTTCTGAATGAAATGAAAGCCCTTAGGATAGCTTTATACTTATATGAACTCACTCCTAATTAAGATCTTATGTCACGATCTTCTTGGAAATTATGGTGATGCATTTGTGTAAATTCAGTCCTAACATTCACATTTCTGATGCTCGATCAGTGCGAGTGAATGAGACAGATTCTAGCTTTAATTAGTTTAGCCCAGCGGAAGAGTTACATAAGGGCTAGTGGGGTCATTAGCACATGATCCCACTCAAATATGCCTAGTGACCCCACTCACTAGGCATAAATATATTATCGAGAAGTATTAGTTTTAATCCTACTTCAGCCCCACAAGTAGTGTTTTCTAGCTACCATACTGATCTAGGCTGCCTACCGTCCATTGTTGTATGACAGAACAGTAGGTTTCTGGCTATAGATAAAATTTCCATCCAATTTCTTCTAAGAAAATGCATAGAAATTTTATGGAAAGAAATTAAAATTTCAGGTGTATTTGTTGTTAATTTTCCTACAGCTTAATTGAAAGCATACATACAAGCTTTCCGAGGATTGTACGAACATGAGAAACCAGAGGATTTAATCTGTAACTTGTCTCATTGGAGCTCAATTTCGTAAATCATATCACCCGCGTATGGATAGCAAGAAGCTTTGTGTGTGGTGGGTTTTGTCGTGGTTGTAAACACAGAGAGAGAGAGGGGGAGGGGGTGTCTCACTCCTTTTTTTTGGGTATAATTAAAAATTAAACACAAAAATATGGCAATTATATAAACTATTAACAAGAACAGACAGATTAAACCAATTAACAAAACAAAGCATGAAGGTTGAAACAAAATATATAAATCAGTAACTGCAAAGACAAGAAAAAAGATAGAAAACTTAACTCTAACAAAAGCCTTAAGTATACACTGATAGAACCAATAGAACTGCTGAGTCGCCATGTCTTGAAAGAAGTCTTGACTGTTCTTGAAGATATTATTGTCACACTACGCTGTGTTAGGTTGCAGCAATATCACTTCCATAATAAAACAGTACAGAGTACTTCGTCCACAGATACGTAGCACTCAACAGCGATCTGCACCTCAGTTCACCCAGAAAACCTATGTATAAGCTCTCTGAATATGTGTGTGGGAGATACAGAGTATAACTGCTAGGATTTTCTCAGACTTGTATCAAAACTTGTCTCATTGTCACTTCTTTCTCATTTATCTCCAACGTTTTTCTGTATATATAATACAATAAAACATAACAGCAGATAAAACATTAATTAAAATAATTATTCTGACTTAAAGTGCGTTTTAGAATATATTTTAGAATCAACAACAACCATCAGAGTTTAGCTAAATTCTGATAGGCCCATCAGAATATATAAATTCTGATCATCAGAATTCCCATCAGAGTTTGTTAAATTCTGACCTAACCATCAGAGTTTGTTAAACTCTGATGAGCTAGTCCATCAGAATATATATACTCTAACAGTAACTTTGACCCAACTCAAGTCACAAAATATATATACTCTGACAATAACTTACTGACTCAATTTTCATATTAAAATAAAAGTCATAATTAAATTAATTAATCAAGTAAACTCATTTAACTCATTCCAAACAAGCAACCTCTACTCAATTTATTTATGGATTATACTAAGAAAATGTCTTAGATCCAAACATGAAAGCTTATAGCAAGGAACAACTTCCATTAGTTAGTTTCTGAAAATTACATCAAAAACATATATAAAATATGTTTTAAACTTTCGATTTTCTAACACTTTTGTGGGTGGGTTTAAGCCGTGTAGGAAATAAGATTAAATTTGTATGGAAATTGGTCTTGAGGTTGCATTAATAATCTCTGGTCCGAACTGACCTCAGGATTAGCTAGTTAGGGAGGGAAATGCCTGAGCTTTGCCTGCGTGGTTTAATATCAAATTCCAGGGCCCAGATATATGGCATATAGACCACATATTGGCAAATGTAAAACCTATGGATTATTCATTATCTACATCCGGTACCCTCAAGTGAAAGTATAGGGGGAAAAGTATATTTTGGCATGTTTGAATAGTTTGGTGCCTCTACTAACTTTCAATTTCATTGGTTATTTGAATTTAGTGTTGGAATTTTATAAACAAGCTTATTGTTGATTGGCTGTTATAAGAATCATATAAACAAGTGTAACTGTAGTAAATACAAATAGTGGGGTTTTGTTTAAACTTTAATCTGCAGACTTTTAACCACAAATTTAACACATTTTAGATTAACAAACTGAAGAGTTAACGGATATTGGTGCTTAACGGATAAAGAAATCACCTAATGTTGTAAAATAACAATGATCCATTACAAATAGTACCTTTATACCTTGGCATGTTTAGACCTTTCAAATTTATATCAAAATCAAATTCTTAAAATCCGGTGTTAGCACACCAGATTCACGAGTAGAATGAGACCTGTATCAGCAGAAGATGTGAGGATGATAATAGACGAAGAATGATGAAACCGAAGTTTAGTTATTTGGTTAGGGGAGAAAAAGTAAAGTCAGTCATCGCAAACTTTATTATCTGTCAACATACTGTACATGGAGGCCCAACTATGTTGGACGCAGAAAATCATTCAAAGGACAACAAGAGAAGTTGATGTCAATGCAAAGTACTTCATACCAGTACAGTTCAAAACTTTTATTATAGATATATCATATATCACACAACAAAAACTTACACAGTGGCAAATTACAACAACATATATAGATTGCCTGAAACAAGCTAGCCATGACTAGTACAATGTCACACTTAAACCGATTAAACCTTGGAACTTCTTCTACACAAGAAGACAATACTTTATCAAACAAGACAATAATTAAAAGCACCCAACCCCCCCCCCCCCCCCCAAAAAAAAAAGAAAAAAAACATAATTGTGTGCTTGGGGCTAGGGAGTAACAAGTGGGCTAAAACGAGGCCTCGAGACCATCATTATTCATCATCGGCATCATTTTTCGGCTTGATCTTATTATTCTTGTTGTTGATTGCAGAGGAAACATAATTAGCAACACACTCAGCCATCTTCTCACCCATCCTAGTACTCACAAACTTCTTTTCAGCAGGAAGCAGGCTCTCGTACTTCTTCTTACCATTACTGCCACTCCCTTGAGTACTTGAATTACCCTTCTTGTCAGACATTATCTTTTGCTAAATGATAATCTCACCTATTGTATGTATATATATATATCAAATTGATTTATATGTTTTATTGATCAAATAAATGCCTTCTTACATCCCTTTTTATACTAAATATAGACGTGTTAATTCTAATGTACGCATTTTCTTAGAAATTATTGTGCACTTGTATGAAATAACTCAGTTCTAAGCTCATTTGCTGTTAACTTTCCCAGATTTTGAGAGCATTACATACAAATTTTATTTAATTACTTCTAAATGTGCCACAGATTTATATGAAAAAGAGAGTTTTACGTGGAAATGACAAGAGTAAGCAAGTGGTCATGAGAAATTAAAATGTTTCTTGTTTTCATTTGAGCTTAATTTAGCGATTCATGCCACGGTGTGTGGAATTTACGCTTAGTAAGGAACTCTGTATGTGGGAATTGTTGTTGTTAGTGAGTGTAGGACTGTAGGAGAGGTGTGGGTGATTGTGACTCCGTGACTGTCTGCGGGTGTAAAATAAGCTATTTTCCACACACGTTTATACTACATTGTTTGAAGTTGGGGGTTTAAATTTTATAAAATATAGGAAATTATTGTATTTGTAAACATGTTAATTTTATATTGAATTAAATTTTATATGTGAGGTAGGAGAAAGAGGCACGCCTCAATTTATCCGACAACCTATGCAATTTTTATTGTATGCAAGGTACAAGCAAGAGACACACCACAACTAGATGTGCACGTCTCAATATATAGGCAAGAGGCAAGAGACACACCACAACTAGATGTGCACGTCTCAATATATAGGCAAGAGACACACCACAACTAGATGTAGGTATCTTGAGATGCTCTTCTCTTATTCTCTTCGATGTGGGATATAGTGTTTTACAAAGAAATAGAGTTTTGCAAAGAGATGGATGTTATTTGTTACTTATATTGTTCAGATTAAGAAATATTAATATTGCAATATATATTTAGAGTCTGATTATTGAAATAATCCTTACTCAATATATTTAATATTAATATTAAATAATCAATATAAATAAATCAAATAAACTTGCAATTAAAAGATATAAAATATTCAATAGCATCATGTGACATAAGCATTCCACTTATATTAGAAGTTGTAAACAATACCAACACAAAATGTTATATAAACTCATTATATTTCTTTTACAAATTCAATGTGGGACAATCACCGCATAACCCATTTCAAGCAAGTAACTTCAACTCAATTTTTTTTATAGATTCCACTAAGAAAATGTTTGGATACAAATATGAAAGTTTAAGTCCTCATAGCAAGGAACAACCTCCATTAGATAGTTTCCGGAAATTATATCAAGAACATATATAAAATATGTCTTAATTCCATTTTCTAACATTCCCCCACAAATCTATACAGAAATGAATATCAGTTTTCATCATGATTTATTTTTCAGAGTCGGTAACCTCTTGGATTTGAACCCTCCTAAGTCCCCAGCTTCGATGGCTACCGGATATAGACAGAATGTTTCACCTTGAATCTTTATCCGTTTGGTGTAACCACGCTCCATAGATGACGACAAATCAAAGGTTATGGTGCAGATCTATGGCTTTGAGACGTTAATGGTCATGTCTCGATCCTGTTTGTCGAATGCTTCGAGGAATAACCCTATCCTTTAATTGCGACCACACAATAATATTCGCTTATCTGGGAACCTCTAAAAATATACTGCCAACATCTCGTCTCACGACTTGACCCCATTCAAAGTTCTTAAAACTTTTGCTAACTAGCAGTTACAGTACCTCTTGAGGTTTACAAGGGAAAGACTCAGATATGCGAGTATCTAGATATTTGTAGTTGAGGTACTATTGAATCACCCTCACAACTTATTATTACCACACTAAATACACTTCGGTGGATCTCCTCTCAGGTGTATTGGGTTCCCGCTGTTGATGACTCAAAATGGGTGGTCAATTTCATCCCCAACCTCGACTTAAGGACAACAGCATGCTCAAATCTCTTAGTCAAAGGATCAGCCAGGTTATCTTGAGTTCTAAC
Source organism: Oenanthe sinensis (assembly GCA_028671895.1). NCBI lineage: Eukaryota > Viridiplantae > Streptophyta > Magnoliopsida > Apiales > Apiaceae > Oenanthe > Oenanthe sinensis. Next base: position 21,289,796 of record CM053801.1, read on the forward strand.
AAACTCAATAGCAACGATCATGTCAGACACGAGACCTCTTATAGATTTTAGTCTAACTTGGATGTGTCTCTTTGTTTTCACATTATACTTCTTACTGTTTATCTTGTCGATAGTTGTACGACTATCACAATGAACAGCAAGAGCAGGAAACGGTTGACTTACTACAGGAATCACATACATAAGTCCTTGCAACCATTCAGACTCCGTCCCCGTGGAATCTATTGCACACAATTCAGCCTAAAAAATAGACCGAGTTACAATAGTATGTCTAGCAGATTTTCAGGATACAGTTCCACCCGCAAGGGTAAACATGTATCCAGTCACTCCATTTGTACCAGATTTCTTAGCTATCCAAGTTGCATCATTATATCCCTCAAGCACTCCAGGAAACCTCATGTAATGCAAACAAAGTTAAATGGTGCCTTTCAGATATCTAAGCACACTATCAAATGTATCTCAATGAGTCTAGTTTGGACAACTTGTATATCTAGCTAACTTCAATACAAAATATAAAATATCTAGTCTAGTATCATTAACAAGATATTGCAAGCTCTCAATAATCTGAGAATATCTTAACTGATACACAAGAACTCCTCACTTATTCTTGACAAGCGCAACTTTTAAATCATATGGTGTGCTTGCGATTCTACAATTTGAATAACCATACTTCTCAAGTATATATTTCTCTATATAATGACTGACTCAGCTTGATACCAAGAATCACGTCAGCCTCACCCATATCTTTCATTTTAAAGTGCCTTTTCAAGAAACTTTTAGTCTCGTTAATAATCCCAATATTGATTCCAAACAATAATATGTCATCTACATGCAAGTACAAAATAACTTTTTTTTATCTCCTTTAACCTTATAGTAGCACACTTGTCACTTTCATTAACCACAAAATCGAAAGTCAAAACAGTTTCATCAAACTTTTTGTGTCAGTCTCTAGGAGCTTGTTTCAAGCCATAGATAAACTTGACTAACTTACATACTTTTCTCTCATTACCAGAAGTAACAAATCTCTTAGGCTAATCCATATAAATATCTTCTTTAAGAACACCATGAAGAAAAGCTGTCTTTACATCCATTTGATGGATGACCAGACCATGTACGGAAGCCAATGCTATAAGTAAATGATAAAATCACTTCCAAAGTCCTTGACCATCTTTGCACGCTTACTCCTTCTAGGTTCCTCTACTTCGATAGGAGTAGAGCTACTAGAAGGATCCACCCGCACATTTGTCATCCTTTCCACATGATCAGGAATGGAACTCGGTATGCGAGTGGGATCATCAATAGTTAGAGCTAAGATAGAAAACTGAAAAGATAGAAAACATTCGTGTTTGTGTCTTTTCTATCTAGAAAAGTCAGAGCTAATTTTTCTATGTTTTCTCTCGTCTTTACAGTTATTGATTCATATTTTTGTTTGCCTTAGTGTTTGTTTCGTAATTGGTATCTGCTTATTCTTGTTAATTATCAACATATAACCGCCCATTGTTGTGTTTAGATAATAATATTCCTAACATCACCTTCCTACACCCCGAGCCCCACTTCTAGCATGGAGCTGGAAACAGATGACTTTTTCCTTGGTTCTTGCTTAATGAGCTTGAACATTATTGGTTGCACGATGAGCTTTAACCCCTTTAACAGCACAAAAACAGTGCACAGACGTTAAATTGAGACACCGAATAATAAAATATATATAAGTCATTTTTCAAATCCAAGTAAATGAGATTTAAAATAAAAGTGTTTAGTTATAAATTTTCCAATAAGTTAATAATAGAAAAACTTAGTAAGATCATATATTATATTCTAACATTTTTATTTTTGGGTATGTTAAAATATAATATATAATCCTGATAACTCGGTCTACTTCTAAAATCAAATTGTAGAATGACCGGGAGCATATATCATGTTCCTAGAGCATAACATTGCCTTAATGACCCTAAAGTCATTTTTAGGTAATTACCTAAAATTAACATAAAATATAATAGAATGTTAAGTCTATTTTAGTAAATATATGATGGTGAATCCTATTATTATAAAAATGTCATCCATTTTTTTACTTAAAATGTATGTGACTTTAGATAATTTATCTATAGTTAACTTTAGCAACCTTTTGCTCATAACATAATAAGATTTTATCAACAAATTCAACTCCTAACATCTTGGAATTTGAGTAAAACTCATAACTCAAATATTAATCTAACATAATTATTGGAAAATACAAATTGATATTGATATTAAATATTATCTAAAATATAACAATAACAATAACAACAACATTCGCTTAGCTGGGCATCTCCAAAAATATATTGCCAACATCTTGAAACTTTTGCTAACTAGCAGTTACAGTACCTCTTGAGGTTTACAAAGGAAAGGCTCAGATATGCGAGTATCTAGATATTTGTAGTTGAGGTACTACTGAATTACCATCACAACTTATTATTACCACATTGAATACACTTCAGGGATCTCCTCTCAGGTGTATTGGGTTCCCGTTGTTGATAAATCAAAATGGGTTGTTAGTTTCATCCCCAACCTCGACTTAAGGACAACAGCATGCTCAAACCCCTTAGTCAAAGGATAAACTAGGTTATCTTGAGTTCCAACAAACTCAATAGCAATGATCATGTCAGAAACTAGTGAGTCTTGTATGGACACCTTGTATATCTAGCTAACTTCGACATAAAATATGAAATATCTAGTCTAGTATCATTAACAAGATATTGCAAACTCCTAATAATCTGAGAATATCTTAACTGATATACAGGAACTCCTGACTTATTCTTGACAAGCGCAACTTTTGAATCATATGGTGTGCTTGCGATTCTACAATTTGAATAACCATACTTCTCAAGTATAGATTTCTCTATATAATGAGATTGAGATAAGGTTATTCCATCAACCGACTGAGTCAGCTTGATACCAAGAATCACGTCAGTCTCACCCATATCTTTCATTTAAAGTTCCTTTTCAAGAAACTTTTAGTCTCGTTAATAATCTCAATATTGGTTCCAAACAACAGTGTATCATGCACATACAAGCACAAAATCACTTTTTTATCTCCTTTAACCTTATAGTAGACACACTTGTCACTTTCATTAACCACAAAATTGAAAGTCATAACAGTTTCATCAAACTTTTTGTACCAGTCTCTAGGAGCTTGTTTCAAGCCATAAATAGACTTGACTAACTTATATACTTTTCTGTCATTACCAGAAGTAATAAATCTCTCAGGCTGATCCATATAAATCTCTTCTTCAAGATCACCATGAAGAAAAGCTATCTTTACATCCATCTGATGGATGATAAGACCATATACGGAAGCCAATGCTATAAGCATTCAAATTGTTGTCATTCTTGTAACAGGAGAGTATGTATCAAAATAGTCAATGTCTTCTCTTTGCCTAAAACCCTTAGCTACCAGCCTAGCCATATACTTATCTATTGAGCCATCCGGGTTCATTTTTCTTTTAAAAATCCACCTACATCCTATAGTAGTACACCTAGGAGGGAGATTAACCAATTCCCATGTTCCATTAGAAACAATAGAGTCGATCTCACTCTTTACAACGCCTTTCCAATACCTTGACTTCGAAGATTTCATGCCCTTCAGCAAAGTCAAAGGTTCGTTCTCAACATTGTAAATGATAAAATCACTTCCAAAGTCCTTGACCATCTTTGCACGCTTACTCCTTCTAGGTTCCTCTACTTCTATAGGAGTAGAGCTACTAGTAAGATCCACCCACACATTTGTCATCCTTTCCACATGATCAGGATTGGAACTCGATATGCGAGTGGGATCATCATTAGTTAGAGTTAAGATAGAAACCTGAAAAGATAGAAAACTTTCGTGTTTGTATCTTTTTCTATCTAGAAAAGTTAGAGCTAAATTTTCCATCTTTTCTCTCGTCTTTACAGTTACTGATTCATATTTTTGTTTATCTTCGCACTACGCCATAGATGGCCTGATGCAACACTGCCGTTCTGTTACATTTGACCCATTTTACGTTGCATTAGGCCTAATGCAACACGATTTTGCCATTGCATCTGCGAGCGCTGCATTTGCTATCTAATGCAACGCTTTAGTTTTCAAATGTAACAGTAGGAAAAGTGTTGCATTAAGGCCCTAATGCAACACTTTATTGGCCAAATGTAACAGTAGATTGCGTTGCATTAGTTTTCAAAAAAACTGATTAAATGGGGTCAAAAGGTGGGACCCACAACTGCCATGTCAGCCACTGGGCCCCAACATCCATGTCAGCAGTGCACGTCAGCACTGCCACATCAGCACTGCCACATCATCAGTGGGCCCCACTCAGCAGTGACACATCAGAATTGCCACATCAGCAATGGGCCCCACTTGTGGGGCCCACCTATCAAATGCAACACAATACTTGACTCTAATGTAACACTATTTCCTCTATTGCAACACTATCTTTTTTCTTTAAAGTAACACTTTTTATAGTCAAATGTAACACTTTTATCTAATAATGTAACAGTAGACCTTTTGAATAATGCAACACAATGTGTGAATTTTGCAACATTAATATTAGAAGCAGATGTAACAGTAGTAAAAAAAAATTGCAATATAATATTTGTAAATATGTTATTCCCATTAAATTGAACCTGCTAACAAACCATTCAAAATCCCAACACCAATTCAGAAATGTACATCACCAAATGTATCAAAGCACAATTCTAAATTACCAAGTTTACATATTACCAAAAGAAACCACAAAGTACCAAAAGATAGTACGTTGAACAAGAAGCTAAGAGGTAGCCCCACCGGTCAACGGAGTGGCATTTTCATCATCCTCGCTTGAAAATATTGGACAGTAGTCACCAATATCAAGATTTAAACCAGGATTAGCTTCTCCTAGTTTTTTCAGCAACATTGCATTGTTCTTCTTCAGCTTTGCATCGAATTAAGTGTCTTTTCCACCCAAGTTCGGCCATCTTCCGGAATAATATAATGGTCCTACAGTTTTACAATACATTTAAGTTAAAATCGATCAATTCAATGTATAAACATGGAAGTTAAGTGAAATTAAGGCTTATGTATTAGAGTCCACCCTAGTATAGACATTTATGTTGTGGTTTTAGCTTTGCTCTTGTCTTTTCTAAAATTAACATTTTGCTTTGCTTCTCTCACCACCCTTGAAAGATCAGTAGTCACAGTACCATCCTGTATAAGTGCATCACAAAGTTATAGATCACTTAAAAGGCCACATGTGGAGAATGTATAATGTCAAAAGCTTACCTTAGCATTTGGAGTAGAACGCCTAAGAATTTTCGATATCTGTGCAAAAAGAAATATTGAAGATCTCAATTATGAAAAATGATTTTACAAATAGCACCACAGTATATCTTATAGTACAAAGTTACAAACCTCTTTTGAAACCCTAGACATTAACTGAGGGGTTGAGATACATTTGTCAAAATCAACCTTAATACTGCCTGCGTTTATAGACATAATGAGTTCAACAGAGTTTAAATGTAAACTTTAAATAAATACAACAGCATCTAAAATTACTTCAGGGTCCACATGTATCAGTCATACGTGGTGCAGATCATCTGCACCGAGACCATGCACATCCTAAGAATAAAACAAAAATAGCATCATCAACAACTAAATAGTTGCTCATAATATCAGGCAAGATATAGCAGTCTTCGTCTCAACAGACTCAGTGAGTAGTGAACAACAACATGAATAACTATAAGAGTAATCCTTCTGAAAAAAGAGATGGGACTATGGGAGACAATGAGACACAGTAGAAGAGGTGTAAATCTTCTCATTACTAGCCTGTTAATATACTACAGTAGGGCTTAACAAAAATTGTTGTATTGGCTTCTATTTTCTGCCATACTACACAATAACAGGTCATATTTGATATAGCATTTAGCATTCCAAATTACTGGGCCCACATGTAGAAGTAATTGGAACAAATTTTAGTGAACTGAAATCAACTGGAAATTACTAGAGTCTATTGTAGAAAATATTTAAGGTGGGATATTGATATATACTATTTAACAATTCCTCTATTGTGCGACCAAATGCAAATGTGGGTTGCACATGAAGATTGAAACATTATAATATTAAACCACAAGACATTCAACAAGAAGAAACTTGTTCACCAAATTTAAAGTCGCTACTATAAAGTAATTAAAAAGCTTAGACACACAAATAAGGGGAAAGTTCGGACATAAAACGAAGAATAGTGCACATGTAGTAAAAACTATGGGCTGTGGGGGTGAAGGACGACTAATTGGTACTCAATCTCTGGTTAAATACTAGAACCCACAATCTGAGTCTCATTTAACAAAGCAAGGAAATAGAAAAGCATTGTTTCCTGCACACACCAAACACAGACAGCTTCTTTACAGTATACAGTTTTATGTTTTACTGATACTCCGAGAACGATTCAGAGCAGAGATGTCGACATTAATCGCAATCCTCAAAGTGGCCCATTTGAGCAAGTTATTACCTACACATGTACATCTCTCCTTCCGAAATAGTAAAAACAAGAAAACCTTGGGAATCATCTTTTTGAAGTCAAAAAAGAATGCAACTATAGTTTCCCTTGGGATTTTAGAAACTAAAGATGCAACTTCCTGCTTCCTTTTTCTTCAAACAAACATAGCACTAATGATATCTTGCACAAAATGGGTAGTTCAAAACGATATACACGGAATTAAAAGCCTGCCACCATTTATCAATATACAAATTGAAGTCGTTACAAAAGGTCCAGAAGAATAGTGCATTTACCATTTTTTATCCCCTCAATAAGCTCCTCCCCGCCAACAACATCAGCTCCGGCAGCCCTTGCTTCATCTGCCGCACCTCCTTCAGCAAATACAGCAATCCGAACTGGCTGGCATACATAGACATATCAGTTATACATCAAATGAGCATATACCAAATCTTTATCTTCAGCAAATGCAGGATGTACCTTTCCAGTACCATGCGGCAGAGATGCAGTACCATTAAGTTTCTGCAGTTATATGACAGAAAAACATGAGCAACACTAATCCTGCAAAAAAACTTATGACCCCCCAATCCCCCAAACCAACAAAATCTATGCAAGCATAAAAAACACATCAAAACACCGACATCCCTGTTGAAACTTCAAATTAAATATGTTCAAGCAATAATATTATGTGCTTGCGAAGCTTAACTAAATATGTACAAAATATTTACTTCTCTGCACAATATTTTTAGAAAGCAACACACACGATAAGACAAACAGCTTAAAATGCTAACTTTTCGGAGATCAAGTAATTACCAGATCAGTTCGACGTAGGTCAGGGGTCATCTTTACATGTGCTTCCAGAGTTTTATCAAAATTACACTTGTTATTAGAAAGACAATTCTAATTATCAAATCATATACAATAATACATTATAAGCAAGGCATCATAAAATATTTATCGTGTAGTCGGAATCAAACACAAACCTTCAAGAGGTGAATAGCTTCTTTAAGATCATAAACAACCTTTTCTTTCGCCTTCTTCTCGCCGCCTTCCTGTTTAATCAAAGTCGGAAACGGAAGCTTCTCCTCTTCATAAATCCTAAACACTCTCTTCCTAGAACTCTCCTCATTCTCCCTCTTTCGCATTTCCAAATTCTCCTCATTCACATTACTCTCATCCTTCCTATCTTCGGGCAATGGAGCAACTCTAGTCGGATACGATACCTTAATTCAAAACTAAAATACGAGATAATATAGATCACACAAAATACGAAATACGAAATACAGACAACATAAAACTAAAACCAAATGTGAACCCCCATTACCTTAATTCAAAGCTCCAATTCAAAACCCCTAATTTTTGCACTAATAACTAGTACTTTATCCCAGATTGTTGTCTCTATTTTTCTAGAAATACTTATCGACGATCCAACCGTACGGATGTTAATATATATCTAATATAGTGATATTCCCAAAATTTTAAAAAATAAAAAATTATTTTAGATGGTACATTTTGTAGTCAACTATTAATTTGACCTGTACTACTAACTAGTACTTTATCCCAGATTGTTGTCTCTATTTTTTTAGAAATACTTATCGACGATCAAACCGTACAGATGTTAATATATATCTAATATAGTGATATTACCCAAATTTTAAAAAATAAAAAATTATTTTAGATGGTACATTTTGTAGTCAACTATTAATTTGACTTGTACTACTAACTGGTACTTTATCCCAGATTGTTGTCTCTATTTTTTTAGAAATACTTATCGACGATCCAACCGTACGGATGTTAATATATATCTAATATAGTGATATTCCCGAAATTTAAAAAAATAAAAAATTATTTTAGATGGTACATTTTGTAGTCAACTATTAATTTGACTTGTACTACTAACTAGTACTTTATCCCAGATTGTTGTCTCTATTTTTTTAGAAATACTTATCGACGATCCAACCGTACGGATGTTAATATATATCTAATATAGTGATATTCCCAAAATTTTAAAAAATAAAAAATTATTTTAGATGGTACATTTTGTAGTCAACTATTAATTTGACTTGTACTAATAACTCAAATGCAACACCAAGTGCAAATGCAACACTGAAGGACCAAATGCAACGCTTTCTTGCCACGTCAGCAAAATGTGGGCCCCACACGTGGGTCCCACACATAACACGTCAGTAGAAGTGGGTCCCACATGCTGACGTTATCATTGCCCCGTCAGCAAAATGTGGGTCCCCCAAAAACTCAAATGCAACACCAAGTGCAAATGCAACACTGAAGGACCAAATACAACGCTTTCTTGCCACGTCAGCAAAATGTGGGCCCCAAATGTGGGCCCCACACGTGGGTCCCACACATAACACGTCAGCAGAAGTGGGTCCCACATGCTGACGTCATCACTGCCCCGTCAGCAAAATGTAGGTCCCTCAAAAACTCAAATGCAACACGAAGTGCAAATGCAACACTGAAGCACCAAATGCAACGCTTTCTTGCCACGTCAGCAAGATGTGGGCCCCAAATGTGGGCCCCATACGTGGGTCCCACACATAACACGTCAGCAGAACTGGGTCCCACATGCTGACGTCATCACTGCCCCGTCAGCAAAATGTGGGTCCCTCAAAAACTCAAATGCAACACCAAGCGCAAATGCAACACTGAAGGACCAAATGTAACGTTTTAGTGCCACATCAGCAGTGCCACGTCAGCAAAATGTGGGTCCTACACGTGGGCCCCACACATGACACGTCAGCACAGGTGGGTCCACCTGCCACGTCAGCAGTGACACGTCAGCAAATGTGGGTCCCACACGTGGGTCCCACATGTCACATCATCATTTTTTATCTTAATTGCTCACCAAATGCAACGCTTTTTCCCCTAGAGTTGCAAGGTGCAACACTACAATTGAACTGCAACACAACTTTCTAATATAATGCAACGCTTTGTTTGTAGTATTGCAGTTGCTCAAAAAAAGTAGGCTAATGTAACGGCAAATGAGTGTTTCATTATAAAAGTATTGCATTAGGCCGTTTATGGCGTAGTGTCTTGTTTGTTTCGTAATTGGTATATGCTTGTTCTTATTAATTATCATCATATAACTGCCCATTGTTGTGTTTAGATAATAATATTCCCAACATCACCTTCCTACACCCCGATCCCCTTTTTCAGCACGGAGCTGGAAACAGATGACTTTTACCTTGGTTCTTGCTCAGTGAGCTTTAACATTATTGGTTGCACCATGAGCTTTAATCCCTTTATCAACACAAGAAAAGTGCACGGACGTTAAATTGAGACACCGAATAATAAAATATATATCATTCATTTTTCAAATCCAAGTAAATGAGATTTAAAATAAGAGTGTTAAGTTATAAATTTTTCAATATGTTAATAATAGAAAAAGTTAGTAAGATCATATATTATATTCTAACATTTTCATTTTTGGGTATGTTAAAATATAATATATAATCTTTATAACTCGGTCTCCTTCTAAAATCAAATAGTAGAATGACCGGGAGCATATATCATGTTCCGAGAGCATAACATGGCCTTAATGACCCTAAAGTCATTTTTAGGTAAGTATCTAAAGTTAACATAAAATATAATAGAATGTTAAGGTTATTTTAGTAAATATGTGATGGTAAATCCTATTATTACAAAAATGTCACCCATTTTTTATACTTAAAATGCGTGTGACTTTAGATAATTTATCTATAGTTAACTTTAGGAACTTTTGCTCATAACATAATAAGATTTTATCAATAAATTTAACTCCTAACATCTTGGAATTTTATTAAAACTCATAACTCAATATTTATCTAACATACTTATCAAAAAATACAAATTGATATTGATATTAAATATTATCTAAAATATAAATTTAAAAATAATTATCCAATTTCACAGAATAACAATAATAATAATAATAATATCTTCTATATATAATGTCCAACATGTATTTTGAGTGAGACAATTAATTCATGTAACATTTTATTCAATTCAAAATGACGGATGCACCCTTATATCTTATAATGAGTTACTTATTAAAATAAATTATGAGCAAAAGAATAATATGAAATTTGAGATATAAATATATTTTAAAAACAAGAACCATTTAATATAATCGAATTTAGAACACCTAATTTTCAAATAAATTTTGTATTATATATAAAAATTATTTAAATATACCTAAGACAAATAATCTTTAATCGCCAAATTAAAATATATAGTGATATTAAAAAAAGTGATTTTTTAACAAAATAATTAACTTGAGAATAGTGTGAGATTTGATATTTAGATATATTAAATAATTGGATTAAATATATAAATAGATTAAAATGTGATATTTAATATAAGATCAAACATATTATATAAAATAATTGAACTAAGTTATAAAGTTAATATAACAAAACTATTATTTGATAACGGAATAGTTGACACTATATATGTGTGACATCAGATGTACTATATGATCACTCATATAAAACATAAAATACTTAAAATAATTGAATTTTGAACACATAATTTTAAAAATAAATTTTATATTGTCTATAAAGTTATTTGAATTTAATTAAGTAAATAGAAATTTCAAAATGGAAATGGAAATAATATATTAAAATAAAATTTAGAGTTTGAAATTGAGTTACATATTCAATTTTAAATCTAATATATTGCGTAGTATATAGGTTATGTATGTATTATAAAAAATATATTTTAAATATAAAAATGTATTTGAGGTTTATGATTGATTTGTTGATTATCCAAATTGTTATATATGGATCATGTACTATAACCTTACAAATTCGAAACTTAACCTGATTTTAAACAAGGATTCACAATTTAACATGAGTATCACATATGATATCATAACCAACTCTCGAAAACTTGATGCGTCAAGTTACCGGAAGTAGGGACACAAAGATTGTTATTATCACACAATAGTTAGCGGTTTAGAGGTGAGAATACGAAACCAACCGCTATTATCCCACATTTACAAGAAATGTATGATATGTGTCTCTGATGTATGGACTATTTGTTCGACGAGCTTATGGGCTAGTCATTTGACTTGACAAGGATGTAAAATATTGAAGTAGAGGAGTTTGTAACACCTCAATCCCATGTTGAAATATATGGAGACTTTAATCAGGGTATAAACTAGAGTATTATTATTAAGTTTACCAATGAATCATGAGCTTTTTGGAGGTCAGCGGCATGCTTGCGTATTACTCAAATTGTTATATTTGGGAAAGTGCACTCTAACATTATGTATGATATGATTTCTTAACCTGATTTTCAAAAGTGTTCGAGATTTGACTCATCTATCACATCAAATTGTTATATTTGGAAAAGTGCACTCTATCGTCATGTGTGATATGATTACTTAACCTGATTTTAAAAAGAGTTCGAGATTTGACTCAATTGTCACATGTAGTATTAATGCCGAGTCTTGAAATCTAATCAAGTCCAAAATCCGTATCCATATATATGTTAAGAGTAAACTGTTAGGAATCTACATGTTAATTGATGATAACTTTAATCGTAGAATAATAGAAATTTTAATTGATGTAACTGATCAATTGATATGAAAATTATAAATATCAATTTATCAGGAAACCATTTATTAGTTGAAATGTTTACGTGAATCAACTGATAATTTGGATTGTAGCATATGTGTACTTAGTCTATTTCAATCGACAAGGTGTAAGTCAATTGATATTTTACTCATCAATTGATGTTAGAGTCGATTGATATAGGTCATCAACTAATGTGTAACTTAGACTGTCTAATTGTAATTATTTGAAGATATGAAATTATACAAGTGAAGGATGATCAATTGATATTGAAGCATCGATAAATAGAAGATCAATTGAAGAATCCAAGTCAAGTATTGAAGACCATCAACTGATATGAAGACCCATCGATTGATAACATCTATCAATCGATGAGTCATCATTTATCAATAGATGGATATAAAGATCAATCGAAGAAGAATATCAGTTGATGAATAAAAGGAATAATCGGTTGATATGCTTAATAATAAATTATCAATTGATTGAGACAACACAAGTTGATAGACAAAAACACACCTATGGAAGATAGTCTATAATGACTGTGAAGATTCAAGTTGAAACTGTCTTTCCAAGACTGAAGACTTTTCTCTTATTGGAAAGAGGCAATCAGGAAAGACAGATCATAAACAATCCTAGTTTAGATTAATTATTTTATACTCTTTCTAGGTATAGTAAACACACTTGTGGTATATAAACAAGTGTGGTAGCATTTTTAGAAAATATAAAAGTTAGACAATATTTCTTGAATCAATTATTCAGCCTTATAGCACTTTGTAAGAACAGTTGATTTATTTTCTAACCTTGTAAAAATGCAGCCGAGTTTTATTAACTCAGATAATTTGAGCAAAAATATACACCGACGGAAAACTCAATCCATCAGTAATTTTAAATATCTTTGTTCAAGTTAATTTTCAGTTTCACTTGTTCACTTACATATTCACTTAAACACTCAAATCAAAAGGAACAAACACTAAAACTAAAACGTTTTGGTGATTTGTATTCAACCCCCCTTCTACAAATCATATTGACATTGTTCTGGGAAATAACAATTGGTATAAGAGCTTAGGCTTTCAACACACAGAAAGTTTAAAGATCAAGAACAGTCAATATGTGCCAAAAAGATTCAGGTGTAAAAATTCCAGTGTTAGAAAAAGATGAATATTTTGCATGGAAAGTAAAAATGCATCTGCATCTACTTTCTCTTGACCCTTCCTATGTTAATTGCATAGAGAAAGGTCTTCATGTTCCCATGAAGCTAGTCATAAATGTAAACCCTGATGAAACTCCTGCAAATTTATCACTGAGTTCACAGAAGAGGATGAAAAAGAAGTGCTTAAAGACAAGAAGGCCATGAACATTCTGTTCAATGGTCTAGATAAAGATATGTTTGACAATGTGATAAACTGCACTTTATCAAAAGAAGTGTGGGATACTCTTCAAACTCTATGTGAATGGACTCAACAAGTAATGAAAAAAAGATGCAACTCTTGATTCAGAAATATGAATCATTTCATTTCAAGAGTGAAAAGTCTATCAACGATACCTATAGCAGATTCTAGAAGTAGTCAAATGAATTAAAGCTATATGGTAGGGTTTATGCAACTAATGATACAAATCTAAAATTTCTTAGATCTCTTCCAAAGGAATGACAACCAATGACTGTCTCCATCAGACAATCTCAAGACTTTAAGGATTTTACTCTTGAGAAACTTTATGGTATTCTTAAGACACATGAGTGGAAAATCCAATAAGATGAGGAGATTGAGAATAATCAAAGAAAAGAGAAAACTGTGGCTTTGATGGTCAAGGGAAATGAAGAAAAGAAGGAAAGAGGCTATGTAGAAGGTTCTGTCATGGTGGTTGGTGATGTTGTTGAAGAGTCATTCAAAGGAAAAGGAAAGGGCAAGTGTGAAGAAAATGAAGCATGCTCTCAGGATGATTTGGATGAGATTGATGAGCACCTTGCATTTCTGTCAAGGAAATTTTCAAAGCTAAAATTCAATCGAGTTCAGCACATACTCTATACTCCACTCTACCCGTATAACTAAACGAGTTCGAATTTGTGTCGCTCGTATACAAATTTTAGTCGAGTTCGAACTACTCGTGAGCAACTCGACTCGAATTAAAGTTGAATCGATATGAAATAAAAATACATTGACATTTTTTTATACATTAAATTTAGGATATGAATTTTTGATAGCTTGCGAAAGAGATGTGTATCATTGTTCGGTAGGGCCGTAATTCAAGCCGAGTCGCTAATGAACGAATTTGAATTTGAGTTCGAGTTCTTTTAAACAAGTCGAGCATCTCGTTTTAGTTAAACGAACTCAAATTTCTGATCGAGGTCGATTCATTTAGTAAATAAATCAAGTCGAGTTTACTCACAAGCTAATCGAGCTGAGTCGAGTACACTCACGAACTTATAATTATAAAATCAAAAAAGAATTAAAAAATAATTAATTTATAACTAATAAAAATAATTTTTTAAATTTATTTATAATATTATACAAATTCGAATTCGAGTAATGACCGAGTCGGGTTTTCATGTTCGAGCCGAGTTTTAATCGAGTTCGGCTTATATTCGACTCTACCCGTTTAACTAAATGAGCTCAAATTTGTATTGGAGCTCGGTTCGTATATGAGTTCGAGCTCGGTTCGTACACGAGCTCGAGTCGAGCCGAGTTTTGTTAAAGGATTTCGAGTTCGAGCTGTTTGTAAGCAACTCAACTAGAATTACAAGGGATTGGTATGGAATAAAATACATTTACACTTATATATATATTTTTTAATATTTATTTTTAAAACTAGATATAAATTTATAATTTCGTATACTATAAATTAATATGTAAATTTAATACATTAATCAATATATACTGTTAATTCATTTTATATATTTTAAAATAGTTATACAACGATGTTGTTTGAATTTAAATGAGTTAATATTATTTATATTATTGGTTGAATATTAATTTATAATCAATAATGTGAAAACTACATATATTTTGTTTAACAAAAATTTTACACATGAATTCTACTGGTCATATAATGTATAGTTATATACTAATATATATTTTATATTTTATTATTATAAGGTAAAATGAAAACAATTTTGGGATTACAATAGTAGGGGCATTTATGAATAATTATTTGTTATAAAATGAACAAAACATATCAGGAGTTATTTATGTTTTACATAAAATCAAGTATGAGGTTAATTTTGCTTTTCGTAGAACGAAGAAACAAACTACTCTTGATTCATATTTTTAAAAAAAATTGAATTTTGTAACTCATATACATTATATATATATATAATTTTGAAATTATTAATTTAAATATTACTGGGCCCTTAACGAATTTCTAATTTTTTATTTCCTTATGCTTTTAACAAGAATATTACTTTACAAAATTGATCTAAGTTGGGATCCATGAAATTTATTACTAATTTTCTCGTACATTTTCTGTTCGGTATCCGAAAGGATTCAAAATTTTCTCCTAATTTTTTCGTAGATCTTCTTTTCAGTACCAAAAAGTATCCATGATCGTATAATTTATTGCACTTTAATTATCACGTCAAATAAAATGACTAACTGTAGGGCTGCAAACAAACAGAGTCGAGCCGAGTTTTGCCCGAGCCGAGCCGAGTTTGACTTTTTTTTTTAAATGAACCGAACCGAGCCGTGCCGAGTTTGACTTTTTTTTAAAACGAACCGAGTCGAGCCGAGTTTCCTAATAAACGAGCCGAACACGAGTTTTTCGCGAACAAATCGAGTCGGGTCCGAGTGGAGTCGAATTCGAACCGAGTCCGAGCCGAATCGAGTTGTTCACTAACAAAACAAATATTTTTCACTTAACTAAGTCCAATAACTTTTACGGATTGTTGTTTCTATTTTTTAAGAAATATTTCTCGACGATCCAACCGTACGAATGTCAAGATATACTTAATATAATGATATTCCTAAATTTTAAAGAAATAAAAAATTAATTTGGTTGAAGATTCTAGTATATCATTACTATATTGACTACTTGACTAGTACTCGTAACTAGTGTTTTGTCACGAATTGTTGTTTTTATTTTTCTAAAAATATTTCTCGACAATCCAACCATATGAATGTCAAGATATATATAATATAATGATATCCCCAAATTTTAAAAAAATAAAAAATTAATTTGGTTGGAGATCTTAGTATATCACTACTATATTGACTAGTACTCGTAACTAGTGCATTATCACGAATTGTTATTTCTATTCTTTTAAAATATTTCTCGACAATCCAACCGTACGGATGTCAAGATATATCTAATATAATGATATTTCCAAATTTTAAAAAAATAAAAAATTAATTTGGTTGGAGATCTTAGTATATCACTACTATATTGACTAGAATTCGTAACTAGTGTTTTGTCACGAATTGTTCTTTCCATTTTTTAAAAAATATTTCTCGACGATCCAACCGTATAGATGTCAAGATATATTTAATTTAATGATATTCCCAAATTTAATGTATTATATTTATTAATATATATATATATATATATATATATATATATATATATATATATTATGTATAAAAATACAAATGTAACATATTTAATTATGGTCAATTTCTCTCTGTGATCGAAGTTGAATAGGTCATAAGTTGTTTTTCTAAATTCTTGATGTTGAATTCCAAATTTCATATTTGTGTTGTGACTTGTGAGAAAAATGGCATGGTTTAATCAATTTTTTAATTTTGACAAATTAAATAAAATTGATATTCATTTTCTAAAATGAGATTGTAATCAATTTAATAAAATTACTAAATAAATAATTGTCATACTGGTTTAAGAATTGCTTTATAATAAAATGAGTTTGTAATCAATTTAAGAAAATTACTAAAATGTGATGTACATTACTAAATTTGCTTTATAATTTTCATAGTGGTATAAATAACTAAATAAGGATTGCTTTGTCATTACTAAATAATTTTCTAGAATTGTCATACTGGTTTAAGAATTGCTTTGTCACAAATAGACTTTGCAGTTTGATCTTTTTCAATCATCCAGTGTTACTTAAACGGCAGTGAATGCAGACTGTAATGAGGATGAGAATCGAGATGCAATGGTTTGGGAATTGGGAGGCAAATGTCTGAATCTGATTTTTAGCATCTGTAAAACAAACAAAAACTACATGTATAGTATACACTTATTCTTTTTTTAACAATATATATATATAATATGAATAATTTCATATAAACATTAATATATTAAATATGATATAAATATTTAAATTATTCATAATATTTTTTATTTATAATATATATAAATTTTATCCGAGCCGAGCTAGACGAGCTCGAGCCGAGCTCGAGCCGAACAGGCATAAAGCTCGGCTCGGGTTCGTTTACTAACCGAGCGGATTTTTATGTTCAAGATCAGGTTCTTTTAATAAATGAACAGAGTCGAGCTCACTTAAACGAGCTGAGCTCGAGTTTTGTTCACGAACAGCTCTGTTCATTTACAGCCCTAACTAACTGACAATAGAAAGACACTACAAAAACAAAAACAAGTACATAGATTGGAGACCTTATATATTAAAAAACATTATACATATTTTGCATTTTACTATCTTTTAATGCTATTAGTACTTTTTATTATTCTCAAAATTTACGACAAGGTTTATTTAAAAAGCAGATATAAAATAATCATTCAACACAAATATGGGCCGGTATATTCATACTTCAATCCCAGTGATAGGTAGTTTGTTGTATGAAAATAATTTTTTGATATTCCATGTTACACACACCAGTAAAATGATTTCCAACGTAGGAAATGAGGATCAAAACAACTGGAATACGAGATGGAATGAGAGCCGTACGTTCTCGGAAATCCATCACAACTGAACCAAATACGTGCGAACAATAATTTATATGTTTGCCTGAGAGGTGAACAAACCATCATAGACTGATATCTACAGACATTATATGTAGAGGCTAAACTAGTTTGTGACACAATATGCTGAGGCTACAATAGTTCATATACACAACTACACAAGTATATTTAATCTTACTTCTTTGCCAGCCATGTTTGTGTGTACAAATATTTATAACCTATCTATATGTATCTCGATAATCTTACTTCTTTTGTATGTTTTGTGAATCATATGAAATCCTTGAATCACCTTTTATACTAAATATGACGCGGTGATTTTTAATGTCTGTATTTTTCTGAGAAATTGAGGCGAACCTTATGTGTGAACTCGATTAGCTAGGGTGAAGCACATTCACTGTTCTCTCACTCCATCACTCTCTTTCTCTCTCCTTTAGCTTGTGTGCCTGGTTAAGGTAAAAACCTTAGGTTCATATCATGTTAGGGCAGCAAAATCCATTGTGTGACAGAATCGCTACAAGGAAAACTGCTACAGACGACACTTATCAGACGACATTTTAGTAAAAAACCGTTGCACCAAAAAATTAGACAACATTTTTTTTTTCGCCTTCGAAAATATATTGTCTGATCTACTCATAGACAACTGTTGAAAAAACCCTTGTCTAGAAACTGACGTCAGGCAAGAGTGAGACAATGGTTTTTTTTGAGGTGTTGTGCAAATTAGAAGTATACACAACTGTTTTAGAAGCCTATTGTTTCGTTGAACTACAAACAATGCTACAAATAACCGTTGTTAAAATAAGACAAGTGTTTTATTTAAGTGAATCATACAACTCTTTTCAAATTAGAAAACTGTTGTTTGATTATAATTGAGACAACGGTTTAGAGGCCTATTGTTTCATTGAACTACATACAATGCTACAAATAACCATTGTTAAAATAAGACACGTGTTTTATTTAAGTGAATCATACAACTGTTTTCAAATTAAAAAACTGTTGTCTGATTATAAGTGAGACAACGGTTTCTAAAAACCGTTGTCTGACTAACAGTACAGAAAAAAAATAACAAACAGATGAGAAACCTGCCAGAAAAACAAAGTTACACAGCTTTAATTGCAATTCTTTACCAACCCCAAAACAAACCAAACATAATTTCAATGTATTCTTGTGTGTATAATCACATAAACCAATAATTCTAACATAATTTCAATGTTTTACAACCATTAACAAATTCAAATCCAATTTAAATTACATGTAGCAGGATTTCCCACATCAATACATGTAAATAAATCTTTTTCAAATTATTAACAATCTCAAATCCAATTTAAATTACATGTAGCAGGATTTCCCACAACAATACATGTAAATAAAACTTTTTCAAATTATTAACAATCTCAAATCCAATTTAAATTACATGTAGCAGGATTTCCCACATCAATACATGTAAATAAACCTTTTTCAAATTATTAACAGTCGTAAAACACATCATGATCAAAGTACCATGTTACATTGTAAATAAAATTGCAGAAAGAAAAAACCAAAGTAGGCACAAAGTACCAAATATGGCATGTGTTACAGAATTGAATTAAAGATACAAGAATCAAATTAAATCAAGAAAGTTGAATTAGTTCATCAATCAACATCTCGCATGTAACTGGCTGTGTCCTCTTCAAGTAAATTGACATCAGGCAAATTTGGCACAAAAAATTCATTCTCAAGTCCTGCTTCGACAGATCCCTCATTTTCATCATCATCGTCTTCATAGTAATTTTTCTCGGGTAATTTCAGGACCACCATAATTTATCAAGAGGGTCGTCGATGTAACAAACTTGTTTAGCATGTCTTGCCAACACAAATGGATCATTTAAGAACCCCAACCTATTTAAATTAACCAATGTATATCCCAAGTCATCTACCTTAATCCCTTTATTCATGTCTACCCACTTAACATAGAAAATAGGGACCCTAAAGATGTTATAGTCCAACTCCCAAATACTTGTTATAACTCCATAAAATATATATGAAGAATGTTGAATGTTTTGATCCTTACCCTGCACAACCATTATATCGGCTTCTACACACACACCACTACATTGAACTTGACGCGCATCATCACGCTCCTTGGTACTGAAGGTAACCCCATTCACTCGATCTGTAACCGCTGAATGTAGGGACCTCTCTATTGGGTAGATCTGCAATCCACATTATCTCCTGAGGTACCTCTTTTCCATCAACCAAATCTGAAGCAATCTGAAGAAAAAAACATTGAAGTTGTAAACTGATTCATGGGAGCTAACTATCTGTAAAAAATGTGAAGACCAGTTTTTTAGCGCACATAATACCTTTTCTTTAAACCATTTTGGGAATGTCTCATTTTGCTCTTGCTTTAGCCACATTTCATCATTTTCATGTTACGGATATTTGGTCATTAAAAATGACATGTGCTCACTGCATACAATTAAAAGATACTATATAAATAATGGCATAAAGCAGAAATGGTGTAGAAAATGAAAATAAATTATGGACTTACTCAAAATATGGCCTAACAGCATAAGTATTTTGTAGAACACATAAATGTGCTACATGGATTATATAACTAACTAATATCAGTGGATTATGTAACATACATACATACCAAGGCTGCAACTGAGTTTAGTATCCCGAGGTTTAGTATCCCCAATTAACCATTATTCACATATACAGTATAGCTATACTAATCTATAAAAAGAAATACTTACAATGTAGAAACAAAAACAGATTATCAGATTCACATATACAATATATATAGTATATCTATATAATATTCACATATACAATATATATAGTATTTTGAATTCAAACAAAAACCATTAGCAAAGCAAATACCTCCAATATTTGGCATAGTACTGAACTACTGGTGTAGTTCACTGAGTTCAAATTCTTCGGGGTGACTTCACGGGAATGTATTTGCTCTTTAATGTCAGTACTTGTGCACATTTTTTGTCTTTTTAATAGTTATGGTAAATGGAATTCTCAAGTTCACAAGTGGTTTACTACATGGACCCCTTGAAGCGCCAGATTGCAAGTGAAGAATGGATAGAAGTGGTTGACAAGTAGGCACTGTTTCATATTTCTTTATTCAATTATTATTAGCTTTTAACAATTAAGGAAAAATGTGTTAATGTAGATTTGTTTAATATTGTCGTAGTTCCATCAAACTTTACAAGGACAGTGAGAAGAAGATTCTTAAGAAGAAAATTATTTGGGAGAATCTTGCGGTATAAATTTCTTTCGCTGTACATATATTAGGATTTTTTGCCACCTCCCTGTTCATGTTTTAGAGTCTACTAGCATGTCCTTTTCTTCTGGCTACTGTTCCTCACATTGTTGATCACATAATCACACTGCAAGGAAACACATTATTTAGGGATCATATGCTGATTGATTTTTCACTTTGCAATTGAGTTTTGAATTTTGAGTTTTGTGTGACTTCTAGGGCGTTCCTCTCCAGACTGGGGATAAAAACTGTGGATTGTTTGTGATGACATATATGAAAGAAATATGTTCAAACAAGGAGATTCAATTTTCTACAAAGGTAGTAGTTATAAATTTGATTTTTAATGTTTATGCCCTTGTGTTTTCTGTCTCAATATATATGACTTGCATTAACTTGTTTCATTATTCAGTGGCAACGAAGGAACAATTTGTCATACAGACTCAATGATTTGAACGAAATCAGATGTGAATGGGCCAAGTACTTCATGAAGCATCATGCCAATTAGGAACCCTTGTCAGTTTAGTTAATTGGTTGAACATATATCAGTTTAGGATCCTTTCTAAATCATGGTTGTCTGTTTGGGAGAAGATACTTGTTGTGATGTTGGTTTTCTGTTTGCTAGAATGGTAGAATGTTGGTTATGTTTGTTTAAATGATGAATGTTGGATATTGGTAATTAATGTATAATTTGGTTTGTTTATTAATTGTTTGCTTGATATTGGTTTGGCATTAACATGGTAATGTTTAAATTATTATTTTTTGGGTAAATTAAACCATTGTGTAGTCCCTTTTTAACCAATGAAGGCATTTAATAGAATGCTTGTTGCAAACTATATCTTACAATAGCTCAGATTTATAAAACTATTGCCTGTAAGAATAATAGCTCATATGTGTTTGGAGAGGACTAACAATGGTTTGAAAACAATTAAAATTCTTGTCTTATAGAAATCCGACAAGCTATTCTATTCCAAAAACACTTGCAATGTTTTATTCGAAACAAGTGTTCTAAATAAAACCATTGTCGTTTCTGGGTATTAGACAATGTTTTATTAATTGATAACCGTTGTCTTTATTAGGTCACACAAGAGTTATATAACCGTTGTCTGAAGGTTATGTATTTCGAGATATCCAACAATGGTTTGAAAACACTAATAACCCTTGTCTTACAGATATCCAACAAGTTGTTCTTTTCTAAAAACACTTGCAATACTTTATTTAAAACAAGTGTTCAAAATAAAACTGTTGTTGTTCTAGGTATCAGACAATGTTTTAATAATAGATATTCGTTGTCTTCAGTAAGTCAGACAAGGGTTATAAAACCGTTGCCTGATGTTGGTATAGACGACTTCTCAGTAGACCACGGGAAATAACAACATCAGACAAAACCCTTGTCTGTAGCAGTTTTCCTTGTAGTGAATGAACGATTTCTATCAATGAGATTTTCCCCAGGTTTCTTCAAGGAAATTGCATAGTAATTAGCAAGGCAGCAAGTTGATATTAAGGTGAATTTGCTAATCATTTTCCTAGATCTTTTGGAAGCATATATACAACCTATTAATTGTTACTCATGTGCCGCTTATTACATGAACAAGAAAGAGTGTGTATTTTACTCAGAAATGCATGTGGTGATGGACATAAATACATATGTCATTTCTGAGTAAATACACACTCTTTAGTTTAATTTCTTAGTAAATTAATCTGTTTATTTTAATTTTAGCACACTTATGTTATTTATGTCCATTACCGTGTGTGGGATAGCAAAGAGCTTAGTGTGTGAATGTGACTGTTGCTGTTTCGGGGTGATGTGTGTGATACTGTAGTCTGCAGGTGTGGGTGGGTATTGCATTTGTGCTTCTCCAGCAACATTCATCACACAATTAGGAAATAGCTAGTGAAGTTGCATTGTGTTAAGTTACCGACCCTTCTAAAAGCTCAAGATAAAGAAAGTACTTAGGAGGACTTGATAAGATCTTAATTATATTACATCTTAGCACTCTTCACACATTATTACACACCTGCATATATTTAACCACTAATATACATTAGAGCAAGAAAACTTAAGTACTTTTGGTTGGTTGAAATGATATTTTACTTTGTTATAGAAATTATTAAAAAAGTACTATTAAGAATGAAAGCTCAGTTTAAATAGTTGTCTGCCCGAAGATATGGCGGCCGCCTTAACTGACTAAGCATGGGCGAATATAAACCCTGGTTTGTTTAACCGCGACCAACAAACCAGCCAATTCGGCACTGCTGTGTGTTCTTGACAAGGTTATATAGTTCAAATTTTGTGCTCCCTCGGTCCCAAATTAACTGTCTTATTTGATTTTTCTATGATTAATTTGCCTCAATTTTAACTGAGAATTAAAAATTATTCTTATATAATTTTAAAAATCCGAAAAATACATTTTAAAATAAATTAAATATACTTTTCAATGAAATACATTTTATAATATTTTTTAATTATATATTATATGTTATTTTCAATCAAAGTTGAGTCAATTTGATTTCAGAAAAGCTACACACGACTCATAATTTGGGTCGAAGAGAGTATTTCATAATTATTAATTTGGGTCGAAAAGTTTGTATGATTAAATTTAAAAAAAATTACTTAAACAAACTCATAATCACTCATGCATGATTAACTTATATAGATGTTATAAATAATATAGTTGAACAGAAAAATTATCCACACAACTTTAGAATGTTCATATCAATTGTGTAGAAGATGAACCAGAGATGTGTTATATGCATGCTGTATGCATATAGCCATTGAAACCCATAGCAAACAAAAATGAGTTAAACCTTGTCGAAAGATGGGGTAAAAACCATCACAAACTTGTATTTGTAGATATATATAGGACAAACTAGGCTGGTGGACAAACCAGCTTGTGCACACAATTACTATTAAAGGAAAAAAAGAGATATAGATATAGATGACAATGCACGATCAACCGGACTACTAAAATTTTAACATACATAGACACTAGACAGGCAAACACATGCTAGCCGGAAATAGATATATAAACTATATATATTAATCGCAATAAAAGTGATTAAACCATGAACCTTTTCCGACACAATATGACATAATACTTCATCAAACGTCGTTAATATAAGGGCTACATAAGGGCTAGTGGGGTCATTAGAACTTGACACCACTCACTAGGCATAAATATATTACCGAGAAGTATTAGTTTTAATTCTACTTCAGCCCCACAAGTAGTGTTTTCTAGCTACGATACTGATCTAGGCTGCCTACCGTCCATTGTTGTATGACAGAACAGTAGGTTTCTGGCTATAGATAAAATTTCCATCCAATTTCTTCTAAGGAAATGCATAGAATTTTATGGAAAGAAATTAATATTTCAGGTGTATTTGTTGTTAATTTTCCTACAGCATAATTGAAAGCATACATACAAGTTTTCCGAGGATTGTATGAACATGTGAAACCAGAGGATTTAATCTGTAGCTTGTCTCATTTGAGCTCAATTTCGTAAATCATATCACCCGCGTATGGATAGCAAGAAGCTTTGTGTGTGGTGGGTTTTGTCGTGGTTGTAAACATGGAGAGAGAGAGGGGGAGGGGGATTTAGCCGTGTAGGAAATATGATTAAATTTGTATGGAAATTGGTCTTGAGGTTGCATTAACAATCTCATGTCCGAACTGACCTCAGGATTAGCTAGTTAGGGAGGGAAATGCATGAGCTTTGCCTGCGTGGTTTAATATCAAATTCCAGGGCCCAGATATATGGCATATAGAGCACATTGGCAAATGTAAAGCCTATGGATTATTCATTATCTACATCCGGTACCCCAAGTGAAAGTATAGGGGGGAAAGTATATTTTGGCATGTTTGAATAGTTTGGTGCCTCTACTAACTTTCAATTTCATTGGTTATAAACAAGCTTATTGTTGATTGGCTGTTATAAGAATCATATAAACAAGTGTAACCGTAGTAAATACAAATAGTGGGGTTTTGCTTAAACTTTAATCTGCAGACTTTTAACCACAAATTTAACACATTTTAGATTAACAAACTGAAGAGATAACGGATATCGATTACAAATAGTAGCTTTATACCTTGGCGTGTTTAGACCATTCAAATTTATATCAAAATCAAATTCTTAAAATCCGGTGTTAGCACACCAGATTCACGAGTACAATGAGACCTGTATCAGCAGAAGATCTGAGGATGATAATAGACAAAGAATGATGAAACCGAAGTTTAGTTATTTGGTTAGGGGAGAAAAAGATAAACAGTCAGTCATCGCAAACTATATTATCTGTCAACAACTGTACATGGAGGCCCAGCTATATATGTTGGACGCAGAAAAACATTCAAAGGACAACAAGAGAAGTTGATGTCAATGCAAAGTACTTCATACCAGTACAGTTCAAAACTTTTATTATAGATATATCATATATCACACAACAAAAACTTACACAGTAGCAAATTACAACAACATATATAGACTGCCTGAAACAAGCTAGCCATGACTAGTACATTGTCACACTTAAACCGATTAAACCTTGGAACTTCTTCTACACAAGAAGACAATACTTTATCAAACCTTATAGATATATATATATATAAACAAGACAATAATTAAAAGCACCCAAGCCCCCCCTCCCCACCCCAAAAAAAAACTTAATTGTGTGCTTGGGGCTAGGGAGTAACAAGTGGCCTAAAACGAGGCCTCGAGACCATCATTATTCATCATCGTCATCATTTTTCGGCTTGATCTTATTATTCTTGTTGTTGATTGCAGAGGAAACATAATCAGCAACACACTCAGCCATCTTCTCACCCATCCTCGTACTCACAAACTTCTTTTCAGCAGGAAGCAGGCTTTCGTACTTCTTCTTACCGTTATTGCCACTCCCTTGAGTACTTGAATTACCCTTCTTGTCAGACATTATCTTTTGCTAAATGATAATCTCACTTATTGTATGTATATATATATATCAAATTGTTTTAGATGTTTTATTGTTCAAATGAACGCCTTCTTACATCCCTTTTTATACTAAATATAGACGTGTTAATTCTAATGTAAGCATTTTCTTAGAAATTATTGTGCAATTGTATGGAATAACTCAGTTCTAAGCTCATTTGCTGTTAACTTTCCCAGATTTTGAGAGCATTACATACAAATTAAAATGTATCTTGTTTTTATTTGAGCTTAATTTAGCGATACATGCCGCGGTGTGTGGGATACAAGACCATATAGAAGGGAATTTACGCTTAGTAAGGAACTCCGTATGTGGGAATGGTTGCTGTTGTGAGTGTAGGACTGTAGGAGAGGTGTGGGTGATTGTGAGTCGTGACTGTCTGTGGGGGTTTTGTGTGTGTGAAATAAGCTATTTTCCACGCACACGTTTATACTACATTGCTCGAAGTTGGGGGTGTAAATTTTATAAAATGTAAGAAATTATTGTATTTGTAAACATGTTAATTTTATATTGAATTAAATTTTATAAAATTAGATATTTTGTATATAAATGTAAAAATATAAAATTGTGACAAACAAGTTACCTTAGATTACAAAAATATTCATTGAAAAGGTTGTTAAAATTATATATATAGCACTGCCTAATATGAAATAATTCTGGAATTTTGAATTATTACTTGAAACGCTTCTTTTTTTCTCGTCACATACTGATAAATAGAAAGCTATAAAGCAAGACTATCAACCTATTGGTGCTTTGCCGAGTGATTTACCAAATGTTAAACTACATGTTCTGTTTGGAATGAGTGCAAGCTAGTAGCAAATTGTTGGGAATATTACAATCTAAACACAATAATGGACAGTTATATGATGATAATTAACAAGAAAAAGAAGATACCAATTACGAAACAAACACGAAGGCAAACAAAATATGAATCAGTAATTGTAAAGACGAGAGAAAAGTGGAAAACTTAGCTCTAAGAGAAACTTTATACATATACTGATAGAACCAAAATGAACAGCTGAGTCGCCAAGTCTTACAAGAAGTCTTGACTGTTCTTGAAGAAATAATTAACCCAGGGTTGCAGCAATATCACTTCCAATATAAAACAGCACAAAGTATTTCATCCACAGATACGTAACACTCAACAACGACTAGTACCTCAGTTCGCCCAAAAAACTATACGACTTTATATGTATGCGAGGTAGGAGAAAAATGCACACCTCCCCGATAACATATGTAAATTTTATTATATGCAGGGTAAAAGCAAGAGTCACACAACAACTAGATGTGCACGCCTCAATATATAGGCATCTTAAACTGCACTTCTCTTATTCTCTTCGATTTGGGATATAGTGTTTTACAAAGAAATAGAGTTTTGCAAAGATACAGATTTTATTTGTTACTTATATTGTTCAGATTAAGAAAATTTTAATATTGCAATATATATTTAAAGTCTGATTATTGAAATAACCCTTACTCAATATATTTAATATTAATATTAAATAATTAATATAAATAAATCAAATAAATTGCAATTAAAAGATATAAAATATTCAATAGAATCATGTGACATAAGCATTCCACTTACATTAGAAGTTGTAAACATTACTAACACAAAATGTTATATAAACTCATTATCTTTCTTTTACAAATTTAATGTGGGATAATCCCCGCATAACCCATTTCAAGCAAGTAACTTCAACTCAATTATTTTATATCTTCCACTAAGAAAATGTCTTAGATCCAAATATAAAAGTTTAAATCCTCATAGCAAGGAACAACCTTCATTAGATAGTTTCCGGAAATTACATCAAGAACATATATAAAATATGCCTTAAACTTTCCATTTTCTAACATTCCCCCACAAATCCATACAGTAATGCATATCAGTTTTCAACATGATTTGTTTTTCAGAGTCGGTAACCTTTTGGGTTTGAACCCTCCCAAGTCCCTTGCTTCGATGGCTACAGGATATAGATGGAATGTTTTACCTTGAATCTTTATTCGTTTGGTGTAACCATGCTCCATAGATGACGAAAAATCAAAGGCTATAGTGCTGATCTACGGCTTTGAGATGATAATGGTCATGTCTCGATTCTGTTCATCAAATACTCTAAGGAATAACCCTATCCTCTAATTGCCACCACACAATAACATTCGCTTAGCTGGGCATCTCAAAAAATATAGTGCCAACATCTCAGATACGCGAGTATCTAGATATTTGTAGTTGAGGTACTACTGAATCACCCTCACAACTTATTATTATCACATTGAATACACTTTGAGGGATCTCCTCTCAGGTGTATTGGGTTCTCGCTGTTGATAACTCAAAATGGGTTATTAGTTTTATCCCCAACCTCGACTTAAGGACAACAACATGCTCAAATCCCTTAGTCAAAGGAACAGTCAGGTTATCTTGAGTTCCAACAAACTCAATAGCAATGATCATATCAGACACTAGACCCCTTTATAGACTTTAGTCTAACTTAGATGTGTCTATTTGTTTTTACATTATACTTGTTACTGTTTATCTTATCGATAGTTGTACAACTTCATAATGAACAACAAGAGCAGGAAGCGGTTGGCTTACTACAGGAATCACAGACATACGTCCTTGCAACCATTCAGACTCCGTCCCTCTGGAATCTAATGCAGACAACTCAGCCTTAAAAGTAGACTGAATTATAATAGTCTGTCTAGCAGACTTTCAGGTTACAGCTCCACCCGCAAGGGTAAACACGTATCCAGTCACTCCTTTTAAACCAGATTTTTTAGCTATCCAACTTGCATCACTATATCCCTCTAACACTCTAGGAAACCTCATGTAATGCAAACCAAGGTAGATGGTGCATTTTAGACATCTAAGCACTTTATCAAGAGCATCCCAATGAGTCTTGTTTGGACAGCTTGTATATCGAGCTAACTTTGACACCAAAATATGAAATATCTAGTCTAGTATCATTAACAAGATATTGCAAACTACCAATAATATGAGAATATCTTAACTGATACACATGAACTCCTGACTTATTTTTGACAAACGCAACTTTTGAATCATATGGTGCGCTTGCGATTCTATAATTTGAATAACCATACTTCTCAAGTATAGATTTCTCTATATAATGAGATTGAGTCAGCTTGATACCAAGAATCACGTCAGCCTCACCCATATCTTTCATTTTAAAGTGCCTTTTCAAGAAACTTTTAGTCTCGTTAATAATCTCAATATTGGTTCCAAACAATAGTATGTCATCTACATGCAAGCACAAAATAACTTTTTTTTTAATCTCCTTTAACCTTATAATAGACACACTTGTCACTTTCATTAACCACAAAATCGAAAGTCAAAACAGTTTCATCAAACTTTTTGTGTCAGTCTCTAGGAGCTTGTTTCAAGCCATAGATAGACTTGACTAACTTACATACTTTTCTCTCATTACCAGAAGTAACAAATCTCTTAGGCTAATCCATATAAATATCTTCTTCAAGATCACCATGATGAAAAGCTGTCTTTACATCCATCTGATGGATGACCAGACCATGTACGAAAGCCAATGCTATAAGCAAATGATAAAATCACTTCCAAAGTCCTTGACCATCTTTGCATGCTTACTCCTTCTAGGTTCCTCTACTTCGATAGGGGTAGAGCTACTAGAAGGATCTACCCGCACATTTTTCATCCTTTCCACATGATCAGGAATGGAACTCGGTATGTGAGTGGGATCATCAATAGTTAGAGCTAAGATAGAAAACTGAAAAGATAGAAAACATTCGTGTTTGTATCTTTTCTATCTAGAAAAGTCAGATCTAAGTTTTCTATGTTTTCTCTCATCTTTACAGTTATTGATTCATATTTTTGTTTGCCTTAATGTTTGTTTCGTAATTGGTATCTGCTTATTCTTGTTAATTATCAACATATAACCGCCCATTGTTTTGTTTAGATAATAATATTCCTAACATCACCTTCCTACACCCCGAGCCCCACTTCCAGCATGGAGCTGGAAACAGATGACTTTTTCCTTTTTTCTTGCTTAATGAGCTTGAACATTATTGGTTGCACGATGAGCTTTAACCCCTTTAACAGCACAAAAACAGTGCACATACGTTAAATTGAGACACCGAATAATAAAATATATATAAGTCATTTTTCAAATCCAAGTAAATGAGATTTAAAATAAGAGTGTTTAGTTATAAATTTTCCAATAAGTTAATAATAAAAAAACTTAGTAAGATCATATATTATATTCTAACATTTTCATTTTTGGGTATGTTAAAATATAATATATAATCCTGATAACTCGGTCTACTTCTAAAATTAAATTGTAGAATGACCGGGAGCATATATCATGTTCCGAGAGCATAACATTGCCTTAATGACCCTAAAGTCATTTTTAGGTAATTACCTAAAATTAACATAAAATATAATAGAATGTTAAGTCTATTTTAGTAAATATATGATGGTGAATCCTATTATTATAAAAATGTCATCCATTTTTTATAATTAAAATGTATGTGACTTTAGATAATTTATCTATAGTTAACTTTAGCAACCTTTTGCTCATAACATAATAAGATTTTATCAATAAATTCAACTCCTAACATCTTGGAATTTGAGTAAAACTCATAACTCAAATATTAATCTAACATAATTATCGAAAAATACAAATTGATATTGATATTAAATATTATCTAAAATATAACAATAACAATAATATATATTATATGTAACAATAACCACGCTCCATAGACGACGACAAATCAAAAGCTATGGTGCTGATCTATGGCTTTAAGATGTTAATGGTCATGTCTCGATCCTGTTCGATGAATGCTTCGTGGAATAACCCTAACCTCTAATTGTGACCACACAATAACATTCGTTTAGCTGGGCATCTCCAAAAATATACTACCAACATCTTGAAACTTTTGCTAACTAGCAGTTACAGTACCTCTTGAGGTTTACAAGGGAAAGACTCAGATATTTGTAGTTGAGGTACTTCTGAATTACCATCACAACTTATTATTACCATATTGAATACACTTCAGGGATCTCCTCTCAGGTGTATTGGGTTCCCGCTGTTGATAAATCAAAATGGGTTGTCAGTTTCATCCCCAACCTCGACTTAAGGACAACAGCATGCTCAAACCCCTTAGTCAAAGGATCAACCAGGTTATCTTGAGTTCCAACAAACTCAATAGCAATGATCATGTCAGACACTAGTGAGTCTTGTATGGACTGCTTGTATATCTAGCTAACTTCGACATGAAATATGAAATATCTAGTCTAGTATCATTAACAAGATATTGCAAACTCCTAATAATCTGAGAATATCTTAACTGATATACAGGAACTCCTGACTTATTCTTGACAAGCGCAACTTTTGAATCATATGGTGTGCTTGCGATTCTACAATTGGAATAACCATACTTCTCAAGTATAGATTTCTCTATATAATGAGATTGAGATAAGGTTATTCCATCAACCGACTGAGTCAGCTTGATACCAAGAATCACGTCAGTCTCACCCATATCTTTCATTTAAAGTTCTTTTTCAAGAAACTTTTAGTCTCGTTAATAATCTCAATATTGGTTCCAAACAACAATGTATCATGCACATACAAGCACAAAATTACTTTTTTATCTCCTTTAACCTTATAGTAGACACACTTGTCACTTTCATTAACCACAAAATTGAAAGTCATAATAGTTTCATCAAACTTTTTGTGCCAGTCTCTAGGAGCTTGTTTCAAGCCATAAATAGACTTGACTAACTTATATACTTTTCTGTCATTACCAGAAGTAATAAATCTCTCAGGCTGATCCATATAAATCTCTTCTTCAAGATCACCATGAAGAAAAGTTGTCTTTACATCCATCTGATGGATGATAAGACCATATACGGAAGCCAATGCTATAAGCATTCAAATTGTTGTCATTCTTGCCACAGGAGAGTATGTATCAAAATAGTCAATGTCTTCTCTTTGCCTAAAACCCTTAGCTACCAGCCTAGCCATATACTTATCTATTGAGCCATCCGGGTTCATTTTTCTTTTAAAAATCCACCTACATCCTATAGTAGTACACCTAGGAGGGAGATCAACCAATTCCCATGCTCCATTAGAAATAATAGAGTCGATCTCACTCTTTACAATGTCTTTCCAATACCTTGACTCTGAAGATTCCATGCCCTTCAGCAAAGTCAAAGGTTCGTTCTCAACATTGTAAATGATAAAATCACTTCCAAAGTCCTTGACCACCTTTGCACGCTTACTCCTTCTAGGTTCCTCTACTTCTATAGGAGTAGAGCTACTAGTAGGATCCACCCCCACCTTTGTCATCCTTTCCACATGATCAGGAATGGAACTCGATATGCGAGTGGGATCATTATTAGTTAGAGTTAAGATAGAAAACTGAAAAGATAGAAAACTTTCGTGTTTGTATCTTTTTCTATCTAGAAAAGTTAGAGCTAAATTTCTATCTTTTCTCTCGTCTTTACAGTTACTGATTCATATTTTTATTTGTCTACGTGTTTGTTTCGTAATTGGTATCTGCTTGTTCTTGTTAATTATCAGCATATAACTGCCCATTGTTTTATTTAGATAATAATATTCCCAATATCACCTTCCTACACCCCGGAGCTGGAAACAGATGACTTTTATCTTGGTTCTTGCTTAGTGAGCTTGAACATTATTGGTTGCACGATGAGCTTTAACCCCTTTAGCAGCGCAAGAACAGTGCACAGACGTTAAATTGAGACACCGAATAATTAAATATATATCATTCATTTTTTAAATGCAAGAAAATGAGATTTAAAATAAGAGTGTTAAGTTATAAATTTTCCAATAAGTTAATAATAGAAAAACTTAGTAAGATTATATATTATATTTTAACATTTTCATTTTGGGTATGTTAAAATATAATATATAATCCTCATAACTCGGTCTCCTTCTAAAATCAATTAGTAGAACGACCGGGAGCATATATCATGTTCCGAGAGCATAACATGGCCTTAATGACCCTAAAGTCATTTTTAGGTAATTATCTAAAATTAACATAAAATATAATAGAATGTTAAGTCTATTTTAGTAAATATATGGTGGTGAATCCTATTATTACAAAAATATCATCCAGTTTTTATACTTAAAATGCATGTGACTTTAGATCATTTTTCTATAGTTAACTTTAGGAACATTTTTCTCATAACATAATAAGATTTTATCAATAAATTCAACTCCTAACATCTTGGAATTTTAGTAAAACTCATAACTCAATATTAATCTAACATACTTATGGAAAAATACAAATTGATATTGATATTAATTGTATTTAAAATATAAATTTAAAAATAATTATCCGATTTCGCAGAATAATAATAATAATAATAATAATAATAATAATAATAATAATAATAATAATAATAATCTCTTCTATCTATAATGGTCCACCATGTGTTTTGAGTGAAACAATTAATTCATTAAACATTTTATTCTATTCAAAATGACGGATGTACCCTTGTATCTTTTAATGAGTTACTTATTAAAATAAATTATGAGTAAAAGAATAATATGAAATTTGAGATATAAATATATTTTAAAAACTTGATCCATTTAATATAATCAAATTTAGAACACCCAATTTTCAAATAAATTTTGTATTATATATAAAAATTATTTAAATTTACATAAGACAAATAATCTTTAATCACCTAATTAGGTACAATCTAGGTAAATTAAAATATATAGTTATTTTAACATAAGTGATTTTTTAACAAAATAATTAACATGAGAATAATGTGAGATTCGAGATTTAGATATATTAAATAATTGGATTAAATGTATAAATAATTAAAATGTGATATTTAATATAAGATCAAACATATTATATAAAATAATTGAATTAAATTATAAAGTTAATATAAAAAAACTATTATTTGATAACGGAATAGTTGACACTATATATATGTGACATGAGATGTACTATATGACCGATCACATAAAACATAAAATACTTAAAATAATTGAATTTTGAACACACAATTTTAAAAATAAATTTTATATTGTCTATAAAGTTATTTGAATTTAATTAAGTAAATGGAAATTTCAAAATGGAAATGGAAATAATATATTAAAATAAAATTTAGATATTGAAATTGAGTTACATATTCAATTTTAAATCTAATATCTTGCATAATATATATGTTATGTATGTATTATAAAAAATATATTTTAAATATAAAAATGTATTTGAGGTCTATGATTGATTTGTTGATTATCCAAATTGTTATATTTGGATCATGTACTATAGCCTTACAAATTCGAAACTTAACCTCATTTTAAACAAGGTTTCGCAATTTAACATGAGTATCACATATGATATCATAACCAATTCTCGAAAACGTGATGCGTCAAGGTATCGGAAGTAGGGACACAAAGATTGATATTATCACACAATAGTTAGTGATTCAGAGGTTGAAATACGAAACCAACCACTATTATCCCACATTTACTAGAAATGTATGATATGTGTCTGTGATGTATGGACTATTTATTCGATGAGCTCATGGGTAATCTGTTTGACTTGACAAGGACGTAAAATATTGAAGTAGAGGAGTTTGTAACACCTCATTCCCATGTTGAAATATACGGAGACTTTAATCAGGGTATAAACTAGAGTATTACTATTAAGTTTACCAATGAATCATGAGCTTTTTGAAGGTCAGCGACAGGCTTGCGTATTACTCAAATTGTTATATTTGGGAAGGTGCACTCTAACATTATGTGGGATATGATTACTTAACCTGATTTTGAAAAGTGTTCGAGATTTGACTCAGCTGTCACATCAAATTGTTTTATTTGGAAAAGTGCACTCTAACGTTATGTGTGATATGATTACTTAACCTGATTTTGAAAAGAGTTCGAGATTTGACTCAATTGTCACATGTAGTATTAATGCCGAGTGTTGGTCCCTGATATTGTAGAAGGGGAGGGGGGGTTGAATACAATATCTTAATTTAATCACAGAATATTAGATTTAAAAATATTACTTTAATTTCTCGCGAAATATTAATTTTAATAAAATACTGTTCAAGTAGAAGATATGATTTTAACTTGAAAAGTATTACAAAATTAATATGTTGATAGTTTATATAACTGATTAAATGTCTAGAATGATTTTGACATGAATTGTTCTGATTTAAAAATTATATTCAAACTTGCACAGAAATCTGTGAATATTACAATGCAGACAAATTTCTGAATTTGAACTGTTTTTTCTTTTTATGAAAAATGAAGCTCAAGCCTCATATTTATAGAGGTTGAAAAACTAGCTTGACTCTTCCAATATGACTCTTTAAAGATTAGAAATAACACTTGTATGACTCTTGAAAAAGCAGGGTATGACTTTATAAAATACGGTATGACTCTTGAAAATTCGATATGACTCTTGAAGAATTCGGTATGACTCTTGAAAAGTCATATTTGGATTTTCTTTAATTAAAAAAATTGGTATGACTTATTTTAATTAAATAAAATCATTTCAGCATGACTTTTAGAAAAGTTGCTCGGTATGACTTTGTATCACTCAGTATGACTCTTTAATTCACTCGGTATGACTTGCTTCAACTGCATGCTTTTCTTTTCTTTTCTTCTTTGTGTGGACACGTGGCATGCACTCATTGGTTCGTTAAAAAAATCTCCTCCCATTTCAATTCAAAAACCAAAGGGGCCTATTTCGTCTTTTAGTGAATAGGCTCCGTAGAAATGTTTTTCGACCTGCATAACTTATAATCTTTGATTAATAAATAATAAATTTAATTCAGAAATTATAAAAATAAATATCTAATATTATTTAGATATTTATAAATATAATTTACTAAATAAATAAAATATTTATTAATTAAATAAATCTTTACGCTCTAAGCTGCGGTCTTCTGAACGTCTAGAACCGAACTCTTTTTGACTTGGAAATGATAAATCAATTCTGACCGGGGTTCCACTTTTACGAATATATGAATTTGCATTTCTTCCGTGTCAATTCTTTTTCCGTCTTTTCTACAAGTCAGTACTGTCAGACATGTTTAGCTGTTTCTACAGTGACAATTAGAAGTACCTCTGTTACTGAATTAATCTTACTCTTTAAACTAGACAATACTTCTTTTCACCACTGCATGTACCCAGTCAAATATTCAATCTTGGATTCTGACTCTTGTACACTGCATTCCAAACAAACCTGTATCCCTTTGAGTTTCCAGCTTCTGTCTTCTGTCATTCTAAAATAATTCTAAAATAATTAATCCTTTAATTAATTTAAGAAATAAATTAATTCTGAGTGAATTAATTTACTAATTAAATTAGCTAATTAATTTAATTAATTAATATAGAATTAAAATAAAGTCTTGACTGTAGGACTATTGTTGATGTAGATAAAACTCTTCTGTTCTTCAACAATAATCTTTCTAACCATTTGAACTTTTTGATGATGAATCTTCACTGACATTGTTAACACCCTGTGCACTGGTCAGGTTCACGGATGACCAACTACAATGTCGATTCTCATTTCTACTATAGTGGTCTTTGTGTCTTGTCTTGTTTCTAGCTATGTCTTCAATATTTCTTTTCTTGGAATCTATTTGTAGTAGGCACTTGGAATCTTCTGTATCTTCTGAACTCTTCTGAAATACTACTCCTTTATTTTTTGCCGATGCTTGAACATATTAATGAACTTCTTCCGGTGTAGAGTAGCAGCTTCATTAGAATACTTCTGATATTAGGATTTTTTATGTCTAGTTGACTGTCTTTATCTTGATTCCTGTTTGGTATTTATTATTTACTTCTCTTTATAGCTAGAGTTGAGTTTTCATCTAATTATTATAAATAGGCGTAGTCATATGCCTTTCACCGAGTCTCGAAATCTAATCAAGTCCTAAATTTGTATCCATATATATGTTAAGAAAAAACCGTTAGGAATCTACATGTAAATTGATGATAACTTTAATCTTAGAATCATAGATCGGAAATTTTAATTGATGTAACTGATCAATTGATATGAAAATTATAAATACCAATTGATCAGGAAACCATTTATCAATTGAAATGTTTTTGTGAATCAACTAATAATTTGGATTGTAGCATTTGTGTACTTAATCTATTTCAATCAATAAGGTGTAAGTCAATTGATATTTTCCTCATCAATTGATGTTAGAGTCGATTGATGTAGGTCATCAACTAATGTGTAACTTAGACTGTCTAATTGTAATTATTTGAAGACAAGAAATTATACAAGTGAAGGATGATGAGTTGATATTGAAGCATCGATGGATAGAAGATCAATTGAAGAAACCAAGTCAAGTATTGAAGATCATCAGCTGATATGAAGACCCATCGATTAATATATCGATTGATAATATCTATCAAATGCTTTAACTGTGAATTGGCTGATCATTTATCAAATGAGTGCAGAAAACCAAAACAAGAAAAGGCAAAGTCATATGATGGTATTGACTACAAAAAAAAATACTTTGACCCGCTTAAACAAAAAGAAAAGGCAGCATCATCATCGTTATCATTTTTCGGCTTGATCTTAGTGTTTTATTCTTGCGTGCTTTGGTAACAGATTGAACGAGGAACTTACCCATCATGGTACTGACATGTGTCCTTGGAGGATGTAGCAAGCTCTCGTTCTTCTTCTTCTTTTTCTCATTCTTATTCCCACCATTGTTTGAAAAAGCCTCTTTGCCAACCATGTTTGTGTGTACAAATATTTATAACCTATCTATATTTACGCAACTGTTTTTAAAGATCATTGTGTTATTATAATTCATACAACGGAAAACACAACTGTTGTTAAATATTATACAACTGTTTTACAAAAATATTGTTTTATTAGAATTCATACAACATGTCAAATAACTATTGTTAAATGATGCACAACTGTTTTATTATACTATTATTTTCTTAAAATTCACACAAGTGTTTTTGATATCATTGTTCGTTAATATGTCATACAACAATTTTTAAAACGAATAAACAGTTGTATAATGAGCTAGATTTTTTAAAAAATTTAAAAAAAATATTTCTTTATGAATTTTGATTTTTGTATCCTATAACTTGAAATATATATTTATAATATGGATATGTATATATTTGTGAATACTAACTACCTATTCTTGTAGTTTCAACATGAGAATATGTATACCTTTTATGTTACGAGTTATAGACAATCACTTGGTGGTAAATCTATAATTATGTCATTATTAAAATTAAAATTAATTTTTTCGATGATCGGACCGTACCGATGTTAAGATCAATATGTATTAGTCATGTATACAAAAAAATCAATATATTTTAAATTTGTTTTGTATGTTTTTTTAAAAAAACTAGTCAAAATCGTAAATAAACAATTTTCGTCTTATTATAAAAAGGTATTTTTTGTCTTGTAGTGTCAAACAGACAACGTTTTTTTAACAATTGTGTTGTATGAGTTAAAAAAATACATCGGTTTTGAATGTAAGACCGTTGTAGAATAAAATATTGTATGAAATGAATTGAGACAATGATTCTAAAAAAACCATTGTCTTAATTTAATTAAGACAACAGTTTTTAAAAAGAAAAAACCATTGCATTATGAGTTAGATTTTTTTTAAAAATTAAAAAGATTAAATTATTTTATAAATTTTGATTTTTGTACCTATAAGTTGAATAATAAATTTATAATGTTGATATGTATGCATTTATATTGTTTGTGAGTACTAAGTACCTAGTTTTGTGGTTCAGACATGAAAATGAGTATGCATTTTATGGTACAAGGACCTAGGCAATGACTTTGTGGTAGATCTACAATTTTCACATTATTAAATTAGTAAATACAATAAAATCCTTAAAATTTAATACTTCATAAATTAATAATCTTTTTTGAAATAATAATTTTTCCTTGACTTAATAAAAAAGAGTATTAAAAATTATCAATATTAGTAAGTTAATTAAATAATATTTTTTCAATAAATTCTAAATACAAATAATACATAATAATAATAAAATAAGTAGAGTAATCATGTATTATAAATTTCAGTAATATATTAAAACTAATATTTCTTAATTTAAAATGAGTCATGGGTAAAATAAGAAGTTTTGGAATAATGCATGTCTTATTCAACTATTATATATGTAAAAATAAAGATATATTATATTAATGTTCATGTTTAGTATTGTAGTTTATATTAAAATCGAGATTTTTTAACCAAAAAAATAAATACAAGGGGTTTTAAAAATTTTAAGTTTAAAATTTTATTTATTTTTATTGAAATACAGAGTTCTGGGTGTTTAAATTAATAGGTCACATTTTTACTATAATTAGATACATAATATAATTTGCAAGTAAAATTACTTACAATTTTTTTATTAATTTTAGATATTTAATAAATATATAAAATACTATTGTTTACGTACACACTAATTAGAAATATATCTATAAACATATGCTTGCAATGGATGTTTATTGGCTCAAAGTGCATCACAAAGATCTACTCAAGCTAAAGATTGGAACGGTTAATTTGAATTAGGGATTTAATCTCCACCATCCAAAATGAATTCATACAAATATGATATAACAACTTCATTCTCTTTTTCTATCACTTATGCCTCTTTTTCTCTCTAACCCTAGACTCTTCGAAAATCCGATGGCCACCATCATCCCCTGCAAATCCCCCTTTCTCCCTCCCAAAAAAATTGAACTCCCCCCAAACCAAATTCCCCTCAAACCAAATTTCCCCATAACTATCTAGACACAGATCCTGACTATCACATTTATTTACAATTTATTTCTCATTTCTCATTTCAGCTCTAGATATATGACAATCAAGATGTTGATGATACTATTGTTCATCAGTAGGTAAAGCTTGGTAATTGTTGACCTAATTCAGAAGCTTGGTAAGCTAACCTCTTTTCATATTTGTAGTTTGTATAAGTGCCTGTTTGTCGACTCTCCCCTATTTCTCATAGTACGTTTAGTTATTGTATTAATTGTATGATTTAGCTAGTGAAAGTAAGATTTGGGTTTGTGTTGTTTTATTAGCAGAGACTGGTGGAGTTGTGTGTGGTTTGGATAAAGGAGTCAATGCTAGCAGTATATGCCTAATTCTCAATATTTGTGGTCTTATTCGTGTGTATGTGTATATATGTTTTGTAGTATTCACTTATGTATCCTGATTTGGATTATTCTTTTTTGCTTTGTTGATGTTGTATATGTTTTCTGCTTGGGACTGGTATTATATGTTTGATAAATATTGATTACATATTTTGATTATAACTATAGTAAGATGATGTTATTTTTCTTTAACTAGTGATCTCTTTTCATATTTGAATGTTGATAAATCAAGCCGGTAATGTGATTCATTTAGGGTAAATGGACTCTATTTGTCATTTGGGGTAAGTGGTCTCTCTTTGAAAAACCCACTAGTGAATGACATCTCATCGTCATGGAAATGT
Organism: Oenanthe sinensis; assembly: GCA_028671895.1. Classification (NCBI taxonomy): domain Eukaryota; kingdom Viridiplantae; phylum Streptophyta; class Magnoliopsida; order Apiales; family Apiaceae; genus Oenanthe; species Oenanthe sinensis. The sequence continues at coordinate 21,330,393 of CM053801.1, forward strand.
TTCCTGTAGCCATTTCTGATTTGTAAGTGGTCTTTATTATGAGAAGTGTTTTTCATCTTTTATCTTGTAAGTGCCTGTTTGTCCACTCTCCCCTGTTTCTCATAGTTTAACTATTAGTGAGAGAATGATTTGGGTTTGTGTTGTTTTATGACCAGAGACTGGTGGAGTTGTGTGTGGTTTGGGACTTGAAAGTGGGTAAAAGATCAGTCTGCTTGGAATCGGTCTGAAGGAAGAGATCACATACTTCCAGTTCACCATCCTAGCTTAGTCTTTCAAGTCTGTTCGGAAATATATAAAGAATGCTATTTGGCTACTACCAGATATAGACTCCACCGGAAACTGGTCAGTATCTAGATCAACTGTAAGCACATGTCCATTATTATGGTATATTTTGAGCACATATATAATTGCACTTAATGTGTCAGGTACAAGCCTGGACAAGTTTTACTTGAAAAGGACCTTATACTTCCTTACGTTGCCAATCTCGATTTGAGTCTGCAATTAGTTTGTAAAGACATGGTTATGATACTATATGGTTCATCTGGCTTCTATGAACAATTTTTTTGTAGCGGCACTAACATAAAATTCACAGTTTTATTTATTTCTTGGGAGATAGTACAAGTTGAATGATACTAGGATTGCAAAAATTAAAAGAAATTAAGGCTAGTGATTTATCAATAATGATATAACAAGTAATTGCAAGTCAATTTGATATGAGTGGTTTGAGTATTTTTAACCTTTTGGATCACGTTGACTTGAAATAAAGTGCTGAATTTGGACTCTTTTCCTTTAAATCATCGTTGATGTACTTCAGATTATGATACTTGGTTGTGTAGGGTCTTCTGAGTTTTTAGTAGGAGAGCCTAATATGTAACCTTTCAGGGAGGAAAGATACGTGCTAAGCTTGTCGCAGAACTTAATCATGCTGACGATGTTGTTATAGAGGAAGGGACTGCAGGAGAGGTAGGGAAAGCAGCAGCACATCATGGTATGCGTACGTAAGTGTCAACTTATCTGTAAATGCTACCTCACAATGCATTGTCCATTTGGGATTTTTTTTACAAGTAAATATGTTGATTTCTGGAAGTGATCATGTTTTGTGTAGGATCTATAGACTATAATATTTTTTGTGCGAGTTTGATAGTCTAATGTTTGATAAATATTAATTACAGAGTTTGATTATAACTATGTGTTAATAGTATATGTAGAATCAGTGTAGAATGAGAAGAGTTTGCTCAATTACATACATTACATAAGTAGTGAGTTTGATAAAATATTGTTTCTGCAATCTTCATTTGTTCTGCTGTGTGAATCAGAAATTGATTATTGAAGTGAATTGTTTTGTTTTTTTCCTCATCCGTCACAAGGAGAAGTATATTAATTAGTATATGGATCATTCTGCTAGTGATCTTATACATCTTATACATTTTATTTTGATTTCTAGACAGAGTGGTCCATGCTTTAAATCTCAACTTGAAAGCCATGGGTGCATCTGTAGCCCAGCCACATAATAGATGTAATTCTGACAATGCAAGTAAGTTATGGTAAGATTTCACTTATTTTTTGTTACCTTGAATGTATAATATATATTTCATGGGTAATGTTTAAGCAATCGTGTTTGTTTATAAACGCAGAAGCATCTATCAAGTATCTGAATCCTGTTATAATGGCAGAAACATAAGTTCAAGCTCAATAAAGACGAAATGCAGTAGCAGCTATGAAGTATCAGAATAGTATTCTAACAATGATTTGATTCTAACAAGTATAATAGGGTTTTTCTGATAGTATTGATGTTAGACATAGACATTTAGTTGCATGTTGTAATTCTCTTTGATAACTTTTATATATTAAACCATAGTTTCAATTGTTAAACACTTATGTATTTCAATTTCTTTTTGAGACAATAATATAAAACACTTGTCTATTTCAATTATGTTTTGAGACAATGATATAAAACACTTGTCTATTTGAAAAACGAACCATTATTACATTGAATTCTTACAACAGAAATTGAGTTACAAACCATTGTAACAACTGGGTGTAGTCAACAGATTCTTATTTACGAACCGTTGTGTTCATTATCTTTAGACATTTCGTCCTTATCGTGGAACCATTGTGATAATGTGATCTCAATAATGGTTTTTATTTTAGAAGCTGTTGAATATAGAAAGGAAGAACAACACTTCCTTTTACAGGAACTCTTGTGTTAAAGAATAATAAACATTGTTCTCATATTAACAAACGCTTGATTAACTGCAAGTCCTACAATAGTCAATTTACCAAAATCGTTGTATATACCACCCTTCTAACAACATTTTTTCATGATCTTGTTGTTGTCTTGCTTAAAGACAGACAACGATCACGTATCGTTGTGTGATCTATGTATCAGACGGCGGCTCAATATTCAACGATTTTTCATGGTATCACACAACGGGGGGAAACGCTTGTATAAAGCTGTTTTTCTTGTAGTGATGTATCTAGATAATCTTACTTCTTTTGTATGTTTTGTGAATCATATGAAATCCTTGAATCACCTTTTATACTAAATATGACGCGGTGATTTTTAATGTCTTTATTTTTCTGAGAAATTGAACCTTATGTGTGAACTCGATTAGCTAGGGTGAAGCACATTCACTATTCTCTCACTCCATCACTCTCTTTCTCTCTCCTTTAGCTTGTGTGCGTGGTTAAGGTAAAAACCTTAGGTTCATATCATGTTAGGGCAGCAAAATCCATTGTGTGACAGAATGAACGATTTCTATCAATGAGATTATCCCAGGTTTCTTCAACGAAATTGCATAATAATTAGCAATGCAGCAAGTTGATATTAAGGTGAATTTGCTAATCATTTTCCTAGATCTTTTGGAAGCATATATACAACCTATTAATTGTTACTCATGTGCCGCTTATTACATGAACAAGAAAGAGTGTGTATTTTACTCAGAAATGCACGTGGTGATGGACATAAATACATACTGTGTCATTTCTGAGTAAATACACACTCTTTAATTTAATTTCTGAGTAAATTAATCTGTGATGTGTGTTTATTTTAATTTTAGCACACTTATGTTATTTATGTCCATTACCGCGTGTGGGATAGCAAAGAGCTTAGTGTGTGAATGTGACTGTTGCTGTATCGGGATGATGTGTGTGAAGGTGACTGTAGTCTGCAGGTGTGGGTGGGTATTGCATTTGTGCTTCTCCAGCAACATTCATTACACAATTAGGAAATAGCTAGTGAAGTTGCATTGTGTTAAGTTACCGACCCTTCTAAAAGCTCAAGATAAAGAAAGTACTTAGAAGGACTTGATAAGATCTTAATTATATTACATCTTAGCACTCTTCACACATTATTACACACCTGCATATATTTAACCACTAACATACATTAGAGCAAGAAAACTTAAGTACTTTTGGTTGGTTGAAATGATATTTTACTTTGTTATAGAAATTATTAAGAAAGTACTATTAAGAATGAAAGCTCATTTTAAATAGTTGTCTGGCCGAAGAATGAAAAGCATGGGCGAATATAAACCCTGGTTTGTTTAACCGGTACCAATAAACCAGTACCAAATCGGCATTTCTGTTCTTGATAAGGTTATATAGTTCAAATTTTGTGCTCCCTCCGTCCCAAATTAATTATCTTATTTAACTTTTCTATGATTAATTTGACCCAATTTTGATTGAGAATTAAAAATTGTGCTTATATATTTTCAAAAACCTGAAATATACATTTTAAAATAAATTAAATATACTTTTCAATGAAATACTTTTTATAATTTTTTTCAATTATATATTATATGTAATTTTCAATCAAAGTTGAGTCAATTTTCTTTCAGAAAAGCTAAACAGGACAGATAATTTGGGTTCAAGAGAGTATTTCATAATTATTAAGATTGGAATTAAGATAACACTTTCTTACATCATTTTTTTTTTTTGAAAAGTCCTTAAATCAAATATTATATAAAGTTTGTATGATTAAATTTAAAAAAAATTAATTAAACAAACTCATAATCACTTATGTATGATTAACTTATATAGATGTTATAAATAATATAGTTGAACAGAAAAATTATCCACACAACTTTAGAATGTTCATATCAATTGTGTAGAAGATGAACCAGAGATGTGTTATATGCATGCTGTATGCATATAGCCATTGAAACCCATAGCAAACAAAAATGAGTTAGGCATATAGCCATTGAACCAGAGATGTGTTAAATAATATGATTAAATTTGTATGGAAATTGGTCTTGAGGTTGCATTAATAATCTCAGGTCCGAACTGACCTCAGGATTAGCTAGTTAGGGAGGCAAATGCATGAGCTTTGCCTGTGTGGTTTAATATCAAATTCCAGGGCCCAGATATATGGCATATAGACCACATATTGGCAAATGTAAAGCCTATGGATTATTCAATATCTACATCCGCTACCCCCAAGTGAAAGTATAGGGGGGAAGTATATTTTGGCATGTTAATTGAATAGTTTGGTGCCTCTACTAACTTTCAATTTCATTGGTTATTTGAATTTAGTGTTGGAATCTTATAAACAAGCTTATTGTTGATTGGCTGTTATAAGAATCATATAAACAAGTGTAACTGTAGTAAATACAAGCTTATTGTTGATTGGTTATTTTTTTTTGTATGTATAAAATATGCCTATCAATAATCAACCTTGTATCTCCATAGCTTTATATGTTTTCTGAATGAAATGAAAGCCCTTAGGATAGCGTTATACTCATATGAACTCACTCCTAAATAAGATCTTATGTCACGATCTTCTTGGAAATTATGGTGATGCATTTGTGTAAATTCAGTCCTAACATTCACATTTCTGATGCTCGATTAGTGCGAGTGAATGAGACAGATTCTAGCTTTAATTAGTTTAGCCCAGCGGAAGAGTTACATAAGGGCTAGTGGGGTCATTAGCACATGACCCCACTCACTAGGCATAAATATATTATCGAGAAGTATTAGTTTTAATCCTACTTCAGCCCCACAAGTAGTGTTTTCTAGCTACGATACTGATATAGGCTGCCTACCGTCCATTGTTGTATGACAGAACAGTAGGTTTCTGGCTATAGATAAAATTTCCATCCAATTTCTTCTAAGGAAATGCATAGAAATTTTATGGAAAGAAATTAATGTTTCAGGTGTATTTGTTGTTAATTTTCCTACAGCTTAATTGAAAACATACATACAAGCTTTCCGAGGATTGTATGAACATGAGAAACCAGAGGATTTAATCTGTAGCTTGTCTCATTTGAGCTCAATTTCGTAAATCATATCACCCGCGTATGGATAGCAAGAATCTTTGTGTGTGGTGGGTTTTGTCGTGGTTGTAAACACGGAGAGGGAGAGGGGGAGGGGGGTTTAGCCTTGTAGGAAACAAGATTAAATTTGTGTGGAAATTGGTCTTGAGGTTGCATTAATAATCTCAGGTCTGAACTGACCTCAGGATTAGATAGTTAGGGAGGGAAATGCATGAGCTTTGCCTGCGTGGTTTAATATCAAATTCCATGGCCCAGATATATAGCATATAGACCACATATTGGCAAATGTAAAGCCTATGGATTATTCATTATCTACATCCGCTACCCTCAAGTGAAAGTATAGGGGGAAAAGTATATTTTGGCATGTTTGAATAGTTTGGTGCCTCTACTAACTTTCAATTTCGTTGGTTATTTGAATTTAGTGTTGGAATCTTATAAACAAGCTTATTGTTGATTGGCTGTTATAAGAATCATATAAACAAGTGTAACTGCAGTAAATACAAATAGTGGGGTTTTGCTTAAACTTTAATCTGCAGACTTTTAACCACAAATTTAACACATTTTAGATTAACAAACTGAAGAGATAACGGATATTGGTGCTTAACGGATAAAGAAATCACCTAATGTTGTAAAATAACAATGATCGATTACAAATAGTACCTTTATACTGTTGGAAACGAAATGGACCTCACAAGTGTTTAAACTTGATTTAATTTAAACACACACCCTCACAATATATGTATAACATATAATAAAAACAATAAAACAAAAAAGCACAACTTTTTATTACAACACAAGACAATAAGCTATAGCTTATTTCCTTCCCAGAGCTTCTGCTCTATTTTTTCACCCTATCTAAATTGTTTCTCACGGTGCACTTATGATCACAGAAGACCAGCCTATTTATAGGCTTTAGATATACTGCATTACATCATGGCATACTTCACATACTATTTATTGCTACAGTACAATCCAGTTATTTATGTATATCAAATGTCAACAACCTACCTTAAAATAAGGCTTCATCATTTACTAAAAAAAAACTCTACCAGAATCTTCTTTGTTTCACATGTGTGTTCCACCTTTTTTTCTTCAATTTACATTTGAGCCGTGTATTGTATTTTGCATAGCCCCCATTCATAAAAACACAGCTGCATGGTGATCACACGTATTTGACTTGCATGAAGATGAGATTCTTCCGCTCACCATATTTTCAGGACTCTAGCTTGTCTTACATACGTGCATGTTATAACCTAGCTGCCACCTTATTCTTTTGCCATAATATTAATGCATCTATTAAACATAAACACCCAGTTGTTATTATTATTACGAGTTTGAATTCTAACACTCCCCCTCAAACTCGAATTTCCATCCCTAGTTTCTTTTTCATTTTTCCAAACACGTCCGGCTTTAATGGCTTTGTAAATATATCCGCTAAATTTTCTTCGGTCCTGCAGTGCACCAGCTCCACATTTTTATCATTCACTTGCTCTCGAATAAAATGATATTTTATATTGATGTGCTTGCTTCGACTATGGGACACTGGATTTTTCGCGAGTGAGATAGCAGATTTATTATCCACATAGATAGTAACCGGATCCTCCTTTGCAAGATTTAACTCGCCCAATATGTAGCCCAACCACATAGCTTGACATGCGCACGCTGCTGCTGCGATGTATTCTGCCTCACATGTTGAGAGGGCAACTGTTTGTTGCTTTTTCGATGACCACGAAAATATTGCCGAACCGATATGAAAAGCATATCCTGAGGTGCTTTTCCCGTCATCCAAGTCACCACCATAATCACTGTCTGAGTAGCCAACTAATTTTGAATCTTGAGAATGTGTATAAAATAATCCATGATCAAGCGTACCTTTAATGTATCTCAAAATTCGTTTAGCTGCCATGAAATGATCTTGCTTCGGCTTTTCCATGTACCTACTAACCAGTCCAACTGCATACATAATATCCGGATGAGTGAAAGTTAGGTACCTCAGACTTCCGACTAAACTTTTGAACAATGTCGGATTTACCGACTCCCTTGTTGAATCAATTCTGAGCTTTATGCTTGCTTCTGCTGGCGTGCTCACTGGCTTGCATTCTTCCATTCTGAATTTCTTTAAAATCTGCTCCGCATATTTTTTCTGAGACATAAAAATCCCATCTTTGCTTTGCTTCACTTCGACTCCAAGAAAATACGACATTTGACCAATATCTGTCATCTCAAATTCGTTAGTCATAACTTTCTTAAAATCATCAAACATACCAGGGTTGTTTCCGGTAAAGATCATGTCATCCACGTACAAGCACACAATCATAATATCTCCCCCTGAATTTGTTTTGGTGTAGAGTGCATGCTCGTATGGACTTTTCACAAAACCATTTTTCTGAAAATATTCATCAACCCTTGTGTTCCATGCTCGCGGAGCTTGCTTCAAACCATATAAGGCTTTCTTCAGTCTGTAGACTTTATCTTCCTGGCCATTCTGAACATATCCTTGAGGCTGCTCAATGTAGACTTCTTCTTCGAGATAGCCATTCAAGAATGCTGACTTAACATCCATCTGAAAGATCTTCCACTGGTTCTGAGCTGCAATGGCTGTAAGAAGTCTGATGGTATCTACTCGTGCAACTGGAGCAAACACCTCATCATAGTCAATGCCATATCTTTGCTTGTAGCCTTTAGCCACTAACCTTGCCTTGTGCTTTTCCACTTTGCCTTCTTGATTCGTCTTTGTCTTGTAGACCCATTTGACACCAATTGCTTTGTGTCCTTCTGGAAGATTTACCAGCTCCTAAGTATCATTCTTCTTGATTGCACCAATTTCTTCATCCATGGCTTTGTTCCATTTACTTTCTTCAGAAGCTTCCTCAAATGTCACTGGATCACATTCTGCCATTAAACAAAATAATGAATAATCAAATGTGGTTTGTACCGGACTTGTTGCATCATAGATGTCATTCAGACTCCGCATTTTTCTTGGTGCTCCCCCTGAACTGTTGCTACTGCTGCTTCCTGAACTCGATGGTGTAGAGGCAGGAGTTTGTTGAGTTGGACTTTGTGGAGGAGTTGGATCATCATCTTCATCATTTTCAATGTTGGAGTCATCACCATCATTATCATCATTAAAAAACAGACCTGCAACTTTTCTTTCTTCCTCGCTCCATCTCCAGTAATCTGATTCATCAAATTCAACATCACGAGAAATGATCAAATTCTTTGTTAGTGGATTATAGAGTCTATAGGCCTTGCTTCTCTTGTCATATCCGGTAAAGATGCATTTTTCGCCTTTATCATCCAGCTTCTTTCTCTTTTGATCAGGAACATGTGCATATGCAATACATCCGAAAATTCTGAGATGTACAACTGATGGTTTGCTACCACTCCATGCTTCATTTGGAGTTTTGTTTCTGACACTTTTTGTTGGACAGCGATTCAGCAAATAAACTGCACATAGAACAGCTTCAGCCCAGAAAGTTCTTGGCATGTGCTTCGCTTTCACCATACTCCTTGCCATGTTTAGAATGGTGCGATTCTTCCTCTCTGCAACTCCATTTTGTTGAGGAGTATATGTCGTTGTCAGCTGATGATTAATTCCATGTGCTCTGCAGAAGCTTTTAAATAGATTTGAAGTATACTCGCCTCCTCTGTCTGATCGGAGTACCTTCAAATATTGGCCACTTTGCTTTTTTGCCAAAGCTTTGAACTCCTTGAGTTTATCAAGAGCCTCCGCCTTTTCTTTCAAGATATAAACCCAACTTTTCCTGCTAAAATCATCAATAAATGTTAGGTAATATCTATTTCCTCCAAGAGATGTAACATCAAATGGACCAGCAATATCTGTGTGAACTATCTCCAATGGCCTCCTAGCTCTCCATGATTTTCCAACGGGAAAACTTTGTCTGTGTTGCTTCCCCTTGACACATGCTTCACACAAATTTTCTGGTTCGTTGATTTCTGGCAAACCGTCCACCATTTTTGTCTTTGACAATAATTTCAAGCCAGAAAATCCAAGATGACCAAATCTTAAATGCCATAACCACGAGTCATTTTTAATGACCGACTTTAAGCACTTATGCACCTTCGTCTGCATATCAAGCGTGAATAGACGATTCCTTGACATCTCCACATTGGCAATTAATTCTCGAGCTTGATTTATGATAATAAGAGAATTATCATGCATCTGAATATTATATCCTTTCTCCACTAGCTGACCAAGACTGATGATATTATTTTTCAAAGCAGGTAAATAATACACATCATTTATATATTTCTTATCACCTTTATTTGATATAATCGTAACAGTACCTTTCCCTTTGACTGGAATCTTAGACGAGTCACCAAATGTAACTTCTCCGCTGATGGTGTCGTCTATCGTCGTAAATAAATCCTTATGACCACACATGTGGTTGCTGGCGCCCGAATCAAGATACCAAGTATTTTTCTTGCCTTCTTCATCTCCTTTGTAAGTGAGAAACATTGCAGTGCCAACATCTCTATCTTCTTTTGCCGCTGCAAAATGACTGCTTTCTTCCACCTTCGGGAATCTACACTCATAACTGAAATGGCCATACTTATTACAATTATAACACTGAAATTGAGACTTGTCACCTCTTTGTTGAAAACTGCCTCTTCCTCGGCCTCTAAAATTTTGACCACGACTAGATGGCTGATAACCTTCATTTTTCTGGCCTCTGTTGAACGGTTGTCTTCCTCGTCCTCGTCCACCTCGGTAGCCTCCTCTAAAGCCACCTCTTCCACGAACATAATTGCTACTGCCTGAGCTTTCACCGATGGACACCTTACTTTGCAACGCCTTTTCCAAATGGCTTGTATCATCATATTGGTTCATCCGGGACTCGTGGGCTTGAAGAGAACCTATGAGCTCATCAATTGAAATTTTGGACAAATCTTTTGACTCCTCGATTGATGTAACAACATAATCAAATTTTCGTGTTAACGAACGTAGAAGCTTTTCCATCACCCGAACATCATCGAGACTTTCACCATTCCTTTTCATTTCATTTGTCACCATTTTCAAACGCGTAACAAATTCTCCAATATTTTCTGAACTTTTCATTTTTAAATTTTCGAACTCTCCGCGTAGTACCTGGAGCCGCACCTTTTTAACTTTTTCGACACCTTGGAATGATTTCTGCAAAATCTCCCAAGCGTCTTTTGCTGTTTTGGCTTCAGAAATTTTTTCAAAGGTTGATTCGTCAACACCTTGAAAAATAGTAAACAACGCCTTTTTATCTTTTTTCCGGGACTCCTTTAACACCGCCTTCTCGGCATTCGGAAGAGCTGCTTCTACGGTAGCATCTTCGGGCTCGTTGTATCCACTTTCAACAATATCCCAGTTATCGTAGGAACCGAGTAACACCTTCATTTGAATACTCCAATTTCCATAATTTGTAGCCGTCAATTTTGGAATTTGGGTCTGCATCATATTCGCCATTTTTTTCTCGAACAGAACCTGGCTCGGATACCACTTGTTGGAAACGAAATGGACCTCACAAGTGTTTAAACTTGATTTAATTTAAACACACACCCTCACAATATATGTATAACATATAATAAAAACAATAAAACAAAAAAGCACAACTTTTTATTACGACACAAGACAATAAGCTATAGCTTATTTCCTTCCCAGAGCTTCTGCTCTATTTTTTCACACTATCTAAATTGTTTCTCACGGTGCACTTATGATCACAGAAGACCAGCCTATTTATAGGCTTTAGATATACTGCATTACATCATGGCATACTTCACATACTATTTATTGCTACAATACAATCCAGCTATTTATGTATATCAAATGTCAACAACCTACCTTAAAATAAGGCTTCATCATTTACTAAAAAAAAACTCTACCAGAATCTTCTTTGTTTCACATGTGTGTTCCACCTTTTTTTCTTCAATTTACATTTGAGCCGTGTATTGTATTTTGCATAGCCCCCATTCATAAAAACACAGCTGCATGGTGATCACACGTATTTGACTTGCATGAAGATGAGATTCTTCCGCTCACCATATTTTCAGGACTCTAGCTTGTCTTACATACCTGCATGTTATAACCTAGCTGCCACCTTATTCTTTTGCCATAATATTAATGCATCTATTAAACATAAACACCCAGCTGTTATTATTATTACGAGTTTGAATTCTAACATATACCTTGGCGTGTTTAGACCATTCAAATTTATATCAAAATCAAATTCTTAAAATCCGGTGTTAGCACACCGGCCAGATTCACGAGTAGAATGAGACCTGTATCTGCAGAAGATCTGAGGATGATAATAGACAAAGAATGATGATACCGAAGTTTAGTTATTTGGTTAGGGGAGAAAAAGATAAACAGTCAGTCATCGCAAACTATATTATCTGTCAACATACTGTACATGGAGGCCCAACTATGTTGGACGCAGAAAAACATTCAAAGGACAACAAGAGAAGTTGCTGTCAATGCAAAGTACTTCATACCAGTACAGTTTAAAACTTTTATTATAGATATATCATATATCACACAACAAAAACTTACACAGTAGCAAATTACAACAACATATATAGACTGCCTGAAACAAGCTAGCCATGACTAGTACATTGTCACACTTAAACCGATTAAACCTTGGAACTTCTTCTACACAAGAAGACAATACTTTATCAAACCTTATAGATATATATAAACAAGTCAATAATTAAAAGCACCCAAGCCCCCCCTCCCCCCCCAAAAAAAAATATAATTGTGTGCTTGGGGCTAGGGAGTAACAAGTGGGCTAAAACGAGGCCTCGAGACCATCATTATTCATCATCGTCATCATTTTTCGGCTTGATCTTATTATTCTTGTTGTTGATTGCAGAGGAAACATAATCAGCAGCACACTCAGCCATCTTCTCACCCATCCTCGTACTCACAAACTTCTTTTCAGCAGGAAGCAGGCTTCCGTACTTCTTCTTACCGTTATTGCCACTCCCTTGAGTACTTGAATTACCCTTCTTGTCAGACATTATCTTTTGCTAAATGATAATCTCACTTATTGTATGTATATATATATCAAATTGTTTTAGATGTTTTATTGTTCAAATGAACGCCTTCTTACATCCCTTTTTATACTAAATATAGACGTGTTAATTCTAATGTATGCATTTTCTTAGAAATTATTGGGCACTTGTATGAAATAACTCAGTTCTAAGCTCATTTGCTGTTAACTTTCCCAGAGAGCATTACATACAAATTTTATTTAATTACTTCTAAATGTGCCACAGATTTATATGAAAAAGAGAGTTTTACGTGGAAATGACAAGAGTAAGCAAGTAGTCATGACAAATTAAAATGTATCTTATTTTTATTTGAGCTTAATTTAGCGATTCATGCCGCGGTGTGTGGGATACAAGACCATATACAAGGGAATTTACGCTTAGTAAGGAACTCCGTATGTGGGAATGGTTGCTGTTGTGAGTGTAGGACTGTAGGAGAGGTGTGGGTGATTGTGAGTCGTGACTGTCTGTGGGGGTTTTGTGTGTGTGAAATAAGCTATTTTCCACGCACACGTTTATACTACATTGCTCGAAGTTGGGGGTGTAAATTTTATAAAATGTAAGAAATTATTGTATTTGTAAACATGTTAATTTTATATTGAATTAAATTTTATAAAATTAGATATTTTGTATATAAATGTAAAAATATAAAATTGTGACAAACAAGTTACCTTAGATTACAAAAATATTCATTGAAAAGGTTGTTACAATTATATAGCACTGCCTAATATGAAATAATTCTGGAATTTTGAATTATTACTTGAAACGCTCGTTTTTTCTCATCACATACTCATAAATAGAAAGCTATAAAGCAAGACTAGACAACATTTTAGTAAAAACCGTTGCACCAAAAAATTAGACAACATTTTTTTTTTCGCCTTCGAAAATATATTGTCTGATCTACTCATAGACAAGTGTTGAAAAAACCCTTGTCTAGAAACTGACGTCAGGAAAGAGTGAGACAATGGTTTTTTTTTGAGGTGTTGTGCAAATTAGAAGTATATACAACTGTTTTATAAGCCTATTGTTTCATTGAACTACAAACAATGCTACAAATAACCGTTGTTAAAATAAAACAAGTGTTTTATTTAAGTGAATCATACAACTGTTTTCAAATTAAAAAACTGTTGTGTGATTATAATTGAGACAACGGTTTAGAGGCCTATTGTTTCATTGAACTACATACAATGCTACAAATAACCGTTGTTAAAATAAGACAGGTGTTTTATTTAAGTGAATCATACAACTGTTTTCAAATTAAAAAACTGTTGTTTGATTATAAGTGAGACAACGGTTTCTAAAAACCGTTGTCTGACTAACAGTACAGAAAAAAATAACAAACAGATGAGAAACCTGCCAGAAAAACAAAGTTACACACCTTTAATTGCAATTCTTTACCAACCCCAAAACAAACCAAACATAATTTCAATGTATTCTTGTGTGTATAATCACATAAACCAATAATTCTAACATAATTTCAATGTTTTACAACCATTAACAAACTCAAATCCAATTTAAATTACATGTAGCAGGATTTCCCACATCAATACATGTAAATAAATCTTTTTCAAATTATTAACAATCTCAAATCCAATTTAAATTACATGTAGCAGGATTTCCCACAACAATACATGTAAATAAAACTTTTTCAAATTATTAACAATCTCAAATCCAATTTAAATTACATGTAGCAGGATTTCCCACATCAATACATGTAAATAAATCTTTTTCAAATTATTAACAGTCGTAAAACACATCATGATCAAAGTACCATGTTACATTGTAAATAAAATTGCAGAAAGAAAAAACCAAAGTAGGCACAAAGTACCAAATATGGCATGTGTTACAGAATTGAATTAAAGATACAAGAATCAAATTAAATCAAGAAAGTTGAATTAGTTCATCAACATCTCGCATGTAACTGGCTGTGTCCTCTTCAAGTAAATTGACATCAGGCAAATTTGGCACAAAAAATTCATTCTCAAGTCCTGCTTCGACAGATCCCTCATTTTCATCATCATCGTCTTCATAGTAATTTTTCTCGGGTAATTTCAGGACCACGGACCATAATTTATCAAGAGGGTTGTCGATGTAACAAACTTGTTTAGCATGTCTTGCCAACACAAATGGATCATTTAAGAACCCCAACCTATTTAAATTAACCAATGTATATCCCAAGTCATCTACCTCAATCCCTTTATTCATGTCTACCCACTTAACATAGAAAATAGGGACCCTAAAGATGTTATAGTCCAACTCCCAAATACTTGTTATAACTCCATAAAATATATGTGAAGAATGTTGAATGTTTTGATCCTTACCCTGCACAACCATTAAATCGGCTTCTACACACACACCACTACATTGAACTTGACGCGCATCATCACGCTCCTTGGTACTGAAGGTAACCCCATTCACTCTGTAACCGCTGAATGTAGGGACCTCTCTATTGGGTAGATCTGCAATCCACATTATCTCCTGAGGTACCTCTTTTCCATCAACCAAATCTGAAGCAATCTCAAGAAAAAGACATTGAAGTTGTAAACTGATTCATGGGAGCTAACTATCTGTAAAAAATGTGAAGACCAGTTTTTTAGCGTACATAATACCTTTTCTTTAAACCATTTTGGGAATGTCTCATTTTGCTCTTTTTTTAGCCACATTTCATCATTTTCATGTTGCGGATATTTGGTCATTAAAAATGACATGTGCTCACTGCATACAATTAAAAGATACTATATAAATAATGGCATAAAGCGGAAATGGTGTAGAAAATGAAAATAAATTATGGACTTACTCAAAATATGGCCTAACAGCATAAGTATTTTGTAGAACACATAAATGTGCTACATGCAAATCACTGATGCTCGGGATTTTCATCGTTGCACCAGATAATGGCCTGCAAATGGTATCATTCGTATGCCTACCATTTGTTGGTACCCCAATAATCGTATCTCCATGGTTCACTAAAGACTCAACAGCCTCTTCTGCAATATAGGCCTCGGCAATGCAACCTTCTGCATGAGCCCGATTCCTTACGTATCCCTTGAATGTCTTCATATATCTCTCGAAAGGATACCTCCACCTTAGGAAAACTGGTCCGCACAGCTGAACTTCTCGTACAAGATGAACCGAGAGATGAAACATTAAATCAAACAAGGAAGGAGGGAATTATTTCTCAAGTTGGCATAAAGTTTCTACTAACTGTGATTGCATTTTCTCCAACCTATCAACTTCAATAACTTTACTACAAATTGACTTGAAGAATAGACAAACCCTTATAACAGTGTGCTGGACCTGTTTTTGCAGTGAAGATCGAATTGCAATTGGGAGTAGGTGATGCAAAATCATATGGCAGTCATGAGATTTCATTCTAGTCAGTCGAAGAGTTTCCATTGAAACTAGACTCCTAATGTTAGAACAAAAACCATCAGGCAACTTCATGCCAAGAAAGGAAGAGCAAACAACATTTTTTTCGGACTGAGTTAAATTCCACGATGCCAACGGTAACTTCTCCTTTTTTCCTACTATTTTTGGCCTTAGCTCCGTTCTTATTCCCATTTCAGCCATATCAAGATGGACTGTTTCCTTATCTTTTGTCTTCTTTGGTATATTGAGCAAGGTACCAAGTAAAGCTTCACATATATTTTTCTCGATGTGCATGACATCAAGAACATGCCTAACGGGCAAAAATTTCCAGTACTTAAGTTCGAAGAATATAGAAACCTTCTTCCAAATAGGTCGATCATCACCTTTTTTCCATCGATATTGGCGTTGTGTCTTACCAAAGACATGTCCCTTTAGATGTTGTGTTCTTTGAAGCACCTCCTCTACAGTTAACGGAACTGGAGCAATTTCCTTTTCCACGGTACCATCAAAATCTTGTTTTTGCCTCCGATATGGGTGATGACGGGGCAGCCACCTACGATGCCTCATGACCACCATCTTACGGGAATGAACCAGCCTTTTAGCTTTTGTTTCATGAACACAGATAGCACACCCGTTATACCCTTTGATAATGTTGCCCGACAAGTTTCCATAGGCGGGATAATCACTAATTGTCCATAATAAAATACCTTTTTGCAAAAAGGACTCCTTTCTGTATGCATCATAAACTTGTTGACCATGCCACAACTTCTGTAGATCTTCTATAAGGGGTTGAAGGAACACATCAATATCATTGCCGGGCTGAGTTGGTCCAGATATCAACAAACATAGCATAATATACTTTCTCTTCATACACAGCCATGGTGGAAGATTGTAAATGGATATCAAAACTGGCCAACATGAGTAATCAACATTTGTACCGTAGAACGGATTAAATCCATCAGAGGATAAAGCTAACCGAAGGTTTCTGCAATCTGATGAAAACTCAGGCCACCTCGTGTCGACTTCCTTTCATGTTTGTGAATCTGCCGGATGTCTGATTTTATCATCCTTCATTCTCTCTGTTTCATGCCAAGTCAAGTCCTTGGCTGACTGAGGGGAATTGAACAAATTTTTCAAACGCGGTAATAATGAAAAATACCATAGGACCTTAGCAGGAACCCTTTCCAACTCATCTCCTTTTTTGTTCAACTTCCATCTAGAGGCTTGACAAATGCGACATCTGGTCTCATCTTCATCTCTTTCTCCACGGTATAAGAGACAATCATTCGGACAAGCATGAATTTTTTCATACTCCATTCCTAAAGCACACAAGGTTTTTTTAGCATTAGTGAAGGAAGAAGGAAAACTGTTGCCTTCTGGAAGCATGGACCCAAACAAAAGTAACATTTCAGAGAAGCAAGAGTCAGAGATTTGATATTTTGCTTTCAAGTTATATAACTTTACTAAAGCCTTCGTCTTAGTAAATCCTTCACAACCCGGATAAAGGGGATCATTTTCAGATTGAACATGGTTAAACACATCAGCAGAATCTAGGGAAACATCATCGTTAACATCACTATTCTCTATTTTTATTGGGATTTGATCCACTTCGAGTCCACCTTACTTAATTCAGTATTATTAAAAATAAAATGTCCTGTGATTCTCAGGATGGCAGAAAGGATACAGAGTCATGACTACATCAACCATTGTTGGCCTGGTTTTAGAGTTGTGGCTCAGACAATGAAGGTATACTGTTATCAGTGGATTATATAACTAACTAATATCAGTGGATTATACAATATAGAAACAAAAACAGATTATCAGATTATCAGATTCACATATATAATATATATAGTATATCTATATAATATTCACATATACAATATATATAGTATTTTGAATTCAAACAAAAACCATTAGCAAAGCAAATACCTCTATATCAGGTTATCAGATTGTTGTCTTCACAGTTGCAATAGAGAAGTACATCTTTGACTTGGTAGCAATAAAATTAGGGATTAGGGATTTAAACTTAGTAGCAATAAAATTAGGGATTAGGGATTTAAACTTGGTGTCAACTTGGTCGATGAAATCGAAGAAGACAGCTGCTTCACAACTTGTTAAACATTTACTGGGCCCAATATAATTTATATAATGTATATAATGGGTTTGAATATGGCCCAATTAATTGGGCTCAAGTTCTGAATGAAAGGGCTTTAAAGTTTTATTTGTTTTGAGAGAAGCAAGTTGTTAATGATATATAATGTATATCATGATTTGTTTTCTCGAGGCTTATAAATAAATAATATATTTTTATGAATGAGTGAAAATCGTTCTTATTTATTTTTAAAAAAATAAATAATATTTTTTTTAATTTAAAAAATAATTTATTAAATAAGTAGCTGTTCACATCCGTATGGGTGGATCGTCGAAAAATTAATTAAAAAAAATAGTTTGTTAAGTCGGTGGCAGTCTCATTTCTACATGCAAGTAGTACTTTCACTAGATTTTCCTTAAAAAGTCGTACAAGATGAATTTGGATTTTTTTTAATTTTTTTATATCACTAATATAAGTAGCTGTTCACATCCGTATGGGTGGATCGTCGAAAAATTAATTTAAAAAAATAGTTTGTTAAGTCGGTGGCAGTCTCATTTCTACATGCAAGTAGTACTTTCACTAGATTTTCCTTAAAAAGTCGTACAAGATGAATTTGGATTTTTTTTAGTTTTTTTATATCACTAATATAAGTAGCTGTTCACATCCGTATGGGTGGATCGTCGAAAAATTAATTTAAAAAAATAGTTTGTTAAGTCGGTGGCAGTTTCATTTCTACATGCAAGTAGTACTTTCACTAGATTTTCCTTAAAAAGTCGTACAAGATGAATTTGGATTTTTTTTTAATTTTTTTATATCACTAATATAAGTAGCTGTTCACATCCGTAACGGTGGATCGTCAAAAAATTAATTAAAAAAATAGTTTGTTAAGTCGGTGGCAGTTTCATTTCTACATGCAAGTAGTACTTTCACTAGATTTTCCTTAAAAAGTCGTACAAGATGAATTTGGATTTTTTTTTAATTTTTTTATATCACTAATATAAGTAGCTGTTCACATCCGTACGGGTGGATCGTCGAAAAATTAATTTAAAAAAATATTTTGTTAAGTCGGTGACAGTCTCATTTCTACATGCAAGTAGTACTTTCACTAGATTTTCCTTAAAAAAATCGTGCAAGATGAATTTGGATTTTTTTTTAATTTTTTTATATCACTAATATAAGTAGCTGTTCACATCCGTAACCGTGGATCGTCAAAAAATTAATTAAAAAAATAGTTTGTTAAGTCGGTGGCAGTCTCATTTCTACATGCAAGTAGTACTTTCACTATATTTTCCTTAAAAAGTCGTACAAGTTGAATTTGGATTTTTTTTAAAAAAATTTCCTTAAAATTTATTTTTTTTCACTTACAAATTTGAATTATTAATTTTAAATTTTGTTTTGCTAAAAATAAAAAATAAATTATTTTAAAGGAATGTACTATAAAAAATAAAAATAAGCATAAAATACGTATGAAATGTTAAAGGAAAAAATATATCTGACATACCCTTATTTCTCCCCAAAATAATCGTTCCCTCCCAAACCCTTATTTCTCCCCCCTTTTATTCCCTCCCAAACCCTTTTTTCTCCCCTCTTTTCTCCCAAACCCTTATTTCTTCATATCTTACAGTTTCCTCACATCTTCACCTAATTCACTATGGCACCTACAAACTCTACTTCACATGTAAGGACGAGGAACCTGTTGTTAAAGGCTTTGAAGAAAAACAACTCTGCATCAGTTGAGAGTGATGTACCAGTGATGCAGAAAACCTTTAAAGAACCTTTAAAGAAGAAGAAGTCTATTGACACGGAACCTGTGAAGAAGAAGAAGGCTTCTATAAAGAACAAGTCTGTTGACAAGGAACCTGTGAAGAAGAAGGACATTAAAACAAAAGTTATTTCTGCATGCCTTCAAAACAAATTGTCTAAGTAGAGGAAAAGATTGGAAGAACCGGAGCCTAGCAAACAAGAAGGTCTTAAGCTTTTAAAACGAGGAGCTGTGACAATGCATAAGATTCTTAAAAGGAAGATTATGGGCACCAAACTATCGGTGCAGTTTAATTCAAAGGGTGAGCCATACGGTAAAGAAGCTGCAGAGTTGCAGTCTTATATTGGGGTTCTTGCCAGAACCAAGGCCCCAATATATTATTCTTCTTGGAAAGATGTTCCGCAACATAGAAAAGACAAGATTTGGGACTGTGTGAAGGTAAAACATTTTGTATATACACACACACATATGAATTATATTAATTTCATGCTTTATATACGAATTAGGGTTTTGTAATTTACTTAATTTTGTATATATGAAAAGCCTTAAACTTTATGCAATCCTCTGTATATTTTAGATCAAAATCTTATACAACATTTATTGCATGTGTACTTTCCAATAGTTTGAGAAGAAAGTTTACTGCTAGTTCTATCAGTTGTATATGCATAAGAAAATGATCCAGTTGTGTACTTTCCATAGTGATTTAATATTTAGGTTTATTTAAGCATGACATTAATTTGGGATTTTGTTTATGTGTGCAGATGGCATTCGAGGTACCAGACACAGCAAAAAAACTTGTGTGGAATTCCGCTTGCCATAAGTGGAGAGAGTTCAAGAGTCGTCTAACAAACCTTTATATCCTTCCATATCGTGATCAACGTGAGTTGCTACAACATCCTCCTGCTGACTATTCATTTATAGAGAAGACGCACTGGGATTTATTCGTTATGGATCGTTTATCTGATGACTTCTCTGTGAGTTGTTCACTTTATATCATAAAATTTCTATTTTCTAAGTATTAAAACCTGTGACTTGGCATTAACATAGCCAAGTTCGAATCGTGATAGTTGTAATTATTTCTTCACTGCATAAGTACTAAAAGTTTAATGTTTTTATTATGAAGCACCTCCACAACCGGTTGAAAGAGGCAAGGACCAAGAATTTATATCCTCACCACATGTCTCGCAGGGGTTATGCAAACCTAGAACAAGAATTGGTTGGTGTAAATAACCATACTGTTTTTTATGTTTTCCATGACAATGTACGATTATGGTTTAATCTTAATTTCCCAAACATGATTTTACTTGCAGTCTCAAGGTGATCCATCAGTGGAGATAGATTGATCAACGACATGGCTTCTTGTACGGAAGGATAAAAAAGGGAATTATATATCGGACGATGTCGAAAGAATTGCTAATGAGATTGTAAGTTATTCATTTTTATTATAGGAAGAATTCTTTATTACCAAACTATATGTGTTATTAATTAATTAATTCCATTCTTGTTCATTTCTTAGGAGACGTTGAAACAGAAAGTGTTAGATGGACAACTGTCATAGGAAGGAACTGATGATATATTGAGGACAAGATCCAAGAAGGTATTCAGAGGTTCATGGCAGAAGAAACTGATAGGATCATCCGAGAGAGAGATCAATTTTGGGTTGCAGAGATGGGAAAGCTTAAATTAGCCTTATGTGGGAAGAATGTAGACTTCAATGGAAGTCCTAATCTCATTTCACAACAAGGAAGTTGTTCGAAGGGAGGAAAGGACTTGGAGCTCCCAGGTGCGAAGAAGAAACTTGATCTTATTGAAGGCAACCATATTGTTAATGACAAGAATGTTGAGACTAAGGATGAAGTGAACACTGATGTTCTTCAGGAGACTAAGGTTGAAGATAAGATTGATGCTCTTCATGAAACTATGGTTCAAGAGGAGAAGGTTGAACCGAACCAGCCTCAAGATGGTTGTTTAGAGTTGCAAACAGTTGTCACAGTTAAACATTATATCAAGGTATAATCCTGGGTAGTCCCTAAATTCACTACAAGACCTCATAATGCTACTGATGATATTTTTAATGTTTTCTTTCCAGGGATGCAACAAAGTGGCAGCAAAGAAGTGGAAGAAAGTGACTGAACTTGTACCGGAAAAAGAGTTGGTGGTTGAAATGAATGCCAATTACCCTAAATTGTTAAAGCGCATGTGGTATTGGGCCCAAAGTAACTTGAAGGGTGGCAGCTTAATTTCTTTTCACCTAACGGAAGAAGCTTTTGGATCAACCAAGAAGTAGATTCTGTTTTTATCTGACATACATGCTCTCTGCGCTGGAGGTGAAATATCAGGCTCTATCATTTGCATGTACATTGTGTAAGTATCAAAATTAAAAAATGTTGTTTCTTTTTTTTTAATAGTTCTAGAATAAAAATTTTAATTTCTCTTTAACTATTGTTTTACTTTTTTGTATAGTGTATTAGAAGATCATTTGAAAAGGTAAAAGATGTCCGACATGATATCATTCGTTGATCCTGGAACGATAGGCGCCACTGGTTGTGGTTCCTCATCTGATAGGTCGCGTGCCCCTTCTGCTAGATTCATGAAAGCTAAGCCGGGCCAATTATTTCTCTTGCCATATAACAACGCGTGAGTACTTTTTTAACTTTTTACCCTACATATTGTTAATGTCACAACTGTTAATAATTTGAAGAAGATTTATTTACATGTAATTAAAATTAGATTTGAGATTATTAATAGTTGTAAAACATTAAAATTATGTTAGAATTAATGGTTTATGTGATTGTACACACAAGAATGCATGGTATTAATGTATAACTCTTTTAAGGATAAAATTTTGATATGTTGTAACCTTACTCAGGAAAAGAATGGATTAAACTCAATATAAAATGATTTTCTCAGTTTATGATGTGTTTTAGGACCGTTAATAATTTGAAGAAGATTTATCTACATGTATTGATGTGGGAAATCCTGCTACATGTAATTTAAATTGGATTTGATATTGTTAATGGTTGTAAAACACTGAAATTATATTAGAATTAATGGTTTATGAGATTGTACACACAAGAACACATTTGTATCCAATATTTAGCATAGTACTGAACTACTGGTGTAGTTCACTGAGTTCAAATTCTTCGGGGTGACTTCACGGGAATGTATTTGCTCTTTAATGTCAGTACTTGTGCACATTTTTTGTCTTTTTAATAGTTATGGTAAATGGAATTCTCTGAGACTGATCTAAGTGGCGGAATGAGAGAGAAGTAGCAATGATTGAAGGTGCCCCGAGTGATCTTAGAAAATTGGAGAGTTTTTTTTAATCTTGGAATTTCATTTTCTAGGAACCACTGGGCTTTGACTGCTGTGAATCCAGATTCACAAGTGGTTTACTACATGGACCCCTTGAAGCGCCGGATTGCAAGTGAAGAATGGATAGAAGTGGTTGACAAGTAGGCACTGTTTCATATTTCTTTATTCAATTATTATTAGCTTATAACAATTAAGGAAAAATGTGTTAATGTAGATTTGTTTAATATTGTCGTAGTTCCATCAAACTTTACAAGGACAGTGAGAAGAAGATTCTTAAGAAGAAAATTATTTGGGAGAATCTTGCGGTATAAATTTCTTTCGCTGTACATATATTAGGATTTTTTGCTAATTGATTTTTTGTCACCTCCCTGTTCATGTTTTAGAGACTGCTAGCATGTCCTTTTCTTCTGGCTACTGTTCCTCACCTTGTTGTTCACATAATGACAATGCAAGGAAACACATTATTTAGGGATCATATGCTGATTGATTTTTCACTTTGCAATTGAGTTTTGATTTTTGAGTTTTGTGTGACTTCCAGGGCGTTCCTCTCCAGACTGGGGATAAAAACTGTGGATTGTTTGTGATGGCATATATGAAAGAAATATGTTCAAACAAGGAGATTCAATTTTCTACAAAGGTAGCAATTATAAATTTGATTTTTAATGTTTATGCCCTTTTATTTTCTGTCTCAATATATATGACTTGCATTAACTTGTTTCATTATTCAGTGGCAACAAAGGAACAATTTGTCGTACGGACTCAATGATTTGAACGAAATCAGATGTGAATGGGCCAAGTACTTCATGAAGCATCATGCCAATTAGGAACCCTTGTCAGTTTAGTTAATTGGTTGAACATATATCAGTTTAGGATCCTTTCTAAATCATGGTTGTCTGTTTGGGAGAAGAAACTTGTTGTGATGTTGGTTTTCTGTTTGCTAGAATGGTAGAATGTTGGTTATGTTTGTTTAAATGATGAATGTTGGATATTGGTAATTAATGTATAATTTTGTTTGTTTATTAATTGTTTGCTTGATATTGGTTTGGCATTAACAGGGTAATGTTTAAATTATTATTTTTTGGGTAAATTAAACCATTGTGTAGTCCCTTTTTAACCAGTGAAGGCATTTAATAGAATGCTTGTTGCAAACTATATCTTACAATAGCTCAGATTTATAAAACTATTGCCTGTAAGAATAATAGCTCATATGTGTTTGGAGAGGACTAACAATGGTTTGAAAACAATTAAAACTCTTGTCTTATAGAAATCCGACAAGCTATTCTATTCTAAAAATACTTGCAATGTTTTATTCGAAACAAGTGTTCTAAATAAAACCATTGTCGTTTCTGGGTATTAGACAATGTTTTATTAATTGATAACCGTTGTCTTTATTAGGTCACACAAGAGTTATATAACTGTTGTCTGAAGGTTATGTATTTCGAGATATCCAACAATGGTTTGAAAACACTAATAACCCTTGTTTTACAGATATACATCAAGTTGTTCTTTGCTAAAAACACTTGCAATACTTTATTTCAAACAAGTGTTCAAAATAAAACTGTTGTTGTTCTAGGTATCAGACAATGTTTTAATAATAGATATTTGTTGTCTTCAGTAAGTCAGACAAGGGTTATAAAACCATTGTCTGATGTTGGTATAGACGACTTCTCAATAGACCACGGGAAATAACAGCATCAGACAACGGTTTAAAACCCTTGTCTGTAGCAGTTTTCCTTGTAGTGACTATCAACCTATTGGTGCTTTGCCGAGTGATTTACCAAATGTTAAACTACATGTTCTGTTTGGAATGAGTGCAAGCTATATTTAATATTAATATTAAATAATCAATATAAATAAATCAAATAAACTTGCAATTAAAAGATATAAAATATTCAATAGCATCATGTGACATAAGCATTCCACTTACATTAGAAGTTGTAAACAATACTAACACAAAATGTTATATAAACTCATTATCTTTCTTTTACAAATTCAATGTGGGACAATCCCCACATAACCCATTTCAAACAAGTAACTTCAACTCAATTTTTTTTATAGATTCCACTAAGAAAATGTCTTAGATCCAAATATGAAAGTTTAAATCCTCATATCAAGGGACAATCTCCATTAGATAGTTTCCTGAAATTACATCAAGAACATATATAAAATATGTCCTAAACTTTCCATTTTCTAATATTCACCCACAAATCCATACAAAAATGCATATCAGTTTTCATCATGATTTTTTTTTCAGAGTCGGTAACCTTTTGGGTTTGAACCCTCCTAAGTCCCCTACTTCGATGGCTACCGGATATAGATGGAATGTTTCACCTTGAATCTTTATCCGTTTGGAATAACCACGCTCCATAGACGACGACAAATCAAAGGCTATAGTGTTGATCTATGACTTTGAGACGATAATGGTCATGTCTCGATTCTGTTCGTCGAATGCTCCGAGGAATAAACCTATCCTCTAATTGGGACCACACAATAATATTCGCTTAACTGAGCATCTCCAAAAATACCAAGAATCACGTAAGCCTCACCCATATCTTTCATTTTAAAGTGCCTTTTCAAGAAACTTTTAGTCTCGTTAATAATCTCAATATTGGTTCCAAACAACAGTATGTCATCCACATACAAGCACAAAATCACTTTTTTTTATCTCCATTAACCTTATAGTAGACACACTTGTCACTTTCATTAACCACAAAATCGAAAGACAAAATAGTTTCATCAAACTTTTTGTGCCACTCTCTAGGAGCTTGTTTCAAGCCATAGATAGACTTGACTAACTTACATACTTTTCTCTCGTTATCAGAAGCAATAAATCTCTTTGGCTGATCCATATAAATCTCTTCTTCAAGATCATCATGAAGAAAAGCTGTATTTACATCCATCTGATGGATGATAAGACCATGTACGGAAGTTAATGCTATAAGCATTCAAATTGTTGTCATTCTTATAACAGGAGAGTATCAAAATTGTCAATGTCTTTTCTTTGCCTAAAACCCTTAGCTACCAGCCTAGCTATATACTTATCTATTAAGCCATCCGGGTTCATTTTTCTTTTAAAAATCCACCTACAACCTATAGTAGTACACCTAGGAGGGAGATCAACCAATTCACATGTTCCATTAGAAACAATAGAATCGATCTCACTCTTTACTGTGCCTTTCCAATATATACCTTGACTCCGAAGAGTCCATGGCCTGCAGGAAAGTCAAAGGTTCGTTCTCGACATTGTAAGTCATAAAATCACTTCCAAAGTCCTTGACCACCTTTTCACGCTTACTCCATCTAGGTTCCTCTACTTTGATAGGAGTAGAGCTACTAGCAGGATCCACCCCCACATTTGTCATCCTTTTCACATGATCAGGAATGGAACTCGATATGCGAGTGAGATCATCATTAGTTAGAGCTAAGATAGAAAACTGAAAAGATATAAAATTTTCGTGTTTGTATCTTTTCTATCTAGAAAAGTTAGAGCTAAGTTTTCTATCTTTTCTCTCATCTTTACAGTTACTGATTCATAATTTTGTTTGCCTTCGTGTTTGTTTCGTAATTGGTATCTGCTTGTTCTTGTTAACTATCATCATATAACTGCCCATTGTTGTATTTAGATAATAATATTCTCAACATCACCTTCCTACACCCCGAGCCCCACTTCCAGCACGGAGCTGGAAACATATGACTTTTACCTTGGTTCTTGCTTAGTGAGCTTTAACATTATTGGTTGCACGATGAGCTTTAATCCCTTTATCAACACAAGAAAAGTGCACGGACGTTAAATTGAGACACCGAATAATAAAATATATATCATTCATTTTTCAAATCCAAGTAAATGAGATTTAAAATAAGAGTGTTAAGTTATAAATTTTTCAATATGTTAATAATAGAAAAACTTAGTAAGATCATATATTATATTCTAACATTTTCATTTTTGGGTATGTTAAAATATAATATATAATCTTTATAACTCGGTCTCCTTCTAAAATCAAATAGTAGAACGACCGGGAGCATATATCATGTTCCGAGAGCATAACATGACCTTAATGACCCTAAAGTCATTTTTAGGTAATTATCTAAAGTTAACATAAAATATAATAGAATGTTAAGGTTATTTTAGTAAATATGTGATGGTAAATCCTATTATTACAAAAATGTCATCCAATTTTTATACTTAAAATGCGTGTGACTTTAGATAATTTATCTATAGTTAACTTTTGGAACTTTTGCTCATAACATAATAAGATTTTATCAATAAATTTAACTCCTAACATCTTGGAATTTTAGTAAAACTCATAACTCAATATTTATCTAACATACTTATCAAAAAATACAAATTGATATTGATATTAAATATTATCTAAAATATAAATTTAAAAATAATTATCCAATTTCGCAGAATAACAATAATAATAATAATAATAATAATAATAATAATAATATCTTCTATATATAATGTCCAACATGTGTTTTGAGTGAGACAATTAATTCATGTAACATTTTATTCAATTCAAAATGACGGATGCACCCTTATATCTTATAATGAGTTACTTATTAAAATAAATTATGAGTAAAAGAATAATATGAAATTTGAGATATAAATATATTTTAAAAACAAGAACCATTTAATATAATCGAATTTAGAACACCTAATTTTCAAATAAATTTTGTATTATATATAAAAATTATTTAAATATACATAAGACAAATAATCTTTAATCGCCAAATTAAAATATATAGTTATATTAACAAAAGTGATTTTTTAACAAAATAATTAACATGAGAATAGTGTGAGATTCGTGATTTAGATATATTAAATAATTGGATTAAATATATAAATAGATTAAAATGTGATATTTAATATAAGATCAAACATATTATATAAAATAATTGAACTAAGTTATAAAGTTAATATAACAAAACTATTATTTGATAACGGAATAGTTGACACTATATATGTGTGACATCAGATATACTATATGATCGATCATATAAAACATAAAATAGTTAAAATAATTGAATTTTGAACACATAATTTTAAAAATAAATTTTATATTGTCTATAAGGTTATTTGAATTTAATTAAGTAAAAAGAAATTTCAAAATGGAAATGGAAATAATATTTTAAAATAAAATTTAGAGATTGAAATTGAGTTACATATTCAATTTTAAATCTAATATATTGCGTAATATATAGGTTATGTATGTATTATAAAAAATATATTTTAAATATAAAAATGTATTTGAGGTTTATGATTGATTTGTTGATTATCCAAATTGTTATATATGGATCATGTACTATAGCCTTACAAATTCGAAACTTAACCTGATTTTAAACAAGGATTCACAATTTAACATGAGTATCACATATGATATCATAACCAACTCTCAAAAACTTGATGCGTCAAGTTACCGGAAGTAGGGACACAAAGATTGTTATTATCACACAATAGTTAGCGGTTTAGAGGTGAGAATACGAAACCAACCGTTATTATCCCACATTTACAAGAAATGTATGATATGTGTCTCTGATGTATGGATTATTTGTTCGACGAGCTTATGGGCTAGTCATTTGACTTGACAAGGACGTAAAATATTGAAGTAGAGGAGTTTGTAACACCTCAATCCCATGTTGAAATATATGGAGACTTTAATCAGGGTATAAACTAGAGTATTATTATTAAGTTTACCAATGAATCATGAGCTTTTTGG
This sequence comes from Oenanthe sinensis, assembly GCA_028671895.1. Classification (NCBI taxonomy): domain Eukaryota; kingdom Viridiplantae; phylum Streptophyta; class Magnoliopsida; order Apiales; family Apiaceae; genus Oenanthe; species Oenanthe sinensis. Next base: position 21,358,965 of record CM053801.1, read on the forward strand.
AGGTCAGCGGCATGCTTGCGTATTACTCAAATTGTTATATTTGGGAAAGTGCACTCTAACATTATGTATGATATGATTTCTTAACGTGATTTTAAAAAGTGTTCGAGATTTGACTCAGCTATCACATCAAATTGTTATATTTGGAAAAGTGCACTCTAACGTTATGTATGATATGATTACTTAACCTGATTTTAAAAAGAGTTCGAGATTTGACTCAATTGTCACATGTAGTATTAATGCCGAGTCTCGAAATCTAATCAAGTCCAAAATCCGTATCCAAATATATGTTAAGAGTAAACTGTTTGGAATCTACATGTTAATTGATGATAACTTTAATCTTAGAATCATAGAAATTTTAATTGATGTAACTGATCAATTGATATGAAAATTATAAATAACAATTGATCAGGAAACCATTTATTAGTTGAAATGTTTATGTGAATCAACTGATAATTTGGATTGTAGCATATGTGTACTTAGTCTATTTCAATCGACAAGGTGTAAGTCAATTGATATTTTACTCATCAATTGATGTTAGAATCGATTGATATAGGTCATCAACTAATGTGTAACATAGACTGTCTAATTGTAATTATTTGAAGATATGAAATTATACAAGTGAACGATGATCAGTTGATATTGAAGCATCGATAAATAGAAGATCAATTGAAGAATCCAAGTCAAGTATTGAAGACCATCAACTGATATGAAGACCCGTCGATTGATAACATCTATCAATCGATGAGTCATTATTTATCAATAGATGGATATAAAGATCAATCGAAGAATAATATCAGTTGATGGATAAAAGGAAGAATCGGTTGATATGCTTAACAATAAATTATCAATTGATTGAGACAACACAAGTTGACAGACAAAAACACACCTATAGAAGATAGTCTATAATGACTGTGAAGATTCAAGTTGAAACTGTCTTTCCAAGACTGAAGACTTTTCTCTTATTGGAAAAAGGCAATCAGGAAAGATAGATCAGAAACAATCCTAGTTTAGATTAATTATTTTATACTCTTTCTAGGTATTGTAAACACACTTGTGGTATATAAACAAGTGTGGTAGCATTTTTAGAAAATATACAAGTTAGACAATATTTTTTGAATCAATTATTCAGCCTTATAGCACTTTGTAAGAACAGTTGATTTATTTTCTAACCTTGTAAAAATGCAGCCGAGTTTTATTAACTCAGATAATTTGAGCAAAAATATACATCGACAGAAAACTCAATCCATCAGTAATTTTAAATATCTTTGTTCATGTTAATTTTTAGTTTCACTTGTTCACTTACATATTCACTTAAACACTCAAATCAAAAGGAACAAACACTAAAACAAAAACGTTTTGGTGATTTGTATTCAACCCCCTTCTACAAATCATATTGACATTGTTCTGGGAAATAACAATTGGTATAAGAGCTTAGGCTTTCAACATACAGAAAGTTTAAAGATCAAGAACAGTCAATATGTGCCAAAAAGATTCAGATGTAAAAATTTTAGTGTTAGAAAAAAATGAATATTTTGCATGGAAAGTAAAAATGCATCTGCATCTACTTTCTCTTGACCCTTCCTATGTTAACTGCATAGAGAAAGGTCTTCATGTTCCCATGAAGCTAGTCATAAGTGTAAACCCTAATGAAACTCCTGCAAATTTAGCACTGAGTTCACAGAAGAGGATGAAAAAGAAGTGCTTAAAGACAAGAAGGCCATGAACATTCTGTTCAATGGTCTAGATAAAGATATGTTTGACAATGTGATAAACTGCATTTTATCAAAAGAAGTGTGGGATACTCTTTAAACTCTATGTGAATGGACTCAACAAGTAATGAAAAAAAGATGCAACTCTTGATTCAGATATATGAATCATTTCATTTCAAGAAGGAAAAGTCTATCAACGATACCTATAACAGATTCCAGAAGTAGTCAAATGAATTAAAGCTATATGGTAGGGTTTATGCAACTAAGGATACAAATCTAAAATTTCTTAGATCTCTTCCAAAGGAATGACAACCAATGACTGTCTCCATCAGACAATCTCAAGACTTCAAGGATTTTACTCTTGAAAAACATTATGGTATTCTTAAGACACATGAGTGGAAAATCCAATAAGATGAGGAGATTGAGAATAATCAAAGAAAGGAGAAAACTGTGGCTTTGATGGTCAAGGGAAATGAAGAAAAGAAGAAAAGAGGCTATGTAGAAGGTTCTGTCATGGTGGTTGGTGATGCTGTTGAAGAGTCATTCAAAGGAAAAGGAAAGGGCAAGTTTGAAGAAAATGAAGCATGCTCTCAGGATGATTTGGATGAGATTGATGAGCACCTTGCATTTCTGTCAATGAAATTTTCAAAGCTAAAATTCAATCGAGTTCAGCACATACTCTATACTTCACTCTACCCGTATAACTAAACGTGTTCGAATTTGTGTTGCTCGTATACAAATTCTAGTCAAGTTCGAACTACTCGTGAGAAACTCGACTCGAATTAAAGTTGAATCGATATGAAATAAAATACATTGACATTTTTTTATACATTAAATTTAGGATATGAATTTTTGATAGCTTGCGAAAGAGATGTGTATCATTGTTCGGTAGGGCCGTAATTCAAGGTAGGGCCGTAATTCAAGCCGAGTCGCTAGTGAACGAATTTGAATTTGAGTTCGAGTTCTTTTAAACAAGTCGAGTATCTCGTTTTAGTTAAACGAACTCAAATTTCTGATCGATGTCGATTCATTTAGTAAATAAATCAAGTCGAGTTTACTCACAAGCTAATCGAGCTGAGTCGAGTACACTCACGAACTTATAATTATAAAATCAAAAAATAATTAAAAAATAATTAATTTATAACTAATAAAAATAATTTTTTAAATTTATTTATAATATTAAACAAATTCGAATTCGAGTAAGGGTCGAGTCGGGTTTTCATGTTCGAGCCGAGTTTTAATTGAGTTCGGCTTATATTCGACTCTACCCGTTTCACTAAATGAGCTCAAATTTGTATTGGAGCTCGGTTCGTATATGAGTTCGAGCTCGGTTCGTACACGAGCTCGAGTCGAGCCGAGTTTTGTTAAAGGATTTCGAGTTTGAGCTGCTTGTAAGCAACTCAACTAGAATTACAAGGGATTGGTATGGAATAAAATACATTTACACTTATATATATATATTTTTTAATATTTCGTATACTATAAATTAATATGTAAATTTAATACATTAATCAATATATACTGTTAATTCATTTTATATATTTTAAAATAGTTATACAACGATGTTGTTTGAATTTAAATGAGTTAATATTATTTATATTATTGGTTGAATATTAATTTATAATCAATAATGTGAAAACTACATATATTTTGTTTAACAAAAATTTTACACATGAATTCTACTCGTCATATAATGTATAGTTATATACTAATATATATTTTATATTTTATTATTATAAGGTAAAATGAAAACAATTTTGGGATTACAATAGTAGGGGCGTTTATGAATAATTATTTGTTATAACATGAACAAAACATATCAAGAGTTATTTATGTTTTACATAAAATCAAGTATGAGGTTAATTTTGCTTTTCGTAGAACGAAGAAACAAACTACTCTTGATTCATATTTTAAAAAAAAATTGAATTTTGTAACTCATATACATTATATATATAATTTTGAAATTATTAATTTAAATATTATTGGGCCCTTAACGAATTTCTAGTTTTTTATTACCTTATGCTTTTAACAAAAATATTACTTTACAAAATTGATCTAAGTTGGGATCCATGAAATTTATTACTAATTTTCTCGTACATTTTCTGTTCAGTATCCGAAAGGATTCAAAATTTTCTCCTAATTTTTTCGTAGATCTTCTTTTCAGTACCCAAAAAGTATCCATCATCGTATAATTTATTGCACTTTATAAAGTTAGCAGCCCCCAGCTGTCCAATTGTCAGGTCAAATAAAATGACTAACTGACAATAGAAAGACATTACAAAAACAAAAACAAGTACATAGATTGGAGACCTTATATATTAAAAAACATTATACATATTTTGCATTTTACTATCTTTTAATGCTATTAGTACTTTTTATTATTCTCAAAATTTACGACAAGGTTTATTTAAAAAGCAGATATAAAATAATCATTCAACACAAATATGGGCCGGTATATTCATACTTGAATCCCAGTGATAGGTAGTTTGTTGTATGAAAATAATTTTTTGATATTCCATGTTACACACACCAGTAAAATCCATTACAACTGAACCAAATACGAAGATGGAATGAGAGCTGTACGTTCTCGGAAATCCATCACAACTGAACCAAATACGTGCGAACAATAATTTATATGTTTGCCTGAGAGGTGAACAAACCATCATAGACTGATATCTACAGACATTATATGTAGAGGCTAAACTAGTTTGTGACACAATATGCTGAGGCTACAATAGTTCATATACACAACTACACAAGTATATTTAATCTTACTTCTTTGCCAGCCATGTTTGTGTGTACAAATATTTATAACCTATCTATATGTATCTCGATAATCTTACTTCTTTTGTATGTTTTGTGAATCAGATGAAATCCTTGAATCACCTTTTATACTAAATATGACGCCGTGATTTTTAATGTCTGTATTTTTCTGAGAAATTGAGGCGAACCTTATGTGTGAACTCGATTAGCTAGGGTGAAGCACATTCACTGTTCTCTCACTCCATCACTCTCTTTCTCTCTCCTTTAGCTTGTGTGCGTGGTTAAGGTAAAAACCTTAGGTTCATATCATGTTAGGGCAGCAAAATCCATTGTGTGACAGAATGAACGATTTCTATCCCAGGTTTCTTCAAGGAAATTGCATAGTAATTAGCAAGGCAGCAAGTTGATATTAAGGTGAATTTGCTAATCATTTTCCTAGATCTTTTGGAAGCATATATACAACCTATTAATTGTTACTCATGTGCCGCTTATTACATGAACAAGAAAGAGTGTGTATTTTACTCAGAAATGCATGTGGTGATGGACATAAATACATATGTCATTTCTGAGTAAATACACACTCTTTAGTTTAATTTCTGAGTAAATTAATCTGTTTATTTTAATTTTAGCACACTTATGTTATTTATGTCCATTACCGTGTGTGGGATAGCAAAGAGCTTAGTGTGTGAATGTGACTGTTGCTGTTTCGGGGTGATGTGTGTGATACTGTAGTCTGCAGGTGTGGGTGGGTATTGCATTTGTGCTTCTCCAGCAACATTCATCACACAATTAGGAACTAGCTAGTGAAGTTGCATTGTGTTAAGTTACCGACCCTTCTAAAAGCTCAAGATAAAGAAAGTACTTAGGAGGACTTGATAAGATCTTAATTATATTACATCTTAGCACTCTTCACACATTATTACACACCTGCATATATTTAACCACTAATATACATTAGAGCAAGAAAACTTAAGTACTTTTGGTTGGTTGAAATGATATTTTACTTTGTTATAGAAATTATTAAAAAAGTACTATTAAGAATGAAAGCCAGTTGTCTGCCCGAAGATATGGCGGCCGCCTTAACTGACTAAGCATGGGCGAATATAAACCCTGGTTTGTTTAACCGGTACCAACAAACCATATACCTTGGCGTTTTGCTTAAACTTTAATTTGCTTAAACCATATGGGCTTGGGAATCATATAAACAAGTGTAACTGTAGTAAAGACAAATAGTGGGGTTTTGCTTAAACTTTAATCTGCAGACTTTTAACCGCAAATTTAACACATTTTAGATTAACAAACTGAAGAGATAACGGATATTGGTGCTTAACGGATAAAGAAATCACCTAATGTTGTAGAATAACAATGATCGATTACAAATAGTACCTTTATACCTTGGCGTGTTTAGACCATTCAAATTTATATCAAAATCAAATTCTTAAAATCCGGTGTTAGCACACCAGATTCACGAGTAGAATGAGACCTGTATCAGCAGAAGATGTGAGGATGATAATAGACGAAGAATGATGAAACCGAAGTTTAGTTATTTGGTTAGGGGAGAAAAAGACAAACAGTCAGTCATCGCAAACTGTATTATCTGTCAACATACTGTACATGGAGGCCCAACTATGTTGGACGCAGAAAATCATTCAAAGGACAACAAGAGAAGTTGATGTCAATGTAAAGTACTTCATACCAGTACATACCAGTACAGTTCAAAACTTTTATTATAGATATATCATATATCACACAACAAAAACTTACAGTGGCAAATTACAACAACATATATAGACTGCCTGAACAAGCTAGCCATGACTAGTACATTGTCACACTTAAACCGATTAAACCTTGGAACTTCTTTTACACAAGAAGACAATACTTTATCAAACCTTATAGATATATATAAACAAGACAATAATTAAAAGCACCCAAGCCCCCCCGCCCCACCCCAGAAAAAAACATAATTGTGTGCTTGGGGCTAGGGAGTAACAAGTGGGCTAAAACGAGGCCTCGAGACCATCATTATTCATCATCGTCATCATTTTTCGGCTTGATCTTATTATTCTTGTTGTTGATTGCAGAGGAAACATAATCAGCAACACACTCAGCCATCTTCTCACCCATCCTCGTACTCACAAACTTCTTTTCAGCAGGAAGCAGGCTCTCGTACTTCTTCTTACCGTTACTGCCACTCCCTTGAGTACTCGAATTACCCTTCTTGTCAGACATTATCTTTTGCTAAATGATAATCTCACTTATTGTATGTATATATATATATATATCAAATTGATTTATATGTTTTATTGATCAAATGAATGCCTTCTTACATCCCTTTTTATACTAAATATAGACGTGTTAATTCTAATGTATGCATTTTCTTAGAAATTTGTTGTGCACTTGTATGAAATAACTCAGTTCTAAGCTCATTTGCTGTTAACTTTCCCAGATTTTGAGAGCATTACATACAAATTTTATTTAATAACCTCTAAATGTGCCACAGATTTGTATGAAAAAGAGAGTTTTACGTGGAAATGACAAGAGTAAGCAAGTGGTCATGACAAAGTAAAATGTATCTTGTTTTCATTTGAGCTTAATTTAGCGATTCATGCCACGGTGTGTGGGACACAAGACCATATACAAGGGAATTTACGCTTAGTAAGGAACTCCGTATGTGGGAATTGATGTTGTGAGTGTAGGACTGTACGAGAGGTGTGGGTGATTGTGAGTCCGTGACTGTCTGTGGGGTTTTTGTGGGTGTGAAATAAGCTATTTTCCACACACGTTTATACTACATTGCTCGAAGTTGGGGGTTTAAATTTTATAAAATGTAGGAAATTATTGTATTTGTAAACATGTTAATTTTATATATGAGGTAGGAGAAAGAGGCACGCCTCAATTTGCCAGACAACCTTTGCAATTTTTATTGTATGCAGGGTACAAGCAAGAGGCACACCACAACTAGATACAATTAGATGTGCACGCCTCAATATAAATACATCTTGAGCTCCTCTTCTCTTATTCTCTTCGATTTGGGATATAGTGTTTTACAAAGAAATAGAGTTTTGCAAAGAGACCGATTTTATTTGTTACTTATATTGTTCAGATTAAGAAAATTTTAATATTGCAATATATATTTAGAGTATGTTTATTGAAATAATCTTTACTCAATATATTTCATATTAATATTAAATAATCAAATAAACTTGCAATTAAAAGACACAAAATATTCAATAGCATCATGTGACATAAGCATTCCACTTACATTAGAAGTTATAAACAATACTAACACAAAATGCTATATAAACTCATTATCTTTCTTTTACAAATTCAATGTGGGACAATCCCCGCATAACCCATTTCAAGCAAGTAACTTCAACTCAATTTTTTATATAGATTCCACTGAGAAAATGTCTTAGATCTGAATATGAAAGTTTAAGTCCTCATAGAAAGGAACAACCTCCATTAGATAGTTTCCGGAAATTACATCAAGAACATATATAAAATATGCCTTAAAATTTCCATTTTCTAACATTCCCCCACAAATCCAGACAGAAATGCATATGAGTTTTCATCATGATTTGTTTTTCAGAGTCGGTAACCTTTTGGGTTTGAACCCTCCTAAGTCCCCTGCTTCAATGGCTACCGGATATAGATGGAATGTTTCACCTTGAATCTTTATCTGTTTGGTGTAATCACTCTCCATAGATGACGAAAAATCAAAGGCTATGGTGCTGATCTACGGCTTTGAGACGTTAATGGTCATGTCTCGATCCTGTTCGTCGAATGTTTCGAGGAATAACCTTATCCTCTAATTACGACCACACAATAACATTTGCTTAGCTGGGCATCTCCAAAAAAATACTGTCAACATCTAGTTTCACGACTTGACCATATTCAGAGTTCTTAAAACTTTTGTTAACTAGCAGTTATAGTACCTCTGTAGGTTTACAAGGGAAAGACTCAGATACGCGAGTATCTAGATATTTGTAGTTGAGGTACTACTGAATCACCCTCACAACTTATTATTATCACATTGAATATACTTCGATGGATCTTCTCTCAGCTGTATTGGGTTCCCACTGTTGATGACTCTTGTTTGGACAGCTTGTATATCTAGCTAACTTCGACACAAAATATAAAATATCTAGTTTAGTATCATTAACAAGATATTGCAAACTCCCAATAATCTTAGAATATCTTAACTGATACACAGGAACTCCTGATTTATTCTTAACAAGCGCAACTTTTGAATCATATGGTGTGCTTACGATTCTACAATTTGAATAACCATATTTCTCAAGTATAGATTTCTCTATATAATGAGATTGTGATAAGGTTATTCCATCAGCCGACTAAATCAACTTGATACCAAAAATCACGTCAGCCTCACCCATATCTTTCATTTTAAAATGCCTTTTCAAGAAACTTTTAGTCTCATTAATAATCTCAATATTGGTTCCAAACAACAGTATTTCATCCACATACAAGCACAAAATCACTTTTTTATCTCCTTTGACCTTGTAATAGACACACTTGTCACTTTTATTAACCACAAAATCGAAAGTCAAAACAGTTTCATCAAACTTTTTGTGCAGGTCTCTAGGAGCTTGTTTCAAGCCATAGATAAACTTGACTAACTTACATACTTTTCTCTCGTTACCAGAAGCAATAAATCTTTCACGCTGATTCATATAAATCTCTTCTTCAAGATCGCCATGAAGAAAAGTTGTCTTTACATCCATCTGATGGATGATAAGACCATGTATGGAAGCCAATGCTATAAGCATTCAAATTATTGTCATTCTTGCAACAGGAGATTATGTATCAAAATAGTCAATATCTTCTCTTTGCCTAAAACCCTTAGCTACCAGCCTAGCCATATACTTATCTAATGAGCCATCCGGGTTCATTTTTCTTTTAAAAATCCACCTACATCCTATAGTAGTACACTTAGGAGGGAGATCAACCAATTCTCATATTCTATTAGAAACAATAGAGTCGATCTCACTCTTTATAGTGCCTTTCCAATACCTTGACTCTAAAGAGTCAATGGCCTGCACGAAAGTCAAAGGTTCATTCTCGATATTGTAAGTGATAAAATCACTTCCAAAGTCTTTGACCACCTTTGCGCGCTTACTCCTTCTAGGTTCCTCTACTTCGATAGGAGCAGAGTTACTAGCAGGATCCACCCCCACATTTGTCATCATTTCCACATGATCAGGAATGGATCTCGATATGCGAGTGGGATGATCATTAGTTAGAGCTAAGATAGAAAATTAAAAAGATAGAAAACTTTCGTGTTTGTATCTTTTCTATCTAGAAAAGTTCTAGCTAAGTTTTCTATCTTTTCTCTCATCTTTACAATTATTGATTCATATTTTTGTTTGCCTTCATGTTTGTTTCGTAATTGGTATCTGCTTGTTCTTGTTAATTATCATCATATAACTGCCCATTATTGTGTTTAGATAATAATATTCTCAACATCACCTTCCTACACCCCGAGGCCCTACATCCAGCACGGAGGTGGAAATAGATGACTTTTACCTTGGTTCTTGCTTAGTGAGCTTGAACATTATTGGTTGCACGATGAGCTTTAACCCCTTTAATAACACAAGAACAGTGCACAGACGTTAAATTGAGACACCGAATAATAAAATATATATCATTCATTTTTCAAATCCAAGTAAATGAGATTTAAAATAAGAGTGTTAAGTTATAAATTTTCCAATAAGTTAATAATAGAAAAACTTAGTAAGATCAAATATTATATTCTAACATATTCATTTTTGGGTATGTTAAAATATAATATATAATCCTCATAAGTCGGCCTCCTTCTAAAATCAAATAGTAGAACAACTTAGAGCATATATCATGTTCCGAGAGCATAACATTGCTTTAATGACCCTAAAGTCATTTTTAGATAATTATCTAAAGTTAATATAAAATATAATAGAATATTAAGGCTATTTTAGTAAATATATGATGGTGAATCCCATTATTATAAAAATGTTATTCATTTTTTATACTTAAAATGCATGTGACTTTAGATAATTTATCTATAGTTAATTTTGGGAACCTTTTGCTCATAACTTAATAAGATTTTATCAATAAATTCAACTCCTAACATCTTGCAATTTTAGTAAAACTCATAACTCAATATTAATCTAACATACATAACGAAAAATACAAATTGATATTTGAAAGACATATGACTAGGCATATTTATAATAATTAGATGACAACTTAACTCAAATAAGAAACAGTAGTAAATAATAAACACAAAACAGGAATCAAGATGAAGAATGTAAACTAGACACGAAGAATCAGAATATCATAAAACTTGTAATGAGATTGCTACTCAACACTAGAAGAAGTTCATTAATTTATTCAAGCGTTTGTGTAAAATAAAGTGGTAGTATTTTTTAAGAATTCAGAAGATAGAAAAGATTTACAGTGGCTACTACACGAAGATTTCAGAAGAAGAAAAACACTAAGAGGAAATATAATAAAACTAAAGAAGAATAGAAGACCACAACTTAAAGTTAAAAGGATGAGAATATTTATTATAGTATGACACAAATGAACCAGACAGTACTTATGTGTGTCAACTAAATTAATAAATATTCATCATCTAGCTCAAGTGGTTTAGTGACAGAAGACACAACGAAGACTTGAAGATTTCAAGACTGACAGCACGGTTATACAAGTAAAGATAATATTTTAATTCTACTATCAAATGTTATTTAATTATTTAATTTAACTAATTAAATTAATTCAAGTTGAATTGAATTTAATTTATAAATTATTTAATTAAATTAAGTAGAATTAATTTATTATAAAAATATGACTTTATATGATCTTTAATATAATTTAAATGACTTAAATAAAGGTCATACCGAATTATAAGAAAAGGTCATACCGAATTTTCTGAATGAAAATAAGTCATACCCAATTTTCTGATGAAAAGGTCATACCGAAACTGAAGAAAAAAGGTCATACCGAACCTTTTTTTATTATATTAAAAAGTCATACCGATTTTTAAATTAATAAAGAAAAAGGTCATATCGATTTTTTGAGGACAAAAAGGTCGTATCGAGTTATTTTTTACTATATTAAAAAGTCATACCATTTTTTAATTAATAAAAAAGGTCATACCAAATTTTATAAGTCATACCCAGCCTTTTAGAAAGTCATACGACTGTTAAAAAATGTCATACAAACTTAAATAAAGTCTGTAAATTGTTCTGTACTGGAAAGTCATACAAGTTTTCTTCCTCTATAAATATGAGGAGTTCTCTTCATATTTCAGTGTTGTTAAAAACATTCAAATTCAAAAATTTGTATGCGTTGTAATATTCACAGATTTTTGTGCAAATTTTGGAATATAATTGTTGAACCCGAACACTTCATGTCGAATTCATTCTAGATAACTTTACCAATTATATATAATTTTTATCAAATAAATTTTGTAATACTTTTCAAGTTAAAAATTATATCTTCTACTTGAACAGTATTTTATTAAAATTTATATTTCATGATTAATTAAAATAATATTTTTAAATCAAAAATACCGCGAAAATTTTAGATATTATATTCAACCCCTCTTCTACAATATCAGGGACCAACAATATTGATATTAAATATTATCTAAAATATAAATTTAAAAATAATTATCCGATTTCGCAGAATAACATTAATAATAATAATAATAATAATAACAATAATAATAATAATACTATCTTCTGTATATAATGTCCAACTTGTGTTTTGAGTGACACAATTAATTCATGTAACATTTTATTCGATTCAAAATGAAGGATGTACCCTTGTATCTTATAATGAGTTACTTATTAAAATAAATTATGAGTAAAAGAATAATATGAAATTTGAGATATAAATATATTTTAAAAACTTGAACCATTTAATATAATCAAATTTAGAACACCCAATTTTTAAATAAATTTTATATTATATCTAAAAATTATTTAAATATACGTAAGACAAATAATCTTTAATCACCTAATTAGGTATATTCTAGGTAAATTAAAATATATAGTTATATTAACAAAAGTGAATTTTTAACAAAATAATTACCATGAGAATAATGTGAGATTGGAGATTTAGATATATTAAATAATTGGATTAAATGTATAAAAAGATTAAAATGTGATATTTAATATAAGATGAAACATATTATATAAAATAATTGAACTAAATTATAAAGTTAATATAAAAACCTATTATTTGATAACGGAATAGTTGACACTATATATATGTGACATCAGATGTACTCTATGATCGATCATATAAAACATAAAATAGTTAAAATAATTGAATTTTGAATACACAATTTTAAAAATAAATTTTATATTGTCTATAAAGTTATTTGAATTTAATTAAGTAAATGGAATTTTCAAAATGGAAATGGAAATAAAGTATTAAAAAAATTTAGAGATTAAAACTGAGTTACATATTCAATTTTAAATCTAATATCCTGAATAATATATATGTTATGTATGTATTATAAAAAATATATTTTAAATATAAAAATGTATTTGAGGTCTATGATTGATTTGTTGATTATCGAAATTGTTATATTTGGATCATGTACTATAGCCTTACAAATTCGAAACTTAACCTGATTTTAAACAAGGATTCGCAATTTAACATGAGTATCACATATAATATCATAAACGACTCTCGAAAACTTGTTGCCTCAAATTATCGGAAGTAGAGACACAAAGATTGATATTATCACACAATAGTTAGCGGTTCAGAGGTGAGAATACCAAACCACATTTACTAGAAATGTATGATATGTGTCTGTGATGTATGGACTATTTATTCGACGAGCTTATGGCTATTTGTTTGACTTGATAAGGACATAAATTATTGAAGTAGAGGAGTTTGTAACACCTCAATCCCATGTTGAAATATATGGAGACTTTAATGAGGGTATGAGCTAGAGTATTATTATTAAGTTTACCAATGAATCATGAGCTTTTTGGAAGTCAGCGGAAGGCTTGCATATTACTCAAATTGTTATATTTGGGAAAGTGCACTCTAACATTATGTGTGATATGATTACTTAACCTGATTTTGAAAAGTATTCGATATTTGACTCAGCTGTCACATCAAATTGTTATATTCGGAAAAGTGCACTCTAACGTTATGTGTGATATAATTACTTAACCTGATTTTGAAAAAAGTTCGAAATTTGACTCAATTGTCACATGTAGTATTAATGCCGAGTCTCGAAATCTAATCAAGTCTCAAATCTGTATCCATATATATGTTAAGAGTAAAATGTTAGGAAACTACATGTCAATTGATGATAACTTTAATCTTAGAATCATAGAAATTTTAATTAATGTAACTGATCAATTGATATGAAAATTATAAATATCAATTGATCAAGAAACCATTTATTAGTTGAAATGTTTTTGTGAATCAACTAATAATTTGGATTGTAGCATATGTGTACTTAGTCTATTTCAATCGATAAGGTGTAAGTCAATTGATATTTTTCTCATCAATTGATGTTAGAGTCGATTGATATAGGTCATCAATCAATTTGTAACATAGACTGTCTAATTATAATTATTTGAAGACAGGAAATTATACAAGTGAAGGATGATCAGTTGATATTGAAGCATCGATGGATAGAAAATCAATTGAAGAAGTCAAGTATTGAAGACCATCAACTGATATGAAGACCCATCAATTGATATATCGATTGATAACATCTATCAATCGATGAGTCATCATTTATCAATAGATGGATATAAAGATCAATCGAAGAAGAATATCAGTTGATGGATAAAAGGAAGAATCAGTTGATATGCTTAACATCAAATTATCAATTGATTGAGACAACACAAGTTGACAAGTTGACAGACAAAAGCATACCTATGGAAGACAGTCTGTAATGACTGTGAAGACTCAAGTTGAAGCTGTCTTTCCAAGATAGAAGACTTTTCTCTTATTGGAAAAAGGCAAACAGGAAAGATAGATAAGAAATAATCCTAGTTTAGATTAATTATTTTATACTCTTTCTAGGTATTGTAAACACACATGTGGTATATAAACAAGTGTGGTAGTATTTTTAGAAGATATACAAGTTATACAATATTTCTTGAATCAATTATTCAGCCTTATAGCACTTTGTAAGAATAATTGATTTATTTTCTAACCTTGTAAAAACGCAACTAAGTTTTATTAACTCAAATAATTTGAGCAAAAATATACACTGACGGAAAACTCAATCCATCAGTAATTTTAAATATCTTTGTTCAAGTTAATTTTCAGTTTTACTTGTTCACTTACATATTCACTTAAACACTCAAATGAAAAGGAACAAACATTAAAACAGAAAAGTTTTGGTGTTTGTATTCAACCCCCCTTCTATAAATCATATTGGCATTGTTCTGGGAAATAATAATTGGTATAAGAGTTTAGGCTTTCAACATATAGAAAGTTTAAAGATCAAGAGTAGTCAATATGGGCCAAAAAGGTTCATGTGTGAAAATTTCAGTGTTAGAAAAAGATGAATATTTTGCATGGAAAATAAAAAATGCATCTGCATCTACTTTCTCTTGACTCTGCCTATGTTAACTGCATCTACTGTCAGAGAATGCAAAGTTACTGTAAGTGTTTATAAAGTCACTATCAGAAAATGCAAAGTTATTGTCAGTGTTTATAAAGCCACTGTCAGAAAATGCAAAGTTACTGTCAACTGTGTACAGTGTCTTGAGTTGGGTCAGATTTTAACAGTAAACTCTGATGGACTAACTCTTTGATAAACTCTGATGGAATAGGCTGGGTCAGAGTTTATAAACTCTGATGGACCACCTCATCAGAGATTGACAGTAACTCTGATGGAAGGCTGGGTCAGAGTTTGACAGTAAACTCTAATGGGCTATTTAGCTAAACTCTGATGACTGTAACTGATTCTGATATATATTCTATTAAATGATTTTTAAGTCAGAATAATTATTTTAATTAATGTTTTATCTCTTGTTACGTTTTATTGTATTATATATACATAAAAACGTTGGAGATAGAGATGACTGAAGGTTGACACAAGTTTGAGAAAACCCTAGTAGCCATACTCTGTATCTCCTGCACACGTATTCATACAGATTTTGCATAAGGTTTTCTGGGTGAACTGAGGTGCAGATCGCTGTTGAGTTCTACCTATCTGTGGACGAAGTACTCTGTGTTGTTTTATCCTGAAAGTGATATTACTGCAACCCAAAACAACGTAGTGGGGCAATAATCTCTTCAAGAACAGTCAAGATTTCTTGCAAGGTTTGGCGACTCAACAGTTGTTTTGATTCTATCAGTGTATGCTTAAAACTTCTGTGAGAGCTAAGTATTCTATCTTTTCTCTTGTATTTGCAGTTACTGTGTATATATATATATATATATATATATATATATATTGTTTCTACATTCGTGTTGTGTTTTGTTAATTGGTTAATTTGCATGTTCTTGTCAAATTATTTATATAATTGTCTCATTGTTGTATTTAGTTTTAAATTATTCCCCACAAATCAAACTAGCGGAGCTTGCACGACTTTTATGCTAGTAATAATAATTATCCAATGTTGTGAAATACTAAAAATATAGCCTATGGGGAACCCTTAATTTAGTGTGTGTAGACGATGTAATCGTATATTCATATAAAGGCATATCAGAATTAATTTTTCAAATTCAGTCAGCACACAAGATTCACGGGTAGAGTGAAATCTTTATGACTATCAGAGACGAAGCATGATGAAACCAGTGATGGAACCCGAAAATTATAATAGCGGAAGATAAAAAATTTAATAAAATAGACAATTTTCTTATTTAAAAAAGTTAAAAACTCGTCATGATCCCAAAAATAAAGTTCTTAACGCAAAATCAATCGAATCACATCTAAATTTGAATTTAAAGGCTTTCCATACCCATACTCTTTGTCATACTCTTTTATATATATATATATATATATATATATATATATATATATATATATATATATATATATATATATATATATATATATATAATATGTGATATGTTTCATCTTTAATTTAGCGAAAACAACTGACAGAAGCAAAATATTTTTTAAACATTTTGGCTTAAAAGATAACACTATAAAAATACTGTAAATTTATTTTTTTGAAAACTTCACTCAATATTGTTAAAAAATTGCTATCAAACGGTTGACAAGACCTTAACAGAATATAATTTTCGAATTTGATCTCTAATATTAGTATTATATTGTCATAACAATTTGATATCACGGATTAGAAATTAACTTTTTAATCAAAAAATTATTTATTGAAACCTAATATTTTTAGTGATTATTTTGAGTCTAGCCCGGGCTTCAACCCCGGCGGATGAAACAGAAATTCAATTATATGCTTAGTGGAAAAGAAGATTATGCGAGTAATCACAAAGTATACATGGAAGCCGACTATTTTGGAAGCAGAAAACTTTATTCATAGCAATAGATCGAGTTCACAACTTTTATTTATAGATACATATGTCACACGACTAAAAAATACACGGTGTAATAAATTACAACAACACACATAGACAGCCTGAAACAAGCATGACTAGTACTTACTAATATACTTAAACTGTATTCACCAAATCAAAACCAGCTCTCCCAAGGCTAGGCAGTAACGAGGTGGCTATCATTCATCACCGTCTTCATCATTTTTCGGTTTGAACTTCTTATTTTTGTCATTGATTGCTGTTATGCCCAAATTTCAGCATGTGTTGTTTGTGATGGGCTGGTGGTATCTATTGGGCTGAATTTATAGTTTATCGTGTTGATTATTGTTGCTATTATTGAAGGCCCTCCGGGGTTAATCATTAATGAAAGCCCTCCGGGGTTAATTATTGAAGGTCATAGCTCCATATTCCTCGGGTTGCCCTCGTAGGGGAGTTATGATGTGCTCATAACCTTGTCTTGGAAGATCTTTTCCCTGTACTCAGGCGGGTTGCCCTCGTCTGGGGGCTTAGGACGCGTCCTACATTTGAGGTGGGTCTAGTGCTGGCCTCCAGTCAAGGTATCCAGGAAATAGCTGTAGTGGACTGACTAGAGCCCACGGATTCCGGGTCAATGTCGGATTCATGAAGTCTTTGGGCCTTATACTGGGCTTTGACCTACCCAAACAAGCCTTAATGTGGAGACCTCTTCCAGGTAGGTTTCTCTTGTCTTTTCCTATCGGGCCTCTACTTCAGCAAGAACTACGTGGGCTTGATCCCCTATTATAAATAGGGGTACGTAGGCACATTGTTAGGGGTTAGACGTGGAGAGTCGCCACCAACTAAAAAACCCTAACAATCTCAGCCCCCAATATTCAACAACCACCACACTCCGATGACTTTTCAGGTAAAAAACACAACCCTAGATCTTGATTATGGCGATGGACCTCATATTTTGTTGTTACCAAATTCCTCCATCAACAAATTGGCGCTAGAAGGAGGGGAAATCCACATCTTAGGAGGAAAGATGTTACATCAAATCTAGGGTTTTAAAGGTTTTAATGGTGGACATCACGGGCGGGTATGAGAGACATCAAAGGGGAAGATATTGAAAAAGATTTGTATGGGTTATTGGCATTCAATGGGTTATGGTTCTCATCATGGTTTGAAGTATATGGTCTCAAGTATGGCTTAATGGCTGATGGGTAATCGATTTTGGAGTCAAAATAGAAAAAATTCGTATGTATTGTGCTACACGCGCTACATACACTGTTTGGGTCATATCTGGAGTTCTATATTTCGGATTTGGACGATTTTATAGCCCACTCGAAGCTTATTGAATTATCTTTAATTCAGAGGTGATAAAATAAGAAGAATCCATCTGGTACCAGTCCGAAACTGGAGAGAAAAGACAGCTGCGAATTTTCAGTAATTCTACTCGATTTAGAAAACCTGCTGGTAATCGGTTAACAACGTTCAGTTGAAATCCATGTATAGGAAGGAGGTTACGGTTAATTGAAGAACAAACACATAGAGAAGGAGACTTTCAGAGATGGGACACAATTATCAGGAGCTGCATCTCCATATCACAAAGCGCGTCTATCAGGTAACCCCTAACAATTTAATATTTTCTGTTTTTGGTTGAATTTTTGTAGGTAGAAAGTCACATGAAGACAAATATCTGAAGATCATTAGATGGAGGAAATAATTAAGCCTATTTTGGCTTTAATCAGATGAAAATTCGGATTTGTGTGAGAGATTGCGTAGCAATCACTGTTTCGGCTATAACTTGAATTTCAGAAGTCAGAATTGGATGATTTTACAGCCCACGCGAAGATAACAAAATTTCCTAGAATTTGAAGATGGTCTAATATTCATTTTCAAGTGGAGAAACCCAGAAAAAGGTATGGACAGCTGAGTTTTACGAGGAGCTGCATCTCTATCTCCATCTCCCAAGGCACGCCTTCCAGGTAAAATTCTAAATTTCTTGATATATTTTTGTTGATTGGTTGTGTTGTTGCACATCTTGATTTAAGCAGGAAGAAACGGAGGAATAAGGGGTATGAATAATTTGTTAGTGTAGGTGCCCTAGAGGCAATACAATGTTTCCTTTAATAAATCTTTATGTCATTTGATTATTCAATAAACGTATTTATTATGACTTTAATTACTGCGATATATTTGTTAGCATAATAAATGTCCTTAGAATCATGATACACGTTATATAGTTTAAGTACATGACTTGAACTTGAGATTATATAATATATCATATTCTTAAATGTCCCTAGTCGAGTATTATTATTATAGGACAATAATAATACATAAATAGACTAGTATATTGTTTGACAGATAACCATATCTCATTGGTTATAAGTATGGGGATACTAAAGTCAATGCATAGGTACATGTAGGAGTACATGGTACTGGACAGACCCACAGTGAGATTCTTCATGTTTAATAAAGTCATAAGAAAGACTCACAGTGATAATGGTGTAATGATCCTCTGACTTGAGATCATTATATTTCTATACGAGGATTAATATACTCTGACTACATTAAAAGTTACCTTTGACCGGGTGATGATAAAAGTGGACATCGGGTATATCATGAGTCGTATGAGAAATATGAATGATAGATAAAGGATTTAACCCTCCTATAATTAGGAGAGATATTATTGGCCTCTTGATTGAGTGAGACTATAAAATGCATGGCCGTGCTCAAATAATGATTTGTTTTTCCATAGTCTACTCATGGATCAAGTAAACCCGGATTAAATGTTGAAGAGGATGACTAAACACATGCCTCGAGTTTAATCTATAATATATTTGGTTAAAGGGATTATATTACACGGAAACATTAATCATGAAAGGTTTTATCAAATCACGATTTAATTATTGTTTAATTGGATAGCAATGATGTATTACTAGATACCGCTCATTGTTTATAATTTTATTGGAGAATAAAATTATTGCTAATTAAATAATAGCCTATAGGGTCACACACATAGAGCACCTAGTGGAATAGTTAATTTAAATTATAGATTTAAATTAATTGATGATTATTTGAATTTTATTATATTAATTAAGTGAGACTTAATTAATTAAAATAATATAAATTCGAATTTGAATAATTGTATTTCTGCCAATAATAATTAAGTGTGACTTAGTTATTAATTAAATAATAAAAGCATGTTTTATTATTTAATCCTATGCCTACATGGGTTAGGTTTTGCTGAAAAGGCCCATTAACCAATCATTATAAATAGATAATGATAGGTTAAATGAATGGTACGTTTTATATGATAAAACCCTAGAGGCAGAGCAAGGAGGCAGCAAAGGCAGTCATTCGAATTCATCAAAGGAGGCTAGTACATCCATCCCGTGATCAAGATCGTGAGACGTTCTTGAAGGTGCTCGTGTGGATACCATAGAGGTGCTTTCGAGAGGAAGACACAAAATCGTGATAGCAAGGATCTCCGTTGAGTTCGTGAAAGTCAGGACAAGAATAGGTATGATTCTGTTTACCATAATCCGTCAAGTCTTATACATGATCCTGCGTTAGGGTTCCGATTTTTTTTGTTATTTTTACGTTTATCCGCTGCGTTTTATGCCTCGGAACCCAACAATGGCATCAGAGCTACGTGTATAAGGGACTGATTTGGTTACGTGTTAACTGTATTTGATGCAAATATGCCTGTCTTGGTGACTGCCATGAAACTGCCATGCTACTGCTTTGCTACTGCCATGCCTGTTTGAGACTGCCATGCTACTGCCTTGTATATTCGAATTGTTATTCATATGATGAGTAAATAGATGATGATACTAGCATGTTAATGATATGTCATGACTGATTTATATGCCTGTTTGCGATTCGTATGTTATGCATGAGGGTCGGTTTGTATATGATACAAACTGGTGGACAGATTATGTTGGACATCAGCTGTTAACTGGGATATGATAAGTATGTATATGATACTTGCTTCTGAAACTGTATAAGATGCAGTGGGGAAAAAGGCCAACAGATATGATCTGTAGTTCAGAAATTGATGATTTCTGAATAGGACTGGTCTTCGAAAATAAAAAAAAAAATTCTGATTTCGAGCTGACCTGGCAGCTCGACCCCAGCCAGGGGCTGCCGCCCCCGGACCCCGCCCGGGGCTGCCGCCCCGGACCCCGCCCAGGGGCTGCCGCCCCCGGACCCCCGCCCAGGGGCTGCCGCCCCCGGACCCCCGCATTATTTTGGTTCAGTACTTGAGCATGGTGCTGGTTATGGCCTTTGGACCCCTAGATTAATGGTTTTGGTTTTGGTTTTATAAATACGACTTGCATGTCGTTTTCTTCATTCTTGTAATTGTTTAACCTCGAATGTAACTCGAGTTTTCTTATGTAAGTACATTAGTATAGGTTGTATTCAATTATTCCATGTAATGTACTTGAAGATTGAAGGATGATCCAAGAAGAGGAGCAAGCACCCATGGATACAAGAAGAATGAAGACATGTAATTGTATTTATATTTTACCACCATAGATTGACTTTGATCCTTTCATTAGCTCGAAAGGATCACATAGGAAAAGGGCCATAACCAAGCACGTTTACATACTGCACTTTACATATTGATGTATGAATGTATGTGTAGAGTAGAAGATGCATGTTTTAATTAGATTAATGATGTATGCATGTATTAGATACGTCACCCATGCCATGCTTGCCATGCTAAACAAGATAAAATCTTTAACGATTTAAGATTTTAAAAATTAACAAACGAACGATCATGAGATTCTTGTGTTTATGAAATATGGATTTTAAAACACGGAATTAAATATGAATTTTTGATATCTAAAACTGGGATTTTCTGTCAAAAGCGGATATGCGTATTCGTAAGGCTGATGGGTTTTAAGTGTGACCACTGGTATCCTCCATCTACCTGGGAAATGAACAATTTAAGATGTCAATTTGAAATATTTGGTTCAAGGAAAAATTGAGGATCTCTTCATGATGTGATCATGATCGTCGTAAATTTTCTAAACCCCTTAACAAAATATTAAGTTTTAATCGGATGCTTTCCAATGAATGAACACTCATCGAATCCTAGATCGATTAGGGGAAAGACTGTCAGTGGCAGGGGACTCCTATCTATCGTGGTGAGATGCGACGAATATAAACGGTTATATTCGGCCGTTGTATCATTGGGTCAAACTTAACTAAGTCGTCATAATAAGGTGAAAGTAAACGGTTATATTCAACCATTATGAACTTAGAAGCATAGAGTTTGGTTTAAAAATCTATTAGATAGATAAGATCAATCGTTGCTCACCAAACTATCCAAGAATTATATATGATATAATTGACAACTGTTGTCTACCTAAATAATCATTCTTAAGGACTTCCAGTGGTTGACTTAAGACATGACGAAATATGGATCTTGGCTCACTAGAAAGAATTATGGGATATACTTTCCAAATTAATAGTAAGGGCTATTGATTTGATAAAAATAGTGGGAGATATATTATGAATGTATCATAATCATTTGAACATAATAAATAACTCAGACAATCTAATATTTATTTTGTGCTTTTATCATACCGAATAATGACAAACAACACAAACACACTATCCGTACGATCTGTCCTTGAGAAGGATAAGCTGACAGGAGGAAACAACTTCCTAGACTGGCAGAGGAATTTGAGGATTGTCCTCAGGCAGGAGCGCAAGCTTCATGTCATTGATATTCCTCCGGCAGGTCCCCTTCCTGAGGGCGCTACTGTTGAGGAACGAGCGGCCCACACAAAGGATGAGAATGATGCAACTGATGTTGCATGTCTTATGTTGGCAACTATGAGTGCTGAGCTTCAAAGACAACATGTGCATATGGATGCATATACTATCAATGAGCACTTGCAAAGTATGTTTGCAAGTCAAACTCGTCAAGAAAGGTTCAACACGAGCAAGTCACTCTTTAACTGCAAACAAGGGGCAAGTGAACCAGTTGGCCCACATGTTCTGAAGATGATTGGTTACATTGAGTATCTTGATACTTTGGGTTTCCCGATTGGTCCGGAAACTGGTATTGACCTAATCTTGAATTCTTTGAACAACAAATTCACTCAGTTTGTTATGAACTACAATATGAATGAATTTGACAAAACACCTACTGAATTGTTGGCTATGTTGAGAACATATGAGACCAACATGAAGACGGCTGAACCCGCTCCCATACTGATGGTGGGCAACAAAGGTAAGGCCAAAGGGAAAGGCAAGTGGAAGGGTAAGAAGAAGACAGGTTCTGATTCTACACCCAAGCCAAAGTCAGGTCCTAAACAGGCTTTAAAGCCTAAAGGTGGGGTCGCTAAGGGTGAATGTCACTACTGTAAGAAAACTGGTCACTGGAAGAGAAACTGTTCAGTTTACTTGGAGGATCTGAAGAAGAAGAGGGCTGAGCAAGCTTCTAATTCAGGTATATATGTTATAGAAGTCAATCTGTCTATTTCTACATCTTGGGTATTGGATACCGGATGTGCTTCTCACATTTGTATAAATGTGCAGGAAATGCAGAGAAGTAGAACATTGGCTAAAGGAGAAATGGACCTACGAGTTGGCAACGGAGCAAGAGTTGCTGCTTTAGCTGTAGGAACCTATTATTTATCTTTGCCCTCTGGGCTAGTTTTAGAACTGGAGAATTGTTATTACGTGCCTGCAATTCGCAGAAACATTATTTCTGTTTCTTGTTTGGACAAGAAAGGTTTTTCGTTTACAATAAAGGACAACAGTTGCTCTTTTGCTTTGAATGATTTAACCTATGGTGTTGCGCGTTTGTTTAATGGTTTATATGTTCTTGACTTAGATAATCCTGTCTGTAATATAGAAAAAAACGACTTAAAGTTAATGACTCAAATCAAACATACCTCTGGCATTGTCGTCTAGGCCATATAAATGAGAAACGCATATCCAAATTACATAAGGATGGACATTTGGATAAGTTTGATTTTGAATCATACCAAGAATGCGAATCTTGTTTGCTTGGTAAAATGACTAAAGCCCCTTTCACTGGTAAGGGTCAAAGGGCCACTGAACGTTTGGAGCTAATACATAGTGATGTATGTGGCCCAATGCGTGTGATGGCTAGAGGAGGCTACTACTACTTCATAACATTTACTGATGATTTCAGTAGATATGGATATGTATATCTTATGAAGAATAAATCCGATTCTTTTGAAAAGTTCAAAGAATACAAGGCTGAAGTAGAGAAGCAAATTGGCGGAGGTGCAAGTATTAAAATCTTACGATCTGATCGTGGAGGAGAATACTTGAGCACTGAATTTAAAGATTATTTAAAGGAGTGTGGTATTGTATCACAACTCACTCCGCCAGGTACACCTCAATGGAATGGAGTTTCAGAGAGGAGAAATCGCACCTTGTTGGACATGGTGCGATCGATGATGAGTCATGCAGATCTTCCAATTAGTTTCTGGGGTTACGCTCTAGAAACAGCGGCTTTCACACTTAACCGTGTTCCTACTAAGAAGGTTCAAAAGACTCCATATGAGATATGGGAGGAGAAACGGTCAAGCATGAGCTTTATGAAAGTTTGGGGATGCAAGGCGTTTGTGAAACGTCAAGTATCTGACAAGCTTGGACATAAATCTGAAGAGTGCAATTTTGTGGGATACCCTAAAGAAACAAAGGCGTATTATTTTTATAGTCCCTCTGAGCAGAAAGTGTTTATTGCTCGAGATGCTGTTTTCATGGAAAGAGATTTTATTTCCAAAAGAAACAGTGAGAGAACTATAGATCTCGATGAAGATCGAGAACCACAAAATAGCATTGAACCTGAAGTGGAACAAGAGCAGGATAATTATAATGCTCAACATACACAGGTTGTTCGTAGAACTGGTAGAATTCGCCATGAGCCAGAGAGATATGGATTTCTCTTGACTCAATGTGGTGATTTGATGCTCATAGATGAAGATGAGCCTCTCACATACCAAGATGCTATGATCAGTCCAGACTCTAAGAGATGGCTAGAAGCCACGAAATCCGAGATGGATTCCATGTATGAAAACCAAGTATGGACTTTGGTTGATCCACCTGAAGGGGTAAAACCCATAAGGTGCAAGTGGGTTTTCAAGAAGAAAACTGACATGGATGGAAATGTTCAGACCTATAAAGCAAGGCTGGTTGCAAAAGGTTTCAAACAAATTCATGGTATTGACTATGATGAAACTTTCTCACCAGTGGCTATGGTCAAATCCATAAGGATTTTGCTTGCTATTGCAGCATTCCATGATTATGAAATCTGGCAAATGGATGTCAAAACAGCTTTCCTTAATGGAACCCTTGATGAGGATGTGTACATGACACAACCTGAAGGTTTTGTCGATCCAAGGAATGTTAGCAAGGTATGTAAATTACGTCGATCCATTTATGGATTGAAGCAAGCGTCTAGGAGATGGAATATTCGTTTTGATGAAACAGTCAAAGAGTATGGATTTGTTCAAAACGAAGATGAACCTTGTGTTTACAAGAAGGTTAGTGGGAGCCATGTGGCATTCATAGTACTATATGTTGATGACATACTACTAATGGGGAATGACATACCTTTTCTCAAGGGTGTTAAGACTTGGTTAGGGAGCAACTTCTCTATGAAAGACTTAGGAGATGCATCCTACATTCTGGGAATGAGGATCTATAGGGATAGATCTAGAAGGATGATCGGTCTAAGTCAGAGTACATACATCGATAAGGTTTTGCATCGTTTTGGTATGCAAAATGCAAAAAGGGGATATGTCCCCGTATCTCAAGGGATAACGATCTCTAAAGATCAGTGTCCGAAATCATTGGATGACAAGGACCGCATGAGTAAGGTTCCATATGCCTCAGCAATTGGATCCATCATGTATGCAATGGTATGTACTCGCCCAGATGTTTCGTATGCTTTAAGCATGACGAGCAGATACCAATCTAATCCAGGTGAAGGTCACTGGACGGCTGTCAAGAATATTCTAAAGTACTTGAAAAGGACTAAAGATTCATTCTTGGTGTATGGAGGAGAGGAGAAACTGGTTGTAAAAGGTTACACCGATGCAAGTTTCCAAACAGACAGGGATGATACTGTATCACAGTCTGGTTTTGTGTTTTGTCTAAACGGAGGTGCTGTAAGTTGGAAGAGTTCAAAGCAAGAAACAGTAGCTGATTCTACAATGGAGGCTGAGTACATTGCAGCTTGTGAAGCGGCTAAGGAAGCTGTTTGGATTCGAAAATTCATTAATGATTTGGGAGTGGTTCCATCGATCGCAGATCCCATTGATCTATACTGCGATAATAATGGAGCCATTGCACAGGCTAAAGAACCTAGAGCTCACTCCCGAACCAAACACATACTCAGGAGATATCACCTCATTCGAGAGATTAATGAAAGGGGTGACATACACATATGTAAAATGCACACAAATGATAACATTGCAGACCCACTGACCAAAGGCTTATCGCAGAAGAAGCACGACGGTCACACTAGTTCCATGGGTATTAGATACATGGGTGATTGGCTCTAGTGCAAGTGGGAGATTGTTAGTGTAGGTGCCCTAGAGGCAATACAATGTTTCCTTTAATAAATCTTTATGTCATTTGATTATTCAATAAACGTATTTATTATGACTTTAATTACTGCGATATATTTGTTAGCATAATAAATGTCCTTAGAATCATGATACACGTTATATAGTTTAAGTACATGACTTGAACTTGAGATTATATAATATATCATATTCTTAAATGTCCCTAGTCGAGTATTATTATTATAGGACAATAATAATACATAAATAGACTAGTATGTTGTTTGACAGATAACCATATCTCATTGGTTATAAGTATGGGGATACTAAAGTCAATGCATAGGTACATGTAGGAGTACATGGTACTGGACAGACCCACAGTGAGATTCTTCATGTTTAATAAAGTCATAAGAAAGACTCACAGTGATAATGGTGTAATGATCCTCTGACTTGAGATCATTATATTTCTATACGAGGATTAATATACTCTGACTACATTAAAAGTTACCTTTGACCGGGTGATGATAAAAGTGGACATCGGGTATATCATGAGTCGTATGAGAAATATGAATGATAGATAAAGGATTTAACCCTCCTATAATTAGGAGAGATATTATTGGCCTCTTGATTGAGTGAGACTATAAAATGCATGGCCGTGCTCAAATAATGATTTGTTTTTCCATAGTCTACTCATGGATCAAGTAAACCCGGATTAAATGTTGAAGAGGATGACTAAACACATGCCTCGAGTTTAATCTATAATATATTTGGTTAAAGGGATTATATTACACGGAAACATTAATCATGAAAGGTTTTATCAAATCACGATTTAATTATTGTTTAATTGGATAGCAATGATGTATTACTAGATACCGCTCATTGTTTATAATTTTATTGGAGAATAAAATTATTGCTAATTAAATAATAGCCTATAGGGTCACACACATAGAGCACCTAGTGGAATAGTTAATTTAAATTATAGATTTAAATTAATTGATGATTATTTGAATTTTATTATATTAATTAAGTGAGACTTAATTAATTAAAATAATATAAATTCGAATTTGAATAATTGTATTTCTGCCAATAATAATTAAGTGTGACTTAGTTATTAATTAAATAATAAAAGCATGTTTTATTATTTAATCCTATGCCTACATGGGTTAGGTTTTGCTGAAAAGGCCCATTAACCAATCATTATAAATAGATAATGATAGGTTAAATGAATGGTACGTTTTATATGATAAAACCCTAGAGGCAGAGCAAGGAGGCAGCAAAGGCAGTCATTCAAATTCATCAAAGGAGGCTAGTACATCCATCCCGTGATCAAGATCGTGAGACGTTCTTGAAGGTGCTCGTGTGGATACCATAGAGGTGCTTTCGAGAGGAAGACACAAAATCGTGATAGCAAGGATCTCCGTTGAGTTCGTGAAAGTCAGGACAAGAATAGGTATGATTCTGTTTACCATAATCCGTCAAGTCTTATACATGATCCTGCGTTAGGGTTCCGATTTTTTTTGTTATTTTTACGTTTATCCGCTGCGTTTTATGCCTCGGAACCCAACATAATTTTGATCATAGAAATTTTTATTTGATAACTGGAGGCCTTGTAGTGAAGTTGTGAGAGACAGGGATGATGTTTATAATAGCTCATATGCTCATAATAAATGGAGGTTGCTTCTAACAATACTATTGGGGTCGACGCCAAAGCCAATCTCCCACTGTAAAAGAAGGGAAGAACTTCTTAGAAATAAAATTTTATTGAAGGCGAGGCGTAAAATTTTATTGAAGGCGAGGCGTAAACTTTTAGGGATGACGTAAAATTTTGTTGAAGGCTTACAACGCCTCATGGAAGTAAAATTTTATTGAAGACGAGGCATAAAATTTTAGTGATGGCGTAAAATTTTATTGAAGGCTTCCAACGCCTCATTGAAGTAAAATTTTATTGAAGACGAGACGTAAAATTTTAGTGACGGCGTAAAATTTTAGTGATGGCGTAAAATTTTATTGAAGGCTTCCAACGCCTCATGGAAGTAAAATTTTATTGAAGGCGAGGCGTAAAATTTTAATGAAGAACTTCTTTGGCGTAAAATTTTATTGAAGAACTTCTTTGACGTAAAATTTTATTGAAGAATTTCTTTGGCATAAAATTTTATTGATGGCTCCCAACGCCTCATGGGAGTAAAATTTTAGTGAAGGCATAAAATTTTAGTGAAGAACTTCTTTGGTGTAAAATTTTATTGAAGAATTTCTTTGGCGTAAAATTTTATTGAAGAATTTCTTTGGCGTAAAATTTTATTGAAGGCTCCCAACGCCTCATGGGAGTAAAATTTTAGTGATGGCGTAAAATTTTATTGAAGAATTTCTTTGGCGTAAAATTTTATTGAGGGCTCCCAACGCCTCATCGGAGTAAAATTTTAGTGATGGCGTAAAATTTTATTGAAGAATTTCTTTGGCGTAAAATTTTATTGAAGGCTCCCAACGCCTCATGGGAGTAAAATTTTAGTGAAGGCGTAAAATTTTATTGAAATTTCCCAACGCCTCATGGGAGTAAAATTTTATTGAAGGCGTAAAATTTTATTGAAGACATCCAGGAGGTTAATTTTTATTGAAGATATTTGGAGATCAATTTTATTGAAGACATCCAGGAGGAAGTTTTTTATTGAAGACGATTAGGGATGTTGTTGATTTTGAAGCCACTCAGAGGTACTTTTATTTTTACATGGCACGTGATAAAAGTTATTATTATGCGTGAGATATTTGAAGAGTGTGTGGAAGACAAAATTTTGAAAGAAGTAAAGAAAGAAGCAGGAATATGCGTGGTAATTACGAAATTTGATGAAGATTTAATTCCTCTTATATTTACAATATTGCAAGGAATTGGGGGGTAGTTGTTATGCCCAAATTTCAGCATGTGTTGTTTGTGATGGGCTGGTGGTATCTATTAGGCTGAATTTATAGTTTATCGTGTTGATTATTGTTGCTGTTATTGAAGGCCCTACGGGGTTAATCATTAATGAAAGCCCTCCGGGGTTAATTATTGAAGGTCATAGCTCCATATTCCTCGGGTTGCCCTCGTAGGGGAGTTATGATGTGCTGATAACCTTGTCTTGGAAGATCCTTTCCCTGTACTCAGGCGGGTTGCCCTCGTCTGGGGGCTTAGGACGCGTCCTACATTCGAGGTGGGTCTAGTGCTGGCCTCCAGTCAAGGTATCCAGGAAATAGCTGTAGTGGACTGACTAGAGCCCACGGTTTCCGGGTCAATGTCGGATTCATGAAGTCTTTGGGCCTTATACTGGGCTTTGACCTACCCAAACAAGCCTTAATGTGGAGACCTCTTCCAGGTAGGTTTCTCTTGTCTTTTCCTATCGGGCCTCTACTTCAGCAAGAACTACGTGGGCTTGATCCCCTATTATAAATAGGGGTACGTAAGCACATTGTTAGGGGTTAGACGTGGAGAGCCGCCACCAACTAAAAAACCCTAACAATCTCAGCCCCCAATATTCAACAACCACCACACTCCGATGACTTTTCAGGTAAAAAACACAACCCTGGATCTTGATTATGGCGATGGACCTCATATTTTGTTGTTACCAAATTCCTCCATCAACAATTGCCACGTACCCAGTCACCTTCTCAACTACCCTCATACTCACAAACTTCTTTTTAGCAGGAATCAAGCTCTCGTACTTCTTCTTTCCATTACTGCCACTCTCTTGAGTACTTGAATTACCCTTCTTGTCAGACATTATCTTTTGATAAATGATAATCTCACTTCTTGTATGTGTGTATATATAGCAGGCTCAGTTGTTTTAATATGTTTTGTTAATCAAAAAGCCCTCTTATATCCCTTTAATTTATACTAAATCTTCACGCGTTAATTCTACTGTATGCAGTTTTCTAAGAAATTATTGTGCACTTGTATGAACGAATTAACTCAGTTTTAAGCACACTCACTTGTACGAACGTGTGTGGCAGTGATCTTGGCTTCAAACTAGTTGGAGCCGGCTAGCTAGCTACGTCCATTGTTAGTTGTGGGATAGAATTGAATATTACTATCATTTGTAAGAAATAGTAATACATTTGCTCTTCATTTTCCTAGATTTTGGAAGCATTACCTACCAAATTTTTAAAAAAATTTTAAACATGCAACCAAGTGCGGTCCTGAGATTCACGGGATTTTAGGAAAAATCAGTTTTTTTGTCTAATTTATATAGACTCTACATTTTTTTCTATAATATATATATATATATATAATTAAAAAAATTGGGTCCCTCAATTGTTGAAGATTCTAGGCACAAGTCTTATTCGTCTATAGTCATGGCTACTTATACGCGCCACTGATTTTATGAAAAAGAAAGAGTTTTACCTAGAAATGACAAGATACGCAAGTGGCCATGACAAATTAAAATGTATCGTGTTTTCATTTGATCTCAACTTAAGTTTTACATAATTTCATACCACTATGTGTGCGAGAGAAGGCCTAAACAACAGAATTATGCGCATATAGGAACTCCTTGTGTGGGCATGGATGCAGTTGTGAGTGTAGAAGAGGTGTGCGATGACTGTGCACTACAAGAAAAACTGAAACAGACAACACTTATCAGACAACGGTCAGCAGTAAAAGCATTGTTTGAAATTTTCACACAACGGTTTTTTTTTTGCAAAATATGTCTGTTGTCTGAAAGAACTTCCACAACGGTTTCTAAAACCATTGTCTATTAGAAGGAGTAAAGCAGAGGCTTTACACAACGGAATTATAAAACCGTTGTCTGAAGAAAGGTCAGACAAGTGTTTCATAAACCGTTGTTAAAAACAGACAAGTATTTTTTTTTGTTACTTAAATGGATGTCACACAACAGTTTGAATAAACACTTGTCTGATTCTAACAACGGTTTACAAAACCATTGTCTGAAGAAACTTCAGACAATGGTTTTGTAAACCGTTGTTAGAATCAGACAAGTGTTTTACTTGTATGTGGACTATACTTAATTCATACAACAGTTTCTGCATACCGTTGTCCAATTGCTGTCACACAATTGTTTAGGTTACATAAACCGTTGTCTGATAGTTAAAAAAAATTTAAAAAAATAATATAAAGAAGTTAACCCCCTGCCAAAGTTTCAAAGGCAAAACCAATCAATACTGCATACATTAACACTAATTCACAAGAACATTCTGTAGTTTGCAATTTCAAAGGCAAAACCAAGCAACCATAGCAGCCAACCATTCAAAGTACATAAATAAAATTACATCAAGAAAGTAAAATTTGTTCATCAACATCTCGCATGTAACTATAGTCATCCTCCTCAAGCAAATCAACGTCCGGTAAATTAGGCACAAAACACTCATTCTCAAGTTGTACCTCTACGGATCCCTCATCTTCTTCATCATTAACTTCATAGTAGTTCTTCTCGGGTAATTTTAACACCACGGACCATAATTTCTCAAGGGGATCGTCTATGTAACATACTTGCTTGACATGTTTAGCCAACACAAATGGATCGTTAAAAAACCCTAACCTATTCAAATTAACCAATACATACCCCAAGTCATCTACCTTAGTCCCTCTGTTCAAATCTACCCACTTGCACTGAAAAATAGGGATCCTAAAGTTTTCATAATCCAGCTCCCATATACTAGTTATAACTCCATAAAATAGTTGTGAAGCATGCTCAAAATTTTTATCCTCCTCCACAATCATTGTATCGGCTTGTACACAGACGCCGCTACATTGAACTTGACGCGTGTCATCCCGATCCTTAGTACTGAACGTAACCCCGTTCACTTTGTAGCCACTGAACGTGGGGACATCCTTGTTAGGCCCATCTGCAATCCATCTTAGCTCCTCCGGTACCTCTTCTCCAGCATTTAAATCCAAATCAATCTGCCAAAAAATTGTTGATTCATGTCAACTATTTTTATCAGAAAAATGCATTAATTTTTAACAAAAATGCACATAATACCTTCTCTTTGAACCAATTAGGGAATGTGTCATTTTGCTTGTTTTTTAGCCATATTGCATCATTTTCATGTTCCGGAAATTTGGACATCAAGAATGACATGTGTTCACTGCAGAAAATTATTAATGTCAAAAAGGTGCAGAAAATGAAAGACATAATGAATAAACAATTCTTGACTTACTCAAAAAATGGCATAACTGCAGTAGTATTTTGTAGGACGCATAAGTGTGCTGCGTGCAAATCAGTGTTGCTCGGGGTGATGATGGTTGCACCAGATAATGGCCTCGAAGTGGTGTCTTGCATATGCCCACCATTTTTGGGCACCCCAATAGTCCTTTCTTCATGATCAACCAAACACTCAACTGCCTCCTCTGCGATATATGCCTCTGCAATGCAGCCTTCCGCACGAGCCCGGTTTCTTATATATCCCTTGAATGTCTTCATATATCTCTCAAACGGATACATCCACCTAAGAAAAATTGGTCCGCAAAGCTCCACTTCTCTTACAAGATGAACCGATAGATGAAACATTACATCAAACAACGAAGGAGGGAAGTATTTTTCTAGGTGACACAAAGTTTCTACTAATTGTGATTGCATTTTCTCCAACTTATCGACCTCTATAACTTTACTGCATATTGCTTTGAAAAAGAGACAAAACCGAATGACAGTGTTCCTTACCTTTTTTTCCAGTGAGGACCGAATTGCAATCAGGAGCAAGTGATGCAAAATCATATGACAATCGTGAGATTTCATTCCAGTAAGTCGGAGAGTTTCCATTGATACAAGACTCCTAATGTTAGAACAAAAACCATCAGGCAGCTTCATTCCAAGAAAGGAGGAGCAAACAACTTTTTTTTCAACATGAGTTAAGTTCCAAGACGCTAATGGTAACTTCTCCTTTTTCCCCGGTTTTTTTGGCCTTAGCTCTGTTCTGATATTAAGCAATGTACCAAGTAAAGCTTCACATATGTTTTTCTCCATGTGCATCACATCAAGAACATGTCTAACAGGCAAAACCATCCAATACTCAAGATCGAAAAATATAGATACCTTCTTCCAAATAGGTCTGTCGTCGCCCTTTTTAAATCGAGGTTGCTGTTGTGTCTTACCAAACACATGACCCTTTAAATGTTGTGTTCTTTTAAGCACCTCCTCTCCGGTTAATGGAACTGGGGCTCTTTCATTTTCCACGGTGTTATCAAACTCCTTTTTCTGCCGGCGATATGGATGAAAAGGTGGAAGCCACCTCCGATGCCTTATGACCACACACTTACGGTAATTTTTCAACCTTGTAGCTTTTGTATTATCAACACAAACTGGACACCCATTATACCCTTTGACAATGTTTCCCGACAAGTTACTATAGGCTGGATAATCACTAATTGTCCACAACAAAATACCTCTAAGCAAAAAGTACTCCTTTTTATATGCATCATAAACTTGTTTCCCTACCCATAGCTTTTGTAGATCTTCGATAAGCGGTTGAAGAAACACATCAATATCATTACCAGGTTCCTTTGGCCCCGATATCAATAAACAGAGCATAATATACTTTCTTTTCATACAAAGCCACGGTGGAAGATTGTATATTGTCATCAAAACTGGCCAACAAGAGTAATCTATATTTGTGCTGTGAAAAGGATTAAATCCATCCGAGGATAACGCTAACCTTAGGTTTCTTGAATCTGAAGAGAATTCTGGCCACTTTGCATCAACTTCTTTCCATGTTTTTGAATCTGCTGGATGTCTTAATTTATCATCCCTGATTCTTTCTGTGTCATGCCAAGTCAAGTCCTTGGCTGTTTGAGGCGAACTGAATAAAGTCCTCAAGTGGGGTATCAATGGAAAATACCACAAGACCTTCGCGGGAACACCTTGTAATTCATCTCTTTTTTTGTTCAACTTCCACCTAGAGGCTTTACAAATACGGCAACTTGTCTCATCTTCATCCCTCTCGCCACGGTATAATAGACAATCATTCGGACACACGTGAATTTTCTCATACTCCATCTCTAAAACACACAAGCATTTCTTCGCTTCACTGAATGATAAAGGAAAAGTGTTTCCTTTTGGGAGCATGGACCCAACCAAGAGTAGCATTTCAGAGAAGCCACAATCGGATATTTGATGTTTTGATTTCAGATTGTAAAATTTCACTAAAGCCTTCATCTTGGTAAATTCTTCGCATCCCGGATATAGGGGTTCATGTTCATATTGAACATGGTTAAATAAATCCGAGGAATCTAGGGAAGCATCATCTTCACTATCTGCATTCTCTGTATCCATCGGAATTTGATCCACTGTTTCTGAACTGTTGGTCTTTTCAGCGGTGACCGGACTTTCTTCTGCATTCATTTCTCCATGCCAAATCCAACATGTGTAGGTCGGATCGATACCATGTTGGAAAAGATGATTTTTTACAACTCGAGCTGACCACGATTTACTGTGTGCACATCTCATACACGGACAACTAATTTTGTTTTCATAACATCCGTTCTCAAATGCAAACAACAGTAATTCATCAACTCCATCCGCAAACTTTCTTGTTCTTCTATCAGCCTTTACCCACGATCGATTCATCTTTTAAGTAAAATAACATTAAGTCAGATCAAATGATATTCTTAGCAAGCCAAAGCAAGCCAGTACTAAGCATATATAAAACAGAGCAATAATAGTCTTGATGCAAAGTACTTAATACTAAGTCTTGACCACCAGCAACTGCATTTTAGTTAAAGTACTAATGCATTTGCACTTCACAAATTCTAGACTTAAAGTACACAAGTTCTAGTGTTAATTCGAGACAGGGAGATGTGGTACCTGAAGATGTGGTGAAGATGTTTATATACAAACACAAATCGAGAAAGAGAGAGAAAGAGATAGCGGGGGGTGGGGGAAGAATTTGGGGGGCGGGAGTGAAATTTTGGGAGAGACGAAGTGGGGAGCGGGGGGTGTTATGAAATTTAGGGGGGGACAAAGATTTTGGAGGAGTTAATGAGGTATTAACAAAATTTTAATAAAAAAATTTTACTACAACAGTTTTACAACTTAAAAATAATCTAGGGTTTTGTGTGTGCTAAAATTATGAGCGGCACTTATAATTTAGTAAAGGGGGGGAAATTTTGGGAAAATTTTGGTTAAGGGGGAAAAGAATTTTACATATAATTTTATAAATAATAAAATATATAATTTTTTTGTTAATATATACTAGCTTAAAATCCATGTGAAACACGGATTTATATTATAAACACGTACAAGAACGATTTCTTTTTTCCTAATTTCTTGTACACATCACTAAAATCATTAGATATTAACATCTTTACGGTTGGATCGTCGAAAAAAAATTTTAAAAAAAAATATTATTCCAAAATTATACTAGTTTGACCAAGTAGTACTTTAACAGTTGACCGTTAAAATATCATACATGAATGATTTGTTTTTTTCTAATTTTTTTTACACTTCACTAAAATCAGTATATAACATCATCCGTACGGTTGGATCGTCCAAAAATATTTTTAAAAAAATAGGCCATGTTCAATCGGTACGACACTAGTTAGAGGGAGTAGTACTTTTGGCGGATTTATATTATAAACACGTACAAGAACGATTTCTTTTTTCCTAATTTCTTGTACACATCACTAAAATCATTAGATATTAACATCTGTACGGTTGGATCGTCGAAAAAAAAATTTAAAAAAAATATTATTCCAAAATAATACTAGTTTGACCAAGTAGTACTTTAACAGTTGACCGTTAAAATATCATACATGAATGATTTGTTTTTTTCTAATTTTTTCTACACATCACTAAAATCAGTATATAACATCATCCGTACGATTGGATCGTCCAAAAATATTTTTTTAAAAATAGATCATGTTCAATCGGTACGACACTAGTTAGAGGGAGTAGTACTTTTGGCGGATTTATACTATAAACACGTACAAGAACGATTTCTTTTTTCCTAATTTCTTGTACATATCACTAAAATCATTAGATATTAACATCTGTACGGTTGGATCGACGAAAAAAAAATTAAAAAAAAAATATTATTCCAAAATTATACTAGTTTGACCAAGTAGTACTTTAACAGTTGACCGTTAAAATATCATACATGAATGATTTGTTTTTTTCTAATTTTTTCTACACATCACTAAAATCAGTATATAACATCATCCGTACGGTTGGATCGTCCAAAAATATTTTTAAAAAAATAGATCATGTTCAATCGGTACGACACTAGTTAGAGGGAGTAGTACTTTTGGCGGATTTATATTATAAACACGTACAAGAACGATTGCTTTTTTCCTAATTTCTTGTACATACCGATTTCAATCGGTATCTATCACAAATACTTATAATTTTCAATCAATAACATGTTTGGGGGGAAAATCAAAAAAAAGATCTAAATCCAACCGTTAATTAACTCCGGGTTGGATAGATCTCGGACACTCCCTCATTTCCCAAAACACAATTCACTTTCTTCCCCCCCCCCCCCCCAAATTTCCCCCCAATTCACTCTCGTCTCCATCGCCGGTGATTTCGATTCTCCGACTCCGTCTCCGTCTCCGTCTACGTCTCCATCATCGGTACACACCTCTCTCTCACTCTCTCTCTCTCACTATCTCTCTCACTCTCTCTCTCACTATCTCTCTCACACCTCTCTCTCACTCTCTCTCTCACTATCTCCGTCTACGTCTCCATCATCGGTACGTCTCCATCATCGGTAAATTTAATTATATGCTCAAATCTCAGTTAATGATCTAATTCCTAAATTTGGACTGTTTGGATAATTATGTGCATCATAATTTTTACAAGGTTTCTTACATCACATATATGTGTGATCTATGGCATCCTTAATACTAGTAGTAACCTTATCTTGTTTGCTATATCCTAATATTATTTATGTGGTATGTAGATTAATATGGCGCCTTCGAAGAAGCCACGATCTGCTCCAAATAAAACCGCGTCTTGCCTTATGAAGGCTTTAAAGAGGAATAGTAGCCTGGTCACTGGTGCGGTAAATAAGGAGGTGAAGAAGAAGGTTACTTCTACTACGTCCTCTCCTGAATCGGTAAAGAATAAGGCTATTTCTACAACTCTGCAACAGCAACTGTCCAAGACGAAGAAGAGGAAACGAGAGGCAGAACCTGTGCCTACCAAAACCAAGGGACTTGGGCTTTTAAAACGGGGTGCTGTTACAATGCATAGGATTGTTAGGCGGAAGATGTTGGGCATCAAGTACACGGTGAATTTTAATACAAAAGGGGAGCCGTACGGCAAGGCAGCCACAGAGATGCAGTCTTATATCGGGGTTCTTGCGAGATCTAAGGCCCCGATTTGGTATGATTCTTGGAAAAAAGTTCCGGCTGAAAGAAAAAAAAAGATTTGGGATTGTGTTCAGGTAAAATAAATACCATCTCACTGTGTGTATTTTTTATTCTTGAATCTTGACTAATTTATTTATGTTTGTACCAGATGGCATTTGAAGTACCATCAACAGCGAGGAAGGTGGTGCTTAATTCTGCGTGCCAAAAATGGAGGGAGTTTAAGAGCCGTTTATCTACCCGTTATGTCCTGGCATATCGTGATCAGCCCGAGTTGCTAGAAAGTCCTCCAGCTGACTACTCATTCATTGAGAAGACGCACTGGGACATGTTTGTTACCAATCGTTTATCGAATGAGTTCCTTGTAAGATTTTCAATTTGTTTAACGTGATTACATAAAACCAAATATATTTAGTGGTACATCTTTGTTGATAACTTCTTTTGTGTTTTTATGAAGGAGGTACATACCGAGCAGAAAAGGCGAAGGGGTATGTATGCGTACGATCACTACTTGTCTCGGAAGGGTTATGCCAACCTGGAACAGGAGTTGGTTAGTGATCTTTATACATTATATTATTTTTCCCATGACATTTTTGATTATGTTTTGATATTTAATTCCCTTGTCTGTTCATACATGTAGTCTGGTGGTGATCCTGAATTTGAAATAGATCGATCCGATACTTGGGTTCTTGCCCGGCAGGATCAAGACGGGAATTTCAAGTCAAATGATGTTGCTACTATTGCTGCGAATATTGTATGTTATTCATTTCTATTGTGGTTCAATTTCCTTGTGAGCATAATATATGCATTGTTAGTTAACTTAATATATGTTTTATTCATTTTTTAGGCTGAGATGAAGAAGAGAGTCAGTGTTGGGGAAGTGACACTGGAAGGCACTGATGATGTCTTGACCAAGGTGCTTGGTAACCCTGAGCACCGAGGACGAGTACGTGGCCAGGGATGCCATGTTAAGCAGTCTGTGTATTTTGATCTTCCAAAACAGAAAAGGAAAGGCAAGTCGATTGAGGAAAAGATCCAAGAGGGAATTCAGAAGTACATGGCAGAGGAAAAAGACAAGATTATTAAAGAGCGCGATGCATTTTGGGCTGCAGAAATGGAAAAGATGAATGCCGCTTTACATGCAAAAAATGTTGTGTTTGATGGGAGCCCGAATATTGGATCACAACAGGCAAGTTGTTCCAGGGGGGGCAAGTTAATAATTTGGACATTGAAGGTGTAAAGAAGAAACTTGAACTCGTGGGTGATCAAGTTACTGCTGATAAAAAGAAAGATGTTGGTGAGGAGAAAGTCATTGATGAGGTTCAAGATGTTGACAATGATGAGGGTGATTATCATTGGGAGTTGACAATAGCTGGCTCGAGCAATGTTGTTGCTTATGCAACAGTTGATATGGAAAGCGATGTTCTTCATGGCAAGCCACTTGGAAAGAAGAATGCACGAGTCTCGATTACTCGTGTAATGAATGGAGATGCACCGATTCCTTATCCAATCAATGATGAAATCTTGACTGTGCAACAAGCTGTCGGAACGTACATTGCATGGCCGAAAAGCAATATTTTGAAAGTGAAGACAAATACTGCTCCAGTGAAAGGAAATCTGAAGGTTAACTACTAAACTTGAATATAACCTTTTCAATTATTTTTTCTTGGCTTTAAATATTAGAAGTCTTTAGAAGTAAAGACTAAGTACTTACTTTCAGTTTACATTCCGTTGGATATTCTGTTCTTTCATTCTAGTATGCATAATTGCATTCCTAATTTTTTTCAGGGAGGGAAGAAACTTACTGAAAAGAAGTTTAAAAAGGTGGCTGAATGTGTCTCACAACCAGAGTTGGTCGCTAAGATGGGTCCTGAATTCCACCAGTCACTAAATCATTTATGGCTCTGGGCAAGTGACACATTAAAGGATGGTCGTACGTTGGCTTTTAAATTACATGAAGATGCTTTTGGATCAGGTAAGAAGAATGTTATGTTCTTATCCGACGTGCATGCTCTGTGCTTTGGAGGAGAAATATCAGGATCAACCATTTGCTATTTCATCAAGTAAGTATTATTAAGTTCTGTTAAAATTTTCAATAATTAGGATCTTACCTTATACTTGCGAATTTATCCAGTTTTCTGACTTGTAAACTCAAATATTAATTTTTGGAAAAATAGACAACTTCAAAGTTATATCGTAAAAGGGCCTAATTCTTTACTTTTTTATGTACAGTTTACTGCATATTTATTTGAGGAAGCACAAGATGACCGACATGATATCGTTTGTTGATCCTGCTGTCACTGGCTCTAAAAATTGTGGTACAGCAGGGGAGAGGTCGCACCATCTTGCTGAACGGTTCAAGACTGCCAAACCAAGCCAGCTCTTTCTTTTGCCATATCATGATATGTGAGTAATTGTATTTCTAATTTAATTTTCACCGTCTATGTTATTAATATCCAAATGGGCATCTCAGTCGTAACAAATATTATTTTTTGGACTTGTATTACTTTCAAATATGCATTTCTTCACTACCAAAGAAAAATAATTATATTACATGTTTAAGTGCTAATAATTGACTTATAATATTATACCTAATTTACAATATATATGTTTCCGACGGGGTCATTGTAGGAACCATTGGGCGCTCACCGCTGTTAATCCCGAGTCACAATTAGTCTACCACATGGACCCATTGAAGCGTCGAATTGCAGCTGAAGAATGGAGAGAAGTGGTTGACAAGTGAGTGTGATAGTATTATTTCTGTTCTTTATATTAATGAGAAATGTCGTAATGCGAATTTATATTTTTTTTGTAGTGCCATTAATCTTTACAAGGATGTTGGGAAGAAGATTGCGAAGAAGAAGATCATACGGGAGAATCTTGCGGTATAATTATTTCTTGGCCGCCCGTTATTCTTATATTAGTTTCTCGGATATATGTATGGATATATATCTGTAATTGTTGCTTCATATATGAGTTAATATTTATATAAATATTTTTCAGGGTGTTCCTCTCCAATCCGGGACCAAGGACTGTGGTCTGTTTATCATGCGATATATGAAGGAAATATGTCTTGATAAGGAGCTCAAATTTGTTTCAAAGGTATAAATTTTTTAATTTTGTCATCTTTTGTGTTCTTCTTTTCTATGTTGAAATCTGGTGATAATATAGTTTAATCTTTCAGTGGCTACGGAGGGGCAGCTTATCCTATGGAGTCGATGATCTCAATGAAATCAGGATCGAGTGGGCGAAGTACTTCATGAAGCATGAGACTTCTTAGGTTCTTTGCACATTTAGTAACCACGCACCGCAAATTTTCTAATGCACATGTATTTTTGGAGTTGCACAGTATATATAAAGACTAACTGATATGCTATGGACATGTAATGGCGTAACTATTTAACTTAAGTGAAGGTTTCAGTCTCTACTTTTGGGGTATGTGCATCCGAAAATCTGATGTTGTTGAACATATTTAACTTAATTAGTTCGTGAATTTTACTTGGTTGGATGTGTTGGTTGTAATGGTTTATTGAATACGATGGAATGGAATGGCTGTTTGTTTTGGTTTTAGTTTGGCTTCTTTATATTGCCAGTGGTTTCTTTATATTGCCAGTTTGGTTTTTTAATTTTGTTATATAAAACCATTGTCTCTTATTATTTTAGGTAATTGGACTATAATGAAAACTGTTGTCAAGCATTGTACTAGGCAATCTGTTGAATTTTCTATGAAACCATTGTCTATTAACCTAGGTAATAACTTCTTGTTTAAAAAAACCGTTGTCCAAATACATTACTTCAATACAAGCATATGAAACCATTGTGGTAAAGACATCAGACAACAGATACTTAATTTCAAACCACTGTCCATAGAGATTTTTTACAAGCAATATACTAATAAAAACCGTTGTTGTTTTAAAAATAATTCAACATATTTTATGCTAAACCATTGTCGTAAACACTTCAGACAACAGTTTTTTGTCCAATACCGTTGTCTATCAAAATCAGAAACAAGTGTTTTAGAAACAAACACTGTTGTGGTTCTGCTAATGTTCAAACATGTTTATCTTTTTAAACCATTACCTAACAGCTTTCAGACAACAGGTATTTAAAGAAAACAATTGTGCAAGTCAAGAATAGAAAACAGTTTTTAGAAAGGAAACCATTGTGTTAAACTATTAAGACAATGGGGTTGTTCTACTAAAACCGTCGTAAATATTTAGATCACACAATACTCTTTTGGATAATAAAGCCTTGTCTGAAAATTAAAACAACAACATTTGCTAGTTAATAAACAATTGTTGATTTGTTTGTCAGACAATTGTTTCTACTTGAACCGTTGTTGTTCTCGCGTTTCAGACAATATTTTCTAAGACAAAAACCGTTGTCTGTAGGGAATCAGACAACGGACGCGTCCGTTGTCTGAGCTGCGTAACAGACGGCAGCTCGATAGACAACAGTTTTCCAGGGCATCAGACAACGGCCAAAAAGCCTTGTCTGATTCAATTATTCTTGTAGTGGTGACTGTCTCTGTGTGGGTGTTGGTGTGGTTGTGTGTGGGGGTGGTAAATGAGATTGAATTTAATTTGTACTTCTTCGACAAGCAGCACCCAATCACATATTTAGGGAAATAGGTAGGTAATGAGATTGCATTATAAATTTATAATTATCTTATTATATACACACCATTGTATTTTTACACCACTAATGTATATCATGCCAAAAATATTATATTATAAATAGCTAGGTGATGTGCTACAATATTAATTTTAAAATTATTGCAAGTGCACGATCTCGTTTTAGTATTTTTACGATTCGAACTACAAGGACTAAATTAATTTCGCAATCCTTAATATTTAACTTGGGTGAATTAGAGAGTTTAATTTCAAAGTGAGTTTTTTTTATACTAATAAATGAAAACAAAATAAAAAAACTAATAAGCTAATAAACTATATCTAAAAAATTTAAAGATCCTATTTTAACACTACTAAAATTATGTCTAAAATTTAAAAATTAAACTACTAATGGAGTAAAATCTAAGCTTATATTATTAACCCCACTAATAAAATTGAACTTTAACAATGAGTTTAATATTAAAAGTAAAATAAAGATTTGAGACTTGAAGACTCAAACATAAAAGATAAGAACAAAATGTAAATTAAAGATGAAAATAAGTAGATCTAAAAGTTATATGAATCAAACCCACTAATAGAATTAAAATATAATAGAGGCTTACCCACAAAATATAAAAAGAGCTCCACTAAACAACTAATAAATAAAAGTAGAACTAAAAACTTGAACAAATTAAACCTACTAATGATAGCTGACTATGTCCAATTTTAAAAGTAGACAAGAAGATGTAAATGCACCTAGAGGGGGTGAATATGTGTTATAGGGCTGACTATGTCCAATTTTAATATTTACCAACTATCATAGCTGACTGTTATGGAAGCAGTCTGTTGTGTCTTGACTAATGGCTTACTGTTTTAAATATGTCATAGTGATATAGCATGCTATTATGAATGCAATGCAGTAAAACAGTAAGATGCAATAAAGTAAAGGAGGCAAAAGACGTTTAGTCAGGTTCGACCCATATATCTAATGGTCTACGTCCTGGTCTCTCACCAACTTTGTAAGAGAATATATTATTAATCAAATATAATCCAATTATAAGATAATAATATATCTCTCTTCAACCAAATCACTGAAAGTGGCTTGCTATAATCCCTAGGAATCCTAAGCAGAATGGTTTTAGCTTGTTGTTATCTTCTCCCTTGCAATCTGTTCTTGAATGCCTGAATTCCTCGAGTCTCACTCTTGAATTCCTTGCTCCTTGAACTCTTTGCCCTATATAAAAACATAACTAAACCATGTAGCTCCCTTGTTCTAATCTCCTAGAACCCCTTGCCACTCTATTGATTCACAATACAATTCGAACAATACAAAGTATAAGAATTGATTACAATTAAAAGTGTATAGTCTCTATATAGCACAGATATAAAATATAGAAAGCTCAGATGATATAGAGAAAATATGATATAGCTTTTCAAGATCGTAAAGTGAGTTGTATTGCTAAGTGTGATTGAAAAACTAAGCCAAAGATATATACAAGATATATCAACGACTAGTTTGAATATATGATAAGATATAACTTTGTAGAACTGATTTAATTCAAACTAATACAGAATTATAGGAGATAAAGATAAAAGAAAACTGTTAGACCAAATCAAGCCTACTCTATATAATTGTCAGTCTTGCTATAACATTTTTGTACTTTTGTAATATGTTAGTGACTTAGTTAATTCAATATATTGTTGCAGTTAGAAGTGTGATCAAATTGTAATTCCATGATGTAATCTAAAACCAAAGAATAAAGTCTGTTAGAAGATTCAAATTGAATCATGCAACTAAACAAAGAAAGCTACTTGAAGAATAAGGAAGGCAAACAGATCATTCGAGAAGTCATAACATTCGAGAAGTCAAATGTGCAACTGGTCGAGAAGTCTCAAAATGCTCATTGGCTTAGTATTCGATCGAGAAGTGCCCATTAGAGAAGTCGGGATATTGAAGTCAATCGAGTA
Organism: Oenanthe sinensis; assembly: GCA_028671895.1. NCBI lineage: Eukaryota > Viridiplantae > Streptophyta > Magnoliopsida > Apiales > Apiaceae > Oenanthe > Oenanthe sinensis. The sequence goes on from CM053801.1 coordinate 21,403,333, forward strand.
GTGTGAAAAAGTACCATTTGAGAAGTCCAGTAAATCAATTCGAGAAGTCATCCAAAAGAGCATTCGAGAAGTGATATAGTTGAACCAATCGAGAAGTCTCAGTTTCAAGTGATCATTCGAGAAATCTAGTCAAATCGAGAAGTCATCAAATATAGTATCGGATCGAGAAGTCTAAACATTCGATGAGTAAGCCATCCAAGGACTAATCGAGAAGTCATAGCCTGTACTCAATCGAGAAGTCAATCACCATGACTTCTCTAAGCAATTTCAACAGAGTACTCGACTGTTCTAAAGAGCTATTTTCAAGTAGAATTAAAGAAGAACAAAATAGATAATTTGCAGCTCTGTCTTTGCAGGATAAGTCAAATTTGTAAAGATAGAGACAAGTTTACAATGAAGATGGGAAGATAGTCAAGACAAAAGATAGAAGATATAAGGCTGAATGTAGCAGACGGAGAAAACAAGTTTTAGCTAGAAATAGATAGTAGACAAATGTAAAGTATTTCTTGTCTATTTCTAGTTTTAGCTAAACTGTCTTGTAAGAGCATGTGACAAAGAACATGTGGTTTATATATTTTATGCACAGCCTCATTAGTCAGTGTCTTGAGAATTTGTATCAAGTGTATTCATACCTTGTAATCTTCCTAGAATAAGAAGCTGAAATTTAGCTTGAATTTCAGATTGTAGTAAAGTTCATTCTAATAAAATTAGATTGAAAGTTACATCTTATGTTTACTTTACCTATTGTTATATGCTCTTATAAACATTTAGCTCGTTTCAACATATTCAAATTCAATCAATCAAACAGTTTATCACAGTTCAAAAAGAATTAAAAATATTTGAAGTATACATTCACCCCCCTATAAACTTCTGGAACTCTTAATTCCTAACTAGTGGTATCAGAGCTCAGACTGTTAATATACAGACAGCTTTAAAGATCAACAAACTGAAGTACAGCTTTAAAGATTAACATACATACAGCTTTAAATGAAGGCATAACTGAAGTATTTGAGAGATTCAACAAACTCATCAATGACCTTCAACTTCATGGGAAGTACTATGAAACAAAGAAAAAAACATGAAGTTCTTATTGACTCTCTCAGAACACCTGGAGCACAAAATCTCTACAATAAGATAAGGAAGAGATCTAACAAAGCTTCCACTTGAGACTCTCTATGGAATCCTAAAGACATATGAACATGAGTTCTATCAAAAGAAGGTCATTTTAGCAAATAGAGGAAAAATGGCAAATGTCTCAAATGCCTTGGTTGCAAAGGAACCTTTAAAAACTGAGAAGACTGTACAAGCACAAGGTTAAAAGGTGAATAAATTGAAGAACAAGAACATGAAGAGAAGGACTCTGTCAAGAGTGAATCAGGGGAAGAAGATTTCTACACCATTGAAGAACTTGAGGGCATGGACAACAAAACCATGGCCTTCATCGAAAAGAAATTTTAAAACTTAAGATTCAAAAGAAATAAAAGTTTTAAACTAAGACCAACCTTCAAGCAAAGGAAAGAATCCAGCAAGAAGCAATATTAATGGAGGGTATAAAACTGGAACACTGATAGGTCTAAAATAAGATGCTATAACTGTAATGAGTTTGGACACTTTGCAACAGTGTGTAGAAAATCTAAAGAAATCAAGAAGGATAAAGATTACTTAGAATTGGAAGCCAAGTATGAAGCTCTCCTCAAAAAGTAGACAGAAAAGGCTTATATTGTTCAGGGAAAATGCTGGGATGATACAGATGAAGATGAGGAGGAGGAATATGATAATCTGGCACTCATGGCCAACTCACATGATGGAGCTTCATCCTCAAATTCTCAGGTACCCTCATTAGTCTCACTTGACATGTCGAATTCTCAATATAAGAAAATTGTGGAAGAATTAAGCATTGAAATGTTTAATATTCATACTAGTACGACTGCTGCATATGAGGAAATTGCAAGGTTGCTAAAAGCTAATGATGAACTAACTGCTAGGAATGTGACCTTAGAATTGTCTTTGATAACTCTGGAAAACATGAAATAGGAGATTGAGTATTTTAAAAAGAAAGTTGTTTGTTCTAAGCAAATTGAAAATTTTCTTAAAGAAAAATTTCTGAAAATGAATTGAAAATCAGATCTTATCAAAACTCAGTTACTATTATTCAAGAATTCCATGAGAAGCATAAGTAAATCTCTAGGATTGGAGTTGGTTTTGATTATGATAATATCAAGAAGAAGAAATTTGTTTCCACAAAAGGCAAAAAAGTTGAAATTCTTGGAAATCCTTATATTTTAAAAAATGTTAAGCAACCAATTTTTAAGAAAGCAACTATTGAACTTGATGAGATTAGTATGGTCATCAAACAATAGTTGGATGATGAGGATAAGGAAATAACTAAGAATAATATGCCCTATGTTGAAGAAGAAGAACCAATAATCAAAGCCAAGTACATTCCTGCTAAAACTGAATCAAAACAAAATGTCCATAAAATTGCATGTTAATAAGAAAAAGGCAAATAGAAATGGCAAGATAGGCATTAATAAACACAACAATTATGCACATGTTCATAATGCTCCCAAGAAGACATGTAAAAACTGTGGATCAACAAAACACCTTACACATATGTGCAAGAAACCTGTTGTTGACAATGCTGAATTTGTTTGTGGCTATGTAAAACCCTTGATGCATGATGATCATAAATTATGTGACAAATTTGATTGTATGCCATACAACATGAATATCATGAATACTTACTTTAGGCTCAGGAAATAGTTTGTTGATAGATGCATAAGTCAGTACCTGAACATCAACAGCCTTAGGACTAAGTTTGTTAGTCCTGTTAAACATAGAAAAAACTACATGTCACTTAAGCATGCATCTAGTTCTGGAAGTACTAATCAAGCTAAAAATCAAATTCAGAAAAATGAAAGCATGCATGTTCAAGTGACTAAGAATGTTAAAAACAGGAATGACATTCATGTAACTAAGCATAAAGGACCCAACCTTGTTTAGGTACCAAAGAAAACTTGATTTGTTTGTGTTTGTAGGGCACATGTAAGAAGAAGGTCATGTGGATCTTGGATAGTAGATGTACTAGGCATATGACTGGTGACAAGGCCCTAGCTGTTATAATTCAAAGATAAGGTTGGCTCAATGGTAACATTTGGAGACAACAACATTGGTTTCACCATGGGATATGGCAAATTGATTCATGGAAATGTTGTCATTGAAGATGTAGCTTTGGTCAGTGGTTTGAAGCATAATCTACTCAGCATCACCCAATTCTGCAATAAAGATTTAAAGGTGGAGTTTGACAAGGAACTGTGTCTCATATCACACAGAAAGACCAAAGAAGTTGATCTATAAGGAGTGAAAAAAGGAAGCTTGTTTGTAGCAGATTTGGACTCTGCAAACAAGGAGAAAATTTGATGTTTCTATACCAAGGCCTCAGAAAATGAAAGTCTGCTTTGGCACAAGAGACTGTCTCACTTAAATCTCAAAAACATTAATTCTCTAGTCAAAAGAGAACTAGTGAAGGACCTGCCCTCACTTGAATTTTGCATAGAAGGATTGTGTGAGGCATGTCAAAAAGGGCAAATGAGGATATCAAGTCACAAGAGTAAGGAATTTACTTCAATTACCAAACCACTGCAATTGATTCATATGGATTTGTTTGGACCAGTAAATGTCATGTCCATGTCTAAGAAAATATTTGATGTAATCATGGTTGATGATTTTTCAAAATACACTTAGGTAGAATTTTTGTACTCAAAAGATGAAGCTCCTGAAGTTATCATTGAGAATTTGAGAAGATTGGACAAAGGCCCTACAACAGTAATAGCCATAAGAAGTGACAATGGAACATCATTCAAAAATGCTATATTCAATGAATTTTGCAAAGAGAATGGAATCACTCACCAATTCTCAACTCCAAGAACTCCACAACAAAATGGAGTTGTTGAGAGAAAGAACAGGACTTTCATTGAGGCTGTAAGAAACATGTTAGCAGAAGGAAATCTTCCAACCAGTTTTTGGGCTGAAGCTGTAAGGACTGCATGCTACACTCAAAATAGAACACTCATCACAAAACCAGTTGGAAAGACTCATTATCACATCATGATAAATAGAAGACCATCTGTAAAGTACATGCATGTGTTTGGAATAAAATGATTTGTTCTCAAGGATGATGCTAACAACCTTGGGAAGTTTGAAACCAAGGCATATGAAAGAATTTTGGTGGGATACTCTTTGGACAAAAATGTCTATAAAGTATATGTGATTGATTAATAAAAAGAAATAAAAAGCACAAATGTGACATTTAATGACTTCAAGTTTCCTGCTATGAACTTGGAAAGTGAAAACTGTGACACATTGAGATTTGAAAATGAAATTGATTCTGAAACATTTGCAACTGAAAATGTTATCAATACTCATGAAGACTCATATATAGACATCTCACATGGAACACATATGGAAAGAGAGAATGATGATTTCAGTCATATTCAACTTGAGAATTCTCCACACAACCCTAGCATCAACTCATGGGGAGATTTCCAAGGATCTGCAATAAATGGTAAAGAAACATGTTCAAATGATAGAGATGGAGCTCATCAAACTAAATGGAATAGATCTCACATTGTTGATCAGATCATTGGAAATCCTGATGAAGGTGTGAGGACAAGGAGAGCAACCAAGAATGAATGCTATTTGTTTGCTTTTTGTCACAAGATGAGCCAAAAAGGATTGAAGAATCTATGTTGGATCTAGACTGGATAATTGCCATGCAAGAGGAATTGAATCAATTTGTGAGAAATAATATTTGGGAACTAGTGCTACCTCCAAAGGATAGATCAGTAATTGGCACTAAGTGGGTCTACAGGAACAAAATAGATGATCATGGAATTGTGATAAGAAATAAGGCAAGGTTGGTTGAAAAAGGGTATTCACAAGAAGAAGGCATTGACTATGATGAGACTTTTGCTCTTGTTGCAAGATTAGAAGCAATTACAATTTTCCTAGCCTTTGCAACACACTCAAACTTTAAGGTCTATCAAATGGATGTCAAAAGTGCATTTCTCAATGGTGAATTAGAAGCGGAAGTATATGTGCAACAACCACCTGGCTTTGAGGATCCAAACTTTCCAGACCTTGTTTACAGACTTATCAAAGCATTGTATGGACTCAAACAAGCTCCTAGAGCATGGTATGACACTCTGTCAAAATTTCTTCTAGATAATCAATTCACTAAAGGAACTATTGATAAAACTCTTTTCTACAAGAAGCATGGTGAAGATGTTATACTAGTTCAAATTTATGTGGATGATATCATTTTTGGATCTATAAATGAAAAATTATGTCAAAGGTTCTCTAAGCTTATGCAAAGTGAATATGAGACGAACATGATGGGAGAGCTCAATTACTTTCTAGGCCTTCAAATAAGTCAAAGGGCAGATGGCATTTTCATAAGTCAAACAAAATACATCAATGACTTACTCAAAAGGTTTGACATGTAAGATTGCTCAACTGCTAAAACCCCAATGTCTACAGCTACAAAACTTGATGAAGATAAGAAAGGAAAGAGTGTAGACATGAAGACCTATATAGGAATGATTGGATCTCTTCTCTATCTCATAGCTAGCAGACCTGACATTATGTTCTCTACATGTCTCTGTGCAAGATTCCAGGCAAATCCTAAGGAATCTCATCTCATTGATGTCAAAAGGATTCTAAGATATCTCAAAGAAACACCTTTTATGGGGTTATGGTATCCTAAAGAAATAGGATTCAACCTACTTGGATATTCAGATGTTGATTTTGCTGGATGCAGAGTGGATAAGAAAAGCACCTCTGGAAGCTGTCAATTTCTTGGACAGAGAATGGATTCTTAGTTTAGCAAAAAGCAACAATCAGTCTCCACTTCCATAGCTGAGGCTGAATACATTGTTGCTGGAAGCTGTTGTGCTTAAGTGTTTTAGATCAGGAATCAACTAAGGGACTATGGACTAGTGTTAGAAAGAATTCTTATCATGTTTGACAATACTAATGCCATCTCAATTGTTGCTAATCCAGTCAACCATTCCAAGACAAAGCATATTGATGTGAGGTACCATTTAATTAGGGAACATGCAGAAAATGGAGTGATTAAATTATTATATGTTCCTAAACAAAAATAGTTGGCTGATATATTTACCAAACCACTTGATGAAGCCACCTTCAACAGGTTGGTTAGTGAAATTGGAATGTTAAATTCTTCAGGATAAGTGGCCAAATAAATATATCTTACCAATTACTACAATAATTTTTTCACAGATATGAAGCAAAATGATTTATCTAAGTGAAACAAAACTAGTGTATATTTATAAATATATCAGTTATATTGTTGTACATTTCTGTGTTTCGAAATAAAACTATTATAAACTTGGAACTATTTCTGTGTTCTAAGAAAAATTGAAGAAAATTATTATACTTGTGCATTATTAAATAACAAGTGTGATAATTAAAATTTCAGGAATATTGATCAAACATATTTCTTACCTTAAAAAATAAATAAATAAATTTTATTTATTTGAGAAATAAGGTTTGCAAATTATTATTTTACTTTCAAGTGAAAGAATAATAATTTTTCAAAACTTGAGTTTTTGATCAAGTTGCAATCCTTCTGACTTCTCGACTAAGTATAAATTTTTGAGTTCTCGAATAGTTCAATTCTAAGAGTTCTTGAATGTCTTCAGTTCTCGAATAGTTCAATTCTAAGAGTTCTCAAATGTCTTGAGTTCTCGAATAGTTCATCTCTGGAGTTCTCGATTGAGTACAGTTGAGAGTTCTCGAACTATATATATTTATTCATAAGAGTACTAGATCAAATTTAACAGTTCTCTATTGAATTTAACTTTACTCTTTTCAGAGTTCTCGATCACTAAAATCGATTTCAATTTCAGTCGAGTTGTCAAAGTCATATATATAGCAAAGTAGATCTAACATTTCATTTCTACACTTAATCGCAAACTCAAAGAAACCCTTGCACTCAACAGTTACACTTGAACCCTTATTTTTCTACTCTCTAAAACCCTCGTTTCTTCTTTTCACTCTCTCTATACACATTCTTATGGCATCTTCAAGTTCCAACCCTGCAGCTGAAATGTATGTTTTACCCAAAACAAATTTTCTAGACATTGCCAAAGATGCCGATGCAAAGCCCCAGTACAAATATTTCATCAAGTTTCTCATAGACTCATATCTCAAAGAAGCTCTTTTAACCAACCCTACTCTGTACATAGACATATTGGAGCAGTTTTGTAACACTCTAACATAGGAGGACATTGCTTTAGAAGATGGTAGCTCAATTCTTGTGGTGACTTATAAGATTCAAGGAGTGGATATAAGCTTCAATGAAGAATATGTGAACAAAATCCAGATGCTACAAACCGAAGGATTTGATGCTGAGCCGTCTGAGAATGAGCTTCTAGATTTTCTAGAGTTCATTAGGTACTCGGAAATTGTGGAGAAAGGAACAGAGAAGTATAAGCTAGGTAAAATCAACAAGAAGTTCATGAGGAAGGAGTGGTCATTTCTATTTGACACTCTTCTTAGAGTGTTCACCTACAAAAAAATAGGATTTGACCAAATAAGCAGCATTGCCTTGAAGTTGGCCTATTCATTGGCTTACAACCAGAAGCTCAATGTTGGGAAGCTGATTCTTAGGGAGCTTACTACCAGGATTCCTAAGAGAGGCAATGAAATCTTTTTCCCTAGCTTTATTCAATCAGTACTTAATTATAAGAATTCAACATGGATTGAACTTCCTGGGATGAATAAAAATAGAATTGGATACTCCAAATCCATGTCAAAAATCATTTTTGCTACATTGGATAGGAAAACCACATTGAATGTGCCTCTCCAAATCACACCTCATATGAGGAGTGTATTTGAATGGTACCCATTTGTGCAGCCTAAATATGGTTATCTTGATGTAGTGGGAGGTCCTAAGGTTGCAGAAGAACCTAATGCACCTAACCCCAGGACTTCGAACCCAACTGTTAACCCTTCCTTGAATCCATTAGATGGTAGGGAACCAACCTCTACATCCTCTCAACAGGATGTAGTTACAAAGAAGAAAAAGGAGAAACCTGCCATGAAAAGACTATTAGATATAGTGGTAGAGAATGAAGATGATATTGATGAGTCACATGTGGAACCTTTAACCAGGAGGAAAAAGATTAGAAAGGCCACAACAGACCACTCTACATCCTCCCAACAGGATGCAGAGGTACACAAGGGATTGAACCTGCTTCTAGGTGCACTTTTTCAACAAGGTGCATCTATTGAACTTGGGAGTCAGCCCACTCCACCCTATACAGAGTCTGCACCATCACATGAACACACTCTTATTGACTCCAGGTGTGAATTTGAAAAGGAGACACAGGCACAATTAGGAATCTCTATTGAAACTTCTTATTTTCTCAGGGGGAGTTGCCAACACTCACTACTACTCACAATCTCTCTCATATTCCCCAAATTTCTTCTCAACCAAATGTGTCTAGCCAAACACATGAGGTTGTTGATCATCAGGATTTCTATTTCCCTGGTGAGCCCAATTCAAGTGATTTGGTACATGACACCTTGCTCACCACTCAGGAAACACATCTAGATGGTGAGGGAATACATGCTAAGGCATATCCTAATGACACCATCAAAATCATAGAGGCTTCAGGAGTCTTTATTTCAGACTCTGTAGTGGCTGAGTCATATGAAAGCCAAGTGTCTTCACAGACATTGGGTAATCTAGGGGACCTCCACACCATGCAAATGGCATCTCATGGACATTCATCAGTCATTCAAAGAATGCCTCCTCAGGAGAAATCACCTATTCATCCAGTGTCTAGAGAATCATCTGAGAAATTGGATGAGGAAATAGATACTGAGGGGACCACTGTAACAAGTGGCCCTAGCTCTCACACTTTGTCACAATGGCTGAAACATGTGCAACATGACAGGGAATCAGGACCATCATCACTTTGTGGGTCACTTTCAGATGAAAAGTTAAAAGAATTATATGGAGATCAGTTGGAAGGTTTCTACCACATAGCTCAGCAACTTCTCACCTCACATCTGTCTAATAAGGATTATGCAGTAATCATGCTGGAGTATGCCGAGGACCGAGAGGATATAAAGGAGAAAAATGCTAATTTGGCTAAAGATGAATAGGCAAATGTGGATGCTTGGTTGGACAGTAAATATACTGTAAGCATGGAGAAAGTGCTAGAATGGACAAAGCAAAAATACTTAACCTCTCTTCGATCCTGTGAGAAAATCTTCACTCCTAGTTCCATATATGATGTCATCCATGAATCTGTCAAGGTTCAACTCCAATCAAATCACTACTTGGCCAAAGGTGTTCAAGCTGAAATTAGTGATCACGGAACCAAGGTAGAAGGTACTCTGAAATAAATTGAGGCCTGGAGGCATTTATGGAAACATATCAAGAGGAGAATCAGGAAAATCATCAATTCTCTACTCAAAGATAGATGCAATGGAGAAGGTCTTCAAAGAAATGGTTAATAGTAGCTTAACCATCCTAGACAATCAAAGAAAAATTAATTATATGGTTGAAGTGCTCTACAAAAACAGGCATGCAGATAGGTTGCCTGAAGATGTGTCTCTCCATACTTTGTCACCACTTCAAGTGGACATCTATTATCAATCAAAGGCAAGAGGCTAAAACTTTTGCATCGATTTGGAATGCAAGAGGCTAAAAAGGGATTTGTCCCAATGTCTCATGAGATATCGATCTCGAAAGAAAATAGTTCTAAATCATTGGATGATAATGATCGTATGAGTAAAGTTCCATATGCATCGGCAATTGGTTCTATAATGTATGCAATGATATGTACTCGTCTTGATGTCTCGTATGCTTTAAGCATGACGAATAGATACTAGTCTAATCCAGGTGAAGGTCATTGGACGGCTATCAAGAATATTCTTAAGTACTTGAAGAGGACTAAAGATCGATTCTTGGTATATGGAGGAGAAGATAAGCTGGTTGTAAAAGGTTACACCAATGCTAGTTTCTAGACAGACAACGATCATTTAGTGTTCCTGTCTGACTTTGTGTTTTATCTATTTAAATTGAGATGTTGTATGCTGGAAAGGTTCACAGCAGAGATATTTGTTGATTCTACAATAGAGCTTGAGTATATTAATGCTTGTGACATAGTCAAGGAGGTTGCTTGGGCATGTACTTAGGAGATATCACCTAATTAATGAGATTAATGATCAAGGATATATACATATATATAAAGTGCATACTAATAATAATAATGCAGATCCATTGACTAAGGCTTTGTCGCAGTAGAAACACGAAAGTCACACTAGTTCCATGAGTATTGGATACTTGGGTAATTGGCTCTAGTGCAAGTGGGAGATTGTTAGTAATTGTGCCCTAGATACAATTACGTTTATATTTCAAGGAAAATATTTTATTATTAAGGATTATGTTTTATTTATTATTATTTATTTATTATATTTTATTTACTGCGTAATAAATTGAATGCATAATAAATGTCCTTAGAATTTTGATACGTATTATATATCTTTAAGTATGTGACTTAAAAATGAGATTATATGAATAGTATCTTATTCCTAAAATTCCTTAGTCGAGTATTATTATATAAGGACAATAATAACGCAATGAGACTAGTATGTTTGTTGACAGATGACCACATCTCATTGGTCATATGTATGGTGACACTAAAGTCAAGAACATAAGTGCATGTCTCAATGAATGGCACTGGAATGACCCACCGTGAGATTCTACATGTTAATAAGTGTCATAAGATATTCTCAGTGTGATAATGATGTAATGATCCTCTGACTTGAAATCATTATATTTCTATACGAGAACTAATATACTTTGATTACACTAAATGTTACCTTTAACCGGGTGATGATAAAAGTGGATATTGGGTATACTATGAATCATATGAGAAATATAAATGATAGATAAAGGATTTAACCATCTTATTTATGAGTGATATTATTGGCATCTTGATTGAGTGAGACTATAAAATGCATGGTCGTGCTCAAATGTTGATTTGTTTAATAGTCTATTCGTTGATCAAGGAAACCCGGATTAAACGTTGAAGAGGATGACACGATACATGTCTCGAGTTTGATCTATAATATAAGGTTAAAGGGATTATATTACATGAAACATTATTCACGAAAGGCTTAATCAAATCACTGATTTTATTATTATTACTTGGGTAGCAATGATGTATTACTAGATTCCACTCATTGTTTATAATTTTAATTAGATATTAAAATTGTTGTCAATGTAATAATAACCTACAGGGTCACACACAAAGAATGCTTGAAGGAGAAATAATTTAAATTATATAAGTAATTTATTTTATTTCTGATATTAATTAAGTATGACTTAATTAATTATATAAATATAATAAATGAATTGCTTAAACTAATTCCAAAATTAATAATTAATTAATTAAGTGAGACTTAATTAAATAATTTTGAATTTTGAATTAGTATTAATTATAATTAGATTATAATTAGAAAACTTATTTCTCTCTATATAATCTCTTTATGGACTGATTTAATAGGGACACGCATATTTTATAAAATCCTAGTCGTTTTGAGAAAAGAGAAAGATAGAGAGAGAGAAGCAGTTTTCGGGTGCTAGTACACATCAATCATTCATGAAAAGTATTCGTGTGGTTACCATAGAGCGTAGATCGCGTGAGCGGGATACGTGTTGATTAAACGAGCTTTGGACCTCCATTAATCTTCCATTGATGAACTGTTAAAGTTTTTTAAGGTATTTGTTCTTAATCTCTGAAATAAATCTTTAGTTTTTGCATGGATCCTGCGGAGGGTTTCTATTTATATTAAGTTTTGTATTTATTTTTCACATTTTTCCGCTGCGTTTGTGCCTCAAAACCATTCAATGGTATCAGAGCTACTTGTGAAACGTTTTAATTCGGTTATGTGTTTAACAGTTTTTCAATGTATGTAAACATGTATAAGATATGCCATGGCTATATGTTGATATATATGTTTTATATGATTTTGAATATATGATATTCATGTGATGCACAATCATATAATGATTGTGTGTATTGCTATATGTATATGATACATGTTTGTTCTTATTATGAGAATCGTATTCGATACGAATTCTGAAATAATTTCTATAGATTTTCTAAAATCTGTGTACAGTGTCCGATTTTCGCAAACAATATATGTTTTCTGACTGGAATCATGTCACTAAGCAATACTGACGAATTCAGCTTGGTGTCTGTAAGCCATTCGATGTCGTTATAAACCCCAAAACGGCGATTTATTAGTTTCTGAAATTTATTTGATTTTCTGAAATTTTGAAATTTATTATATATGATTATATGATATGTTTATATAATCTGAGATATATTACATGTGTTATGTGATAGCATGGTGGATGGTTATGGCCTAAAGACCCATAATATAGTGGTTTTAAATTATGGTTTTGGTTTTTAAATACGACTTGCATGTCGTTTATTCATTGTAATTGTTAATCTCGAATGTAACTCGAGTTCTTCTTGTAATTTCATTAGAATAGATTTATTTATCATTCAATGTAATTTTTCAATGGAGACTTTGAAGCAAAAAAGCTAGGAGGCAATCCAGATGATGGAGCAATGTAGAAGATAAAGACATGTAATAGTGTAGTATTTGAAACCACCATAGATTGACCTTGATAATTCCATTAGCTTTGAAATATCACATAGGATGGGGCCATAACCAAACACGTTTAATTTATGCACAATACATAAATGTATATGAACGCATGTGTAGATATGTATGCGTTGGAAGGATGTATGTATTAGATACGACACCCATGTCATGCCTGCTTAAGAAAGATAAAATCTGTAACGATTCAAGATTTTAAAATTAAACAAACATCATGAGATTCTTGTGTATATGAAACACAGTATTGAATATGAATTTTCTTTTTCTGATATGGGGAGATTTTGTCAAACACGAATTATTTTTCATAATAAAGTTGGGTTTTAAGTGAGACCGCTTATGACTTCTCCGACGATCTGGAAATTGAACCATTGACGAATATTAAAATGGATTATTTGATCAAGGAAAAATTGAAAATATCTTTATGATGGGATCATGATCGTTCATATAAACATTAAAATCCCTAAATACATATTAAGTTAATCGGATGCCTTCCAATGTTTAATACTCGTCAAGATCTAGATTGAGAATGAGTGGGTTTGTCAAAGCAAGGTGCTCTTATCAATCATGGAAAGACGTGATAAGTAAGGGTATTTAGTTTATTGAAACGTTGGGTATAACTTAACTAAATCATCACAATAGGATTGTGGATTTAGAGGCATAGAGTTTGGTGAGATTTATTGGATAAATATGTACAAAGAGTTGTTCCACTAAACTTTCCAAGAGTTATATTTGATATAATCGACAAATGTTGTCTACCTAAATAGTCATTTTTTGAGTGTATTAGCCAACGCTGTCTTAAAACATGGATGAAATATGGATCTTGGCTCACTAGAAAGATTTAAATAAAAAAATGAATTAATAGTTAGGGCTATTAGTTTGATAAAAATAGTGAGAGGTATATGGTAATATACCATAATCACTTAAACATAATTAATATTAAATCTTCAATCTAGTTTATTTTATACACTTTAATATTGTAGATATCAAATGATAAACATAAACAACTTCTCTATATGATCAGTTCTTGAGAATGACAAATTGACGAGAACAAATTTCCTCGACTGACATAGGAGCTTGAGGATCGTCCTCGGGCACCACGATATTGGTCAAATCTCTTCCCCTGCTATTAAAGATGAGAATGTAACATGTGCAAATGATAGTACTTATTGGAAATAAATTGATGTTGCGACTAATGTTTCATGTCTCATGCTTGCAACTATGAGTGCTGAACTTAAGAAGGAACACGTGCATATAGATGCTTGTGAGACGATTAAGCACCCTTAAAGGATATTTGAGGGATAGACTCTTCAAGATATATTTGATGATTAAAGGGTACTATACACTTACAAGTAGGGAGAGTGAGACCCGGTTACACCACATGTTCTAAAGATTATAGGGTATAATGAATACCTTGACATTTTGGGTTTCCAGATTAGTCTGAAGGCTCACCTAGATTTGATCTTAAAATCTTTGGACAACAAATATTCTTAGTTTGTTATGAACAACAAAATGAATAAGATTGGTAAAACACCTATTGAGTTACTAAGCATGTGGAGAACTGTTGAAAGCAACATGATAAATGCATGAAGTATTACTATAATGATGGTAAACATAGGGAATGCAAAAGGGAAAAGAAAATGGAAAGGCAAGGAGAAGATTTGATCTAGTTTCCTTATCAAACCAAAGTCCAATCCCAAAACAGGCTCTAAAGTCTGAATGAGGTGTTGACAAAGAAGACGATTGTCACTTCTATGAAAAATCGGGAAACTAGAAATTAAACTGTCATGCTTATTTGGAAGATCGGAAGAAGTTGATCAGTAAGGGTCAAGCTTCGAGTATTGGGTTGGAATTGGAGTAAAGGTAGTTTCTCTGGTTGAAGGAACTCGTTACTTAATTTTAGGCCTACAAGGAAAATTTAGAACTTAATAATTGTTATAACGTGCATACAATTAGCAGAGACATTATATTAGTTTCTTGTTTGGACAAGAAAGGATCTTTCATTTTAATTAAATAACAAGAGTTGTTTATTCTATTTCGATGATGAGGCTTATAATGTTCCACAACTAGTTAACAATTTATATGTTCTAAAGTGACTCAAATCAAACATTGCCTTTGACACTGTCATTGAGTCCATATTAATGAGAAACGCATTTCTAGAATACATAAGGATGCATTCTTGGATAAGTTTTATTATGAATTATACAAAAGGATGCGAATCTTGGTTTATTCGGTAAAATTACTAAAACCCCTTTTACCGGACATGGTGAAAGGGTCATTGAACGAGTATGACTTATACATAGTGATGTATGTTGTCATATGCGTACAATGATAAAAGGTAGCTTTTATTAACTTCATAAAATTTACTAATTATTTTAGTAGATACGGATATATGTATCTTTTGAAGAACAAATCTGAATCATATGAAAAATTCAAAGACTATAAAGATGAAGTAGAAAATATCAAAGAAAAGTTTTTTTTGATATGAGGGATCACACCTTGTTGGACATGGTGCTATCAATGTTGAGTCAATGAATCTTCCAATTAGTTTCTGGGGCTACAGCATGGAGACAGCTGCTTATACATTTAACTGAGTTCCTACTAAAACGGTTCAGAAGACTCTGTATGAGATATGGACTGAGAAACGTCATAGCATGTCATTTATAAAAATTTGGGGATGTGAGGCGTTTGTGAAACATCTAACTTCTGACAAGCTAGGATGTAAATCAGACAAATGTAACTTTGTGGGATGCCCAATTGAAACAAAAGGTTATTCTTTCTATAATCCTTCCGAGAATAAAGTGTTTGTTGCTCGAACTACAGTGTTTCTTGTAAGAGAAATGCTTTCTAAGAAAGACAGTGGGAGGATAAGAGATCTCGATGAAGTTCGAGACCCACATGATAACATTGAACCAATGGAAGAATCTGAGCAGATTGTACAAGAAAACAATATTGCCCAAGAAACACAGGTTGTTTGTAGATCTAGTAGAATTCGCCATGAGCCGAGAGATATTATGGATTTCTCTTGGCTCAAGATGGTGATGTGATGCTTGTGGACGAAAATGAGCCTCTTACCTTCCAAGACGCTATGAACATTCCAGATTCTAAGAGATGGATGGATGCCATGAAATCTGAGATGGAATCCATGTATACTAATCAAGTATGGACTTTGGTTGTTCCACTTGAAGGTAAAACCTATAGGGTGCAAGTGGGTTTTCAAGAAGAAGACCGACATGGATGGTAACGTATAGACCTATAAGGCACGATTGGTGACAAAAGGTTTCAAACAAATTCATGGTATTAACTATGATGAGACCTTTTCACCAGTGGCTATGGTCAAGTCCATCAAGATTTTGCTTATTATAGTTGTTTGCTATAACTATGAAATCTGGCAAATGGATGTCAAAACCGCTTTCTTAAATGGGAGCCTTGAAGAAGATGTGGATGTGTACATGATACAGCCCGAGGGTTTTGTTGATCCAAAGGATGCTAGAAAGGTATGTAAGTTTTGTCGATCCATTTATGAATTGAGACAAGCCTCGAGGAGATGTAACATTGATTTTGATGAAACTGTTAAATAGTTTGGATTTATTCAAAATGAAGATGAACCACGTGTTTACAAGAAGGTTAGTGGGAGCCATGTGGCATTCCTAGTATTATATGTTGATGATATATTACTAATAGGGAATGACATTCCTTCTCTACAGACTATGAAGACTTGGCTGAAAAATAATTTCCCAAAGAAAGACTTAGGCGATGCGACCTATATATTAGGGATCAGGATCTATAGAGATAAATTAAGGAGATTGATCAGCTTAAGTCAGAGTACATACATTGAAAAAGTTTTGCATCGATTTGGAATGCAAGAGGCTAAAAGGGGATTTGTCACAAAGTCTCATGGGATATCAATTTATAAAGAAAACAGTCCTAAATCATTGGATGATAATGACCGTATGAGTAAAGTTCCATATGCATCGGCAATTGGTTCTATAATGTATGCAATGAAATGTACTCGTATTGATGTCTCATATGCTTTAAGCCTGATGAGTAGATACCAGTCTAATCCATGTGAAGGTCATTGGACGGCAATCAAGAATATTCTTAAGTACTTGAAGAGGACTAAATATCGATTCTTGTTATATGGAGGAGAAGATAAGCTAGTTGTAAAAGGTTACACTGATGCTAGTTTCTAGACAGACAACGATCATTTAGTGTTCCTGTTTGACTTTGTGTTTTATCTATTTAAATTGAGATGTTGTATGCTGGAATGGTTCACAATAGAGACATTTGTTGATTCTACAATAGAGCTTGAGTATATTGATGCTTGTGAAGCAGCCAAGGAGGCTGTTTGGGCATGTACTTAGGAGATCGATATCACCTAATTAAAGAGATTAATGATCAATAAGATATACATATATATAAAGTGCATACTAATAACAATATTGCAGACTCATTGACTAAGGCTTCAGTAGAAGCACAAAAGTCACACTAGTTCCATGAGTATTGGATACTTGGGTAATTGGCTCTAGTGTAAGTGAGAGATTGTTCGTAATTGTGTCCTAGAGACAATTACTTTTATATTTTAAGGAAAATATTTTTTATTAAGGATTATGTTTTATTGATTATTATTTATTTATTATGTTTTATTTACTACGTAATAAATTAAAAGAATAATAAATGTCCTTGAAATTTTGATACGTATTATATATCTTTAAGTATGAGACTTAAAAATGAGATTATATGAATAGTATCTTATTCCTAAAATTCCCTAGTCGAGTATTATTATATAAAGACAATAATAATGCAATAAGACTAGTATGTTTGTTGACAGATGACCACGTCTCATTGGTCATATGTATGGTGATACTAAAGTCAAGAACATAAGTGCATGTCTCAATGAATGGCACTGGAATGACCCACCGTGAGATTCTACATGTTAATAAGTGTCATAAGATATTCTCAGTGTGATAATGATGTAATGATCCTCTGACTTGAAATCATTATATTTCTATACGAGAACTAATATACTTTGATTACACTAAATGTTACCTTTAACCGGGTGATGATAAAAGTGGATATTGGGTATACTATGAATCATATGAGAAATATAAATGATAGATAAAGGATTTAACCATCTTATTTATGAGTGATATTATTGGCATCTTGATTGAGTGAGACTATAAAATGCATGGTCGTGCTCAAATGTTGATTTGTTTAATAGTCTATTCGTTGATCAAGGAAACCCGGACTAAACGTTGAAGAGGATGACACGATACATGTCTCGAGTTTGATCTATAATATAAGGTTAAAGGGATTATATTACATGAAACATTATTCACGAAAGGCTTAATCAAATCACTGATTTTATTATTATTACTTGGGTAGCAATGATGTATTACTAGATGCCGCTCATTGTTTACAATTTTAATTAGATATTAAAATTGTTGCCAACGTAATAATAACCTACAGGGTCACACACAAAGAATGCTTGAAGGAGAAATAATTTAAATATGAATTTAAATTAAATAAGTAATTTCTTTTATTTATGATATTAATTAAGTATGACTTAATTAATTATATGAATAGAATAAATGAATTACTTAAACTAATTCCAAAATTAGTAATTAATTAATTAAGTGAGACTTAATTAAATAATTTAGAATTTTGGATTAGTATTAATTATAATTAGATTATAATTAGAAAACTTATTTCTCTCTATATAATCTCTTTATTGGCTGATTTAATAGGGATACACATATTTTATAAAACCCTAGCCATTTTGAGAAAAAAGAAAGATTAGGAGAGAGAAGCAGTTTTCGGGTACTAGTACACATCAATCTTTCATGAAAAGTGTTCGTGTGAATAGCGTAGAGCGTAGATCACGTGAGCGGGATACGTGGTGATTAAACAAGCTTTGGACCTCCGTTAATTTTCCATTGATGAACTGTTAAAACTTTTTAAGGTATTTGTTCTTAATCTCCGAATTAAATCTTTTGTTTTTGCATGGATCATGCGGAGGGTTACGATTTATATTACGTTTTGTATTTATTTTTTGTATTTTTTCGCTGTTTTTATGCCTCGAAACCCTTCAGCCCAGTCATTCTACATTTCTTCCAAGACAAGATATCAACCCTAAGGGGGAGAAGGAAAGAAGAGAAGAAATAGAGGCTGAGAGGCAAAAAGTTGTTATGAGAAAACTGAGAGGAGAAATTCTAAAGCCTATGCTGATAAGGACTTCTTGGAACTTCTGCAACATATCAAAAAGCAAGTCAAGGGAAATCATTGGAGATACAAAAAGATGCTTGACAATGCTATTGTTATAGTAAGGGGAGTTAAGTTTGAACAAAGTGGCAAAATGTTTAAGGAACCAATAGTGCAGATGGAGTCTGACTATTTCAAGATTTCTGTTGGGATGTTTCAGACACTGTCATACACTAATCTGGAGTGCCTTAACAAAGCAGTTGAATTAGTTCTAAGGAGGATGAAGAATTGAAATATCAGATATTTGGTCCTCTCTTACCAAATGCTCTTCCTGAGACATACTGCAATCCAGATGGTGTAATGTGTTGGTGTAGGTGCCCTAGAGGCAATACAATGTTTCTTTTAATAGACCTTTATGTCATTTGATTATTCAATAAACGTATTTATTATGACTTTAAATACTGCGATATATTTGTTAGCATAATAAATGTCCTTAGAATCATGATACACATTGTATAGTTTAGTACATGACTTAAACTTGAGATTATATAATAGATCATATTCTTAAATGTCCCTAGTCGAGTATTATTATTATAGGACAATAATAATACATAAATAGACTAGTATGTTGTTTGACAGATAACCACATCTCATTGGTTATAAGTATGGGGATACTAAAGTCAACACATAGGTACATGCAGGAGTACATGGTACTGGACAGACTCACAGTGAGATTCTTCATGTTTAATAAAGTCATAAGAAAGACTCACAGTGATAATGGTGTAATGATCCTCTGACTTGAGATCATTATATTTCTATACGAGGATTAATATACTTTGACTACATTAAAAGTTACCTTTGACCGGGTAATGATAAAAGTGGACATCGGGTATATCATGAGTCGTATGAGAAATATGAATGATAGATAAAGGATTTAACCCTCCTATAATTAGGAGAGATATTATAAGGCCTCTTGATTGAGTGAGACTATAAAATGCATGGCCATGCTCAAATAATGATTTGTTTTCATAGTCTACTCATGGATCAAGTAAACCCGGATTAAATGTGGTAGAGGATGACTAAATACATACCTCGAGTTTAATCTATAATATATATGGTTAAAGAGATTATATTACACGGAAACATTAATCATGAAAGGTTTTATCGAATCACGATTTAATTATTGTTTAATTGGGTAGCAATGATGTATTACTAGATACCGCTCATTGTTTATAATTTTATTAGAGAATAAAATTATTGCTAATTAAATAATAGCCTATAGGGTCACACACATAGAGCACTTAGAGGAATAGTTAATTTAAATTATAGATTTAAATTAATTGATGATTATTTGAATTTTATTATATTAATTAAGTGAGACTTAATTAATTGAAATAATATAAATTCGAATTTGAAGAGGATTTCTGCCCATAATAATTAAGTATGACTTAGTTATTAATTAAATAATAGAAAATCATTTTATTATTTAATCCTATACCTACATGGGTTAGGTTTTGCTGATTGGGCCTCTTAACCAGCATTATAAATAGATAATGATAGGGTTAAGAGGGATTATGTTTTGAGAAACAACATCCCTAGAGGCAACAGCAAGCACAGCAAGGCAGAAACAAATTCGAAATCATTAAAAGGAGGCTAGTACGTGAAAATTTTGGCCATTTGACATCGTTAAGGGCCTCAAAAACGCAGTTTTCTGTTTTCATATCATAATTTTGAATTTTTTGAAAATTTTTGATCATGATATATATGATGCATGATGGTATGATTATGCATTTTGGGATTCCAATAATTGTTATTTGAGCATGGTGCTGGTTGTGGCCTTCTAGACCCTAGATTAATGGTTTTTGGTTTTAGTTTTATAAATACGACTTGCATGTCGTTTTCTTCATTCTTATAATTGTTGAACCTCGAATGTAACTCGAGCTTTTTATGTAAGTACATTAGCTTAGGTTGTATTCAATTATTCCATGTAATGTAATTGAAGACTGAAGGATGATCCAAGAAGCTAAGAAGGCGGCCATGGATGCAAGAAGAATCAAGACAAGCAACTGTATTTATATTTTTTCACCACCATAGACTGACTTTAATCCTTTCATTAGCTCGAAAGGATCACATAGGAAAGGGGCCATAACCAAGCACGTTTATATACTGCACTTTACATATTGATGTATGAATGTATGTGTAGAGTAGAAGATGCATGCTTTAATTAGATTAATGATGCATGCATGTATTAGATACATCACCCATGCCATGCTTGTCATGCTAAACAAGATAAAATCTGTAACGATTTAAGATTTTAAAATTAACAAACGATCATGAGATTATTGTGTTTATGAAATATGGATTTTTAAAACACGGAATTGAATATGGATTTTGATATCTATAATTGGGATTTTCTGACAAAAACGGATATGCGTATTCGTAAGGCTGATGGGTTTTAAGTGTGACCACTGGTATCCTCCATCTACCTGGGAAATGAATAATTTAAGATGTCAATTTGAAATATTTGGTTCAAGGAAAAATTGAGGATCTCTTCATGATGTGATCATGATCGTCATAAATTTTCTAAACCCCTTAACAAAATATTAAGTTTTAATCGGATGCTTTCCAATGAATGAACACTCATCGAATCCTAGATCGATTAGGGGAAAGACTGTCAGTGGCAGGGGACTCCTATCTATCGTGGTGAGATGCGACGAATATAAACGGTTATATTCGGCCGTTGTATCATTGGGTCAAACTTAACTGAGTCGTCATAATAAGGTGAAAGTAAACGGTTATATTCAACCATTATGAACTTAGAAGCATAGAGTTTGGTTAAAAATCTATTAGATAGATAAGATCAATCGTTGCTCACCAAACTATCCAAGAATTATATATGATATAATTGACAACTGTTGTCTACCTAAATAATCATTTTTAAGGACTTCCAGTGGTTGTCTTTGGACATGACGAAATATGGATCTTGGCTCATTAGAAAGAATTATGGGATATACTTTCCAAATTAATAGTAAGGGCTATTAATTTGATAAAAATAGTGGGAGATATATTATGAATATATCATAATCATTTGAACATAATAAATAACTCAGACAATCTAATGTTTATTTTTGTGCTTTTATCATTGTAGATACCAAGTAATGGCAAACAACACAAACACACTATCCGTACGATCAGTCCTTGAGAAGGATAAGCTAACAGGAGGAAACAACTTCCTAGACTGGCAGAAGAATTTGAGGATTGTCCTCAGACAGGAGCGCAAGCTTCATGTCATTGATATTCCTCCGGCAGGTCCCCTTCCTGAGAGCGCTACTGTTGAGGAATGAGCGGCCCACACAAAGGATGAAAATGATGCAACTGATGTTGCATATCTTATGTTGGCAACTATGAATGCTGAGCTTCAAAGACAACATGCGCATATCGATGCATATACTATCAATGAGCACTTGCAAAGCATGTTTTCAAGCCAAACTCGTCAAGAAAGGTTCAACACGAGTAAGTCACTCTTTAATTGAAAACAAGGGGCAAGTGAACCAGTTGGCCCACATGTTCTGAAGATGATTGGTTACATTGAGTACCTTGAAACTTTGGGTTTCCCGATTATTCAGGAAATTGGTATTGACCTAATCATGAATTCTTTGAACAACAAATTCACCCAGTTTATCATAAACTACAATATGAATGAATTTGACAAAACACCTACTGAATTGTTGGCTATGTTGAGAACATATGAGACCAACATGAAGACGGCTGAACCTGCTCCCATACTGATGGTGGGCAATAAAGGTAAGGCCCAAGGGAAAGGCAAGTGGAAGGGTAAGAAGAAGACAGGTTCTGATTCTACACCCAAGCCAAAGTCAGGTCCCAAACAGGCTTTAAAGCCTAAAGGTGGGGTCGCTAAGGGTGAATGTCACTACTGTAAGAAAACTGGTCATTGGAAGAGAAACTGTTCAGTTTACTTGGAGGATCTGAAGAAGAAGAGGGCTGAGCAAGCTTCTACTTCAGGTATATATGTTATAGAAGTCAATCTGTCTATTTCTACATCTTGGGTATTGGATACTGGATGTGCTACTCACATTTGTATAAATGTGCAGGAAATGCAGAGAAGTAGGACATTGGCTAAAGGAGAAGTGGACCTACGAGTTGGCAATGGAGCAAGAGTTGCTGCTTTAGCTGTAGGAACCTATTATTTATCTTTGCCCTCAGGGCTTGTTTTAGAACTGGAGAATTGTTTTTACGTGCCTGCGATTCGTAGAAACATTATTTATGTTTCTTGTTTGGACAAGAAAGGTTTTTCGTTTACGATAAAGAACAATTTTTGCTCTTTTGCTTTGAATGATTTAACCTATAATGTTGTGCATTTTTTTAATGGTTTATATGTTCTTGACTTAGATAATCCTGTCTATAATATAGAAAACAAACGACTTAAAGTTAATGACTCAAATCAAACATACCTCTGGCATTGTCGTCTAGGCCATATAAATGAGAAACGCATATCCAAATTACATAAGGATGGATACTTGGATAAGTTTGATTTTGAATCATACCAAGAATGCGAATCTTGTTTGCTTGGTAAAATGACTAAAGCCCCTTTCACTGGTAAGGGTCAAAGGGCCACCGAACGTCTGGAGCTAATACATAGTGATGTATGTGGCCCAATGCGTGTGATGGCTAGAGGAGGCTACTACTACTTCATAACATTTACTGATGATTTCAGTAGATATGGATATGTATATCTTATGAAGAATAAATCCGATTCTTTTGAAAAGTTTAAAGAATACAAGGCTGAAGTAGAGAAGCAAATTGGCGGAGGTGCAAGTATTAAAATCTTACGATCTGATCGTGGAGGAGAATACTTGAGCACAGAATTTAAAGATTATTTAAAGGAGTGTGGTATTGTATCACAACTCACTCCGCCAGGTACACCTCAATGGAATGGAGTTTCAGAGAGGAGAAATCGCACCTTGTTGGACATGGTGCGATCGATGATGAGTCATGCAGATCTTCCAATTAGTTTCTGGGGTTACGCTCTAGAAACAGCGGCTTTCACACTTAACCGTGTTCCTACTAAGAAGGTTCAAAAGACTCCATATGAGATATGGGAGAAGAAGCGGTCAGGTATGAACTTTATGAAAGTTTGGGGATGCAAGGCGTTTGTGAAACGTCAAGTATCTGACAAGCTTGGACCTAAATCTGAAGAGTACAATTTTGTGGGATACCCTAAAGAAACAAAGGCGTATTATTTTTATAGTCCTTCTGAGCAGAAAGTGTTTATTGCTCGAGATGCTGTTTTCATGGAAAGAGATTTTGTTTCCAAAAGAAACAGTGGGAGAACTATAGACCTCGATGAAGATCAAGAACCACAAAATAGCATTGAACCTGAAGTGGAACATGAGCAGGATAATGATAATGCTCAACAAACACAGGTTGTTCGTAGAACTGGTAGAATTCGCCATGAGCCAGAGAGATATGGATTTCTCTTGACTCAATGTGGTGATTTGATGCTCATAGATGAAGATGAGCCTCTCACATACCAAGATGCTATGAACAGTCCAGACTCTAAGAGATGGCTAGAAGCCATGAAATCCGAGATGGATTTCATGTACGAAAACCGAGTATGGACTTTGGTTGATCCACCTGAAGGGGTAAAATCCATAGGGTGCAAATGGGTTTTCAAGAAGAAAACTGACATGGATGGAAATGTTCAGACCTATAAAGCAAGGCTGGTTGCAAAAGGTTTCAAACAAATTCATGGTATTGACTATGATGAAACTTTCTCACCAATGGCTATGGTCAAGTCCATAAGGATTTTGCTTGCTATTGCAGCATTCCATGATTATGAAATCTGGCAAATGGATGTCAAAACAGCCTTCCTTAATGGAAGCCTTGAAGAGGATGTGGATGTGTACATGACACAACCTGAAGGTTTTGTCGATCCAAGGAATGTTAGCAAGGTATATAAATTACGTCGATCCATTTATGGATTGAAGCAAGCCTCTAGGAGATGGAATATCCGTTTTAATGAAACAGTCAAAGAGTATGGCTTTGTTCAAAACGAAGATGAACCTTGTGATTACAAGAAGGTTAGTGGGAGCCATGTGGCATTCATAACATAATACTGTATGTTGATGACATACTACTAATGGGGAATGACATACCTTCTCTCAAGGCTGTTAAGATTTGGTTAGGGAGCAACTTCTCTATGAAAGACTTAGGTGAAGCATCCTACATTCTAGGAATGAGGATCTATAGGGATAGATCTAGAAGGATGATCGGTCTAAGTCAGAGTACATACATCGATAAGGTTTTGCATCGTTTTGGTATGCAAAATGCAAAAAGGGGATATGTCCTCGTGTCTCAAGGGATAACGATCTCTAAATATCAGTGTCCGAAATCATTGGATGAGAAGGACCACATGAGTAAGGTTCCATATGCCTCAGCAATTGGATCCATCATGTATGCAATGGTATGTACTCGCCCAGATGTTTCGTATGCTTTAAGCATGACGAGCAGATACCAATCTAATCCAAGTGAAGGTCACTGGACGGCTGTCAAGAATATTCTAAAGTACTTGAAAAGGACTAAAGATTCATTCTTGGTGTATGGAGGAGAGGAGAAACTGGTTGTAAAGGGTTACACCGATGCAAGTTTCCAAACAGACAGGGATGATACTGTATCACAGTCTGATTTTGTGTTTTGTCTAAACAGAGGTGCTGTAAGTTTGAAGAGTTCAAAGCAAGAAACAGTAGTTGATTCTACAATGGAGGCTGAGTACATTGCAGCTTGTGAAGCGGCTAAGGAAGCTGTTTGGATTCGAAAATTCATTACTGATTTGGGAGTGGTTCCATCGATCGCAGATCCCATTGATCTATACTGCGATAATAATGGAGCCATTGCACAGGCTAAAGAACCTAGAGCTCACTCCCGAACCAAACATATACTCAGGAGATATCACCTCATTCGAGAGATTAATGAAAGGGGCGACATACACATATGTAAAGTGCACACAAATGATAACATTGCAGACCCACTGACCAAAGGCTTGTCGCAGACGAAGCACGATGGTCACACTAGTTTCATGGGTATTAGATACATGGGAGATTGGCTCTAGTGTAAGTGGGAGATTGTTGGTGTAGGTACCCTAGAGGCAATACAATGTTTCTTTTAATAGACCTTTATGTCATTTGATTATTCAATAAACGTATTTATTATGACTTTAAATACTGCGATATATTTGTTAGCATAATAAATGTCCTTAGAATCATGATACACATTGTATAGTTTAGTACATGACTTAAACTTGAGATTATATAATAGATCATATTCTTAAATGTCCCTAGTCGAGTATTATTATTATAGGACAATAATAATACATAAATAGACTAGTATGTTGTTCGACAGATAACCACATCTCATTGGTTATAAGTATGGGGATACAAAAGTCAACACATAGGTACATGCAGGAGTACATGGTACTGGACAGACCCACAGTGAGATTCTTCATGTTTAATAAAGTCATAAGAAAGACTCACAGTGATAATGGTGTAATGATCCTCTGACTTGAGATCATTATATTTCTATACGAGGATTAATATACTTTGACTACATTAAAAGTTACCTTTGACCGGGTAATGATAAAAGTGGACATCGGGTACATCATGAGTCGTATGAGAAATATGAATAATAGATAAAGGATTTAACCCTCCTATAATTAGGAGAGATATTATAAGGCCTCTTGATTGAGTGAAACTATAAAATGCATGGTCGTGCTCAAATAATGATTTGTTTTCATAGTCTACTCATGGATCAAGTAAACCCGGATTAAATGTAGTAGAGGATGACTAAATACATGCCTCGAGTTTAATCTATAATATATACGGTTAAAGGGATTATATTACACGGAAACATTAATCACGAATGGTTTAATCGAATCACGATTTAATTATTGTTTAATTGGGTAGCAATGATGTATTACTAGATACCGCTCATTGTTTATAATTTTATTGGAGAATAAAATTATTGCTAATTAAATAATAGCCTATAGGGTCACACACATAGAGCACTTAGAGGAATAGTTAATTTAAATTATAGATTTAAATTAATTGATGATTATTTAAATTTTATTATATTATTTAAGTAAGACTTAATTAATTGAAATAATATAAATTCGAATTTGAAGAGGATTTCTGCCCCTAATAATTAAGTATGACTTAGTTATTAATTAAATAATAAAAAATCGTTTTATTATTTAATCCTATACCTACATGGGTTAGGTTTTGCTGATTGGGCCTCTTAACCAGCATTATAAATAGATAATGATAGGGTTAAGAGGGATTACGTTTTGAGAAACAACATCCCTAGAGGCAGCAGCAAGCACAGCAAGGCAGAAACAAATTCGAAATCATCAAAAGGAGGCTAGTACAACCATTCCGTAATCAAGATCGTGAGACGTTCTTGAAGGTGCTCGTGTGGATACCATAGAGGTGTTTTCGAGAGGAAGACACAAGTCGTGAAAGCTAGGATCTCCGTTGAGTTCGTGTAAATCAAGACCAGACAAAGGTATGATTCCGTTTCACAATAATCAGTCTAGGCTTATACATGATCCTGCGTTTAGGGTTCCGAAATTTTGTTATATTTACGTTTAATCCGCTGTGTTTTATGCCTCGGAACCCAACATAATGTATATGGCAAGAGGAGAGAAACTTGCTCACTTCAAAATTCCTCAACATCTCAATTCAGGAAATAGAAGTCAAATCATAAACCTAATTGAGTTGATTGAAAAGAAAAAGGTCAAGGAAGTGGAAGATAAGTTGATTCTGGAGAAAATGAAGAAATTTATCAATGATCAAGTTTCTGATTTGCAAATGAGGAGCTAAAGAGACAAAAGAGGGATGATGAAGACAAGGATTAGGACAAGAATGACAAGAAGCCTGAGTCTAGGAGTGATAAAGGTGGAAAGAAAGAGGACAAAAAAAGGAAAATGCGGACAAAAAAAAGAGAGAAGATTCTGAAAGAGAAAAGAAATATCAAAGAAAGAACCCTTCCAAGCAGCAAACTGTTGGTGTAAATTCTAGTACACCTACCAAACTTCAGGGTACTAGTATGGTCCTAACAGTTTCTAAAATTGCTATGATCCCTAAATCTAAATCTCCAAGAAGACTACTTGTGAAAGTAACTGCACATGGAGTGATAAGGAAGGAAGTTGAGAAGAATCACATCAAGAAATTGAAGCCATGTCAACAGATAAAGATCAACACTACTAAAACTACAAAATTCAAGAAATCTACTAGCTCATTGCTAGTTAGATGTCCTAAATGGAGAAAGAAGCTTATTGTTCCTGATAAATGTCTACAAATTAAGCATATCCAATAAGTTGCAGAGATTGATAAAGTAATGATCAAGCAATGGAAGGCAAACAGAATCATCAAGGTAGAAACCATGGAAAAAAGGATATTTGTAACGACTGTTGATGGAGAAGAAAGAGGTTTTCATCATGACAACTCAAATTCAACCACTCATGACATTAGAAGAGTGATTAGTCTGTTTGACACAAGATGCATGATTGACAAACTGAAAATGATGGAGATCGCTGAGTACTTGGCTAAGAAGTACCAAAAGATGATTTATAAGGCCAAATACATGAAGGAGATGGTGGACAAGAAAAGAAAGGAAGAAGAAAGAATAGAAAGGTTGTCTGAAGAACTGAGAAGGCAGGGAAAGTGCAGAGTATTCAAGGATCATGATAGGGTTGAATTTAAGCTAAGAAATGGGGCAACAATCAAAATCAGATTCAAGTTTATTCATGACTACCTTATGCACACACTCAAAATGGTTGTTAACATGTTAAATGATGCAATTCTAATTGAAAAATTCATGGCCAGATAACAGATCCTTCAGGCAATTGAAGAAATCAACATAAGGCAAAAGAAAGAAAGGAAAGAGAGATATGATCATGCCAATCATCAACAACAATAAAATAGTTAGGCTTGATATCTTGTATTAATTTGTGAAATTTATTTTTTCCCAAATTGGGGGAGATTGTTGCACCAAATCAAGTCTACTCTATGTAATTGTATGTCTTGCCGTAACATTTTTGTACATTTGTAATATGTTTGTGACTTAGATAATTCAATGTATTGTTGCAGTTAGAAGTGTGAACAAATTATAATTCCATGATGTAATCTAAAGCCAAAGAATAAAGTCTGTTAGAAGATTCAAGTTGAATCATGCAACTAGACAAAGAAGGCTACTTGAAGAATAAGGAATGTAGCTTAAAAATTCTTCTAAGGCAAACAGATCATTCGAGAAGTCATAACATTCTAAAAGTCAAATGTGTAATTGGTCGAGAAGCCTCAAAGTGCTTATTGGCTTAGTATTCGATCGAGAAGTCAAGATATTGAAGTCAATCGAGTAGTGTGAAAAAGTACCATTCGAGAAGTCCAGTAAATTAATTCAAGAAGTCAGCCAAAAGAGCATTCAAGAAGTGATATAGCTGAACCAATCGAGAAGTCTCAATTTCAAGTGATCATTCGAGAAGTCTAGTCAAATCGAGAAATCATCAAATATAGTATGGGATCGAGAAGTCTAGACATTCGAAGAGTAAGTCATTCAAGGACTAATCGAGAAGTCACAGCATGTACTCAATCGAACAAGACAGATAATTTAAAGCCCTGTCTTTGCAGGATAATTCAAATATGTGAAGATAGAGACAAGTCTACAATGAAGTTGGGAAGATAGTCAAGACAAAAGACAGAAGATATAAGGTTGAATGTAGAAGACTGAGAAAACAAGTTTTAGCTAGAAATAGATAGTAGTCAAATGTAAAGTATTTCTTGTCTATTTCTAGTTTTAGCTAAAATGTCTTATGAGAGCATGTGACAAAGGACATGTGGTCTATATATTTTATGCATGGCCTCATTAGTCAGTGTCTTGAGAATTTGTATCAAGTGTATTCATACCTTGTAATCTTTCTAGAACAAGAAGCTGAAATTCAGTTTGAATTTCAGATTGTAGGAAAGTTCATTCTAATACAATTAGATTAAAAGTTACATCTTGTGTTTACTTTACTTATTGTTATATGCTCTTGTAAACATTTAGCTTGTTTCAACAGATTCAAATTCAATCAATCAAACAGTTCATCACAGTTCAAAAAGAATTAAAAATCTTTGAAGTATACATTCACCCCCCTAAACTTCTAGGACTCTTATCTTAATTCCTAACAAAAACGTTTAAAATAGCTCCTATGAAGATGCACGATATGGATAAGAAGTTAATCAAAAGATATAGTTTAAAACATATATAACTTCCTTCTAAAATATAGGAATACGTTTATAAAATATATATTGAGATTAATATATATTAAAAATGTATTATATAGATATATACTCACATAATAAAAGTCCTAATCGAAGTATAAATATATTCCTTGAATTCTGGACAGTTAGTGTGTTTCTGCTAGACTTTGTAGCGGCAGGCTGTTATGTCATAACAGCTTACTATTTTGCTGATATGTTATAATTCATGTAAAAAATTGTTAGCACAAGTAATATGGCAGGCTATTATCAGGAATACAGAAAATGTTAATCTATAATAGGATAGCAGCTTGATGTTATTGTGT
The DNA here is from genome assembly GCA_028671895.1 of Oenanthe sinensis. Taxonomy (NCBI): domain Eukaryota; kingdom Viridiplantae; phylum Streptophyta; class Magnoliopsida; order Apiales; family Apiaceae; genus Oenanthe; species Oenanthe sinensis. Next base: position 21,433,898 of record CM053801.1, read on the forward strand.
TATCACCAAAATCAGGGTTTATAATCTCCCTTTTTTTATGATTACACACCTGTTTTTTTGGAGAATATTTCTCCCCCTTAATTAGTTAACTCCTCTGCATAAAATATTAGTAGCAAGTAACAGATAAGGCAAATAATCAACAGGCCAATAAAAATATCAGGTAACATAATTAGCATAAAATACCATATTAGGTAACCATTCATAAATAACCAAATTTAACTTAGATCAACTAAGTTAAAAGCATCCAAAAGCATTAAACATATATCCAGATAAACTAAAATTCATTTAGGTTACCTAAGCAAAAATACTAGCAAAATAGACAATATCAAGAAACTTAAACAGAGCAATAGATCAAATAATTGTCCACAGCCTAAATATCCACCTCCTGAAAAATATCCCCATTAATCATTCAAAATGGGAGTTCATGTCTTTGTCTTTGTCATCTAGAGTGACTTTAATAGGAGGAGCATCATTGGCAAGCATTGCATCAACATCCTTGACAGTGTCTTTAAAGATAAACTCGATGAACAAGCTCCTCAGTTTTGCATTATCAGATTTCAACCCCTGCATCTCATTCTTCAAAATCTGCACTTTTGTCTTGATTTCAGCATTGCTAGTCTTAAGTTCAGCTTAAGAGAGCTTAACCTCCATGAGCATATCCACATAATGATCAGGTAATGCTGCATCAGGCTAGCTTCAAGATGACATAGGTGGATGCTGGGTTGGCACTACAATCTGAGGAATCCTCTCAAGTATCCCAGCTTTAGAAACCCTCAAGCTTGACTGAGTCAGGCTTAAAGCATAAAAAACTCTGAAGCAATCACCTAATCTCTATCATCCAACTTAACACCAGAATACTTAAAAATCTTTGTGAGCAAAAGACCATAGGGCAGACAAGTTTTCTTTTGGGTTACACAAGCAACCATGTTCTTTAATATCATCCCAGACATATAAAACTTCTTTTCTTTCATTAACAAAGAGACAATTATCAAGTCTTGATAAGTCAATACTGACCTATTACCCTGTCTTAGGCAAATATTAGACCTACAAATCTTAAACATCAGATTTGCCATAGGTTCTAAGACAGTAGTGGTAAGGAGAATCAAGTCATCATCATAGAAGTCCTCTTTAATAGTCCTATGATGTTTAACCTCAGATAATTCATCAAACAAAGTAAAAAAATCCCTTTCTTAGTGAATGGAATAATTAACTCATCAGCAGACAAACCTTTAAACTTAAACATACCATTCAAAACACTAGAATTTAGACAAATTCTTTGACCTCTGACCTCATTAATGACATCTCATCTTCATCCACATGCAAATTTCCATAAATTTGAACTAGAGCAGGGTAACATGCATCGGGCAACAGAATAATAGGCAACATATATACCAAGGTTTTAAAACTTCTCAATTAACCCACACAATTAAAATTCATCGCCAAGAATAGACTTTCCAAATAGTATATTATGATGTCCAATATTGTACTGTTGAAAACACTTTTAATTGCCTTCAAAATAAACTTTATTACGAGCCTTGGCTTCTTAGACACAGGGACCCCAGATTCACTATCATCACTTAGGGGTTAGTATTCACCTTGATCGAGTGATACGTCATGTTCCTCCATTTACAAATCGATCACATTTGTCTCATTTGTATCCTGTTTTTTCGCTTCTTGGAAGACTGACCAGGGCTAAGAGATGTTCATATGAATGCCATTTTTGAGAGCTTGTAGACTCTAGGATTGAGAGAATGAATTTTTTCGATGTCTTGAAAAACCCCAAATAGAACTTTTAACTAGTGTAGTAGTGGGGTAATACCAAAAGTCAGAGATAACACCATCAATAATCCTGATATTAAATGAATTTAGAAGTGTATTTTTCAAGGATTGGATATATATATAAAAAATATTTCCATCCCGAAATATGCTAGACATGATAAGTACAAAAGAATTTAAATATATCTAACAAGGCTTATCATGTAACAAATATGGTTATCACATAAAAACAAATTTTATCTCATGGAATAAACACATATATATAGCATAGAATTTAAATTCAAATAATTCACTTAAAATCATGTTATAATAAATCACATAAAAAATTACCAAGACATGGTCATATATCTATGTAACGTTCATAAAAATTAAACACGAAGAATTAGAACAAGCATAACAATATATTCACTTTCAACGGTAAAATGAAAATAACTTGCTAAAAATTCAGATGAAACCTGGTAGTAGACTATTTTCATAAATAGCTTGCCGTTAGACAGAGCACATGCCCAATTCTCTTCTGAATATTGTGAACCTTTCTTCAGCTAAAGGTTTTGTGAATATATCAGTCAATTGATATTTAATAGTAACATAGACTAGATTAATCTTGCCTTTGGCCACATTGTCCCTTAAAAAATGATGTCTCACATATATATGATTTGTTCTTGAATGTAGAACTGGATTTTCTGAAATATTTATTGTGCTTATGTTGTCACAATAAATTAGAATTTTCTCACATTTGATTATAAAATCCTTGAGTGTTTGGATCATCCACAAAATTTGAGAGCAGCAGCTACCAGCAGCTAAGACCCCCCTTTTATTGTAGATAATGTAACAGAATTTTGTTTTTTACTTTTCCAACACACCAAGCTTTAGCCAAGAAAAGCACACACTCCACTAGTACTTTTTCTATCAGTTTGTGAACCTGTATAGTCTACACCACTATACCCCACAAGATCAAATGTATTTGTGATAGGAAAGAACAAGCCAAGATTTATAGTACCACTTAAATACTTAAAAATTCTTTTAATAGCATTTAAGTGAGATTCCTTGGGATTATCTTGATATCTAGCACAAAAACATACATTATACATGATATCAGGTCTAGAGGCTGTTAAATATAGCAAGGATCTAATCATACCTCTGTATTTTGTGATATCCACACTTTTACCTGATTCATCAGAAAATAGCTTACTGTTTTGATTTATTAGTATAGATGTTGGCTTGACACTTTCAAAACCAAATCTTTTCAACAGCTATTTCGCATATTTGGATTAATGCACATAGATACCATCTTTAATTTTTTTGATTTGAAGACCCAAAAAGTATTTAAGTTCTCTCATCATGCTCATATCAAACTCACTGCGCATACACTTTGAAAACCACTCACAAAGTTCATCATTAGTAGACCCAAAAATTATATCATCAACATATATTTGAACTACTAAGATATCACCATTAAGAGATTTTGTAAATAGAGTTGGATCGATTTTACCTCGTACAAAACCGTTTTTAATGAGAAACTTACTGAGCCATTTATACCATGATCTTGGGGCTTGCTTTAATCCATAAAGAGCCTTCTTCAGTTTGTACACATAATCTAGAAACTGTCCATGTTCAAAATCAGGTGGTTGTTTGACATAAACTTCCTCTTCTAGAAGGTCGTTTAGGAAAGTACTTTTGACATCCATCTGAAATAGCTTGATCTTTTTATAGCAAGCATAAACAAGTAGCATTCTAATTGATTTCAAACAAGCATCATGAGCATAAGTCTGATCAAAGTCGATTCCCACTTGTTGGTTATATCCTTATCCTACCAATCTTGCTTTATTGCGAGTTACAATTCATTCTTCATTAAGCTTGTTTTTGAAGACCCATTTAGTTCCAATGATAGAAGCATCATTTGGAGGCTTGACCAGCTCCCAAACATCACATCTTTCAAAATAATTTATTTCATCTTGCATGGCCATAACCCAATTTTCATCTTCTAGAGCATCATGAATATTATTTGGTTCTTCTTGAGCTATAAAAGCATCATAAGCATAGAAATTTGCTTTTCCTTTACTAGTCTTGATTCCATCAGTTAGATCTCTAATGAAAAGTTCTGGTGTATGGTTCTGGACAGTTCTAGTTAACTTCGGCAGATTATGGAAAGTTATTTCCTCATGGTCAACTCGAACAGGTGTTGAAGTGCCTTCAATAAAAGTTTGTGTCCCACATAGTGATAATCTTGACAACTAATCAATAGCATCATCAACTAAGACTTCAGTAATAACAGGTTGTGATAAAGTTCCAGCATGTTGATTCCCAATCTATTTAACAGTTGGTTTTGTTGCAGCTTGCTCTTTTGACATGTTAGCTTGGTGTTTTCCATTCTGGGTTTCTGTAGAAGCTTTATTTCCTTATCCTAGCAAGCTAAAAGGCATAGGTGTACTAACTTGTAACACTTAATTACTATGTAACTCAACTAAGTAAAAGATAAAACAACAGCAAAACAAGAGAAACTGAAGAAGCACATGGAATCAATCAACTGAAGAAATGGCAATGATACTTGGTAACTACAAGTAACTAATTTGGTTAATCAAGGATGCATAAGTGAGAAGAAGTTCAATCTGAGTATTGCTCATGCCCTAACTTATCTAATGGAGAATCAAATTAATGTCAAAGAAGTATCAAGAAGACCAAAGTGATTCCATGTAATGTATATCAACATCTGGATAATGTAAAGGTTAATCAACAAATGAGAACTGACATTCAGAAGCAAGAACCCCTACAAGACTAGTCACTTATGAACCAGACTATTGCATCAAGTGTCAGGACATTGGAGGTAAGTTCATGTCAGTAATAGAAGATCTCATTTGAATTGAGTGAGGAAAAGAAATTGAAGAAGTTAGGGAAACTTGCTCTTATAGGTTAATCCTCAATTAGTCACTAAAGAAAGTCAACATTGGATGTGTGCATATTTGCCAAGGCAAATGTCGATCCACAGCAGATCGAGATGCGGGTCGAGATTTACAATTAAAGTAAAACATTGCAAAGGCAAATCTCGATCCACGGTAGATCGAGATCGAGATCGAGATCTTCATAGATCGAGATCGATATTCTCCCAGATCGAGATCGAGATTTACATAGATCGAGATCGAGATTCTCCCAGATCGAGATCGAGATTTACACAGATCAAGATCGAGATGGGTCCAGGCGAAGATCGAGATCGAGATGGGTCCAGGCGAAGATCGAGATGCGGGTGGATATGTAACATTTAATGTTCAAGGGACAAGTGGCTTATTGTGAACGGTTGATCCAGAGTTGTTGGGAAAGTACTTTTTGTTGTCAAAGTCCTGATTGGGCCACGTACACAAAAAGGACAAGATCAAGACTACATGACATTATAAAAGCAACACTTTGTGTTAATTAGAAGAAGACTTTTATCTCTGTATTTTAAACGATAATTTTAAGAGAGAGCATTTACTGTAAAACAAAAAGTGAGAGAGAGGATCAGTTGAATCTAGCTTTAATTGCTGTATTTATTGTTCAACTGATCATGATGCTTTTATGAATGTTGTAGCAAATCCATCAATGAATATAATGATATATTCTTGAAATTCTGTGTCATCATTTATTACCTGCATATTGTTTATTCTCTCATAAATTTTAAACAGTTGTATTCACCCCCCCTCTAAAACACTTTGGACCTAACAATTGGTATCAAAGCTTCTGTTAAACACATCTAACAGAGATCCTATTGTGTTGTTTGAGTTGGTTCTTGAAAATCCCAGATCCATTTTTTTCTTGAAGTTTGTGCCGAAAGTTTTTGTTTGTTTCTTCCTGGAAAAGTCATAGATCTAAAAAGTTCTAAGTAATGGTGTAAGGAATATTTGTACAAAATTCCAAAATACTGTACTTTAGAGCTTTGTGGATTTTTCTGTGGTCAAAACTGGAATCAACTGATTGACTAAACAAAAAGGACAATTTCGAACTTCTATCAACTAGAAAGTGGACACCTTTTTGTTTGGACTTGAAAAATTGTGGACCCTGCTACTGTTCCTGTGATTAAAACTAACTTGCTTGAATCTTAAGTGCAAAATCCGTTAGATATTGAGTGTTGGATATTTAAAGTGAGATAATCAATTTTTCAAGTAAATACAATTTATTGTAATTTGAAAAGTGTATTATCTTAATTTTAAATTTTATTAAAATGGCCGCCGCACACAGATTTAAGATACATCCGTTTGATGCACAACATTATGACGAATGGACCGGAAGGATGAGAGCTTACCTTGAATCAATAAACAAGGTATACTTGAGAATATTGGAAAACGGTCCATACATACCCATGAGAATTGAGCCAGAGCGAATGGAAGGAGGGATACTAATACCATCCCGGTCTGTTCCTAAAGAGGAAATGGAGTTTTCAGACGCAGATAAAGAATTGGTTGGTATGGATGCGTCGTTACGCAACGTCATAATTGAATCCCTAAACTCAGAGTACTATGTTCAAATAAAGGGATTAAAAACAGCTAAAGCCATGTGGGATAAACTGGCTGTGGTGATGGAGGGGACCGAGGAAGTTAGAGATAATCACAAACGCATTCTGATATCTGAATATGAATCGTTCAGATGCGAACGAGGAGAAAGCGTAGCGGATGTTTACAAACGTTACAGTAAATTGCTTATCGAGCTGAGTATAAGAGATAAAGTCTATCCACTAGCAGATTCAAATATCAAGTTTCTCTTGAATTTGCCTAAACATCTGGAACACAGGATCACTGCCATTCGAGAGTCAAGAGATTTGAAAAACACTTCTCTCGAAAAGCTGTATGGTGTTTTGAAGACCTACGAGCTGGAGCAGGAACAAAATGACAGAAGAAGATCCTACAATAGTGGAGAAAACAAAGCGGTAAGTGAGTCTGGACTTGGAGCTGAAGAGTCTGCTGTAAAGGCACTTGCAGCTGTCTCATTGAAAACTGCTAATCCTGAAAGGGTGGTATTAGACATTGAAGATCCATCCGAAGAAAGTGAGGATGAATACTATACCCTTGAAGAGCTGGACAAATTAGAAGACAAGTCATACGCTTGTATTGCTCGAGAATTTGCTCATATCAGCTTCAGGAAGCAAAGAAGTGGTAAAGGACGATTTGGTAGTTCTTTCAGCCGAAGAGGCAGCAGTAGCAGCAGAGGCAGTAGTGTAAGTGGTCGGGGAAGTTACAGTGGCCGAGGTAGCACATCTGGTAGTGGCTACAGACCTAACCTGGTAGACAAGAACAAGTTCAGATGCTACAACTGCAATGAATTGGGGCACTTCGCAACAGAGTGCAAGAAGACCAAGTACGTTCATCCCAAGGAATCCTATGCTGATCTGGAAAAGAAATATGATGCCTTGGTTAGCAAGCAACAGAAGGGAAGCCGGGCGTATGTTGTGACTGAAGGGAAGGGTTGGGACGAGTCTGATGAAGATGAAGATCAGGAGCTATGCAATTTCGCTTTAATGGCAAAATCTTCAGAACAATCAGAGGTACCAATTCTAACCGTAAATGAAATGTCTATTCCTGAGTACCAAAATGAATTAGCTGCCATGACTAAAGATATGTACAATCTCCAACTAGATCTAATTGCTGTTAATGAGGAAAATGCTAAACTCTCCCTTAAGAATAGACTTCTCGAGGCCAGGGTAGAGGAATTAGAATCAGGAGAAAGTAAAGAAAGGCAGTTAATGAATCAGGTAGACGTTTTAGAACACAAGCTTAAGATTAGGGAAGACCTTAACGAAGAACTTAAAAATGAATTAGCTGAGCTTAAAATAACATGTCAATCTTTTGAAGAAGCCGCTAATAAAGTTTTCGTAGAAAGGGACATGTACATGAAACTGGCAGGCAAGAGTAAAAATGAAAAAGTAAACATAGGACTTGACTACACACAGAAAAAGAAAAATAGGGCTGCTGAGTTGTTAGAGCCAGTGTTAGTCAAAGAAAATGTGCCTGAGGTTTTAATGGATGTTAGAAAACCTATCTTTAAGCATTTTGAGCCTAGGACCATAGATCCTGTTGCTACTAAAATTGAACATGAGATTAAAATTGAAAGAGATTCAGAAGAAAAAGTAGTAGAACCTACAACTTCTAAGAGAGCGAGTAAGATTGCTTATGCTAAGAGAGGTGTAGGAACCAAGGAGGCTAAGACGGTGTCATATAAACAATGGGTAGCAGGGTCAGACCAAATGAAAGCACCTGTAAAGGCAGTTAAAACTGAACCTGCATCTGTATCTACATCTATACGAGCTAGAAAGGCATGCTATATCTGTAATCAAACTGATCATTTGTCTTATTATTGCCCGTTCTATGTAGAGGAAGAAAAATCTGTTGGTTGTAATACCATGCCTGCAACTACTGTTTTGCCTAACATGCATGCAAATCATGCTAAATGCAATAATCCTAATTGTATGCCATGTGCTGTAAACATCATGCATGCTTATTTTAATTTAATGAATACTGCTAGTGCATCTGTTGAACATACAACTAGTAGTAGTAAGAAAAAGCATGCGGGGTCAAAGACTAAGACTTCAAGTCCTCCTAAAGTTAGGAGTGACCAGTCTACTCCCAAACCTGACAAACCAGTCAAGGTTGACAAGGGAAAAGACAAAGTCAAGATGAATGCCCCTGATGGCAACAAGGCAAAGCCTTCTGTATCTGAAAAGAAAAAGGAAATTATTGATGCCGGGCCCAAACATCATTGGGTTCCGAAGAACACCTAATCTTTCTGGATTTGTAGGGCAGTGAACAGGAAAAGAGTAAAGTCATATGGGTGCTGGACAGTGGAGCATCGAGGCATATGACCGGCAATAAGTCCCTGCTAACAGATTTGGTGTTGAGAGCCGGCTCCGTGGTTACTTTTGGAGATAACAGCAAAGGTTACACCAGGGGATATGGCAAGATCGTTTGTGGAAATGTTATCATTGAGGACGTATCTTTTGTGGAAGGATTGCGACATAATCTTCTCAGCGTTAGTCAGTTCACCGACAGGGGTTTTGACGTCAACTTTGGGAAGCATGATTGTTCGATTCGAAGCAAAAAGGATGGAAGCCTTGCTCTCAAAGGAGTAAGGAAGTCAAATTTGTTCATAGCTGACATGAATTCTGCTGATCAGTCTGAAGTCACGTGTTTCTACAGCAAGGCTTCTGCTGATGAAAGTTGGCTATGGCATAAAAGATTATCTCACCTGAACTTTAAAGCAATGAATAATCTCGTAAGGAGAGAATTGGTGAGAGGGCTGCCGCAGATGGAGTTCACCCCAGATGGACTCTGCGAAGCATGTGAGATGGGAAAATCAAAAAGAGCCTCGCATAAGGATAAACAAGTGAATAGCATTACCGAGCCCCTACAACTCCTTCACATGGATTTGTTTGGACCTGTTAATGTTATGTCAATGTCAAGGAAAAGATATGCGCTGGTAATTGTCGATGACTTTTCCAAATACACATGGGTAAAGTTTGTGACATCGAAAGATGAAGTGCCACATGAGATCATTAGACATGTACTGGAAATTGAAAATGTAGCAAGTCTGACTGTGAAGACTATCTGATCCGACAATGGGACAGAATTCAAGAACTCAGTGTTAATGGATTTCTGCATATCTAAAGGGATCAGACGACAGTATTCAGCACCGAGAACACCGCAGCAGAACGGGGTGGTAGAAAGGAAGAACAGGACACTGGTTGAAGCAGCTAGGACAATGCTGTATGAGTCAAAACTTCCTTTATATTTTTGGGCTGAAGCAGTTAGCACGGCTTGTTATACACATAACAGAACCCTGATTATAAAGGACCATAATGAGACGCCGTATTACATGATGAATAAACGAAAACCATCTATCAAGTACTTTCACGTATTTGGTGCTAAATGCTTTGTGTTAAGAGACAATGCACATCTTGGAAAGTTTGATGCCAAAGCAGATGAAGGGGTTTTCATTGGATATTCTCTTGAAGTAGTAGCAGCGTACAGGGTGTTTGTGCTTAATGATCGCAAGGTGGTTGAAAGCCTTAATGTCACATTCGACGACTCAAAGCTCCCTTCTATACAAAAAGAAGATAGTGAGCCCACTTCCCTAAGATTTGAGAATATGGATATTGATGAAGTGGATATAGTTCCTGAGTCTGTAGTGCAGGGTAGTGATCCAACGATAAATAATGAAATTAATCAAGAGTCTAGTGTTTCGCAAATTCAAAACACTAGGGCTGAGGGATCACCTTCCGTCAGACCTGGCACTAACTCAGGGGGAGTCAGTATGCACTCAGGGGGAGCAGCTCACTCTGGGGGAGCTAGTACTAGCTCAAGAGAAGCTAGTGAAAATGTTTCTAGACTAAGTCACCTTCACTTACAAGATCAAGCTGAATCATCAAGAACATTTGCTAGGGATCGCACTTGGAACAAGGACCATCCGTTTGAGCTAATAATTGGTGATCCAGAAGCCGGAGTGACTACTAGAGGAAAAGCTAGAGCTGAAATTGCCACTGAGAATGAATGTCTATACTCAGTATTCCTTTCCCAGATGGAACCTAAAGTGGTGGAAGAAGCTCTAGATGACGCTGATTGGGTGATTGCTATGCAAGAGGAACTCAATCAGTTTGAAAGGCAGAAGGTGTGGAAGCTGGTACCCAGACCAAAGAATAGATCTGTTATTGGGACAAAATGGGTATTCAGAAACAAGCTGGATGAAGACGGACGTGTAACACGAAATAAAGCTCGCCTGGTTGCTAAGGGTTATACTCAAAGAGAAGGAATTGATTATGATGAAACCTATGCACCAGTAGCAAGGCTAGAGGCAGTGAGGATGTTCTTGGCATTCGCAGCACATCATGGTTTTAAAGTCTATCAAATGGATGTCAAGAGTGCATTCTTAAACGGTGAACTGGATGAAGAGGTGTATGTCGAGCAACCTCCCGGGTTTATCGACAGCAAATATTGTGATTATGTTTATCGACTCTTCAAATCAGTATATGGCCTTAAGCAGTCTCCGCGGAAGTGGTATGAAACTCTGTCAGACTTTTTACTAGAAAGTGGTTTCACCAGAGGAGTAATCGACAAGACGCTTTTCTACAAGAAATGCAAAGATGATCTAATAATGGTGCAGGTATATGTGGATGACATTATCTTTGGGTCTGCAAATGAGAAGCTGTGTGCTAAGTTCGCTAAGTTAATGCAATCAAGGTATGAAATGAGCATGATGGGAGAGCTGACGTTCTTTCTGGGCATTCAAGTTAGTCAGAAGAAGGACGGGATATTTATCTGCCAGACCAAGTACATTCATGATCTATTGAAGAAGTATGGTCTCCAAGATGTATCACAAGCTAAGACTCCTATGGCAACAGCCACGAAACTTGACGAGGACAAATCGGGTAAACCTGTAGACATCTCAAGCTATCGAGGTATGATCGGCTCACTTTTGTATTTAACAGCTAGCAGACCTGATATTATGTTCTCTACATGCTTATGTGCAAGGTTCCAAGCGGATCCTAGAGAGTCACATCTCATAGCCGTAAAGCGTATTTTTAGGTATCTCAAGGGAACATCAAATCTCGGGATTTGGTACCCAAGAGATACAGGGTTTAATCTTGTTGGCTATTCGGATTCAGATTACGCAGGTTGTAGAATAGATAGGAAGCGCACTTCAGGAAGCTGTCAGTTCCTTGGAAGAAGGTTGGTGTCTTGGCAAAGCAAGAAACAACACACAGTATCTACCTCGACAGCTGAAGCAGAATATATTGCTGCTGGAAGCTGTGTGGCCCAGATACTGTGGATGAAGAACCAACTCAAGGACTACGGTGTGGAAGTATCTAAGATTCCTATCATGTGTGACAACACAAGTGCTATTGCAATGACCAACAACCCTGTGGATCACTCCAGGACCAAGCACATTGACATCAGGTATCACTTTAATAGAGAGCATGTAGAAAATGGAACTGTAGAGTTGCATTTTGTGTCTACTGAACGTCAAATAGCAGATATATTCACTAAACCTCTAGATGAATCAACATTTTCTAGATTGGTTGGTGAATTGGGGATGCTTAACACCTGTTAGTTTTGCTACCTATCTGTTATAATTCAGTTTGTGTACATATTATTGTTATTCATGAATATTCATAATTAATAATGTGTACTTAACTTCATAAATGTATGTATTACATCTCATAAAGGGAAGTTAGAAAGTTTCATGAAATTAATCTTGTGCTGATCTGTGTATCTAAATGATTAATGTCTAATAATGTGATAGGATTTAATGCTATACTTAATTTTGTAATGCATGATTTATTTGCTAAATTCCCTGTAGTTTCAAAATTGTAAGTTTCTAAAATGGTGTGAAAATTTGTGGTGAAATCTTGTGAATTTTACATATAAATGTTTAATTCACATAATTTCATTAAAAATTTTCTAAGGCAAATCTCGATCTGGTTCTGGATCGAGATCGAGAACGACTTGTGCAAACTGCTTAAAACTGTCAAGGTACATCTCGATCTATCCACATCGAGATCGACATCGAGATCGACATCGAGATGTAGATCGAGATGCGGATCGAGATCGACATCGAGATGTAGATCGAGATGCGGATCGAGATCGACATCAAGATCGACATCTAGATGAGGATCGAGATGCGGATCTCGAGATCGCGATGTGACTTGTCTTTTCAGTTACTTCTTTTTAGGCGTGCAAGTATATATTATAGCATTAAAAAGGCTGTTCATTATTTACATTAACTTTCTTTCTCTCTTTCTAAAGCTTAAGCTATTGAAATACACGCGTGTATACATACATTACCAGAGTTCTTTTCCCTGCCATTACATCAAGTTTTCTTGTGGTTTTCTTAAACAAAAATCACTAACTGTTACGTGAAAGCATTAATCACTAAAACGAAACTCTGCTAAAATTTTGTTTAAAACTGTTGAACTTCTTGTGTTGTTTTTCACGTCATTACTGTTCTTGCAAATAGTTCTTTAGTTTTTCTTTTCATTCGAGTGAGTTTGATTTTTGATTTCGTGCTTTCTTATTGTGTTCTTGAGCTAAATAGTTGTAAGTACTACTGTTTAATCCTTAAAGTGCAACTTCACCGCCGTGTTTGTGGTTTTCTGGAAAAATAATTTATTTTGTAACGGCTGTTCACTTTAATTTTCGAAAACTCAACTGTCAATCATTAGTGGGGAGTTAAGTGGTCATTAGTGGGGAAGTTAATTTGTTTTAATTTGTGTCACTAATTACGTGGGGTAATTAGTGGGGTTCGTGTACGTTTTATTTTGTTTAAATTTAGAACTTGTTCTCTAAAAATTCCATTGCAAAACCATTTCAGAACATTTCTTTTCTCAAACACAAATTTAAAATGGCAAACCCAAATTTCACAATTCCCAAGACCAACTTTGTTAATCTCTCTGCTGATCGAGCAACTGGTAGATTTATTCACTATCAGTTCTGGATTGAATCCCTCAACAACACATCAATCATAAGTCATGCTTTAACCGCCTCTCCCATCCTGAATGTCGAAGCTCTTCAAGCTGCTTACTCAACACTAGAGATTCAGGGTGGAAAAGCAAATCCAACAGGACTATCATTTACTATTGGTGGTGCCAAATATGAAGTCAGTCTGCAGAAGTTCAATGAGATTCTTGGGCTTCCTACAGAAGATTATGCTCCGGAACCCACTATGGAGGATATGTTGCAATTATTCACGGAAATAGGTTGTCGCCCTCCCACGGGTCCTATCAAGGTAACAAAGGTTAACACCGGTATGCTACCAGCTGAGTGGGATTATGTAGTTCAGGCCATTCAGCGCTGCATGTTTCCAAAGGACAAAGACTACAGGCCAATGAACAACAGCTGCCGGGTAATACTATATGGAGTGGCAAACAACAGGAGAGTGAATGTGGGCAAACATCTGTTGATTCAGTTGCATGAGAGGTGGGCATTGGAGAAAAATGCATCAAGGAATCCGGAAGATGGTCCAGTCAAATGCTGGATGCCAAGATTTCTTCAGATGGTTCTGGATGACGTCCTTTCAGAGGAACACAGACGAGTATTTCAAGGCTCTGAAAGGATGGCATGTTTTGATATGACTCTAAAGAGTATCTCCACCATGGAAACCCAGCAAAAGTCAAGACTTTTTGAGTTGCGCCTGACTCCGTACTTCCAGGATCTACAAGATGAGTATGCTCGGAGGCATGCTTCTCAGTTTACTGCAGTAGAAGCTGAGAGTAGCGGTAAAGAAGCTGAAGGTGGAGATCAAGTGCCTAGAAATTTGGAAGAAGCAGGTATAGATGTTGGCATGGCCGAGGCAAATGTTGCAGAAGCTGGAGCTGACAAGGATGACGATCTTCTGAGTCAGGTACCTATTCTTGCTGATCTCGATCAATCATCAATTCAACCTGTTTTCTACAGCCGTGGGCCTGAAAACCCCCAGGCTCTATCCCAGGCTGCAAGCCCTTCTGTTCATAAACGTTCAGCCAGCCCTAAAACTGGTGATAAAAGGAAGGCAAGCTTATCTGAGTCGAGTGATTCGAGTGGAAGGAGTGTAGGAGTTGAGAGAGTAGTCACTTCAGCAGCTCTGCCACCTCCAAAGAAGCAAAAGGTGGCTTCAAACCCAGTGGCAACTGCACAACCTGTTAAGGCTAGTTCACCTCTCACAGCCACCACACCTCACGCTGGTGGCTCTCCTCTCCAAATCATTTCAACACATTCGCACTCGCCTAGGCATGTTGGTGAGAGTCAAGGAGGGGGTCCAGCTCAACAGCCAATAGGAGCTGGCCCTACCTCCCCTGAGTTGTCCGCTCAGGGCTCTTTGAGCAATTTCTCGGAAGGGGAATGGCAAACTGAGACTAGCACTTCTGATACTAGTATCTCAGGAAGTTTTAATGAGGAAGAGTCTGTCGAATCCAGTACGGATGACGCTTCCTCATCTAAATCAGAAAACAAGTTGCTTGCAGAGCAACGACATCTGGTGACTGGTGGGTCTACACCTCCAGAACAGCCCAGCGAACCAGAAAAGGTTCTAAGTGAACAAGGGGATGACATGGTCATAACGTCATCTCCTATCGTAGACACAGCGCTTAAAGGCTCAGTCTCACTGACCGATATCGCCGACCAACTCACCGCTAGTCCCCAGCGATTAGTGGATGAGGCTCTAATACTGTTAGGCTCTAAACACGAGGGAGGGACAGGGAGAGTAGATCCCTTCTTTTTAGGGATCTTGAGTGAAACAGAACCCGGCGAGAGTAAACAGTTTAACCCAAGCCAAACACCGTCCCCCAAATTGCAGGATCTAGTGAAGAAAGTGGAGGCTTTGGAGGCTGGAGTTGCTGGTGTTACTGCTGCTGTCTCTTCTCACTCAGGAAGATTAGAGGTCGGAGCTCAGTTCATGGAGAACCTGATTGCCGTCCAGAATCAAATGATTGACAAGATAAACAATCTTGATTGGCACAGGTGGAGGTTGGGAGATCAGTAGATGATGTCACTTATGGCATGTCTCATGTTTGGACGAAGCTGAATGAACTCCTTGATGCTGTCTTTGGCCGTAACAGGGCTGGACCTGGTCCTTCAACCGGTAGTGGTGGTGACGATAATAATGGTGATGATGCTCCTGATGAGGATAACACACCTAAGGGGGAGAAGGAGGATCAGGGTCTGAAAAAGCTGACTAGTAAGGGTCCGGTGATCGAGTCCTCAAACAAATCTGGTGAAAAGGTGGAGGAGGCTCAACCGGCTCTTAAGGACAAAGGCAAGCAGAAGATGGTAGTTGAAGAAGAAGCTGAGAAAGAAACACCTCTCGTCGATGCATTTATGGGAGACTTTATTGAAGATTTTGATGAGGATGAGATGGATGTAGAAGCCTTAGTGGCAAGGAGGTCGAAACTCGAGCAAAGGGCAAGAGAGTGGGAACAAGAAAGAGGTCTAAATCCTGGCGGATCTGGCGCAGGAGTTGCAGGGGATGCAGGAGACCACTCGGTTGCTGACGAGCATGTCCCAGAAGAAGAAGTTGATGAAGCGGAGATGCAAGGAGAGATTTTCAGGGAAGCCAGAGAAAGAGTAAATGAAGAAGTACTACAAGGGATAGTTGAAAAAGAACTAATGGCAAAGGAGAAGAGAGCGGCTCAGAAAACTCAGCATAAGTATGAAATGAAAAAGATCAAAGATCCTAAGGTCCAGGCTGACATAAGGAGGGAAGGTCCCGAGTGGGACAAGGCTAGAGAAGCCTTAGCTGGACCAAGAGCCTATGCTCATGACTCAGAAAGATTGAGCTTTCTTCTTCATAAGCTAGAAAATCTAAACCCTGGGTTGCTGAATTATCTAAATTGTATAAGACAGGGATGCACCTCCGTACAAGTCATATTCAAGGAGAAGGCATGGAATCTGATGATCACTTGGACACCCATAACAAAAATCGGGCCGTGTATGGTCGATGAAGCTTTCTTCCATGAAAGGGGTGCAAGTGAACTGGTAGAATTCGCTCACAAGGTAGACACCTCTGTCAAGACTGGAGTGCTGTTTAAGGAGAAATTGTTGAAGATGGCTGAAGACAGAGGGGTTGACATCATTCTAAATCCCTACCAGATCAGATATGTCCATGACAAGGTCTTGAGGATCGTAAATCTGCATGACTCGAAACTAACTCCGAGCGGAAATGTGTTGAAGGCAGTTGCAAAGCTAGTCCTCTCTAAGGGTTTTCTAACAAAGGAAAAGAAGCTGGTGGCTAAGGACTTGGAGAAGCTGATAAGAAGGCAAGACGCTAGATACAAGTTGCCTGAAGCTACACTACCAGTGGTTAAGAAGGAACCTGAAGACTATGCATTCGAGCTGCAAGACGAGGCAATAAGAGAGCATGTGCAAAGATACGAAGATCCAAGGATAGACATTCCAGAAGAAGGGGAAATAAGGAAGGAAGCTAGTGCAGTGGTTAGTGCAAATGTCAAGTTTGTCAAGAGCAAAGCTGAGAATGAGAATGATCTGCTGATCTATACAGACAAGTATCAGGTGGAAACCGTCATTGAAATCAAGTACGACATCTTTGCAGAACACAGTCATGAAACACTGTGTATCATAAGGGAATTGATTGATGAGATGGATGATGTGGACGAGTTTGATCAGGATTATCTAAGGGTCACATTTGATAACTTCTGTAAGAGAAGACAACAGCTGGATATTCAGAGGCTACAGTAATGCACCACCGCTATTGTCATTGGATACCCTAAGCAGCTGGTTATAAGGAAGAAAGGGGAAAAGGGGTATCCTGACAAAGTCACGAAGCTGAGGTTTGAAGACATTCCCACGAAGCTTACCACTCGCAGCATGGTTGAAAGGTGGTTGAGGTTGTTTCGAAATTACAAGATCAGAAATCATGTGGAAGCAGAAGGACTTAATCTTCTCAAGAAAAGACTGGATGAAGTCTGCAACCCTGAGTTCATGAAGAAAGAAAAAGCAGCCAAGAAGAAAGCTTGTGAGGAAGAGGAGCGCAAGAAATCAAAGTTTTAATGTATTATGCTTGTAATGTTTCTTTGCGTTGTAATTTGTTTTCTTGTTTTCCTGCATTGTAAAAAAATATATATATATTATCTGTTTTCTTGTGTAATGTAAGGTAGAAGTTAGTTAGCTAAGTGTCTTAAAACTGGTTTAAATTAGGCGTCAATTATTTCACGAAGTTCGGCGGTGGTAATACTGCTAAAAGGACTTCAGAAGGATAATTGAAGATTGAGTGGACCGTGCTCTTAAAGTACTTAGAGAAAATCTCTAGAAGAGCATGAAGCCATTTGATCGAGCCAACAGGTGTCCAATTTTGGCACTTGAAGTATCAGTAATAGACATGAAGTTAATTAATCAAGCCAAGCATTATGTAAGTTGACATGATCTTTTATGAATGTTATTTTATCTTTTTCAGTCCCTGTTTAGTTGAGTTATCCTCATTGTAAATTTGGTTGTCATTGTTAGACAATCAAATAGGGGAAGATTGAAAGGCATAGGTGTACTAACTTGTAACACTTAATTACTATGTAACTCAACTAAGTAAAAGATAAAACAACAGCAAAACAAGAGAAACTGAAGAAGCACATGGAATCAATCAACTAAAGAAATGGCAATGATACTTGGTAACTACAAGTAACTAATTTGGTTAATCAAGGATGCATAAGTGAGAAGAAGTTCAATCTGAGTATTGCTCATGCCCTAACTTATCTAATGGAGGATCAAATTAATGTCAAAGAAGTATCAAGAAGACCAAAGTGATTCCATGTAATGTATATCAACATCTGGATAATGTAAAGGTTAATCAGCAAATGAGAACTGACATTCAGAAGCAAGAACCCCTACAAGACTAGTCACTTATGAACCAGACCATTGCATCAAGTGTCAGGACATTGGAGGTAAGTTCATGTCAGTAATAAAAGATCTCATTTGAATTGAGTGAGGAAAAGAAATTGAAGAAGCTAGGGAAACTTGCTCTTATAGGTTAATCCTCAATTAGTCACTAAAGAAAGTCAACATTGGATGTGTGCATATTTGCCAAGGCAAATGTCGATCCACAGCAGATCGAGATGTGGGTCGAGATTTACAATTAAAGTAAAACATTGCAAAGGCAAATCTCGATCCACGGTAGATCGAGATCGAGATTCTCCCAGATCGAGATCGAGATCTTCATAGATCGAAATCGAGATTCTCCCAGATCGAGATCGAGATTTACATAGATCGAGATCGAGATTCTCCCAGATCGAGATCGAGATTTACACAGATCGAGATCGAGATGGGTCCAGGCGAAGATCGAGATCGAGATGGGTCCAGGCGAAGATCGAGATGCGGGTGGATATGTAACATTTAATGTTCAAGGGACAAGTGGCTTATTGTGAACGGTTGATCCAGAGTTGTTGGGAAAGTACTTTTTGTTGTCAAAGTCCTGATTGGGCCACGTACACAAAAAGGACAAGATCAAGACTACATGACATTATAAAAGCAACACTTTGTGTTAATTAGAAGAAGACTTTTATCTCTGTATTTTAAACGATAATTTTAAGAGAGAGCATTTACTGTAAAACAAAAAGTGAGAGAGAGGATCAGTTGAATCTAGCTTTAATTGCTGTATTTATTGTTCAACTGATCATGATGCTTTTATGAATGTTGTAGCAAATCCATCAATGAATATAATGATATATTCTTGAAATTCTGTGTCATCATTTATTACCTGCATATTGTTTATTCTCTCATAAATTTTAAACAGTTGTATTCACCCCCCCCCCCCCCCTCTACAACACTTTGGACCTAACACAAGCTATCATCACCTGCATCATCATCATCATCCCTTGGAAGATCATTGTTAGTTTCTTTAAAGACAACATCAATAGACTCCTCAACTATATGTTTCTTTAAATTATAAACACGATATGCATGACTAGTTAAAGAGTACCCAACAAATATAGATTCATATGATTTAGTATCGAATTTACTATCCCTTTCAAACTTTTAAGCACAAAACACTTAGATCCAAACACCTTGAAGTATCCAATGTTTAGCTTCTTGTTCCTCAGTAGGACATATGGAGCCTTTTCCAAAATAGGTCTTATGATCACCATGTTCAAAACATAGCAGGCTTTATTGACAGCTTCTGCCCAGAAACTCCTTGGCAGCTTGCTTTCTTGCAGGAAAGTCCTAGTAGTTTATTCTAATGACTTGTTCTTGCATTCCACAACTCCATTCTGTTATGGTGTTCTTGGGGCTGAGAATTCATGTGAGATTCTTCTTTCTTCACAATAACTAATGAAGTCCTTTTGGAATTATCCACCTCTATCACTTCGAATACTGTTAGGGATTTTGATGTTAACATTGTAATCAACTATAAGATACTTAGTTTAATTAGAAATTTACTAAGTAAAACATAGAGCTGTAAACGAGTCGAGTCGAGTCGATTTTTTCCTTAACGAGTTCGATCTCGAGTTTTTCTAACCGAGTCGAGCTCGAGCTTGATTATTAAACGAGTTTTTTTTGCGCCAAACTTGGGTTCGTTAATGACCCGAGTCGAGTCGAGTCGGTAACGAGCCTACCGAGTCGATCCCGAGTCGAGTCGGGTTTTTCGATATTTTTTTATTTTATTTTTTATTTTTTTATTTTTTTGTGCTTATTTTTTTAAATAAAAACTAAAATTAAAATACTAAAAACTAAAAATTAAAATTAAAACACTAAAAACTAAAATTAAAATAATAAAAACTAAAATTAAAACACTAAAAATTAAAAATTAAAAACTAAAACAATAAAAAAAATATATTTTTTTATATTTTTTTATCGAGTACCGAGTTTCTACCGAGTCGAGTCGAGTACCGAGTCGAGTCGAGTCGAACAACCAAAAAACTCGACTCGACTCGTTAAGCTTAACGAGCTTTTTTTTCTTGCCGAACTCGAGCTCGTTAACGAACCGAGTCGAGTCGAGTCGGGTTTTTACCGAGTCGAGTCGAGTCGAGTTCGAGTCTGCTCGGTTCGTTTAACAGCTCAAGTAAAACATATTGTCATGTGTATATCGACAGTATATTTAGTTGCCACTTGTAAAAATAAGGATAAAAATCCAAGTAGGTGACAGTAAGTATCAATAGTTACTGTCTTGTAAAAATGTAATAAATGATCTATGAAGTAGAAGTTCACAAAGTGTTCATGCACGGCATGGATCACATCATTGATAGTAACATTCTGTAAACTGAAGTCTACGACAGCATATTCAAGTGATAGCACATTTGGAAACATACGACAGCAACTATTCCCTTGACAGTAAACTTGGCAGAGATTGAAGAATCAAAGACAGCAAGTATTACTCACAGCAACTATTCCCTTGACAGTAAACTTGGCGTAGATTAAAGAATCGAAGACAACAAGCTTTACTGACAGCAACTTTTATGGGGATAGTTGACAGCAACATTTGCGGGAATAGTTGATAGTAGCTTTGGATGACAACATGTTTTAGAAGACTATCAAGCTTAACAGTAAAGTGTGCGGAGTCAAAGATACTGTCACCAAAGAGAAGCTAAAGGTTGACAGTAACCTTTTAGTGAAGCAGACAGTCTGTTTCAAGTAGCAGACTAGGTAGTGTAAATTAAAAGTTTGATCTTGACAATTCTATCTAGTCTGTCAAGCCTACTACTGCAACTTGGGAAAAGGCAAGCAAAAAGATAAAGCATGCTCAAGGAGTCAAGGATGTCAGTTCATCTCATAACAGCTTTATCTATAAATGGAATGAAGACAAATTTGAATAGAAAAGTGAAGTTTCTATTTCAAGCCTTATCCTAGGAACAAGGGAAATACACTTGTAAGTGAGATATATTTTCAGTATAACTACACACATCTCACAAACACTTTCCCTGAGTGTGCGTGTAGAAAAGAGATAGACAACTAAGCTTAATTTTTCTCAAGCATAGAAACATAAGCAAGTTCTTTGTTATTGTATCTATTGAAGCTGGAAGCATTTTTTCCAGTCAGTTGTAGCAAACAAAAATTAATAAAATTATTTTTTGAAGTTAAACACCTTTCTTCATTTACTTACTGAGTGTGCATTAGGTACTTGATATTATTACTTCTTGTTTTGTTGTTAGCAAGATAAGTGATAAATTATCGAGTTGCATTCAACCCCCCCTTCTGCAACACTCATACTATCTAACAACTGGTATCAAAGCAGTAGGTTAGATATACATAACCTGAAAAGATCTAAACATGAGTGCTTAGAAAGTAAGTAGCATAAAAATACCCACCTTTGATAAAGAACACTACAACCTTTGGAAATGAAAAATGATGTTGTTCATAAAAACAGTCAACCCACTTTACCCTGAAATTCAGGAAAATGGTCCCTTCATTCATCAAACATATGTACCTAAAACTACAGTAGGTGAAACAATACCAGCCTACTGGGTTCCTAAAAACGTTTCAGATTACACTGACACTGAAAGAGAAAAAGTATATATAGATGATTGCTTACAATTTATCATCATTGAGGCACTTGACAATGTCATGTACAACAACATTGTCAACTGCACCAGTGCAAAGTAAATATGGGAAACCATTGAGATACTCTGTGAAGGAACAGAAGAAGTGAATGATAATTAGAGACAGATTATGGTGTCTCAGTATGAAGTTTTCATGGCCAAACCAAGTGAAGGTTTGACTGAAATGTTTGAGAGATTTAACAGGTTGATAAATAATTTACAGCTGCATGGAAAGTTTTATGACAAAAAGGAGGTAAACATAAAATTCATGTTGACATTTCCTGACCATCTAGAGCACAAGGTTACTGCCATAAGAGAAGGAAGATATTTATCAAAAGTTTCTGTTGAAACTTTATATGGCATACTTAAAACCTATGAGCTAGAGCTGCTACAAAAGAGAACCATTCAGTCTGGTCAAAGCGGGAAGATGGCAAATACTTCAAATGCTCTAGTAGCTCAAGATCCAAAGATGATGCAGCTCTAGGAGTCTCAACATCAACAATACATCAAGATTGAAGAAGTCACAGATGAAGATGAAGGTGTAACTTTTGAACTCAAGGATGGTAAGAAGATGAATTCTATACTTTGGAGGAACTGGAAAACATGGAAAATATAACAATGGCCTATATGGCAAGAAAGTTCTCCAATCTAAGATTCAAGAAGAGCAAAGTCTTTAAACTCAGAGGGCAAAGCTCCATATTCAAAAAATCAAATATTTCAAAACCTGGAGGAAGTGGCAAAGGTGGATACAAAACAGGTATTGTTGATAGATCCAAGATAAGGTGTTATAACTGTAGTGAAATGGGGCATTTTGCAACAGAATGCAAAAAGCCAAAACAAGTGAGAAGAAATGACAATGATTATGAGGAATTCAAAACAAAATATGATGTCTTGCTTAAAAAGCAATAAGAAAGAGCTTTTGTGGCTGAAGGAAAGTGTTGGGAAGATTCTGATGATAAAGAAGAGGAAGAATATGGAAATCTTGCTCTCATGGAAAACTCTGGAGAGGGTTCATCCACTTCATCAAGTCAGGTACCCATTCTTACTAATGTTTATATGACTATATCTCAGTATAAGAAAATTGTTGAAAGTTTAAGTTTTTAAATTTTCAATATTCATACAAGCATGTTAGCTGCTAATGAAGAGATTATCAAACTGTCTAGTTCTAATGAGTCATTAAAAATTAAGAATCATGAACTAGAACTTAAACAAAATGCTTTTGAGTCTTTACAAGAAGAAAATGAGATTCTTAAGAACAAGATTTTTTGTGCATCCCAAATTGAGGAATTTCTCAGAAAATAGATTTCTGAGAATGAACTCAAAATCAAGGCTTACAAGAATTCTTCTTCCCTGTTAAAATCTTACCATGATGATAATACTGAAAATCAAAAGGTAGGTATAGGTTTTAATTATGAGAAGAGAAATGGAATGAAACATGTTGTTGAGGAAGACATCAAACATACTGCCAAACCTTTCATTCTAAAGAAAGTTTAGAATTCATTGTTCAAAAAGGCAGAATTTGAATTTGATGAGGAAGCATTAGTGATTAAACAAGAGATAGATGATGAGGATAATAAAACTGTCACTAAGTCCCTTAAGGCAAAAGATACTGTCAAAATCTCCAAGACAGTTAGTTTTGACCTTGACAATAATAAGTGTTTAAAAGATGCTGTCAATACTGGCAAGACAGTAAGATCAGAAGTTGTTGTCAAGACTGTAAGATCAAAACTTACTGTCATGACACCCCGATCTAAACCTACTGTCAACACCAGTATGCTAGTAACTTCTAAACATACTGTCATGAAGACTAAGAAGAAAAGAAATGAAAAATTATGAATAAATAAGAAGAACAATTATGGATATATTCTTAATGCTCCTAGAAAATTATGCAACAATTGTGGATCGTCTAGTCATCTAACTCATGTTTGCAACAATAACAAGTCTAATGTCAAGAATACTACCTCTGTTAATGAAAATTTACACAACGTGCCTTTAAAGAAAAACAAGTAACTCACTGTGGTGATTTTGATTGCATTTCATGTAAAATGAACTTAATGAGTATGTGCTTTAACATGCCTTTTGCTAATGATCAAGAATGCCTGCATAAGAATGATAAAAATGAAAAGGAAAAGACTCCAAGTCCTCCTAAAGTTAGGATGGACAAGCCACCTAAGAACAAAGTTGTCAAACCAGTAATGAAAACTGAATGGGTAGCTACAGGAGTCTTGCTAAAAGCAAAAAAAAGAGTTACAACTGAATCAACTTCAAACTATGATCTAGCTAAGCAAAATGGACCCAATGAAAGTTGGGTACCAAAAGTAACTTGAGATATTTGCTTTGCAGGGCAACAGGAAAAGTAAAAGAGTCATGTGGATCATTAACAGTGGATGCTCAGGACACATGACAGGTGATAAAGCTCTGTTATCATAGTTCAAGGAAACGGTTGGTCCTTATGTAACCTTTGGTGAAAATAGCATTGGTTTCAGAATGGGATATGGCATGCTGGAAGTTAGAAACTTGAAGATAGATAAAATTGCTCTAGTAAATGGAATGAAGCACAATCTATTGAGTATAACTCAATTTTGTGAAAGAGGATTCCAAGTTAGTTTTGATCAAGACAGATGCTCCATTATCAACAAAAAGACAGGAGAAGAAGCTCTTCAAGGAGTTAGAAAGGGAATCTTTTTCATAGTTGACTTGGATTCAGTAAG
Source organism: Oenanthe sinensis (assembly GCA_028671895.1). NCBI lineage: Eukaryota > Viridiplantae > Streptophyta > Magnoliopsida > Apiales > Apiaceae > Oenanthe > Oenanthe sinensis. The sequence goes on from CM053801.1 coordinate 21,458,351, forward strand.
AAAAGACAAAGTCTATTGTTTCTACAGTAAGGCCTCCTCGTCTGAAAGTTGGTTGTTGCACAAGAAGCTTTCCCGTTTGAATTTTAAAGAAATGAATTATCTAATGAAGAGAGAATTGGTGAAAGGGCTTCCTCAACTTGAATTCTGTCAAGAAGGATTGTGTGAGGATTGCCAGAAAGGGAAGCTAAGGAGAGCTACACACAAAAGCACTCCTAGTGGTTCAATCAATGAAGCATTTCAACAGATTCGCATGGACTTATTTGGTCCTATGAATGTGCAATCACTATCAAGAAAAAGATATGCCTTAGTGATGGTTGATGATTTCTTAAGATACTCATGGGTGAGGTTTCTAGCATCCAAGGATGAAGCTGTTCAAGAGATTATTGATTTGGTAAGGGTTCTTGACAAGAATACCAGGTATAAAGTATAGACTTTGAGAAGTGATAATGGTACTAAGTTTAAAAATAGTATCATTAATTACTTCTGCAGAGACAATGGAATTACTCAGCAATTATCTGCACCAAGGACACCCCGACAAAATGGTGTTGTGGAAAGAAAGAACAGAACTCTCATTGAGGCCACAAGAACAATGTTGAGTGAAGCAAAACTTCATACCTATTTCTGAGGTGAAGTAATTAATAAAGCCTGTTATACTCAAAACAGGTCTGTAGTCAATAAGTCCTATGGAAAAACACCCTATGAATTGCTCACAGGAAGGAAACCTACTATTAATTACTTTCATGTCTTTGGAAGCAAGTGCTACTACATGAAAGATTCAACTGAGATCAAAGGAAAGTTTGACACTAAAGAACTAGAATGAATATTTATGGGGTATGACATTGACAAGACTGCATGCAAAGTTTACATCATTGATCACAAGACTGTGGAGGAGAATGTAAATGTCACATTTGATGAAACAAAATTTCCTGGAGTTGAAGGAAGTCAAGAAACAGAACCTTTGGTCTTTGAAAATCAAGGCTATCTAGAAGAGATTGATGAAGATTCACCAAGAATTGATCACACAATTTCTGGTCCAATAATTGTTCCTATCCAGTCTGAAGACAATGAAGAAACTGCTCAAATAACTAATGTTTTTTGGAATGTTCCCATGAATAGTGGACTTGAAGAAATTGATGATGTCGACAGTGCAAGAGCAAAAGATGATGTCAATCAACAAGGTGTTGAATACTCTAGTGATTCTCTAAGAGAAACAAAATGGAACAGAGATCACACTAATGATTTAATCATTAGTGATCAGGAACAGGAGTCAAAACAAGAAGAAATGTTCCCAATGAATGCATGTACTCTTGTTTCCTTTATCAAACTGAACCCAAAACCCTAGAAGAAGCATTGGCTGATCTTGATTAGATTAATGCCATGCAAGAAGAGCTTAATCAATTCGAAAGAAGCTGTGTTTGGGAATTGGTGCCTAGACCAAAGAACAAGTCCATAATAGGCATTAAATGGGTTTATAGGAACAAGATGGATGATTGTAATACTGTCACAAGAAACAAAGCAAGGCTATTGGCAAAAGGTTACTGTCAACATAAAGGGATTGACTATAAAGAAACATTTACTCATGTTGCCAGACTTGAGGCAATAAGAATCTTTTTGGCTTTTGTTGCATTCAACAACTTCAAAGTTTTTCAAATGGATGTAAAGAGTGCTTTTTTTATTGGAGAACTAGAAGAAGAAGTGTATGTTGAACAGCCCTCGGGCTTTGAAGATCCAAAATGAAGAACTTTGTGTACAGACTACTAAAGGCATTGTATGGCTTAAAGCAAGCACCAAGGGCTTGGTATGATATTCTTTCCAAGTTTCTTTTTTATAACAACTTTACAATAGGGATTGTGGATAAAACACTTTTCTACAAGAAGCATGGAAAGGATATCATTCTATTTCAAGTATATGTTGATGACATCATATTTGGTTCAACAAATGAAGATATATGCAACAAATTCTCTGAGTTGATGCAGAATAAATATGATATGAGTATGATGGGTGAATTGGTATTCTTTCTTGGACTTCAAGTCTATCAAAAAAAGATGGAATATTTATTTGCCAAACTAAGTATGTCAAAGATCTCTTGAAAATATTTGATATGGAAGACTCATCTCCTGTAAAAACTCCAATCTCAATAAGGATACAAAAGGAAAGAAGGTGGACAACAAAATATATAGAGGAATGATTGGCTCTCTTCTCTACCTAATAACTAGCAGGACTGACATCATGTTTGCAACAGGGTTGTGTGCAAGGTTCCAGTCTGATCCAAAGTAGTCTTACTTAATGGCTATAAAAAGAGTTTTTAGATACATAAAAGGCACTCAAAATTTAGGCCTTTGGTATCCTAAAGATTCTGGTTTTGACTTAGTTGGTATTCAGATTCAGACTATGCAGGGTGCAGAATTGACAGAAAGAGTACAACAAGAAGCTGTCAATTTTTTGGAGAATGATTGGTCTCATGGTTCAGCAAGAAACAGCATTCAATATCAAATTCAACTGCAGAGGCTGAATACATTGCATCTGGTAGTTGATGTGCTCAGTTACTTTGGATGAGGAATCAGCTATTGGACTATGGGTTGACTCTGCAAGGAATTCCTATATTTTTTGACAAAACTAGTGCCATATCAATTTCTGAGAATCATGTTCAACACTCCAAAACTAAGCACATTGACATCAGACATCACTTCATTAGAGAGCATGCGGAGGAAGTCACAATAAAGCTGGTCTATGTGCCCATAGAGAAATAACTTGCAGATATTTTCACCAAACCATTGGATGAAAAGACATTCAACAGGCTAGTGAGTGAATTAGGTATGTTAAATTTGTCCTGTTAATGTAATTCTATTTAGTTGATCAAAATTTAGTTAACTGAATTTCACTATGAATTAATGGCCTCTTGAGGTGTTTTGATTTTTATCACAGTGGAAAGACATGATGATATTTTATTGAGAGGTTAACTAATTTATTTTTAAGTAACTTAATTTATATGTGGTTAATAAAAGATATTGTCAAGTTGCTTGACAGTATGTTTTATCCATACTGTCATATAGTGATAAATTACTGTCAAATTCTATGAAACTCACTATCAGATAATTGAGAAGTTTTGACAGTATAGTACGCGGGACTAAAACTTACTATCGAATCTTGTGGAACTTACTGTCAAACGATGGTGAAGTTTTGACAACATATTATGCGGGACTGAAACTTACTATTAAATCTTTGTGAAACTTACTATCTAACAACATCGATAGTATAGTTTTCTAAAATCCCTGCATAACATACTGTCAACAGTAAATATTATGGTTATTCACTTATTTTATATATTCTCTAACCACTAATGTTACTGTCAAGAGTGTGTGTAATATCTAGTGTAGGGGTTACTATCAAGAAATTGAACTAGAAGACAACTGTCACTTAAAATCGTTTACAATTCCTTCTTGACAGTTTCTTTTTCACATCATATATATACACAACTAAAATTTCTCTCACTCTTTACTTTACTTTATTTCTCTCATAAACTCTCAATTCTCTAACGCCCTAAAAACCCTCTATTTTCTCTATAACTTTTTCTCTAAACCATTCTACATTTCTAAACCTTTAAACTCTTAGCCATGTCTGGACCTCGAATCATTTGTTCTCTTGCCCAAACTAACTTCACCACCATGTCTACAAAGGGTGAAGCTGGAGAAGCCTTCAAACCATTTGTTGGCTTTATGAATAACTTGTACCTCTCGTTTGCTCTCACCCAAAGTCCCACGTTGGAAATTCCTAGGTCATCACAGTTGTGGACCTCTGCAATTTGTGAGGGGAAGCAGGACTCAAGCTCCATCAAGTTTGAGATTAATGAAGCCTCTTATTCCATTGATTCTTCTAGCATCAATGTTGCTCTCCAAGTGGAACCTGAAGAAGGCTTAGTTTTTCAAGAGCCTACAAGTGACTCACAACTTACTAAATTTTTCAAGATGATTGGATATTCAGGACCCAAAACAAGCCCAGACTCTGAGGAATGGTATCCATCCAGAGGAATGGACATAAAGTATTTAAATAAAGAGTGGATCATGATCATGGATGCTATAAATAGGGCTATGTCTAGCAAGACCAGTGGTTGGAATGAAGTACCAGCATATATCAAGAAGATTGTGAATTCTTTGGTGCATAATTACAGAATTGACATTGGAAAGCTCCTAATGTCTTTGTTCAAACTGGTTCTTGGAAAAAAGGAAACCAGAAAACCGGTATTTTACTATCCTAGATTCTTTATGCTTATCATTAACTCTATTGTACGCATAATTAATCTAGATAGTGTTCAATGCATGGAGTCCCCAGTATTAAAGAAAAAACACTCATTTTATGTTAGCCAGTAAACCTCTTAACATTGAATTAAGTTTGTTTATTACTGAGTTCATGTTTTCAATTATAAATGATTTGAATTTAAAAAATTTTGAGGACTGTAATGTATTCTCTTTAAGTGATGAGAATGGTGTTGACCTCACCATTCCTAACCCACACTCCAAACCATTTGAAGGAGTCCGGTCTTCAAGAGTCTCTAAATCTATTAGCCAAGGGTCTGGTTCCTCTTAAAAGGATCAGGCTCCTAAAAGGAGGAGAATCACCAACCCTAAGTTAGAAGCCATTCCACATATAGGTGGTGAAACTACACAAGATGCAGCAAATAAGGGTGGTAGTCAGTCCACAGAACCCATAGAGGGCCCTTGTGAGCCTAGGAGAAAGAAGGCAATGGTACCAACCTCTGTTAGCCAGGGTGTTTCCTCTCAAAAGGACAGATCTCTTAAAAGGGATCAAAACACATATCTGGATGTCTCCTCTCAACAGGAGGCATCTATTGAAATTGGTTAGTCTCTCATGGTAACTTGTAAAGAGTTTGCACAACAGGTTGAACACACTCAACCTGAGCCCCCACTTGAAGATATATACACAATAGGGCTAGAAAATGTGGAACACATCTCATTCAATTATGGTGCATCACATTTTGTCATAATTGAAGAACAAAATGTTGATGCACTATTCCAAGAATTGAATGAGACTGATCTTAGAAATCCACAAGAACCTTCTGCTCAAAGGGTAGAAGAGATTGTTGTCACAACCTCTGTAGCTGTTAACGACAAAGTTGTAGTCAATCCTCATGACAGTAATTTCTCTAAAGATGCTGTCAACACTCAAATTCTAGACAGTAACTCTGCCATAGCTACAACCTCTCACGATGATGATGATGATGCTCTCATTTCCACAATTATCAAGGTAAAATCTAAAACTCTTGTGCAAAATGTACATGCTCAGTCTCTTGCACCTAGAATGAGTGAGGGTGTGAAAAGAAAAAGATAGATAAAAGAAAATAGAGTTGTGCATCAAAATGATGGCCTGGGAAAATTCCAGGTAAAAGGAGAGGGCCCTGAGCAAGGCCAAATAAAAAAGAAAATTGTGGGAACCCAAATATCTAAGGCAATAGGCCTTGAGAGTGAGTTGGTGAGGAGTGATGAGATCACTAAGAAAAAACCAGAGAGTGTGAGCACCCCCACAGCCTCAAAATCCTCAAAACAAGCTGATGAAAGGTTGAAATCACTTTCTCACAAAGTCACTAAATTGTCAAAGAACCTGGATACAGTTGGCAGAAACCGGGTGAAGCTTATCAACAAGATGTCAGATTTGCAAAATATGATGACTAAGGGCTTCAAGGTTGTCTTTGTAAAATTAGAAGAATTCAATTCCAAGCTTGCAGCTACTACCCCGACTAAGGGGGAGAAAAGTGAAGGTGATGAAGTATTTTTTGGTGAAGCTGAGAAGGAGAAAATATAAGTTGCATCTCAGGGGGAGAGTCAAATAGCATTACTGTCTAGTGTGGCTGCTGAGATTGCTACACAGCTTGGTGGTGATAAGGTGGAGAAACAGAAGAATGTTGAAAGGCCTACGGAGAAAGGCATTGTGATAAAAGAATATGGTGTAAAGGAGGCTCATGTGGTGCATACAGTTAGCAAAGGCAAGAAGAAAGTATATCAGATATATGTTGATGATACAATTCTGGTGGAAAGGGAAGATTTCACTGAAGAAGAAGCCATTATGCTAATGATTGATGAGAATGAGAATAGCAGTGCATTTCAAGATGCTAGCTTCTATAAAAGGATTAAGGATATAAAGATGACATCCAATAGAGACCAAAAGAGATTCTATGATCAATTAAAACAATCCATAGTGGGAGCTGTTGTGATGATATCTATGAGCAACAAGTGGGTAACAACGGTAAGAATGCAAGGTAGATTAAGTTGGTATGTCAGTCTAGGATTTCTCAGTAGGAAAGAGATTCTAGTCATTGAAGCTATCAGACTCAAGATCAAGGCTGAGAAATCTTTCTTGAATGAAAATCTAAAAAGTCTTTTATTGAAATTGATAAGGGAGAAGCTACTAGAAGTCACCTACAATCCTCTAAGCATCAGATACAGTTTCTCAAATGATGACAAGTACAGGTGCATGAATCTTGAAAGAATCCGTGAGCACAAGCTAAAGTTAGTGAGAGAAGCATTTGAGTACTTCTGCAAACTGGATCAAAACGAGGAGGTGATGGATGTGGTAAAGATTCTGATGAAGGAGATTAAAAAGGTTGAAAAGTTGAGGGCTGATAGGATGGGTAGAAATAAGGATGAAAATGATGAGGGAAAGCCTGATGGAGGTACAGGTAGTTCCAGCCAACACAATAACAATGGTGAAGGATCATCTGAAACTGGAAATAAGGTAGATGAAGATGAGAAGAAAAATGAGAAGGAGTTCAAGGATGATATTGAAGGAAGGGTTTTGAAGACTGTAGTACTTGGTTTTGAAGATGATAAGAAAGTTGTTGTCAGGAGTGATAAGGGTGAACATACTGTCACAGAAGCAAAACCTATTGTCATGGAATATGTTGTCAAGCCTGTATTAGCAATAACTTCAAAGTCACTGTCAAAAGAATTTAGGGAAGAGTTACTATCAAAAAAAATCTCTATGTCCAAGAAATGCAGGAAGGCAAGGGCTGAAAGACCTAAGCCTCATTCTAGCAGGAAGCCTAGCAAGAAGGGGTGGAAGTTAATGTTTGAAGTAATTCATGAAGATTGTCTTGACATCAGAAGACCTACAATCAACAACCTGGCACAATCCAATGAAGAATCTTTAATCAAGTTAGATGTTGAATGGTCTGAAATCAACTCACTGAAAAGATGTTACTCATAATGCAAGGGACAGACATAAGGACTCAAGTATTGATAGGGATGCTGATTAGAAAGTTTCTGGAATTGATGGATTCTTTCAAACATCACCCCTTGGATTTTACCATTTCTGAAGATCCTGAGACAATAGTATACTCAGATGGGGTGATGTTTATAAATGAAGATAGAATCAAGGAGTTTTGGAGTATGAACTCCTTGCAAGAAAATAATTTGGATCTACTTGGAGAATTGGTGAAGCATTTGAAAGAGTATCTTTATCTTGAGGAAAACAATTTCATGTCAAATGTTATGAGGATAATTCAAGCCAAGAAAAAGAAGGAATTTGCAATGAAGATTGAGTATGATAAGACTCAACAATGTCTTCTCAGAAACCTTGACAGGATAATTTTCTATAACTCTGGTGGATTTGCTGAGGAAATCACCTTTGAGGAATTAAAAAAATTGGGTGAGAATGATCATCAAATCACTGAGCTAATCAAGAAGAAACTTCACAACCTCACTAACTTTGAGATATTTGATCTAAAGAATAAAGCAGTGGGTATTCGTGACTCTAAGAAGAAAGAAGAAAGGAGAAAGGGAGAAAAGAAGAAAGTTTGAAAGTGAGGTTGAAGCTGCCAAGAAGAAGGTGGAGAGGATTACTAAGAGGATTAAGGAGGCTGAGATTGACATGAGGCATGTTATGCTGAATGATCAATTCTCAAGAAGAGCTACTTATGTGTCTCTAATCCTGTTTCGGCCCCAGAGAGTTATAATTGATAGCATTGAAGTGGAGGCTGCCAATTTCAGGGTACTAAACAATGAAAATTTGAGAAGAATCTTTAGACTCACTACAGGCTCATCTCTAGAAGTTGAAAGAGACTTAAGCAAGATTGTTTGGGAGATTATTGAGTCCAGAGAAGAAAAAGATGAAGCCATTGATAAACTCAGAGTGAAGCAGGTTTTCTCTTCTACAAAACATATATTTATCAAGGACATGTTTGGGATGAAATATCTATATATCTCCAAAGGACCATCTGAGAACTACTACACCTACAGAGACTTGAAGGATGTTTCTTACAAAATGGTGAAGTTAGTCTTAGATAGTGTTTCTGAGCACGCCATGACAGATGAAGAAAAACAGGCACTAAAAGCTCTTGAAGGTTTGTAAGAAAGGATGTCTGCAGAAAAGAAGTGAAGTTGAAGCTCAAGCTAAAGTTGAAGATTTTCTCAGTCTAGAGGAGCCTAGTTTGAGATAGATTTGTACCTGTAATTTTTCTTGAATATTTCCTTGTACAAAACACTTCATCTTTTTTTTATTAGTTGAGTTAACATCTGTAATTTACTTTGAATTTGTCTTTATTTTTCATAAAAACAAATTGGGGGAGATTGTTAGGGATTGTAATGTTAACATTGTAATCAACTATAAGATACTTATTTTAATTAGAAATTAACTAAGTAAAACATATTGTCATTTGTATATTTATAGTATGTTGAGTTGTCACTTAGAACAATATGGATAAAAAGCTAAGTAGGTGACAGTAAGTATCAATAGTTAATGTCTTGTAAAAATGTAATAAATGATCTATGAAGTAGAAGTTCACAAAGTGTTCATGCACAGCATGGATCAAATCATTGACAGTAACATTCTGCAAACTGAAGCCTACGACAGCATATTCAAGTGACGACACATTTGGAAACAGACGACAGCAACTATTCCCTTGACAGTAAACTTGGCGGATATTGAAGAATCAAAGACAACAAGTATTACTGACAACAACTATTCCCTTGACAGTAAACTTGGTGGAGATTGAAGAATCGAAGATAACAAGTTTTATGAACAGCAACTTTTGCGGGGATAGTTGACAGCAATATTGGCGGGGATAGTTGATAGTAGCTTTGGATGACAGCTATGTTTTAGAAGACTTTCAAGCTTGACAGTAAAGTATGTGGAGTCAAAGATACTGTCATTAAAGAGAAGTTAAAGGTTGACAGTAACCTTTTAGTGAAGCTGACAGTCTATTTCAAGTAGCAGACTATGTAGTGAAAATTCAAAGATTGATCTTGATAATTATATCTAGTATGTCAAGCCTGCCACTGCAACTTGGGAAAAAGCAATCAAAAAAATAAAGCATGCTCAAGGAGTCAAGGATGTCAGTTCATCTCAGAACATCTTTATCTATAAATGGAATGAAGACAAATTTGAATAGAAAAAGTGAAGTTTCTATTTCAAGCCTTGTCCTATAAACAAGGGAAAGTATACTTGTAAGTGATATATGTGTTTCAGTATAAATACACATATCTCACAAACACTTTTCCTGAGTGTGCATGCAGAAAAGAGATAGACAACTGAGATTAACTTTTATCAAGCATAGAAACATTAGCAAGTTCTTTGTTATTGTATCTATTGAATCTGGAAGCAATTTTTCCAGTCAGTTGTAGCAAAAAATTAATAAAATTAATTTTTGAAGTTAAACACCTTTCTTCATTTATTTACTGTTGTTTGCATTCGGTACTTGATATTATTACTTCTTGTTTTGTTGTTAGCAAGATAAGTGATAAATTTTTGAGTTGCATTCAACCCCCCTCTTCTGCAACACTCATACTATCTAACAAATACCTACAGGTCTTGTTTTAAGCTTGTTCTCAAGTAACTTGATTAGTTTTTCAAACTCAACAAAAGCACAGTCTTTAGATTTAAGAAATAAAACCCAAGTAAACCTAGAATAATCATCAACAATGACAAATCCATATTGTTTACCTCTCAAACTTTTGTATACTTCAGGACCAAATAGGTCTATATGCAAGAGTTCTAGAGGTTTCGAAGTAATAACCACCTTTTTAGCCTTGCGAGTGCTTATGATTTGTTTGCCTAGTTGACATGTTGAACATGCTTCATATTTAGCATACTTTAACTTTGGCAATTCTCTCACAAGCTTCTTGCTAAATAATTTGTTCAGCAAATCTATGTGTGCATGACCCAATATCATTTGCCATATGGATGGATCATTGTCTATGGCTGCTAAACAGCAGGCTTTTTTCTACAAATCAAAGTCTAGTGTGTGTGTATATATATATACATTCCTTCTAGAAACTAGAGGAATTTGGTTAGTACTAACGGTGATAATACATTTATCTTTATCAAACTCAACCTTATGTCCATCATCATACAATTGACTCACACTAATTAAATTATATTTCAAACCCTTAACATAACTAACATTGTTGATAGAAGTAGTATTATTACCTACTTTACCTTTACCAAAGATATGAAGAGATTTGATATCTCCAATTATTATTCATCCTCCTTTCTTAAGTTTGAGGCTTACAAACTGTGATTTGTCTCCACACATGTGCCTAGTGCATCCGTTATCAATAATCCATTGTTTTGACTTGATCTTTATGGCAAAACACATCTACAAATCCAAAACTCAATATTTTGGTACCCAAATAGGTTTGGGTCCAGTTTGGTTAGTAGCAAGTATATAATAAGAATTTAAGATTTTTTGATCCACTGTTGGACCACTTTAAGAGCCACATTATTGATATTATGCTTTCTGGTTAACACATTTTATCGAGCTATTTTGTTATTCTGGTAAGATGTTTTATTGACAGCTTCATTCTGGTAAGCTCTTTTAAAATTCTGAAAGTTGTAATTCTGAGTTAGATGTCCTTTTCTTCCACATCTGCTGCATTTTTTCCAAGGCATAACATATTTGTATGGCTTGCCTTTCCTTCCTTCATAGTTGAGAGCTTTACATTTTTTGTTGAAGTTGAGACCAACTCCTTCTCTTTGTAAGGGAATATTGATGTTTTTCATCATGAACTTGAGATCATCTTCTCCTTAAATGAATGTACCCATTCATTTTCTGAGCTTTACAACTTCTGATTCCAGAGACTTTATCTTTTCATCTTACTGAGATGTTGAAGCAGCAGGCTGTGAAGTACTGATAGTAGGCTGAGATGCAGTAGCAGCAAGGTGAGATTTTTCCACCTCAATAGATCTTCTTAGTTTGAATGTCTCTAAGCATGTATCTCTGACCTCAATCTTCGCTTTTAACTCTGAAACTTCTTCCCTAATAGTATTTCCTCTTTTAAGAAATATTTTGTTGAAAGCTTCAATGTGCTCTAATTTGGCTTTTAGCTCTTTGATTTCAACTTCATCTTTAGCCTTCTCTGATTCCTTATCTTCAATTAGTAGTTCCACTTTGGCCATTAATTCATGAACCATCTGTTTTAGGTAGGCATTCTTCTCTAATAACTTACTATTTTCTTCCTTGACTGAGTTATATTCCTCAATTGGAATATGCTTTGGTTCCTACATGGTTAGTTGTTAATATTATCAGAAGATATACGAAATTTAAATGAGTTTACCTCGCTTTTCTCATCCTCTAAATCACTTTCCACAAGTCCATCATCAAGATAGCCTAGCACAGAATCATCATCTTCCAATCCAACTAGTGCAAGATTGACCATCTCTTCACTAAAATCATCGTTAGATTCAGAGTCATCATCATCGTCACTCCAAGTCAGTAAGGATTTAGATTTCTTATTTTTGTCCTTGAAAATGGTAGGTTATTTTAACTTGAGTTTGTAGAAATCCTTCTTGTAGTGACCAAGTTTACCATATTCAAAAAAAAGTATGTTCTCTTTTAGATTCTTTGGAGAATTTCTTTCCTTTTGAAAAACTTTTCTTCTTCACCTTGTATCTATTCCTCTTTTCAGTCATCCTCTTGATTTTTCGAGACATTATAGCGAGCTCTTCATCGGATTCATCATCTGATTCCAGCTTGCTATTACCAGCATGTAGTGCTAGATTTTCATTTTAGGAGTAAGATCAGAAGAACCCTGAGCTTTAATAGCATTGATCTTTGATTCAAACTGCTCCAATTCTGCAAATATATCAAGGAAGTCCATGGTGTCAATGTTTGATGAAGATTCTACAGAAGTGACCTTTGGATCATAAACCCATGGAACTGCACTAATGATTTTCATGTTAATTTCTTCCTTAGGAATAGATTTGCCAAGCTGAGATAGGTTGTTCATGGCGATTTGAAATCTAGCTTGAGCCTCTCTGATTGTTTCACCATCTTTGAGCTTAAAATTGCCATAATCATTCATGAGTTTGCTAAGCTTGACCTTCTTCAAAGACTTTGAGCCTCCATGATACAGTTCCAAGGTATCCCAGATTTCTTTAGCAGATTTGCATGAAGAGACCTTGTCACTTTCTGAGATGCTTAGACCAGTAATAATTGTGTTCTTAGCCCTGTTGTTGTAGCTCAACTTTATCATCTCATCAGGAGTCAATTCATCAATGTCCTTCTTTTTATCATTATTTTTCATGAACGTGAATGGACCTTTTTTCCGTGACTCTCCATTCCATAGGTTCTATTTCCAGGTGAGATTTCATTCGGCCCTTTGACCAGATGTAGTTGTCAGAATCAAGTATCAATGGTGGTCTCGGAGAAGAATTCGATGTTGGATACGGGTTAGCTATCGGATCAATACTTTCTAGTTACAGACAATATTAATATTCCCAAAGATCTGATACCAAATGTGAGTGCACCTAAAGGGGGGTGAATAGGTGTTATAGGGATGACTATGTCCAATTTTAATGTTTACCAATTATAATAGCTGACTATTATGGAAGCAGTCTATTATGCCTTGACTAATGGCTTACTGTTTTAAATATGTCAGAGTGATATAACATGTTATTATGAATGCAATGCAATAAAATAATAAGATGCAATAAAGTAAATGAGGCACAAGACGTTTAGCCAGGTTCGACCCCTATATCTAATGGTCTACGTCCTGATCTCTTACCAGCTTGGTAAGAGAATATATTATTAATTAAATATAATCCAATTATAAGATAATAATATATCTCCCTTTAACCCAATCACTCAAAGTGGCTTGATATAATCCCTAGCAAACCTGAGGAGAATGGTTTCACCTTGTTGTTATCTTCTCCTTTGCAATCTGTTCTTGAACGCCTGAATTCCTCGAGTCCCACTCTTGAATTTCTTGCTCCTTGAACTCTTTACCTTGTAAAAATAACACAACTAAATCAGGTAGGTCCCTTGTTCTAATCTCCTAGAACCTCTTATCACTTTAGTGATTCACAATATAATTCGAACAATGCAAAGTATAAGAATTAATTACAACTCATACTGTATAGTCTCTATATAGCACGAATATAATATATAGAAAGCTTAGATGATATAGAGAAAATATGATATAGCTTTTCAAGATCGTAGAGTGAGTTGTTGTATTGCTGAGTCGATTGAAAAGCTAAGCCAAATATATATACAAGATATATCAACGGCTAGTTTGAATATATGATAAGATATAACGTTGCAGAACTGATTTAATTCAAACTAATACAGAATTATAGGATATAAAGATAAAACGTTTAAAACAGCTCCTATAAAAATGCACGATAGAGATAAGAAATTGATCAAAAGATAGAGTTTAAAACGGATACAACTTTCTCCTAAAATATAGGAATACATTTATAAAATATATAATGAGCTTAATATATATTAAAAATGTATTATGTAAATATATACTCACATAATAAAAGTGTTAATCGAAGTATAAATCTATTCCTTGAATTCTAGACAGTTGGTGTGCTTCTGCCGGACTTTATAGCGGCAGACTGTTATGTCATAATAACTTACTGTTAAAATAACAGCTTACTGTTATGCTGATATGTTATAATTCCTGCAAAACATTGTTAGCACAAGTAATATGACATATTATTATGAGGCATACAGAACATGTTAAACTACAATATGATAGCAGTTTGTTGTTATTATGTTATCATCAAGATCAGGGTTTACAGAAGATGCAAATAAATGAAAGAGTTTGAATAACATTAATTGAAGAAAGTGTTTACAATATTTAAGACATATTACAATGAAATTAAAAGGCTAGATTTATGATAATAAAGAAAGGAGACTACTACTAGACTAGGGTAAACTAATGTGCGTAAAAAATGAGGCTACTAAGGTAGGTGGATGTTTAAATAGGACTACATTAGGGTTGTAGGGAGATGATCCATATTATTCTAATTTTCCTCTTTTGGCCTTGCCTTGATTCTTTTCTTCTTTGATTGCCCTTTTGTTTCCCTTTTTTCATTTTTCTTTATTTTTCCTCTTGATTCCTTTCTTCGAAGATCTACAAAATATCAAAATTTAACTAATTAAACATACGGAAACAAACAATTAATAAGTAATAAAATATGAAAAAATACGCGTTAATCACCGGGTACTAAGTTACTAACCATTTAGCTGGGTATTTCATTATTTTATTATAAAATTAAGAGAAGCAACCAAATTTACAGACAGAAGCGGACCTGAAGGTAAGCAAGCCCCGCTCGTGCTGGGTGAGAAAATGGAGAGTAAAGAAGAATTATTATTTTTTACTGTTGGGTGAAATATTAAGACTTAGTACCCAGATAAACAAAAATAATGAAATTTAGTACAAAAAGAATTTAAATTATTTCTGTTTACAAAAAGAAAAACAGAGAGCCGAGAGCTGGGGAGAAAAAGATTTAGAGGTGGTTTGATTGACAGTAATTCATGTATGTATTTGAAATGCTTAGAAAGTAAAATATGATACAGTTGTTTGTTTGTTTACCCAAATAGCTAGGAAGTCATTTACCCAACCTCAGCTTGATAATCTACAATTATTATATCATACAAAATCTAGCTCATAAATAGAAAATAAAATCAATCAAAATAATATAAGGGAAGTAACTATCTATAAAATTATCAACCAAACAAATTTATTATATTTCTCATGTTTTTTTATAGAAAGGAAATAGAACTTTCCTACAGTAATTTACTTCCTCTGTATAACCAAACAAGCACTTAATACTAGGAAAAGAAAGATTTTTTTTAATTATTATTATTATTAAATAATAATTTAATATAAATTTGAATATATATCTAAACAACATAATCATATTAAAAACTATTACGTGATTATGTCAGCACAAAAAAATCACGATAGTAACCAAGGAATGCAGCCTCGATATAAGGCATGATCGTTAATCTTGATCGCACTATTTTTATTTAATATTAAATATTTTAAATAAAATTTAATATTATTATTTGACTTTAATTAAAATTTGATTTTAAAGTTATTATATCTTTATATAAATAATATTATGATATATTATTTATTATTTATAATTTTTATTAAATTAAAATACTTGAGAATTCTATTCTTTTTTATGAATTTAGAGAAAGTGATACTAATCTAATGTCATATTTCTTTCTATATATGAAGACCCGACATATATTTTGGAGAGACCTTCATTTTCGAAAAAGTGTCTGAATTTAATATTTTGCAAAAAGGCGGCTAACTACTGTTAATTATCCAAACGGAATTAAGGGACTAAAAATTTGTTTTCAAAAAGGCTGACATGAATGATTTAAGAATGAGTGTAGTTATTAATTTATTTTCATTTTCTTGTCCTTTTCCGTATTTGTTTTTCTTTTTCATGAGTTTTAACATAAACATGCACAAAAAGTGAAACGGATCGAATGAGTCAAATTTTTTTACATTTTAAAAATCTCGAATTTTTTCGAATTAATTCGGCTTTTCTATAAATATTAGGCTCGTTTTAAGTATGCAGGTCAAACTTTTTTTTAATATATATTAGTAATTTTTAAATTTATTAACAATTATATATAATGTTATTAGTAAATTAAAAATTATATAATATTTTTTTAAAAAAAGATACCGGTTTTTTATGATAATAATTTAAATATATATAATATTGTTAATAAATTTAAAATTATTAAAAAATAAATTAAAAAATCTAATTCAAACCTTTGAAAATGTAGATAAAATTTAATATTTAACACGGATTTAATGTTTGGGAGAAGCCTACAAAATTTCAAACCTTTTAAAATGTAGATAAAAGTCAAGTCTTCAACCAATATGCTGATTAAACTTTTTGTGTGTGTGTGTATATATAGCTCGTATCGGAGAAAAGTAAGTAGTTAATATGGAAATAGATAATATCTAAAAAAAATTACATCCGTTATTATTTCTTCATATATCCTCGATTTTTCTAAATAAAAGTTCAATTTTTCTAATGTGTGCTCATGGCCACACATTAAAAGTTTAGTTGTCAAATTTTTATCGGTCTTCTATTCATTTAATAGGAGTATTTATGATTAAATTTGCTCATGTTGTCCTATTTTATTTTATTTTTGAAAAACGAAGAATTGCTTTATTGATAAATAATATCTGATAATATATCATAAAGATAATAAAAACTTATCATTTAACCGAAAGAACCAATCTATGGGTCGAACGACTCATAAGAAAGAGATTCCCCCGGAAGTTTAGACAATATAAACATTTATATCCAACAAAACGGATCTCGTTAAAACCAACACATCGAATTAAATCATAAAAATAAAAAATAAACCAACAAAAACAAATAAGTCGATGAACATGTAACAAAATATATAGTATAAAATTGTAGCGTAAAACTTTCAATTCATAATAAATGTCATCTAATATGACACAGAATCGTCATAAACGACAATCATCACAAATATGGTCAAAATGCCATAAAAAAATGGTCATACTACAAAAAGTCATCACAAATGACACTAAAATTGTTAGAAAATTCATATATGAAAGATGTGAAAACAGATACAGATGATATGAATCAAATTAGAACGAAACGAAAATAGATCTGAAGATTTAGAAGGTTAAAATTTTCAAATTTGAAAAGAGCATATATGTATTATATAATGAATTGTGATTTAAACCAAAATATTGATATAGAAAGAAAGACTGTAATTAAAATTAGGGTTTAAAGAAAAGAACGAGGAAAAGGGAGAGAGGAGAGAGGGGGGAATTTTTAAATTTAAAAAAGATGTTATTAGGTTTTTTTTTTTGTCAGTTTTGCTAGTTTTTATATAAGAGAGGGAGAGATATGCTCATGTTATCATATTAAATATATAATAGATAATGATGAACTCCAATGCACAAAAATCTCACCCATTAAAAGGAATTCATAAAAATTATTTTTAATAATGCTCATGACCACACACTAGAAAGACTCATAAAAATTAGTTATGTTTGGGTATTTAACGAAGGGCCACTATTTTGCTAAATAAAATTTAAAACTAGCCATCATTTTACAAAATATTAAGTACACCCACCTTTCTGAAAATGAAGATAAATTTTGGCCATCATATTGTAACGGGCTCTATTTTGAACGAGACAATTAAATTTTATTCCTTTTTGTGAATTTAGAAAAAATAATACTAATCTAATACCCTGGGCCTGTTTGGCAAACTGCTACTTATAGAAATAAGGGCTTATTTCCGGAAAAAAGTAGGGATGTATGTACTTTTCAGAAATAAGCCCTTATTTCCAGAAAAAAGTAAGTTCATATTTGGTTTTAAAATTCTAAAACAAATATTTATCTTTAAAAAAAATATGAAAATATGTAAAATAAAATAAAAAATAAGCTACTTATTTTAAGTTTATGGAACCCCAAACACCCACCCTATCTCTTCTCTGTATAATAGCTTAACATATGTTTTTGGTGAGACAATCAAATCTATTAATTCAAGAGACATTTTATTGAATGAAATTGACATTTGACACTGCCTATTTCAAACTAACATTTAGTTTTTTTCAAAAAATAATAAAAAAAGACAAATTAATCATTTGAAATCAGGAATAAAATGTCATTATATATAAAAGGAAAAGATGAAAAAAATATATAAAAATAATTGTACATATCCTTAACCCAAAGAAAGCCAGTAAATTTATTATCAGTCAAGAAGCGATGAAATTGACATGGAAGAAAGCGCAGGAGAAGAAAAAGAAGCGTCCTTTCTCATCAACAAATCTTCCCTTTGAACAACAACAAGAAGATGATGATAATAATAATAATTACAATCTACAACACTCATCTTCTTCTGATGATCATGACTCAGCCGCCAAACTCGCCGACTCGTTTCGAGACCAAGGTAACAAGCTTGCTGAGGTACTTGTTTACTCTCTCTCTCTCTCTCTCTCTCTCTCTACTTATTTTAAGTTTGTAATATAATTATTGTCTTGATCGAATATGTAACTTTTATTCTCATTTGGAAATCTTTTTTTTTATAGTTCATACTACTGTATATTATTAAGTATAGTGTGTGGGGGAGGCGAGAATTGAACTCTAAACCTCTTCTTGGAGAGCACTGCTTGATTCTCTTCTTATGCCATTTTTATAAACATTAAGTAATTAGTACTAATTCTAGTTAAATTATCCAAATACATAATTGAATAAGGGGAAAAACTGATTATAGCTTATAACTCGTATAATAATTTTAATTTAAAAGTAATATTTCAAAAATAAGCCAGATGATGACGATCCCTGCGTATGTTATCTTTTACGTGGCCTACTTTTACACTTCACTTCCATTTCATCTGCTTTTCTTCCTCGCTAAAACTCGGGACCAGGCCTTGAACTGTGAGATCCTTTTCCAGGAAAAACAGGGAATGAAGTAGTTATTATATAGTTTTTGGCCTGAGCTTTCTTGACTAGACGTCCTGGTCTTGGACCACTGTTTTATATGATTCCACGTATATCTCTTGTATTAGGCCTCTAACTCCAGAGTCCAGAAACAAGCCAGATGAAGAAACTCACGCTTCCACATTTACGGTTCACAATGCGCACACGACTCTTCTCAGGATCTTACTACTACTGGACCTATTTTTGAACCATTGGCCCGATAATAAATTATCGGGAAATGATATTAATTCTGTATTCTTCCTGGTGAAAAGAATAATCCTATGCTCGATAATAAATGTGGGATGATTTTAATGTTTGTGGGGATAGTATGTGCTGCAGAGCAATCAATTTGATGTGTAGTTCTCTAAGTCATTTATAGCTTATGCCCTGTCTCACTTTTTAAATATACTATTTCTGTTTTTTTTTTTTCATTTATCCACCCTTTATCTGTTTTATTTGAAGAATGGGAAATATCGCGAAGCACTTGGAAAGTGGGAAACTGCTCTTACTTTAGTGCCTGACAGAGCAGAATTGCATGAACAAAAAGCTCAAGTACTTCTGGAAATTGGTGATGCCTGGAATGCATTGAAAGCAGCAACTCGTATGTCCCTGCTTTCATGTTGCATTCCTTGTATTTTTACAATCTAGTCATTTAGAGAACATCAGATTATCAGCCTGTCGGCCCTGTTCATCGTTTACATCAGATTATCAGCCTGTCGGCCCTGTTCATCGTTTACATCCAACTTGTGTGATTTTCCATCATTCTAGATTTCCCTTATTATACTCTTTAGAAGTTTTATTAATATTTTAAAGTATCTAAAACTAATAACAAGTGTTTTGCATCATATGCTCCCTATACTTTTCACATTACACTCAGAAGAACTATCATGTTTGTAACACCTAACAATTCTTCATCAATTCATTATTTGAATTGTCAAATTTAATTGGCAAACAACTTTGCTGTTGAATGTTTTATGTTTACTTATGCATCCTGTTTTTTGGTTATTGGCAGGAGCTACCGTATTGGAGCCGTCATGGGCTGAGGTTTGTAGGTTGTAATGTTGTATTGTTTGAAAGATTTCCTTAATCACTATATAATATTTGTTGCATAATAAGCCTTCATGGATTTATTATTGTCCTCTCCTTAAGCCACTTAATATACAACTTATCTAGTTGCGCGCTTAACAAAATGCCTCCGCCTAGTGAAGCGTACTAAAAATTCAATTGTAGTTAGACTATTGCAGTTACATCTGTATTTAATAAATTCTATTTGTATAATGCTTATGTAGCACTAAGAAATTTTAAAAAAAAATTGCAAGTAATTAACATGTGTCGCCTTTGTACTGGGAGAGACCACCCTAAACATAATAGATCCAGCTTCAAGTTGTTAATGATTTGAGAATTAGAACGGGCCACAACTTTTTCCTGTATAATAGGTCAAACTGAGCTTCACTTTTTCCTATATGCGGCCTGAGAAAGTGAGACGTCCGCTTCTTTTAAGTCGCCTCACCTAAGACAACTGAGGCGAGGTTATTGAGCATAGGCGCATGTTTAATAACACCTAGCTTACTCAAGAACATCAATTAAAATCTAGTAAAAAAATTGTAGAACATCAAGAACCAAAGAAATAGGCTCTCAGATTTTCTGCTCTGAATCTTCTTGATCATGAAACATATATCTATTTTCCTTGCAGGTCCTACATGTCATTTCAACAATAAAACAGCACATTTCATTTTCTTTCCACGTTATATTTATCTTATTCTTTTCTTACCAAGAAGCTCCTTCACTTGATATGTTTCTATAGTCCATACTCTGTAGGCGTTTATATTGAATGCCTCGTTTAATCACAGTTTTTTCTTTTTAAAATTGGATTTGGTTCTCAGGCAAGTCTTTAATGTTTAATAGCAATAATCTGTAATGATGAAGTGCCGAAGATAATGAATTTCTTTTTTTTCCCTAACTTTTTTTAAATAATTCCATGTTCATGGAAGGGTAGCATGTATTTTAAATTTTGTTACTGCTAGAAATCTTGTAATGTTTGTTTATGATTCTTCACTTGATATCAGTGGCTTGCCTAGCCACATGAGCATTGTGCACTAAATCCACATTTTCTCCCTATTGTCTTTTTCTATTACATGTGTTATGCACATAGTACTCATGTCCATGTAATTCTTAATTCGATATCTAATCTAGTTAAAGCTCAATTAAGCAACAGCACAGATTGTCTTATAGGAAAAAGGGTTCAAGAATTGGGAACAAATATACGTCCATTTAAATTAGTTCAATTCATAAAGATAAAGATTTCGGTAATACTATTTTCTTGAAAAAATACAACAAATTGGTCCAGAGAATAATTACGAATTTATGAGCCTACTACTATCTCTTGAAAAGTTAACCCAACTTGCAATCCCATCAACTGCCACTTTTGCATATCAGCAATCGTATCTCTAAAGGAATTTGTATATATTTACTGAAGGCTATTCATTCAGTTTACGTAGGAACTTGAAAGTGTTTCATCTTTTTAACACCTGTATTATTTTCAGGCATGGATTACCCTTGGGAGAGCACAACTGAACTTTGGAGAACCTGACAATGCTATTGAGAGTTTTGATAAAGCCTTAGCAATCAAGGTACATTTTGAAAATATGAATGTCATATGAATGGTTAATGAATGACTAGTGGTGTCTATGCTTAGTAATGATACAACAGATATTAGCTGACTATGTTTTTCCTGTATAAACTTCAGCTGTCATGGTCGTATTATTTATATGTTAAAATGCTAAGTTTCTTATGCATAGATAATTTCTTTCAAGTGATATAATTAATCCCAAACATTTTGTATATCGAGGTGCTTTAGTAAAAGAAATTTCTATTCAAGCTTCAAACGGGACACCTTTTGTTTCAAATGTCTTGGTGTGTATGTGTGGTCTATATTTTATATTTGTATTTCTTTTCCACATTGCAGTCTGCCTTAATAAGTTTACTGCTGCTTACAGCCCGATTCTGCGGACGCACAAGATGACAAGCAAACTGCATTACATCTTGTGAAGAAAAGAAGGCAACTTCAGTCCTCAGGCTTGAGTGCTAAGGAAAATCGATACATGGTTGGGGAGAAGACTGAGTACTCCTAACGCTAAATCAAAGAAAATGTTTGTCCTTGGTGTTTTTATACATGCACACAACAGCACCCGGAGGAAGAGTGCAGTTTACAAATTGCCTACTGGGTGGAAGTTGCTACTAATATCGCATCAGATATGTTGTACACTAGCTTATGTGTTTGAGAGTGAGACGGGGGATTTCCATGAATAAACCAAAGAAATGGCAGCCTCTATATCTTCTAAAACTTGGTACTAACTGTTCTATAAAAGTGTGATGTATTGCTGCCTAGAACTTAATTTTGTTCTGCGAAAGTTGTCAAGGTTAGTTAGTCGTAGGCGAACATATATGACACAAGTGACAAGGTCACAAGCTTTCAATAACTTGTATATCAGTTATAAAATTATTGGTATTAATTTTGAGTTATAGAATCTCTTATAATTTCATTGTATCAGTGGAATGTGTTAAATTTTACAGAGCGTTATAAAGGTTATAAAAAAAATTTGGTCACTTTCTGCAATTCAAGAAAAATTGAATTACGAATTTACGATAGATGAAAAGACAGTGAATATTCAACTTAATGCTCTCCCGTCTCCTACTATTCGTCTTTGCATTTTACTTTCTCAATATTATGTCTTCATTATTTTTATATATTATTATCCTACTTACATACCCTTATTTAAAATAAGAATTGAAAGTTCATATACTAAATTTATTTTCCAAAGAAGATACGAAACGCACAATTCCACTTTACATGCATAATTATACTTGTAAATTTGAATTTTATATGACCATCAATTACATGTAAATTTAAATTTTATATAAATAATAACAATTATAAAAAGAGCACTCGGAAATTAAAAGAACTAAACCATGATTCATGAACTCCCGAATTAGTATTACAAAATTACAAATAAATGGACGAAAAAGTAATACACTAAGATACAACATGTTAATATTCTAAAAGTTAAATGACAGTTAAACCAGGTTCTCGACCAACCATACAGTTACAGAAGAAATTTACATCTTAAAAGTTACACAATCTAATATCGGATCATCAGAGTGTGCCGCGATTGAATCTAATATTAGGCCATCAAAGTCTGTGTCAGGTCCAAGTAACTGTTCAACAAATCTACACCATGGAGCTATGAGTACTGTAAAAAAAGATCAAAAACTTTGCGACACAACACCAAGGGCTGCCTTGAGCTCCTTGTTTTTCCACTTTAAAGTTACAAGTCACGTCCTACCGAAGTAAGATCCTCTTCAATCTTCATTGTTCAAAGTTTTTGCTGCAGTTAAAAGCATGTCAACCCCGCCAGATGTGTCCACCTCCCTTCCCATCTCTTTGCTCATGTCTACTGGGCCACTTTCACATGCTCCGTTGTCCCTTTCAGCTCGCTTTGTCATTTTGCATTGAGCATTTGCATATGCCCTCCTTACCTTGCGTATGCGTTGGATTTCTTCATCGCAGTTTATGCAAAACCATTTTCCCTTGGGGATTGACGTACGTGGTGGTTGCATACAGTAAATGTGGAAAGCTTGATCACAACCATCACATAATACAATCTTATCGTCATCTCGATCAGTTCGACATCCTCTGCATAGACAAGAAGGGCAATACCAACAAATTCCATATGAATTGAGCTGCTCAAGTGTCAAGCACCTCGTATGGTAATACTTGTTAGGGCAGAAAGGGTGACCACACATCCTGAAGTCCTCAACTCCTATGTCAATTCTACAGAATTTGCAGCAAGGCAGACTTGCCTCGTCATTTACGAACCCATATTGCTCTAGATCATCAGAGCTTTCCTCCCCATTTGCTGCAAGTCCGTCAACTCCAGTACACGAAGATCGTGGAGCATTTATACTGTCACATAGCACACAAAACTCATGGCGCGATCCAATCCCGTTTGACCTGCACTTTGCACAGCGCCAGCTTTTTCGGGAAGTTTCTTGAACAGGTTCAATACAAGAAACATGGTAAATATCCTTACAGTTCTCACATACTAGACAATCTCTACCCTCGGCTTTCTCTTCACAATGCCTACATGTACAGGCTGTATAGCAACAACCTTCTCTTTCCTCCACTTTGGAAAGCCCATTAGTTTCTTGCATATGAAACTGTTACAATAACAAAACTGAAGACATCATTTCACTGAAAATTGAAATCCTGTGGGACTAACTTGACATGTATGTGACCAGATATAACTTATTAGAAAAATTAGACACTAGATACAACCAATGCGCCGCTTAAGGAAACAAGATAAAACTATAAATTAAATAGACCAAGTACAAGTTAGCATAGAGCCAAGTGCAAAGACAACCTTCTCAGTAGTTTACCAAAAAACAAAAAAAATGGGAGATACATATTCACTTTACAACATCCTTTTTCAATTTAAGGACTTCATTCATGTGCATAATATCAACTCAATGACGGGGGAAGAGGAGTATATTCTTTGATACTATTTATCATAAAAATCCTTTATTTGAAGGGAAGCATGCTCTTTCAGAATATTTATCTTACTAACATTAACACAAGTGAGACGGTATGTGAAAGGATTATTCCTGGAATCAGTCCATTGTGTTTAATATAATATATGGTCCAATTAAGACCTCCTTCTAATACCTTAAAGTTTTGGGAGAATTGGTTAACATGGTATCAGGGCTCGGTACGGGTTCGAGTCCTCCCACCCCTAATTGTTTAAATTTAATTGTTCATTTATCTGTTCTGTTTGTCTGATTGTACACTCATACGAGTGAGGAGTAGTGTTGAATATAATATATGGTCCAATTACGACCAACTTCAAACACCTTGAGGTTTTGGGAGAGTTGGTTACTTAACACATTGTACCCAATGTATAGATGATAAAGCTCTTAAAGATATTATATATATATATATATATATTAGAAAAATTGGAATGAGCCTCTCAACCAACAAACGGAAAACCTATTAAAATCCATAACAATATTTTGATTGATATGGTAAGCACACTGTTTATGACTTCTCCTGCCACTCCCCGCCGTTTCACTAATCACATACTTTTATATGCCCAAGATAATCAGGAGGATGCAAAAGAACAAAGCCAAAACAATTTCCAATTAGATTATTCAGTTACCTTGCTATGACAAGAAGCCCCTGACGTTTCTGAGAGGTTCATAGCAATTGTGACCATTTCAGTGCCAACCTTTCGAAGCTTTGTCCATACCTGCAAAACGTAGTAGTAGAATATGGTTTTAGATGTACAAAGTACAATAATAATTTACAGTCCTTATCATACAGAATTCTTCAATGGTAAAAATTATAATGTATATGGCATGGAAGAGGTAAGGTATGTGTCCATCTGCGTGAAGGATACATAGGGATGTATGTTTGTTTATATGCAAGAACACAAAGTCGGGCAGCACCTATATCATACAGAAGTTGACAAATAACATTATGCATTAAAGACAACTGTAAGCAAATATCTTAATTTCTAAACTCTACATGACAGCATAAACCAGTTTTTGATATGCAAAGTGTAAGCCCCAAGTTAGATGATGATATTTTGTGATATGTGCCCAATAACAAGCTACAGGTTGTATATATATGATCCTCCAGCAAAAATATATTAATCAGGTCAGAAGGTGCAAACAACGCCAGACTAAATAAAACTTGATTAAATTCCATGGAAATGATTTTGACATTGCAATCAGAAGTGATTCAAGATATAATAAAGGTTCCAGATATCCAGTTAAGTAAAATGAAAAGGTAATGGACTCTATGCCCAATTTAAAGTTCACGACCGCAAACTAGTTCTATAAAAGTCAAACATAAGTCACAGATGTCATGGATTTCTAATAATATGATTTTGTGATTAGCATGAAAATTAAAATTACTCCTAAGAATTTTCATTGAATGCAAAAGAAGAAATGAAACATCAACAGCTGAAGTTTTATATAACTATAAACAGATTCCAGTTAACTATTGGTATTATTGCTGCAATTCTGCTTGCTGGTATGAAAATTGTAAAAAAAAAAAAAACAACATACAGAAGAGGGGAAACAGAATTTAAAGATCAAAGCTTAATCGAGATATTAATCAACAAGAGCCAGAGTTCTGAAAGAAAAAAACAGACCAGATTGTTCTGACGACATTTGTCCTCTCATACAAAACGTAAAATTAGAGAGTTCGCGGAAGATAACAACAAAACTAAGTTAAGAGAAAACAGTCAAGGAGAGATATATACCATGGAACATATTAAGAGACAAATTGTTCAAGCAAAACATTTGTTCATGACCTTTTTTAATAAACTGATGATTCTAGTTTTCACTACTAATCACTAGGCCCACAACTAATCTAAAGCTGAGCTACAAGAGACCTATTTACAGTCTCATTACAGTTTTAATCAGGGATAAATACACACTATGGCATTGATGATGTAACCCTGTAAGATTTTGTGGTTGTTTGCTACTGTTTATGGTCAAAAAATGACAGCAACAAAAATTCCAAAATATCATTAAATATTCAACATTCATAGAGGGCATAGTTTCCCCTGTTATGTTATTGTAGTATTAATAACTAGGGCCATGTTGGTTTTACGGGGATTATCCCCAGATCATTTTCATTGGATTATATCTGGATTCCTAAAGAGAGAAAGGGACTATATATTGTTTCCCTCGAAAATGAACTAGAATGTTATAAAACTAGTCCAATAGTTCTTCCGCAACAGCAACATCACCGTTTGCTAGGTCAAATCTACTACCGCAACATTCATCAAACATTTCCCAACAAAAGCTTACTAATGGAACATTTCATAGAACCTTAATGGGGACTGGGGTTACTAAACTTATTACAGGTATATTTTATCTTGCACCTCCCTGACCACACTTGGTCTTTCTTAATGGATAAACAGCTCTGAGTTGTCATACCTACCAATCCACCAGTTATATCTTCTAGGACTCATCAGCAAGATCCACACGGCAATGAGATAAAAATGACCACTACAAGATGTCTATTCTTGCCACCTACACATATAGGCAGCAATGGATAAACAGCTCTGAGTTGCCATGCCTCCCAATCCACCAAGGTGGTTATATCTTTTAGGATTCATCAGCAAGAACCCCATGGCAAGAAGATAAAAATTGACCACTACAAGATGTACATTCTTGCCACCTAGACATATAGGCAACAATGGCATGACGATGGTTCATACTGGACCTTCTGAGTAATAAATTTGTAGGTTGAACCCCTATACAATAACTATTAGCTAGAACCATTGCAATACCATTAGCTAGTTGACAAGGTGGTACCTTACTTGCAAGCAGCGAAAAGAAAGACGGTAACTGACTGATTTTGGGGAAATTGCAAAGGTAATAGGCTTCAGAGGTTTTACCTAGGGAAGGTATCAGACTCCCTTCAAAGATCCACACTATCCGTTTATAAAACATTAGCTGGAACTCTCATTTTACAGTTTATACAGAAGCAATACAACTCAGCTAAAGTAAGATCCCCACTTAAAAAAATAATTGTCAGAAGTATGTCAGAAAATTTGTACTTTATCTTTCATAGAGAATCAGGTACCATTAACTAGATATTGTGGTGAGAACCAAACACATTCCTGAAACTGATTAACAAAACCAAGAATCACAAACCTATACCATAGATACCGAAAAACATAGCATACCTGTTGAATATCAGAGTGAAATAGCATTGGCGAATTTTTGTAGGCCCCCTCGTTAATTCTTGAATTGATTAAACCCAGGTTGAAGAGACTGCTAATGTTCATACCATGAAAATTTCCACAAAGCAAGTCACATAGTTCAGCAAATTTAGTTGATATTAGTACACTGAATAGAGCATTCTTCCACATATCAGTGTTTGCACAGGAACTTGATTCATTTGTTGAAACATTTGAAGTTACGCCGACATGATCCTTGGATGCATTATAAGCACCAGAATGCATTTTTTCACCAAAACAAACAATTTCCTGCAGATGATTGCAATTTTTAATGCCCTCAGTAAAATAGGAAATTCTATAAAAAGTGAAATGCAAGTATGAGAAGTGATCCAATTTGAGACAAACGAACACCTTCATTGAGCTTGCGCAACTGCGTTCATTATGAAATACAAGAGCATCTCGGATACAGTCCTGTAAACCACCTTCTGTCTCATTAAGTGATTGATACATCTGTTCCAGCACAACCTTCCGCCAGTCTTTGACTGAGCAATCATGAGATATATTTGTCGAAGTGTGTGAATCCATCCTAACATTGCTGACTTGGTTGCAAGAACTACGCACATCTGGTTCTTTAATGGACTGCAGTAAACCAAAAAAACTAGATACCTGCCAATGAGGAACAACAGATATAATAAGAATCAAGTTCTCAAGAGTTTACAACAAGAAGAAACAGACAACAAATAAAGAAACTCATTCAGTAGCCATCACAGGTTTATGGAATTTCTCCCTCTTAAGGTGTTCTCATAGTAGAGTAGTGGACAGGTCTATAGTCACGTTCACTTCCTGCACACATTCTAAGATTCCCACAAATGCAAGGAGGACAATAGAAAAATGGAAAAGCAATGAAAAAGCAACCAAGAATGACGAAATATTTATGTGGCTGCTTAATCAGTGACAAATCCACACAAAAGGTCAGCTACAAGTCAGGAGTCTCAATAAAAACTAAAATACTTTATGATTTCATCTAGCGATTTTTTTTACTTTTATATGTGAAATCGTGCAAAAAGCTAATTAATATTTACTAATTACTTCCATTTTCTATTGCGATCAACAAAAAGAGACAAACAAGTTAACAAGTATGCAATAAATATGTCTTGACAGGTTGGATACTATCTGGTTATTTTATATGATACAGATATTTGATTAGTGGATAAGGACCGCGATTATAAATCAAAGATCGAACGAAAGGACTTGAGAAAGAAGTAACACCGTAGCAGGAATGAACAAAAAAAAGAAAGAAATCTTTAAAAATATTGAAGATTTTCAGTTGCAATGTAGATTGGATGATGCATTTAAATGTAAAGAGAATGCCACAAAAGCACTGATGAGAGGATGTCATAATGAGTGAAAGGCGTTTTGTTTTGTCTTGTCGTGTATAAATTTTTCTTCCCACTTTTTCCTTTTTAACATTGGAATATTTAAGTCAATGCTCAAGGTTTCGTTCAAGCCACAACTGTGAATTACTGAACCAAAGTCAGCATCAAACGACAAACAATGACAGTCCACAAACTTACAAACTGTGAACCTTGATCCTGACAGTGCCCGCCTTCTTTTGATCTCACTAGTGTATTAACCTATGTGGATACGAGGTATATTACCAACTACTAAACTAGAGCTACTCAGCTTTATAATACACATTCCTGACGTGTGAGAAGAATTCCTTATTGACAAGAATCCAAATACCAAAATTTATTTTAATTTGCCTATTACTAGTACAGCAATGGTGTTTTTATTTTTGGATTTTCCTCTCTTTCAGCCCTATATCATGACCTACTAATCTCTCTTTCTATTACCGAGTACGGACAATACCTTTCATAATATAATATAATACTTCCAACCTAAAAAGCAATATATTTCTTATCCAACTACAACAACCTGCATGCTTCTACAACGGTCCAATGTTACTCAAATCTTTGGAGCAATTGTTGGACTTGGGGTTCTAAATCAATCAGAAACATAAAAGAAAAATGAAGAAGAAATTCATTTTTTCAACAAGAATTATCAGTACCAAAAATTTTACAAAAAATCACAGTTCATTTACTTTTTTCTAAGCCATTACTGAAAAACAAAAACCCCGTCGAGTCTCAAAAAAAAAAATTAACAAACATAACCAAGCAAACATACCTTGTTGGTAACTTGGCTATCTAAATTCCAACCCAAGGGCAATTTTTCCTCTGAACCACCATTCATCTTGGCCCGCTTACGTCTCCTGTACGTATATTTTTCCGCTGTATTACCCGAATAACCAACTGAATTCCCCTCACCACCAACCCCATTATCAATTTCAATCATAGGCCCATTATTAAGTGCTTCACACTCCACCTCCACACCCTTTTCGCAATTACTTTTTCTTTCTATATCTTCATTAACCATGCCTACAAATCTACACCACAAACCAAGTAAACCCTAATTCACAAACAATTAAAAATACAAAGTAGGACAAAATCAAATCTTTTTAATCACAAATAACAAGAATTATAACATAATTGACCAAAAGTTCAAATCATTAAGCATCAAGATAGCACAAATTGCATAGAACATAGACACAACAAGCATATATGATATATGTTTATATATGTATTCACAAAAACTTCTTGTATATACACAAAGATATGCAAGGAAAATAAAGAGGGAGGAAAAAGACTTACTTGGGTATTCAAGATTTACAGGATTTGAATGATTTGTGTGTGTGTGTGAACTGGGGAAGAACTCACCGACTGTTATGTATATATCTATCCAATAGTTAGTGTGTGTGTGTGTGTGTGTGTAATGTGTGTGTGTGTGTGTGTATTTATTGATTTGAATACAGAAAATGGGGGGTTAAGCTGCCTAGTTGGATACGGGTTCGGATCGGTTTGTGAAAATGGTAATCGACCTTTTCAGATCTAGTCTAGACTCAGACTAGGGACGAGCGAAGACTCTAAATAACACATATACATATTTTATTTTATTATATTATACGGAGTAAGCTTATTTTGCATGTGGTTTGTTTTTTATATGCTTCGGGATTGTTTTTTTATTTACTTTAAATTATTTTTAATTTAAATAATATTATAATTAATCAAAATCCATCCTGTATCATTCGATAAATATTACAATATATTGTGTCATGCCTCATGTAACTTTTTTACCATGTAACTTGAAGTCTTGAATTAAAAATCTTAATATGAATATTACAAATAAATTGTAAAAGTATAAAAAATATATATAATACATAATAATAAACATTATAATATCAACTAAAATTATATTTTATATTTTGTCCATCGAGATTGTGGTATATTACATAAATTAATAAATAAGTAATAAATTTTTTAAATTCTTTCTATATTAACTTATAACAGGATCGTTTTGTTATTTGTTTTAAATCATTTTAAATGTGAAAATTGTTGTTCAATTAAATTTAGTCGTGAAAGTTCTGGTTGCTCGGTTGTGTGTATCATGCCATTTATCAATTATCAAAAACAAATACTTGGCAAAGTTCCGACTAATCAAACCTCGACTACATTATAATCACCACCAAATTACTCATTGTTTATACATGTCCTGGAACACTTGATTCCCCACATGATAAAATCATTAAATTAATTAAATTTAACAAAAATAATTATCGATCAAGACGATCAAGACAATTCAGTACAAAAAAATCGAGTAATGTGTTGTATAAAAAAGATGTGATTTTTATATTAAAAAACACATACCTGATATATAAAAATTGTTTGTATGTATATGTGTATGTACTTCAATGAAGATGAAGAGTCTTTTTTTCGGACAGATGCTCAGATCTTCAACCGGGTTGCGGTGAATTGAATAGAGAAATTCAACGGTGGGATGCGATTTTTTAGGATAGGTTTGGGCCTAGAGTTTGAAGTGAAGTGAAATAATTGTGGTTAATTATTATATTTTTAATAAATATAATAACCGTTAGGTTATAATTATTAATTTCTTTTTATATTTTCCTATACAATGGTATTTATATATTAATATTCATAAAATTTAATGATATATTAAATAAAAATTATAGGATAAGTAGGATTCTTAAAATAGAAAATATATAATATAATTTAAATATAATATAGGAGGATAATCGGGGATAGAATTGTATGTATAATATATATCTTTTCTAAATTAAATTTTTATTAAAATTGCATTGTTAGAATCGTTTCTATGGTTCACCTAAAATTGAACGGTTATGATTTTTTTTATGGTTCACCTGAGTGTTTCAAAAAAAAGTTATCTAATTTGGTTATTATAAATAGTATAGATTATATGAGTATTTTTCTAATTTTCTAAAAATTGTGTATTAAAATTGTTATATAAATTCTTACTTGTTTTCGAATCATAGTATTTGCTTTTTAATCAAAAATTATAAGTAAATATTATTTTATATTATTAGAAATTCCAATCAAAATATTATTAATCTAATAAACAATTAGTTATAATGAAAGAAAATAATGTTAAGATAATATATTCAAATGACTTGTTAAAATGCATGAATAAAAAAATATATATATATATAAAAAATAATTGATAAAACAAATTTAAACTGTTTACTTTATTTGCATTTTGTTAATACGTTACATATATAAATATAGAGGAGATCCAAAGAAAAAATTAAGGGGTGTATATGTTTTGGTTTGGTCCGGTCCGGATTCCTATTTTTTAAACCAAATCGATAGTAACGATTTTTTAAAATTTAAAATCAAATTCAATTAATAAAATATATACATGAAGCCAAACCAATTTATTTTCGATTCGAATTAATTAAACAAATAATTTTATCAAAACTATAACCAAACCATTTTTCATGTATACGGTGCGAATAACTAAACCACTGAGATTGCATTGGAGCAGCAACACGTAATGGCTGGTGTCTGTGTTGTGTATCCTTATGGTTTATTAATCATTTATCTATTTGATCTAGTAATAATAATATAAGTTTTTATGTAACGGCTTTTGTAAGACCTGGTGCATGTTTGGCAGACCACATAAGACCACATAAGCAGCTTATCTGAGTAATAAGTCCATAATAACTTAACCAAGACTATGTACAACATTTTAAAAGCTTAAAAACTATATATAAGTTGTTAAGTAATAAGTAATGGATGGCTACTTTTTTCTCTCATCTAACTCATCATTCATCATTTTCGGGAAAAATTCCATTCACCTCACACTTAAAGTCTATTGATACAAGTAATATATATTTCAATTGAAATATTAATTTTTTATTTTTATCTTTTAAAATTATGCGTTGAGAATTACTTGAAATATATTTTTATCTTTGGTTAATATTTATATTTTTAAATTTTGTATTTAATTAAATAATTTAATTAAAAAAACCTCATAAATAAATAATTTAATTAAAAACAATTATTAAAACATTCTATAATAACAAAATCAAAAAAAAAATCAAATTTCTCACCAACTTATAAGTTAAATTTACCAAACACTTCATTAACTTATAAGGAAAATTATTCAAACACCTAAATAACTTATAAATAATAATTACTTATCACTTATATCACACTTCTATACTATATTATTAAAGACGAAAGATTAAAAATTTTGGTCGGTATGGTACTAGGTGAACCATAGAAAAGATCTTGACTGTCCAATTTTAAGTGAACCATGAAAATAATCTTAACCGTTGAATTTTAATAAAATATAATTTTAAAAAAAATACTATATTATTAAAGACGAAAGATTAAAAATTTTGGTCGGTATGGTACTAAGTGAACCATAGAAAAGATCTTGACCGTCCAATTTTAAGTGAACCATGGAAATAATCTTAACCGTTGAATTTTAATAAAATCTAATTTAAAAAAAATATAATCATACATACAATTCTAATACCAATAGTCCTCCTTTTATGCAAACAACTCATAAACATTATAATTCTAAACAATATAAACATTACTACTAAAATACAATCTCATATTAATCTTCTAACTAAAATATCTCACATTAATCTCCTAAGTAAAATACATCTCTATACAAAATAAACAAAAATTATCCTATAAAAATATAAATACAAATAAATTATATAAAAACATATACATATAATATTAAATAAAATTTAAATTATTATTATACAAATACAAATAAATTCAAATCATTAAAAAATATTAAAAAATTAAAAAAATTCATCCGTGCATCGCACGAGATATCATCTAGTATTTACTTTAAGTCATGAGTAACTTTTTTTAAGTTAAGTCAAACGGGCCTATATTCTCTGGTAGGTTGATGGATGATACATAGGCCCCGTTTGGCAATACTTATAAGTTGTTTATAAGCTGAAAAATTTGGTATATATGTACTTTTTCTGAAAATAAGTAACTTATTTTCAAATTTGGAAATAAGATTTGGTCTTAAATTTCTAAAATAAATATTAATTTTTAAAAAAAAATATGAAAATACTTTTTTAAAAAAAAGTAACTTATTACTTATAAGCTAAGTCAAACACCCCAATAATATTGTTCTTATTATTATGTTTTGCCGTCTGACAAAATAACTAAAATAATATAGACTTTTGCAAATAATATCACACATTTTCTTATTAATTGGTCTCATCAAAGATATACACTTTTGCAAATAGTTAGGTTCCTCGTCTTTAGCTGGGATTTATATATTTTGATGGTTAGAGAGATAAATATAAATATAATTTGGGGTTCAGATGTGAGTAAAAAAAGATAGTGACACACAAATTTAAATGTTTTCATTAAACTAGTTTACATAACGATTCTTTTCCGAATATAGCATAACTTAATCTTATAGAAATGGTGAATGGTAAAATTTAAAATATTATTTTGTATAAATAATAGGTATTTTATAGATTATCATGAAACGTCTAACCAAAGGGATCCCCTTTAGTTAGATTTTATCTTGTTTTATTTTATAGAAATAATAATTTATTTATGTATTTTTTAAAATTTATGTTCTCTGTCGTTCTTTTTATTTTCAGATGGATACTAATTATTTTTTCATTTTTCTATAATAGGTATTCTGTTTTCAGATATTAAAATCTTATTATCTAAATTTCCAAACACATCTTTGCATTTTCTTTGGTTAGATAATAAGCTTTCTTGTATGAAGGAACTCCGTTTCTTACAGGATTATATTTCGATACAACTCATTAATGTGAAAGTTGTAATTGACAAAAAAAACACTATGATTTTCTCGATTACGATTTAAATTGGTATAAATCATATTAGTCTAATCCAAAATCGCAGTTTGACGGTTTCGTTAAACACCCTAAAAAGTGATAGAGAAATGTATTAGTAATGAATGTGTTTTACGAGATAGCGATTCAATAAGAAGAAGTGAATTAATTGTTAAAATTTAATACTTATATTATGATTTTTACTTATAAATGGTAGAATTTGTTCAGTGTGTTATCGATTTAAAATCTACATGAGATCAAATAAATAATGTTAAAATGACTCATTAGCTAAAAAATGTTTAAAAAGAGAACTCATCCATGGAAAAAAGAGTGTTAAATGTTAAAATTTAATAATATATATTATGATTTTTTAAAAATAAGTTCACTTGAATTTTGAAGAAAATCAACAAAGATTATTATATAATAGCATTTAAGATATCAAATCCATTTTTATTTTTTTATCCAAGTAGACAACCAAATCAAAAACGACAGTGAAAAATATATAAGAAACTTTTAAGTTAAGTTGTAAATGATATTATTTATTTTATCGTATTGATAATTAAATGATACTTAATTTTCAACCCACTTCCATTTAATAATATTTAAATATTTCACATTTGTGTATATAGAAAATGATCAATTATTTCTTTAATAATCAATTTAAAAAATATTATTTCTGACTAATTTATATATTGTTGTAATTGTTTGTTCGATAATTTTTTTTCAAATTATAAATTTGATTTTATATAAATTTTAACGACTTTATAAAAATATTAAAACCGTCTATTAAATTGTAAGTTTATTAAGACCGAGTAACATGAACTATTGTGCATTCTTTAAATCGGTGATCTCTTTAATCTTTGAATGTTTTGTATATGTAATTTGAATTCTAATGTTTTCATTAATTTGTCTTGTAGTTGTTTAATGGCGAAAGTAAAGTTACCGTTTGGAGACTCCGTACTTGGGAGGTGAATGGTTACAGTTTGGATATCTTCGTACTTAATTAGGAGGTGGATAAGATGGTAGTTCTCGAGATGCACTACCAAAAATACCAGGAGTGATCCATATAATTGATTACTACCAAGTTGGGGTGGGCGGTAATTCTAATCATGCAAATGATCAACTCAATGACCTCACTATTTTTAATCCCATTCTAGTGTGATTATTTCAATTTCTAGGGTTTATTATTTCTATAATATAATACAAATTTTAATTATGTTGTATGGGAGTATTTTACTAAATTTGTATTAATTTTTTGTTTTTAATTCTATTTATATGTAGTTAAAGGTTTCACTGTAACATCCCAATCCAGTATCGAAAAATGTAAATATTTTAATTCAGTATATAAAATAGAGCCCGTCAATTTCGGTGTTTGAGGCAGAAGTTATAGGTGTTAAAGAGGCTTTGTCAAGACAAGTATAATTTTTTAAGCGATCCCTGCTCACAGTGAATGTAGTGAATGGAAGAAATGACGATGAGCTTGAAGTTGACCACTTACTTGAGAATTGTTGTAACCCTGATGATTTTGATGATCATACATTTGAGCAAGTTAAATTGTTTATTGAAATGTATATCTGTTATTTATACTTGTTATACTATTTTAGCCTGCCATATTGCATATATTAACATTGTTTTACAGGATATATAGATAACAGCATAACAGCCTGCTGCCATGTTAGAAGAGTTTGCTGAAACGGAATCCTATAGTGAGCAGAATTCTTTCTGCATGTGCACAATAAATTTATATTTTGTATAGGATTATTATATATGTACATTCATATAAGTATTATGGTTTTAATATATAATTAAACTCATATCTTTATTAAAAATGTTTTCCAAAAATTTAGGAAGTAGTTGATTTGAATTTAAATTCTTTTTATCAACTAACTACTATCCTATCTTATCCATAATTATAGGAGCTATTTCAAATTTATTTTTATCTCTTTCTCCTATAGTCATGCCTTTTAAAATTCTATTCTATCCTATATTTCAAAGAGCCTTTGTATGCATTCGTATGTAACGTGAACTAGCTTTTCATTCATTTTTTTAACCAATACACTGCAACTCGTATCTTGAAAAGCTTTATTCAATTCTTCTCTAAACTGAGCTTAATTCTATATTGAAGATTTAATATTTTGATAATATAGTTTAAGTTGTAAACCATTTCATTCTTTGTATTGTTCAAAGTGTATTTGGAATCACTAAGTGGCAAGGGGTTCTAGGTGTAAAACAAGGGAGCTCGTGATTCAGTTGTATTGTTTCTACAAGGCAAAGAGTTAGAGGAACAGAAGGATTCAAGAGCGGGACTCAAGGAATTCAAGGTTCAAGAACAGATTACTAGGCAGAAGACAATAGCAAGCTAGAATCATTCTGCTCAGGATTGCTGGAATTTTAGCAAGCTACTGTAGTGATTGGGAACAAGGAGATATATTATTACTCTTGTAATTAGTTTATAATTGATTAATAATATATTCTCTTACCAAGTTGGTGAGGGACCAGGACGTAGACCATTAGACATAGGGCTCGAACCTGGCTAAACTCGTGTGCTTCCTTTACATATCTGCATTGCATTCATTCTAGCCTACTATAATTGTTTACAGATTGAAAACAGTAACCCAGTTTCTTAAGGCACAACAGACTGTTCACTTTACAGTCAACTATAACAGCTTGGTAATATTTTAAAATTGGATATAGTCAGTTAAAACACTTATTCACCCCCTCTAGGCGCATTTACATTTGGTATTAGAGTAGGCTATATTGACATTTTATGTAACAGGAAGGTATATATCATATGGCTTACGTTTATCCTACAGGAAACTCTTCATCTAGACCACCACTGCTACTTGGGTCAGACAACTACAACTGGTGGAAAGGCCGAATGAGATCTCACTTGGAAAGAGAGCCTATGGAATGAAGAGTTACTGAAAAAGGTCAATTTACGTTTCTGAAATCTGATGGGAAGGTGAAAGACATTGATGAACTCACTCTTGATGAACTAACGAAACTGAGCTACAACAACAGAGCTAAGAACACCATCATTACTGGTCTTAGCATCTCAGAAAGTGACAAGGTCTCTTCATGCAAATATGCTAAAGAAATCTGGGATACTTTGGAATTCTATCATGAAGGCTCGAAATCTCTGAAGAAAGTCAAGTTAAGCAAGCTAATGAACGAGTATGACAATTTCAAGCTCAAGGATGGAGAAACTATCAGAGAAGCTCAAACTATATTTTAAATCAATATGAATAGCCTAAAACATCTTGGAAAATCTATTCCTAAAAAAGAATTCAACATGAAGATAATCAGTGATGTTCAATGGATTTATGAACATGAACACTGCTTTGGAATCTTCACCAAACATTGATACAATGGACACTTTGGATATATTTGTTAAATTGGAGCAGTTTGAAGCAAAGATAAATGCAAGCAAAACTCAGGGTTCTTCTAATCCTATTCCCCAAATGAAGAATCTAACACTTCATGCTGAAAATAGCAAGCTAGAATCTGACAAAGAATCTGATGAAGAGCTCGCTCTAATGTCCAAGAAAATCAAAAGATTGATTGAAAAGAGGAACAAGTACAAGATGGAGAAGAAAGGATTCTCCAAAGGCAAGAAGTTCTCCAAAGAATCTAAAGGAGAGCAAACAGGTTTTGAGTGTGGAAAGTCTGGTCACTACAAAAAAGACTGATATAAGCTCAAAGCAAAACAACATGCTGCTTTCAAGGACAGGAAGAAGAAATCAAAAGCTCTACTGACATGGAGTGATGATGAAGATGATTCTGACTCCAGCGGTGATACTGGTGAGGAAATGGTCAATCTTGCTCTAGTTGGATTGGAAGATGATGATTCTATTCTAAGCTACACTGAGGATGGTCTTGTTGAAAGTGATTTAGAGGATGACAAGAGGGAGGAAAACTCATTTAAATTTTATATATCTTCTGATAATATTGTATTAGAATAACTAACCACGCAAGAACCTAAGCATATTCCAATTGAGGAATATAACTCAGTAAAAGCAGAAAACAGCAAGCTGATAATTTTATATTTTTTTGGTTAGATGATGAAATTTATTGAATGAAAATATGTCGTTCAAGTAAAGTTGTATTTTTTTTGTCAGAAAAACCTTCACGTGAATGATTTGTACCGAAATACAATCCTTTGTAAAAACGGAGTCCTTTCATTCAAAAAAATTTATCATCTAATCAAAAGACACGCAAGATGTCTCTGGAAATTTAGACAATAAAACTTTATTGTCTTAATATAGAACACCTGCAATGAAAATTCAAAAAAATATTTAATAACACATCAAAGTTCAAAATAATAATAATTAATACCGCATCAAACAAGAAAAATATATTACAAAAATAATATAATATTATATTATTAGAAATAAATAAATTAAATATCAAGATGAAGAAATCTGACCATACCAAAAAATAACATATAATAATATACATATTTTAAGTAAATTTATAAAATAAATATTTATTATCGAACAATAATCCAAGATTATTGGAACAAATTATATTTGAAAAGAAAATAATAATAATAATAATAATAATAATAATAATAATAATTAAGAAAATAATAGTCATTTATTGTGTGATATTCGTCCAAATATCATTCAAAATCTTGTTAAAAATAAAATAATAAGTACAAAAGAAACTCTTTAATTAGACACATAAATCATAATAATATATTAAAATAAAAAGAGTATTTATAAATTAAAATACCAATTAACTACCAATATTAATATAAATTATAAAAGCGTAATTAATGCTCATTAAAAATATTAAAAATATTGATAACGAAATAAATCATTGCTAAAAATTAACTAATAAATTTAAAACCAATAAAATATAACCCTCGTTCATCATTATTATTAACTCATTTAAAGAATTAAAAATGTAATTGAAAATTTAAAAATCAAGCCTTCTTATATAACTATTTAATACAACTATAAATTTTGAAAATTAATATCTAGTATCAAATCAGAGTAAATTAAAGAACCAATATATGTCATTTGTTAAGTAATAAAAGTCATTTACTAAGAGTTATTATTATCACATTTAAAATATTAAAACATAACTGAAAATTAAATATAAACTTAAATATAATGAATTATAACATCAAAAAATCCTAATTATTAACTTAAAATATATTAAACTCATATATATATATATATATATCAGAATATATTTTTATATATATATCCACTTATGTCCCCCAAAATTGATACTAGATTACCTCTTAAAAGACACAAATATGCCACCACTTATGGCCCCCAAAATTGGTACTAGATTGTTTATCACAACACAAAATAAGTCACAAACTCCTAACCCTACATTACAATAAAGTCAAATAATATTAATTTTTTGTAATTGCAGCTAAATTTAATCAAATTAACCGGTAACTTGAATTTATAAAGACGTTACAAATTATTCAGCTCAATATTTATACTCATTAAACTATTATTAATGTATATTAAAGATATCAATTAAAACTATATGGAATGATGATCAACTTTCCCAATTTTCATCGAACACTATCAAAGAGTTGATATCAAGTATCGAAACTCTAACAATATTTTGAATTTGAGCAAGCCTCTAAAATTATTATTGTTGAAGGTTAAACTAACAAATGGCTCTAAAAACATAAAAAGAACAAGAATGTAGTGTTTATTATCAGAAAATAGTAGTATATCAGATGTGAATTATAGACTACTCAAAAACAACAATGATCTTGCAACACTCTAACATTTTTATGGTAGGAACTAAACATATTAAATCTAGTCGATAAATACAAGGTCGATGTGTTATAGAATATAAAGCTCATCAAATAAATTACAAACATACATATCCAGGAAGAGATTTATACATCATCAACACATACAAATTAGTAATCAAAGATAACAGCATGCAATTAACGCGAATGAGTAATCAACAACAATAATCAATCTTTAAAAGAACACAATAGACAAAAAATAATAATGCAGCATATATAACAAATTGATTCAATAGCTGAAGTATAAACTAAAATTTGCAAAAATGAAACAAATTAATTGAATCTTCTATGCAACAAATATCGAAACCACCAAACCATTACAACCCCAATTACTCGAAACCCCAAAACCAAAAACACATATCTAAAACTCAAATCCACCAAATTGGGTAATCTAAAACACAGAAAGAAAACCCTAAAACCCAATTGAAACACAGATCCATCCGATCGGAGAATTGAAAAAAGTGAATAAATTGTGAAGAAAAAGAAATGGCTTACAGATGAGAGGCAAGAGGAGGAGGCCGGAGTTGCCATGGATGCAGAGATGAGGGTTTTCGTGTGTTGTGTAAGCTTTATTTTTGTTTGTTTTTAGTAAAATCGTATTTTGATATACTTCATTTATAAAATTATTTTTCCGAACAAAAACAAACATGTATGTATTATCTTGTAATTCTTGTTACAATTATTAATTAGTTAACATTGCCACAGTTTTAAAATTATTTATTTTAAATTTTAAAAGTTATATTTATTACGAAAAGAGTTTCTCCATTACTCACTGGCTGAAACTACAAATATTCCTCTTTTCATTAAAGTAGACGAGTCTATTCAGAACATGTCAAATTAACAAGCTTACGATGCTTAAAAAAAGAAGAAGCTACATTAGCTATATATCATAAGACATGAGATCTTAATTTAATTCATTTGACTAGTGTGGAATTACAAATTCACGATCGGATCAGATAATGTACACATATAAATTACATTTTTTATCCTGTTGCCTAACCATCGATTTAGAAGTTGAATGGACGAAGATTTCCCGGGTATAAAGGTAATGGGACAAGGAAGGAACTAAAGGATTGGATATTTAACGAGCAGGGTAACTAATCTGTGCATGTCATTATCGTTTCTCACAGTTTAAAAGCTTCCAGCTTGCATGAGGACCTTCGCCGGTATCATATAAAATTGTCACCCATCCGATGGCATTTGCAATTGCTTGAAGCTCATCCATAACAGTTGCAGTGTCACGTATATAGACATGCCCACCTGGTCTCAGAATTCGATCCACCTCCAGCATTATACTTGAGATATTACACCTGTTTAAACATCATTGAGAATGACAACATTATAATTTTTTTTAACAAGTATACATGTACAATGAAGAAGAGTCCACAAGATGTACCTTTTTTCCTCCGCAGAGAAGACACCTGCTGCATTGATTAGATCATAAGTTCTTGGGTAACTGTCAAATGCCTCACACCTGGACCACCACCATTTCGAGATTCAGTAGGTTCGAAACCAAAACAGCAATATTTTTTTAGCAACGCATTCAAGAAGTATAAAGGAAATATCTTAATTCAGGTAGATTTGATAAAAGTTATTTTTGTTTGCAAGAGACCAATTCAAAATCCATATTAACTATTATCTCATCTTTTGTTTTTCTTTCAAATGTTTTTAGTAAAATCACGTTTTTTAAACTTTTAGAGCGGGTTAAACAACTAATTCATCACTGGACTTTGCACCAACCTGCAAGTAGGTCACCAAGTAAAAAAAACTCGCAGTCAACTAGTTAAAAACCCTGAGGTACTAATGATATGGAAGCTGATATTTCAAACCCAACCAACCCACCCAATTTCAAACCCATTACTCTATTAGGTTCATTCAACCCATTTTATCTCCCCTTCATATCATTCTTAGGGTTTGCTATTAATTTTAGATCAAACCATCTATCCCCACTTCTTCTTTTATCTTTTTTAATGATGATGAGTTCCTCATTTTCATCCAACATTCACTTTCGTAGAGATCGAGTGTTAAGATCAAATGAGTTGCCTATTGTATATTGCAAGAGTGGGGATGAAGTTGGGGTTTGGGAAGGTTGGAGAAGTGGAACAAAAAAATCAGGGAAGAGGTTTTCTAGTTGTAGGAGGTATACGATACTTTACGGTGCAATTTTTTCTTGTGAGATAGGAAGAGATGTTCTCCTTGCATTGATAGATAAAATTTCAACAAACATGAAGGAAATCACAGTGGCTTGTTCTCTCTGTTCATTGGATCTTAAAATGTGACATGAATGAATGAACCGTAATTTGGGGCAGTTCGGGAATGACTGGGTTTTAACTTTTCACGTAGACACTAATATGGCATTTACACTGCATGCGAAATTTAACACCTCTTCCTCAATAGTTGACACTTTTTCACTTGATGACCTACTTGCAAGTTGATGCAAAGTTCAATGATGAATTATTTTTTCAACCCACTTTAGAGCATATAAAACTTGCTAAAAATTGAATATGATACAATGTAGCAAACTTCACCTTATTTCATAATCATTGTCCTACTTTATAATCATATACATGATACATATATATAACAAGAGCATCAGCATTTAAGAGTATGCTAATACTCTTTATTAAAGGCCGAAACCCTTTTCAGTGGCAGGCGGACCAATGTAGTACCAAACTTTTTTATTACCTATTTATTTGATTTATTTATTGTTGTTAGGATTTATGGTGATTGCCCTACTTGTATTTATGTAAAAATGACGATTAGTAGTTGTATGATTAAAAGTAAATTGATTTTAAGAAAAAGTACCCTTATTGATTGATTTACAGTTAACAGAAGTAAATACTGGACCTCGAAATTAAAAAAAAAAAAAGGAATTGTACAATAAGGAAATCGTAGAAACTGTGAAGAGAAAAGGACATGATCCATACCAGTCATGCATCACTCCCACAAGCCCGCGGTCATATATTAATGGCAGAGTATTGGTTCCACTAACAGGAACAACATTCATGACCCAACAATCAACACCTAAATCATGTAATGCTGCTGCATATCTGCCATAAAATAACCATCACCATCAAATTGCTGTCATATAAAAGGTAAAGAAGAGCCAATTGTCTTATCAATAATCTGGAACGCGAAGATGCAAAAGAATTGTACCCGCCATATCCAGCCCTCATGTCCAATACATTCCGTGCATTCAGTGTTTTTAAACGGAAAGCAGAAACATAGCCACTAACAATGTCATTCCAATACTTTGACTCTGCTTTGTAAATGTCCTTTCTGGACATGTAGGCATCCATTTTTATACTAAAGAGCCTGTCTGGTGGATAATGTAGTCGTTTAGGCCATGTGGTAACATTAGCTCCATACCCATTATCTGGTAACCGAGTGATGCATGCTTTGAGGCCTACATACCTACAAGAAGACAGAACTTAATCTCACCAAGTCCTTTTAGGTTGTAGCATTGAATATAAAAGGACGGTCTGAAACTTACTGATGTAAACTAAATCATCATTGCTGATTATATATCTAAACAAAGAATACATAAGCACATATCAATGCCTGCACATTAGATAATTCAGAACGAAAATGACAAATACGGAAATATATGAGAACTAGAAACGGATCTATATATGAGAACTAGAAACGGAATATAGATCCTTTCTTTTCTTTCCAAGGTTACATCCTTACATGTACAAATAATTCTTCTTTTTCAATCCTGTTGGAACGTGAATACACCGTGGTTAGAGCCACTAAGCTGCATCATGCATGTAACTATATAATTATGATCTTGGGCCAGGTAGCACAATTTTTACGGTACTTAAAAGAGGTAACTATAAAAAAGAGGATAATTTCCAGTTTCCGACATATGTAGTATGGGAGTAGCCCTTGTGATTTTATAGCAGGTCTAGCAGTAGGATTGGTGATTGATTAGAATACATGTCGGTTATTAATTTCTTAATATTATCACGGTTAAACAAAGGTTGGCTGATATCACACTAAGTATCGAAGAGAACAAGAGTAGAGCAATCAGATCAGCAAACAAAGAATTACAGCTTTCAGTTTAAGAGCAGCTACCTGCTAAAAGAAAGGCAGGCAATCATAACCATCTACAAATTCAGTTCTGTGAACTGATTTCCTTCATTTCAACTGATAAACCTTTCCAAATGGTGCATTGTTTTAAAACAAATTTACATTTTAACTATAAAATAGTCTCAGAAACTATTAGAACATCATCCAAAAATTGGAAAATAAAAAAGCCAATGGCCATATCACA
Source organism: Oenanthe sinensis (assembly GCA_028671895.1). Taxonomy (NCBI): domain Eukaryota; kingdom Viridiplantae; phylum Streptophyta; class Magnoliopsida; order Apiales; family Apiaceae; genus Oenanthe; species Oenanthe sinensis. The sequence goes on from CM053801.1 coordinate 21,503,116, forward strand.
ATAATAAACAGTGCCCACGTGATGACGAAGCTAAAAATATGTTACTTAAAAATGAAAGTGAATATCTTTTATGACCAAGTTTGCATATTTATTGATCACATAATCACACCACACTAGCACTTGTCAAGTATCACATTACAGTTTTTCTAGTGACAGTAGCAGCCATGAGCCTAATGACAAACACCATCTCATAGCAGAGAAATAGAGGTAGGAGCGGAATGAGATTCTCAGAAACAGATAGTGAAATTTTTGAAGTCGAGGCAAGAGCCATGGGCTTATAGCAGCCTCTCAATCCTTATAGGAGGACCATACTAGCAATGAAAAACACCTCAAAACATTGGCATCCATCTAGCTACCAAACCCCCCGCATCTACTTTAAAAAAGAAAGAAAAAAGAACTCACTGTATACGGTCACTGAATTTATGGAAAAAACATATAAACTGTTTCACATCACCTAGACTTTTCCAAGATAATAAATAATAGTAAATTTAACCAATATAAAGGTTTTTGAAGATTCATTCTATATTTTCTAAATTATCAAAATTGCATCTATGGCCATAGCACACGCCTATACCAAGGATAATCACCCGCCTAACCACATTCTACAAGTCGTGATTTTAAAGGACTGCAAGATGGGTAATAAGGGGTTGAGGGTTCCCAGTGCAAGCATGGGCGTGTGTATTTATATTCTTGTCATTGACCTTTACCAAAAAATATAAATCAGACTGAAGACTGTGAATAAATCGTGGAAGTCACAGGTTCGCACATGAGTTGAGATAAATTTCTTGCCTCGTGTCCCCCCCCCCCCAAAGAAAACCTTACCTTTCAAAAAAAACGATCACAAAGAAGGCAACTATAATTGATATATTGGGCTATTATTAGTTTATTACCCATTTAAGGATGAAAATTTAGGATTTTGCCAAAATGTACAGCGAGTACAAACCCTATTAATGACCCAATTCTAGTGTGTTGGTCGGAACAGGACTTGATAACTAGAAGAATCAAGAAAGATTCATCGACCTAGAAAAGATGAAAGGGTTCTGATCATTTAAGTCAAGAATGTACACAGAGTTTCACATGAAGATTTAATCTGAATGGGGTAGAGCTGGAAATTACCAAACATCATCTGGATCATCACGAGTATCACATAATGGAGGTTGTGCGCCATGATCACGATTCTGATAGCAGCTGTTGTTTAGAGGCTTCTGCCATATAGCAATATATCCTTCCTTCTTCACAAGTCTCCAACAAATGCGACTAGTGAGGTCCTCCATTTCTGTGCACAAGGTAGACATGATATAAAAAATGGAGTAAAATGCAAAATGTGTACTTGAAGTTTGGATATTGTGCAATGTGTCTACCTGTATTTTCAGAAATTGCAAATGTTATATTAGATTCTCTTAACAAGTGCAAATGTGTACTTCCATTAAATATTAACCCTTTTTGTTTGTAATTGAGGCGCATCATCAAAGGTAGTATAGTAACTTCATGAACCCAAATGATTTATTAATAAGCTTGGGACCATAAAAATTTATTAATTAATTAAAATATTAATTAATTGATAAATTAATTATTTAAGAATTCATGGTGACAAATTAATAAATCATTAATTTATTGATAACTCTAAATTTTAAATTTTATAAATATAATTAAAATAAATTTAAAATATAAATATACCATTCATATATGTATATTAAGAAAACTCATGAATTTAATTATACTACATTCGTGAATTTAATTAAATTATAGATACATGATTCTAATTAAATTATATTCATTAATAGATGTAACTAAAATAAATATATATAATTTTAATGTAAATTGAATTTATTAATTTATATATGATATGAAACCTACACTTTTTAATATAAATATATTATCTTATAAATTTAAAATTTAACGAATGATTAATTTATCCAATCGGCCCCGAGTTAGGACTATCAAAAATTATCATGTAATTGAGGTTATTAATTCATTAAACTTTTAGGGGTTGTTTGGTCACCATTCATTTACCCAGGAACTTCATAAGGATTTTAAAATCCCCATGAATTATAACTTCCATAGGAAGTAAATACACATGATTAACCAAACAAGCACTTACTATAATTAACTTAATCATATTAATAGATAATTCAAACATTAAAATGCAATTTTATTTATAAATATATTTGCAATTAGATCAAATTAGTTTACAAATTAAGGGAAGTGATTAATGGGTTTAACACTTGTACAGAATAATTACATGTGATAAAAAATAATTTTTAAATAAATTTATGCATAAAAAGACTATTATACCCTTACACAATTACTGGAAAATTAATGAAAGTACTCGTTTTGCATTTGTTTGAAAAGTTCAGTATAGAATTTGTTATTTTTGAAAATACAGGTACACATTTTACACAATATCCAAACTTTAGGTACACATTTTGCTTTTTACTCTAAAAAATATATACACAATATTGAAAGAGTACAGTTTCACATAATTATTGTAGGTAATTTTTTTCTGGTTCCTCTTCTTTTCCAACTACAACTCAATTAGAATAAGGGAACCAGCATGTTGACTACGAAAAGTGAAGGATAAAATTACTAGCAACTGCCCAGGGAAAAAAATCAGAACCTAGATCTGAGAAATGAAACAATATAAGATTGCACATTTAAGGTACCTCTCCATTGTTCTTGTAGATTTTCTTCATGTTTGTAGACTGGCTGTGCAGCCCAGACAAAGTATCCCCCTGCTCTCAGCATCCTGTCCACCTCCAAAAGCAAAATTCCATCTTCACCAAAATACCAGAGCAAGATAATACATAAATGTTATGCACAACTAATGTCATCCAGTAACATGACCGAAGCATAAAACTACATTTGTAATAGAGAAATTCTAAGGAGAAATAAAATAAGGAATATGAATACATATGATAACATTATTGAAAAGCTCCACTAATAAGTATATCTCATCTCACGTTGCTTCAGTGTCTAAAATAAGATTTCAAGATTTAACACATGTACGTGAGACTACTGTATATTATTCATATCTTAACGTTATATGTCATTTTAGGATCAACACCATAGAACTGTGATAAACACTGGCAAGGAAGAGTGTTTCTTTTTATGTTATATATCCCTTTTTTTATAATTGTAATCCAAACCCACATCTTAATTGGCATCACCAAAATCTACATTTTTCTTGTTAGATCAACAATCTTGCCAAATACGGGGTAAAATAAATATTACTTGTATAAATCGAAACACCACATAAATGAAAAAACAGGAAACTTGAAAAATCACTGAATTGACTATATATTGACTATAGAACTGACTATTGATAACCAGTAATTTGGTTATTATGTTTTACCAATTCAGCTAAAACATATCACAGATTTGGCAACCTTAAGGCGAAAGGTGAACAACTGAACAATGATAAGCTAAATGAACTTCATGCCTTCATCAGTAACCTTGTAATGGAATATTTAATAACATATCACTTGACCTAATACTAATTACTCTACGTGGGCTACTTTGGTCGAGGTCCTACTATATGATCTCAGCCCACTAAAAAAAAAAAAAGAAACACATTCTAAAAGAATTCATCTTAGAAACTTCACTTCAGAATCACATCAGAAAAGACACCAAATCATCCTCTGTTTCCGAACCTTCAAACAAAAGCTCGGAATACATGTTCAGTCATCAATTACTAAGCATTATGTGTCCTTGTTAGAAAATTTTAAATAATATAATTCCTAAGATAGCTGATTAACAAAATCACCTCAATGACAACTACTAATTCATCCCTGCACTATATGAACTTTTTGAAGGCAGTTCAGGTTACTTAAGGAGAGAACTTGCAAAAGGAAATGACGTAATGAGTAATGACAGATAGGAGGCCTACCATCACGAGTCCAGTTTATTCTGCATCTTGAACAATGCACCAAGTCAAATGCCTGGCTAGGATACAGCAAACGATGTGTTCCAAACACTGCTATCATTGCAGGGACACCACGCTCTAGAGCAAACTGAATCTGGTTTTCATGAACATCTTTTGGCGCTATTGACAAAGTGGACACATTGCGATCTAGCAAAAAGGCACCAAAACTTGCTACTCCACAACCAATATCCAAAGCAACTCTAACAAGTTGACCAAATGCAATGTCAGGAATCATCTGCATTCCAAATTGCAAATGGAAAATTATCAGAGTGATGTAAGACATAATCCACTAGATATTTAAATTGAGCCAACCTCGGATATCTGATCCAGGTATTTATTTGCTCCATGAATAAATTGTGTTCCACCTCCAGGAAAAATAAATTTATCCTCTTTTCTTGATATCCAGTTTTGTCCTCCTTTATCTTCAACCAAGCGTGTATGAGGTACATTATCAAACCAGACCTGCATTATCATCAATAATTTAGTCTGAGAATCTGATCTTATTTTGCATCTACTAAGCAGCATTGTTGTTACAACACCACGTTGCTACGGCATTGGGGCACCTGGACACATGGTCCTTAACATATATATATACTATGAACTCTATGCATGGAAACTTGTTAGAACAATAATTCAAAGTTATGATTCATTTTAATTTGTTTTCAATTATTCATTTGTTAGTTATAAAGAAGAGTAGTAAAATCTTTGTTCTTTCTATTTATTTTCTGTTTTTTTATCAATAAAACCTACAAAGATATCCACTCTCATAGAAATGATAACTTTACTTGCAGTTGCAGGAAATCTCTCCTCACTATATATTAATGAATGAGGACTCTTAGATGCTACTACCTAATGAATGAGTTTAGTAAAAATATGGATCTTAAGTTAGATATGGTAAAAAGACACAGAGCAGATGTGTTTTTGAGATGGTAGAATCAAATATCAACTAAATCTGACAGATAAGTGTTTACAAGGAGAACATAACACTAGAAATATGCTGGACGCAAATGCATATGCTAATAATTCACCTTGTTATGTTGATCTATTTAAGAAATACTAATGATAGAATTGATTAAAGAATTCACCTGGTTACATTGATCTATTTAAGAAATAGTAATGATAGAATTGATATATAAAAAAAAGAAAAAGAAAAAAGCTGATCGCACTTTGAGAGGTGACCTATCTCCAAGTTGTTACTAACTCAAATATTCCATGCCTACCTCAGTCCCTATCCTTTCTGTATACTTCCCCTAAATAACTCAAAGCACATTACCCTTTCTGCCCTTGGGGTACTTTCTAGAGTAAGTTATAAACTTGGGGTGGGTAATGTACTCTTAGGTTGTATTCACTTCGATGGAATGGAATGAGGGGGGATGGAATAAAATTTGTACTCTTATTTGGGGGAGATTAGGAAAAATGTCCAGGATACTAAAGTGATGATCAGGATTCAGGATTAACTTGATAGGATTAATAATATAGGGTTGTGCTTGCCCAACATGTGGCAAACAGTATTTATAAGTCATGACATTGGGAAAAGATCCAGTAATCAATTGATAAACAAAGACCAAGGCCTTTATGCTTTACACTTAGTTTTTCTCGAGTTTAAACAATTAGAAGCACATTTTTTATAAGTTACTCTTCATGCCACCAGAGAAACATGAACCTCCAAAACATATAACTGAGTTGGGCAAAGCATATTAAGGCTAATATTAGCAGATATGATCAAATTTATTTCAAGGCAAGTATGATAATAATTTTATTTTAGCCATGTTATTATATAGTTATTTAACTTATTCAGTCGCATGAAGAAACACCGGACAATGGCATAGCAGGAAAAGTATTCACTTTTTGAATCTTATACAGTACATACAAGTTATGTGATTTTATACTAACTATATTTAGGTTGATTAACTAATTTATGTAATGTTGTGAACATTATTCACAATTTGTTTTTTTAGTTTTAGGAGTAAAATAGTGGACTTCTTTGTTTTTTTTCTCTTTTTCTGCAGGGTGAGGAAAGAAGTTACACAACTGTGAAATATTTGCATAACTCTAACAGTCTTCCTGAGTAATTGGGATAACATAAACAACTCCGAATTTGGATCCAGTAACAAAAAGAAAGACAGAGTAATGGAAAGAGATAGTACTACGGAAATGGGTTATAATCTAAAAATTGAATTCAAAACTGAGTGTGTTTTCCCCAGATAGCCTGGTGCTTCTGAATCTGTCTCAAGTCTTGCCAACTCGACTTGACAACTCAACAATTTCGCTAAGTATGAAGAATATAAAGCACCTACTAATTCAGTTGGTAACCTCTTACATTCTCATGGCACAGAGACAGAAACAGAAACAGTAGTACATTCCAACTTAATATCAAAATCAAACAAGATAAAGTTAATGTACCTCGTCTCGGCTTTGAGGCCACGGAATGTGAGCCTTATATCCCTTTGGCTTAGGCACTAAACAATCTAATACTCTCTCTTTCTTAGGACAATGCCTTTCGTAATTCTCCCCTCTCTCCGTAGAATTAAGTTTGGAAATTAAATCAACATTATCCAAACACGGCACATACTCTCTCAAACTCTCATCACAAACCCTAAACTTTCCAATTTTAGAATAACTCGTATTCCTCCCCTCATCTCTCACATTTCCCGAGGTGACATTAACTGCACTCTCCAGCACCGCCGGATCGAACTCCCCGACGACAAAGTCTGCCGTCATCGCTCCGTTCTCATCCACTATTCCAGTTCTCACCACCGCCGGGGGAGCAAACTGAGTAGAAAGCTCCGGCGCCGGTGCTGGAACGGCGGAGGTGAAGACAGTGTCGGAGGAGAAGGAGCGTACCGGAAGTTGAAAGGAGTCGGCGGAGGAGTAGTGTTTGACGGCGAAGAAGAGAGAGAGTGTGAGGAGAGAGAGCGCGGCGATTTTGGCGACGAGAGATGTTGAAACGGAGTTCATTATTTGTGTGTGTGTGTTTTCACGGTGTTTTTGTGTGTGTGTGTGTGAGTGAGTGGGATATTTTGAGTTAGGCTACATAGAGAGAGAGAGAGAGAAAGAGAGAGAGAGAGAGAGAGAGAGAGAGAGAGAGTAAGGAGGGAGAGGAGAGCGGAGAGGATCGCGAGATTGAGATCAATTCTAACGGGAAACCAGGAGATTCCTTTCCGGTGACTTCATTTTTCTAACACCGGCGTCCACGTGTACACGCCCCGTTTCATTTTTTACACCTTTTTCTTTCTCATTTTACTGTGTCAAATTTATGTATTGGGAAAAACAATTCACAAAATATGAGTATAAGAATTTTATTACTTTGAACGAGAAAAATATCTTTTTTTAGTGTAATTATTATTGTGGTGTTTGTCACATTCTACCCTAGTTTCAGCGAGAATAATGCTAGTATCTCTTCGGCAGATTTATTTTGGAATAATGTAAACTTTGTTTAAAAATAAAAATGGTATTTGGTCCGTTTTATAGATTGTTTATAAAATATAATTTTTTTTACGGATTTTTTGACAAATACCAAAATTTTTAATTTTTTTTACAAAATACGTTTTTTTATTTAATATTTTGCAAACATACGATCTTTAAATTTTTTTACAAAAATAAGATTTTGCAACTAATGCAACTTGATTCAACTAAAGTCAACCTCAACTGCAACTACCAGCAACTTCAATTTTTTTCAAAAAAAAGTTGTATTCAATTACATTTGATTACAAATTGTAAAAAAGTTGCATTTACTTACTTTTAGATGCAAACTGTATTTTTATAAAAAAAAATCAAAAATAATAAATCGCAAAAGAATTTTAAAAAAATAATATTTTTGATAAATACCCTTTAATTTATAAGTTATTTATAAAATAAGTTGAACGGCTCTTAAATTGTTTTAAAACGATTTTTTTCGTTTTTATTCTCTTTTCTAAAAAAAGTGGGACATTAAATAAAATAAAAATAAAAATTATTGATTAAAATAAAAAAGAGTAAAAGGATTCAATAATTACTATTCTTTTTATCAACATGTTAATTAATGGCAGTAAATTGGATTGGATTTTGTAATTTTTTTACATAATATTTTGTAAATTACTATTTTTATTTATAAATCTTCCTCGAGAACAAGAGTTTTTTGTTGTCCTAATTACCTACACTTTAGCAATATCTATATTATATTATTATAGTCAAATAATTAAATAAAATTATCGGTCGGTCGGTACTTGATCATGGGCATAAAAAATGTATATGTATTAGATTTAATTTTACTTATTATAATACGGGTCATAACTATATAAATATCCATATTACCTAAAATTTTACTTTTTAGACCCAATTATATATATTTATTACAACACAAGTCCAAATTATAACATATATATATATATATATATATATATTAAATAGGAGGGTTACTCCAATGAGAACCCTCTTATAATGAGAATTGAGAACCTAAACAGAATCACCAAATTAAAATTCAAATCACCAAAAAAATTTTATACATACATTAATATATAAATACATATTACAATTTTATATAATATCATCACTACAATCGCAACTACCGTTACCACTAATACCATCATAACGCCGACTTCACTACCAATATAATCATCAAATTCAAATTGCCTAAATTTAAACCACCACTACATCACTACTATCACCACACAATTGACACTACACACACTACTATCCTACACTGTCGTCAACACCATCCCAAGCACATTTAGAATTACCAAATTTCAAGTCAAATCACCATAAATTTAACACAAATCATCAAAATTTGATCGTGAATCACCAAAATTTTCAAAACTAAAAATCACAGAAAAATAGATCAGAGTGAATTATGATATCATATATTTGAGTGTAGATCGTCGATTCCTTTAATCGTCGTAATGTAACGTTTTCATTTCTTTCTCTTATTCAACACATGTATGTATGTATGTATTAATATTAATGAAAAATAGAGAGATGGAGAGATGAAGATATCAATAAAATATTAATATAATATTAAAATAAATTCTTAATATTATAAAATTTTATATTAAATATCAATAAAAATATAAATAAAAAATCAATGTACTTAAATATTATTTAGTTATCATGGTTTCGCATGAACTAAAAGCTTGTATACTCTATACCTAGATTAATTAGTGATCCACGAGCAATACTATAATTTAAGAAAGATTTGTGGATTATATACATATCTGAAAGTGATTTATATAAGGAAGGAATTGATGTTTTTCATGTCTGTTTATGTCTGTGTAACTATAATATCTATAATGTTTTATAAAAATTTAGTCAATTACTTCGCAATTTTTTTCAACAACTATATTTGGAGAGTTGTTTTTCTCAGGACGACCCTGAGTTTTGAGATGCCCATGGCATTTAAAAAAAAACTACCCCTCATTATACCATATTTATAGCAAAATCAGGAACTCTGCTCTCATTAATATTAAGTTCTCATAACTTAAAAATTATTTTTCTCACATTTTTAACTAGCAAAACCATTAATCAAGCCTTTAAAATTAGAATTGTTGTCATTTCCTTCTCGATTGAATGATTGATGATATAATTAACACATTCAATCGATCTGATGACATATTAGATTTAATATTAGAACTGAATATGACATTTACATTATTTATAAAAAATAGAGCCCTATAGTTTCAATTTTTTTTAAAGGATGGGCCAGATATGCTCTTTTTTTATTTATTAATTAAAACATGCTTCGTTTGATTTTTAACTTCTAATAATTGGGTTAATCTTTGTTTTTTTCATTTCTAAGTTATTACCTATATTATTATTATTTTAAATTGCCCCCAAATGATGCATGTCCCATGTGATAGCTTGATTGCTTGCCCTAAGGGCTAACCCTGGTTCTTGGTACATTATTACAATTTTTGATGGGACTATAGGAAGGCATCAACATATCTTGCCACACAAAAGCAAGAGTGCACATATGATATATGTCCTCCCATCCGCTATTGCAGGCTAGACTGTAAGGTGTATATGTACAAGTGAAGTCTGTCTTAATAAAGGGAAAAGCCAGAGATCCTCCATTGTCTAAACTCCGAGTTACCACGGATGTAGAAGCAGTAGTAATTAGAAACTCAGCTGCAGAAACAAGTGTAGTTGCTGGCTACACAGTTGAAGAAAAAAGAAGCCAAAATAGTCTCTTAAAAGCACTTTTGCATGTTTAGTTATAGCTTATAGTATGGTTTATTTTGATTACAATTCATAAGTATCATTCATTTAAGTTTATATTGTTGTTTTTTGTTATCTAAAGGCAATCATCGAGCCGTACTAATAATATATTTTATTAATCTTTTGCCTTTCGACATGGTTATCATTCTTTTGGGTTACTAACATTTCAAACAAAAGTTTTTTAGGATATTCAATTAATTATCCAAGAATTTGAACGAGACTCGGTATTTAAATTAAAAAACAAGTCTCAACACAAGAATTTGAACAAAAAAAACTACAGAATGTTAAAACCCCACTAAAAAAAATGGGTCTTGGTTACTCTCCCGATGAAAACTACTTTTTTTTATTTTGTTCGGGTTCGGTCAGGAGGGAGAAAAGAGAGATGTTTTCTATAAGTAAAAAAAAGCGGATACCTTCCCATGAGCTCCATTACATTTCTGGGACATTTCTCTAGTTGATTTTCAGAAATGGGACGACTTCGTTCAGTCTTACAAAAATAGCACATCAATGAATTTGAAATGATAAACGCCCTTTTGTGTGGCGGTCATCAGAATTTTTTGCAAGCTAATGACCGTCAAATGATATGGCGGTCATGAAAGGATTTTTGCTTTTGATAACCGTCAAATGATACGGCGCTGCATGTTTCAACACTATGTTTTAAGTTATTTTTCACATGGAATCTAAATACAACATTACTATTACATAATAACATCAACCTGAAGCTTACCATCTAAATATTCACCATGTTCAACTGTGAATAGAACTCGAACTAAAATTAATGATTTCTTTAAAAAATTCGAAGAGAAATGTTTTTTTTGCAATCTATTTCACCACCTATATGATTTTGCGACAATAAAGAGCAATTTATCTTAAGAAATGAAATAATTATGATAAAATAATTATCCAAATTTTATACTATAATTATATTATATGAAAATTATCATATAACATTATTATTAATAATTATCATATAATATTATATTTATTAATAATTATATTATATATTGTATATATATAATATAATATTATTTTTAGTTATTCGAATCTAATAATAATATTCTTATTTATTCTTAAATTTTTAGTTTTATAATATAAAATAATTTTTATTCATTTTTAATTTTGAAGTAATTTTTAAATTTTAAGTAATTATTATCATACAATATTTCACTTATTTTATCAACAATTATATATATAACTGAAATATATATACACACACACACACACAATCATAGTATAAAAATATTCATTATTATTAAGAACATAAATATTAATAATATATTATTCATATATAATTTAATATTATCTAATAACACTAAGATAATAATATTATAATGTCATATCGTAATATTATTAATAAAGTATTTATATATAAATGAAAATTATAATATAATATTATTATATAATAATAATAAGATAATAAAAAATATGAATATAAAATTATAATTATGAAAAATAAATTTATAATATAGTATAATAATTACTTAAAATTTAAAATTATTTTTTAAATGTGAAAATTTTTTAAATTTTATTTTTTATTTATTTACGTTCACAAATTACTTATCCTTTTACTATACTCTCATCTCTTATTATAATATTTTATATATTATTATAACATTTTAATATTATATTTTATAATATAATCCTATTTTAATAAAAATCATTGTCATTTTATTAAGAAATATAATTTATTTATATTAATAAATATTATCTACAAATATCTATTAATTAAATTTATTTTTTTAGAACATTATATTTTATTTTTTATATATATTTTATACATATATTCATCTCCTTTATTAATTAAAATTAATTAATTATTAATAAATAAGCCAAAAATATTTCATTTTATAAAATATATATTTTTTATTTTTTAGTACATAATACATTTGTATTGATCAAATTACAATTTTATGAGCCCATATGTTGAACTATTTTTTAATTATATTATTAACTAATTACTCTCACTTTTATTACAATTATAATATTTTTATTTAATTTATTTTTATTTAAAAAATTATCACCTTCCCTAGTAAGACCGGTAAGGATCGTCTAACAGCTCCTTGCAATAGCACTAAGAGAGGTTACTTTGGTGACCGCACTAAGAGAGGTTACTTTGGTGACCGCCATTTCTCATGACCCTCGCTGCTTTTCTCATTTTTTTGGTTATCGCCATGAGACATGGCGCTCATGACTATCTATGCAAATCCAAACACTGTCATGACCGCCACACAAAAGGGCGGTCATCAAATATTTTTTTCCCTTTCATAACCGTCAAACAACATGGCGCTCTTAACTCAAATTTACCAACCGATGACTGTCAATATAGGCAATTAGACGTGTTAGTTCTGAAACAATGAATAGAGCCGTCCCATATTTGAAATTGAGTTCATTTACTGTCCAAGGGAGCCCCTCCCCATGCTTCTACGGTCCGCTTACTTAAATAGAAAGGAAGGACGACTCAATTTCTTTTTTAGGATAACACTGGAGTTAGTTTTCAAAAATGGGACAGTTGAGTTTAGTGTTTCAAAACTAGCACACCTAATTGCCTATATTGGTGGTCATGGAAGTTATGGAGTGGGTTTAAGTTTGAGTGGTGACCGTCACGTTGTCTAACAGTTATGGAAGGTGATGACCGCCCTTTGGTATGACGGTCATGACATAGTTTTAATTTTGCAATCTAATGTAATGAACGCTATGTAGAAAGACGGTCACCAAACCAAAAAAAAAAAACAGTGAACGCCATGTCTCATGACGGTCACCAAATGTATTTAAAATTTATTTTATATTTTTCCTTTGAATATTTACGCCAAGTATAAGTTCTTGACTTTGGTCGGTATGACCTTTCTTCAAAGCTTGTATGATTTTTTTCCTTCTTAGTATTCAGTATGACTTTTTGCTTAGCCTTGTATGACTTTTTTTTCCAATATATTTGATATAACATTTACAATAGATGTGGTATGACTTTCTCATCGGATTTCGGTATGACATTTTCTGTGTTGTTTTGTATGACTTTCCTTGTATTGATTTGCATGACTTTTCAACTAAAATCTGGTATGACTTGTTAATATAGTCTAAAAGACTTATTAAAAGTCATACCAAGTCATATATTTTATAATAAATTAATTCTACTTACTTTAATTAAATATTTTATAAGTTAAATTAAATTCAACTTGAATTAATTTAATTCAATAATTAAATAAATTAATATAATCCTCTTTTAATAAAAAATACTTGTCATTTTATTTAAATATTTAATATTATTATCATAATTATAATATTATAATATTAATATTAAAATAATATATTTTATAATATAATCCTCTTTCAATAAAAATACTTTTCATTTTATTATGAAATTTAATATTATTATCATTATTACTTATATTAATATTATAATCTATTATTCTCTATATTAGTAAATATTATTATTATAGTACCCATATTTTTCTTGAATCACCCAAACCCGTATTACCATATTGAATTTAACCCAACATTATATTACCACGAATATCCCTTAAACTTCGTTTATTCACAAAACTCGTCACTTTAAATTAATTTTTTTTATAAAAATAAAAATTGCATAACTATTTTCTCTCGGTAGTGACTGTGGTCACTTATATACCTTCCCCGTCAGTAATTTAATACCTGTCGATGTCAGTAAAAAAATATAGACGTTGATTGAATATTTTGAACAAAAATTATGATTAAATATTTTTAATAAAAATTGATTGTCACAAGTCAATTATAATCCACAATAGTTAGTATAACACCGGCATTGTAACATTATGTTGATAAAATCCGTTACGATGATCGGTAGTCTGTCAAGATTTTTATATTCAAATAAAAAATTTAAAATTGATAATAATAAGATCCCGGATGATTAATAGATGTTTGAGGTGATTGAATTATCCATACATCTAACAAATATGAGTTACAATAATTAAAATATTATAATTATTTTTAAAATATGAAATTATAAAATATTTAATGAGTCTTACTAACAAAAATATGACTTACCTTTTATAAAACATATTGAATACAAAGAATAATTAGTACTACCTTATATCTCATGCGCGATGCACGGATCAAATTCTTTTAGTATTTTAATTTTTTTTTGTATAATTTGAATTTAGTTTTATTTTTATAATAATAATTTAAATTTTATTTAATGTTATATCTATATATTTTTATATAATTTTTTCATATACTTTAATTGTATTTATGTTTTATGGAGTTATTGGATAATGCTTGGATGTTTTGCTTAAAGAATATTTTAATTAGGAGATTAAAATGATATGTGTTTAAATTAAGAGGTTAATGTTTAAAAATTAGGATTTTATTGGTAATTATATTTTAATAGAATAATGTTTGAGTATTTTGTGTAGAGATGTGTTTTAGTTAGTAGATTAAAATGATATGTGTTTTCATTAAGAGATTAATATTTAAACTCATGCTCAATAATAATTATCCGGCCCAAATACCGACCAACTACCGACTACCAAAATTTTAATGTTTCATCTTTAATAATATACCAGCTTATATCCCGAGCGATGCAAGGATCGAATTGTTTTAATATTTTAAATAACTTTTATTTTAAAATTTTCTTTATATAATTTGAATTTATTTTTATAATAATAATTTAACTTTTATTTAATATTATATGTATAGATTTTTATATAATTTTTCATATACTTTTATATTTGTATTTATATTTTAATAAGATAATATTTGTATATTTTATTTAGAGATGTGTATTATTTTAGATATTAATGTGATATGTGTTTTAGTTAGAAGATTAATATTCAATAAGATAATGCTTGTATGATTTGTTTAGAGATGTGTATTAGTTAAGAGATTAATTTGAGATATGTTTTAATTGGGAGATTAATTTTTTAAAATTAGGCACAATAATTATTATCAGGCCCAAATACGACTCATTACCAAAAATTTGATGTTTCGGTCGTTAAATAGTCAATTTATGAATTAGTGATAATTTTTATAAAGTAGATTAAAATATTATAATTATTTAAAATTATTAATATTAAATAAAACTAATTATAAATTACTATTTATGATAAAATTCTATTAAAATTATAATTTAAAAAACATAAGATTATAAGTTTATAACAAATATTAATTAATTATAAATAGAGGAGGAGGAGCTGCTCTGGTGAGCATCAATTGAAATCGAGCCCCAAACAGAAGGAACCCTAGGCAATGGCAGCACCGACGATGAGTCTCCGCAAAGGCAACACGCGCCTCCCACCGGAAGTGAACCGCGTGTTATACGTGCGTAACCTCCCCTTCAACATCACCAGCGAAGAGATGTACGATATATTCGGCAAGTACGGTGCTATTCGTCAGATTCGTCTCGGCAACGGCAAGGACACGCGCGGCACCGCCTTCGTTGTTTACGAGGACATTTACGATGCCAAGACTGCGGTGGATCATCTCTCCGGCTTCAATGTCGCCAATAGGTATCTTATTGTCTTGTATTATCAGCAGGCTAAGATGAGTAAGAAGTTTGATCATAAGAAAAAGGAGGATGAGATTACTAAGTTGCAGGAGAAGTACGGTGTTTCGACTAAAGATTAGATTTGATTGGTTCGATATCGATGTCGTTAAGCTTTATGTATTTCTATGTATGTTTGAAGATACTCTTGTTATCGATTAATTGTGTTTTGAGTAAGGGTTAATTGCTTTCGTGTTATATGTATTCGTACGTTATGTTTGAGATTATTGTTCTTGTATGGATTCAGTGTGTGTTTGTTTATCTATGTTGTTATTTTGAGTTTGTGATTTTCATAATTCAGTGTATAGAGGTATGTGTTTATGCCAATTCTCGTCATGGACAAGATGGGTATTCGTATAGAGCTTCGAATTATTGAGAGTAGATTTTGATTGAGAGCTTGTTCTCTAGATTTCTCAGAGTAGAGTTCTCAAAGTGTTCGATCCCCTTAACGTGCCTAAGATACTTCCAATCCTGATAGTTAAGAATTATTGACCCATTCAGCCATTTTTTTATATGGGCAGATATCCATTAGGGATTGGATTTATATCTTCAGATGTATAGAATCCACTTCTCTTGCTAAACTGATTTAGCTACAAATATATATGAGCTTCATCAGGTAAATTGTATTTAAGCGGCAACTTTTAGCATACATGCACTATTAAGTGCAATAGCCTAGCTTGTGTTCAAGCAGCAAATTTAAGCATACATGCACCATTAAGTGCAGCTGCCTTGGTTTAGCTTTCAAGAAATTAACTTCAATATTTGCTCCCATAGATGTAACATATACTTTGTTTCTGCATTTTTCTTTTAATCTTCTTTGCTTTCAGAATTCCAGAGACAACATGAAACCCTTTTGATTTTGATGATTGCATAGTTAGCAAGCTGATAAGCTTGATTTATTATGTTACATCATGCTGGTACTAATTCTGTCTTGCAGGAATTAAGTTTGCTGATATGTGATATGTGATATGTGATATCAGTATATGATCTTAGCAAACTATTTAGAGGGAAACTGAAGCAAGCTAGCACTAGAAGGCAGTTCTGTGCATAATGATTTCTGGAGTTTGATTTAATAGAAGATCTTTTAGGATCTTTAATTGTTCGAACTTATCTAATATATATATGTGAATATATTATATTAGAGCTCAGAAATATTATCTCAAACGTATTTTATTTATGCAAGACGTTTTCCTACTTTTCAGGGATTAGTTTCTTATCTTATTCCTTATCCTTAAACAAACCCTATCTATGTATCTATCTATCTATATATATATTCAAACTTTTATATTGAGGACTATTTTCTTCCTCAGTATTCGTAGGTTTGAATAACTTTATTTGAATTATCCAAAACTAATTTGAACATTGTGTTATGAACGTTGCAGATGGTTAGGCTAATTTGAATATTGGTTATTCGTGTATATATATATATATATTAATGTGTATATTCTTTTATCTTCACCAAGTGAAGTTGTTCTGAATTGCAAAACCTATACACACATATTCTCAAACTCAAACCTTCTTAGCTAATATCTTTTGAGCTCTAGTATTATATATCGTATATCTATACGTGAAGAGTTCTTAGTTTGAGTTGTAATTTTATTAACTTGTAATCGTTGAGTTGTAATCAAGTTGTGACTGGGTTGTTAGGCTTGTGAAACAGGGGTTTAAGGGAACTAAAAGCCAGTAGGGATGACAATTTTATCCAATCCGATGAATACCCGACCCAATCCGACCCGTTTAGATTTTTCCGAACCCGATTTTCTGGATTTGAATCTTATTTTTAGACCCGAATGAGTTTGGATCTGGATTTGGATCTTATGTATCCTGAACCGATACCCGACCCGAAACCCGATTTAGACCCGAAATCCGATAAGAACGATATATATATATATATATAAGATTTATTGGAAACTCCTCTTACATCGAGTACTCTGTGAAACATATAATAAATAATATTTTTTTTATGATACAAACATGTTTTACAATATGTTATATATACTATATTATTTAATATATATTCTGTAATTTATTTTTTAATATGTTTTTAAACATACTTTTAATATGTTCGCTCTTATGTTCAGTACGACTATAATTTTACTTGACATACTTTCAATATTTTTATAAAATTATTAACATATATTAGTATTTAATTAAACATCTAATTTATATAATTGAACCTTAATAATTAATTGTATCGGGTCAAATTAAAAAAAATAAAATGTCCGGATCCGATCAAAACTTTCGGGTTTCGGGTTTTACTCGATCCGATCCGAAATCCGTTGGATCGGGTTCGGGTCTGAATTTTTGGGTATTTTTCGGATCCGGGTCTGGGTAAAAAAATCGGGTTTGGATTTGGAGACCCGATCCGACCCGTTGCCATCCCTAGACGTTAGAGAAGTCTGTACTAGGGTAGTATATAATTTAGAAAGCTAGAGAGTTCGAGGAACAGGGGATTCAACAAGTTAGTAACAGGTTACAAGAGAAGAAGGGAGGAATATTATTGTAATATGTAATCGTGGTTTGATATTGATTAATAATATTCTCTCTTACGAGTTAGTAGGGGACCAGGAGGTAGACCAATAGTGATAGGGGTTGAACCTGGTTAAAAGATTTGGTGTTATTTACTTTTTCTGTACTGCATTGCATATAGTAGTAATTAGTTGACAGTGAATTGAAATTGAACTTAGCTGACAGGTTAATAACTCGGTAATATTTAAAATTGGTTATTGTTAGCCATAACACCTATTCACCCCTCTAGGTGTGCATTTTCACAGCATAGTGAGCAGATCAATTTTCATCTTGTCACAAAAACTCAATTGTGCTTTTGACCGGTTTATTTCCAATGTCCAGGTACTTGTATGTTTTCTTTACGCCCTGCTCCCGAGTTTTAAAAACCGAGGAAAACAAGTGAAGAGAGAGTAAAGTACTTTCATCCCAATTTTGGAGGGAAAGTTTTGGGATGAAAGTATGCCTCATTTACATTAACTTTCACTTACTTTCTTCCCTATTAAAAACTCGGGAGCATAAATATGAGTGAAAGTGAAACTACTTTACTTCCCTTTCACCTGCTTTCCTCTCTTTTTAAAACTCGGGAGCAAGGTGTTAAGCTTTAGACCATATTTTTGTTCATGTACCCTGCTGTGTCATTGTTGTTCATCCCTTCTTCCTACTCTTTTTTTCACGTTTTTCTCCTAACATTCGTTCAATCTGTAATTCAGTATGTATCTATTTTTATTTTGCAGTCCCATGAACAATGTTCGTATTCTAACCTCCATGGCCGACATCATCTTCTCTGAAGTTGGGGCAGCTTGTCAAAATTTTAAAACTGTTAGCATCAGTACGCAGACTCTGTTGTATCCTACTGCATGTTCCGAATGAGTACGTGCTTCTTCACTATCAGTCAAGTTACTGACTTATGGTTTGTTTTCTTGCAGTTTATGGCGCAAAAATTGTATTTCCTAATCCATATTTGCAACACCGCCTTTTGGTTCTCTTATAGTGTTGTTTGAAAGAGTGCGTCACTTTTCTTCTGCTGGTTGAGGAGCTTTTCCTTGACGTCTTTGTAGTTCCTTGTAATCGTAGTGTATTCTTTCATAAGAATCTTTTCTTTATTTTCCAAACCATTCAAGAACTGTAGCTAGTTTATAGATCGTCTCCAGACTCTTTATTATGTTTTGATGTTTCGACATTGGTTGGCTTTCCTTCTCTGCATTTTCAGATTTATCATGAACTTCACTGGTTTATGCATGCCTTTAACTTCATCTGCATCTTGTGCACATAAACCAGCAGCCTTGCATTATCCGGCGTATTCAGTAATCCATATATACATGAATTCCGGTCAAGGAAACTGATGTTCATGTACGCTTCACATATTATAATTGTCATAAATCTATCCTCCTTAAAGTCGTCAATCTTGTTTTATTCTTCTGCTCATGCAGTAAGCACACCACCTTTCTTCGTCTCTGTTTCTTTATTTTTTTCCTTCAGTTGTTGTCCATGTCTTTATGCTGTTGCTACTTTTTATTTTTCTTCCGGCAGTTTTCTTGTACTCATACTTTGAGTTCTACTGCGGCTTATCTTTATTTTGCCTGTGCAGTTTTCTTCTCTTCTTCATCTTTCCCTGATTTTTGTTGTTTGCAGAGTCCTCTAGCAATTATGTTCCAGATCTTGTCCTCTTGGACTCACCAACTGCTGGCTTCTGGTGCATCATGTTCCCATCATTAACATAGGAAATCAAGACGTATTTAACATGGAATGAGAGGCCAGAGTTTTCAATTTCATGTATACTGCATAAATTGGTTTTTGCTGCTATTTTGTTGAGCACTACTGAATTGGATAGCTTTCATACTTCCTTTTGCAAACCTTCCTTGGTTGCTTCTTCTAAAACTCCTCATATGTTTTTTTAAAGCCTCCCCCGTGTTTGTTTGTTCTTGTTTGCTTCTGTCCTTTAATGGCACTTCAAGTCCCCATCCATTGTCTCTTTTTAAATAATTTGCACAGGCATGCCACTTGTTGACAGCCTGGTTCAGAGATGAGTTGATCAGTGGACTTACGCAGGCACCGATTTTAAATAAGTTGTTAAATTATCAATTCTTCTAAAACCTTAAGTGTTAAATTACTAGTTCTCTGAAACTGTAAGTTGTTAGGAATGCCTTAGGCTGTAGTCAAAGTGAAGTCCCTAAACCGTAGTCAAAGGGGTCTTGAGCTGAGATAAATGTCTTAGGCTGTAGTCAAAGAGAAGGCCTTAAGCCGTAACCAAAGAACGATCTTATGAGAGAAATGCCTTAAGTCATAGTCAAAGGAAAAGAGGTTATGAGAGAAAGGCCGTAGCCAAATGGAACACATTAGGATGACGCTGAAATGAAGACTTTTGGCTGTAATTAAAGGGAAGGCTTTAGGCCATAATCAAATGGAATGTCGTAAGCTGAGATGAAAGTCTTAGCCAATAACCAAAGCGAAGGCATCAGGCTGAGAGCAAGGCCTTAGGCCTTAATATCCATTAGAACTCTATTCTGGTTGTCGATACTGAAGTATTTGCTCCCCGGCAGCGGCACCCAATGATTATAGTGAAAATTTTCTGAAGATGGCCATAAGGATTATAGGTAATTTTCACAGGTATTTCTGGAAGGTTTATCTTTTTTTGTTCTGTGTGTCTGTGTGTTTATTTTTGTTGTCTTTTTTCCTCATATTTTAAGATAATGGGTGCTCTGTCATCTCTTCTTTTGAAGGAGATTTGCCACCTGGCTAAGCTGATGAGTCAAGGAGATAAAAGAGACGAGTGACAAGTTTTCTAAAATTTCAGGAATGATTGGGTTTTGCCTGCCCGGCACCTGTTTAAGTAGAATTTTTGAGGAACCATCAATATGGCTGCTCTGAGAAAACCTAATGTTATTGCAGACGTGGGGCTGTGATCGGGAGTTATGGCCTGGAGGTTAAGTGTACTCATATGACATGAGAAACGGCGAAAGATGATAAATCCATTTTCTAATAATTTTGTAAATTTGAAAAAAATGAAAGTGTAAATTTGCTATGATAAGAAATGTGAAGAAAATAGGATTGGAGCATTCCTTCTTGAGTTTTAGTTTATATTGTTAAGAATGAAATGTAGATAAGAATGAAATTTATGTTCAAATTTCATTCCATTCCTTTCGATTTCATTGGGGTGAAATGGGTTAAAGAATTACACTAAAGATATACTTATTCCATTTTGTAAGTCGTTTTGACTTTTGGCACAATTTTAAATACTTTGACCGCATAATAAAAATTATGATTTTTTAAATTTTCTTTTTTTTGAATCAAAATATGTAATGTATATTTTAATTCAAAAAGGGGGAAATTTTAAAAATAATAGTTCTGCGGTCAACGCACATAAAAGTGTGTATCAAAAGTCAAAACGAGTTATAAAAAGCGTTAAATCAAAATATATTTTGGTTGAATAAAGAAGCCCAATTAAGAGCAACTCCAAAGGGTTTAGTTATATTCGTTGACTATATTGATTGGTTATAATGACTGGTTAAACGATAAATAACCAGAAAATTCTAAAATTTCAATGTTATTGGCTATAAGGCTCTATATTTTTTGTCATCAGGTTTTAGACATTGGCCATATATAGCCATTCATAGGAGGTTATCTAAATTTTTTGTTAAGATAATGTCATTGGAGTTGTTAAAAATTGTGTCACTTAGGATATTATTGATATTATTGTGAAAGAATCTCCCCCATTGGAGATGCTCTAATAAGGTAAATTTTAATTATTTAATAAATTTGTACTCTCTCCATCTCCTTTTACTTAGACCCTTATAAAAAAAATACATATTAAGAAAGTATTTAATTACGTGAGTTGTTTCTATATTTGCCCCTAATAAATGTCTTGAATAATGAAATAAATTTGAAAATGAATTGTAGAGTCAAATATGGGAAATATGAGTAAAGGGTAATGTTGGAAAAATATGTAAAAAGATATATTGAAATAAGATATGGATAATTATTTAGGGACAATTTTTTTTTCCCATAAGGATCAAGTAAAAGGGGACGGAGGGAGTATTTAATACGTTTAAGAGTCATAAAATATATCAAAATTCATGAAAACTAGTGAAAAAAAGTAGTTCCCCAGATATGTAAGCATCTTATAAAAATCGAGTAGTTTCGAATTAATAACACTAATTTTTCGTAAACCTTATTTACATTGAAAAAAAAGAGCAACTTTCATAAATTTTGGTGAATTTTAAAGACTCCAATTTTTGAGTAATTAAAATATTTTTATTTATTAAACCATAATCAATTTTCATATTTGATAGCCCTATTTTTTGCTACAACCAATACATAAATGAAAATAATTAATAAAATTCTATATCAAATAAATATTTATTATGATTTAAAAAATAAAAGACTTACATAAATAACCCAGGTAAGACTCCGCTGTAAACTTTTTAGCCTGAGAACTGTGAAAACTTTTACTAAATTTTGCAGAACCATAATAAAAAATGAAAAACAATAGTGCAAAACCATAATTTTATTTGCAAAACTATAATAAAATGTTTATCTAAACATTTTTTTTACATTTTTATTATGGTAATGCAAAATTTAATGAAAGTTTTCATAGTTCTCATACTAAAAAGTTTTCAGCTGATTATTACCCAATAACCCCAAGTATGTATTGGAGGATGCATGGCATTTTGCAATAATGCAAGACGAGACGATAAAGACCAGAAGAGGATCAAGTATTGGAGGATGCATGGCATTTTGCAATAATGCAAGACGAGACGATAACAGTTGCTTTGGTATAAACTGCTGTCAAACGATAATTCATCCGTCTTTTTGGAATTTCAGTACTTCTTTAAGGACCATTGACCCTGTTAAAGGTCAAGAATTATGCAAGTATGCATTCATTGTAGATAAGAATTGGTTTGGGAACTTGAAAAATATTTCCAGTGTGGAAAATATGGCACAAGTTCCTGCTGTCCTGGACTGGAGACGAGTTGGGTCCTGTTCGAATACGTCGTTTTGTGGAAGTAATACTATTTGTACAGATGAAACCAATTTGTGTTCTTGTAAACAGGGCTATGAAGGAAATCCTTTTTTGCCGAATGGATGTCACGATAAGATTTTGTAAATTGTTGTCTTTAAATTTGATAAATTGCATTGTGCATAGAAAAACTTGAATTTGTACGTACACAGGTAAGGTAAAGATCAAGTAAATATTCTTTACAAAGATGAATTATATATGCAAATTGCTCACACAGAAAAACTTAATTTAATTTGTAGTAACTTCAGTTGATTGTTCAGCCAAATTTAATTGATCACTGTGTAACTTATGCATATGTAATTATATTTTTTCAATGACAGATATCGATGAGTGTGCACTCGATAAGCACAAATGTCAGCACTACTGTAACAATGCAATTGGACACTACACTTGCTCATGCAATCAGGGCTACAAATCTGTTGGAAATTATAGTTGTGTCATCATTGAACCCCATGTGAAGAATGGTCCAATAGTCTTAGCAATAGGTATGCTCTTTCACCAAATTGCTCACGACTTAATTAGCACAGAATAAAGACAGGCTAAATAGATCACAAGGACCTGTTATAAATTTTGTGGGGTGACCACCATTAAATTGGAGACCCACCCACACGAAGACCATATGCAAGCGCAAAGCTAGAAATCCAAGTTGGATTTGCATACGATTACTATCCCGCCCCTAACCATATGTATGCTTGCAGAATATTTAACAGAAGGTCATCAAATCTCCAATTTGATAGTATTCTCCGTATAATATTTTTCTAACCCACCCCACCTTTCGCGATCCCCATTTCCCGCCCCAGTCCCAATACCTGATAACGTAACAGTTCGACAAATATACTAATATGGGAATTCAGGTACATGGGACACGACATATAAACATATAAAAGAATAAATATATTTCATGTTCTGCATATCAAAACCTATTAATAAAACCAAAAAATGTATACAAATTGAATTAAAAACATAATGTCTTCGTTTAAAACACGAATATATTCATTTGCTAAAAAATGAACATGAGTATCAATATTTTTGTATTTGCTAATAAACACATATGCTTAATTTTGTGAAAGTAGTTAGTTAACACGGCTTCTGGCCATAATTTTTATAAACAAAATTCAAAATTAAGATGGTAGAAGAATCTCCATGTCCAATACGGGGACGCGCGTGTCCAATTATCCGATAGGGGAGATATAGCTCAAGTGTCCTGCTTCTTAGCTGATAACTATGATTTTTAAATCTCATGTAACAGACGTACTTAGTTTGCACATATTAGTCATCTAATGTTGGCAGTAATAACTTTCATGTACTAATTAATTAAGTAATCTCGTTCATTATTATCGGAACTGCAGTCACTTTTACTGGTCTAGGAGTCCTATTGGTATTGGCCGCTACGTGGTGGTTGTGCAAAGTAATGAAACGACGAAAAATACGTAAACTCAGGGAGAAGAATTTCGAGAGAAATGGTGGTCTGCTATTATATCAACAAGTGTCTTCTAGTGAAGGTAATGTCGAGACAACTAAGTTGTTTACTTCAAAGGAACTGGATATGGCAACTGACTACTATAATAAAGATCGAATCCTTGGGCAAGGAGGACAAGGTACTGTCTATAAAGGAATGTTGGCAGATGGAAGAATAGTAGCAGTGAAAAAGTCCAAGATAGAAGATGAAAGCAAGAAGGAACAATTTATTAATGAGGTTGTTCTTTTATCACAAATTAACCACCGGAATATAGTAAAGCTTCATGGATGCTGCTTAGAGACAGACATACCTTTACTGGTTTATGAGTTCATCCCAAATGGAACACTTGACGAGTATATTCATGACCACAATGAAGACTTTCCACTTACGTGGGATATCCGTGTACGTGTGGCTAGAGAAATTGCAGGAGCTCTCTTCTATCTACACTCTGCTGCATCAATTCCAATTTATCATCGAGATATTAAGTCTTCAAATATTCTTTTAGATGAAAAGTATAGAGCAAAAATGGCAGACTTTGGAACTTCAAAGTCAATAGCTATTGATCAAACTCACCTTACAACAAAAGTACAGGGTACATTTGGTTACTTGGATCCTGAATACTTACAATCAAGCCAATATACAGATAAAAGCGATGTTTATAGCTTTGGGGTAGTTCTTGTTGAGCTCTTGACCGGACAAAAACCAATTCTTGCACCTAGAGCTCAGAACGAAGCACGAAGTTTATCAACACATTTCATATTGGCAATGAAAGAGAATCGTATATTTGACATTCTTGATCCCCGAATTGCAAGAGAAGGTCCAAAAGAAGAGATCCCAACATTTGCTAACATTGCATATAGATGCTTGAACTTGAACGGGAGAAAAAGGCCTACAATGAAACAAGTTGCAGCGGAGCTTGAAAGCATACACTCGTCAAACATATTACTACCAGCAGCTGAACAGCAGTATGATGAGATTGAATATCCAGTGACTAAACTAAACGGGCTTTGGGACCTTACTTCGACTTCAATGAGCTCCTCTACAAATAACAGTGCCAAGGTTGATATAGAGCTTCTTATAAGAAAGCATTAATGCCAGAATGCAAAACAAAAGACAGGATGTGGCCGAGCCTATTGCTTTTATGTCGTACAAGAGTGTAGACATTGGCTAGGATGTGGTGTGTATGCTCCGGTGAGGTCTAAATTATGGGTGCAGTGTGGGGAACAGACAACAAAATATCAGACTATGGGAATGACAGAGAGACGGTGTTAATTACTCTTTACTTCAAGCTGTATGCATGTCAGTATTGTGTGTGTAAAAATCAAATTATATTATAGTTGGGTGAATATGTTGTCTGATCTACTTAAAGGCAGGGCTACCATTCGTTATTTGTTACTTGCATGTCATGATTGTATCTCTGTTGCAATTCCATTTCGACCTGAGAAAATGTATTTATGTCTCGTTTTCTTTCCTTTCTACTATCTTGATATATTTAGTTACGTCTTTCTAATCAATACGTACAGAAAAACCTTCTCATCCCTTGTAGTCAAATAGATAAGCCAAAATTTGTGCAGTGACATAATTTTATGCCCGTCGCACTTGAAATGTAAAATATGTTGGGATCGGAGGCCCTCTTTCTTCATCAAATATGAATTCTATAGTTGAGGCCTTTGAAAAATATTCAGTACAACAGTTGGGCATCTATGTCTGCCACGGCTTGACATGCCTCAGCCTCAGTGTTGCTTCAGTCATCATCTATTTTACCCTAATCATAACAATCAGAATAATTATTGTGTGCAATCTTAGAAAAGTGTTAAAACAGTGCACAATTTTACAACTTTTATACAAAATAACTAATAATGAAAACATAAATACGAAGACTAATAAATTTCACAAATTAAATTATGGTTTTAATTATTAGACAGATTAATATATACATTAAGCTATAAAATTAAATAATTATTCTGATTATAAACGAAAACGCTCTTTAATAAAATTACAGTTTTACGTAATCGTGACCAAAAAATCACTGATTTTATCGACATATTAATTTCATATTGCATAAAATCTTAGATTCGTCAAAATTTGCCAAAATTTAATATTTTAAAACAACATCTATAATCTAAATTTGATATGTAAATTCAATGTGATTCTTACTTGTACTGTAAAAATATATTCCTTCTGTTCCAATTATTTGTTCATTTTAACTTTTACGTATATTTTAAGGTGCATTAAACGTATAATTAGATAAATTATTTTTAATTTTTTTTATGAACAAAAGTTTAAAACAAAAAGTAAATTTTAAAAATAATTTATCTAACTATACATTCAATGCATCTTAAATCACACATAAAATTTGAGAGATAGTATATTTGACAAATACTTCCAATTTTTTTGTCAAATATAATCTATACGTGTGAGTGAGATAGTATATTTGATTATAAAATTTGGTCTCTGTCTAATTTTGTCAAATTGATGAAGTAATTCAAAATTTCAAAACTTGAATTTAAATTTATTATAATTTTAATTATATTGAGGGAACCATAATTAATTGAGAGAATTGTGAGAAACCCGGTTTATCTAGAGTAGCAAATTAAGCTGGATAAACCGGCCGGGTTAGCATCATGCTATGTTAATATGTTATGGACCATGTACATCGGGTCGTCATATTAGTACTTGTGTCACGAATAAATTAACTTGTGTGGCGCTTAAACAGCAGCCCTCGTTTTTCGAAAACTAGGTTTTCACTAAATATTACTTGTCTTTATTATACAAATTTAGTTGAGATGATTTCTAGTCTCGAAAAAAATAATCAATCCGATCATGATCCCAATGATTATAATGATCCTGTTCCCGAGGTTGATTTTAATGATCAAACAGATGATGATGATGATCTTTATGTAGAACGAGAGAGAATGTTGTTTTTTAAAAGTTTGAAGCCAGTTGGAAATTCATTTGCACTTGTTCGTAAAAGTAATGGTGATCCAACCTTCTTAATGTATGAGGGTCTAAGTGATCATGGTGAGGATTGTGTTAATGATCCTGATAGACGTTTCACTAGAAGTGTTACTCGAAAAATTCGAGGTTCTAATGCTTTGTCACGTGATGTTAGTACTTGTGGTTTGGCCAAAAAGCGCGAGAATGATCGGAACAAGGGTGCTGACACCAGAAGAGCTGGTTTTAATTTTTTGTCACAAAGGGTTCGTCCACCTAGGAGAAAAAAGAACCCTCGTGTTATTAAAAAGGTCGGTGCAGGGGATGATCATTCGGGTAGTGTTGCTGAACCTAGAAAAGTTGGTTCGAATTGTCTGACTTACTCTCTTTGTCCTAGGAGAAATAAGAAGCCTAGTGTTGTTAAAAGGGTCGGTGCAGGTGATGATCATTCAGGAAAAGTTGGTTCGAATTGTCTGTCTTACTCTCTTCGTCCTAGGAGAAATCAGAAACCTAGTGTAAGTAAGAGTGTCAGTGATGATGGTTGTTTTGGCAAGGCAGATAGGGTAGGATGGGGTTTGGCAGAAAAATATAGCAGTGATCAAGACAATGGTGCTGACACCGGAGAAGTTGGTTCGAATTGTGTCCCCAAAAATGTTAGTCTTGGGAGAAATCAGAATCATGGTGTCGCGAAAAATGTCAGTGGTGATTTTTCCGATAGAGTGATTAAGTGGAGAGCGAAGCACGCTAAGGTTGGTACTTGGAGGAATAGGAGGGGTTTGGCGAATGGTGATCATTCTGGTAAGGTAGATAAGGGGAGAGCTCGACGTTTGAGTGGCTCAAGATATAGAAGTGGTTTGGCAAAAAAACGGAAGAATGATCAACACAATGGTGCTGAAATTGAGAGTAGCTGTATAGTGGAAGCTCAGGGTGGTCAAGGCAATGGTACTGAAAATGAGAGGAGGATATATGTAATTGGAACTCAGCATGATCAAGGCAATGGTGCTGAAAAAGAGATTAGTGTTAAAATAGAATATCAGGATGATCAAGATTATGTTGATTCTAATAGGGCATATCATATCTGGCTAAAGAATATTGCGAAGAAATGTGATTTTGAAATTGGTAATGTTGAAACATCTTCAGATTCTGAGTTAGAGGTGCTGGATAAAGATCCACAATGCAGTGAATGGAAATATATCCCGCTTGCAGATTCCAATGTACTTGATGCTACGGTACAAATATATTTAAATTTAGTAGTGGTATTGATTCTATATCTTTTTCTATGGATGAAAATGTGATATGCTATTGTTTATTTATATATATATATATATTTATTTTTTTGTGGTTTTGTAAATCATAAAGATGGAGGAGAATGATGTCCAGTACATGGGAGAGTGCAGTAAACCTGAGAATCCCCAGTTTAGGAAAGATGTGGAGGATATCCTTGGAAGACCTTATGATGATAAAGAGTATGAAACCCTATGGCTACAAGTGAATTCAAGAAAGCCGATGCAAGGTTACAGAGAATTACGCGGGCATTTAAAAACATATTCGAAAGATACCATGGGCAAATCGTACCTTGATGAGTACCTTGGTATGTTGATAAACATATCTTTCTTACCGTGCTTTGATGCTAGGAATGTATAATAATGCTTATATATGTTTGATTTTTCTAAACGAAATTCTTATATATCATTAATGTCAAAAGCGAAATAGATTTCTCTGACTTTTTAATCTAGACACTAGAATTCCACTGTGGTGGTAATTGGTTTCTGTCTAAAGCAGATCATTAATTTTGTGAAGGTAACTGAAAAGATAACTAAAAAGAAGATCATATAGATCAGCAATTATATCCTCTTCTTAAAAAGAACTAAAAAAGATCATTAATCAGATCTATCTCTTTCTTTAGTATACATTTGGGTATTACTCTAGCTCTTAATCAACTCATTAGTGAAGTTGCAGAATGACGAAAACACACATAATATATGCTAATCGATGCATCTTTTGATTAGAAATATAATAAATGACTACATCCTCTGTATACGGGTGCTGGAAAACATAATTAGATTAGAAGAAACTACTACCATAATAATATAATACTAATAGCCTTGATACCAAATTACTATCGTAAGCAAATAATGAGGTTGCTTCACAAGAATATCTTATTACCAATGTAATCAAAGATTCGGTTCGGCTAATGTCCTGGATTTATTTCGTTTCAGTTTTTAAGTTAAGAGCCAATTTTTCTGATTATCCTATTATATAACATATGCCTTTTTGATGCAGACCTTCGAAGAAAACTTGATACATTTGAAACTGATCTGCCTAGAAAGTTGAACATCTTGCGTGGATTCTTTTACTACATGAAGGTAACATATATAGTATCTAGTAATAACTCTCTTATTTTTCACTGTCTGGAACCGTTTCTTGTTTCCCCTGTCATAATGACGCGTATCATATTATATGAAAAATAGTTTAACTGATAGATATTTTGGATATTACATATCAATTTAGGTTTGGACGTGGGGTTAGTAAGGGTTTCCTTTTAATTCTCATGCTTGTAGCACGGTAACTCAATCCATATAACTTGCTTGGTATCTGACTGTTTTTCCCTCATAATCAAAGTCCAACAAGGCACTAAATGTGAAATATTTCATCTTCCATCCAATCCCAAACAATGATCGAACTTAAAAATATGAACTGAGAGTCATTCGATGAGTAACTGAGAACAAAGGATGAGTTCTATATCTTTCCCGTAATTATCTGTTCCACACACACCTCTTTGTTCCTTCGCAGCAGACAAAAAAGGTAAATGAGGATCCAGGTACAGGCAAAGTGGTTTTAACAATGTATGTTAAATGACAATGAAAACTTGTTGATGCTTGCACATTGATTCCATTTGATTGGCCCTGCTATCTTGGATATTTATATAGGTTTCTAAGAGATTAATTATAATTACTACTAAATTTGTTTTCTAAAATGTATTTTCGGACTTTTAAATAACACACTTCAATTAATGATATTAATGTTCTCAAAATAAATTTCCGCTGGATACTACTATTATTTTAGAGGATTTGAAGAATTGTTGATTCACCCTACTATATGTATTTCTCGTTCTTCTTTGTTTTAAGGAAAAAGTTCACATTCTTGACATTTTGTCCCCAACCACTCAACTAAATCAGAAGTTCAAAACAAAAAACATATCAAATCTTCTGTTTGTAGCATCCTATCTAGGGCATTTCCAAAGTCAGTTGAGTAGTTGACTATGTTTTCTTGTGAAATAAAATCACCAAATAATACACAACACTAGAAAGTTTGAAATCGATATGCGAAGTTATAAAGGACCTCAGGGGAGAGAAGTTACAGAAAGGGTCTACCATATAATAAATATGTCTGTTAATTTTCATAATGCAAGGAAAAGTAATTGTTGTTGCCGTAAAATGGAATGACGCAATTTGCGTAGCTAAATCATCTTTCTTAAAGAACAAATGGATCTGTTTTGTATTTATTTTCGGTTTGGAAATCAATTATTTGATTGTGTCATGATACTAAACTTTTAGGTCGGAGAAGTGTTTTTAATAGAATTTTAGGGTATTAATATGTAGAGAAAGTCATTTTTCTATGTGTGTTCATATAAAGTTTAGGACTCAGCCATAAGAGGTCCGTCCTTAGTCGGCATGATACGATCATTTCTAACATAGTACCTAAGTCCTCCCCTGTATATAATATCTTTTTGTGGGACGAGATCATTAATTAGGCATAACTGGATGGATTAGTTGGAGCCTGAGGATTTTCATGGATAGATGTAGAAGAAAGGCATGCATTCAACTTTTTTAGGTTTGACTGAGGCATGTGCCTTTCTGTTTGATAAAGATGTGTTCTGTTAGCTAGAGGCCTGAATGTTGTTAGGGAAGGCAAGGATCCCCGTAGCTGTAATTAGAAATCTAGTGCTTTTGTGTATTCACTCAAGCAAATTGCTCAAGCAAATTGGATGCTTGAAATTATGAAATGAGTGCAAGCAATATAGCTTCAGATATGAATATGATCATAAAAAAGTATTTGCACAAATTGAAGGGCATGATTTGAGAGGGATTGCTTAAATTAATGTTGATTGAATGTTACACATCTTAGATTGTGATGTATCACATGGTAATCATAATTAATAATGTCAGACATTTCAACTGGGGGGAGTGTTAGTGTTAGGATTTGGATTTCATTCCATTCCCTTGATATCTCTTGCATAGTTGCATAGTAATATCTCCAGTTCAAAATTTTATAAAAAAATTCTCTTGCTTTTTGATTTTCTGAGTATGATCAAATCCAAACTGGCCATGTTAATTTCTAAAATTTAGGTCAATTAATGAATTTAGATAATCGGAATCTGTACACCCTTGATCCCATTGATACCCGATAACATACTTACACACTCATACTTCTACAGAGATTCAAACTATCGACCTTCTGTTTCCAAGAAAATAGAGGTATCATATGATACAATGCTACAATGTATAGTCAAATTGAGTTTAAAGAAAAATCAACTCATATGTAGCATATTCACTGCAGTGTAAAAATGTCTATGATCCAGGATAATGTTCGACTTTGAATATACTATGATATAAGATATTACTGTGTTGGTACATATTTTCAGCTACTGAGCTACATATTGGAGAACTAACTTGTTGTGTTGTGTTTGATTTATATCAGAATATAGCCAATGATGGAATATTCAAACCATGGTTAGATGAGTCATGTTTGGCAATTGTCCCAGGAGCTGAATAGGCTATTTAACCGGAACTCCAACAGTACTGGCTCGGGGTATGTAAAGTTTGTGATGTATGAGACGACGAGGCCCGGGTTGTAATCAGAATATAATAGTTTTGCACTTCAAATTTAGCATTTTTGTGTTATTGATGCACTATCTGTCTTCAACCTTTGAGTGTTTATGTAGATTTATTCACTCCACCAATGACAAGTCGGATCTGGTGTATCATAACAATTTACTTTTTTTTATTGAGTCCTATAAATTGGATTAAAAATCATTTTGAAATGAGAAATTCAACTCCAGGGATGAATAAGAAAAATTATTGGCTAAATCAACTTATTTAAAACAAAGAAAAAAGATCCAAAACAAGGGTAGTTAGTATTGTATTGTTTTCTATTTAAAACAACTCGGATAATTTTAACCAATCAAAATTTAAATTTATTATTTAGTGAAAAAATTATTTTAATTTATTACTCTAATAAATTTGTGTTATGTTTCTTATGTATTGTTTTCATTTTAACAAACATAAATTACGAAATTAATATAATTTATATTTTAAAATAAACATGTACACATGGTTTTCGTATTGTTTTAGAGGACCTCCGATTATTTTTCAGATTCCATTTCAAATTTAGAAAAAAGAAAATACGTCATTCTTATTATTCATTTTATAAAAATACTGCAAGAAATCCTTATTTTATCAACGAAAATTGTCAACAAAAACCTTTATGTTGTTAATTTCTAGCGGATTTCTCACGGTTAACAATGTATTGAAAAGAAAATACTCTACGAACAAATATCCAACGGATTAATAACAAATATGTACTAACAGTATTTTCCGTTTGAAAAATTAAACGCCAAAATTACCCGCCCAAACTTACTAATGAAAATAGTATTCCGTCCGTCCCACCCAATTATTTACGTTTCGGAGAGAAGGTCCGACACGCATTTTAAGGTGCATATAAAGTATAGTTCCATAATTTATTTTAATTTATTTTTCTGAATAAAAATTTAAATAAATTTTTATTCAAATAAAATAATTTTTATTCAGAAAAAAATAATTTAAAATAAGTTATGAAACTATACTTTATATGCACCTTAAAATACGTGTCAGACTTTCTTTCCGAAATGTAAATAATTAGGTAGAACGGATGTAGTAATAAATAACTAACGGATATCTACCTACTTTCACGAGTAGTAATGTAGTAATAATTGTTTATTAAGGGATTACTAACGCCATGCCAACGAAAATTTCTGTTATTTTTGCAAAATTTTTCCTTAGTATTATGCTATTATTTTAAATCGGTCATTTTCTTTCCATTACTAATCTATCTATCTATCTATCTGTATATATAAAAGTTGGGGATGAGACCGGTGATGTGGCAGCTTTATCATTTTTTTAATTAAGTTTTCTATATTTTCAGCAGCCCTGCTCCTATTTTTGTGGCGCCTAACCCCTTCACCCTGCTTAAAGTGTTACTCCCTCGGTCTCGGAATGCTTTTCATGTTTTGACTTTTTGTACTGTTCATTGTAAGCGATTTACTATTAATTTACACATAATTTATAAGACAAAATATAGTCATGAGTGATTTTGTTTGATTCGTATTTGTAAATACTTTAATACAGTAAAATTTTTATATTTAATACTAATACAAAATTAAAGATATTAACGATAAAAAAGTGTGTGTTTGCAAACGCGCACATGATTGATTAACAGAAAAAGTAATAAGAGACGGAGGGAGTAGCAATTTGCAAAATGAATGGAGCCATATATTTTTGCTTTGTTTGCCTAAAACTTTTTTTTGCCTTTTAAAGTTTTCAATTTTTCTATATACACATATATAAATTATAGCGAATAGATTAAGTTAATTTAATTTTTTATTCATAAAAAGAATTTTTTTAAAATAATTTATATAACTATACGGTCAATGCACCTTAAATTACGTGTAAAAGTCAATGTGGATAAGTAATTTGAGAAGGAGATAGTAACAATTATTAAATATAAAATTTTGACTAAATTTTCCGGACCGCGCATAGTCCATTATAATATTAGATCGGTTATATTTGTCCTATTATTAATTTGTTATAATTTTAGAACGGTTAAAATTATTGACATTATAGCAAATTAGAAGAATCTTTGTTTCAAAAAAGGAATCATTTAACATGATTTAGTCAAAATTTTGCTGACAAGAAGAAATTTTTTAAAATAATTTATATAACTATGCTGTCAATGCACATTAAATTACGCGTAAAAGTCAATGTGGATAAGTATTTTGGGACGGAGGGAGTAACAATTATTAAATATAAAATTTTGACTAAATTTTCCGGACCGCGCGTAGCGCCGCATTGTTGCCTAGTCCATTCTAATATTAGATCGGTTATATTTGTCTTATTATTAATTTATTATAATTTTAAATCGATTAAAATTATTTTCGGTTACTAATCTATTGATCCTTCATAGAGTTAGTCATCTAATTAATATCAATTAACATTATAGCAAATTAGAAGAATCTTTGTTTCAAAAAGAGAATCATTTAACATGATTTATTTGTTATTAAGGTTAGTTGTCTATATTTTCAGTAAAATTGTGTTTTAATTCTTAATATATACCGATTATGGGGTTTGTTGAGTTTAATAATGATATTATCTTTCATTAGTGTCGTTAATGCATGTTATTTAAATAATTCTAAATTTTTATATGCATTGTTAATATTAGTTATATATATATATATGCCACAACTATTAATTAACTCATTATTAACTAAAAATCTTATAATTAATTATGTTCATCATGTTATTCTCTTTTTTATATATATAATATACACTACACCAAGTGGGGGTGTAAATGAGTTGAGTCGAACTGTTTTTCAAATATGAACTCAAACTCGAACCTTTATCAAACTAAATATTTTATTGGAATATATTCGCGAACAACTTACCAAAATTGTCTAATTCGATTGTCTATATTTGCACTAATTAAAAAATATATTAACAAATATTTAAATATCTTTGTAAATAATTTTAATTGATTAGTTTAAAAATAATATTTTAATTTAAACGATTAGTTTCTCACACGTGTTTAAATAAAAATCTATTTTGTTCTCAGAAGTACATGTGAGCCGCGTGGCATGTGGTTATTGGATGATATCATAGGACACGAATTGTATATGTAATCATCTACACAAATTTATATTAAAAAAAGAAAAGAGGAGATCTGAACAGCTAGCTGCAAATATAAAATTCACTGATCTATATCACTCTCACAAGTCAAGCTTTCATCCCCAATTTTCCACCTCCATTGCCTCGATACCGCCTCAACAACTTTTTCATAAACTCAATTACATGTCTACACACATATTAGTATACATCTGTAATTATCCAATCTCCTCAATTCTCCTCATACGCATATATAACTTCTATGAAAAATTTCAAAAAATTTGTCATATTAGTATACATGTCTACACATATTAGTATACATATGTAATTATATAATTTCAAAAAATTAAATAACTTCTATGACAAGAACGAGACATGTTGAGAAGAAGCTGCTGGCAGCCAGAAGAACGCCAAATTCAAGAAATCTGCATTCATTTAATTTCAATAAATGAACTTTTATTTTTATAGTTCTGTAATAATTTAATATTTTTATTTATTGATCTCAATCCAAAGAAAGCAATGATTCCATTTTCACATAATTTACATCTATGATTGTTAATTCAACATTGATAATTTTTCATTTATTTAACTGTAATTTTAATGTTTGAATATTACATGATGGAATTGAATGTAATTTTACTCGTACAGTGTATATGCAAGATAATCTGTTATCATAGTATTGCTATCACTCTTAACAAATTATTTTGTTATTATATTTAACAACAGAAAGTTTATTAGCATAGTGCTGTATATACCAACAGAATATTCTGTTAATAAATTGGTCGATCTTAGCATGGTTATTTCTAAAAACATGTCCTCTCTTACCAGTCTCTTCATATTCCGTAAGTAAAATCAGTAATAAAAATAATTTTGTAACGATTTTCCGATGAGGGTTATAGTTGGTAAACCGTTTTACTAACGACCAACGGACTATTTTAGTGATCATTTCGTTGATAACCCGTTTTACTAACAAATTTTCATGTTATGCCAACAAAATTTTCTGTTATCAAAACTAGAATTTTCTATTGATAAAACTAGAATTTTCTGTATAAGTGTTAATATCCTTGTCTTCTTTACTTTTACATACTGTATCGTGATTGCAGTCACTCTCCTTTTCGGCCGGGCTTGCCCTTGATCAAATCCATCAATATTAAAATATTTTTATTTTAGAGTAAGTACAAGTATCAATAGTATAATAAAAAAAATCGTTAAAAAATGGTCCCAACGAAAAAAACCGTATTTAACAAAATGTTAATTTTTTTGATTAAAAAACAAAAGAAGAACATTCTGCATGTAACAACCAATATAAATAAAGTGGAATATTTTATATTATTACCTAAAATATATAATATTATTAATCCATAATAGAGTCAACACTTTTTAATTATTTTATACATTTTAAAGGCTTAAAATGTTAATAAGTTCTGTATTTATTAATATATGAAATCCTTACAGTATAAGGAATATTAATATTAATATATAACAAAAAGTTAAGTTTTTGATTAAAAAAATAAGAAATAAATAAAGAAAAACATTCTGCATAATTAAAAATACAAAAAAAGTAATAGTGTTCTATACTACGAGTATTATTGCCTAAAGTGAAAGGCATATTACTACCGGTCTGCCACCTTTCTTCCTTAGCGCTCAAACACAGGTCCTCGGTAATTACAAAACCAGGTTTTCAACACTCTTTGTAATATCCAGTATTTTTATTTATATATTTAGTTATATTATTTAATATTTAGTATAATATTAGTGAGTTATTATTAATTTATTAGATATTTTTATATTTAGTTTATTATTATAATATTTTAGAAGATTTATTATCAACAAGAGAAAATAGAAAAAAAAAGGGAATAAAATAAAATAAAAAAGGAAAAGGAGAATTAGAATTAGTGTGAACTAGGGTTTTGTAAGTTACGGTAAATTTTCTTGAGGGAGGGAGGGAGGGAGGGAGAAAAGGTCTGAGATGTTGGTTTATGGTTTTGAACTAGGATTCATGTGATTGAGAATCTGAATTTCTTGATGATCATTCATGTATTTGGAGGTTTAAGGTACGAATATTTTTGTTACACTCTCTTTGTTCTCTATTTGTGATTCAATATTGTATGTATATTGTGTATAGATTGTATCCATTCTGATTCTTGTTAAATTCGTGTTTCATTCGTTATTTATCGGATTGTTATGATTTTATTGTGCCTAAAAATGTATTTCAATTATGTACAACTTTCATTCTTTGTATTGTTTGAAATTCTGCCTAAAAGAGTGTCGAAATCTGCCTTTTGCGCAATTTGATGGAAATATTTGAGTAAAGTATCTTCAGGTTGAGGTTCTCTTTGGGGAACCTCATTACCATTCGATGGCGTTTGAACCAACACCAAGCTTTACAAAACAGCTACATACGGATGATCTATACATATTAATTGAAAGTAGAAAAATGAGAAGTAAAATGTAATACGGTAAGTTTATATGCACTGTAGCAGCTTGCCAAATCCTTCAGCACTGCCCTCCTTGTTAGCTGATTAAGACCACAATTATTCTTTTCATCCAAAGCTACAAATGGAAAGGCAGGAGCTCGTGTCACTTGCGCTGTTGACTCTCTAACAGATTTTCATTTTGACTAATTTGAAACAGTAGGCCTTGCTACCTGCAATAATCCTACCAATTAAAACTAAAGGAAATACGGAGAAAGTCACGAGCTTATGTAAAAAAGCCTTAAATATGAGATGTTTTATTTTTTGTGATAACCACTAGTAAAATACATACTAATTTACTATCAAACTAGGTCTTTGATTCTCAAATAAGAAGATGTGATTATTTCCATTTGTAGCATTTTGACTAGGTTGTCGATTCATTTCCACAATTTTAATGTTTTAAAACACTCCAAGACTCCGTGAAACAAAATTAAATAAAAAAGCGTAAAAAGCAAAAAAAAAGTGGAGGGAGCGCCGAACCTGGACGCTGCATAGGGGGATAATTATAGCACAAGAGCAACCCTACACAGCACCTCAGTCGAAATGGGATCACAAGGCACACCACTAGCAGCGGGTGGCAAATGAGCGGATGCACCGCGCAAATCACCTGTACGTATAATTTCACTCCATTAAACCGGAGGCAAGGTTAGGGTCGCCCGGGCCGTCATGTGGTCCGCTGCGCCTTGACCCACACTCCCTCCACTCATTATAAACCCATCTTATTTTACCAATTCTCTCGATGGGGTACGGACGGATTAGTAATTTAATTAATCAAGACTTCTTAATTAACACAAAAACATACTAAAACTCTATTGTATTTTCGTTAGTCCAATCCAACACCAATTATATACACACACGATTCGATTATTCATGTATATATATATTTACAAAGATGATGAATAAGAATACACATACTTGATATTTGTCGGCCGAGAGAAGGAAGACGAAATTCCGGCGGCATTTGAAGCATTTTCCGGCGGCCGATTTAAAAACTTGGTGGAGCAAACATAATAAAGGGTGTATTTCGCACCCAAATGGCATAACTTCGGTTTGGTTTATTTTATTTTTTTAGAAATAATATATATATATATATATTTATGTAATTTTTTTAAATATAAATATTTATTTTTTATAAAAAAACAGAATAAGAAAATTCAAATACATATTTACAAATTTTGTGTATATAATAATTACTGATTTTTTAACTATTAATTCTTTCCTATATATTAGCTTAAATATATTTAAAATTAAATAAATAATTTAGTAGAAGTAATAATAATAAAGAAACTTATTTAAATTAGAGTTTTAAAAAGGTTTTAATCTTTTTTTATTCAATTGGAAGAGTCTCTACGTGGAATTTAACTGATTTTTAGTAATGAAATATATATTTACTCTAATTCTTTTTATAATAAAGTTTAAATATGATCAAATTTGAAATCATGGACAACTTAACCGTTTAACTAATGTATATGTATTTTATATGTATTTAGACACGAAATTCTAGAATTGGAATATACAGTAATTTATGTTCCAATACCGCTGATTGTCCCACATCGCTGCAAGTCTCGAGATAAAAGTCACTTTCAAATATAAATACCCACTTTACTCATAATTATGATATCGTTAAAGACGTTAATGTTATTGTAGTTTAAAATTTCAAGGCCGATATTTCGTACGTATTCAACAAGTATACCGTTGTTAGCATACAATAAGAATATCGTTGCCAAATTAAAAATTAAAAACTATTAACAGAATTATTTATAATTTTGGATTAACAAATCAAAAATCTGGTAAAGACAGAGTCGAAACAGAGACACTATGCGGATGTAGTAATTTGACATTAGAATATAGATTAAGCCAGAGGTAGATAGGCACCTCGAGGCGGATGTAGTAATTTGACATTAGAGATTAAGCTAGAGGTAGATCGGCAACGAAAATTCAAAATCAATCCTTGATTAATGACTTTCCAGAATCCTAAGATCAGCCAAAGTCAGCATTCAGGGGAGAGTCTACTTTTTATTATCGAATTCCTTTAACGTGATAATAGAGGGTAAGGACACTAATTCCTGCCCTGGTTCCTCGTACATTACCGAACCGGTTAGGGTTCAGCGAGCTTTAACTTACCTTCAACTATAGAGATTTTCTAGACAAACCAGAAGTTTTTAAAACCAGCGGAAAAAACGATTATCTGATTCCGAAAAACTTTTAAAACCACTAGTAATATACCCACTATTTTACAATGAAACTAGGTCTTTGATTTTCAAATAATATTGTGCGACTACTTCAGTAATATACACAATATTAAATTAGGTCTTTGATTTTCAAATAAAATGGTGTGATTATTTTCATTTATAGTAGAGATAGGCATCCGGCCAATTCGGGACCGGAGTACTATTTCCGCCCCAAACCCTAATCCAATCCTAGAATCCGTCCCGACCTCAACCCTAATCCAATACCCGAATCCGCCCCAATCCCGAACGGGGATTAACTTGTTCTCCAATCCCCACCCTGCCGGGAGTCGGGACTCACGGAATTCTTTTTTTTTTTCCTTAAAAAATAATAATATTTCAACTTACATTTTTTTTAAAAAATAATTTAAAATTTATCATATATAATATAATTTTTAAATTTAATATCATATTTTAAGTATTAGATTTAGTTAATATTAATTTATAATATAAATAAAGGACAAAAATAAAATTATTATAATAAAATGATATTACCTTATACAGCACCAGCGGGGGTGGCACATGAGCGGATGCACCGGGCAAATCACCTGTACATAAAATTTCACTCCATTAAACCGGAGGCAAGGTTAGAGTCGCCCGGATCGTCAAGTATTCCGTTAATTATAATAAGCATAACTTAATATATACACAAATTAATTTACCAATTCTCTCAATGCGGGTTGGGTTAGAAATTTAATTAATTAACAAAAACATACTAAATAGTAAATATACAATCATATCATCATAAATCAAATCCAACACCCACCAATTATAAATATAAAAATAATACACGTATATGTTATTATAGAGATGAAATATGATAATATACCTGCTTCATATCTGCCAGCGGGGAGAAAGAGGACCAGACCAAGGAGATTCTTGTTCGGTTATAACGTGTAAGAGCGTCACCGACGGACTCCTAAACAAACTCTTAAATTAAAATACTGAGAGTATAATAAAAAATTAAGCTCCAAGGTGGCTACTAAAAACCTTAATATGTTGTTCTCTTCTCGTTCTTAACTAGTTTTTATTTAAAAAAATACATTCCCTCCAAATTATTTATTACATTTCTCTCTACTTTTATCATAGTGAAGTTCAAATATGAATAAAAATGTACTAACTTATTAGAAGTTTAATTATTTATATTATTGGAATTGAAACTCTTAATAATGTATTAATTTATTAGAAGTTTAATTATTTATATTATATTGGAGAGCCAATTAGAAGATTATTGAAGAGTCTCTGAGCATCTGCTTTATAACGTTAGACTTTGTACAAATAACACATAATTATGTCTAATTTCTAATAATTAATATATCCTTTAGCTTGCATTTGTATAGATTTTTTTAAAATATTTATTTTTATAGTTTAAATTTTATTTTATGTCGTGTAGAAATTTTTTAATATAATTTTTTACATTTAAAGTTTAAATCTTGACAAAAAAATAATATTTACAGTTTAAATGTGTAAATAAAAAGATATTGCCGCAACCGGGATTGTCATTTCAGCGATGATCCTTAATATATTTCGTAAGGGTATATTTATATTTAATTTATTAGGAGTTTGAACGATGACCTTCCTTCCTTTTGTAATTGCAAAGGTGCATTACTAATATTCAATTCTACTGCGGTAATACGAATTACACATATCATTGTATATAAATAAATAAATTAATTTTAAACGTAGCGATGCGGGAAACAAAAACACTCTTTCCCATCATCCAAGTGGTACTACAATAACCTTGTAACAAAACCTGCCAATCCAAGCCAAAAAGACAACCCTTTCAGTTCCAACTAAAAAATTATTGATTGCACACCAAATCTTCTTGATCACATTCAAGGTAACCACATGTCACAGAAGGATGAATATGTCGATGCCCGAGTATTGCCACCCAACTGTGAATGCTCAAACAATTAACAAACTCATTTCAGATTAACCAATTTGAGAGTCAGCTGCAAATAGCTGAATTTTCGAAACTAATGCAAAACAAGAAATAGCATGAGGTTATCAAAAAGCAAATTCTAACATAACAATCATGTGCCTACAGTGTATTATACTCCTTTCGTCTCAAAATAATTGTCATGTTTTGACTTTTATTAGTCAAATTGACTAATTTTTGACCGAAATATTACATTTAATATATAACTAGGAAAAAAATAAAAATTATATCATTAGAAAATATATCTAATAAACTTTGAAATGTATTTTTCAGTTTTAAAAAATGTAAAAGAATAATTTTTAATTTATAATCAAAGTTGGGTCAATTTGAATACACAAAAATAAAGGAAGACACTTATTGTGAGATGGAGGGAGTAATAACTCCAACTTCCGCCTTTAGATAATTATGAAAAAGGATCCTCCTGCTCTTAAATATATGTGATCATAGATTAATAATCTAAACTGTCTGGATTCTATAATGATGGTAAATTGCTTGACGTCCATCGTTCATAAGTTACGCAAGAGTACCGTCGAATGTCTGGCCACTGATGTATGCCTTTTAATTCTATGATATAAAACTATATGATCCCTTATCTGAACTGTAGCTTATTGTGACGCCATCATCAGCCTCAAATTTTGTGGGGAACAGTCACTTCAGAACCTGTAGTAGTCACTACCTTCTTTCAGACTATAAAATCAACAGCAAATACCCTCAATTACAGGAACCATCTGAATGTTATCAGGAACATAGAGTCAGATGTAGTGATTTGATATTAGAGATTTAGCTAGAAGTAGTTAGGGACAAAGAAATTGAAAAGCATCCAGTCCATGATTTTAATGACTGATGATTTTAGTAAATATTGTTGTAGAATAAAGCACGATTGATACACAAGGAGAAATTTGAACCC
Source organism: Oenanthe sinensis (assembly GCA_028671895.1). Taxonomy (NCBI): domain Eukaryota; kingdom Viridiplantae; phylum Streptophyta; class Magnoliopsida; order Apiales; family Apiaceae; genus Oenanthe; species Oenanthe sinensis. The sequence goes on from CM053801.1 coordinate 21,546,121, forward strand.
ACACCACCCTTTACAAAACACCATCATAATTATATCTGATTTCTGAAAATAATTTATAAAAATACCAATTTTCAGCGTGACGGCTAATTCTAACGAGTTGATTGGTACTCGGGGTTTATCTTGTTAAATTATACAAGCTACACATTTTTTGATTGGGTATTCTCAAGATACGCTCACGGAAAATGCGTATTACATTTATTTATATATATAAACAATACAATATAATTGACATTATTCAAGATAAACACATCCTGATTTACAAAGTATCTCGATAGGGGACAGAATATAGGAGAGAAAGAAGGCGAGATCAGCTGCTGCTGCTCGTTTCATGCCTGAAACCTAGCTGGCAGGATTCATGGCACGGGAGAAAAGCACTGCCCTCTTTGTTAGCTGATTAAGACCACAATTATTCTTTTCATCCAAAGCTAGTGTTTTTTCAGTTTTCCCCCACACAAATGTGATGATTGAGATATAACAAAATATGTATTTTGAAAAATTAGATTTTTTATTAAACAAAAATATGCGAGTTCATAAGATTATAATTCGGGGTGGAACTTGGAGTTATTAGTGTCGATCCCACCCCCGCCAACTTTTCTGGTACATAAAAATTTTAATATAAACAGTGTTAATAAAATTTAATCGGATGAACAATGTTAAAAATATAATCGGATGCATATTTGTAAAATAATTCATGTTTATGGTATAAATATGGAAGGAATAAAAACTCAACTGATGTTAAAAAAATTTCATCGAATAGAGAAAGATTTGGTTAATAAAATCAATTTACAATGTTGCCAAATTATTAAGAAAAAAATTAAAATTACAAAAACTAGAACTCGACAATGATAAGAATTACCCCCTCATAGCCTATTTACATCTTTATTTTGAAAAAAGTCAACATATTAAAAAATGTTAGTTAATAAATTTTCCTATAAATATCTCTAATTATTGTTTTTAAAAAAATGACAATCTAACTAAGTTTTAAACAAGTCAAATTTTAGAAATAATAGATATAATGATAGTTTCAGAAAATTATTTCAAAATTTATTAAAGTTGTAGAATGGAACTACACCTTCGATGAAGACATCAGCTAACTGAAGAGTACGGGATTTATAGCAATGTCCAGTTCACCTTGGTTGTCACAATGAATCGTGATGGTGGAACTCTTAGTTTATATAAAAGTAAATGAAATCAAGAAAGATCACATGCTGTATTAGCTAAATCCCTTAACTCTTAACTATGTTTCAGCTGTAGGACGAGAAACAATTTGTTCATAAGACTAGATGATTAAAGAAATACCAAGTAAAAGACAAATATGCCGCTAACACTTCTATATGAATAAGAACAAGAACACCAATAACTATAACATAAATCTTCAAGATGAAGATCGAAAGATGCATTATAGTAGATGTCTTGAAATGTAGTTTTGAAATACCTATGAACGTTTTATACATCGATGAGTTGTGAAACCCTAGATTTTTTAAGATATAGGTTTAAATTGTATATCAAAAAAGTATTGAGTTTTAATTTATAAAATATAAATGGGTTTTAAAACTTTATAAATTGTACAATATATAATGATTAATTGATCTAATTTTGAGTTGATAAAAATAACTAGATTAGAAATCATAAATTATAATAATAGAATTTAATGTCGTATGTGTGTGTGTGTATATATATATATATATATTGATTTATTAAATTAAAATGTTGAGACCGTAGTTGAGTAAAAAATGGATTCAATTTCAAATTTAGGATTATGGAATATATAACTACGTTATATATTACAAAAAATATATTTTAAATATTAAAAAATTGTTTATGTACAAAATCGAGCTAGTAATCTCTGATCGGTTAATTAGATATACTCTTCGTCAATTAAAATATATAATTAGATAAAAAGGTTACATATTTAAAATAATTAATAAAAAAATAATGTCATATTTGATATTTAGATATATTAAATGATTAGATTAAATATATAACTATATTAAATTGTGATATAAAATATAAGATCAAATATATTATATAAAATAATTGGATTAAAATATAAAGTTGATATAACAAAAATATGATTCGAAAATAAAATTGTTGATATTATATGATGTCGTCATATATATTATATGATCGATTAAATGAAATTTAAATATTTAAAATAATCGAATTTTGACATCCAAATTTAAAATAAATTTTATATTATTCTGAAATTTATTTGAGTTTACGCTAAAAAATGAAAATATTAAAATAGAACCCCACATAGTGTATATATTAATTTACTAAATTAAAATATAGAAAACAGAATTGAGTTAAAAAAAATGAAACCATAATATCTTTCATAATATATAATTACATTATAGATATATTATAAAAACTATAATATAAAATAATTTAATCTAGGGTCCGTGTTTCACACGGGCTTTTATGCTACTATTTTTAATATTGTATCATTTTTTTCCATAACAAAGAAAAATAAGTATACTAAAAAAACATTTTATTTACTTTAAAAAGGATTGCTTGAGAGAAGTATTAATAATAATTAATTTTCAATTCCAAAAACAATTCCCTTTTAAGCAAAGAAAAACTAAATTAATAGTAACTACTCTATCTGTTTCTCACTTTACTTTCTTCCTCCTCCCCCTGTACTCGTAACTCCATACTGACATACATAAACACCTGACCTTGTAATTTTGAAACAACCTAACTTCATTTTTTCATTAAGCCAAACGGGGCCTTAGCAACCCACACCTGTATGTATAGCTGGGAGATATTCAACATCACCCACAAGAAGATATTATTAATTTGGTGAGTTTATAAAAAATGGCACATCTTATTGATTGGGATAATATTCATTTGCATATACATGATAATGATGTTAGATATAAGAGGCGTTTGCGTAGAAAAAGACTCTTTATTAACTGCTCTCCTGCTAATACTAGTTTGAAGAAGCTTAAAAGTGTTAAAGATCAAAACTTTATGGGTAATGATGAATTAATGGTTGCATGTCCTAATGTTGTTGCTAGTCCAAAACCCATTGGTGTAAATCTTGGTGGGAAAAGAAATGAGGGGGATCCTGATTTGGAGGTTTTTAAGGAGGGTTTTAGGGAATGTGGGCAATCTTTGGTTTGTAAAGTCGAAGATGATGGTTTTGGTGATGTTGGTTTAAAGAACCTCGAAAATGTTCGAGATGGGAAATTTCTGTGTGATGATGATTTTTGGATTGAGTGCTCGAATGTTGTTATGAATCCGGATCCTATTAGGGTAAAATGTGGTACTAGGGGGGATGTTGTAGATTTTGATTCCAAGATGTTTGATGAGGGTTTGAAGGAAGGAGGGTGTTTAAATGCTGCTTCTGATGTTGGTATAGAGAAAGTTGAACGTGTTCAAGATCAGGATTTAGGACGTGATGAGATTAGGGTGAATTGTTGTGGTGTAGAATTTGGTAGAAGGAGAATGATTGTGGAACCTGATTACAAGAAGTATTTGGAGTGTTTAAAGGAAGATGGGGATTCATTTAGTGCAAAAGTTGTGAAAAATGATGGATCTTTAGAATTTTTGAAGTATGAAAGAGATGAATTGCATAAGGAATGTCAGAGGAAGAAGGGTGATAGAGTCAAAAATGTCCCAAGGAAACAAAAGGGAGATACTGCTAAAGAACTGAGAAAGAATAAAAGGAAAGAAAAGAGGGATAAAGTTGTTCCGAGGGGTGATGTGAGTTTTGTTTCCACTAAAGAAAAGGGGAATGTGATGCCTCGAAGAGAAGCTTTTTCCGGGAACTCAAGCAGATATACCGTGACCAAAAGGAGCTCAGTGGTCAAAAGTGGAGATTATAAGGAAATTATTAGCATAGGAAAACCCAGTGAGATCGAAGAAGTTACAATCAGTAAGAATTACAGGCCTTCTAAGACTATTAAGAATAAAGGGCCTTTAAATTTGGAAGATGGACATGATATAGAATATCTGAGGAAATCGAAGAAAAAGTATGAGAAAGTTGAGAGAAGACCATGTTTGACAAGGATCGACCATGAGAGTAATCTGATGGATACTGCGGGACAAAGGAAAAGACATCTAGCAATTATGAGCAGAGAACATGCAGACTATCAAAGAACAAGTCCAAGGAATAAACGGAGGGAGCTAGTGGTTCAGCAAGGGGATATTGAGAATTTAAGATTTTCTTCTGACATAGGAAATATTGATGTAATGGTTAAAGAGGAAAAGTTTGATGATAGCGTGGACGCAGTTCTGTCTAAGAACAGGAGGCAAATGATTCAGGGAAGGGATAGTGTATATGATAATAATTTGCGAACACGGTATAAGTGTGATACAAAGCTTGTCACGTATGCTGAAGTCAAAGTGGAGAATGCTAATAGCTTGAATAATGATGAAGAGGAAAATGAACATTCTTCTGATTTAGAAATACTGGACACGAACAATCAACAAAACTTAAGTACATTTGAAGTTATGAAAGTGTTTAATGCTTCAGTAAGTTATCCTTTCAGTCAAAATTTGTTCAAGTGTGTCTTTTCTTTGTAGTTGTATAGTTGCATACCTTTAATTTATCTTTTGACTGTTAATTTTCTCTCCAAATATTTAGGTGATAGAAGATAATCCTTTAAGCTTGGTAAGCTCAAGTGACTATGAGACTTCCCAATTCCGAGAGGAACTCATGGATATTCTTAGAAGGCCATATAGCTTAGTAGAGTACAGAAGTCTGATGCAGAGAGCAAAACATCGGCACCTGAAGGGGGGGCCTGAATACTCTGATGGACTGAAAGGAAAAAAAGTGTCAAATACATATGGAAAATCTCCCCTTGATTACCACCCTGGTAGGTTAATTATCAAGATAGCTCAATCTCACACACTCCATCACTATTTTGTGCAATAGATTACTTTGTCTAAAGTCATATATTAGTTCGTGCACCTAAGAAACTGATAATGAAACTTATTAATTCATTCATAGTATTGTATTAAGCTCGCTCCACCTAGATACCATCCTCTTATATGGCATGTACTTTATTTTTATTTATTTTTATATTTCTAACATAATTTAAAATTTTAGTCTCTTACAATGGTATTCAATCTTTACTGCCACATCATAGTATAATGCATTGATAGCATTCCATTATGTGCATTGGCATCATTCCATTATAATCGCCAAACTCTATGAATACTATTTCTCTCACTTGATAGGTATTATAATATGTACAGCACAAGAGCCTAGTACTAATCTACTTGTATAAATGTGTCTTGTGTACTTATTTTCTATGTTGAATTTCTTAAATATGAATGATATATGACAAGGAGATGAAGTTTTCTTACATTTTAAGTTCGTTTTGTGCCAACTTTAAATAGGAGATGGCTCTTCTTTCAAAGTTGGTAGCTGTGTCTTTGTTTATTTTATCTGTTGTTCAGCCCTGGACCGTGAATAGTTCCTAAAGACATATAGATTCATATGGTTAAAATACACCAACTAATCAGCAAATAGAATATATACACCTAATAAATTAAGGTTCGAGTTTGGGTGGATTGGACTAGGCCCTAGCCCCTAGGGTCAATTTGCAAAAGCTTCACTTTTTGGCATTGATAGATTTCAGGGTATTTCTTTTTTGAGTCTTCTTGATTAGTGAAGTTCAGTCATTCGATGCAAGTTCCTCTTGTTGCTCAGTAGATTCAGCCCTTTTTAAATTGTTTTCTTGACAGATTCAACTGTTCTAGGTTTTCAAAGTATTGTTTTAAGATCTTTCTTTGGAAAACAAAAATTGTGTGATTATTATTGTTTCATAAAGTTTATCATATTTTTCCTGTTCAGTTATATATTGAAGTCAAATTGATATCTTCTAAATTCATGTGTGCAGAGGTTAAAAGAAGACTTCGTCAATGTCGAAGAATTACCAAACGTTTGAATATTGTACGAGGTTTTATCTATTGGTACGGGGTAAGTTCCTTTTGCTCTTTGTAAAAGAACACCGGCCGGTATCAATTCAAACTTTTGGTAGTTAGAATCATTTTTCTTTTTACTTTGCCAGATTGCCTAGTATTTGGTTCTGTTATACTTCAAAAAAAATTAAAATTTCTTAGTCGGAATAAAGTTGTTGTAGGAGCAGTCTGAATCTAAATTTTTATTGAAGTAATATTTACAATTCTCAGAAATATTAATTTGCGGATCTAGAGTAGGGAGCATTTGTAAAAAAAAATGCAAAGTTAATGTAAATAATTTGTATATATTATTAATGGCGCATTATCTTGAGATCCAGCTTTAGTTGCGTCCTTAAATAGATGATGTGGGCGAGAAATAAATGCAAGTATCTTTTAGAATGGAGAAATTTATTTACTGCACTTACCTCTCTAGTGAATCAGTTGTTTTGCTAAAGCAATTGGTGCCAGCCCTTGAACCCTTAATCTAGATAGATTAGGTACCTGCAGGTCTGCAGGTCTGCAAGTATAGGATTTTTTACATTTTAGAAAAAATAATGGTCGACTGATAACTGCTAGCACAACTAATCCTCTATGGTATGTTTAAAATGGGAGTTGCAGGTTGTAACTATCATATTGGACTAAGGGGTGTGTCTATAAAGACGATGTTTTTGTTGGCACATATGACACACAATTGTATAATATATTTCAGTAATCTATTGGAAATACCTCTGCAAACTTAAAGGATGTTCATTTATTTACCAAGTTATGTGTGTCCATGAACTATATGTGTTTTATGTGTCTGTTTAGGAATTTGTAAACTAATTTTTTGCATCTTCGTCCTAATTGGATTTTGGTAGAAAAATTAGTGTAATCTATAAGTCTCTACTTATGAACATTTCTTTCTGTCAGAGAACTTGCCAAGAGGGAGCATTCAAGCCGTGGTTGGACAAATCATGTTCCGCAATCACTCCAAGTCACCGTTAGAATTTTAAGTTGCCATTTCAACACCCAAAGTTTATAATAATATATATATAGGGTAAAGCAGGTACTGTATGTACATGCTCTGTGTCAGAGAAGTATAAACGAAGTGCATATGCTGTCAGTGGGGCTCCTGTTTTCCAGTTACCCTGTTTATGTAGCAAGGTTAGTAAGATACGGAAATCGAGCTTCATTAGAAAGGATAATGAAAATGTAGATTTTTCTATTCTATTTAATTCTAGACTATATAAAGCTGTATTTGGTTGAATAGAATGTAAAAAAGGGAGGATAGAGTGACAAATGTGAAGAAAACTATGTGTGATTCATATGTGTACGAGAGTGACAAGTTACTATCTCAACGTCGGTGATGTATAATAATTTTTATGAGCAGGAAGGAATGATCATTTGCTTTCAGAATTGGAAGGAGTGAATGGTAGTTTAGATTGATGGAATACAATGAACCAAGGATTTCTTTCAGGTACTCATGTCCACGAAAGTAGGTCAAATTTGATTCCATTTCCACTGCACTGGTTCCATCCAGTGGAACTCTACTAGAGGATTTTTGCTGGCATTGCTGTAAGCCTTAGAGTAGCTCATTAATTTACAGTCAGTCGAAAATGATTGCTGCATAGTAATATACTGAAATTTTAAAAAATTTGTTGAATATTCTCTTTGCAATGAGACCTTATATCGTTAACAATCTGCCATGCATCTTTAGTTGTGTTGGACCACGAGAACATAGTAATGGAATTTTCTTGTTTTTTTTTATTCGGGGATTTGTTTAACTTAAAGTCTGTATATTCTGTCAATGCCATTTCTTGTGCAAGGACCGAGCCGTGTCTTTAACTGAATAATTTTAGTACTTAAAAATTTCAAAAATTTAAGATAATTACTGTGCGAAAAGTTACATATCCACAGGATTGTACAGTATAAGAGTAAAGAGTATAACCATATTCAATATTACTTTCTTTTTTCTTTTATATATGGTGGTTCCAAGACTAATCTATATTGAGATCATTGATCAATAACTGGAATACTGGATTACCTTAACTTTCTAATATATCTTTCATGTTATCCTAATTTTTCAGTCAAGACTGAGTAATTTCTCTTGAAGATTGATGTGGCACTTGAATACAAATTAGAATGTAGAAGGAACGAATGAAAAAATCAATATGCAAAAGATGGAAGAGCGTTTGCTAGCCCCGATCAGCCAAAAGTCTCAATGGTAAACAAGTAGTATTAATCTTATTTACCTTCAACAAAAATATGTGTAGGTATCAGTTACAACTACTAACCACAGATAAAGCAAAACGACTACATAAGTCGGGTCTGGTCTGGGGAGAGTAAGATGTGAGATGTGATGCTTCCGTAATAATCATGATTCCAATTGTGGAAAGAGCCAAATAACATTTCAAATCACTAAGATAAAGAAGGCCCGAGGGAGGAGGAGGGCAAACATGCAAACAACCTCTCACCTAACACCCAGAAAAAGCATCCATAAGTTGCAAGGCCAAGGCTAACGGGGACAAGGGGAATATACAAAAGAATTTCTGATCTATTGTGATTGATTGATATGTATTTAGTCGAAGCTTGATGAGTGGCTCCATCTGTCTCGCAAGTAGTCCTCTAATGAGATACTTTGTTCAATGCTGCTTGTGGAAAGAGACGACTCATCGATATCATGTAAGGCGAGGCTTAGGTGGTTGTTAAGAGTTAAGTTTGATAATCCTTCATAATCATATGTGTCTGCGTCTTCTGTATTATTAACTTGTAACATAGTTTGAGATCCTTCTGAAGTATTTACTTGTAATCTAGCCCACTTGATTATCTCAACATCGCCTTGGAGGAGCTTTAAGATCTGTGATTTCAAGATCAGATAAATAAATATGTAGTTATGTATTCAATAGAGATGAAGTTGTAAAAGGTGCTCTGATATTATTCAACAACTACGAACGCTAGACTACTGGAAAACTGTAAATAAGAGAACAGAATGAGTGTAACAGTCCATCGTCTCTGATGCATTCACAACCAACTAGGAAGCAGTAAGAAATTCGTATACCAATTAAAAAGGTCACCTATACTTGAAATGAGAGAATCTATATTCTTGATGCAGCTTTGCATGATCAAGAAAAAATACGAGGGATCGTGACAAAAAATGCTGCACGGTACTTACTGGGCTAATATGGGGCCTAGCTCGTGGCGACCGTCTAATACAAAGGGTAGCAGCTAGCGCCATCCTCTCCATCAGGTCATGGTCATAGTTGGTGTCCAAGCATGGGTCAAAAATTTGGGCAAACTTTCCTCCATTGAGAACCGGTCTTGCCTTGGGAAAAAGATTTTTATGTGCTCAGTGAAACTTAAACAGATCTTCAAAGCCAAAAAAATTTAGTAAACTGACAAGGTAAAAAGGCATACCCACATGACCAAGCTCTCTTCTCCTTTAGGATGTTCACTGTTTATAGGCTTTCGTCCTGAAAGAAGTTCGAGGAGTACAACGCCAAATGCAAAGACATCTATCTTGTCACTGACTTTGCCATGCATGAAGTATTCTGGAGCTAAATAACTGCATTTTTTTTGGAAGAAAAAAGTTTAATGCAAGTACTAGTGAGTAATTAATTGTGGAGTTTTATGAAGTTATAAGTTATTGTATTAAATGATAAGTGTTTCTGTGATTAGAAGAACAGCAAAAATCCATAGACAGGTTTAATGGTTGAGAACGCTACGAACCCAAATGTTCCTGCCACGTCAGTGCACGTCAAGTATGATGATGTGGTTGATGCCCATTTAGCAAGTCCAAAATCAGAGAGCTGAAAAGAACAACCGAAGGATCATGAACATTAAAACTTTTACCGGCCTGAGTTAGCAAATTGGATGGGCAGGCACAAAAACAATACCTGTGGCTCAAAATCATCGGAAAGGAGAATATTTGAGGATTTCACATCCCTGTGGATTACAGGTTTAGAACTTATGTTGTGTAGATATTCCAGCGCCTCAGCTATGCCCACAGCCACTTTATACCTCTCACTCCATCCAAATGCAAGCAGATCTTTTTTGTTACCTGCTTTTAGCAGGTATCCCATAAACGGATTTAGTGATGGGGAAAATAGTAAATCACAACTCTTTCACTTCAATAAACTTAATAACATACCATGAAGGTTATCTTCAAGACTTCCCCTCGATTGTAAATCATAAACTAAGAGGAGATTGCTGTCCTCAAAACAGAATCCGAATAAAGAGATGACATTTTTGTGACATAAAGCAGTAATAATTTCTATCTCCAAAACAAACTCTTTTAATACATCTTCAGATTTCTTTAGAATCTTCACAGCAAGTTCTTTGCCATCAGAAAGGCAGCCTCTATAAACATGACTATTGCCTCCCTTTCCAATCAGATTGTCTGGAGCATCGAAGTATGATATTTCAGTTAGACAGTGCACATACATGTAAGAACAAGATATTTTCAAGTAATAGTATGAGACAGTGGTAGAAGCAAACCAGGAATGAATTGTGATGTTGCGGAAAGAAGCTCATTGTATTGAAACAATCTGCAAGTTGCTGAGTACTTTTCATGCAGACCGTCTAGTTCTTCTGGTAGGCTTCTAGTAGCAGTACTCGGAGAAGATGAAGCAACAAGAATCCCATTTCCAACAGGAACAATTGCGCCATTCTTGCCATTCAGTTCGGAGAAATGACCTTCATTACAATAAAAATAGCCTTGTTTTTCACTAAAATCAAAGCTTGAAGCACAACTTCTACTAGGCAAACGCATGGCCCACTGAACAACAGATAAAGGCAATAAAGATCTACCAGTTTCCCAATGTGTTGAAATAGCTCGGCAAAGAAGTGGCCATCCAGGTTTCAGTTCTGGTGACTTGTTTGTCGACAGAGATTGTGACTTGGATGAACCTTCTTGCTTCTCTACAGGCACTATAGCCATAGAGTTGAATTTATCTTTATTAGCTGAAGAATCATCCATTGACGGGCCACATATATTGTCTACAGAATGACAGTCAGGTGAACAAATTGAGCAATATCTGACCCTCTCCTTGCGATCAGAGCCAAATTTTAACAGTGTCTGACCCGACTTCGCAGAAATACCATGTTCACATTTTAGCATGAAATTTGCCAGATTGGCATTGGGTAATATATCACATTCCTTACTTGATGAGCTTTGAAGTGCAGAAAGTATGTTATTCCTAAGATTCTCTTCAACTCCTGCAGAAAATACACATCTAAGAACATTTCTGCAATCATACGACATTCGTTTCGGTGTTATATCTACAGAATACAAATACGGAGAAGATTAAAAAAAAACCTTTAGCCGCGCCAAGATTAGATGTTGAAGAAGTACCCTTATGAAAAGCAATTTTTCCATTATTAACAGCAAGCACAGAACAATTTTTTGATAGCTTCTTAGCACAGTATTTTGCAATGGAGACAGATGACCGAAGTGAATGATGATTTTGAGCTGTTCCCACTATAATTTCGGTAGCAAAGTAAGATTTCGCTTCACGAACGAGGATTTTGCGGACGGGTGACCCTCTGCAGATCTTCAGCTTGAGATCGACCTGAAAACCATAACCACAAAAGTCTTTAAGGTTCAACTAAGTGAATCCACTTAAATCTCAATGTTTTCCAGCTTTGAAAGTAGAAAAGGACAACGACAACACATACAAAATAATTTAAAAGAATATTTGACTTGAATAAACAAACAAAATGCATTGCCTACTGTTAAGATCTACCGACAACATAGGTTAAAGAAAACACTAAGGAAACACATACAACCAAAAAGTTAATCTTACTCAAAATGTAATCTTATAGGAAAAATTATAACTGCTTTTAATAAACATCTCATCTTTTCCAAGTAACAAGATAAAATACATGCTATTCAAAAATAATAAATTCTTTTCTTCCCCCTTTGCTTTCTTCAAATTAAAACAGAATATTAAACAAACAAAAAAAAGATAAAGATAAAGATAAAGGGTAACAACATCTTCTTCTTCTTTTTTAAATGTAGAACCTGTTTTAAGTTGCAGAAGCCTTCATATACAGCAAGAACAGAATCAAAAGCCTTCACTAGTGTCAGCAGAGATGATTTCCCATCTTGATCCACGATGTCTACACACAAAAACATTTAGCAAATTAATTAATTCACATAAAGTTTAATCACACTAATCAAAACCGTCTCACACGAATATATACCAATGTCTACCACGACCTGAAACCCGACACAAAATCCAAAATGACTAGTTTATGTGATATTTAGTTACGTAAAATTAGACAAGTGTACGAGATATACGGCTAATAAACTGCGCCGCAAGTCTAGTTGAATAACAAATACAATTCTTTTAAATACATATTGGTTCTCTAAAATTTACTACAACAAAACCTACCGTGATCACCAAGAACATGAAGAGCAATGACACGATCACCAGCTTGAGCAACTTTAAAAAGTGCCCATGTTAATAATTCTCTGCTTTTCGAGTCCATCTTCACTCCCACCACCACTGTCCTGTCTGAACATGAATCTCCGGCAATCCCATGTTGATTCATTATTGATTCTTGAAATTCCGGCAACTTAAGTCTTCTTCCGGCCAAATGTTGAACCACTCATTTGTGACAATAAATTAAAGTAAGATGACAAGTAGAAGTTGCTTTGGTTTTAAATGTTTGTTTGTGTGTAGTTTTGTTTTATATTTGAGGGGCTCTCTATGTTGAAAGTTGAAAGTATATAAGGCCACCAGAATAGGAAATTTACGTAGATATGATTCGGTGATACTACGACTATTTGTAGTTGCAACTTTATTGCTTTAGGTGTGTTTGTTTTTTAATCATGTACACCAATTAGTATGAATATTTGATGTCGTTGTGTTTGATATTCTGATTTATTAAATTTTAAATTAGGCAAAGAAATATTCTTGTCATAATTAATTTTTTATGTATTTTAAAACGTATAAAAAATATATTTGCACAATATTTTTAAAAAAATTCTTTTCTGATATTAAATTGTAAGTTTTAAATTTTTATAAGAAAAGGAAATCTCAAAACTAGTATGTCTCTATGTATATTTTTTTCAATATTGGTATACATATAAAAATGAAAACGATAAATTCTATGAAACATGAAAATATAAAACAAAAAACAGTAACAAATAAAAGTATACACATATCTATAATATATTATTAAATATCTATACTTCTATACAATATTATTAAAGACCAAATATTAAAAATATAATAGTTGTTATTTAGACGGGATAGTTATCATATATAGATAATAGCTTCATTTGTATTTTTTATCCGTAATAATGTCTTTTCTTCTATAATATATAAATATATATAATTATTAATTTATAAATTTAAATTAAATAAACTAGATAAATAATCCAAATAATATTTTTCTTTATAGGACATCATGAATCTTAGCCACATCCAATACAAAATGAATCTATAAAATAATAAAGTCATAAGAAATGTGTTTGTAGTTCTGTTATTCTAAACAAACCAAAACGAAACATCTGAGATGAGACTTTCAACTTACAAGCAGCCTGTTAACTTGTTTAGTTAGGTAAAACTATGAGTTAATTTATGTTCATATTATTTAAGTTGGATAATGTATTTTATTTTATTATTGTTCATGATTGGTACAGCGTACACGACTGACCAAATATATCAAATTTAAAACATAAGTACATGTATGGGTGTTACTATATTTAATTCTTTGTATTTCTTCGAATAGAATTTATGTATCACGGCATAATATTAGGCGTGTAGTAAATCTTGGTGTATGCTGATATATATAAATACCGCTATACCCGATATTCATTCATCTATGAATATCCACCGCAGAAATAATAATTTGGTTTGCTCTGGGAAAATGATATTTTAATATTTGTTTCTAAAATAAATACATATTTTCTGAAATATAAGCTAAATTAAATACTCCAGTCTGAGTTGAATAAATACTACAAAAAAATTTTGCATTTATTTTAGAAAATTAGACTCGGACTCAGACCGGAGTCTTACAAATCGTGAATCGGAATTAGTTCATAAAAATACTGATTCAAGATTAGTCAGAAAAGTGATTATTAATTGAGAAGATTGATTAAATAATAATTGAATATATTTTAATAACATGTAATTTGTTAGTCTTATTTTACTAAATCGAATCGATAAAATAATTTGTAAGACACTACTCAAATACACCAGTGTTAGCTTTAATGTGGGTGTTAAAAAAAGGAGACTATTAATCCATAGTATAGGGAGCAGGGAGTATAAAACAGCCCTGGTTTAAAACAATAATACTTGTATAGTTGTGAATTGTAAGGGGCGGTCCAACGCTCCGAGCTTTAGCATTTTCACATGCAATTATCATGAGCCACTGATTTTGCCTTCTCTTCGATCTCTTTGGCTCATGAATTTGGAAAACTACATGCAACCTATTAATGCTGGTAACACTGGTGTGTTTATGCTCTGAAAATATGGTGACCATATATATTATCACGGGGCCGTTGGAGATTTTGATACGAGATACGACTATATTTCAGTAATTTATTTTGGAGCATAAAGTTCCTGATGTTACTGGTAACACGAAACTCACGTGAGTTAATAGAATGAAATTAATAGAATGAAAGTATGGTTATCTGATAATCGTTTGTTATAATTATTTATTCGCGTTTTTTCGCAAATAACATAAACACTTAAAATTCTTATAAATCAAGGACCTCATGCATTTATCCACGCTCTTCAAAACTAGTTAGATTTCTTTGCTATCCGCGGAAAAAAAATGAGGATAATGGTTGGTGAACTATCATTTTTTGTGGACCAAAAACCATGAAAGTATACATATTTATATATAATATGATATATAAGAAATTATTTAAATTTCCTGGCTTGATATTAGAAACTTTATTATCTTTATTTTATAATATGTATCAGAAAAGAAATGCCGAGGTAAAATACTTATCAAATAATATGCTTTCTTCTAACTTCGAAATGATATTTTTCAGAGCTAACCTACATTACTACTCGTCTAAAAACCTGTTTGAAAAATAAACCCTATATGCATGCATATTAATATAATTGCTTGCAAAATTTAAAGTAGATGTATTTTAAATTATCATTAATGTCTTACGCAAAATCCACTATCCATTATATACAATGTATTAAAATCCACTATTTCTTTTTTGAAAAATTGACATCTCCACGAGTACGTGCAGCACCCACTATGTACAATGTATATATATTCTTTAATCAATTAGGAGCAAGTAGCAACGATCAATATCTGGTTTCTTGTGGCACTTTGATTTTAGCCACCAATATATTTTCATGCTGCATGTGAGGCCCTTTTTTGTGTGCACCTTTTATTTATTTCGATTTGTATATGTTTCGTTTAGTGTGTAATCTTTAATTTAATTCCTTGCCGCATACACGTATACAATCAGTGTATATGTACCCACACATGGAGACAAGTAAACCAATTGATTTTATTTCAACGTTTCTATGATGTGTGTTTATAGGCACGCATTAACAATTTTTTGATTGAATTGTCAAATTTTAATTAATTCATTTTTCATTAATAATAATACTCTCAATGCATGCATAAAAAGTTATCAACTTATCAAAAAGTTATCTCAAGTGTGTGTTCATGGACACGTATTAAAAAGACCCTTGTGACCTGTTTGGAAATATGAATTTTATTTGAAATTCTGGTTTTGATCAAATCACATGTTTAGGTAATCAAAATAATTTGAATGTGTATTTCATTTGAATTTCATAAAAATTAAATATTAGTAAAAATATAAAAATTTAAAATGACGACTCAAATTTTTATCATTTGAAATCCTGAAATTAAAGTTGCCAAACACAATTTTATTTCAATCTAAAATTGATCACCAACCAAAGTGAAGTGTTCATTAGTGGTACATAAAACCTAAATTAAGTTGGGAGGGGTTGAAACCGATTTTTGTCAATAACTCAATTTCGAGATTGAAATTTATTACTCTATATGTAATGTGGAGTAATTAAATGAAGAGGCACATGCATCCATGATATATGGTTGGCTAAATATAAAATATAAAATTTTAATTTAGGAATTATTAAGATTTTTAAACAAATTTATTTCGATAGCTTAATACAGTAAAATCTCGATAAATAAATAATTTTATCGAATAAATAATTTTTTACAATCCTAATAATAACATATTTTTTATTTTAATAAATAAATAATCTCAATTAATGTATTAAATTAATAAATTTATTCTACGAAAACACGGTACGAGGTACTTCGTACCCGTGAAACCTTAACCCCGTAAAACCTTAAAACCTTGATCGATTCATGATTCCTAACCGGATAAGCAAAGGAACCTAAAGCAGATTATATACGAGATACGCCCTTTCTTTTTAGAAGCAACGCAAAATGTTCTCCGGGAATTTTTTAAATCGGCCGCCGGAAAATGTTTTGAATATCGCCGGAATCTCGTGGGGGCTATTATTGAAAGCAGCTTCGAAATCAAGTAAGCCTATCTTCTGGAATAACGTTTCTTATTACGTATTGAATTCGATTATTGATGATGGTAAAGAGTTTTTAGTATGTTTTTGTTAATAATAATAATAGACAGCCTTAATTAATTAACTAATTAAATTACTAGCCCGTACCGCATCGAGAGAATTGGGGAATTAAAATGTGTTTATAATTGAGTAATGCTTATTCTAATTAGCGGAGGGAATGTGGGTAAGGGGCGGCGGAACACTTGACGGCCCGGGCGACCCTAACCTTGCTCCGGTTAAATGGAGTGAAATTATCATATACAGGGTGATTTGCTATTGTGGGCCTTGTTATCCCATTTCTATAAGGTTGCTCTTGTGCTATAATTATCCCCTTTATGATGCACCATCCAGGTTCGGCACTCCCTACACTTTTTTTTGGTTTCTTTTTACGTTTTTTTTATTTAGTTTTGTTTCACGGAGTCATCGAGTAATTTAAAACATTGAAATTTTGGAAACGAATCAACAGCATAGTCTAAATGTTAGAAATGAAAATGGTTACACTATCTTATTTGAAAATCAAATACCCTAGTTTGATAGTAACTTAGTGTGTGTATTACTTGTGGTTCACACAAAAGAACCATCTCAAAACCTTTTTTGAAATCGGAGAAATAATCGTTTGTTAGCTTCCGCTTCTGGTTTTTCTAGAAAATCTTTATGTTGGAAGGTAAGTTAATGCTCATTGAACCTTAACCGGGTTTGGTAATGTACTAGGAATAAGGGCACGAATTAGTGTCCTTACCCTCTATTATCAGGTTAAAGGAGTTCCATTATAAAAAGTAGATTCCCTCGTCAATGCTGACTTCGGCAGCTCTTAGTTGTGCCTCTCCACGGGGTTTTCGAAAGTCATTAAAATCAAGGATTGAACGATTTTGAATTTTTCCTTCCCTATCTACCTCTAGCTTAATCTCTAATGTCAAATCATTACATCGGCCTCGAGGTGCCTATCTACCTCTAGCTTAATCTATAATGTCAAATCACTGCATCCCCCTCAAGTTTCCTGATAACGTTCTAGATGGTTCAATTCCAGTGCAGTCGTTCACTAATTGGTATCAACAAATGTTATTTATATCTCAATTTGCATCTAATATACAGGAATGTCCACTTATTTTTTAGGTAAAAACTCAGATAAATAGTTTAGGGCTTTTTACATAAGCTCGTGACTTTTTCCATATTTCCTCTAGTTTTAATTGTTTGGCTTATGCAGGTAGTAAAATTTATAAACAGTGATTCCCCGGTGCATGCGTTCAAGTGCTCCCTAATGATCCTTTTCGACTGGTTGTAAGGTTGGCTCTTCTCTTGTGCTATAAATATTGCTAGCTAGATTTCAGCCACCATGAAAGGAGCAGCTAATCTCGCCTTCTTTCTCTCCCCGACAGATATACATATCCAGTATAAATTCTCATACATCATCTCTCTGATAACATATGTTTATATATTTATAATTGGTTTTGCATTGGATTAATGATGATAGGATAGAGTTTTTAATATGTTTTTGTGAATAATAACAATAGCCTTAATTAATTGAATTAGTACTCTGTCCTACATCGAGTGAATTTGTAAATTAGGATGCATTTATGTTGAGTTATATTAATTATATTGTGTTGGTACAGGGGCAATAGAACACTTTACGGCCTGGATGACCCTACCCCTGCTCTGGTTAAATGGAGTGAAATTCATAAACATGTGATTCGCCTAGGCATCTGTTCATGTGCCCACTGCTGCTATTGTGGACCTAATGATCCCTTTCAACTGGTTGTATAGTTGGCTCTTGTGCCAAAAATCCTGTCAGCCAGGTTTGGCACTCCCTCCACCCCTTTTTCTTAATTCTTTTTTTTTTTTTTGCTTTGATAGTAAATCAGTGTGTATTTGAAAAGCTTTTTGAAATTGGAGAATTAATTGTTTATTAGCTTCCGCAAGTTTTCAAAACTTCTGGTTTGAGGGATAGATTTTGATGAGACATATGAAGCTGGTGGAACCTTAAATAGGTCGGTTTGGTAATGTATCTGGAGTAAGGGTAGGAATTAGCGTCTCGGTGTCCCTACCCGTCTGGTTAAAGGAGTTCTATACTTCTATTGTAAACAATTGCATCCCATGTGAATACATGCACTTATGTATCTCCCTCTGCTCTTAGTTGTACCTCTCCATGGGTCAACTCAGTGGGATTTTTCTGGGAAGACATACCCACATGACAATTTATCTGCTTAAGTCGACATGGGATTTTTTTATTGCACACTCGTAATTTATCAACTAAATCCGTTAATCCATCAAAAAGATACTTTGTTCACATTTGTGATCTGGCAAATGCTATCAAATCTTCAAAGTCATTAAAAAAAAGGATTGAATGATTTTATATTTCTCCGTCCTTATGTACCTCTAGCTAAATCTACACTTGTGGTATTGCATTTTACTTCTGATTTCATATGTGAGAAGTGAAAATATGATGCTTTCTTCCTTGTATAGATCTTCCATATGTAGCTGTTTTGTAATGTATGGTGTTGATTCAAATTTCCCCTTGTGTATCAATCGTGCTTTATTCTACAACAATAGTTAATATTAAATAGGCAAAAAAGCTAAGCCTGCAACAGATCTTAAAATTTCTAAAGGTGACCCTAACGTTGCTCTGTTAAAGAGAATAAAATTTATGAATGGCGATTAGCCCAGTGCATCTGTTCAAGCGCTCCCGCGGCTATGTTTAAAATTTATTATTATTTATACGTATATATAAATAATTGTATATTTATAATTGGTGGCTCGTGGATTGGATTTACGATGATATGATTGTGTATTTACTATGTTTTTGTTCATAATAATAATAATAATAAGCCTTCATTAATTAATTAAATTTCTAGCCTGTCCCGCATCGAGAGAATTGGTAAATTAAAATGTGTTTATATGGAGTTATGTTTATTGTAATTAATTGAAGAGTTTGGGTAAGGGCAGTGGAACTCATTCTGTTATTGCTAGTGGATGCGCAAGACTGTTCCACAGAATTTAAGGCTGATGATGGCGTCACAATAAGCATAGATAGTTTTATTTTATAGAATTAGAAGTCGTACATCAGTGGCCAGACATTCAATGGTAATCCTTCCATAACTTATGAATGATGAACGTCGGACAGTTCACGATTATATAGACTGTTTAGGCAATTACTTTAAGATCCCATACATTTAAGAGCAGGAGCATCCTTTTTTAATAATCATCTAAAAGCTGAAGTTGGAGGTATCATAATATACTATGGGCACATGATTGTTATGGGAGAATTAAATTCCAATTTTTGATAACCTTAATGCTATTTCTTGTGATGCCTTAGTTTGTAAATCGAAATCTTTTGCAGCGACTTTCAAATTGGTAAATCTGTGCAGGTTTTTTTGCAAGAAATTCACAAAAAAATTTTAAAGAGAGGGAGTGCCGAACCTGGATAGCAGGATTTACAGCACAAGGCCAACCTACCAGCCAGTCGAAAGGGATTATTAGGTCCACTTAGTAGCGGGAGACATATGAGTGGTTTCACCGAGAGAATCACCTATTTTTTACATAAGCTCGTTACTTTTTTCCGTATTTCCCCTCTAGTTTTAATTGGTAGATTATTGCAGGTAGCAAGGCCTACTGTTTCAAATTAGGCAAAATAAAAATCTGTTAGAGAGTCAACAGCACAAGTGACACGAGCTCCTGCCTCTCCATTTGTGTGCGGAAAAACTCAAACACACTAGCTTTGGATGAAAAGAATGATTGTGTTCTTAATCAGCTAACAAGGAGAGCAGTGCTGAAGGATGTGCCAAGCTGCTACAATGCACATAAACTTACCGTATTACATTTTACTTCTCATTTTCCTAACTTCAATTCTTATGTGACAAGTGAAAATATGAATGGTGATTCATATTAAAGGGAGTAAGATTTATGAATGGTGTGCATCCGTTCAAGCCCTCCCCACAGCTATGTGGACCTAATAGTCCTTTTCGACTGGTTGCAAGGTTGGCTCTTCTCTAGTGCCATAAATCGTGCCAGCTAGGTTTCAGCCATGAGCCACCATGAAACGAGCAGCAGCAGCTAATATCGCCTTCTTTCTCTCCCCGACAGATATACATCTCCAGTGTCAAGTATGTACAATTCTCATATATCATCTCTGTAACAACATAAGTTTATGTAGTTGTAAAATTATAAATGGTTTTGGATTAGATTAACGATGATAGGATAGAGTTTTTAATATATTTTTGTGAATAATAATAGCTTTAATTAATTGAAATAGTACTCTGTTCCGTATCGAGAGAATTTGTAAATTAGGATGTTTTTATATTGGGTAATGTGAATTATATTGGACTGGGGGAGTGTGGGCGTGGAAGCGGAACACTTGATGGCCTGGATGACCCTAACCCTAACCCTAACCCTGCTCTGGTTAAATGGAGTGAAATTTATAAACAGGTGATTCACGGTATCTGTTCATGTGCCCTACGATGCTATTGTCGACTGGTTGTATGGCTGGCTATTGTGCCATAAAACCTGCCAGCCAGGTTCGGCACTCCCTTTTTATGTTTTTTTTATTAGTTTCATGGAGTCGTACAGTGTTTTAAAGCATCAAAATTTTGGAAAAGAATCAACCAACTAGTCAAAATGCTAAAAATGAAAATAATCAAAGGCCTAGTTGATAGGAAACTTGTGTCTCTATTACTAGTGGTTCACTGAATAAGCATCTCAATTTTTTTTTCGAAATTGGAGAAATAATCATTTATTAGCTTCTGCTAGTTTTAAAAACTTCTGGTTTGTCCAGAAAAATGGAAGTAAGTTAGAGCACGTGGAACCTTAAAGAGGGCCCAGTTACCATGTGAACTTTGTAATGTAGGCCATGAAGCATCTCTGACCTAGATGGGTTTGGGAGTATGGGCAGGAATTAGTGTCTCTACCCTCTCTTATCTTATTATAGACAATTGATTCTCCCATAAATGAGCTTATGCGTCTCCCACTGCTCTTAGTTGGACCTCTCCACAGTGGGTTTGTTTTGGGAAGACATGTTCACAAATTAATGTGGGAACATATTAATTTGTGGGTGTTTCTTGTTTGCCTCTGACACTTGTAATTTACACCTAATTCAAATTTGTCTTTAATTAATCAAAATGGTAATTTACTAACTCGAATCAAATTTGTCTTAATTCATCAAATTAATACTTCATTTACATTTCTGATGCGGCAAATTAAACTTGATCGTCCTGTGGATAGTGTCAAATGCTATCAAATCTCCAAAGTCATTAAAATCATGGACTGAATGCTTTTGAATTTCTGTCTCTATCTACCTCTAGCTAAATCTCTAATGTCAAATCACTACATCTGCCTCTATGTGCCTGATAATATTCATCATACTAGACTAGATGGTTCAATTCCAGGGCACTCATTCTGTTAGTGCTAGCAACAAATGTTATTTATATCTTAATTTTCGTCTAATTTACGAGAATGAGCACTTATTTTTTAGGTGAAAACTCAGATATAATAGAGATTGTAATTGAGGGTACTTGCTCTTGGTTTTATAGTCTGAAAGAAGGTTGTGGTTAGTGCAGCTTCTGTAGCGTAAGACTGTTCCACAGATAGTTTTATTTTATAGAATTAGAAGTCGTACATCAGTGGCCAGACATTCAATGGTAATCCTTCCATAACTTATGAATGATGCACGGACAGTTCACGATTATATAGACTGTTTAGGCAATTACTTTAAGATCCCATACATTTAAGAGCAGGAGCATCCTTTTTTAATAATCATCTAAAAGCTGAAGTTGGAGGTATCATAATATACTATGGGCACATGATTGTTATGGGAGAATTAAATTCCAATTTTTGATAACCTTGATGCTATTTCTTGTGATGCCTTGGTTTGTAAATCGAAATCTTTTGCAGCGACTTTCAAATTGGTAAATCTGTATGGTGTGTAGGTTTTTTATTCCTTGATTTTTTTCATAGAAAAGTGTTGTCTTTTTGGCTTGAATGTGCAGGTTTTTTTGCAAGAAATTCATTATTATTATTTTTTTAAAGAGAGGGAGTGCCAAACCTGGATAGCAGGATTTACAGCACAAGGCCAACCTACCGGCCAGTCGAAAGGGATTATTAGGTCCACTTAGTAGCGGGAGACATATGAGTGGTTTCACCGAGAGAATCACCTATTTTATAATTAAACTCCTTTTAACCGGAGTACGGTTAGGGTCTCTCGGGCCCTCACATGTTCCACTACCCCTTACCCACACTCCCTAAGACTTATCATTAAGATAACTTAATATATATATACATATATAAATTTAACTACTCTCTCAAATCTCAATGTGGGAGGGATTACTAAACCTTTATTTTTAATTAACAAACCTATATCACCGTTAATGTAATTCAATATGAGGCCCTCTTTTATGTGCACTTTTTATTTATAAAGATTTGTATAGGTTTTGTTTAGTGTATAGATTTTAGTCACCAATGTTCCTTCCAATGTTCTTTCATCCTTGTTTTTAAATATTTCGATCCAACTTTGTACTTGCATAGGTGTGTGTTTATTTTTTCTTGGAACTGAACTGTTGTCTTTTTGGCTCAGATTGGCAGGTTTTGTTACAAGGTTTTTGGATTGCTTGGATATGAAGAATGTTATCTATAAGCGAACAATGTTAATTATATTATTATCTTATTTTAATATTATTATTTTTACGTTGTAAAGTGTATATAAAGTTTGTTATTATTCATGTCCCACATTGTTTTTTATAAACAATTATCATGTATATATATAATGATATTATTTCAAATATCCGCACTTGAGTTATAAACGTCTTTACTTAATATTCATAGTTTTAGTTTATAATAATTGCATTGTGGGATATCAATTTAATTATATTCTCTATTCAAAACTAAAAAAGCCAATTATTCAAGCGTATGTAATAACTTAATAAGTAAAATTACTAATTATGTGTCATAGGTATGTTCTACGCAGTACATGTATAAACAAGACAGTAAAGATTTAAATCTTTACAAACGTATGATATTAACATTAGTTTTGAGCAAGTAAATTCTAGTGCAGATTTTGTTAGCGATTCCGAACTGCTGAACATCTAAAATCTAAGTAAAAATCATTACCGCGAGACCAAAACGGGTAAAAATATTCTTTTTATTGTAGCAAGTGTTTTTTTGTTGTTGAATTTTAAGGATTTGCTGCTGCACTCAAAATTATCTTTTACTAAATTAAAATATTTATTTCTATGTAAATATATCAATTTATTAAAAGTAGTTGATTATTTTTTTAAATAAAAATTTTGCAAAATAAAATGTCCAATTATCACAAACTATAATTTATTTTGAGCCAGATACTTCCGATCACAGGAAATTTTTTATGTATAAACGTAGTCAGGTGCTACCGGAATATATGGCCAACGAAACTGATACTACGGCAAAATTATGGAATAAATCTTGTCGGATATTAGTAAAAAAAATTACACAAATCTCATGAATAATTAATAAAACAAAGAGAGCATACAGAATATTAAACTATCATTAATTATTCATGAGATTTATAGCAAGATTAATAAAAGTTATGTAAATTCGCGATTTATTTATTGTTGTTCATCACTATAGTGATGAATAATAGATAAATTTATAGCAAAATTAATAAAACTGTTCGGATAATAGATTAATGATTAATTATCCGAACAAAATTGTTCGGATAGCGAATGTACGGTTAGAATCTCTCGAGCCTTCATCTTCCACTATCATTAACAATAGTGATGAACATCATAAGTTTTGATTTTCAAATCAGAAGCATGAGCGCCAAAACTTACGACGCTTCCTGCATGTATAAAACCCATGTGCTCAACTCGGGGCGGCTCAGAAAATTGAGGCCTTGGGCAAAACTTAATAAAGAGGACTAGAATTTTAAATTTTAAATCATTAAAAAAGAGATTTTATATTATATATTATATCATTAAACAAAATTTATACAATATTCAAATATCATAAATTAAAATAATATAAAAGATTCACTTTTACATAGATAAATTAAAACCAAACAATTACATAGACTATATTATAGCAAGTAATACAAGTCTTCATTTCAAATGTCATTTTTTCAAGATATCCTCGTTTAGATTCTTTTTTTCTTCTGTTTTTAGAAGAATAATATTTATTATCTTTAATGTTTTTTATTGTCATCAAAAAATAAAAATGACGTATAAATATTATCTATACATTTAACCTTTTATAAAAATTATATATTATCCTAAAATATTTTAAAGAAAGTTTAAAATTTTAAATTAAAAATTGTATAAGACATGTGTATTATATATACAACACATTATATATTTTGGGACCTTAGGCTATTGCCTACCTGGGCTAATGGAAGAACCGGCCATGCCCAACGTGAAATTGTTTTATATATTCTATTAACGGCAGCCACAATTCAGTTTGCCCAAAACATATGTATTTGTTATATGTATGTATATGTGAGTAAAGGAGATAAAGAGAAAGAGAGAGTATATCTCCACACCTATGACAAGTAGGTCTTTTCCTTATATATTTGTATGTTCCCTAATTTGTAATTATATGTTACAAATCTCTAAAAGATATTATATAAATATATGTATATATATATATATATATATATATATATATATATATATATATTTTAGAGCCCTATTATTATCATTTAATAAAATATTAAATAATAATAATATTTACTCATAGATATATAGATACACATATAAATAATTATTTTAATATTTAAAGCCAAATAATATATTTCTTTCTCAGTTCAAGACCCTGAACATGCTCCTCTAAGATCCTAAAACAATCTTGAAACAATCTGTTCCATATTAAAGGTCTGAACCTACTTTTTAAAACCCGTAAAAAACCTTTTAAGGTCCTGAAAAAATCTGCTAAAAACATTTAAAATTTAATGCGGGACAACCCACATTCAAGTATGCCACTTGATTCTTATTTTACTATGAATTACACTAAAAAAATGATTTAGATCCATAACCGATAATTCAAATCCTTATAACAAGAATAAATTATCAATCATTAATTTATGGAAATTTCATGAACAGCCTACAAAGATCAGGCCTCAATTTTCCATTTTCTAACAAAATGTGCCATTTTCAATATTGTGTTCAACTCGTGCTAGAAAAGAAACAGAGCCCAAATAATATTCATGAAAGATGAATCATAAGTACTTTTTTTTAATTTATATCCTTCTATAAAAGTGGTACCCATTGATTATCTCGTATTTTAATTCAAACAAATTCATTTCATTATTCAATCAAATAACCAAACAATGAATAATCACACTCAAACCACATATCATGTTATCATGTTTCCTCATTTCAATCATATGCTACTCCCCAAATCAAACAATCTCTTAAATAATTTTAATAATAATATTAATTATATTATTATTATATGATATCAAAAATATAACCATATAATTTTAAATTGACACAAAATTAAAATTGAACTAACTTTTCAATCATTTTATTTTTAATACATAATTTTCTTTGTCAATAATAATATAATTATTTATTTCCATCCTTTTTCTTATACAACACCCTTAATTGGTTCTATATTTACCTATGACACTTTTTTTATTTGCATTTATTAAATTAAAGGAGTATGTTACATAATTGATACTATAGCATTATACATATAAGTTATATATATGATATAAAGTCCCCTAGCATTACATTGCATTGTCCATCCCTTTGACATTAGCATGCACAAACTTTATATGAACTGTATAGATGCTTCCAACAAAACTAAGATTAACCAAAACAAAATTAAGAAGGAAAAGCACAAACACGATTTTAGAGTTGTAAATATGTGGAAAATTGACAAATGAACCACTCTCCTCGTGGCTTAAGTAAACGTTTATAACTATTAACAGGTTTATGTAGAACCGTTCAATTCTCATCCAGTCGTCTCAAGCCTTATCCTCGACACGATTTGATTAATTTATTAGATTCTCATAATGGCTCAACTACCCAGATCTATGGTTCAACTACCCGGATATGGGTTTATTGAAATTATTTATTGTTTATCAATACGGTCTGTTCCGGCACGCACCATGCATCCTCGTTCTGTTTAATAATATTTGACGCTTAATTTTTTGACACATACTTTTAAGAATTATTATTATATGTATAATGCTTAATTTTTTAATTTTTTTTTGTGAATACAAATTTTAGTTTAATACTTTTATTCAAAAAAAAAATTAAAAATAATAATTTTAAACACGTAATCAAAACTCCTAAAAAATGTCAAAAAGTGAAACTCAAATAAAACGGAGTATAGTTTATCCACCAGAACCTTTTATATAATCGCACATGTTATATAATTTATTTCAGTGATTAAGCATGCACCACTCTGTATAATTAAAAAATCATACATGTTAAAAAATATATATATTTCAACTTATAAAATAAATCAAACGGACAACACAATCGAACTTGCATCAGTATACGTACACGTACTAGAACTTTTGTGGTAAAGATTTTTTTTTCTTTTTTCGGCCAAATTTGTGTAGACGTTTTTGATATCAAGATCCCATGAAGATTTTTATGGAAATGTTTTGTCAAAATCGGACAGCCACAATTCACGGCCACATCATTAAGGCCATGGCCATGCATGGAGCCTTTTATATCTTATCGTGTGAGCTAGTTATACCGCAAAAAATGGTCCCCCGACATATTATTCAGCTAATCAAACGTCCCGTTCTTACCAAAAAGGTGCACAAGACAACTAAGAAAGTAAATTATTGTAATGATTTTAACTTATATCCTGATGTGTACAGGTACAGATTTTCTCATGATTCAATAATGAAGAAATGAATTATTGGCCAAAATATCCATTATATTTATTGATTTTTTATATGTTCTGTATTAATTACTTAATTTTACTTTTACATAAAAATTCAATAATAAATTTCTATAAATTGTGAAAATTGTGAAACGTAATCAAATATGGTCAAAAATTAGATTAAAAAGAAACAAATTTAGATAATTTATATATTTTTAGGCGATCAACTCTTGTAGTGTTATATTTTGGGTTCTATTCTCCCTCAATCCTAAAATTATTAAAGAATAGGTATTATTTTATAAATTTATTAAAAAAATATATAATCAGAAATTTAATTAATTTGTTAAACAAATAGTAACTTAATTTATTTTAAACAATTTGAACTTTATGTATGTTACTGTTTTGTATAATTTTTTATTATTAATAATGATTGTAAGTATTTTTATGTATATATGTGTGCGCGCACATATATTATTGAATACAAAATTAATTTTTTATACAATTTATATAAAACAAAATTAATATAAAAAATGCATTTGATTAATAAATTATTTAAACAATTACTCCATGTTAATTTAATATTTTTATTAAATAAAAAATAAATAATTATTACCTATTTAAATTTAAATCATATTACCATAAAATTTTTATATTAAAATGTTGATATAATTTTATAAATAGAGATGAAAAATAAAATTTAATTAAATTCGTTATAGCTATGACACAATTATGTGAAAATCGTTAATACAGTATAATGCTATACAACTGTCGCTTTGTCAGCCCATGCCATGCTGGGGCGGATACACAGTGACTTCAGGGGGTGAAGAGGACCCCACTGAAATTGGGCTTTAAGTTAACATATATTATACTTACATTAAAAGGAACCCACTCAAATATATGAGGGAACCCACTCACTTTAGGAACTCACTAGTACAATACACTATAATTATAGCCCAAATTAAAGTTCAAGCTCAAAATTAAATTAAAACATGACCCATTACTTCTTGTCCCAAATTGAAAAACACTCGTTGTCTCTACTCGCTCTCTCTACTGTGTTGCTGCATTTCTCTCTCTCAATCTCCTACCTTCGCACAACGGCACAATCGCACTCCGTTATTGCCTGTTAGTTGCTTTAGTTGCTTGCCTGCTTACAACTTGCCTTCGAGCTTCTACTACCGGTTAGTTACTTTATTCAATTTGGTATTGTGTATTTTATTAGTAAATTACATGGTCATGAATTTGGTAGTGTTAGTATATTTTGTCAGTGGTTAATTTGTTACTTTGGAGTAAATTACTTATGAATTTAGGATATTTTATATGAATTTAGGTTATACAAATTGTTTATGTAAATCGGTAAATGGATAATGGTAGTTATTCACTTAGTTTCTTAGTCAATGGTTAATTAATTATTGTTATTATTGTTTGCAATTAACATATATAACATGAAAAGATATTTCTCAAGAATAAATGTTTCTCAACCACCTGAACCTCCGGTCTCGGAACCATCTGTTGAGCAACCATTGAGAATAAATATTTTTCAATCTAGTACTACATCTTTAATGCCTAAATTAATTGATTTGAAAAAACTTTCTCCGGATCCTTGTGAAAGAAATTTTTTTTCAGATTATTATCCTAATCAAAGAGATGAAATAAGGCGGACATACTTGATGAAAGGATCTTGTCAACCACGTGGTCATGAATTTACATATACAATGACAGGGGTAAACAAAGACGCTTGACCACTACATGGTTCGATCAATATAGTGGTTGGTTGGAGTATAGTGTAAAAGCCGATAAAGTCTTTTGTTTGTGTTGTTACTTATTTAGTGATCACGTTGGAAGACAAGGAAGGGGTGATGCATTTGTGGTGGAAGATTTTTGTAGTTGGAATAAAATGGAAAGACTTAGAATTCATGTTGGTGATGTTAGTAGTTCACATAATAACACAGTTAAAAAATGTGATGATCTAATGAGGCAAGACCAATATATTGCAGTTGCAATACAAAAGCAAAGTGATATTATAAAGAATGAGTATCGAATTTGATTGAATGCTTCAATCGATGTTTTAGATATTTTTTGAATGGTTCATTACCATTCTGTGGTCATGACGAGTCAGAAAACTCTCTTCATAGAGGATAATTTTTAGAAATGATAAAATACACTTAAAATCAAAATGAAAGTGTCTGTAAGGTTACATTAAAAAAATATTCCGGGTAACAGTCAAATGGTGTCTCCTAGCATCCAGAAAGATATTTTTCATTGCTTTGCATAAGAAATACTCAAATCTATTCTTGCTGAAATTGGTGATGACGTGTTTGCTTTGTTAATTGATGAGTCTAGTGATGTATCTAAAAAGGAACAAACGGCTGTTGTTTTGAGATATGTTGATGTTGCACATGGAATGGTTAAAAAGAGGTTTGTTGGTCTTATTCATGTAAAGGAGACATCTTCTTTAACTCTAAAATCTACTATTGATTGCTTATTTACTGAATATTGTTTGAGTTTGAAATAGATTAGAGGGCAAGGTTATGATGGTGCAGACAATATTCATGGTGAGTTTAATGGGTTAAAAGCTCTAATCATGAGAGAAAACAACTCAGCATATTATGTACATTGTTTTGTTCACCAACTTCAGTTAGTTGTTGTGGCAATTGCAAAAAAATACTTTGTTGTTGGAGATTTCTTTGACATGATAGCGGTCTTGATAAATGTGGTTGGTGGTTCTTGCAAACGAACAGATATGATTCGAGATAGACAAAAAGAGAGGTTATTAAAAGAGATAGGTCATGGTGAAATTGAAACTGGAAGTGGGTTGAATCAAGAGTTTTCTCTAATTAGAGCCGGAGATACACGTTGGAGTTTCCATTACAAAACACTTATGCGTTTAATTGATTTGTATCCAACTATTATGGAAGATCTTAGGTTTGTTGAAAAGGAGGGTGAAAAGGATTTGCAACAACGTCAAACAAATGGTCTTTAAATATATTTCACATCTTTTAATTTTGTTTTCTATTTGCACTTGATGTTGCACATATTTGGACTCACTGAATCTCTAACAAAAACTCTATAAAAAAGATCAAGATATCTTGAATGCCATGTCAATGGTGAAATCAACTAAGCGACAATTGCAGAAGTTTAGGCTTGATGGATGAGATCCCCTTTTGAAGAAGATTTTTACATTTTGTGATAAACATGACATTGAAAATTTGGACATGATGAAGCCTTATATTAATCCAAAAAATTGACGACAAAGAACCGGAATCACATATGAGCATTTTTATTCTTTTAAATGTTTTAATGTTGTTGTGGATATGCAAATTGCAGAGTTTAATGATCGTTTTAATGAGGTCAACTCTGAATTGCTCATCTGTATGGCTGCTTTGGATCCACGTGATTCGTTTGGTGCATTTGACCCGTTACAGTTGATGAGGCTAACTGGATTATATCCCGATGATTTTGGTTCTACGGAGAGGATGACTTTTGAGCATGAACTTATCATCTATATTAATAATGTGAAAGACGATGAAAAATTTGCACATTTGAATGGCATTGGAGATCTTGTTAGAGTGATGGTGCAAACCAAAAAGCATCTTTCTTATCCTTTAGTCTATCAATTGTTAAAACTTGCATTGGTTTTGTCGGTTGTAACCGCAATAGTGGAGAAGTGTTTTTGTACAATGAAGCTAGAGAAGTCGGATTTGCGCAATCGAATTGGTGATGAATTCTTAAGTGATTGTCGATTATAGAAAAAGAAGAGCTCGCCAATGTTACTAATGAAGCTGTAGTAAATCATTTTCAAAAGATAAAAACTCGTAGGGAGCAAATTTAGAATGTAAAACATTTCTTATTTATATTAAGATTGTACTTTTTAAATTATTATTGTATTTTATTATTATTATATAAGAAACACACTGAAATAAATTCTTGATTCCGTCACTCCTTGATTGGGCTATTGGAAATTCATCATGTTTGGAGGCAAAAACCAATTCTACAACTTATTTATGTCAAAAGAATAGTGTATGCTATGACTCTGACAATGGTCCAGGCTATATCTGTGAATGTTCAGAAGGTTACTCCGGGAATCCATATCTTGAAGCTGGGTGTAAAGGTAATAAATATGAACATTTTACTCTGGTGTGATTAGGTTATTTCCCTTTAAGTTTATGTTAGTAGTAAGTGATATGTTTACCGACTAATATATGTAAAATCGGGTCCTTGTAAACTGCCTACATATCTCAAGAGTGTTTGAGAATCAAATCAAAAAACGTAGTTCTAATGTTGAGGGATTAGACCATTTATATAGGCGCACGAGAGTCTAAGAGTTAGATTAGAATTGGAAGACTTGGTGACCAAGTCTCCTAGTTACAAGGTTATTGGAACCTTCTAGGAATGAGAGTCATTGATAGACTCTTGCAGATGAGGTCTTATCCTTGTGATAGGATTCTAGAACCTTCCACAGATGAGGGGCCTCGTAGGACTCTTCAGACCTTTAATCGAGCTTTTATTAATTAATTACGAAATAAATTAATAATAAAGGTTTAATGGGCTCAGGGCTCTAACAGAGTTCGACTTACAAATCCAGTTGATCCTAAATTTATTATTCCTTGTCCGTTTTAAGGGACCCAAGCCTTTGGAACACACTAGGTTTAAATAAATGAAATAATAAATATTGTATTTATTATTTCGTTAGGGTTATTTTGTGCCCATATCAGATTTAATTATATATATATATATATATATATATATTTTTTTTTTATTATTAACAATGATTTTAATTGTTTTTATATATATACGTGTTCACACACATATAATATTGAACACAAAATTAAATTTTTATACAATTTATATAAAACAAAACTACTAAAAAAATACATTTGCTTGATAATTTATTTAAACAATTACTCCATGTTAATTTAATTTTTTATTTAAATAAAAAATATAAGTAAATAATTGTTACCCATTTAAATTTAATCGTATTATCATAAACTTTTTATATTCAAAAGTTGATCTGTTATTTATTTCAAAATCGACACCTAGCACCACCACCTCGACTTGCAACAAAACGACACTGGGAAAATAAAAAAAAGGTGGATGTATTATTATTAGAGACGACAAAACACCCTTGACTTGTGCTTTTTTTATATTCGTTTTTCTTTTGGATTCTGTGGTTGTATGCACTAGTTTCTCAGTTTATTCCTAAAATAATGCATTGCCGTGTCACTATGTCAGTAATATTATATTGTGTTGGTATTATCTGATTTTCTTATTTGTACTGAAATATGAGAATCCTGAATTATTTTTTCAGAGGACAGGCATGTGTTTTTGTTTTCAAAAAGGGTGAAACAGTTTTTGTGTTAATAACAAAAAACAAGAAATCGGGTACGAGTGACAATATACAATAAATGAAACAAACAAATTAATGATGAATAATATTAAAATCTGAATTTAGCATGAAATTGTGTTCTTAAATAAACTATTACTAAAATAACAAGACAAAGAAAGAAGTGTTTTTTTTATGCAGTTGAGTTTTTGTTACGAAACCCTAATATATATATATATATATATATATATATATATATATATATTATATGTATTTATATAAACTCAAACGTAAAACATGTGCGCTACCCTTTGCAATTAATTGATTAATTAAATCAGTTGTTAATTAATCCATAACTAAATGGAATCAGTTGTTAATATAAAAAATGTAATCAATGTTATTAGAAAAAACAACTCCAAAGATTTGTTACTTTACTGGTACAAATAATATAAAAAAATGTAACCAATGTTATTAGAAAAAACAACCCCAAAGATTTGTTAATTTTACTACTTTTTAGGATAAAAATCGGCTCCATCTTTGATTTGAGATATTGACAAGGTAAGTGAATCGCTAGGCATATGAGTATAAGATGAAATTTTATATTTCATTTTAAATAAGCAGAGCAATAGAAATTTCATCTAATTTTGGTTAATCGATCTAGGCCAGTGGTAAATCTAAGTCAAGATATCCCTTTGAAACATTTTGATAGTGTTCCTAGGTGAGAATTCAAATAATGACTCATGCACGTACATGGAAGGACATATATGTAAAAAGTTCAAAGAGATTTGAAGAAGTCTCGAATTTTTACTCAAAATCACATGATCTACACCATAAATTTGTAAAAATTCAGTGCATAGATTCTCAATGATTCTAAATTCTCCTTGAAGCCAAGAACTAATCAAATAACTCCATTAATACCGAGTATTTTGAGAAACAGTAAATTCGTGTAGTTTTGATTGTTGTCCAAAATAAACGGTACGGGAACACAATTTAGCCTCGTTTTTTTACAAGATTCTTTCCCACGTGATATAATTCAATGCACTTAATGCATTAATTGTAGCAGCATTCTTATCCATCCTTTGATTTTTAAAATTTTTACTACTAAACCCTAGAAGATGGGATTGTTTATACCATCTGAAACCCCTATAAATATCGGACTTTGTAGTGCAACAAAACCAAGCCACAAAGTAAGGAAGTCAAAATGAAGGCTCCTTCAACTTCTTCAGCACTTGCTTTCCTCTTCATTTTTTCACTTGTCACAATCTCATCTTCTTTCCCACTGCCAGACTTTCAAAACCCTGATGGTTTCATAAGATGCCTTAAAAGCTCCTCCTCTGATCAAATTTCTCAACTCTTATACACACCTGATAATTCCTCATACAATGATGTGTACTCCTTCTCAGCTAGAAACCCTAGGTTTCTCGTATCGGATCGTCTTACTCCTGCTATCATTGTCACTCCTTCTGCCGAATCACAGGTCCAAGCTGTTGTGATTTGTGCTAAACAAAATAACATGCAAATTCGAACAAGAAGCGGTGGTCATGATTTTGAGGGTCTTTCTTTTAGTAGCACATATACACGAAAATTTGTGTTACTTGACATGATCAACCTCCGTTCTGTCATTGTAGACCCGGTGGCTAAGACAGCAATAGTACAAGCAGGAGCCACTCTTGGTGAGGTCTACTACTGGATATACCGAGCAAGTGGCACGCTTGCTTTTCCTGCTGGGGTTTGGTCTACAGTTGGTGCCACTGGACTTATATGTGGAGGTGGCTATGGTCCTTTGAGAAGAAAGTATGGTTTGGCAGCTGACAATGTGCTAGATGCCCGTATTGTTGATGTGTATGGAAATATTCTTGATAGAAAAGCAATGGGAGAAGATCTTTTCTGGGCAATTCGAGGTGGTAGCTGTTCTAGTTTCGGTGTCATTTTGTCTTGGAAGCTTAATCTAGTTGATGTGCCAACTAAAGTTACTATCTTTACTGTGATGAGGCATCAGAATCAGACTGAAATTATGTATCCTTTCCAAACTATTGCCCCGGTTCTTCCAAATGAATTGGATATCAGGGTTCACATGAGTACAGTTAAAAGTAACTTAAGTACTCGTGCGGATGGTTTAGTAGTTCAACTTGCCTTTACTGGTGCATACCTTGGTACAGCTGATGACCTGATCACCATTTTCAATTCGAGGCTTCCTCAACTAGGCATG
The DNA here is from genome assembly GCA_028671895.1 of Oenanthe sinensis. NCBI lineage: Eukaryota > Viridiplantae > Streptophyta > Magnoliopsida > Apiales > Apiaceae > Oenanthe > Oenanthe sinensis. The sequence goes on from CM053801.1 coordinate 21,580,886, forward strand.
CAAAGATCCGAACTCGTGGAAGTTCCTTGGATCGAAGCTTTGATGCAGTCCTCGTTTTTCCCCCTTTTCTCCTCCAACTACACTCCCGAGGATTTCCTTGACCGCACATTTTTATATGATATTCCTACCAAAGCAAAGTCCGACTTTGTGAGATCACCAATGTCTGTGCCCGGGTTAAATGGCTACTGGGACAAGCTTCTCGAAGTCGGTGAAGGGGAGGCAACCGTTATCTTCACTCCATATGGAGGAGTTTTGGACAACTATCCCGAATCATCCCTTCCATTTCCCAATAGAGCCGGAACATTGTTCATGATATACGCAAGGGTGCTTTGGGTAGGGAACACTACCCAGAAATTGGAATGGATAAGAAGCTTACATGACTACTTGACTCCATATGTTTCAAGTAACCCGCGAAGAGCTTATTATAACTACGATGATCTTGATTTGGGTTCCAATCCTGCCACTGGCATTATCAGCAACATAGCTGCACGTAAATGGGGGAGTAGCTACTTTAATAACAACTTTAACAGGTTGATTGCAATAAAAACCCTGGTTGATCCTCTCAACTTTTTCAGGCATGAGCAAACCGTCCCTCCATTTTCGCTCATACAAGACATGTGATCAAGTCAGCTAGGCATGAGCTGAATTGCTTGTTTGAATCCCTCAATAATATACTGCATGGCTAGCTAGATCGTTTATTACTTTTGTTTGAGTTGGATCTCTGAGTTTTCCGATTATCCATCTGTTTAATCTTGCCAAAGGTTTGCTTAAGGCATGTACTCTGCAGTTTCAAATAATGTAATTTTCTCATGTCCTGGGATCAATAAATTATAAATATGAAAACAAGCTATGTATATTACAATCTTGTCGTCACCGGTGTAGTAATCTAGTAATTAAAAAACTCATGATTAGAACCGTTGTTGTATTGGTTGCACCTAGTCATGTACAAAACCAAATAGCATAAAAATATAAGGAGCTGAACATAACAGATGAAAGTGATACTAAAAAAATAATTTGCCAGATTTCATGATTAAATAATAAGTTTATAACAATTTCAAAATTATAAAACTATGATGGGTCTTTCTAGTGGCCTCTAACAATTACTTAATAAATTTCCAGGTTGTGTCAGAAAATAAGCCATTTACCCCTTGGCTATCTCATTATGCATGATACAACATTTTTTTTGTCAGAGCATGATACAGCATTTTAAATGTAAAGATATTTAAATTTTAATGAACACAGTACGGAAGAGTTGGAGATATTTTTGTTGGTGAGCTTTTACGAAATTTTCCAAATATAACAAAGTTTATGATATTGCAATTATACCCGTTAGTCTCCCCCTTTAAGGTGTTTGTAAGTTAAAAAATATATACATTTTTTAACTTATAATTTACAAGCCAAACCGGGACGTTATTGCAATATATTTTCGTTTATCATAAATGTCCAACTACTACTACTCTTCGTTCCCACCTTGCTGCATTTAGGGGTGTCCGCAGTTCGATTTGGGCAGGTTATAAGCAATAACCTGACCCAATCCATTTAATTTGGGTTTATAAAATTTTAACTCATTATAAAAAAAAACAATCTTATAACCCAACCTTACTAACTATGCTAAGGGTCGGGTCGGGTTGGTTCGGGATGAACGAGTTAAATATAAGATAAAAGTATTTAAAAATAAAAATTGAAACTTGATAATAAAACTCCGATAGTTTAATAGTTTACATTTCTTAACCAAAATGTTACAACTTTAAATAAATTAAAAAACAAACAATATTAGAAAGTGATTATTAACAAAAAAATAATTAACAATATTAGTAAGTTGATATGCACAATCTTAGCAAATGATACGAATTAACCATAGCAAGTGAGAAACAAAATAGAGAGATAAAAGTACATAATAATCCATTATATATACATATATGAACATAAAAATACAAATATAATATATAAATTAAGAAGAGACCTATTTGTATGTTGGGCAGGTTATAAGCAATAACCTGACCCAATCCATTTAATTTGGGTTTATAAAATTTTAATCCATTATAAAAAAAATTATCTTATAACCCAACCTTACTAACTATGCTAAGGGTCGGGTCGGGTTGGTTCGGGATGAACGGGTTATATATAAGATAAAAGTATTTAAAAATAAAAATTGAAACTTGATAATAAAACTCCGATAGTTCAATAGTTTACATTTCTTAACCAAAATGTTACAACTTTAAATAAATTAAAAAACAAACAATATTAGAAAGTGATTATTAACAAAAAAATAATTAACAATATTAGTAAGTTGATATGCACAATCTTAGCAAATGATACGAATTAACCATATTAGCAAGTGAGAAACAAAATAGAGAGATAAAAGTACATAATAATCCATTATATATACATATATGAACATAAAAATACAAATATAATATATAAATTAAGAAGAGACCTATTTGTATGTTGGATCGGGTTGGGTTGAATTAAAATTATTAAAACCCTAACCCAACTCATTTAATTCGGTTTTAATAATTTTTAACCCAATCAAAGTTCAGTTTAGATAAATTTGGGTTTGGTCGGCTAAAAATAGGATCGGTTTGAGCGGTTTAATCGGGTTATGGGCACCCCTAGCTCCATTCCACGTTGATAATTACGTATCCCCTCCCCCTCCCCCGTTTTCTTTTTTCGTATAAATTTTGTTTTTCAATACATAGCATTCTTTTCTTTCAAAATAAAATTATATTTTTATTATAATCTGACTATTTTAAAATTTAATTGTATTTTTATTGCTCAATATAATAATTAAAGTTATATATAAGAAAATTTTGTTAAAGTAACACTTCTTTAATATGTATAATTTCTCTAAAAAGATATTCCCTTTATTTTCAAATAATTAACGTTTAAACTCCTTTTTTCCTTATAATTAAAATTAATTTTTTTATAAAATAAAATATTCAACTAACATATTAATTTATAAAAAATAATAATTGTAATTATATAATTAAAAAATTTTAAACAGGCATATTTTTTTTAAAAAAAATAACAATAGAAAGTATTCTAATTTTTAAGTACCTAAAAAGGGGATGGGGTATGGAGGAGTATTTACTTCCGATACCATATACAAGTTTCGGGTTGTGTTAAAAAAATGTGAATCTGATTTAGTCGGTGAAAACACGGAACACAGAATAATCGGATAAATCGTGAATTAATCGGAATGACTAATTAAATAATCAAAATTTAATCAGTTGCGGAATATGGATCATTAATCCCTGATTTTTAGAATGGTTTTGTGTAGTTGGCTATTTAAACTTAAATGCGTGCTTGATTTCAACTTATATATATAATATATACTAGCTTATATCCCATGCGATGCACAGATGAATTTTTTTAATTTTTTAATATTTTTATTTTAATATTTTTTAATGATTTGAATTTATTTGTATTTGTATAATAATAATTTAAATTTTATTTAATATTATATGTATATGTTTTTATATAATTTATTTGTATTTATATTTTAATAAGATAATTTTTATTTGTTTTGTATAGAGATATATTTTACTTAGGAGATTAATGTGAGATATTTTAGTTAGAAGATTAATATGAGATTGTATTTTAGTAGTAATGTTTATATTCTTTAGAATTATAATGTTTATGAGTTGTTTGCATAAAAGGAGGATTATTGGTGTTAGAATTGTATGTATGATTATATTATTTTAAGATTATATTTTATTAAAATTCAACGGTTAAGATTATTTCTATGGTTCACTTAAAAATGGACGGTCAAGATCTTTTCTATGGTTCACCTAGTACCATACCGACCAAAACTTTTAATTTTTCGTCTTTAATAATATAGTACAGATTGTCTATACTCTATATATTGATCCCCTTTCCAAAAAATAAAATACGTACTCCGTATACAGTATTGGCAATCAGTAAATCAAAACTAGTTTGGGTGCTATATCTGAATTGTAAAAGCTCAAAAAAGCCCAAAAAATAAAATACTTACGGATATACCGCCAGTCAATTGGAACTTAAATGTCGTTTTATTAAAATTTTATAAGTTTCATAAAAATCTGTGATAAAATTAATGTCAGTCCCAAATTATTTTTAGTATCATCTTACCCAAATCTATAAAATATTACTCTCTTTCGTCCTAAATAATAGTCTTTTAATTTTTTAACACACATATTTAGTAGTAAAAAACATGTAATTATAATTAATATTAACTTTAAATTTTTATATCACATAAAAATTTAAATTCTAAATTTTTATTTGACATAATTTTTTTTTTAATTTTTGTTAAATATATGTATGTGTTTTTTACTTCTAAATATGCGTGTGAAAAAGTCAAAAAACTATTACACAAATATTACACAAGCCATCTAAATTACACAATATTATTTGTCCAATATTATAGTTCACGAATATTGTAAAATTATGAAATTTCTTAAAATTGTTGGAAAACAGTTTTTGTGAAAGTAAACTATTTATTAAAAAGACTTATATTTAACTGTAAATTCTGGATTTTAACGATCACATATAACAATAAGCTGCTAGATTGTTATAGCCTGATGTTTATCATATATTTTAATAATAGCTTCCCATATTATATTGTGCTAACATATTTTACATGAATTATAACATATCAGCATAATACCTTAATAGCAAGTTGTTATAATAACATTAAGTCGTTACGATAAAATAACTTGTTATGCTGGAGACCAAGAGAAAAACAAACTCTTATTCAAATTTTAAGGAATAGATATAGGATTCAAATTGAATAGGATTCTAATCATGTGAATATATATATCTATATAATACATTTTTAGAGTTAAATTTAATGAGATACTCATAAATGAAATATAAATTAGAGACCTATGTATAATATATAATAAACAGAATATAATATAAACATATATGTTCTCTAATTAGTATTTCATATAAAGTTCTCCATAAATTTTTTGCTTACGTTTTTAATATATATCAAGTTCAATATCTTTTATTAAAACGTATTCCTATTTTAAAGGAGATAGTTACATTCAATTTAAACTTGTTTTAAGTAACAACTACTTATTTATATCTCTTGAACGTTTTTATTAATCTTCTCTCCTATAATTATGTCTTAATTTGAATTAGATCTATTTCACAACGATATATCTTATATCTAATTCAAACTAGTCGTTTGTTGTATCTTGTATATGATATGGGCTAAGCTTTCGAACTGATTTAACAATATTACAACTCATCTTTAGGTTCTTGAAAAACTTTTTATTATATTCTTTAAACTCAAGTTTGATGTATATTATATACGCGCTATATAAAGAATACATTTGAGTTGTAATCTTTCTAGCTGCATTCTTATTATATTGTTTAAAGTATATTGAGAGTTACTAAAAAGTGACAAAGGAGTCTAGATTAATAAGAATTAATTGCAAAATGCATCCGGTTAGTTTGGGCAAATATATTTTTAATCTAATACTTTAGATAATTGCATTGTGCATCCCGTAACTATTTTGGACGCTGCACTTTATATCCTTTCCGTTAAAATATTCGGGATAGTTTAAGAAATTAAAAATATTTAATTAAAATTAGAACTTTATTTAAGTTTTTTGACAATCTAAACGATATTTTTTAGAAAAATTAAAAAAAAGAAAGTTATAGAGGATGAAAATATCTTTCTAAAACAATAAGTTTCAAAATTTTCATAATCTTTTTTATAATTTTTTAAAATAAATTTCAAAATCAGTAATCTTGTAAAATTCATAATAAATTCAATTCAGTTCGGATTTCGATGAATTTTGATAATTCGAAAATTATTTTTAATTGTTTATAACTTTCATTCATGAAGTTTCCTCATATTATGTTTCGAACTATTCTCAAAATAATAAAAAATATTTAGAACAAATTTTCTAATTTACAAATTCATTAAGCGTTGTTTTATTTAAGTACCCTGAAAATTTTGAATCTTATTGTTTTGAAAAGTCATTTTCGTTTTCTACAACTTTCATTTTTTAAATCTTTCTAGAAAATATCGTTTAAAGGATAAAAAAGAATTTACAAATTCATTAAGCGTAGGTTTTATTTATTTCTAATGTCGTTATAATCCTAAAAAATTTGAGCTTTATTTTTTTGAAAAATCTTTTTATCCTTTAGAAATTTCATTTTTTAAATTTTTCCAAAAATAATCGTTTAGAGGGTCAAAAACCTTAAATAAAGGTCTAAATATAATTAAATATTTTAATTTTCTAAACTATCCCTAGCATTTTAACGGAAAGAGTGCAAAGTGCGCCCAAAATAATTGTGGGATGAACAATACAATTATCTAAAATATTGGACTAAAAATAGATTTACCCAAACCAAAGTGATACATTTTGCAATTACCTCCCAATTTGATTTCGATTGTTGGAACCATTTTTCCACGCTTTTCATGAAATTTTTGTGAATCCAGGGTTAGGGTTGGTTAAAAAGTACCGAAAGATGTTTCTCGAGCAATCCCATATTAGGACCAAAACCCAAATATAATTGTACATACAAACACAAAATATATAATACTCTTTCCGTTTCATATTAGCACCCACTTTCAGAAAAAAATTGTTCTCAAATAATTGTCCACTTCAACTTTTATTATAAAATTTAATATAATTCATATTTTCAAAATCAACTCTAATACGTATATCTCTAATTTATATTTTCAAAATTAACTCCATGTCATATATTATATCTATTCAATAAAATAAATATAAGTACAATAAATTAATAATAAATCTTCTTAATATGTCTTATTTATCGAAAGTATACTGCGGATATGAAAAGAGGAGTATCACCAGAAAAAAACTAAAAATAATCCATCACAAGTCACAATCCCCCTCCTCTTCACTCATTGATATAATCCACAACGATTCCATCTTTCACAATATACTGTAAATAATATATATACATTGATATGGTGGCATGGCATTAAGTTGTTGTTTGTCATGCCACTTTGTTTTAATCAACACAAACCCTTCCCTTCTTTCTTCCCTCAAATTCAAGAACGGTAAGAAGCTTTGGAGCACAGAGAATGGGTCATCTCAACGACGTCGTTTTGAGTTTGTTGTCAGTGCTCAGCTCACCAATCACTTCTCTGCTACTGTTGGGTTAGACTCCAAGGTTGTTTTTCTTCTTTATTTCACTTTTAATTTCAACTACACTCTTTTTTTTATCTGGGTCAATTTAATTTTTTGTTTTTGTTGATAATCGGAATACTAATCATACTCTTCTATGATATAGTTTGTTGGTTGCTCAGTTTGTGTAGAGAGAAATGTAAGAAATATATGATTTTTAAGGAATAAGGTATATTTGGTGCAAGTTTATTGAGTCTTTAAGTTGGATTGTGGGGAGTTTAAGGGAAAGATTATTACTTTTCGGGGTTGGTTATTACTCCCTGGGATTTCAATTTCGGGTTTTGGGTCTAGTTGGTAAATATGCCAATTTTGATAAAAATGAATAAGGCATAAGGAATACTTTTGTAATAAATGTGTTATGTAGATTTACTCTGTAAAGGTTTTTAATATCATACTTATGTTGACCGTAATACAGGAATCCAGAATACTATAATTTTACTCTTAGGCCATGTTTGTTTTATGGGATTATAATCCCGGGATTAGTATCCATGCATTATAATCCTTCACTATTATCCCCAAGTATTATAATCCTTTAAATTATCCAATACTATGTTTGTTTGGAAGGATTAAGTTTAGGAATGGATTATAATCCTTTAAATTATAATTTTATGTTTGTTTTGAGGGATAACATATGGATTGAACTATTATCCTTTAAATTTTCTAATCCTTTGTTTGTTTTACATTAGATTACAACGAAGGGATTATAATCCTTTAAAAAATGACTTGTTAGAGAGGATTAAATAATACCTCCTCTAACCAAGTATTAGAGAGGATTATAATCCTATCCCTTATTCCATAAAAACAAACAAGGGATTAATATTTTAAAGGATTATAATCCTTAATCTAATCCCAAATAAATTTTTACAAAACAAACATATGATTAAATTTTTTAAAGGATTATAGTCCTATCCCTATTTAATCCAATAAAACAAACATGGCCTTAGGGTTTCGATTGTTTGTTTTTTCTGAAAATGATTTAACCATACATCAAATCTAACTTGAGGATTGACTGCATCTTTTATTGAATTCATAAACTGTCATCAGTCCAATAATATATCACAGTTGCCGTGGATTGGTCCAGTTCCGGGAGATATAGCAGAAGTTGAGGCTTACTGTAGAATCTTTAGAGCTGCTGAACGTCTCCATAATGCATTTATGAAAACATTGTGCAATCCAGTAACTGGAGAATGTAGTGTTTCATATGGTTTTCCATCAGAAGATAAACCATTATTGGAAGATAAAATTGTGTCGGTTCTTGGTTGTATGATATGTCTTCTGAACAAAGGAAGGGAAGATCTTCTTTCTGGAAGATCATCTATGGCCGCATCATTTAGCATTTCTGATGTAGATATATCAGATGATAAGCTGCCACCACTTGCTAGTTTTAGGATCGAGATGAAAAGGTATTGTGAGAGCTTACATGTTGCTCTTGAAGACTATCTTACGCCTGATGATATTGAAAGAGTGGGTTTATGGAGAAAGCTACAAAGACTGAAAAATGTTTGCTATGATTCTGGTTATCCCCGACAGGATGGTTCACCATGTCATACATTGTTTGCCAACTGGAATCCAGTTTATTTATCCACTTTAAAAGAAGATATAGAATCTGAAGGTTCTGAGATTGCATTTTATAGAGGTAGCCAATTAACTGAAGAAAGTCTGAAGTGGCTCTTAGACAAAGAATTTAAAACAATTGTAGACCTCAGAGAAGAGGCCGTAAAGGATCATTTCTATCAAGCCGTGTTAGATGAAGCAGTTTTATCTCAGAAAGTCGAATTGGTTAAACTTCCAGTTGAAGTCGGGACTGTTCCTACAATGGAGCAGGTTCAAAAGTTTTCATCATTGGTGTCTGAATCAAGGAAAAAGCCCTTATATCTCCACAGTAAGGAAGGAGTTTGGAGAACTTCTGCTATGGTATCTAGATGGAGGCAATATATGACTCACTACAGCTCCCATTCTCCCGCTACTGAGGCAGTCTTATCCAGTGGCACTATGTCAGGTGATGTTACTGAAATTGAAAATCTGCAGATGTCATTAAAGTTAAAAGAAGATGCACTTGTTAATAAAAATTGGTCAGTGAAAGTTAATTCGAAGACAAGCAACAGTTCTATTGGAAAACTTCACAAAGAGGTCTCTCCAACTTCTGAAAAAAGAAACCACTCTGATAATGGGGAATCAAGTTTTCTTGACACCATCCCAGTCATGAAGACGTTTGATAACCAAAATGAATCGATGATTGACTCCTGCAGTGATGTAAAACCTTTTGACTCTCAGCTACCTCCTTCTAATGTTTTATCCAGAAAGTCAATGTCTCAGTTTTTCAGAAACAGAAAGATCTCACCAGCCAGATACTTCAATTATAAACGGAAAAGATATATGGATTTGCGTGGTTCAAGAGGGAATTATAACGGGACAATTTTCAGAACTGAAAATAGTCAAACCAATGCTGCACTAGTAAACCAGAAAAGAGGAAGTTCAAATGATTCAGCTGTTAGTAATATGAATCTTGTTACTAATGGGACTTACAAAGGAGTTGGTAATCATGCATATCAGTCCCCTGAGCCCAATTCAATTGCACCCGATGACAAACTATATACAAGGAAAACTGATGATCATATTAGAGTAACCAATGGGTTAGATGTAAGTAATATATCCCCAACTATGTCTTCTGATCAAAGGAATAAGACTGCAGGCACTGTGTCTTCCCAAAATGATGGATTGGAGCTTATTGAAGGAAATATGTGTGTCTCAGCAACAGGTGTCGTTAGAGTGCAGTCAAGAAAGAAAGCAGAGATGTTCTTGGTCCGTACAGATGGATTTACGTGCTCTAGAGAAAAGGTAACTGAGTCGTCCCTGGCCTTCACCCATCCTAGCACCCAGCAGCAGATGTTGATGTGGAAATCTACTCCAAAGACCGTATTATTACTTAAAAAGTTAGGTGAAGAGCTTATGGAAGAAGCTAAAGAGGTATTGCACCAAGATCATGGAAATAAATAAATAGGAAAATGTCTTCTTTGTGTTTGACTAATTTTGCGTGTTGCTGTGTTAATACTAGTTCTACATTTTGCACCATCCTCCATGCTATCTCGTGTTTTCCTCTCATTTTTGTTTTGGCGTTGGGGGAGGGGTGAAGGTTTAATAGTAAGATTTGCGACTGCAGTAGTTATCTAGTCTGCCTATGAAGGATTATGTACAGTCAGACTGTATTTAACAGTCACCTCATGTGCTCAGATTATGATTTCAACATAGTTTGGCCTTTTGAGCTTCCAAAAACAAAAGTTTGTAGCTGATGTATTTGTGTTAATAAATGGGTATTTGTTGTGGTTCAGGAAAGATATTTGATACCTATTTGTACGGTTCCAACCATTTTTTAACTATATCTTGCTAACCAGGTCTGGATTTATATTAGATTCCGGATAAAATAGAGAAAATAAGTGGATACATTTTAGTACGAGGTGATTTTCATGCTTTAAAGCACCAATACTGTCTTTGTATCGTGACGCCCTAAAGGTCAAGAATGATAATTACATCATACGCACATGTGTAGCATAGACTACAAAAACAGATTAGTGTGCAAAGAATTAGAAATTATCTTCAATTACGATTTAATCTTTTAAATAGTCATACTTTTATATATGATATAGGATAATAATCTCAGTGGAGAGTGTCCTCTTTTTTATTGTACTTTTTTCCATTTCTCTACGAGAGTCGATACGAGTTCAGGAATTTCGTGGTAATTGTTCAAGTGCCGATATAGGAGCACTGGACAGGGTAAGCTTGTGCTTCCATTTGTTTGGGGGGGGGGGGGATTGAATCGAGTTAGGGAAGGCGAATGAAACTAATATACATGTCTTTGTGATGAAATTTCCTGATGATTTGATTAGGAGAAAGATAATTAATTCTCAATAGGTAGGACTGAGCTTTAGTCTAACTTGCAGAATATAATGTGCTGTAGATTCCAGTGGTGTAAAATACGATAATGCAATACTAACTAATATGTATTATTATATGTTATCAAAAGAAGAGTCTTCTGTGGTTAGTAACTTAGTAAAGTGCAAGATGCCGTAGTACGTATCATTAGTTGATATTTTCTGTTGAAATGTTGCTGAACCAAATATTGTTGGCCTATGCTATCTGCTCCAGATAGATTATAGATAAGCGACCTCTTGCTTTATTTTGGGATTTGTGTTGCAACTTGATTATAATGTGTAAACCCTTATTTATGGCTTTGGTTGTATTTGGACCCAACCCTGAAGATTGATACTTGTTCCGCTCTTGGACGCATTATTTACTGTGTAGATAAATTTAAATTTCTGTTAGGCAGTTTTTATTATGCATAATTCCTATCCCACATCAACTAAGAGTCAGAGGTACATGTCACCTTTTAAATTAAGCTGCGGGTTCTCCCAAGTTAGGTGCAAAAGCATGTGTGTCGCTACAAAACAGACAATACATGCACATGAACCCAGGCTGTATGTGCCCCAAGCATCTTTCATGCCCTTGAACGGGGGTGGTAGGATGGAAACGGGTTGGTGCTGTTTGGGTTTTGCAATATCCAAATACTTTTGGGTTTTAAAAATAAAACCAAACCCAATCCATCAGGTTTTAGATTGGATTGGGTTTATACGAGATACCCGAAAAACATTTTTTTTTAAAAAAATGAGCTCAACATTTTTGTAGTGTAGTGTAAGCATGAGCTCTAGAACAGACAATTCTTTGTAAAGATACTCAAATATAACATTTTTGAGTGGTTATATTTTTATCATAAAACGAATCCACCTCACATTATGTTAACAACATTAAACAGACACATGCAAACTCTGTATGCTATTGTTTATTGTTTATGTTGACAGGACATCTTGCACATAATTGTTAGTTTTGGCGTGATTTGTTTACTTTTTTAGTTTGATCGCTTTAATGATTATTTAAATCATTATGGCTTGTCCAGTTGAACAAAATATTTGCGCAACTGCAGGTTGCCTCTTTCCTTTATCACCAAGAGAAAATGAATGTCCTTGTTGAGCCGGAGGTTCATGACATTTTTGCCAGAATTCCTGGTTTTGGATTTGTTCAAACCTTCTATAGCCATGATACCAGGTATCGATTGCTTTACAAAGAAAGAACATCATTCTCTACTACATTGTACACTATATTTTGCTTAGTGCTGACTTAAGCTGTTTTTCAAATGTAGTGATCTACATGAAAGAGTAGATTTTGTGGCATGCTTAGGAGGAGATGGGGTGATACTTCATGGATCAAATCTTTTTAGAGGTGCTGTTCCTCCATTTGTTTCATTTAATCTTGGGTCCCTCGGATTTCTCACTTCGCACATCGTAAGCTTGTCAACTCTAATTTGGAATTTATTTTTAACCCTTGCAATTGAATTTTTTGGCTTGGTTTTCGCTTCCCTTAGTCTTTTATTATTTTCCTCTACACAGTTTGCAGACTATAGGCAGGACTTGAAACAAGTCATTCATGGGAACAACACAATGGATGGTGTTTATATAACTCTTAGGTTGCGTCTTCGCTGTGAGATATTTCGAAACAATAAATCAGTGCCCGGGAAAGTATTTGATGTCCTCAATGAGATTGTGGTTGATCGTGGTTCAAATCCATATCTTTCCAAGATTGAATGTTATGAACATGACCGCCTAATAACTAAGGTGATGTAGAGCTTTATATATCTACATTTATTTCTAAGGGTATATAGTAATATAACAAACTTGTAAATGTTGATGAGAGGGTTGCTTAATGTTACAAATAAATTTTTGAAGGTGCAAGCTGATGGGGTCATAGTAGCCACACCGACTGGAAGTACAGCTTATTCTACAGCTGCAGGAGGCTCAATGGTAAGTTAGGCTTGTTTAGCTTCTTATATTCATATTGAAGCACAACTTTAATCAATGTAAGTAGGCCATCTGAACCCTGCATCATGAATTCATGACCATGGACCAGTTCTTTTGTCGCACCTGAATGAAACATATATTTTAATTTAATATGGGGATAGAAGAAAGTAGAGAGAAGATTCTCTGAGGATGGGACAGAGGGTCCTCAAGTTGTCACGAGTAGACCGAAGAGTATGTTGGTTTGTCGCTCATCTCTCTACTTCTAATTGGTGGATATAGTTCTCTATGATATAGATATAAATCTAAGTCGATTATCTTAGACAACTTGGAATTTGTTTCAGTTTCTAGCTGATCATGTTAAAAAGTTGAAATGAAAATATTGTGATCTTGTATATACCGTATCATTAGTAATAATGTGTGTGTTTTTGTCAAATAAAGCATGTTTGATAAATCTACCAATGGTCTTTGTATGCAGGTCCATCCTAATGTTCCCTGTATGCTCTTTACACCAATCTGCCCACACTCCCTCTCGTTTAGACCAGTTATACTTCCTGATTCTGCCCGACTCGAATTAAAGGTGCATTTTTCTTCTCATTTTCTCGTTTCTACATTTTTATCTGCTATACATGAAATAGCAAATCATCAACATCTATATTTGTACACGGTCAATGCGATCAGCATTTGCTGATTAACGTGTTTCTCTGGCATCATATCTAAACGGTTTAAAACATATATGCTGCTGAATGGTGTGTATATGCTAAAGTGACTTGCCACAAATCCAAATTTTTTATTAAACAAATTTTATTTTAAAAATCAATTCTGAATAGATTCCCAAAGATGCAAGAAGTAATGCCTGGGTCTCATTTGATGGAAAGAGAAGGCAACAACTTTCAAGAGGCGATTCAGTTCGAATAAGTATGAGTCAGCATCCACTTCCAACTGTAAACAAGCACGACCAAACTGGTGACTGGTTTCGTAGCTTGATTCGCTGCTTGAATTGGAATGAAAGGCTAGATCAGAAGGCCCTTTGAAGGACTCAAGAGTCCCCTATACAATATTGACTTGAGGTACATGTAAATTACTGTACATAATACAGAGAAAACATAGGTGACCCCTCATAGAAAAAATATATATCGTGTAATTTATCCCCATATTGGTTCCCCCATAAAAGAAGAAAACTAGAGTTGTTAGATTCATTAATCAATATAGCACGTAGTGCTGTGGTATCTTAACACGAAAGAGTGTAAAACAAAAAATAAGTTGTTGGTAACTCTGGTTAGCTGGCACGGGTGACATGAGCTTATGTCCTCGTTATATGGCCGCGTGAAATTTGTTGACAATTTACACTTGCTCATTTATGAGGTTGCAAGTCAAATTATTCAAAAAATAAATAAAATAATTGAGACATATTGGACTCCAAATAAGTCTTAATTTCCACTGTCCGCTTTGAGCATCTGCTGCACCGATTTGTAATTAAACATTTTTAAAAGAGCTCATATTAATAAAATTTATTGATTTCTTATATATAAATGTACAAAAAAAACTTTCACTTGTTTATTTGATGCGGGATTTGAGTTCACTCCATCCAACAATAAAAAATTATAAATTTGTACATCGTGAAAGAGGGTGGACATTTGTACATCGTGAAAGAGGGTGGACATTTTCCTCGGTTGTGACTAGAACTGATGAAATGAGTCTGGATTTAAAGAACCGAATCGAAATTTATGTAATCGAATTTGATTTAATATCCGAAATTAAATAATCCGATAAATATTTGAAAATTGATTTGATCCGAATCGAAAATTATCAGAACTGAAAATAATCCGAAATACTAGACTCGATAATGACTTGGAACTAATTAGAATCAAATATATAATCACCTGAACCGAATATGACTCAAAATACGAGATCTGATTAAATACAAATACGAATTATATCGAATTAGAAAAGAGATAATTGAATTTTAATCTAAATTTTTAGTTATATTTTAATGATATATAGTCTACAGTATTAACTCACTTTTTATTCACTAAATTAATCTATTTTAAGCAAAATTCATATTTAAAATAATTTTATATCAAAAAATTAAAATGGTTATACAATCAAGATTTTAAAAACTTATATTATTTTATATTAAAACTAATATATTTAATAATAACATGATTTTTTAAAGTTTCACAAATTAAAAACGGAAGTAGAAAGATAATAAATAAGTTATTATTTCAATAAATGTATTTAACAACTTTTATTTTAGTTTTACTATAATTAAAAACTAATTCAAAATTAATCCAGACTGTATTTTTCCGATCCGAATTTAATCTGAACCGAACTTAATCTTATATTTATCCGAAATTTAACTGATTTTAATTCAAACTAGATCCGACCCGAACAATATTCCAAGTATATCAGAATTAAAAGTTGATCCGATCCGATTATCCGAATTACCTGGCCTACTTGACAAACTGCTTAGTCCGTTCCAAGGGGTGCTAGTTGACAAACTGTTTATCAGATATAATCTACAATGATCCTTAGCAATTAATAGGATAATTGAGAATTGATGGAAATGATTAATCAAATGCATTAGAAGTTTTAACTTTAAAATTTTCAAATCTTTTTTATATCTTTCAGATATATTCATATCATTCAAATCTGTTTTAAATCTTTTAAATATGACGTTTTTGAACAATTTTAGTATCATATGTGATCCTCTGCGAGGTAGTGTCAATTTTATGGCGTTTTGACCATATATGATAGTTATTATATGTTGTTTGAATGATAATTTTGTATCATATTGGATGACTTTTCTTCATATATTAGGATACATATACATATATATATATATATATTATGATTTTATATTAGACATATTTTTGTGACTTATTATTTTATTCTTTTAATAATTTCAGTTGTGTTTTATAGCATTTTGTGGATTTGGATCGGATGATAGACATATTTGTTGATTGGAGTACGACGCATTAAGACTTTATTGTCTAAATTTTTGAGAATATTTCCATGTCCTTCGATTGGATGATAAGTTTTTTTAAATGAAACAAACTCTTTCCAGAGATATTGTATCCTAAAAAAAATGCATTAGAATAATTTAATACGTGAAGATAATTAAAGCATAGAATGCCGAGTCAGAAACAAAGGTGATAAATTGTGGGAAATAGAATGATGTACAACCCCGAAAGGCCCCTACAATTTTATATATAATCTATTAATCTCCTCACTGTTAGCAGCAGCTGACTTTTGAGATAAGTTACATTACTCGTCTCCTAGCTTAAAAATAAAAAAAATACTACTAAGATGGCTGAGGAGAGAGGTAGCATCGCCTTCTTTACAACTTACCGTCCCCCGGTGGCACTAGACATTTTCTCCACTTCATTTCCTGGATTCGACGATGAGCTTGCAATGAGTGACGGCGTATCATACAACTACAATGGCCATTCTATTCCACCTGCATCCCTCAAGATTATTCTCAGGCGTCCCTTTTTTGTTCACCAGGGGATTAAGGAGGCTGATGTTGATGCAGGCCTTGTGTCGGCTACGATATTTGTTTCTGAACGAGAGAGCCTGGAAACATTTCATATAGCTCTGGACTTTAAGGATGGTACAAAGCCTGGAGTCTTCAGTTTAGCTGATGTTTATGGTACATCAGACGGTGTTCGTATGGAAGATAGTGCTTGCATTGCTGGCCAGGACGGGGAGTATCTGGTTTACGTCTCCACCAAGGATCCTGCTAAGCGCCGTCGTCAGCCATGGACCGTTGTTTACAGAACTCATCTCGTAACGGGAATCACCCATCGCCTCACTCCCTCGCGTAAGTATAATTATATCTACTTGTAAGTTGTAACTTTATTTAGCCCTAACTTGTTTGACTTTGTTGATGATTGCTATATCCAACACCCCAATATTCTTATAATTTATTGTGAACACCAAATTAACCGAAAGATGGACCTCTATTATCCACTCTTTTGACTAAAAGATGGAAACAGTTCAGCTCCCTTTATGGTGTGACCTTGATAATTAACTATGGTTAACTAATACTATATTTTCTAGGAACAACTTACTGAATAGCAGAGGTTGAATTATATATTTACTAAATGAGAGGTTTATTCCACATACTGAATTTCCCTTTATGGTTTTGCTTCAACTTGTAGTTCAAGCTGATTTATGCCCCTCGGTTTCACCATGTGGAAAGAAGATAGCAGTGGCATCGTTCCAAAAAAAGGCGGGTTGGAATGGGGAGATAGAAGACCTACAGACGGACATTTTCGTGATGAATGTTGAGAAGCCTTACAATCGCCATTTGGTTGTCGATAATGGAGGCTGGCCGACATGGGGAAGTGACAATGTCATATTCTTCCACCGGAAGGTTGGAAATTTTTGGGGTGTCTTCCGTGCTGATATCAGAAATGGCCTCACATCAAACTGCATTCGTGTAACTCCAGACGAATTGGATGCAATTACTCCTGTAGCTATTGACGCCACTACTGTGGCAGTGGCAACTAATCGTCCATGTTCATATTTTAGCACTGATGTCCCTCATGCAAAAACAAAGTATCGTCACATTGAAATTTTTGATTCAACAAAAACCAAAGCACCGATTCAGATCACTGAAAAATATAGACCTACAGTTGATCATTTCAACCCCTTTGTGGTTATTGATGGTGAAAAGAAGCGCATTGGATATCATCGTTGCAAAAATGAACTTCTTAAGGTATGGTAATAATGATGAATAAATGTGTTTTTTTCATTTAGGACTTGTCAAATAACTAAACTCAAGATGATTGTTACTTATTCGATAAACAGAGCGGAGATGATTACATGGAAAAGCGATTCCATAAGGTAAATTCTCCACAGCAAGAAGTAGGATTGTTTAGATTGTCAGGAGCATTCCCAACATTTTCTAAAGACGGCAAAAAGCTTGCATATGTCGGCAATGATTTCAAAGATGTGTGGATAGTTGACGTTGAAGGATTGGGAAAACCACGTAAAGTTTTCCAGGTAAGACGCAAAAAACACAGAATCTCACACATTGCTGAGGAATCACTGACTCTCTGGATCCTTCCTATTAGAATTTCCTTGCAAACTTTCCCTTTTATTGATCGACTTCAATTAAATAACCCTATTTATTTGATAAATCTTCTATTTGTGATGAAGGATTTGATGACTACTTTCAGTTTGTTTGGACATAGACAGCTTCCTCGCAGGGTTTTCTTCTCAAAATTTTAATTCAGAATCATACATTTTTCTTGTAGTATAAGAATTAAAAATATTCTCCTTACTATCTGACTACATTATATGATGCAGATACATATCTATTGAGTGCATTGATTTAATTTGCGTTTTTGCATTTTTTATATGTTCAGTAAGTCAAACTACGTTAAAATCATTATTATGTATGAATGTTGGTAAATTTTTGTACCTGTACTTTTGTGCTGTCATCATTTTCAATAGAATTTAGAAAAGTTTGGTAAGAAATCCTGTTAGTATATTTTTTGATGAATAGCGAGCAGCCAGAATAGAGTTCATGTTCAATAAACAGGAAGAAGTAGCTACATTTATGATATTGTACGTGCTAGAGTGAAGTCATCAGATGGATGTAAGTAATACAGATTGAGGAGAGTTTAATTTAATTTGAATTTGATTATGTATAGGTGCCTGACGACTTGGGCCAAATATTTGCACCAATTTGGAACCAGAATCCGGAGAAGGATGTTCTGTATGCATGCGTGGGATCTTCTTTCGATGCTGAAAAACCCTTGCACATCATTCACCTACCGAACATCTCAAAAGCTGGAGGACATTACAAACAACTAACCATTGATGACAACAATGCCTTCCCTTCCACCAATCCTGAAGGTATGTAGGTTTTTCTGGTTCATACTTTTCTATTTTCTTTCTCCATCTCACAAAAAATCTGTATATACAAACTTTATTCTGTTAGTTAAGCGCCTAATCACTTGCTTGTGTCTTTATTGTTTTATTCTTATTGGGTTTAAAGTAAGAACAATTTATTATATGTATAGGTACTTGGTTCAGTTTAGCAATCACCTGATAATTTAGCATTTTTCATAAATTTCTATGAATCCTTTGAGCAAATAACTAGTAAGACGCAACTACAATTGTTAATTACAGACGTAAATTCATATATGCTTATAGAGAGACCCTTTACTATAATTATGTAACTACAGCCTGTTCAGTTGGTTTTAAAATCATATTACAGGCACAAAATTAGTTTTTCGATCTACAAGAGGCTTCAGAAAAGGCGAGGGATACAAGAATTTACACATAATGCAGGACCCAGAAGAAGGAGATTATGGAGAAGCAAATGTAACACCTCTAACAAAGGGAAATTGGGTTGACACACATTGCCAATGGTCTCCAAAGGGAAATTGGATCGTATTCTCTTCCACTCGTGATAAGCTTGATAGTGCCCCAAGTAAGGACCATATGCTTGACGCTGGATATTTTTCAATATTTCTGGTAAACCCTGAGCATCCGGAAGTGGTGGTAAGAGTGCTGGGAAGTGCAGATGATCTTGCAGGACATGTGAACCATCCATTTTTTAGCCCAGATGGAAAGAGCATCGTGGTCACTGCAGATCTTGCTGCAGTTTCTGTTGATCCGATCTCTTTACCTCTAATCGAGCATTCTGCAAGGCCTTACGGAGATATTTTCACTGTTGATATTGATCCAAATGACATACAGAAAAACAGGAATGTGAAGAAGTTTAATCGGCTGACACATACGAGGTATGAAAATTCAACTGGTACTTGGACCACATTCTCAACTCGGGACACAAATGCGGTATGGAATCGACTCATAGACGAAGATAGAGGTTGGGCCACGTCTGGACACCCTTGCATTCCTAAGCGATGTCCATGAATGCCTATCTGCATTCTCCAATATACATTTATATATCCATTGATAATTGATTCCTTCCAGCACACCTTCATCTACAGTAATATATTGTGTTGTTACTTTCTATGTTATGGAATAAAATAACATATACATAGAGATGTATATGGGCATGTTTCTGAGGTGAGCAAGTCTTGATGATAAAAGAATTACACTAATTAATTTGGAACTCTCTTTACTATTTCAGTATAACAACACATATTATGGGGAAAAAAATACTTGCAGAACTTGTAAGGTATTCAATTCATACGCAGAACTTGTAAGATAATGGTTAGTATTGTAGTTACCTTTTACGTATTGTTTACATCAACACAATCAACACATTCAACCTGATATTTAGAAACTTATAAATACAAAAGCATCATATTAAGCGATTTTGTTTGCTGGAAAGGAAATTAAACATGCCCATAATAATTGCACATACAAGAGCAGTGCAAGACTTTTTTAAATACAACAGCAAAAGTGCGCAAGTAGAACTCATACATGAGTGGGGACTGGGAATCGTTCCTTCCCCTTATTACCGTGTATATACAACTATCACGATGAAATTGCATTCTGATATACGAGTAGCTAGCATATCAAGCTAGGTATTGAGAAACGAATGCAAGACTATCAGCAACAGCGTTTTGCGATGCAAAGGTGGCCAGTCATGTGCCAACTTTCACTTCCATTAGCAGGTGCATAAGGGCATGCTGGAGTGTACTCTCCACTAAATTGCAGATTCCATGCTGCATTCGGATCCTCTGTTGAAAACATCGTCCAACTGGCAGTTGAATTTTCGTACCTAGTATGTGTGATGCGTTCAAATTTCTTCACATCTTCATTCTTTTTTATGTCATCTTTGTCAATATCAACAGTAAATATATCTCCGTAAGGCCTCACAGAATGCTCAACAAGAGGCAAAGAGATAGGATCAACAGAAACTGCAGCAAGATCTGCGACTACAACAATGCTTTTCCCATCAGGACTAAAAAACGGATGGTTGACATGCCCCGCGAGATTATCTGCACTTCCTAGCACCCTTACCACTACCGACGGATCTTTAGGGTTCACTAGAAATACAGAAAAGTATCCAGCGTCAAGATTGTTGTCCAATGCTGGTGCAGATGCAGGTTTGTCACGAGTTGACGAAAATACTATCCACTCTCCACTTGGAGACCAAATGCAATGTGTGTCGACCCAAGGCCCATTTGTAAGTCTAGTTATTCTGCCTTCTCCATAATCCCCTGATTCTGCATCTTCCATTATGTATAAATTTTTGTAGTTATTCGGATTTCCATCATGATCTCTTGTAGATCGAAAAACTAGTTTTGTCCCTGTTACAATTTCCAACCAACTGATTCATAAAAAGATCGCAGTATTTTACCTTGTACATTAAAGTGTAGAGGTGCATTATGTATTCAGATAGAAATCTGAAAGGTATATTAAAAATGTCTGCCTCTGGAAATATATAAAGAATAACAAGAAAGCAGGATGTTAAATATTTACCCTCTGGATTAGTCGAAGGGAAGGCATTATTAAAGCCATCTGTGAGGGGTTGGTCATGTTGTCTAGCTTCGGAAGCATTGGGGATTAGACTGATATCCAGTGGCTCCTTGGCCGAAAAAGAAGGCCCCATACATACATACAACATATCCTTATCCGGATTTTGGTTCCAAACCGGAGAGAAGATGCTGTTTGGTCCTTCTGTCTACATACATAGAGTCAGATATACTTGGTTATTGATCAGAAAATTACATTTACTTATAGTTGGTACAATAATATTACACAAATTAAGAATGGTATTCGATCAAGTACAAACTAATTCAACTTAGAAAGTACAAAGAAGTGAGCATACAAACTGGTGAAACATGGTAATGTGATATTATGTTATATTTAGGTACCTCAAAAACAATACGGAGGCCCCTTTCATCAGCTACCCACACAGACTTGAACTCATTGTCAACGAATGCAACCTTCTTGCCATCGGTGGAGAATGTGGGAAATGCTCCCGACAACCTGAACAGTCCTACATCCGGATATGGAGATTTGATCTTATGGAACTGTCTTTCTATATTTTCTCCACTCTGTTCCTCAATAAAAAGTAACAATATTACTATACTATCAAGTTAAATGTTGAAGGAATTCGAAGAAGGTGGTTCAAAAAATTTAGTATTACCTTAACAAGGTCAGTGTTGACTCGATGATAGCCGATGCTCTTCTTCCCACCCTCGGTAATAACAAAAGGGTTAAAATGGTCTGCTAGAGGCTTTGTTATTTGAGTAATTTGCACGGGTCGCTTCGGATCATCAGTAGAGTCAAATACCATAATGTGACGATACTGATTTACTTTACGATCGGCACCGAATTTTGCTAAATCAAAAATAGTTGCCACTGCCACAGTGTTAGCATCAATAGCTGCTGGTGTCATGGCATTACATTTATCTGGGGTCACACGGGTGGTTTCTGATGCGAAACCATTGCTGATGTCAGCTCGGAAAATAGCCCAATAATCTCCAACCTTACGGTGGAAAAATATGACATCATCACTCCCCCATGTCGGCCAGCCACCATTGTCCACTACCAGCTGACGCTTGAATGGCTTGTCAACATTCATCACAAAAATGTCAGTCTTTAGATCTTGGATCTCGCCATCCCAACCCCGCTTCTTCTGGAACGAGGCGATTGCTATCTTTTTACCAGATGGTGACACAGATGGACTCAAATCAGCTTGAACTGCATGTCGAAAATTCATACATGCACAAACAACAACCATTTTAAGTTATGAGGCAATAACTTGTTCACAAGGGGACCATATTTTTAAAATATTGATAGAGCTCTACACTTTTTCGATAATTACAACTATTGAATACTCGTTATTAGTTACCAATTCTGCTAAAACTTTGTCAATATATTACTTTATGTATATGATATTCATGTGTTAGTAAGGTTAATACTTACGTGAAGGAGTAAGGCGGTCGGTTTTTCCATTCTTCAAATTTGTTTTATAAACAACAGTCCACGGTTGACGACGCCGGGTAACAGGTTCCTTAGTCGAGACATAGACAAGGTAATTTCCGGCAATGCAAGGGCTGTCTTCCATACGAACACTATCCGATTGTCCGTAAACATCAGCGAAACTGAAAACTTTGGTTTTGACGGGGTTCTGGTCATTAAAGCGAAGAGCAAACTGAATTGTTTCGAGGTTGTCTCTTTCAGAGACAAAAACCAAGCCAGAAACACGCCCCGAATCCACATCAGTGTCCTTGATTCCCTCAGGAACCAATTTGGGACGCTTGAGAATAGTCTTGAGAGCCGCGGGTGGAATGAAATGGCCATTGAAATTGTAGGAAACTCCGTCGGTCATTTGGAGCTCATCTTGCTTTGATGTTGGTGGTAATGGACAGGAGAAAATTTCGAGTGGCACAGGGGGTCTATAGGTTGTGAAAAATGCAATGCTACCTCTTTTCTCTGCCATCTTTTCTCTACTTGTTCAACTCAGTTTTTGAATGATGAAATTGCAGTGAACATGAATTAGAAACCATCTTCTTATAAGGAGCTAGTTTTGATTTTCCTTGGCATTCTTTTTTACCTGTCTCTTTATTTTAACACTTCTCTTTATTATTTCCTCTGTATACACTCTCATATACCATGAACAATTTTTGGTATTTGTTAGTGTTTAATATATAGATAATTATGTACAATATCAGTGTTTTATTTTTAAATATTTTTAGATTATATGTAAATCTAAGCTGCAACACCGAGTAATATTTATCAGCAATTAAAACTTTCTGGCACTCAATTTCATTTCTGCTCCTGAATCCATCGTCTAACTCATGAGTCTGAGCAACTGGTCTTGGAATTACACAAGCCAGGAGCTCACTGTTGCAATATTTAGATTTATATCACTTAAACATGTAACAGGGTGCGATCATATCAACACTAATGTATCGATCCCAATCAGAACTCTTACGACGTGCTTGGATGAGAGCCTTAGGCGTGTTTGGACGAAAGTTTTTATCGGGATGGATGATTCCCTAGCATTGCACCCTTCTACAAAACTTAGCAAAAATAAATGTAGCAATTGATCTCGCATGGTATGTGATTTTGATAAGGTCTTACATTTTGACTATTATGCATGTGATTATTTGATAACTTTACTACTATTTTAAAAATTTATTTTTATTTGACCATCCACATCACATTTCTACCTTTTCATCATTGATAATAAGATGTACCAACTCAAAATTTGTTTTAACTTTAGTATATTGGATTCATGAATCCCATATACCAAGTTATTACCTAAGTATTCACGAGAGTATTTAACATTTTGATCCACAAAATGTTAAATATTCACTCTGCTCGGCATCGAGTAGAGGTCGTCTGTATGCTTAAAAATCGTCCAAAAATTATACTTATCAATTTCTCATCTTCCAGTTGTTAGTCCCCAGATTTTTTGAATCATCATAGCTCAATGATGATTTTCAGTCCGTAATAGTATTATTTAAGCCCCGTGATAATTTTTCCAATCGATTGGATGCTTCAAACTTTCCATCTAATCAAAACGATAAGAGCAATTTCAACAGTGTGCTAGTTGGTTACCTATAAGGAGTCTTATAAATTTATGTAATCATTAGGACATGTGAACTCCAACAATAATCCATATATTTATTACATATTACTATTATTATTATTATTATTATAAATTTGAATCTAAAAAGGAGAGAAAAGAAAAAGAGAGAGAAAAGATGAGGAGGAATGGAGGGAAACAATTATTTAATTTATATAAATGAAATGGATAATGGATAATGATTACTTAAAAATTGGTAATGAGATGCATGTTTGAGTGATTTAGGTAATCACTAGGACACACTGTTAGAGTGTAATTTTTTGACACATTATCTATATTTCATCTCATGACACCATTTAGGTAAGCGGTTGGACTTGCTCTAATGGACATAGGGTCATCGGGTAACCCACAATATATTATTCATTCATGTATATATATTTAATATTAAGAAAAAAAATACAATTTTGTGATTCTTAATTGACTGCATTATATAAAATTTGAAATCATATAATTAAGTTTTACTAGATTATATAAATTAATGATATGAAGCGATCATCTATTATTTTTATTAATTTGGGTTATTCTGTCATGAATTATGGTTGAATCAATTATAAACATAACCATCAGTGATGATACTTTTTGAGTTGAGCAACCTTCTATGTATTCATGTTTGAAATCATTTCTAATGCCGCAAATTTCCAATTGAAGGCAAAGTGATCCCACATGATAAATGGTAATTTCGTGATCCTCTAGGCAGATTCCATAAATAGCGCAATATGTTGAAGCTAAATTGTATCACACGGTAGCTTCAGAAATTTGGATGCTTACTTAGAGAACTTGACGAAGGGTTTTAGATTATCTATATTTTTAGATTGAGTTTGAGAGCTTGTTGTTGAAGCAAATTTATATTACACGATAGCTTCAGAAATTTGGGTGCTCAGAGAACTTGACGAAGGGTTTCTGATTATCTATATTTTTAGATTGAGTTTGAGAGCTTGTTATCTAGATTTCTCAAAATCTTGAACACTCTCACAATCATTATTCTAAAAATCGGTAATTAATCACGATTAATTATCGATTAAACCATGTTCGTTAGCTTACCGAATTGATTAAATTTTTGATTATCCAATTAATGCCCAATTTATCCGATTAATCCATGTTCCGTATTTTCACAAACTAAGTCCGATTTCCGTTTTTTACAACAATGCTCAGAATACATATCTCCTTATATAAAGAGATTAAAGTCTACGTGTCTTCTGCTGCTAGAAGTTTGATGTTGCTAATACTCGTATTCTTTAGGAGTAATTCACTTTTAAGTGGTAAATTTTTTCATTTTATAGAATGCCGATTAGAATATGATTCTTTCTATTGTCAAGAACCCTTAATGGATAAGGAGTTTAATGAGTAGTGAATAGGCATGGTGAGTTGTGTTCAAGCTTGAAGCTTGTAAATGTTGCACATGTTAAAATTATCGGACAAGATAAGATATAGGTGGCTTCGATCTTAAGTTGATAAAAACGTTATTGTGTAATATTTTAAAATATTATTTATTACACAACAATTATTTATTTTAATCTGCAACGAATGTACACAAACTTGTCGCTTGATGTTGAGGTGCTTGTCGTTGCCTTGTTTTTTTAAATGATATTATAGTTCCAAGTTGCAATATCATTTAATTTGTTATAAAAAGATCGGTATAAAGTCGATCGACTTCGAAAAACGAATAAATATTTCAAAATTTCAAATCGTTGAATAGCGTATGCGACAATTAGTGACTATCAAGATTTTTCGAAACGTGTCTAGCTATATAATCCATTTCCATCTAGCCTTCAAATAGCTGGAATGGTCCCCAATTTGGTTCAATGTCATAAATTCAGAGTGTCCTTTACCGAAGGGATCGTATTGTGCCTAGCTGAAAGCTTGTATCCATCGCTATTCGCACATGTTAGATTTATTTGACAAGATAAGAGTATGTACCAATATTGAAACTGGTCTCTTTCAAGTTTTTGCTAAACGGAAATCACGAGTCAAGCTATGAAGAGAATTCATCGAACTCATGACATGAAACGATAAGAGATAAATTCTTACCATTATTCCATCGCGGCTCATTATCATCATAAATAATACACGAGAAACACTGCACAATGGTCCCTAGCCAAATTATCCAGTACTGTCCTTTTTCTCTGATGATCGACACATTAGCACTCTCGATCAGACAGTCACCTAACATTTTTAAATATGCAAAATTGTATACTTTTGTTAATGTCATGTTAATTACAACATAAAAGACACATTCGAAGCTTGTTTTGACGAAATTGTAAATCTGTATTGTCCCACCTAGAAACAATTTGATTAGGTGAATTGCAAGTGTGGTTAGATTTTATTAAATTGCTATTTGCTTCGTTTTTTATCCTCTACAACATTAAATTGAACCGTGCCCACTCCTAGCTGCAGGCTTCCTCATATTGATGTTTACAAATTTTTAATAAAAAAATAATGTACAAACTAAACTCATAAAATACAAAATTTATATTTTTGGATTGATTTATTGAGATAAGTATGTTATATTTTTGGATTGGTTTATTGAGATAAGTATGTTATATTATTTAAAACAATTATATAAGTAGTAAATTAATGCAATTAACAATAAAATAAAATAAGGGTAATTTTTATATTTAATAAGATAAGAGTATGTACCAATATTGAAACTGGTCTCTTTCAAGTTTTTGCTAAACGGAAATCACGAGTCCAAGCTATGAAGAGAATTCATCGAACTCATTGAACGATAAAAGATAAACCATAATGACTCATTTACGCAAGTAGTAGGGTGATCATATTTTTTATTAAACCGTGAATTGATTCAATTTTAGTTTTATTACAAGTTAGAACCAAAAATAAAATCAGATTTAAGGTTGCAATTGACTATTAATGAACACCTACGATGTAAATTTTTTATTACATTACTTCTTTTGAAATAATGTTAAGAGTTTTAATATAATAATATACATCCATTCTTGGTGTATTCTAGCTATATTGATAGTCGGGTCATTACGCATAAATTGTTAATACTTTATGAGAATTATTTTACTTGCATTAAAAATTATTTTATTATTATATATGTATTAAAACAATAAAAAAATTAAATATTAGTACTACTATTATGTCTTCTAATTTTATCGGATAAATTATGATCATGTCGTACATCGACTAAAACCGAAATAATTCATTCAATTTAGACAGATTACAGATTATGAATTGATTGAAAATTTTAAAACTAATTTCATATGATTTAATTCATGTTTAATGTTCTTAACTGAATCAAATGGGATAATAATCCTGCATAATAAATAATTTCAATTACAAGGATATAGTTTTAGTTGAATATATATATAATCTGTTCCGGCTGGGGCCATATAATTTATCAACCGGTTATATAATCGACTAGTATATCTCACAAGATTGAGCATGTTAGATTTTTATGGACATGTACAATCACTCAATCAGAATAGGACGATCACCACGTTACGGCCATAGAGTCTTATCACTCTAATTAATATTCGCGGAAAACCGCAAAATGGTCCCCGGTCAAATGGTCCCCTGTCCTGTTCTTAAAACAAAAAAGATGGTGATATATGCACACCCTAAAATTTTTTATGCACATTTTTAGACTAAATTATCCTTAACTTATTTCTTTATCTTATTTTTCATTAATTTTTTTCTTAATCATATAACTGAATTATTCATACCTGAATTTATAATATAAATTTAATATTTTCATAGATTTTATTATTTTCATAATTTTTTCTAGTTTTATATCGAAAAAACATAAAGTTTTTTTTATTACATTTAATATTTCACGTCAATAACTTTTTTTTAAAATTATATTAGCACACTAATGTTAGGAAGCAAACACTGATGGCTGTCAGAGAATACAAGTCAGAGTTTACATTGCTGACGTCATGAGAGATTAAGGAAGCTGTCGGTCAGAGTTTACTCTATCAGAGAATACTCAATCAGAGTTTACTCTAACAGAGAATGCTCAAATCAGAGAATGACAAACCGACAGAGATTAGCTTCAGAGTTTATCAAAAAAGGAAACAGACAAATCAGAGTCCGATTTGGATAGTAAGAAGGAATTCGAGTGCAAGTCTAAATTGCCTTATTAAAGCTATTCTATTTCCATTCTGATTTGTAATTGTATTTGTAGCTGTGTCTATATAAACACAGAGATAGGTTATAATCGATATACGTTTTTCAAGCATTATTATTGTAACCTAGCAGTTCTTAAGAACATTATTTCTTGAGAGAGTTTTGTATTCAAGTTCATTATTAATACAAAACAGTATTCCATTCTACATACTTGTGTTTATCATCGATTAATTGGTACTATTACATTCAACCCCCTTCTGTAATAGATTGATTATCTGGGCAATAATTGGTATCAGAACATGCAGTTAATTACGACTTAAAAAGATCAAATAATCATGTCTGGTAACAAGTATGAAAGCATCAGGATCCCTATATTGAAGAAAGCTGAATACCCTACATGGAGGGTGAAGATGATGATGTTCTTGGAAGCAACTGATCCTGATTATTTAGACAGAATCCATACATGACAGTATCTACCAACCAAACTAGTGTCATCTACAATTGTGGAAGGAAGACAAATCCCTGAGTATTACACCTTAAAGGACAAGAAAGAATGGACCAATGAAGAAAAACAGGAAGTCTTGAAAGATGCAAAGGTGAGAAATATTCTGCATAATAGTCTTGACTCCGTATTGTCTAACAGGGTAATTGCATGTAAAACTGCCAAAGAAATATGGGATGCACTAGAGGTTCAATGCCAAGGAACAAAGGAGATAAAGAAAAATAGAAGATCTGTTATAATCCAAGAGTATGAATATTTTGAAGCTAAACAGAATGAGTCACTAACAGATATCTATGACATATTTTTAACTCTGTTGAATAACTTGGCTTTGGTGGATAAAGTATATGACAATGAAGATTCAAACACCAAATTTCTGAGGGCTCTTCCAGAAGAATGGGATCTGCAGACATCCTTGATTAGAGACAGAGCTGATTTAGATGAGATGTCCTTAGATGAAGTTTATGGCAAATTGAAAATTCATGATCTGGAGTTACAGCAGAGAAGAAACAGAAAAAGCGGCAAGGCAAGATCTATTGCATTGAATGTTGAAACCAAGATTGAAGAACCAAAGGAAAAGGTGCTTAAAGCTTCAATAAGGAAAGGGAAAGAAGTAGTGCTCCAAGAAAGCAGTGAATCAGAGTTTGAAGCAAACTCTGATATAAATTCTGATGACTCTTCAGACTCTGACATGATGGAGATGTTTGCTATGTTTGTCAAAAGCTTCAAGAAATACAGAAAATTTAGGAAGCAAGGAAACTTTCAGAAAAAGCATGGTGAGTCAGACAGATTCAGAAAAAGAGAAGATAGAGATGGAAAATCAAAAAATCTTGATAAATCAAAAGTCAAGTGTTATAAGTGTAACAAGATGGGTCACTTTGCTACTGAGTGCAGAAGCAAGGAATCTGGGAAAGCTCTCATCACATCAAAGAAATATTGGATGGATTCCTCAGACTCTGAAGAAGAAACTAACTATGCTCTCATGGCAAACTCTGAATCCCTCATCTCAAACTCTGACAAGGTACCAAACACTGTTTTCAATTTTGATACTGAAGATATTCATGAATTAAAGTCTTTCCTTAGAAATTTGCATGTTAGCTTTAAATCTCAGTCTCTTGAGAATGAAAGATTAAAATCTGAAATACAAACTCTGACTGATAGGAATAACATGCTTGAATCTGAACTTGTACACATGCTTAGCTTTAAGAAAGACTGTGAGAATGCTATACACATGCAAACTCAGTTAGAAATACAAGTCACATATTTAAAATCTGAGATAGCTAAAGAAAAAGAGACCTTCAGAGTTTGGACAAACTCTGGTAAGAAGGTCCAACAAATGTTTTTTGAAAAGAATTGGACATCTGCCTTAGGGTATGAATTTGATAAAGAAATTCACTCTAATTCACACACAAGAGGAACACTGACTAAACCTGTGAAGTTTGTTAGAGCTAGTGATGATAAGAAAACTCTTCCTGAATGCTCCAAAAACAATAGTGTGCCAGATTCTAAAAAGATGAATATAGGGTTACTTTCACAGAAGCAACTTAAAGAAAAGTTGAAGGCAGTCACTAATAAATCTAAAAAGGTGAAAAGAAATAGAAATGGCAAAATAAGAATTACTAAGGAAAATAACTACATGAATATCCCTGATGCTCCTAGGAAAACCTGTTTTACCTGTGGAAATTCTAATCACCTTGCTATTGACTGTAAACAAAAGAAAAAAAAGGATTCTGAAAGATTTAGGTTTGAGGCTAGAAAACAAACAAGATATAATCCCTGTTTTCACTGTGGTAGTTTATGGCATTCTACTTATACATGCAAAGAATATCATAATTCATATTACAATTCTTATAAACCACAGCCTAAAATAAAAATTTCTCCAAAACATACTGTCAAGCAAATATATGTGATAAAGTCTGATAAAAGGAGTCTAAACTCTGACAGTACAAACTCTGTGAATGCAAACTCTGATCATGTAAACTTTGTTAACACAAACTCTGATAAAAGATCTTCTGCTGCAAAAGTTAACAAGTTCTCAAAGAAAGGACCCAAACAAGTTTGGGTCCCCAAAACTACTAATTAAATTGCATTTGCTGATTACAGGGAAACAGGAAAAACATCCTAGTGATTGATAGTGGATGTTCTGCACATATGACTGGAAATAAATCCCTGCTTTCAGAGTTTGAGGAGAAGGCTGGCCCAGCAGTATCTTATGGAGATGGCAACATAGGAAGAACACTGGGATATGGCAACATTGTGATTGGAAATGTCATCATTGAAAATGTAGCTTTGGTTGAAGGACTCAAACATAATCTGCTCAGTATAAGTCAAATGACAGACAGAGGCTTCTCTGTGGAATTTCATGGAACTCATTGTGAAGTGAAAAGCAAGAAGAATGGAAAAGTAGTTCTTATTGGTCACAGACATAACAACCTATTTGAAGCTAGCTTGGATGTTAATTCTAATGGTCCCTTAACCTGTCTACTTGGAAAGGCATCACCAATGGAAAGCTGGAATTGGCACAAAAAGCTGTGTCACCTGAACTTTGGAAACATTAATGAATTGGTAAAGAAGTACCTAGTTAGAGGTCTTCCAAAAGTTCAATTTCATCCTGATGGACTCTGTGATTCATGCCAAAAGGCCAAACAAAAGAAGACATCCTTCAAGAGCAAAATTGAAAACTCAATTGATCAAACTTTTCATCTATTGCATCTTGATTTATTTGGTCATGTCAACATAATGTCCATTGGAAAGAAGAAATACACTCTGATGACTGTGGATGATTACACTAGATTTACATGGGTGTACTTTCTGCACAAAAAGGATGAAACTGCTGAGATAATTTTTGATCATATTGCAATGATTGAGAATGGATCAACTCACAAAGTAAAAATTCTAAGAAGTGACAATGGAACAGAGTTTAAGAACTCTGCAATGGAGGAATTCTGCTCAACAAGATGTATTAATCAACAATTCTCAGCACCTGGCACACCTCAACAAAATGGTGTAGTTGAAAGAAAGAACAGAACTTTAATAGAAGCTGCCAGAACAATGCTAGAAGGAGCAAAGCTACCTACTTACTTTTGGGCAGAAGCTGTGAACACTGCATGCATCACTCAGAATTGTTCTTTAATAAACAAACATGAAATAACTCCATATGAATCTTTGAAAGGAAGAAAACCAAATGTCAAATACTTTCACATCTTTGGAAGCAAGTGTTTTATTCTCAAAACACATCCTGAACAATTAAAAAAGTTTGAACTTAAAGCAGATGAAGGAATTTTTGTTGGATATGCAACAACTTCTAAAACCTCTTCAAGAGCATTCAAAGTATTCAACTTAAGGACAATGACAATTATGGAATCAATTAATGTCTCTTTTGATGAAGGGAAGATAGCTGGGTTACATGATAAAGATGCACAGGAAACTCTAAGATTTGAGAATGAACTGCAGAAAATAAACTCTGTTGAACCAAACTCTGATGAGACAAACTCTGTTCAACTAAACTCTGGTGAGGAAAACTCTGATTCTTTAAACTCTGATTCAGAATTAATTGAAATAGAAATTGAAGATTCTGCAAATATTGAGGGGGAGCAACATCAATCAAATACTGACATTGGAGATCAAAACAAAGTAATTAAAATATCAGAATCTGATCAAACTCTGAACAACACAAACACTGAAACTCTAAACTCTGATCGTTCAAACTCTGAGACCTCAATCTCTGATAACTCAAACTCTGAGTATTTAAACTCTGAAGGAAGCACATCTTCAGGGGGAGGATCAGCATTTACAGAGGAATCATTCTATGAAGGCAGGAATCATGGGGAAGCATCTAATTCAAGGAATTTTTCACATCCAAGGAATTGGACCAAAGATCACACACCTGATTTAATTATTGGTGATTTGGAAAGTGGAGTAAAAATAAGAAAAGGTACTCAGAATGAATGTCTATTTCATAGCTTTCTTTCTCAAACAGAACCGAAGAAGGTTGAAGATGCATTGAAGGATGCTGATTGGGTCACTGCTATGCAGGAAGAATTGAATGAGTTTGAAAGAAATGAAGTTTGGACTCTAGTTCCAAGGCCAAAGAACAGATCTATTGTTGGCACAAAATGGGTATTCAGAAACAAGACAGACTCTGATGGAATAATTACAAAAAACAAAGAAAGACTGGTAGCCAAAGGTTATTCTCAACAGGAGGGGATTGATTATGATAAGAAATTCAAGGTTACCAGATGGATGTTAAAAGTGCATTTTAGAATGGTGAACTTGAAGAAGAAGTCTATGTTGAACAACCACCTGGATTTATAAATCCAAAATATCCAAATCATGTTTACAGACTGGATAAAGCTTTATATGGACTAAAACAAGCACCAAGGGCCTGGTATGAAACTCTAGCTCTATTCTTACTTGAAAATAATTTCACTAGAGGAATAATTGATAAAACCTTGTTTTATAGAATTCAAGGTAAGGATTTATTATTGGTGCAAATATATGTTGATGATATTATATTTGGTTCCACTAATGAGAAACTCTGTGAAAGGTTTTCAAAGTTAATGCAGTCCAGGTATCAAATGAGCATGATGGGAGAATTGAGTTACTTTCTAGGCTTACAAGTGAAACAATCTGAAGAAGGCATTTTCATTAATCAGTCTAAATATACAAAGAATCTACTCACTAATTTTCAAATGCAAGATTCTACATCTGCTACAACTCATATGGCTACTGCAACAAAGCTTGATCAAGACACTAGAGAACCTGTTGATGTTACAGTATACAGAGGGATGATTGGTTCTCTACTTTACTTAACTACCAGTAGGCCAGACATCATGTTTGCCACATGTTTATGTGCTAGATTTCAAGAAAATCCAAGAGCACCTCATTTAATTGTTGTGAAAAGGATATTCAGATATCTCAAGGGCACTGTTAATCTTGGCTTATGGTATCCTAGAGAGTCTGACTTTAAATTAATAGGCTATTCATATGCTGACTTTGCAGGATGCAAAATTGACAGGAAAAACACAAGTGGAGTTGTCAATTTTTAGGTGGAAGACTTGTGTCATGGTTCAGCAAGAAGCAGAAATCAATTTTAACATCAACAACAGAGGCTGAATATATTGCTGCTGGAAGCTGCTGTGCACAGATTTTATGGATGAGAAATCAATTGCTAGACTATGGTTTGAAATTTTCAAAAATTCCTATTTATTGTGATAACCAAAGTGCTATTGCAATGACATGAAATCCAGTTCAACATTCTCTGACAAAGCACATCAGTATCAGATATCACTTCATAAGAGAACATGTGGAGGAAGGCACAATTGAATTACATTTTATTCCTACAGATCAACAAATAGCAGATATATTCACTAAATCTTTGCCTGAAGCAACATTTAACAAACTGGTCTCTGAATTAGGGATGGTGACAAGTGGCTAAACTTAGCAAGTTTCAGACTCTGAGTATATGTTAGAGTATGGGGTAAACTCTGATGACAATGGAGTAAACTCTAATGATAAACACTGTCAGAGTATGTGGTAAACTCTGATAGTACATGCTAAACTCTGACTCATATAAACTCTGATTTATAAACTCTGATTAAGTGGTAAACTCTGAGATTATATTTATGACAGCATATTTTATATTTATGACATCTTATTTATCATTCTCTGATTGGACTTGTAATAAGACGTGTGTATCTCACGATTGACGGTTCATATCATTACACAGATACACACACAATTGCTGTATTTTGAGACTTGTTATACTCATTATCGCTCCAATTATCTCTTGCCACGTGTCCCACTAGATGGTATATGCAAATGAGAGGGAATAGTTTAATTCATTTTGTTTCACTGTGAATTATACATCTGCATATATTATTCTATCTGTCTCTCTCGTATTATCAAACCCTAATTATTATTCACACTTCAAATCTCAAAACTTCAATGGCTTCTAAGGGCGTTACTTTTCAGAATTATTCTTTTGTCGCAACAAACTACATCTCTCTTCTATCTAAGGATGAAGCACCTCAGGATTTTAATGTGATTCAGGATTTTCTGCAGAACAGTTACATTGGGTACGCACTTCAGGAACCCATGAATTTCTCAGCTCAATCTCTGCTCAAAATTTGGTCAACTACAAGGTTTAACAATGCTGGTGATGATGAAGAGCCAGTCATAACATTCAAATGCAATGGCACCCATTTGATAACTCCTGCAGTGGTTCATCAAGCTCTTAATCTTCCGAGAATAAGGGTGTATGATGATATGGTTAGTGATGATCAAATCAGAAAATTTTTCAAGGAAATAGGCTATGAGGGAAATTTGTCTAAGTTGGGGAGTTTTACAAGGCCTCATCTTCGAAGAGAATAGAGTTTCTTCTTCGATTGCATTACAAGGGCTTTCACAGCTAAATGCACGAATTTTGATGCAATTCCTCAATTATCTCAACAAATTGGGTATTCTCTGACCCATAATCTCAATTTCAATTTTCCCTGTTTAATTATTAGGCAATTAGCTAGTAAGATTAATGATGATTCACACACTGTTTACTTTGCTAGATTTTTACAATTGATTTTTAATGTGTTGTTGCTTGATATTAAGTTTGAGAATGATCAAATGTTGGCTAGTTTTAGCATGAACAAGAGAATTTTTGCTGATCTAATCAGGAAAGATACAAAGAAAAATAATCTATCTCAATTATTTTATCCCACATGGGTCAGGCTTCTCTTACATCAGAGAATGCCTACTGTGTATGAGAGGGATTTTTTGTTAGTGACTACGAATCAGAGTTTAGCAATCTCTGATTCTAACCCAAGTCAAAATCTAAACACTGATTCCAAAACACATTTGCCAACCTCTACAGTCTCCCAAAAGGCTGTAGTTGAAAAACACACCTCTCCACAGCATGGCCAAAGCAAAAAGAAAGGGAAATCAGTGAAGGCATCTTCTCCTCAAAAGAGAAAATTGATTGATGAAAGTACAGATTCTGAAGATGGATTTGTTTTTGCTAAGAGAACGATGGATGAACAGGTTTCTGAGACACCTTTTCTACCTGTTATGAATCCAATCACAGTGACTCCAATGACTGTGGTGCAAAAGAAGAAGAGAAGGTTGATCAAGGTTGTACACTCTGAGGCTGCATACAGTCTAAACTCTGATGCTCTAATCTCTGATCAACCAACACCTCATCTTTTAAACGCTGAAGCAATAAACTCTGAGAATTTGATAAACTCTGATGAATTGATAAAATCTAGTGAAGCTTCTCCAGTTCAAGTATCTGATTCTCCAACAACCTCACCTAAGTACATTATCAAGGAGATGTCGTATGAAAGGGTTAGGGAGCTGGCTAAAGAAGTAAGAAAAGAAATGGAGGCACAAAAGTCAAAATCAACTTCGGCCTCTCCAAGTTCCAAACTGTTTTCAAGAAGGAAGAGAAAGTCTGTCACTTTTGGCCAAGACACACAAGAACCTACTTCTCAAAGTGAGGTAGCAGTCATTGAAAGGCCAGGCCCACAAGAACCTATTGATCAAAGTTCAATAGAAGCCACAGTTCCAGCACATGAAGCCAGCTTTAATCAGGGGTACAATCCACAAGAACCTTCAGCTCAAAGGGTTGAAGCAGTTGTTCAGGCCCCAGCCACACAAGAACCATCCAATCAAAGTTTGGATGCAGGCACTCAACTATATATGGAAGATATTGCTGTTGCTGATGCTGAAGGTCAATCTCTGGCAGAGTCTGGCCCACAAGAACCTTCACCTCAAAGTGGTGAAGCAACTGCTGATCTGACTCAGGTCCCACAAGAACCAATCATCGATTTTATGATTGCAGACCAAGTTTATCCAATTGGACAGGCAAACTCTGCTGCTCTCTTAGTGCAATCACATTCTGTACTGCCCTTGGAGACTCCATCTACAAATGCTTAAGGTACTCAGAGTTTATCTGTTCCTGCAAACTCTGATGTTGTGCCAATCACTGATGAAGTTTTAAACTCTGATGGGAAGGATACAGACTCTGATGATGTGATTTTTGCTAATGAAGAAGTCACAGATCTATCCATTCCCTTCACATAACGATATAACACCAAGAAGTGGCCTATTAATGCACATGATGCTCATGACAGATTAAGGATGGATTATTCTGATTACTTGGTGGTGGAAAATCTCAAAGGCCAAATTGAAGCTGACCTTAATGCAGAAGGTGTCAGAAGGGATTTTTCTTCCACAACAAGGTCTTCCAATGCAGATTTTCTTGACTCTCACAGACAATCCATTTGGGATTCATCTTGGAAGTTTCTTGAGAGAGAAATTTCTTGGCCTCATGTTCTTGAATTAATCAATAAAGCTGACAAAGAAATCTCCTCTGGTGAATTAAAGACAATTTTGAAGGCCTCTACTATCATGTCCAAGGGACTTCAACATAAAGTACATGAACTGAAGACTTCTGTTCAAACTCATTCTGTCCGTATTGATACTGCTGTTTCCACTTCTCAACATTCTCTGAAAGTGAAACTTAAAACTGTTTCCACAAAACAGGATCACTTGGAAGCTGCAGTTACCAATCTTTCTTCCACTGTTAGTTCAATGCAAGGGATGCTGCATACTATAGTTGAGCTTCTCACTGTCAAAAGTCCTATTCAAGGTGATGTCAGAAAGGGGGAGAAGGGTTCAGACAAATGCAAGGAGGATGCAATTCTAAAATCTGACAAACCTGATGATGAAAATCAAGGGAGTCATAAGGATGAGAAGCAGTCTCTGAAGCAACAAACTCTGATTGGACAAACTCTGACAACCTCACAAACTCTGATGACATCTACTGATATAAACTCTGACAAACAGCAAACTCTGAAGACATCAAATGCTGACACAATCTCTGATAAGCAAACTCTGATGGATGCTGATCTGGAATTAGCAAAAAGGCTTGAAGAAGAAGAGAAGCCTGAGAAGATTGAAGAACAAAATCTAAAAGATGCAGAACTGACAAAGAAAATGTTTGAAGATGAACATCCAGGAATGGATCCAGTTACTGTGGAAGCTGAATTAAAGAAGTCTGGAGCTGTTAGTGCTCAATTACAGAAAAAGAAGAGAAATATGAAGAAATGTCCAATTCAAAAAAATGTACTCTCTCAAATGAAGAAACCAGAACCCAAGCCTATTCAATCCAAATCTGTTGAAAAAGCCAAGCCAGTTGCTCAATTAAAATCAGTATAAGAAATTCAGACAAGATCATCAGCCAGAATTCAACAAAAAGCTCCAGCTAAACCACAGACATCTCTTATACAAGGAACAATATTTCTATCAGGTGGATCTAGTTTTGATGTTGAAGAAGAACAACAACAAGAAGCACTGATCAGAAAGAAAAAGACTGATCCTCTGTGGACTACAACTCAAAATCTGATTCTCAATGCCAGACTTTGTAAAAATAAAGGAGGCATTGGTGATTCACATGCTAAAGTTTACAGGGGTGAAGCAAATATTTTCAGTGATCCTTTTTCTCTAAAGCACAATCCTAAGGAAGATTTAACCCAAGAGCATCTTGACAAACTGATATCTGTCAACATAGTGAATGACATTTTTGATGGAGCTCGAGCAAATGAGAAGCTTCTATATTTTCTAGAAGATGGGAGAGTTCTGAAGATTGCTGAAGAAAATCTGATTGATAAAGCATCTAAAGAACTTGAACATGTTCTATATCTACTCAATGATGAAAATGAAGCAACTTCCAGGTGGAGGAAAATTCTTGAAAGGGTAATAGCTGAGAAAAAGAAGAGTGAAAGGTTGATGATGATAAATTCTGAAGAATATGAGCCTGGTTACTTACTTGAAGATGGAACAGAAAGAGCAATGAAAAAAGGGGATGCAAGGGTCAAAATGGTGTTAGGGATTCCTACACTAATCTTAAATCCTGATGGAATGAAGGCTTGTTGTATTGCTCTAGATGAAAGAATGGAAAGATCATCTATCTATGCTTTGAGGGCTGCTATTTATCAGATTGATGATTCTTCTGATCAAATGAGAGAATTGAAAGAGAAGCTGGTTGTTTTGCTGAAAGCTGCTAAAGACAATCTTCTGTGTCAATTTATGAAAGATGATTTTTCTTACAGAAGAGTCTAAGTTAAAAATGGTGAACAAACTCTGATGCATTTGTCTTGGATTTCTGACATCATAAGTGAAAATTATGCTTTACTTCTTAAAGCATAAATTGGGGGAGATTTTTAGGAAGCAAACACTGATGGTTGTCAGAGAATACAAGTCAGAGTTTACATTGCTGACGTCATCAGAGATTAAGGAAGCTGTCGGTCAGAGTTTACTCTATTAGAGAATACTCAATCAGAGTTTACTCTAACAGAGAATGCTCAAATCAGAGAATGACAAACCGACAGAGATTAGCTTCAGAGTTTATCAGAAAAGGAAACAGACAAATCAGAGTCCGATTTGGATAGTAAGAAGGAATTCGAGTGCAAGTCTAAATTGCCTTATTAAAGCTATTCTATTTCCATTCTGATTTGTAATTGTATTTGTAGCTGTGTCTATATAAACACAGAGATAGGTTATAATTGATATACGTTTTTCAAGCATTATTATTGTAACCTAGCAGTTCTTAAGAACATTATTTCTTGAGAGAGTTTTGTATTCAAGTTCATTATTAATACAAAACAGTATTCAATTCTACATACTTGTGTTTATCATCAATTAATTGGTACTATTAGATTCAACCCCTCTTCTGTAATAGATTGATTATCTAGGCAACAACTAATTTTTTAAAAACACTTTATAGTAAACTCGAGTAAAACTCGATTAACTTATCGATCAATTTGTTATGTTCAAACAATTATTTGTACAATGCTCATTCTAGTATTTTTATAACTGATTATGAAACTCTCGAGTTCGAGTTCAAATTGAATAATTTGTTTACTAATATTATTTATTAATTAATTTTATATAGGGTATTTATAAAAATACCACTTTTGAATTACTTTTTTTGCGATTTTATTATTTCTTAGATTTTTTTTGTAAAAATACGTTCTACAACTAAAATTAACCAAATGCAACTTTTTTATCTATAATTTGTAGACAAAAAAATAATTTTTTTTGATATTTTTCAAAAAAAATCCTTTTATATTTTATGTGTTTTATTATTTTATTTTAAAATGCTCATTGGTTATTATAATAGAATTAAATTTTTATCCAACCAATTTATTTTCTTAGAAAATTAGATTATAAGAATTTTAAAAATAATTAGAAATTAATATTTAAATATTATTCCTACATTATTCTCTAAAAATATTTTATATTTTGATTTTTTTTCTGGAAGAGAAATTATAATTATGAAGAAAAAATGAATAATAATTCAAATAATTTGTTTTAAATATGTATCTTACATATTAACATGTCGGTTATTTAAATTAACAATTTTTGTATTAAAATATTAGCTCAAATGTATGAAAATTATAAATATAGTAAGCATATAGAGAAATAAAAATATAGTGAAGATGTGTGAAAAGAAAGGTAATAGAAAAATGATTAAGTAGAGATGATAATTTAGTCCAAAACAAGATAAGGGTGTGCATAAATAATTTTAGGGTGTGCATATATCACTACAAAAAAAAAAGGTGTTCCACATATTTGGAGGTTGGGGTTGATTGGATTTAAAGTATTTTAATAAATTAATTCATTTGAATTAGTTTAAAAAGTTTTAATCTAATTTGTAAAAATAATTAGTAATTTAGTCTTTATTTTGGGTTGGGTTGGATCATATCAGTTTGAATGAGTTATTAATTAATATTTTGAATAAAATAATTATTAAAAAACAATAAAATTTAAACAAATTCATAATTCACTCAATATTAACTATTAAATTTAAACAAATCTTGAAATCCAAGTTTTCATACAAAAAAAACAAATTAAACATAGTCTTGAGAGTATAAACAAAATTTTCAAAAAAATGATAGAAACAAAGTGTTATATAGATAGCAAGTATCCATTATCTTCGATAATAAAAAATAAGATCAGAATTAAAATAACTTCATTTTATTAAATAGAAAATTAATGACAATATAACTACTATTTCAACGGATTAAATGATGTTTTGATCACTCAATTAACTATTTATTTTCAATTGTTTCATCTGAAAAACCTTTCAATCAGGTCACATATCAGTTAAAACTTGCAATTAGGTCACTAAATATTTTTAAAAAATCACGTATGTTAACTTGCGTTGACTTTTAATGGACTTCCGTTAAAAATGTACAAATCAACGGCCACATTCAATCCAAATCAGATTCCATATCATTTATACCTAAATACTCATTTCTACTTAATCCAAATAAAACAAATATATTTGATTAAAAAAACCCGACCCACTTCTTATGTTGAATCAAAAACTCAACCCATTTCTTATGTTATCATCTCTCTGACTTTAAATTTCATATCATTGACACACACTATATTTCTATACACCGTTAATCCATGCTATCAAACACTACTATATATACCAACACAATCTTCAAATTTAAATTTTTCACAAACCAAGATTTCAGAATCAAACACGGTCGAATATGATATTTCAGAACCAATTTGATAAAATTTTACATATGATATTCTAGCAACAAAAAATATGATATTCATGATGTATATATGTATGAATGGGGCATAGATTTCTGCGAAAAAGATTAAGTATTGAACTTGTAAAAGAATGACTACAAGTTACAACTCAAAATCAGAGATTACAATTTTCCGAGAATGCAAGTTTGTGTAAAGTGCAATGATGATGATACAATTAGTGATATGAAATTTATGATAGAATGGGTCTCGAGAAGTGCGTACTCACCTCTGTGATTGGGAATGTTTCCGCCTTTATATTTGGTTTGTGAATTGTTATTTTTTTTAGGGTTTGGATTGGTTTTTTGTGAATTGGGTTTGTTTGAATTTGAGTTTGTTGAATTGGGTTTTGGCTTAATTTGAGTTTGATGAGTTGAGTTTTGTTTGGATTTGAGTTCAGAATTGGGTATTTTGTCTAATTTTGGTATATATGTTTTTGTTTCGAGAAACATATGAGTTTTTGAAAGAGAAAGGTTGAATCATGTCAACTAGCTGATTCAACTTTTCATCCAATATTTAACGTCAGTAATGATCACTGATCATTACTGACGTCAGTAATTGTTCAGTGAATTAACTGCAAGTTTTTTGAGTGGAATGATCCACTTGCAAGTTACGGGTAAGTTGAGTGATCAAAATATCATTTAACCCCAATTTCTACCGTTGAAAGTGTAAAACAATAAAAACTAAGTAATTATTATTATCATTAGTCTGCTACCTTACTATCTATTTGATCAATAAATCCAACATAATAAAGAGCACATACAACAGACATCCATTGCTAAAAAGGTTTTTATACACATTAATCACTTACTTTCATGACATTTTTATGAGATAATTTCTTTTTATTGGTGGGGTTTTCGTGTACACAGGGGGTCCATTAACATTAATAAGTAAGTGACAATCAGAATTTGACAGCTCATCATTTATTGTGTGCCCTTCGGCACACATTAGAAAAACCTAATAAGAAATAAATCAAAATTAAATTATATTTTCACATACAACAATTTTAGAAAAACACATAAAAATATATTGATTTCGATGGCAAAAATCATACTTTAATAAATATATAAAAACAATTAAAATTTGCAGGCCCTTAAATCGTATACCGACATTTACGACGATGGACATTTTTCAATATCTGTGATCTAGCCATCATCTGGGGCTTTGAGATGATGATACGACACTCATAATTTTTTTGTACTATCATTTCCGCCAGGGACCATACTGCGTTCAGAATCAGCTGAAAACTTTTATATATCGCACATTTAAGTACGCTTCTGAATATTACATACACAGTAAAGTAAACAAATATGAGTCTTGTGTTCATTTTTTAACCTTACCGGAGCAAATAAAAAATACTTGCTACCCACCGGTAGCTAGCTGAAGTGGTAAGGTGGTATTCATAGGGGAGCAGTGGGATACTGACCTAATTATCTGATTAATCCATGTTCCATACTTTTGCCGACTAAATTCGATTTCCGTTTTTTTACAACAACGCTCCAAATACATATCTCCTTATATAAAGAGATTAAAGTCTACGTACCTTCTGCTGTTAGGAGTTTGATGTTGCTAATACTCATATTCTTTATGAGTAATTCACTTTAAGCGGTAAATTTTTTCATTTTATAGAATGCCGATTAGAATATGATTCTTTCTATTGTCAAGAACCCTTAATGGATAAAGAGTTTAATGAGTAGTGAATAGGCATGGTGAGTTG
This sequence comes from Oenanthe sinensis, assembly GCA_028671895.1. Classification (NCBI taxonomy): domain Eukaryota; kingdom Viridiplantae; phylum Streptophyta; class Magnoliopsida; order Apiales; family Apiaceae; genus Oenanthe; species Oenanthe sinensis. Next base: position 21,624,321 of record CM053801.1, read on the forward strand.
TGTTCAAGCTTGAAGCTTGTAAATGTTGCACATGTTAAAATTATCGGACAAGATAAGATATAGGTGGCTTCGATCTTAAGTTGATAAAAACGTTATTGTGTAATATTTTAAAATATTATTTATTACACAACAATTATTTATTTTAATCTGAAACGAATGTACACAAACTTGTCGCTTGATGTTGAGGTGCTTGTCGTTGCCTTGTTTTTTTTAATGATATTATAGTTCCAAGTTGCAATATCATTTAATTTGTTATAAAAAGATCGGTATAAAGTCGATCGACTTCGAAAAACGAATAAATATTTCAAAATTTCAAATCGTTGAATAGCGTATGCGACAATTAGTGACTATCAAGATTTTTCGAAACGTGTCTAGCTATATATAATCCATTTCCATCTAGCCTTCAAATAGCTGGAATGGTCTCCAATTTGGTTCAATGTCATAAATTCAGAGTGTCCTTTACCGAAGGGATCGTATTGTGCCTAGCTGAAAGCTTGTATCCATCGCTATTCGCACATGTTAGATTTATTTGACAAGATAAGAGTATGTACCAATATTGAAACTGGTCTCTTTCAAGTTTTTGCTAAACGGAAATCACGAGTCCAAGCTATGAAGAGAATTCATCGAACTCATGACATGAAACGATAAGAGATAAATTCTTATCATTATTCCATCGCGGCTCATTATCATCATAAATAATACACGAGAAACACTGCACAATGGTCCCTAGCCAAATTATCCAGTACTGTCCTTTTTCTCTGATGATCGACACATTAGCACTCTCGATCAGACAGTCACCTAACATTTTTAAATATGCAAAATTGTATACTTTTTTTAATGTCATGTTAATTACAACATAAAAGACACATTCGAAGCTTGTTTTGACGAAATTGTAAATCTGTATTGTCCCACCTTGAAACAATTTGATTAGGTGAATTGCAAGTGTGGTTAGATTTTATTAAATTGCTATTTGCTTCGTTTTTTATCCTCTACAACATTAAATTGAACTGTGCCCACTCCTAGCTGCAGGCTTCCTCATATTGATGTTTACAAATTTTTAATAAAAAAATAATGTACAAACTAAACTCATAAAATACAAAATATATATTTTTGGATTGATTTATTGAGACAAGTATGTTATATTTTTGGATTGGTTTATTGAGATAAGTATGTTATATTCTTTAAAACAATTATATAAGTAGTAAATTAATGCAATTAACAATAAAATAAAATAAAATAAGGGTAATTTTCATATTTAATATTATATAAAATTTAAAATATTAAAATATAAATAAAAATTATAATATATTAAATAAATAATAAAAATTATAATTAATATATATTTTAAATATTTAAAAAGTAGCTCGTATATTGCATAGAATTTAAATTAGTGTAAATCTAGTCAACTCAGGCCTTGACACAAATAATAGAACACTTTGATGATGTATATATCAAACAGTTGGAACCGTCATCAAACGTTTATCACGACTAGAGTACAGGTATTTATATAACTTATAGTTATTGTATGTTGTGAACTATAAATTAAATCACTTTTTTCGTCCCATAAAAAAACTTCAAAAATATTATATGTGAACATTTTTTTATACATTTTAAAAATGCCCAAAAAAATGATTTGTGATAAAATTAAGAGAATATTATTAAACTATGTCAAAATTTTTATTATAATATACAACTCAATTTCTATTACATTACTTCTTTTAAAATAATATTAAGAGTTTTAATATAATAATATACATCCATTCTTGGTGTATTCTAGCTATATTGATAGTCGGGTGATTACGCATAAATTGTTAATACTTTATGAGAATTATTTTACTTCCATTAAAAAATATTTTATTATTATATATGTATTAAAACAATAAAAAAATTAAATATTAGAAGTACTATTATGTCTTCTAATTTTATCAGATAAATTATGATCATGTCGTACATTGACTAAAACCGAAATAATTCATTCAATTTAGACAGATTACAGATTATGAATTGATTGAAAATTTTAAAACTAATTTCATGTGATTTAATTCATGTTTAATGTTCTTAACTGAATCAAATCGGATTATAATCCCGCGTAATAAATAGTTTCAATTACAAGGATATAGTTTTAGTTGAATATATATATATATAATCTGTTCCGACTGGGACCATATAATTTATAATCGCACATGTTACACAGGACTAGTATATCTCACAAGACTGAGCATGTTAGATTTTTATGGATATGTACAATCACTCAATCAGAATAGGACGATCACCACCTCACATGTGTCTTGTCACTCTAATTAATATTCGCGGAAAACCGCAAAATGGTCCCCGGCCAAATTATCCCCTGTCCTGTTCTTTTAAAAAAAAAGGTGATCCACATATTTGGAGGTTGGGGTTGATGGATTGGGTTGATTGGATTTAATGTATTTTAATAAATTAATTCAATTGAGTTAGTTTAAAAAGTTTTAGTCTAATTTATAAAAATAGTTAGTAATTTAGTCTTTATTTTGGGTTGGGTTTGAGCTGGGTCGGATCATGTCAGTTTGAATGAATTATTAATTAATATTTTGAATAAAATAATTATTAAAAAATAATAAAATTTAAACAAATACATAATTCACTCAATATTAACTATTAAATTTAAACAAATCTCGAAATCCAAGTTTTCATAAAAAAAACAAATTAAACATAGTCTTGAGAGTATAAACAAAATTTTCAAAAAAATGATAGAAACAAAGTGTTATATAGATAGCGAGTATCCATTATCTTCTGTAATAAAAAATAAAATAAGAATTAAAATAACTGCATTTTATTAAATAGAAAATTAATGACAATATAACTACTATTTTTACGGGTTAAATGGCGTTTTGATGACTTAACTGACTATTAATTTTCAATTGGGTCCTCTAATTGAAAAAACTTTCAATCAAGTCACATATCAGTTAAAAAATTACAATTAGGTCATTAAATATAAAAAAAATTATGTCCATTAACTTGCGTAGATTTTTAACGGACTTCCGTTAAAATTGTAAAAATCAGCGGCCATATTCAATCCAAATCAGCTATCATATCATTCAGACCTAAATGACTCATTTCTACCTGATTCACATAAAACAAATATATTTGATTCAAACAAACAAGTTGTACATGACACGTCGGAATCATGTCAGCTAGCTGATTCAACTTCCCATCCAATATTTAACGTCAGTAACGATTAGTAATCTGATTGAAAGTTTTTAATTATTCAGTGAATTGACTATAAATTTTTTGAAGGAAGTGATCCACTTGCAAATTACGGATAAGTTGAATAACCAAAATGCCATTTAACCACTATTTCTACCATTGTAAGTTTAAAGCTATAAAAAATAAGTAATTATTATTATCATTAGTTTGTCTACCTTACTATCTATTTGATCAATAAATCCAATATAATAAAGAGCACATACAACAAACATCCATTGCTAAAAGGGTCTTTCTACACATTAATCATTTACTTTCATGTCATTTTCATGATATGACTTTTTTTTATTGGTGGGGTTTTTCGTATATACAGATGTCCATTATCATTAATAAGTAAGAGTCAATCAAAATTTGATAACTCATCTTTTATTGTTTGTCATTCAGCACATATTAGAAAAACCTAATAAGAAATAAATCAAAATTAAATTAATTTTTCACATACAACAATTTTAGAAAAATACATAAAAATATATTGATTTCGATGGCAAAAATCATACTTTAATAAATATATAAAAACAATTAAAATATGCAGGCCCTTAAATCGTATACCAACATTTACGACAATCGACATTTTTCAATATCTGTGATCTAGCCATCATCTGGGACTTTGAGATGATGACACGACACTCATAATTTTTTTGTACTGTCATTTCCGGCAGGGGCCATACTGCGTTCAGAATCAGCTGGAAACTTTTATATATCACACATTTAAGTACGCTTCTGAATATTACATATACAGTAAAGTAAACAAATATGAGTCCTGTGTTCATTTTTTAACCTTACAGGAGCAAATAAAAAATACTTGCTACCCACCGGTAGCCGAAGTGGTAAGGTGGTCTTCACAGTGGAACAGTGGGATACTGACTTAGTCATCTGTTAGACTGGTCGAGGTGCGCGAAAACTAGTCCGGACATTAATATAATATAAAAGGAATAAAAAAAATATTTGCTTTATTTCAGTTTAGGTGCTAAAAACTTTAAGATGTAAAAGAAGTAATTTTTAAAATTATTTTTCTAATCTTTTTGAATAGCAATTTAAGTATAATATATTTTAATTGAAATAAAAAAAGAAATTTGAAAATAATATTTTATGTAGTTTATATAATTTATGTAAATATATAAAATAATTATGTGTAAGTACATATTAAATAATTATAATTTGTACGAATTATAAAATATGATTATATAATCCGTTTCTGTATATAATAAGCTAACATGAGGGACAAAATAGCTAAAAAAAGGCATGTGAAATTACAGTTATATCATTATTATTATAAGAATAATCACTAAACTTTTATATTAAAAAACATGATTGTAATACCACAAAGAAGAGTTTATATTAATTCAATGAGAGTCGACCTCCAACCCTAACTAGCCGCCACAAATAATATGCAGATCTATTCCTATCAACACCAATTAAGCCTTCTTCCTTTTCACAAATTTTACTTTTGTCTTCTTTTCTCTCATCTAATCATCGTAATTTTTATTTTTCCTTCAATAAATTATCATTCTTTTGTGATGATTGTTATTGTACCCAATTTTTTGGGTGGTTGTTATGTTTTGGTATTTCTTGGTTTGTTATTTTGTCTCTTTGAAAATGATTCAATCGGTGTTTTGGGAGATCTGGAAATCCAGCATCGAGACTGGGTCGGGTGTGAAAATCGCAAAAACTCAACTTTCACAGCGGAAGATTGTTTATATTATTAGGGTATCAATTCCTCCAATTTCAGTTGGTGCAATTAAAAATTCTGAATATTGGACTACAACTGAAATTAATTGTGTGAAGGTCAATTGTGATGCTGCTGGTTTCAAGGAAGGTGTAGGTTGAATTTCTCGAAAAGCAATTGTAATCTTATTTGTTTAAAGAATATTTCTATTCGGTATGTTAAGCAAATAAAGCGGTTATTTATTTGTTTCTCAACCAGATTGTATTGCTAGTTTGGGGACTTGTCCCAGTTGTATCCCGTATTTTCATTGAAATGCACAATATTTTTGTCAAAAAAAATATAATTGTATAATTTATTGTTGAATTATAATTATAATTTTATATTAAAAAATTACCATAATTAACTTGAATAAAGATCATTAATGTGACAGTGAGTGTTAGTTGAAAAAATTGAATGAAATTTTGTATTGAGAATCTTCGTGTATGAGATTCTTTAATATGTTCAAAGGATTTTTGTAAAAATTGAATATTTGATAAAAATATGTCGAAATCTGCTGGTGGGTATATACTCATTATATGAAGAAGAGTAATAATACGTTGCAAGTCTACAAAACATAATGACATTGTTTAATTCATTCACTTTGTAGATCGATTTTTTTTTTACTAATTAGGTCTATAGCCTTACAAATAAATATATGTTTTAAGAAATTCTCGGATGAGTCAGAGTCGAATTCAGGACCTGAGACAACGGATGATAAGTTCTCTGCCACTTGCATTATCCAATCGTGCTCACTTTGTAGATCAAATTTATTTCTCTGGATTAGGAATTTTTTATCAACTAAGGATTTCGAGTTTGTTAATTTTATTTAATTGTCCAAGAGTCAAATATCTAAAAAAACGGTTTTTCTAGTATGTGCGTCCAATGACACACAATAAAATATAAATCATCAAATTTTAATTAGCTTACATTTATTAATGATAATGAAGCTCTCCTCTATGCACAAAAAATCCAACACACCAGAAACACCCGTAAAAAATTATATTGGGTGGTCTTTATTTTCGCGTGGGGAGGGGTAATATATCTCATTAATTGTGTCTTACAAGCTGTTACGTATGAATTTTACACTAATTAATGTGTAAAAATAGTAAAGTGAGACACAAACTTGTACCCAATATTTGTACATTATCACATGATATTGTTTATAGTGCATAAATAAATGTGCATATGATGGATACCCGACCTTGTTCATACAAGAGGACATCCCATTTCTATGACTTGTGTATATATTATAAGGGAAGCTCTATGCTTTTAATTAGTGGCAGACATAGGATTTAAATTCAGTGTGGGCAAAATTTTTTTCTTTTATATAATTAATTCAATTTTTTTTAGTTAATTAGTTAGTTTAGAAAAGAATTGGACGGGCTTTTTTAGAGCACTCATTAACATCTAAGGTACACCGGGTCAAAATTGATTGATCATCACGGCTCGTGTTCTATAAAGTGCGATATGTGGTATTAAGATTTATATTTTTTGTTTAGAGAGTTCAATATCCGTTCACTCTCTTCCTAAAGTATTTGCCTATTTTCACTATGTGTTGATTCATTCACAAGACATCAATGTTTAATTATCAAACATTTATAAATGTTAATTTTTTATATTTTGTATTACTTTGCATTAGTGGGGATTATTAGAGTTAATAGAAAATATTGTGTTTTATGTTGTTTACTTTTTATTTTGAATTGTGATCTTTGAGTAACTACCTTTTCAACATGCGGAGTTAATTTTTTATATTGTTTATATATGCATGTGAATAGAGATCGTCAAAAGCGTGCGTGATTTTCCCCATTTTAATTTATACTCTCTCTCTCTTTCGTTTTATTTGATATTTGACTTTCTGGTACACGTTTTTAGGCTCTTTGAATACATAGTTAAAGTTATTATTTTTTTAAAAAAATTGAATAAAAATATTAAACTAACATTTATTCACAAAAAGAAAATTTGAAAAATAATAATTCTAACTATATAATCAAAACTCTTAAAAATATATACCAAAAAATCAAATGTCAAATATTACCAAACAGAGGAGTACAATATTTCTATACAACAAAAGGTGTGTCTCTCTTGTGTTATAAGTTAAGCATCCGAACAAACACTGGTTAAATAACAGTTTCATCACTAAACTGGCCTCTAATTTGCAACTGGGTCATTCAACTAAAAAAAACTTTTAACTAAGTCAATATACTACTAAAAATATTCATATCAATCATTAAACACAATTAACTTTTTACATCCGTTAAATTTCATTAATTTTAGACGGAACTCCGTCTATTCATTCCAAATCAGCTGTCAGACTACTAAGTTAACCCGATATTTATAAAATCTGACCCAACTTAAACCCACAACCCCATTGTTCAATATCATAAATTATAACACTCGTTATCCTCAAATTATAATAAACTTAACCCAATATCAATTATCCCAAATAAACATTCAAAACTAGCAATCTTAAACCCTAATTGAAAAGACAATGAGAACTCGATCGAGTTTTGAGATTTATGTGAATCAAATTGAAGAACTTGAATATAAAATTGAACTCTTGAAGATGAAGTCGAAGTTGTTGGTGATGGTGGAATTGAAGTCGATGTTAAAGATGAAATCGAGATTATTGGTGAAGATAAATAGTAAGTTGATATGTTGAAGATGAAACCGAGATCAACTGACACTAATGCACATAGAAGATTCAAGAATTATTGCTCTTTGAATTAGACATTGAGATAAAAAGAATTTGAAATAATAATACTAATTGAGAGATTATATAAGAAGGGAAATAGTGAATTCTTGGGTTGGATTTATATAATTTATTTATATATTAATTGGGTTGTGTATAACTTTCAAATGAGATGTACATGTCATTTTAGACTTAAATCAGCCATGTTAACTCGTTTAGTCATCTTTCCGTCTAATTTTTAATGTCGATAACGACAAGTGACTTAAATGAAAATTTTAAAAAGTATAACGATTTAATTGAAAGGTTTTTCAATTGATTGACCCAATTATAAATTAATAGTTAATTGTGTGATGAAAATGTCATCTAACTCAATAAAAAGTGAGTCTCTTATCTTATAATTTAAGTATATCGTGTTTTGAGTTCCAAAATCTTTTAAAGTTAGTGCACATTTGGAAGGATTAATGCGTAAAAATTTAGGGGCAGTGCTAATATGTGCTTGCACAACAATCACATTTAAATTGTTTTTGCGATAGTGTTTCGGGCACGTCGTAGCGAATTTATATCGGAAATAATAGAAAGTAATATAAAATAAGAAAAATGTTAGATATTCTAAAAATTGTCTCAAATATTGAGTTATCATTTATATAATCGGTAAGTTTTCTATAATGATATGAGACCCGCATGCATACATATGCGTCCACGAATTAAAATAAGTCATAATGATATGTCATTTAGAAAAAAAAATTAAAATTATTTTTGGGTACATAACATTACTCATAAAATATTATATTGTGACTTATTTTTGGATTGTGGTCTTTGAATAAGTGTCTATTTGGATTTTACCTTTTGTATTGTTTGTATATATTTAATTCAAAAATCTTTTAAAATTAATATACATTTTGAAGGTCAATGCTGAAATTGTTTTTAAGACGGTATTTCGAACACGTCACAATTCTTAATTCTTTTTTTTTTCTTCTAGGGTGTCTTTTTTCATTATAAGCATATTTTTTTTTATCTTCTCGATTCTTTTTTTTTTGTATTTTCTTCTAAGGTGTCTTTTTTTTTAAAATTATTATAAGCGTGTTTTTATTTATCCATCACAATTTGTTATAGTCAGATAACATTGTTTTTGTACCCAAAGTGGTATGTGTATAAGTAGTACAAATGTGATAGAACTGGAAGATAATTAAGCAGGATTGAGTAAATTCTATAACACTAGTTACTATTTTTCTTTGCAAAATGTCGTTCAACGATGATGAGCAAATTGTTTCTAACGCAGATGCCACTGCAGGTTCTCCAATTTCTTGCATCTGAATTTAAACGAAAATATCTATCATATTAAATTTATATCTTCGGTTAGCATGTTATGATTCTATCCTGCTTTCCGATTGTTTTATTGTCTGTTTACGTAGCTAATTAATTTAATTTAATGTTTGGTTTTGTCGATGGGAATTGTAGAGAATGTGGGAGATGAATTCACAGTGGGAAAAGCAAAGTTAAAAATCATAAACGCGGCCATGGCACCCCTGGAAGAAAGCAAATTAAAGGTGCTACTGGAGCTGACAGGGCAAGGAAACGGCGAGGATAGGCCCGGACTTGATCTTGTAACCGTCTTGGATGTCAGTGGCAGCATGAAGGGAGATAGGATAGAGAAGCTGAAAAAAGCTATGCAATTCGTTGTCAAGAAACTTAGCTCCATTGATCGTCTTTCTGTCATCACATTCTCAAAAATCGCCCACAGGTTGTGCCCGTTAAGACAGATTACTGAAAATTCTAAAGTGGATATCATAAACCTGATCAACAATATAGCTGCTGAAGGCGCGACAAATATTAGTGATGGCCTTGAAAAGGCCTTAAAGGTGCTGAATGACCGTAGATTTACAGAGGGGCGTTCGATTGGCATCATGCTTATGTCAGATGGTGAGCAGAATACAGGTAAGGATGCTGCGACAGTTGAGGTGTCGAATGTGCCCGTTTACACTTTCGGGTTTGGCACCGGTGGCCAGGATCCCAAGGCAATGGCTGATGTAAGTACGGACAGTTTTGTATCCTCTAATCACCAGCCAGACTGTATGCCTTCAATATAAGTTGATTTGTGTATTGTTAACTATTAATTTCTAGTGGATTGGTTACTTTTAACAGGTCCTGAATGCTATTGCTAAAAATAGTGATGGTGGAACATTCTCAGATGTTCAAAAGACGACAGACTTGAGTGTCGCATTTGCCAACTGCTTGGGTGGGCTTCTCACCGTGGCTGTTCAGGATTTGAGGCTGACCATTTCACCAGTAAAACAGTCGATAATCGAGAAAGTAAGTGCAGGAGACTACCCACAATCCAGGGACAAAGACAATGCTGCTGACTCCTCAGTAACTATTAGATTTGGCAATCTCTATGACAAAGAGACTCGCAAAGTCATAGTTGACCTTGTTCTCCCCGAGGTTACCAGTGAAATCTCCTCTCGAGTGCTCAGGATCAGTTACATGTACAGGTGCGTCGTCGCAAAGTCATTTATGGTTGAGTGATAATTTTTGTATATATGAGGTTACTTAAGATATATTTTTAACTTGTACTGCAGCAACACAAGTGGGAAAGAACTAAAATCCCCTCCTGTATTCGCAAGCGTAAAACGCACAGGAAAATTCGTAGAACAAGAGGAGGAGGAAGTGATGGTTGAGGGAAGCCGTTTGAAGACTGCAGAATTGATGAAAGAAGCTCGACAGATGGCTGACAATAACAAGTTAAATGATGCTAAGAACGTGCTTCTTACTGCTCAGAGCATGCTTGAGGATGTTGAAGTCACCGAGGTTAACCCCTTGATTGAAATGCTCAAGGAGGAAGTTGATCAGTTCATGGGATTTATGCAATCAGCAGACATGTACAAAAATCATGGCCGTCCATTTGCATTATCATCCGAGCTATCTCACGATCGTCAGAGATTTGCTGCAAGAGGTGGTGATATGGATAAATTCCGAATGTTTGCCACTCCGCGAATGGACTTGTACAAAGAACAAGCTAAGGAATTTGATAAGAATCCGAGTAAGCCAGTGCCCACAGTCGAAGATGATGTGAAGCAAGAAATTGCTGCTGATCCACTCAGTCCAATCATCGGACCTCTTACATTTTACCTTCAACAGGCCATTCTGGCCCTCCAATCCATTGAAACCATACTCACTGCTGGTGGTCGTAAGTCGTAATTAAGTACATTATGCTATGTTAATGGCCTCAACATGTGTTTCATATCTTGTAAACTATGTTTATCTTCGGCTTGCATTCCGCTTTTGCATTTCAATAATCACCCGCACCAGGTGTTTTAACGTCGTTGGGTTATTGTTATTTGTGTTTTAATAAACTGTAACGTTAAGTGAATCTCAATATCTTTTTTTCCATCTTGCTATATCACTTTTTACATTAATATGCGAATGAGTTCCATTTTGCCCCATCGCCAAAAGATTTTTAGTATCGAGCATCTAAATTGCAATAGAAAAGATCTGTCAAATAATCCCAAAAACAAAACAGATTTTTAATAATACAAGAATATATAAATAACCCTCAAAATTTAGTACTTGCCTTCAACCGGTACAATACGGGGAGGTCTAAAGAGGGTGGTAAATTGCAAAATTATACGAATAAGATACGTGTAAATGATATTATATCTCGAAGGAGAAAAATACATTTACCACATTACAAGCCAGTACAAATTAAGATGATATGCATACAGATTATTCTATCACACAGGATAAAATCATCTGTCCACTTGTTAATTACACGCTACACACTTCAACCACACAATGCGATTTTACTTCATTCTTTTACACACATATAGTTATTATATTTAACAACTGCACATACAAGAGTAGTGCATGACTTGTTCCAAACCAACAAAGAGTGCTCAAGTCATAATATCTGAAAACACACAGGATTCAAGCAAATAAGTAGCTGTAATCGAGCATTGCATTGGACACAATCAACAGCAGCGTTTTGGGATGCATAAGTGACCAGTCATGTGCCAACTTTCACGTCCATCACGAGATGCATAAGGGCATGCTGGAGTGTATTCTCCGCTGAATTGTAGATTCCAGGCTGCATTCGGATCTTCTGTCGAAAACGTGGTCCAACTAGCAGTTGAGTTCTCATACCTTGAATGCGTGATGCGTGTGAATTGTTCCACATCCTCATTTTTTGTTATGTCATCTGGGTCAATATCCACAGTAAAGATATCGCCATAAGGCCTCACAGAATGTTCCACAAGAGGCAAAGAGATAGGATCAACGGAAATTGCAGCAAGATCAGCGACTACAACAATGCTTTTTCCATCAGGACTAAAGACGGGATGGTTGACATGTCCCGCGAGAGGGTTAAGTAGATCTGACGCGGGCACACTTCCTAGCACCCTTACCACCACCGATGGATCTTTGGGGTTAACTAGATATATTGCAAAGTATCCATCATCAAGATTGTTGTCCAATTCTGGGGCAGATTCAGGCTTGTCCCGTGTTGACGAGAATACTATCCACTCTCCACTCGGAGACCATTGACAGTGTGTGTCGATCCAAGGACCATTTGTAAGTCGGGTTATTCTTCCTTCTCCGAAATCTCCCGATTCTGCATCCTCCATTATGTATAAATTCTTGTATTTCTTCTCACTCTCATCAAAATCTCTTGTAGATCGAAAAACTAATTTTGTCCCTATAACAAGATCGAACCCATGGATTCACATAAATATCACATTTTCCTTGAATAAATGAAGTTGCATAATTAATTTTACCCTATACTGTAGCAGTGGATCATCGTGGTAGAAATTTTGAAGTCACATAAATATGAAAATTTGTCAAAAAATCACTTGGGGGAATACAAGAAAGAATAAGTGGGACGTTAGTCAGTAGTTGTTTACCCTCAGGATTAGTGGAAGGAAATGCATTGTTGAAACCATCTGTGAGCTGTTGATCATGTTGTCTAGCTTTGGAAACATTAGGGATTTGATGAATGTCCAGTGTTTTCTTAGCGGAAAACGAAGGTCCCATACATACATACAAGATATCTTTGTCCTTGTTTTGGTTCCACACAGGAGCAAAGATGTTGTCTGCTCCTTCCGTCTGCATATATTTTAACGGAATAATTTGAGTTAGTTATTAATTACAACACATAATTAACCAGGAAGATCATCATACTTTGAACCTTCATTAAAAAGTTATTATGAATTAAGTTATGAGTACGTACCTCAAAAACAATACGCAAGCCTAATTCATCAGCTACCCACACAGACTTGAACTCATTGTCAACGAATGCAACCCTCTTACCATCATTGGAAAACGTGGGGAATGCTCCGGACAACCTAAACAGTCCCACATCGTCCATTGGAGATGTGATCTTACTGAACTGTCTTTCTATATTTGAATTGTACTGTTTATCAATCAAAAGTTAAAGCGGTTAAAAGCTCAAGGAATTAATATTTTTGAAAAAAAAATCTAGGAATTCAAAGTTTCAAAAGGTTGTTCATTAAATTTGCGGTTACCTTAAGAAGGCAAGTGTTGGCACGATGATAGCCTATACGCTTCTTCCCACCATCCATGATCACAAAAGGGTTGAAGTGATCTGCTAAAGGTTTTGATATTTGAGAAATTTTCATTTGTTTCTTCGGGTCTGTTGAGTCGAATACCATAATGTGACGATACTGATTCTCTCCTCGGTCCACCCCAAATTTTGCTAAATCAAAAATAGTTGCCACTGCCACAGTGTTGGCATCAATAGCTGCCGGTGTCATGGCATTACATTTATCTGGGGTTACACGAGTAAGCTTTTTATTGCTTATGTCAAAGCGGAACACAGCCCAATAATCTCCAACCTTGCGGTGGAAAAAAATGACTTGTTCACTCCCCCATGTCGGCCAGCCACCATTGGTCACAACCAATTTTCGATTGAAAGGCTTATCAACATTCATCACATAAATGTTAGTCTGTAGATCTTGGATCTCGCCATCCCAACCCGACCTGCCCTGGAACGTCGCCATTGCTATCTTCTTACCAGAGGGTGACACGGAGGGGCTCAAATCAGCTTCCACTGCAAGTTGAAAATAATAAATAAAAATAAGAACCAATTTCTACTAGCAAAATTTACTGTCCCTTTTGTATGTATCTTCCAAGTTTTATGGTATTATTATAGGACTTGAATAGATTGTATATGATCATGTTTTGATGTTTATGTGTATGCGTTAATAAAGCACTCACTCGAGAGTCCATTTTTGAAATGTTAAGAGATCGATCACAACTCAAGTCCATCTTTAGGACCGTGATATCTAGATTAATTTTTCGAAAATATTGCTACTCGAGAGGATTATTTACTGACTTAGATATCTGAACAGCTTGAAGTCCAAACAATATCCAATGTGTGAAAATTTAAAGTGTTAATATTATGTATATCATGTTTATGTGTTGATAAAATGTCTACTTACACGAAGGAGTAAGGCGGTCGGTTCTTCCATTCCTCAGATTAGTTTTATACACAACAGTCCAGGGTTGACGAGGCTTGTCAGCAGGTTCCTTAGTGGAGACATAGACAAGGTAATTTCCAGCAATGCAAGGGCTGTCTTCCATGCGAACAGCATCTGAGTGTTGGTAAACATCAGCGAAACTGAAGACTTTTGTTGTGACGGGGTTCTGGTCATTAAAGCGAAGAGCAAACTGAATTGTTTCGAGGTTGTCTCTTTCAGAGACAAAAACCAAGCCAGAAACACGCTCCGAATCCACATCAGTGTCCTTGATTCCCTCGGGAACCAATTTGGGACGCTTGAGAATAGTCTTGAGAGCCGCGGGTGGAATGGAATGGCCATTGAAATTGTAGGAAACTCCGTCGGTCATTTGGAGCTCATCTTGCTTCGATGTTGGTGGTAATGGACAGGAGAAGATTTCAAGTGGCACAGGGGGTCTATAGGTTGTGAAAAAAGCAATGCTACCTCTTTCTTCTGTCATCTTTTCTCTACTAGTTGTTTAGCTCAAAAAAAAAGTTGTTTAGCTCAATGTTTGCGAGGACTTGCAGTGATGTTGGATACTAATCCGTCTATTTATAGTGCATTAGGAGCTGCTCATGCTCAATTTTCTTACCTTTCTCTTTTACCGTATTCTAACTTTTAACTTGGTGATTTATCTCTAGGTTATTTTCTAAAGAAAGAATGTACAAAATATTTCACCGGACTTGTCTTCGGTGATTTGATCAATCTAATCTATTTTTGTACCAAACAAATTGATATATAAGAATTTAATATAATATTTTATAATCAATTTGGTTACCAACATTTTAAGTTTCCCAATTTTTTATTTATGTCAATATTTTTTAATTTTATATTAAAATTATATTATATTAAAATTATAGTCTAAATTTTATATATTTACATTAAAAATTCTATTTACAATATAAATTTTAGATAAAGTAGTTATTTCAAACATAATCTGCACTAATCATCAGTCAAATTCTTTAATTAATTTATAATTATAACTCAATAAAATCTCATAAATATTATTATATTATTATTCCTTTATTTATATAAAATTTCATTAAAATTTAGAATATGTTATAATTTCAACGAATAATTTTTTTTATATATTTTTAATATCCAAGCATGTTCTTTTCACGGGTTTTGATTGGTTGATGATTTAGTGTATAATATTAAAAATAAATATATCCTATCAACCTTTCATTCATTATTATTATGTCCATAAAAACAGATTTTCTATTATAAATTATCTTTTGAATTAGAATTATAACTATTTAGTCTTATAAATTATTTAAGCTAATTTTATAGTATAAATTAAATAATTAAATGTATAATATAATAATTATTTTATATATTAAATAAAAATTATACAACTATTAAAAATATATAAATAAATATATAAAAATTATTAATAAAATATATTAATATATTTTAAAAATTCCGTACTCCACACAAGTTAAAAACTAGTTTAATTAAATTGGATTGTTGAAATGATTTTACCCCGTCCAACTTGTATATTAAATGAGATTAAATAAAATACAGATTAAATTAAAATGATAACCAATGATAATACTACTAAGATTCAACATATTGAATATTTTAATTTTATTTCTAGACATTGATTTAATTACCCAAAATTAGAGTATAAATTTCGTAGGATTTACTATATTCAACTGAGAATCTTAGTAGTTATAGGTCACGCGATAATTTTTAAGTTTGTATTAATAAGGAAGTATTTATTTCGGCTGAGTGTAGAATTAACATGAATTTGTTTAGTGACAGGTCATGTTATGGACTTTAACCATATATCTACCAAGTTCGTTTGTGCAATCTCAACTTAACACTTGTTATATCATTCATCAAAAGCAAATTAAGAATAAATTAAGCATACTCTTCTTCAAGCAAGGAACCAGCACAACATCTGCTTTAATTTTTAATTTACTACTTTATTAAAACTTAACCTTCTTTATTCAATTTTTTGTTTTATCTACTTTAATTTATTCAAAGATTCAAAAGTCTTTAAACTTAAGTATCTACTTTTTAAAGCATCACGTTTAGAGCATCTCTAACATTTCCTTATTTGTGTCTCTAAATTGAAATATGAGCAATAAAATAATAATAATGTACTCCCTCCGTCCCATAATACTAGTCTATTTTGGAAAAAAAAATTAACTCATAATAGTTGTTCATTTCTACTTTCAATGTAAAATTTTTTTAAATTTATCTTCTTTTTTTGTCATTTCCAATATAAAATTTATTTTATTTAATATAAAATAGTCATAATAAATATGATATGCACGAAAAATGATTGTACAAATAACTTTTTTTAATATGCTTTATTTTTTCAAAATATACTACTAATATGGGTACTTTTCTCCTAGTAGTTCATTTTAAATGTTGTTTTGCTTGGGATGTTATCTAAATTTAAATGTTTTTGCATTTTGAAAATAAATTTTAAAATATAAAGATTTAAATTCAATCCATCGAAATTTCAAATTAAATCTAAATTTTGTATTAAAAAATTTCTCTCTCTCTCTCACTCTCTCTCTCTATATATATATATTATAGGGGGGAAATCCAAGATTACCAATTCTTTGAAAACATAAAATCAAACTTTTTTTAAATAATTATGTCACAAACGATTAGATTGAGTAAATAAACTATCGAATATACTATATTACACCATCGTGAATCATAATTAACATTTTATTATAGTGATAAAAAATGGAGGATGAGAGAAAAATAGTGATACTTTTAACAAATAAAAGCCTAGTAAAGACATAAAAATTTAACAAAATTAAAATTTCACTAAAGTCCTGACAAAAAAGAAATTCACAAAAGTGATACAAATTGAGCATGAGTAAAACTACACCTACGTCAACAACAACAAAAAAACTTTGAGACGTCTTTTTATTAGTTAAAGTAATTATGATATTTCTAAAATTATATAACAAAAAATCCAACCTTAAGCAGGAAAATTTCTATCTGTTTTTTTGGATAAATATTAAATTTCTCATTTTCTAAGTTAAAATGTATCAATATCGATTAAAGAAAAACGTGACTCACTATACTCACTAAATAAATAAAAATGTACCGACCATTACAATCAAAATTGAATTTAACATGATTAAGTTTTTCTTTAATAATGATATTGATACATTTTAATATAAAAAATAATTTTGATATATTTCCCAATTATCATCGGTTGGGCCCTTGCGGCTCATAAGTGATATATATGTTACTTAAAATCTAAAATCCTTTGGACGTTTGGCAATCCTTGGGCCCATGGCTTAGCTTTGAAGATTGAGTGGGTTTTACCTTCCTAACCCAATAGGCCCTTAATCTTCTCTTTGTGGATCAGTCTTTTCTTCTTTTTCTTTTGCTTTAGAAGATACATTTAACATTTTTGTAAATATATTGTATCGAAATATAATATCAAAATAATTTGAAGTGGATTATTTCATTCCGGCTAATTTATAATTAAAGTGAAGATATGCAGAAATATTCCCGTAAATTTAAATAATAGAACATTAATCTCTAAAAGAGCATCACATACATAACTCACAAATTATGATATATAAAAGTCTGATACAAAATCATTATTAACTATACATAACAACTACTCCGTATACCATATATGATCAAAACGAAATCACGACACTACATCGTACAAGGACAAAAACCCATCACATATAGCAAAAAATATGTTAAATTATGTACTTAGAGCATCTTCACCGGGTAATAGTTAAAATAGTTAGCTAAATTTTAATTATGTAAAATTTTACGAGTCCGTACTCTAATGATATTAGTTATAATGATTAGTTATATTTAAAAATATTATTTTATATATAATTATATAATTTACAGTTTAACAGATATAATTTAAATAAAGTAAAAAGCTGACGTGAATATTTTAGATAATAACTAGAGACTCGACAAATATAGAAGATGAGGTAAATTATATCTATAATTTGTGCTAACATGTCTTATGGTTGGAGAGACATATATTTTAGCTAATATGTATATTTTACTGCCACATAGATTTTTTAGCTAATAGGTGGTGATGGTTGAAGATGCTCTTATATCAAATTTAACTAAAATAATCAATTATCATATTTTATAAAAACCTTCTTTTCATTATACAAGAGATGGGGCATGACCGCATGACCCTGACCTACGCTTAAGTAATTTTTTTAAAGCCTAGAATTCGAAACAATAGTGCAAATGTGCAATGGGTGGAAATTTAAGTTGAAATATAGAATACAAATTATTATAATAAAAATATTTTATGATTTGTTTTGAAATATAAAATTCATTTAAATTTGGTCACAATAACATATTTAAATAATTAACATAATTTGTTTAATTTCTTGATTTGGTCAAATTAAACTCATGCATATAGAGAAGGTTTTATGAAGAACGTTATGATGGTAAATGAGCATCAGTTTGATATTTGATTCGAAAAAGGTCTAGTTGAATTAATAAATTAATCAATAAGTAGTTTTTTTTAACATATTCAATCCATTATATATGAGTATTGTAAAAATCTTCTGAATTTT
Organism: Oenanthe sinensis; assembly: GCA_028671895.1. Classification (NCBI taxonomy): domain Eukaryota; kingdom Viridiplantae; phylum Streptophyta; class Magnoliopsida; order Apiales; family Apiaceae; genus Oenanthe; species Oenanthe sinensis. The sequence goes on from CM053801.1 coordinate 21,643,005, forward strand.
GAAAAACTTTCAATAAATTTCTGACTAATTTTTATAAAATATTTTACTAATATGATATATAAAATTTGATTAAATTTGATTAATTATTTTTAAATAATATGTTTTATAATAAATTAGATCAATTTATTAAATTTTATTATGATAATATAATAAATTTGATGAATCCCTCCAGATTGTGCCTTTCCAATTTCCGATGATTACAACTATGTGTATATGCTATAAATTTGTAAGTAATTGTAAATATAAGATTAGAAATTTTATACTTTAGCTAAGGAACCCTGACACACACACACACACAAAAAAAAAAGAAACTCCAGCTAAGGAATTTTCAAATCATTCGAAGTACACCATAATTATCACATAATCATTTAAATTATTCAAATTTCATTATTAATTTTAATTTTTTTAGTAAATTTAAAAATATTTTATAAAATTATTGAACATATTTTTTCATCCGACTCGATTTTGATAAAATATGGAAAGGAGTTTATCAATCCCAACAAGACAAACGTGAATATTTTCTTAAATAATTATATTTTTTATACTTATATATAGGTAAATAAGTTGAACTGTTTTTCAAAAATTGTAAACTCAAATTCGATATATTATTAAAATTAATTTTCCATATTCTCAAAAAATTAAAAATTAAAAATAAAATAAAATTTCCGTCAAATATTATTAAACTATTAAATTAGTTAGACGTAAACCATTTTCTTCCAGAGTTTGTCCATCTCTGAGTAATCTAAATTTGTCCATCTCGAAGTAATCCATTTCTCTTATATTCTATAGCACTTGTTTAACCATCCATCGCAAGCAAAGTTTAAATGCACTCTCCTTAGTCCTTTATCAAGTAAAAAAAAAAGCAAAAATAAAAAATAAAATATTCTATTCTCTAATTTTGTCATCTACTACTTTAATAAAATTTCATCATCTTTGTTCAAAGTTTATTATTTTCAAAAACGATATCATCATTATTCAAAGTTAAAGATAATGCTAGTACAAAAAAGAAATTAAGATAATGAAACGTGATTTTACCATTTAACTCTGCATCTACCTTATAAAACTTCTATTATATAGAATATTTTTGAGTGTATCATACCAGCACAAATATACCGAATAAAATTAGAACTTCAAAATTACGCGTAAAAATTTATATATTATTTTACAACCGAAGGGTTGCACCCATTTCAATGACATTCATTTATAATCTCATACTGAGAAACGCTTCCATATCTGTCGGTGCTTGAAACAGGAAGTATTTTTTTAACAAACAAAATTTAATGCATTCATTAAAACACTCGAATACATGACAAATTCAAGAATTGACAATATAACCTGATTGGGAAATAAATAAATGAGCTAAATAGGCACTCTGTTTTCAGATCGCTTAACATATAGAATAAAATTTGTTAGACTTAAATCAAGCCTAGCCTATTTAATTATCTGTCTTGCTGTAACATAGTCTACACTTCTGTAATAGTTTAGTGACTTAGATATTCTTGTATAAAATTGCAGATAGAAGTCTTCTCAGTCTGTTTCTCAATTGTAAATAAAGTCAAAATAAAGTCTGTTAGAAGATTCAAGCTGAATCATGCAACAAGACAAAGAAGACTTGTGGAGAAATAAGGAAAGCAATCTGAGAAATCTACAAAGGCAATTGCTCAGTCGAGAAGTCTACTATTCGAGAAGTCAGAACTATGGAAACATTTCGAGAAGTCTCAAAATACACTTAACTGCTCAGTACTCGATCGAGAAGTCAGACATTCGACAAGTCAAGGATTGAAGTTATTCGAGTAGTGTTAATTATGAATCATTCGAGAAGTGAGAAAAGTAAATCAATTCGAGAAGTTAGCAAAAGGAGCATTCGAGAAGTGGTAAAGCTGAGGTATTCGAGAAGTCACAATTTCAAGTGTACATTCGAGAAGTCTAGCATGATCGAGAAGTCATCAAATAGAGTATGAGATCGAGAAGTCTAGTCATTTGAGAAGTCAATCATTCAAAGACCAATCAAGTTGTCACAACCAGTACTCAATCGAGAAGTCAATATCTGTGACTTCTCGAATTAATTCAAACAGAGTACTCGACTGCACCAATGAGCTATTTTCAAGGAAAATTGCAGAACAAGTCAGATAATACTGAAGCTCTGTTTTTACAGGATAAGTCAAGCCTGCAAAGATAGAGACAAGTCTACAATGAAGCTGGGAAGTCAATCAAGACAAATGACAGAAGGTACAAGGCTGGATGTAGCAGACTGTCACAGTAGTGTGTTAGCTAGAAATAGATATCGGTCAAATGTAAAGCATGTCTTGTCTATTTCTAGTTATAGCTAATCTATCTTATGTAAGCATGTGCACAGGACATGTTGTCTATATAGTTTATGCACAGTCACATTTAATAGTGTCTTGAGTAATTTTACAATTGTAATCTTCCTAGAACAAGAAGCTGGAATTCAATTTGAATTTCAGATTGTAGCAAAGATTCTTTCTAATACAATTAGATTGAAAGTTACATCCTGTGTTTATTTTCATGTTCTATGTTTTGATAAATACTTAACCTGTTTAAAATTCATTCATAGAATCACAGTTCATCTACCTTCCTTAAGTTCATCAAAGAGAAGAAGAAGAAAAAGAAAAGGTTGAAGTATACATTCACCCCCCCTGTAAACTTCTGAACTCATAATTCCTAACAAAATTCTTTGAATTAAAAAGGATTACAATAGTTTCCCGAACAATCCAACATATACCAACTCTAAAACTAGTAGTATCGCAATTGATTTTCATATAAATGTCACATGTAGTCCAATATTCAAAATTTATAGTTACATCTAAAATTGGGGAAATAGATGCCCCAAACTATGAACAAATTTTTGTTGTGAAAGTTGAGCGTTTGCGATATTCATCACCATTCCAGCTTCGATGCAAAAATTTTAGATCTCCCAAAAAAACATATAAATCATTTCCAACGAAACCAACACCAAAACACACAAGTATTTCAAATAAAATACTAACACGCAGAAAGATGTGTAACCAATTAACAATCTTGATAACAAGATATCAATAAGATCTCAACTAAAAAGAATGTTTTTTGGAACAAAATCTTGTATTTATTGAAAAAAATCGGAAAATAGAAGAGATGACGTAAAAGTGAAGGGAGCTTAATAGGAGTGTAAATTTAAAAAATGGTGAACGAAAGAAGCGGCTAGAACTGAAAATGGGATCGACTGTCATCAGAGAGTCTCGGCTTTTTGGTCCCGTAAACAAGAAGGATTAAACTCTACAATTTAATATGCTAAAAACTTTTACATCGAATACTTCTGTGGGGACAAAAGCCACAAAACTGATTATGAACAAAATGGATCGTCATGTATCAAATGCACGACTATCTGGTAATGGTATGGGCCTGTTCATTGAAGAAATAGGGCTATCCCATCCTTATGGGGCCTGGTGACGATGACAGTTCTATTAAAGAAATAGAGCCAGTTATCGTAAAACTTGTCTAGTAGCTTGAGTGACTTGAAATTAAGGTATTTAATAAATTTCCGATGTGACATAATAATTCTAAAGGAAATGTAACTTATTCTCTTGCTATTGGTTTGTGCTTTTCGTCTAAAGACGTAAAAGTAAAAAAAGTCTGGATTCGAAAATTTAATTCAAAAATATTTTTAAAAAATTAATTAAATAATATCCGACCTGATTTGAGTCGGGTTTAGAATCTTCAACAAGTCTTATATTAGATTTAAAAATTGGCTCTAATTGTCTGATAAAAACCCAGATAAAAATTCAGGTAAAATTTCAAAAGAATTTGAATAAAATTGGAATATACATATCTATATTATATTATTATAATCGAATATGAATTTATTTGATAGTTTAGTTAGTTCAACGCCTTCCAAAAAAGGCGATTTCAATTTTTTTTTCTTTTTACTAAATAAAAAAGAAACAGGAGATTACACATTTAAATAAAGGGATTATAAAAGAAACACATCTGGACTAAAACTAAGGCGCGGGAGGGCTTGCATGTCTAGAACCCACAATTATATTGGTTACGAATACACCACCTGAACTCCTGGGCTAAATATGTAATATATTTTCAAAATGTGAAAAATTATTTAATGATAGTAATTTGTGTTAAATTTTATTATCTAATAATTTTTATATCACGTATTATCATATGAAATGAAATGTTGTTAATCGACATTTGTCATCTCAGTCATATTATATACTAGCTTATATCCCGATGCATGAATCAGAATCTTTTAGTATTTTAATATTGTTTATATGATTTTAATTTATTTTTTATCTTTATATAATTTTTCATATATTTTATTTGTATTTGCATTTTAAGAGATTAAAGTATTATATGTTTTAATTAAGAGATTAATGTTTAAAAATTAAATTCAATAAAAATTATCTGACCCAAATAACCACCTAACTTTTTAATGTTTGGTCTTTATGGGTTAAGGAGCGAAAACCCCTCGTGGTTTAGGCATATGAGCGGATAAACCCTATGATTTAATAAGGCTCAAATAAGCTCTTCAGATTAAAATTAATGGTTCAATATAGCCCTCTAGTTACTTTTTCTTAACTACGGTTAGAAATATTATTAAATATCTAATTACATTAATATAAATATATGTATATATACTTACACATATATCTTATATTATTAGTTTTTTATTAATAACATTATTATTTATAAATTAATATATTTTTTATATAATTGATTTTTATTAAATAATTCTATAAAATAATAATTAAGTTGTTAACCAATATTAATGTATGTATATACTTTTTTTTATTACTTAACCCTTAATAATACAATATAGATTTGAAAAATGTTCATAAACCCGAAGAATGTTAAATTTTTGACATATTTTATCACCACCTAACTTCTAGTTACATAATATATATATATATATATATATATATATATATATATATATATTTATTTATTTATAAAAATAAATATTTATTTATAAAAAATAAAATAAATCAAACATAACCTTAGTATATTTGAATAAAGCAACCTTCATAATTTGACGTAAAACAGTAGGACATATCACGTCCCCCAAGGGCCAAGAGTATTCTTGTTTTAGTTTCTTCTGCATTTTCTTTTTAAGGCAATAACTTTTCTTTTTATTTAGCCAAAAAAAAGGACAACTTTTCTTTTACCCCAACTATGGGGCTGTTTGGCTACGGCTTATTTCCGGAAAAAATTAGGGATGTATGTACTTTTTCTGAAAATAAGTAACTTATTTTTTATTTTGAAAATAATATTTGGTTTTAAAATTCTAAAATAAATATTTATCTTTAAAAAAATATGAAAATATGTAAAAAATGAAAATAAAATAAGTTACTTATTTTAAGTTTAAAGAACCCCAAACGGCCAATATATCCTGTTACTTTAACAACGTAGTTGCTTCTTATAATCTTATCTGGATAAATATCCTAATACATGGTTATGGCCTATGGGTGTGACCAGATATCAGAAATTTAATGATAAGATTTTTTGTTTTGGTTGCATTGTTAGTGCAAAACTATGGTGATCTTATTAAATTATATATTAATTATTTTATATAATTTAATGTGATACTTTATTAATTTCTTTCTAAATTTTTCTATATAATGTTGTTTATATATTATTATTATTATATATTAATTATTTTTTTAATTTTAATATTCATAAAATTTAATTATAAGTCATAATTTTAAAAAAATAAAAAAGTTTGAATGACGATAAAATTGACTTTAATGTGAGTACAACTATATTAAACAAAAAATTATAGGGTAAGTAAGATTTATAAAATAGAAAATATAAATTAAGGAATATTAAAAAAATATGTTGGAAATTTTTTGAAAAGATGTGTGATAACTTACTTATCATTTCATTTATTGGGGGAAAATTTTGGAAAAAACTTATAATTTTTTTTTATCTTATTTCTCTTCAGTTCAGGAGTAACAAAAATTTTAGAATTAAATTAAGGAATATATTGTACCAAAATTTAAAATCTTGTTTTTTTTTTTAGACTAAAGGATTCAAAATAAAAATTAGCCCCGGAAATAATTGCATTCGCAAATATCTGCAGTATTTACCTTGTTCTTTCTATATATAGAAGGTGCTGGCCGAACCGAAAGCACAATATATATAGAAGGGACTAAGTAAATACAGTGTGTGTATTAGCTTCCTTTGAAAATGTCGTTCAATGATGATGAGCCAATTGTTTCCAACGAAAATGACACTACAGGTTCTACAATTTCTTTCATTTTCAATCCTTTACTTAGACTTGTAATTCATTTCGTTTCTTTTTAAATTTTCCGTAACCTATAATGTTAAAATATAATATAAAATCCTAACCACATAAGGTTTTAGAAGAACGGGTAAGTTAATGGTATAAATTCTTTCATAATGTAGGAGATCTCGGAGATGAATTCAAAAGTGGAAATGCTAATTTAAGAATCTTGAATGGGGTGAGCAAGGCACCACTTGACGAATGCGATTTTAGGGTGGTGCTGGAGCTCACCGGGCAAGCAAATGTCAACCATAGAGCCGGACTGGATCTTGTAACCGTCTTGGATGTCAGTGGCAGCATGCAGGGAGATAGGATAGAGAAGCTGAAAAAAGCTTTGGAATTTGTTGTCAAGAAACTTAGCCCTATTGATCGTTTGTCGATCATCACATTCTCTAAAATTGCCAAGAGGTTGTGCCCTTTACGCTTGATGAATGAAAAATCTAAAGAGTGCATTATAAACCTGATCAACAATATAACTGCTGATGGTGCAACAAATATCGCTGACGGCCTTCAGAAGGCCATAAAAGTTCTGGATGAACGTGAATTTGTGGATGGGCGTTCCATTGGCATCATGCTTATGTCGGATGGTGAGCAGAACACTGGTGGGGATGCTGCTCAAGTTGAGGTGTCGACTGTGCCCGTTTACACTTTCGGGTTTGGCACTGGTGGCCAGGATCCCAAGGCAATGGCCGATGTAAGTACTAACAGTCCTGTCTAATTAATTGCAATTTAATGTTGACTAATTGTTGCATTGGTTACTTGTTACAGGTGCTGAATGCCATTGCTAAAAACAGCGAAGGTGGAACGTTCTCAGATGTTCAAAAGACAGCTGACTTGAGTCTTGCATTTGCCAACTGTCTGGCAGGGCTTCTGACTGTGGCTGTTCAGGATTTGAGACTGACTTTTGCACCAGAAAGAAAGTCAATAATTGATGATGTGATGGCAGGAGACTACCCACAACTCAGGGACAAGGAGGATGATGTTGAGTCCCCCATAACTGTTAAATTCGGCAATATCTATGACAAAGAGACAAGAAAAGTCATTGTTAATCTTGTACTCCCTGAGGTTCCCAAAAACATCTCCTCAAAAGTGCTCAGGATTAGTTATACGTACAAGTGCGTTTTGTAGCTTTGTGGTACTGGTATATGAGTATATACTTCGATTAGTACTTGTTTTTTGTATTTCTAGCTAATTTACGCAATATTTTTGTAAAATCTACTGCAGGAATAATGAAGGAAAACAACTGAGATCCCCTCCTCTATCTGCAACCGTATCACGCACAGGTAATTTCGATGATGTAGAGGAGGATGAGGTGATCATTGAAGGCAGCCGGGTTGAGATTGCAAAGATGATGAAAGAAGCGCGAATCCTGGCTGACAATAACAACTTGAAAGATGCTAAGAAAACGCTGGACAATGCCCAGAGTTTGCTTGAGGATGTGGAAGTTGATGATACCAGCTTGATTGAGATGCTGAAGCGGGAGGTGCTTCAGCTCTTAAAATATCTACAGAAGCCAGATTTGTACAAAAAACATGGCCGTTCTTTTGCATTATCTTCCGAGCTATCACATGATCGTCAGCGTTTTGCTGCAAGAGGTGATTTGAACAAGCTGCGCCTGTTTTCAACCCCACGTATGGACGCGTACCAAGAACAAGCCAAGACATTTATTAAGGATCCGACGAAGCCAGTGCCTACAGTCGACGATGATCAGAAGCAAGAAATTGCTGCTGACCCCATTGGTCCAATCAGGGGTTCCCTTACTTTCTTGCTTCAACAGGCCATTCAGGCGCTCAAGGCTATTGAAAGCGTAATCACTTCTGGTGGTCGTTAAGTATACGCCATGTTATCGTATCTAATTTACTACAATTTTCTCTGCATTTCAATAATTCCACTCACCAGGTTTAATTAGCTCAAACATTTGTTGTTATGCGCTACAGAGACCTGGAGGGTGATGAGTCCTGTTGTGTTGTTTGTTTATTGGCTTTGCATGTAACAAGATTGTGTGTGTGTTTGTTTTTGCCTGGCTTGTAAGTTTGTCCTGTAAATAAAAGCTCTATTTTTCTCATTTTGGTTTATGCAACTTGTATAATTTTACCGCAGTTCTGTTATGAAATTACATTTTGTAAGAGAACACTGCAAGGAATTTACTTGTATCTACTAATATAATCAAAACTTAATATCATTAGCATCAATTGTCGACTAAAAAAAGGTGCTAATTCCAAAGAGATTGATCCATGATCTATCTCGGTAATTTCTGCACTATGAGTTTGATTTGTAAAATTATGAAACACCATTCAATTAATGTAGAAGTGTTATCCCCTCCCTTTGCTCGAATTTAGTTAATTTGAACAAAAGGCTGCAATTTGATTGACAAAGGAAATGCAAAAGCTGCGATTTGGTTAATTTCTTTCAATTTTTGTTCTTGTTCATGTTATAAAGCAAAATCTTTTATTAAACATAAAATAATTGTTCTTGTAACCCGTAATCCATGAAATTAAGTGTTAGTCCAACTCACAAAACAGGCAATTCCTCACGATTTGGAGGCTACTTGATCCAAGAGCTGTAGTGCAGATTATTTCGAAATCGCCCCGGTGCATAAGTTACATGTATACAAGAGGGTTTTTCAACTATCCCGTAAGATAAATTATTTTATATTACAAAAATAAATAAGCTCAATCATGTTTTTTCATAATTTTTTGAAAACATGCTCCTTAATATATACAAATGTTATAAAAACTTAAAATATATATAAAAAGTAATCTCAATGTAACGTGGTTTAAAATATTTGGGAAAAATTATTAATAAAATAATCTATAATGTAATAAATTATAATATTTGGGAGAGATAAATGTGTGTAATGATGTTGTTTTGAGTGCTAAAGCATATCTTCTTCTTCTGGCTTATAGTAGTAACAATAATTATCTCTGGCAATGTCATTACTAGGTAAAATACGCCCACAAATTATCTAAGATTCTACGTTCAATTGTCCCTTTGAACCTCATCACGCTCCCTATTTTTTTAGAAAATGAGAGAAAAATATGGGGGGGAAATATGGAGGGAATTTTTAAAAACATGTGTAATATTTTTTCTCTCATTTATCCCATTTTTAAGAAAAAACTTTTGAAAAGTTTCTTTTTAAAAATGATCACTCAATTTTTTCTCCACTCTTTTCAAAAACTCAAAAGCGCATTATTAACGTATTTTGTAATGAATAATAATTGTATATTATAGTTTTATTTTTAGGTGATTATAAATCATCCGTCATCCTTGAACCGGTATAATATAGTTTATTCATGATAGGAATATTGTACTTTATTTTATTTTTCACGCATTTGAGATTAATATCAGCTGATGGTGAAGGCCACTTGAGAATTCTCATAGATTTTTGATAGGGATTTGGATAATACATATATTCTTCTTTTCATCTCTTCAAAATCTCCATCTCAGCAGGCCTCGGAGTTCTCATGGCTTGCCCTTTCTATCTTTTTTAATTTTTAAAAGCAAAAAAGTGCTATTATTTTATCTTTTTAAATTGTCACGTCCAAGCATGATAAATGGATAATATTTTGTAAGAACAATATGTTTATCATGTGTCATTTTAGTGTATATATAATGTGCAAGTGATCAATATAACACATGATTTAAATCGTTGAGCACCCCTTATCTTGGTTTCAGTTTTGTTGTTTTTTAAAAACAAATAAATTTATATAATTAAGATGTCACGGTTCCAATTGATTAAGAGCCGATTTTTCAGTATAATGGACCTGTCTCGAAGTATTTAATAGAATAAAATTAGAAATAGAAATATTCGAACTCTTATAACACCCTACGAGATGCAACAAAATATTTTATGTATTTGAAAGTTTCAACAACACGTACTTGATGAATTAAAATATAAATCTCATTCCCTCGCCTCTTTTGATAATTATATATTTGATCAGTCCAATTTGAAATTATACTCTGATTACAATCTTTGATTTTAAAGGTTAAAGTTACTATTAAAATCGACTCGAATCAAATCAAATCATACCGTACCTTAATCATGCCTCTCATTCTATTATCTTTCGCAAGTCATGTCTAAAGTCGTGTCTCTCGAATTCTTTCTAGTGCCGGTCAACGATCAAATTCTTTACATATAAAGTCGTGAAATTATCCGAAAAATAGAGTATCTATTCTGTTGCATTATTAAAAATTGTGACGATATTAAATAAAAAAAAATTCAGTTCATCAAGTCGTCGGTTATCTTAAAATTTTAAAGTGTTAGGAGAATAAATTAATTAGATTTTACATTTTTTCAAGACAACAATTAGTTTTAATGTCAAATTTAAATATTAAAAATATTGAGAGTAGGAAGTAGTCGAGTTCGAGAACTATCTTTATCAGAATTCTCGTATCATATTAAAATGCTATTTCTTCAAAAACTTCTAGATGTTAGAAAGATGATTTATAGATCTTATATTATTTTAATACAATTTTTAGTTTTCTAATACAATTTTTTAATTTTCACAAAAAAAAACAGTTTTCCGACAATCATATATATTTTTATATCTCAGTGTGCTAATAATCCTTTTCTCCGTTTTTATGAAGTATACATAAATATAATTACATCAACTTTGTATAATTACAAACACAATCGAATTTCAACAAACTCTTAAATATATCGTTGTTTTTCATTTTTGAAGAGTCAACTAATCAATTTTTTGAAGATATAAATATATGTACTTAATATAACCCATATGTTTTGAGTAATGGACTCTAAATGCGATCCCATAAAAACCTTTATTACAAAATCAAACCCATGAAATCCTACACATATATAATCCCGGATATAAAAACACCAAAATAACAATTTGATGCGTGAGAAAATGGAATACGAATGTTTATATGCGTGTTTGATTGAGGTATACAAAATAATTGGTTATTTTCTATAAATAATAGAGCTTTTTAGAAAAATATGTTTTTTTAATAAAAAATCATTATTTTTATTTTAATATTTGTAGAAATATGATTTTAATTTTTTTATAAAAATACGATTTTGCAACTTAATGCAAATAAAATCAATTTCAAGTAACTTCAATTTTTATTAAAAATAAGTTGTATTCAGTTATATTTTGATTACAAATCGTATATAAAAAATTATATTTGATTAATTTTAACTGTAATGCAAAAAAATTCTGAATATAATAAAATTAATTTTTTTTAAAGATATAATATTTTTTTATAATTTTCCTAAATAATATAGGCCTCGTTCCCTATTCTAAAATTGGTCATGACTCATGAGCTACCCAAAACTGAACACTCCACCCACCGTAAACCCATCAGTAATATATTGCCGTATTGGAAATGAATATGATTACGCGTAAAAAGAATCATTTTTTATGAGACAAAGGAGCTGATGCGAAGTTATGTAATTCAAAGGTTATGAGCTAAAGAGAAGATTAAGGTTGTTAACACAATTTTTAAGTTCTACTGATAAACGATTCGAACTTGAAGGTAACATAAATCGATTTGAAAGTTGGTTAATAAGTTTGATTATAATATTAGTAAACATAGTTTGGGAACAGTTCCTCAACACTTACTATAAATAATAAATAATTATGTACATATTTATTTACAAATTAATTTACTAATTTTATACTCATTTATTATATGATTTTGTTAAACTTATATATTTTGATTATAATACTAGTAAGAGTTGTTAAAAATTTCATATATCATTTTTCACATCATGCATGTTAATTTTAAAATGTAAAAGGTTTTACTGCAAGATCCAACCGTTAAAAAAGCTACTTGCTCTCTTAAATCTTAAATTTTTATTTTTTTATTTTTATTATAAATTACTCCCTACATCCCAATTCAAATGATTTGTTTGACTTTTTGTGGCAAATTTGACTAAATTTTGATTTAAAAAAACAATTTAAAGAATATTGTTTTACAATTTTTAAAAATTAAACGTTATATTTTAAAGTAGATTAAATATATTTTCTAATAATATATTTTTTTAATTATATGATTTGTGTAACTTTTTGACCTTAAAAAAATCAAATAAAACACTTGAATTGGAATAGAGGGATTATTAATTATCAAGTTTCTACTTTTTAGACTTGGACCAAATACGTGAGAATTTTTTTTAATTTATTATTTTGATATTAGAATTTAAATTTATCAATTTTGTTTGAAATTTTTCTTATATATTTTTATGTGTTATTTTTGTGTTCATGAAAAATAAACTTTTTAAAAATATTAGTAAATTTTGTATGACAATAAGTCACTAAATCAAGGTGTTCATGAAAAAAATTTTGTCTTTAATGAGATGTGTTCGTGAGTTGTTATCAAACAACAAATTAAATTCAAACAAATTATTTGGCATCATAGGATTTTGAATAACCTAAAATTCGACTTGTTTCAACTCATTTACCACTCCGATTCCCATCCGAATCAGATTTTGTATATATACTAAATTATTACTTCCTTTATATTTAATTTAAGTCGATTCTTTAAATTTTTGCATAAATAAATATAGATTAATTTTCACTTTACACAACTTTAAATCTCAACAGTTTATATCATAAACTTTAAATAGTTATTGAGTTTCCAACAATACATGTTATTTTTGGTAAATTTTAAAGGATATTTTCAATGAAAAACAAATATAGGGGTGAAAGTCTCAAATATCTCTTTTTTAAATAAAATTTATCAAAATACCTATAAGCGAGAAGGTTGGTAGTAAATATCCGGTAATTATGCATATCTAACACGCGTCCTTTAGCTACGCATATTTAACATGCGTGGTTCGTTAAAATATTATTTTTATTTTAAAGACGCAATCTAAGAATGCATATGCAATCTTGCTCATTCCTGGGACATAACAATATTTCCACTTAGGGCTGTCAATGGATCGGATATCCGATCTGATCCGCAGTTAAATAAACGGATATGGATCCTTCATAAAAAAATCTGATTTGTTAAAGATTCGATCCGATAATGATCCAATCTGATAAAGAATAGAGTACGATCCGTTAACAACTCGATCCAATTATATATATATATATATATATATATATATATATATATTAATATGAAATATATTTATATCTTTATATAATATTTATATATTATATATAATATGTTTTATATAATACTATACCATACATAAAATAATATGAAATATTTAATATTATAAATAATTCTAAATTAAAACATTTTAATAAATTAAAATATTTATTATTTTCTTTTCTTTTCTTTTAATAAATAATCTTTTAAACGAATTGGATATCCGATCCGATAACCCGTGATCTTAACGGACCGGATATGGATCGGTCTATTTAAAATCTGACTCCCGATCCGATCCAAATCCGAATCCAAAAAAATAAATAAATCCGGATATAGATATTGGCCCATCCGGTCATTATACACGCTAATTTCCACTGCCTATTGTATTACACATCATCGGTTTACATATTTTTTGGTGCATGCGTAAAAAATTCTATAAATGTATGCATGGCCCATGAATATGATTTCTTAGGATGTACTGCTAGTCTGCTACCCTGCTACTTACTATATACTATAGTTGTACGGTCTTTATTAAAGTTAAGAACTAAATAAACAAAATAATATCCACATACGCATTCCAGTAATGCGCATATTATATCAATTTTTTTTTTTTGAGTAAGTATTAATTCAATAATAAAAAACCATACGGCATCTACAAAAATAGTCACGTCGAACAAACATAAATTGGAAACAATGGCTGATTAATACATTCTTTTTGGAGATACAATCACACCATTTGTTGAAGATGATATATTTACACGTACCTGCTTCACCATATCCAGTTGGAGCTAATCCAGTTTGAGCTATCGACCATATTTGCAATACCCTAAAAACTTTTATCACTAAATCAAAACCCATACTCTCACAAACAAAGGAGAGAAACACCAAAACTCTCACCAAGGAGAGACTACAACCAAATTGAAATTGCAAATTAAAACTAAAATTATAAAATAAAAGCAAGTTTTAGATCCAAAAAACAAAACCACAAAAACAAGAGACACCGGACCCCTCGAAACCGAAAGATCACCCGTTTGATCGGAGAAGACAGAAAATCCGGATGTTCCGATGGTTTTTGATCTAAGAAGTTTTATTGAATGATGAAAGAAAATTAAGAGATTGGGGCTTTCCACCGGAGGAAACCGGTGGAAGCCTCCGGTGGAAGCCCCGACTGACTATATTTGAGAAAGAAGAAGGGGCGGCTCTAGAGAGAATAGAGAGAAATAGGGTTTGTGTGCACTAGGCTATATTGATTTTGTTCGCACGTAGTCAGTATTAAGGGCCCTTATCATGCGTTGTGAGGTAATTTCGTCAATTTCTCCAAATATAATACCTTTGATTTAGTATATATTTTCTATATTATATTATTATAATTGAATTTAAAATTTTAATTTTTTTATTAACTCAGTATTTTATTAATATTATATAATATACAAATTATAACCTAAACATTATATAAAAATTCATTTTTCAACCTCAGATAAGTATCATAAAATATATAGAATCTTATATGTTTTTCATCTAAAATATAAGAAAGTTTTATAATTTTCGGAAATTTAAAGTATTGAATAAATAAAGAATTAAAATTTGAAATTCGGTTATAATAATATAATATAAAAAATATATATTAAGTCAAAGTTGTTATATTAAATCAAAGAACTAATATTATTGCTTACTGAAATAACTATATATCCAAGACCAACTGTAATACTTGGTAACATCTTATTATTACTTATTTATTGCTGTGCATGTTTGTTAAATTCTATTATTTTGATATTTTATTGATTACAGTTTATTTATTTGAGTTAGATTTTTTCTTCTCATTTTTACGTTATCCGGTTTTATAATTGAAATCAAACCGATTAAAATCCAACTAGCCTTTAAAACCGAAACCAAAACCTATAGTTTAATTACGGTTACCATTAAGATTTTACCAAAAAAACCTAACTGAACCGGCACATGCTCTCCCTACTCAAAAATACACCTTCGTCCAATTATCCGTTTGTCTTATATGATTCACTAATTGCACCCTTTTAAGAACAAATCATAATTACAGCAATACATAAACGATATTTATGTAGTTAGTGTTAGGTGATCTTGTTAAATTTATGCTCGCCTTTAAAGCAGATTTTAGAGGGACGCAGATAATATAAGAACATTTTCAATGACATTAAAATAGTATTATTTTAACACTATTTATTTTAATAAATAAGAATATAATTAAAATTTTAGAGAACAACAAATTTGATATTAAGATAACCCCAAATATATTTGGTATCAATTTAATTATTTAGTGTCATCTTAACACGATTTTAATTTATTATTGGAATTGATTTTATACTTGACACTATTTTAGTGTTTTAGTATCTCATGATAGATACTCTTAGTGTAAGTCTAATAAAGGTAAATTTTGGCAGTGGAACCAGGGAGAAAGTAAAAAGCATCAATCCTTTTTACTTGTAGTTTTGAAATTTGCATACGTAAAGAAAAATTAAATATTATATTTTTATTTTATTTTTATCTATAATTATTTTATTATTTAATATATACAGTCAATATTAACATTAATAAATCAAAGATAAATATTAAAAAATTGTTAAAAAGTTATATTAGATAAAAAGATGAATAAATAATATAAAACAATTTTTTTAAATAAACTATTAATTAAAAAGGACATAGAGGAGTATAAAGGATAAACAAACAACGGCAGGAATTTATACAGAGAAAGGTGGACTAACTGATAATTTATGACTCAGTGCGTTAACAAGGGTCCCTATACTTGACAACTATCTCATACTTTCCTTGACATTTAACTACCATACTTTCTACTAGACATTGCGTTGACAACTAGGTACACCACGCGACTACGTGGTATTCTCGTGTTAACATATGTGGTTACTTTAACATTTTGCTACTAATTAAATATCTTGTATGTACTTCGAATATAAATGTCAGAAATCTTAAAAAAAATTATTAATTTTTTAAAATATTTATATGTCATGTGTGCAATTAATAATTTTTTTAATAATATACTGCATATATATGTACCAACCGGCCATTTCTCAATAATAGGCATGGAGTACTTTGCTAGTTAAATATGATTTCTAACAAATCTTTTTCAATAGAAATTATATAGGTTTATTTTTTACAAAAATATTATGCATTTAAATGAAAAGACTAGATACATCCGGGACAAAATTCAAACTGACAATACAACCTTGTTGAAAAATAAATAAACGAATTAAACAAATAGTTGTTTTATTTTCAGATCGCTTAACATACAAAATATAAATATTCTTTGAACTAATTAAGATTACAATGACTTCCCGAAAAATCTAATCTACATCATCCCTGAAATTAGCAGTATCATAATTGACCTTCACACAACAGTTGTAGTCCAATGTTCAGAACTTTCAGTTGCAACAATTGAAATTGGAGGAACTGATGCATTTATAAATGAACAATTTTCTGTTGTGAAAGGTGAGTTTTTACGATTTACTCCACCGACCAGACTTCCGGATCCCCCAAAGTACCAATTTAATCATTCTCAAAAAGACAAAATAGCAAATGAGAAAATACCAAAACATATCAACCACTCTCAAGGGAGGACAATCAAACACCGAGAAAATTGGGTACACAACAATTCTCACAAAAGAAAAATGATTATTGAAGGAAAAATAAGAATTATGTTGATTAGATGAGAGAAAGGAAGACGAAAGTGAATTTATGAGAAGGAAGAATGCTTAATTGGTGAATAAAATAATAGATCTGCATATTATCTTGTGACGGCTAGCTAGAGTCGGAGGTCGAGTACTCTTGTTACAAGTTAATACAGTATCACCTTCAAATCGATTGACGACATTATAACTTTAGTTTTAAGAGTTCCGTGACCCTATTCACATTGCTCCTTTTCACGGGTGGGTTGCTTGCAGGGGTGAACAAAAAATCGAATTGAAATCGAAACCGAATTGAAACCGGTAAAAACCGAACCGAAAAAACTGAAACCGAAACCGAACCGGCGGTTGCGGTTTTTGATTTTTAAAAACCGAGATTTTTGGTTCCGGTTCCTGTTATAGGTCAAAACCGAACCGAAAAAAACCGAACCGAACCGATCATTAAAATAAATAAATTTATTATAATATATATATATATATATATATATATATAATTTAAGTATTAAATTTTCCTAGAACATAGTTTTTTCAATTATATTTCATATTACAACATCAACTATACTAATATTGAATGTGAGAATATGACAATCCTTTTATAACATTTTATTCATCTATTTTCCAATTAAAAAGAATATAATCAGGAGTAAACATCATTAGACATGCTTATGTGATTTTTAGATTGCATACTACGATAAAGGACATTCACATTTTGTTAATTCAACCTTAAAATTTGATTGTTAAAGTTTCTTACCTTTCTTTTGTAGTGTTATTATGCAGAATGTGATCAAATATTTGATTGTATAAAATTTGAATGTAAAAATATAATGATTTAAATTATATATTTTTTTCATTTTTATTTATCCGGTTTTTTAACCGAAACCGAACCGATAAAAACCGAACCGGTCTTTTTAAAACCGAAACCGAAACCGATGGTTCGGTTGCGGTTTTCAATTTTTAAAACCGAAGATATGCGATTCCGGTCCCGGTCAAAAACCGAATCGAACCGAACCGAACCGCGCTCACCCCCGTTTGCTTGATGACAAACGGGAAAATTTCAATTTTTCCAGAGAATACCTCATTTCCATCGGAGTCAAATTTTGGTCGTCCTGTTACTGCTAAGAACATAATCTTTGTTAAAAAAAATTATTCTTACCATAGATCGAATACTTGATCTTTCATATAAATTAATCTTTCAAAATTGCTCATGATCGATTTCAATTCTTTTACGTCCATAATTTTTTGGTTTTAGGTAATTAACATCAACCTTATCATATGTCGAACAAGTTTTAGGCTGCTTCAGATCCGCAAGATGGTATAACCGGAAACGGAGAATATTTGTAAAATTTCTCTTATGGTACTATTTCGGATCTTCTCGTTAACACTTCTTTTTAGTAAAACTAGATGGATGCCTCGACGTTCATTATTCGAGAACTCCTTTTTTCTTTTAGATATTTAACCACTCGGTGACTCATCTTCTTCACCTACAATTTTTTTCAAAAAATATTAGAAAATATTCTGTATGGCAAGAACAGATAATACAAATATTGTAAAATTACTATCAGTTGGGGGAGGTTGGTTCAAATCTATGTTATTAGTTAATTCTTTTGATCATTCTTTAAAATATCGTGGTTCAAAAAATCTATAAATGTTGCAGCAGTGTAAATCAGGTGTGAATAAAATTCTAAAAAGAGAAATTATTAAAGGGCAATCAAATAATATATATACATACCAGATCAAATGTTTGATAATCACTACACCATAGATTGCCTATGGCAACCACATGTTAAAAAATTTCTTTAAAAACGTTGCTATTGCTTGGGCAATTTTGATAAAATTAGATATATTGCAACTATTTAAAAAAACCGTTACAATAGAATTGAAGTAATTAGAAAAATTGTAAAATCTAGAGTCTATGGCAATGGTTTTATATGGAGTTGCTATAGACTGAAATATGGGCACCAAAAATTTTGGCGGGCTTGTAAAAAATTGGGCGGCTTATGAAAAATATAAACAGGGGCTTGTAATAGAATTCGCGGGACACAAACACTCAGACACAAACTCAGACACAAACAAGGAGAGAGCCGTAGATTACTTCAAAGGAGAAAGCCGTAGATTACTTCAAACACTCTCAAATTTGCAAGGCTCAGACACACACTCTCTAATCTCAAAGAAGCCGTAGAAATCTCGAAGAAGGTAAGTCTGTTATTCCTTATTCTTAATTAGGGTTCTTGTTTGTTTGTTAGTTAGGGTTCTTGTTTGTTAGTTAAGGTATATATATATATATTCTTAATTTGAGCATTATGTGTTAATTAGGGTTCTTATTTGAGCATTATTGTACTAATTTTAAATAGTACTAATTTTAATTTGGGCATTATTTGAGCATTATGTGTTCACCTTGGGGTTTTTAAAGAGTACAGTTCTTTAATTTGGGTGTTTGTTTTATGTTTGTATGTATTTGAATTTGGTGTTTTCTAGTGTTTGTACTGTTTTAACACATTTGTATGTACTGTGCATTGCTTGCGATATAGTTATGTTTGTGTAAGTATAAATTGTTGCTTTGCATTTTGGTCTAGACAATGTATGACCTGTTGATTGGATTTACAATGTATGAGTTTATAATGTTGCTTGTTTTTATAGCAGATTACTTGTGTAAAGTCGAGTCGTTTTCGCTCCTTGCAGAAAATTGTATAGAAAAAATTGTCTTCATATGCCTGACCTCCCTCTTCTAATCTGCTATATCATGTATAAGTCGATCTTCATATTTTCTTTGTTGTTTATATGTGATTTTGTGTAGAAAATAGCGTGAAGTGGATTTGAAAGATGAACTGGGTTTTACTTCCTGTCTTCACTGAAGAATATAGTAATGGGGCGAAACAATTTGTTGTGAATGCATTTGCACATTTTGCCGTAGGAAGTGAAATAAAATGCCCGTGTAAAGTCTGTGCTAATCGTTTTTGGCACTTAAGAGATGATGTGTTTGAGCATCTCATAAGTAAGGGTCCGTATCCATCACTTGTTGATTGGATTTATGAAATTTCAACTCCTAAGTATCGAAAAAAAACTAGTCATAAGGATTGTGATAGGGGGTTTCGATTAGGTTCTGATTTTGATGAGATGATTGATAATACGCACAGAAATAATTATGAAAAAAATGGAATGAATAGTGAAACAAAAACATTTTATCAGCGTGTGGAGGAGGGGAAACAACCTTTATATCCGGGGTCTGAAAAATTTACTAGTTTAGGTTTTATAGTAAAGCTTTACGGATTAAAGTGCACACATGGATTCACCGAATCTGCCTTTACTGGTATGCTACAGTTGATCAAGGAAGCCTTCCCTAATGTAAATTTGCCTCTGTCTTTCAACGTAGTAAAAAATATGATTAGGGAGTTAGGTCTTGATTATGAAAAGATACATGCATGTCCTAATGACTGCATGTTATATTGGGCTGAAAATAAAAATGAAAATGACTGCAAAGTTTGTGGAGTTTCAAGATGGAAAGAGTCAGAAATTGTTGCCCCTAATTTTGTTGATAATAACAAAGAAAGGAAGCACAAGATCCCAGCCAAAGTAATGAGATACTTCCCGTTGAAACCAAGGCTACCACGATTGTTCATGTGTAAAGAATATTCTGACCTCATGACATGGCATTCGGTGGGACGAATAAAAGATGGAAAGTTAAGACATCCAGCGGATGCCCAATGTTGGAAGTCAATGGATGATAGACATCCAAATTTTGCGCTAGAAACTAGAAATGTTAGGTTAGGTTTAGCCTCTGACGGCTTTAATCCCTATGGCTCAATGAATATATCTCACATCACTTGGCCAATTGTTCTGGTTAATTATAATCTGCCCCCTTGGCTGACTATGAAACCAGAAAATTTGATTTTATCGACAATAATTCCCGGACCTGTATACCCCGGAAATGAGATAGATGTGTATATGCAGCCCCTAATTGCCGAGTTGAAAGAACTTTGGGATGTAGGTGTAGAAACCTATGATGCCTTATATGATAACACATTTGTATTACGGGCGAGTCTCCTTTGGACCATAAGCGATTTTCCTGGGTATGCAGTGTTATCAGGTTGGAGCACAAAGGGTAAGCTAGGTTGCCCTGTATGTCACTACTGCACCTCGTCAACCTATCTGAAGCATAGCCGCAAAGTTTGCTATATGAATCATAGGAAATTCCTTCCTCCTGACCACAAACTTAGATCAGATAAGAGAAGATTCAATGGTGAAATTGAAACAAATTTCTGTCCACCGCCACTATCAGGAAAAGACATCGAAGAGTTGTTATGTGGTTATCAAAACAGTTTTGGGAAGACAAAGAAAAATAAAAAAGCTCCGGATTGTCCATGGAAAAAGAAGTCCATATTTTTTGAATTACCATATTGGAGTGGTAATTTGGTCAGACATAATCTCGATGTAATGCACATTGAGAAAAATGTTTGTGATAAAATATTAGGGACTTTATTAAATATTTGTGGAAAAACCAAAGATCATCTAAACGCTCGTCTAGATTTACAAGAAATGGGCATTCGTAAAGTTCTTCATCCTGTAAAGTCTGCTGATAATATTCACTATGAATACAATGCCGCTAGTTTTGACATGACAAAAAAAGAAAAAGAAAATTTCTGTTCTGTTTTGATGAATGCAAAACTTCCATATGGATGTGCTTCGAATATCAGCAGATGTGTGCACATGGATGAAAGAAAAGTGTTTGGGTATAAAAGCCATGATGCACATTTTATTCTTCAATATTTGCTTCAATTTGCTGTTATAAAGACCTTAAAACCAGAGGTCGCAATCCCCTTAATAAGGCTGGGTGCATTCTTCAGGGGCATATGTGGCAAAGTGATTAATTTGGAGGACGTGCATAAACTACAAGAAGAAATCATTGAAATACTATGTCAACTTGAAACGATCTTTCCACCGGCCTTTTTTGATATTATGGTTCATTTGCCACTACACTTGTGTAAAGAAGTTGAATTAGGAGGACCTGTACTCCTTAGATGGATGTTCGGAATTGAACGATATTTATGTAGACTAAAGTCCTATGTTCGGAATAGGAGCAAACCAGAAGGGAGCATGGCTGAAGGTTACTTGGTTGAAGAGTGCTTGACATTTTATTCAAGATTCTTAAGTCATGATGTCGACAAAAAAACTGAGCAGAAATCAAATGTTGGGTATTTCCTTGGTTCAAGGAGAAATAAGGATGGGAAATCGATATATTTGATAGATAAAGTATGGACTGATGCTCATCGGTACATTCTGTTCAACTGTGGTAACATGGAAATCGAGAAACTGATTGAGTAAGTCCTCTTTGTCTACTTATCCTACAATAATATATTAGTATTTACTATCAAAATGATATATATTTTTGTTTATTAAATTGCAGAGAACATCGTACCTTGTATGATCATTCTCGAAAGTCAAAGAGGTACAACAGAGAGAGAACACACCAAAAAGAATTCCATAATTGGTTGAAGGAGGAGGTAAGAAAAAAGAAGGATTGTTCAACAGAATTGCTATATTTGGCGAAGGGGCCTCAACGAGCAGCGAAGAAGTATACGGGTTACGTGATAAATGGATTCAGATTTCATACTAAGAACAAAGATGTCAGGTGTACGACACAAAATAGTGGTGTCTTTTTAACAGCCCTGACCACTAGCTTTTCAAGTTCGAAAGATCAAAACCCGATAGTTGGTGATGTCAGTTACTATGGAGCAATTGATTGCATCATTGAAGTTGATTATTGGGGAGCGTTGACCGTAGTTTTGTTCAAGTGCCGTTGGTACCAAAAGGATAAGGATTGTTGTGGGTTGACAAGAGTTAATTATATCAGGACTTGGAACAGAGGCATAAAAAGAAAGCAAATCATCAGGACTTGGACCTAGGAAAGTCAGCAGCAGAAAGGGTAACTTCTATATATATATATATAATTATATCTGTATGTTTTACATTATTGAAATGGACTACATTTTTGATTTTGTTATAATTTCCAACTCTACTTTAGGTTAAGATTAACCAATATGAAGATGGTAGAAATAAGAGAATCCAAGAAAATCTAAAGTGCATTGAGGAACTTAGGTTAAAGCATTTGACAGCTAGTCTTGGAACTGGAAATCTCAAAAAGAAGTCTACGAAAGGAGTCGATGAGGAATTGTCTGATCCTGAATATGATATTCCAGCTAGTGGAGATGAGCAAGAACCTATTGTCCACAAGGTACATTGTTAAGGAATGAATACATAATACAAAATAATTATAACTCGTAGAAACCATTAATACAAAATTATTCTCTCTGCTTGAGCCTGTCTCTATACCCTATAGATTTGTGCTCCAATGAAATTGGCTTACATCCTTTATATATCTATGTGTGAGTATTTAGAGGAAGAAGAAAGTTCAAAAGATGATTGCTGCCAGGGGGCCAATAACTCGTTCAAAAATGGTAACTGCTACTGTGGGTATAGAGGTATAAATTTTATGTAAAATAGTTCACCAAATTTCAGTTCAATTCTAAGCATTATAAACTATGTCCAAATTTCCTATATCTATAAGTTTAATATTCTGGATTTTATGTTCAAATTTTGGCAAGCCTACTGATGGAGAGATTGTACCACCTCCCCCACCACTGCCAACTTCTCTCGAACAATTCAAACAAATACAAAAGGTTTCCTCTACTGGTGGAATTGGTTCTATGTCATCATACCTTCAAATGCAAAAACGCAAAAAGGCTCAGGAAGTGGCTGAAAAAGAAACAATAAATGAGGTGAATGATGAAGCAATTAATGAAATTCCTGACAACACAATTACACTTCCAACAGGTATGCCTTTACACACATATGTACAGAAATTATGAATTACTAATCGTGATTATGTTAACTTGTTTATTTTGTGTACTTTTCTGTACTTTAATAGAGGAACCTAAAATTAAAAGGAAGAGAGGACCGATGAAGATGAGTACGGTCTACACAAGGAAACTAGATGAAAGACCAACTCTGACCTTGAATCATGAGTTGCAGCCAGTGGCTGAGAATCGCAAAATAAGAGCTGAATTTAGCAGTTTCTTGGGGTCAGTAGCAAGAGAGTGTGTGCCACTTGATTTTGTTAGTTGGCATCAAATTCCTGATGAAGATAAAACTAGGTTGTGGAAATTTGTCCAGGTAAAAAATACTTAATGTAAAACCACCTATACACACACACATTATATATATCATTCCTATAACACTATAACTGTATTTATTTTGTTTTTTTAGACCAAGTATATCATTCCTGATGAAGGAAAAGATTGGGTGTTGAAGAGTATTTGTGAAATGTGGAGATTGTACAAAAGTCGATTCAAGGCAAGGTATTATACAAAATATGGAACTGATGATGAACGGATAAGAAACAGGTCTCAAACAATTCCATTAGAACAATTCAAGACTTTGTTGCAGTATTGGGCTGATGAAGAAGTGCAGAATAAAGCTAAAAAAAATGCTAAAAATCGACAAAAACTCAAAGACACGCACAATGCAGGTCGTACGAGTTTTGCACAGATCCGTAACGAAATGGTATGATGAATAGGGATCTGAATAATTGTGCATTGTAATAAATTGAATCATCATTGTGAACACTATCAGTTACTAACATAATTTTCTTTCTTGTTTCACTCTATTAATTTTATGCTAGAAAAATAAGGAGGCGGTTGATGAATCACCCAACAACAAATCACCCTCCAAGAAAGAATTATATCCTAAAACCCGGAAGTGTCATAAGAAGAAGGTAACAAATAGTATTTTCATTTATTTGTCCAATTTATTAATTACATTTGGGATATTTCAATGATATCTCATTCATTTTTAGGCAAATGCTGCTGATGGTTCCAATGCTAATGGTTCCGGTGATGATGATACAAACCATGACAAGACCTGTGTGGAAGTTGATTTTGCAGCTCATGCCCCAAACTGGCTTGTTGGCAGAATTGGCATAACGAGGAAGACAAAGAAAGCTTTGACAAAAACTGAAAACAAAAAATCTGCAGAAATGGAAAAGATACGCGAAGAACTCTCTGCTGAAATGGATGAAAAAATGAACCAGAAACTGAAAGCAATTCTAGGAAGAATAGCTGAAGACAATCCCACTTTGAAGATCAGTGTTGAAGAACTTTGTGATATTTCCGTCGAGAATGGAGAGAAGTCAGATGGAGATGCATCTGCTTGACCTAGTATTTACTTACTGTATATTTACTTAATTTATGTCTAAGCTTTTGGTGAATATATATAACTAGACTTCTACCTTAATGATATTTTATTTTGCATTTAGTATTTAGTTGTTGAATGGTTGGTAAACCGATGTTGTCGGGATTCTTTTGATATTGTTTATGGGTCTGTGGTCATGTGTACCGGCCTATGTAATCTTTTGGATTGGTGTATGAAAACCATGTTAATGGTGGCTTTGTTATGAAACAAATAGGTCATGTTAATTTGTTTTTATAAAAGCATTGCCATTGCTACAGAAAATGTTACCATTGCCTATCTTTTGCAATACTTTTTTCCCTAAAATCTTTACTGGTAAATATACATTCATTGCCATTGGCACCTAAAACATTGCCATTTCCAACTAAAACATTGCTATATCCTATCTATTGCAATGCTAAACAGAAAACAGAGTTCCAAAAGATAGGTTGCTAGGCTATTGCAATGATTTTAAATCGTTACAATAGATAGGAAAATATTGCTGTATCTTCTTATTGCAATGACATTAAAGAGTTGCTATATGGTACTAAACTCGTTGCTATAGGGGTCCATTTGCAACCCCACCTAAGTTAACGCCCATTTTTGGACAAAGCATTGCAATAGCATATATGGTAACAGTTTTATGCCATATAGCAACTTTTTTTGTGGGTTGCAATAGGCAATCTATGGTGTAGTGAATGATTTGAACCTTCATTGACATGGATAAGTATCTCTTCCTCGTTTTGCTTTCTGGAAGATTTAAATCCAAAAAATCATTTGTGAAATTCATTATATCTGAATAATTTTTGTAATGAAAAATTATTGTATTTATGCAAGTAAAAGTGGAGGGGAGATTTAAAATTTTAAACAGCATTTTAACAGTGATTTTGAATTTAATCTCAAAATTCTAGAGAGAAACTAAAAGTACGTAGAAGAAAGAAAAAAAATGGATTGAAATGATGGAACAATTTAAAAAGCGCAAAAAACGAAGCATTATAAATATATAGAAATGACTGATAATTAATAACGTATTTAATAATATAAAACCTCTCATTAAAATACTCCAACTAAAGAAGTCGAAATCGAATGCAACATACATGAAGTTCGGTTTAAACTCAATTACTAATTAAACAAAATATTATGTTTATGCTGGAACTCAATTTAACAAAATTCACTTAAATTAATAATTTACATTTAAATTTATTCACGAACATTCAATTCATTTACCGGAAATTAGCATTAAAAAAAATCATTAACGGGCAGCCCCGCTACGATCTACTAAGAGCAAGTTCAAGTTCAGTGATAGATGCTAAATATTTATTGTTATTACTATAATATAGCATCAAAATGTGTTTTTTGATGTTAAAATAAAAGTTTTACTCCAATACTAGTTTGATAACTAATTTCAAGTTTAGTTAATATTTTTAACTTTTACTCATTTCAATATATTTTTGGTATTTGGTGATGTACAATACAATAATTATTTAACTTTTACCTTCTATTTGTAATTATTGATGATGTGGCAAGGATGGATACATCCATCCTTTGGTTTCAAATATAGAACTAAGAATGCATTTATGCATGGATGCATCAAAATATGAAACCCTTTTGGAGTTGAATTTTTTTGCATTTGAATTGAACCAATTATATCATTGCATTGGACTTGCTCCACCAAATATTTAAAAACTCAACTCCAAGGGGTGCTATATTTGGATGCATCCTTCATTGCCACATCATCAATAATTATAAAGGGAGGGGGGGGGGATAATCTTACTTTCACATCATTAAATATTTATTGCATTTATAGAACTAAGAATGCATCAAAAAGTTAAAGTTTAAAGAGTTAGTTAAATATGAAACCAGTTATAAACTAGCATTGAAGTGTAACATTTTTTTTAGCATAAAAAAAATACTTGTTGATGTATTATACCAATAGCAATGGATACTTGGCATCTAGCACTAAGAGTTAGTCCAATACAATGCTATTAGAAATGATGTTTCTATAATATAGTATCAATTATATAACATAACAATCAAATACAATATTATAGGACGTGCTTAAATAGAAAAATGATATACTTGGTTCTAATTTAGAACCAAGTATAGATTTAGTTATAATTGTCATATAGGCATGTAAGTGAGAAATTAGAGGGAAATGAATATAAAAACATTTATTTTAGCAAATTAAATGTTATATTTTACATTATTGGTTGAAAAATACTTAATTTTATATCTATTAGTTCTATTTTAAAACCATATATTGGAGCATGAAATCTATTTTAGCACCAAAATATATTTTTTGATTTTATATTATAACAAGAGTTAATTACACAAAAAACCAACCAATTTTGATATTATTAGCAAAAAAAACCATCCAAGATTATTTTTGATGGATTAACACAACCAATTTGTATAAATTGTGAAAAAATAAATTTCTTAACCATGATTAAATTAAAATATCATAGTTGTCATTTAACTTTCAAATTATTAATAAAAATATTATTCAAGATTATTTTTAATAGATGTACACAACCAACTTATATAAATTATGAAAAATATAAAATTTTAACTATAATTAAATAAAAATATCATATCTATCTTTAAACATGACATATATATTTAATATTACATATTTAAAAAATATATAACTCAACTTAAATAAATATATATGTGCCGTGTTTTTTGAAAATGTAAAAAATTTAAACAATTACATGTAATATTCACCTGAAATTTAATAAAACGTAATTTATTAATATAAATTATATGATGTAATTTAAGGTTTTATGAGAATAATAAATTTATTTTATATTTTTTTCCTTTATAATTTATCGACTAAATATTATTAAAATAAACATGTTTAAATTTTTTTTCTTAAAATATAGTATTTATCCACTAATATATAATAAATATATTAATTCTAATTATCTACTATAATATATATATGTGTGTGTGTGTGTGTGTGTGTTAAACAGAATGAGTGTTGCAGAAGCGGGGGTTGAATGCAACTTAATAATTTTATCACTTTTTGTTAACAACAAACAAAAGCAATGATATTAAGTTATAATGCAAACAACAAGCAAACTGAAGACGCACAGTGTTTTACTTCAAAAATTAACTTTATTAATTTTTGTTGTTATAATTGACTGAAAAATATTTCCATCTTCAATAGACACAATAACAAGAGATTGCTAGTATTTCTATGCTTGAGAAAAGTTAAGCTTAGTTGCCTGTGTGTTAGAGAAAGTGTTTGTGAGATGTGTGTATTTAAACTAAAACACTTATATCACTTACAAGTACACTTTCCCTTGTTTTCTGAACAATACTCGAAATAGAAATCTCACTCTTTCTTCTCAAGTCTTGTCTTCATTCCAAATGTAGATAAAGGTACTCTGTGAGGATTTGACATTCTTGACACCATGAGCACGCTTCACCTTTATGCTTGCTTTTTCTCAAGTTGCAGTTGTAGACTTGATAGACTAGGTAGAAATGTCAAGATCAATCTGTGAATTGACTTTACCTAGTCTGCTATTTGAAACAGACTGTCAGTTTCACTGAAAGTTACTATCAACCTTTAGCTTCACTTTGGTGACAACATCTTTATTACCGCATACTTTACTGTCAGGCTCATGCCGTCGTCCAAAGGTACTATCAACTATTCCACCAAACATGCTGTCGATCATTCCGCCAAACATGCTGTCAACTCTCCCCGCCAAAGCTACTGTCAGAAAACTTGTTGTCTTGATTCTTCAATCTCCACCAAGTTTACTGTCAAGGGATAGTTGCTGTCAGTGAAACTTGCTGTCATAGAGTCTTCATTTTCCGTCAAGTTTACTGTTAAGGAATAGTTGCTGTCGTCTGTTCCAGAAGTTGATGTCACTTGAATGTGTTGTCATAGGCTCCAGGATGTAAAATGTTATTGTCGAAGATTTGATCTATGCTGTGCATGAACACTTTGTGAACTTCTATTTCATGGATCATTTATTTCATTTACACATGACAGTAACTATTAATACTTACTGTCACCTACTTGACTATTTGTGCATTCTTATTACAAGTAACATCGTAAACATTCTGTCAAACTATATATGACAGTATGTTTTACTTGGTTAAGAATTAATTAATCTAAGTAAATATTAGTTAATTACATTAATAATACCACAATCCCTAACAATATATATAATTTATTATATTATTTAACATATGTAAATAATATAATGAATTAGTCATAAACACTTATACTTTTAGTTGTAATCAAGATTTTAATAAAAAGATATAAAGAATATGTCATAATAATTAAAATGAATATTTTTTAATTTTACCAATTATAAATGAAACATGTTACAAAAAATAAATTTATTATTCTCATAAAATCTTAAATTTCATCTTATAATTTTAATTCGCAAAATCATATTTATCAAATTTTAAGTGAATATTATACGTAATTGTTAGACATAGGTATTTATATAAATTTTTAATGATATAATTTTTATAATTATATAATAGGTGTAATTTTTAGTCAAAATAATGATTAAATTTTTTATTTTTAATAATTTATAAAATGTATTTGTAATAATCTATCAAAAATAATTTTGAAAATCTTTTTTATTAATAATATGAAAGTTGAAGGACAAATATAAAATTTTAATTTAACGAGGGTTATAACTTTTTAATTTTTTCACAAATTAAGCAAGTTAATTGTGTCAATCCATCAAAAATAATTTTGAATAATTTTTTGTTAATAATATGAAAGTTGATTGATTTTTTTATATGATTAACTCTTATAACATTGCATAGTGTACTGGGCCCGTTGGCCGATGAAGTTTTTTATACCTACAATATATGCTTATATATTTTGCCAGTGTACAGCATTTGAATGCAATAGATTCCAAATTGACTACAACCAGCAACACGCTTTATAAGCAGTAGGTACCAAATTTCATGCAAATTATACCTACTGTGATAATAGATATTTTTCAAGATAGTAAATAAAAAGCGTAGTATATATCAGAGATCTTCCCAAAATCAAACCTACATGAATGTGGGGTCAGCACAGGGCCTTTACAACGAAGTAACAAGTTATAAGTCCACTATATGCAATCAGTTGATCACAACCGCGTCAATACATTAATAATTTTTCAAGCACGTGGACTAAAGTTTCTCTCTTAGTCAACCTTTGCAGCACCTATTTATACCCCTCTTGCTCTTCCCTTAAGAGCATCCCATTCCAACACTCAGAGTCCCGTACTTGAATTTAATCTCTGAAATTATTATTTGTCCATTTTGGATTCGGTTTATTTATACATAAGCTGCCAAGGACTTGTTATCGACTCTTGCATTTCATTATTTTTTTTCGACTTATAAGACGATGTCTGAAAAATCTGCGACGAATAATTTAAGCATGGAGGTTTCCATGACAGCAGCACAGGGAGGTTCTAAGTGTTTCGACGACGATGGTCGAATTAAAAGAACTGGTATGAGTTGCTAAATTATGTATAAATTGTAAAGCTGAGCTGGTTAGTGAAGGTTTCGTAATTTTCATTGCTAATGTGAGTGTGTGTGTTCTTGAATGTGTGTTTATGTAGGTACTGTTTGGACAGCAAGTGCACACATAATAACAGCTGTGATTGGTTCTGGAGTGCTGTCTTTGGCTTGGGCCACTGCACAACTTGGTTGGATTGCTGGTCCAACTGTTCTGTTCTTGTTCTCTTTTGTAACTTACTACACTTCTTGCCTTTTAGCCGCTTGTTATCGTTCTGGTAATTCTGTCACTGGAAAGCGAAACTATACTTATATGGAGGCTGTGCAAGCCAATCTTGGTAACTTCTTAGCTTATTTTTTATTGTGTGCATTTAACATTTTTTTTAATGTGGTGCAGTCTCTAATTTGCATGTGATTTTTACTTCTTATTGCAGGAGGTTTTCAGGTTAAAATTTGCGGGGCTATTCAATATATGAATCTCTTTGGGGTTGCTGTTGGTTACACAATTGCAGCATCGATAAGCATGACGTGAGTATAATTTTAAATTCTGTTAAAAAAAATACTCCAAACAAAGGCCACCTTTTTTGTTCTTGGCGATCAGTTTTTTAGACTAAATTAGTTTATGATTTGGTTTATCGAATACAGGGCGGTCAAGAGGTCGAATTGTTTCCATGCTAGTGATGCCAAGGATCCTTGTGAAATTTCGAGCACTCCTTACATGATTGCATTCGGTGCCATGGAAATTCTGTTTTCACAAATCCCAGATTTCGATCAAATTTCCTGGCTTTCAATTGTTGCTGCTATTATGTCATTTACATACTCTTCAATAGGCCTTGCACTTGGAATTTCCAAAGTTGCAGGTATATAAAAACTACTTTAATATAAAACATTATTTTGCAAAAATACGAAGACCGGTGTTGTTCTAACTTATTCTTATCTTTCTGAATTATCAGAAACTGGTAAATTCAGGGGAAGTCTCACTGGGATTAGCATAGGTACTGTTACTCAAACTCAGAAGATATGGAGGAGCTTCCAAGCACTTGGAGCAATAGCTTTTGCCTACTCTTACTCTCTGATTCTTATCGAAATTCAGGTAAATTAAGTTCATTTTTTCGGATCAAATAATATTCCAATTACATTCGTATATTATCTTTGGTGAAATAATTTATGTTAATATGTATTGTTTTTTTATACAGAATACACTCAAATCTCCACCTTCAGAATCCAAGACAATGAAGAGAGCTACACTACTAAGTGTTGTAGTAACAACTATTTTCTACATGCTCTGTGGATGTTTTGGCTATGCCGCATTTGGAGACCTTGCTCCCGGAAACCTCCTTACCGGATTCGGATTTTACAACCCCTTTTGGCTTCTTGACATTGCCAACATAGCCATAGTAGTCCACCTTGTTGGTGCATACCAAGTTTACTGCCAACCCTTATTTGCTTTCGTCGAAAAACATGCCGCAAGAATTTTCCCAAACAGTGACTTCATTAACAAAGAATACAACATTCCATTGCCCGGGGGTTTCAAGCCTTACAAGCTCAATCTTTTCCGCCTGGTCTGGAGGACAATGTTCGTGATCCTCACCACAATCATATCGATGCTTATGCCATTCTTTAACGACGTTGTTGGCATTCTTGGAGCATTCGGGTTTTGGCCACTCACAGTTTATTTCCCAGTGGAAATGTATATAGTCCAGAAAAAGATACCAAAGTGGAGCAGTAGATGGATCTCTCTACAAATCTTAAGTGTAGCTTGCCTAATTATTTCTATCGCAGCCGCTGCTGGTTCATTTGCCGGAGTTGTTACTGATCTCAAGGTCTATAGGCCATTCCAGACCAGTTACTAGTGTTTCTGATTACAGAAACCGAGAAATTATGAACTGAACTTGAGAATTTATGCAATTCCTGTTCATGTTAATTTTTAACAAGAGTAGATTTATCCACTGCAATGTGTTTTTTTGGTTTCGAGTAATGAGTCATTATTTTTAATGTTCTTAAAAGTCAAAATACGATAAGAACATCCTGGTATCGTATCCCTCTCCTCCATCAGTTTATTCCGAAAGCAAATTATCACTTTTACTGCCCCACCAAAAATGGGGACACTACCGCAACTTGTATATTATACTCATAGCATGTGTTGCTGATAAGTTGACAACTATTTTCACTTCATTTCTCATTTTAAAAGACTTACTTCTTTTAGTACTTAATTTTTAGTGTTTTAAGAGCAATACGTGAATTATTTAATGAAATTTATATACTGCAACAATACACATAGGGAATTGTTCCTAGCAAAAATTATTCTTAACCAAATAACCATCTATTTACGATTTTTTTACAAATGATAAATGAAAATGGTTATTCCAAAATACATATATAGAGTGATATAACCCTTTCTATATTTACATAAAAAATTTATTTAATTTTATTCACTTCAAAAAATATGAATAGATGAATGATTCTAACAATTGTTCCATATATATATATATATATATATATATATACCTACCTACCTATATGGTAACACTCCATTACAAACTTTTTAGCGTGAGAATCGTGAAAATTTTTATTAAATTCTGCAGAACCATGATAAAAATGAAAAAATAGTGCAGAATCATAATTTTATTTGTAAAACTATAATAAAAAATTAATCTAAAACATTTATTTTATATTTTTTATTATGATTCTGTAAAACTTAATGAAAGTTACTAAAATATTTTTATATGATTGTTTCCGTGTATTATGGATATTTATGGAAGTAATTGATACGAAACTAGCTAGAGTTCGATCTTGCTAGTAGCTTATAATGGCCTAAATAGTGGCCGCTACTTAGAGGTGGTCGAAGATTGCAACCCTACCTATGTCCCTACCTATGTGAGGTTGGCCATGCCTCACAATGACAAGAGACTTTTATCAAAGGAATATCTACTCTCTCTCTCTCTCTCTCTCTTTTTTGGCACTGCAAGTGTTTTCCTTATCTTTTAAATCGTAAGTGATCGAAATAGTGAGCTTTGGATGGGTTAATGCAGATTCTTCTAGATAGGAATCATACGTTGCTAACTTGGAAAAGAATCTTGGTTTTTCCAATGGGTAATCATAGGGTTAGAGACGTGAGAAAAACGAGTTCCAAGATTCAAGGTAAAAAGAATTTGTACCATGTTGATCAATTAAAGCGACAATTGATTAGAAGCTGCTAAATTTTTTAAATTATTTATTATGAGAAAATGCTAAATTTTTTAAATATTATTATTTTATTATGATAAGATATAATTTTGTTAAATATAATAAATATATATGTATTCTCATAAATCTTACCGATTAAATATTAAATTATCACCTCGTTAATGTAACATAATTTTAAAAATAGTAGTGATAGAGATCTAAAAAATTGTCACAATTTTTTTTCAAATGATGTGGCAAGATATATGACAAATTTTGATTTTTGGACACATATTTATGCACGTGAACTCCCATATTATTATTGAAAAAATTTATGTGACAACTTAGCATTTAGGAAAAATTCTGACAAATTTTTTGAATACCCAGCATTCCTCTTTTAAAAAAACTTATTTTCTGTGCCTAGTTGATCTAATAGGTGAAATAATGATATTCGTCAAATTATACTTTCCTCTTATAATTCGAGGTGAGGTGAGATCAGTAATTGTGACAAGAGACGGAAATTTTATATCGAATAAATATAATCTAATGCACCTTTTTACCTAAAAAAAGGTTCGCGCGGGGACATGAATTTCCGGTCGACTCAGTGAATAAGCATAATTATTTGAATTTTTATATTTGACTATGAAACATGTAGATGAAAGGTGCACAGTGCATTGTATGATTGATCAGTTTCTTTTTTTTGTGGTAGTTGATTGATCAGTTTCTTGATGCTTCGATGATATTTAACAGAACGCACAGAGTAGCTTGTTTAATCAACCTGAAAATCAAAACTTAGCAACAAAAAAAAACCTGAAAATAAAATTCAACCATATATATTTTATAACGACATATATATGACAAATTGATTCAACAACTATCAGTACAAAAAATTAAAATAACCATTTGCAATGTAATACTTAACACCTCTCCGTCAAAAACTTACCAAGGATAATATGCCATGCGATCGATATTATATATTAAGAGTCTCTTTAATTTATCTTAAATAATTTATAATTAATATATATATATATATATTCAATTTATAAAATAAACACTCTTAATATGGAAAGAAACTTTTAATGAATTTGAGTGGTATTTAAAATTTGAAGTGCTTATCCTCGATATGTTGTCACAGGTTCTTAGTTCGACTCTAACTCATTCCGAGAATTTCTTAGAACAAATAATCATTTTTTTCGGACAGATACTCATTTGTATGACTATAAGTCAAATTATTCAAAATTAAAAAATAAAAATTTGAGCATGCTACAACAACTAATTTTTAGGCTTGTATTATCGTAAGTAAATACTAGCTAGTTTATTTCGCTCATTGTATTTTCCCCCCTAAACTTAATATTTTATATCGAAGGATTAAAGGAACAGGCGAACAGCTACTATTGGATCTATATCCCAACTTCGCAAGGAGTAAAATTCATATTTTAAAAGAAAAATGCACATTTCAAGGGGGCTATTTAAATTAATTATGTAAAATAATATAAAATATTGATTATATAAAATTTGTTAAATCGATATAAGAGTATACACCAATGATATTATATAAAATAATTGATTATATGTTAAAAATATAAATAATTATTATATTAGGATGATGTGTCCCCATTTTTACATTTTTTGTAAAATTATAGATATTAATTAAATATAAAAACTGGAAAATAAGTTATTTAAATTTTTATATAAAAAGTAAAAAAATTGGAAAAGATGAAAATAATAACATTATATAAAATAAGTTGAGGGATAAAACGTTGAAAATGCTCAAAGAGAGCGATCAATATCTATTTGGTAGTTCACTCATTGTATTTTGGACTAATAATGTCCATCGCTAAAGTCAAATGAATATAAACCATTGATACATTATACGGACACGCCAAGAAAGAGCAGGTATTGACATTAACATGAAACTAATTTGTATAAATATCTAATTTTAATTAAGAAATCAGAAACCACAAAATCCTAAATAATACTCCCTTAATCCGTTTACATTGTGCACATTATTTAATAGAGTAAATTAAATGTTAGAAAGATTAATTTATATAGGACTGCAATTATATACATATATATAACTAGAGTAAATGGGTTAATGAGGTCGTCTAGTCGTCGTTGGTGTATTTACGTGAAACTAAAATACATCAAATTAAAATCTTATATCAAATAACCTCTATATCTATAAAGTTATTATAAATTTTATAATTTAAATTATAATTCATTTAATTTCATATATTCAATACAAATGAAAATAATAAAAATATTAATAATAATATTATAATATTTTTATAAATATGTTCATATTCTAAAGTAAATTATAAGCAAACAATTATTATATAAATATTATTTTTATATAATATATAATAAAAGAATTATAATATATAAAATAAAATATATTAATTATAATAAATATATTTTAAATATTTAAAAAATATTCCGTGCCTCGTATGAGTTCTAAACTAATAAATTTTAAATAACTATTACATTATTTATTGGGCCGGGGTTGCTCCTCCTATGGTCACCTCAAAATACTACCCATCTGAGGTTAAATTGAAATGCAATATTAAGACAATGGTATTTATGTGAATATAGGAGGGGCTGAGGGCAATATTTATAAATTTGTCATTTCATTTTTTTACTAGAATTGAATATAACTTGAAATAACTACCTAAGGTCATCTTTGGGTAAAAAGATTTCTCTTATTTATTATAATTAAATAAAACATGAAATTTGTTCCAAATATTTTTCAGATATGGCACATGATCATATAACGAAAAAATTTAATTGATATGATTATGGTGAATTGAAGGTAAAAGTATTAATCTCATTTATTATTTTTATATTCAATTAAAATTTTTCATTATGTCATATCAACATTGTTACATCATTTAAAAAATTATTTTATGAATAAATTTGGGTCTCTAATAGGACTGTTCACCGGACCGTCCACACGCACCAAATCACACCACAAAATGCGGTTTTTAATTTTTGTGGTATGGTTGCGAGTTAGATTTTAACCAAATAATAATTAGGTTTTTAATTATTATATTTACAAGCTTATTTAGTAACATAAGAGTTGATATATAAAAATTATGTTGGGTTTCTAATCTTCCATGTGGTTGGAACATCTTTAATAAGTAATCAAAGTTAATTTCATTTTTATTAAATGTCTAACTTTATTTAAACTACTAACTATTTGATATTTATTTTAATTTATACATTAATTAAGTTATATATATTTAAATTATTAATTATCTGACATTAATTTAGAGAAAAAAAACACTGCCCGCACCGCGAAAGTCTCTAACATTAGCATTTGTCGATGAAATAAATGGGACAGAGAGACTAATAAACTGGCGTTCATGCAGTTGAATTTGCAGAAACTAGAAACCGACTAGGCAAGTGGTTAAATCGCCTTTATTCTCAGTCACAAGCAGCAATCATCTTCCTGATAAATTCAACACAAGCGGCACACTTCTAATCTACCAGCTACCTTTTGACAATTAAGAGGGGACATGACTTCTATCTTCCTCCAATTATTCCCCAAAGCCAAAGATATACAGACACACTAGCAATCCTTCATAGTCTCCTTCAAACCTAATAAATTGTTCAATATAAGTGTTTCGAAATAATAGCGTTTTAGTCAATTCTCGAATAATATTTTTTGAATACGGCGTGATATTCTTGACCAAAAATTTGCGGAAAACAGGCTAAATTTCATCCGTGATGCCGACTGGAGGAGAACATTCCAATGCTAAAGTCTCGGAGTAGGGACGAACTAGGACTCTGTACGTAGGAAACTCCCAAGTCTAAAGGTAGATAATGATCGAGAGTGTCTTTTCGCGACAAGTTGTTTATGTTATCATAAGTTGAAGTGTGGGACAACGAAATGAATGCATTGTTTAATCTTACGGTTGAGGTTATTGTAATTACAGTGTCTTTAACAATAACAAACAATAAGTGAGAGAAAGTCCAATACTAAATCTAAAAAGCCATTATACTATAATTTGAGGCTAAAAAATAGTTTTTGGTCTTAAAATTCAACTACTGCTCCAATACATAGTTCTAAAATAAAACCAACTATATTAAAACTAGCATTTAAAGTGTATTTTAATTTTTTTTGATAATAAATAGAATTATGTGGTTGGTTGGAGATGATGTGCCAATGATGGCTATAGTCATTTTTAGTCTTAAATATAGGACCAACTATCTATTTATGTTATTACAGTATAACCTCGATAAATGAATTTCGATAAACGAATAACCTCGACAAATGAATAAATTTCTTCGATCCCAATTTGGGCAAATGAGCTTAATGAATAAAATCGCTAAATGCATAAACGAATAAATAAAAATATAGTCATTATAGGCCTTATGTAAATATAAATGAATAATCACTATATTTCAAATAATATATTTTTATTTATATAATATATTAATACATTTCATCTAATAATAATTTTCAAACATATTAATAAGTCGTATATTTTCGAAAAATGTCTCTAAAATTGATTGTTTTTTACTTCCACCTAAATGCATGGTATCCTTAGTTTTGTTTTGTGTGATTCGTGCACTTTATCTATTCCACATGCACGTATGTATAGTACAACTGATCTAGAATTTTAAAAAGATGAATGTAATTAAAATTTATATAAAATTATAACAACGGTAAGTTTTAGGTACATTTGAACATAATATATACTACCTCTATCTCACAATAAGTGTTTTATTTGATTTTTGTGCGGTTAAATTGACCCAATTTTGACCGTAAATTAAAAATTATTCCTTTACATTTTTTAAAAACTGAAAGATATATTTTAAAGTTTATTAGATATATTTTCCAATGATATAATTTTTATTTTTTTTAGTTATATATTCTGTGTAATATTCGGTTAGAAATTGGCTAATTTGACTAAAAAAAGTCAAAACATGATAATTATTTTGAGATGTAGGGAATATAAAATAATATAATAAAGAAAAAAGTCTAAAAATTATTATATAAATGAATTAATATTCATTTATTGATAAATAAATATTATACTCATTTATCGATAAATAAATAATCTTGCTAAATGAATATATATTTTTGGTCCCAAGTGTATTCATTTAGCGAGATTCTACTGTATAAGAGTAAGTATAGCTATGCATTGGAGTGTTGATTTTGCAAATTTGCTATAAGACTAAGTATAAATATGTATTGGACTTGCTCTAATATTCAACTCAATAAGATCCGACCAAAGCCCAAATTAAGGATACAACCACGGGTGAACTTAACTACAGGCGAACAATACCCGCGCATATGGCCCCTCAATACATAAAAACCCCAAACTCTATATACAAATTTTAAAAAATATATAGATTACACCTTAAAAACCAATTTCGCCTAAAACCCCTTGAATTTCAGAACCACACCGGGATGTACAATAGTGAAATTTACGGGCCTCCAAGCAGCTGAACATCCACCAAAGCCCAAATTAAGGATACAACGTGGAATCTACAGGCCACGCAGGGCAAGCTCACAAAGGAAGATGGAAGATAATCACTAGACCAAAGGCCTGTTTGACCTTTTTTTCTGTGTTCCCACGTTAATTTCCCTGAGCATAACGCTACTTATTTTCGATGAAATTATTAAGTTTACTAATCAAAAGCACCTGCTTAAATTTGAGTCGTGCCGACGTTAATTTTCTTCTTTGTGTGTAATTTATAAATTACAAGTAAATTTAGGTTTTACTAATTTTTTTTTCTTGAGTAGAGATTAATTATTTAGTTATCAAGAATTTAAAAACCCATGTTTAAACTTTCGAACTCTATCTTTATATTTAATCTTAACCATGCATCGTAGAATTTTATTTCCTCACTGTTCTATTCTCTACTCCCCCAACCTCCTACTATGCCATTTCACCCTGATATGGGTAAAAAATAACCCTAAGTAAATAATAAATATAGCATTTATTATTTCATTTATTAGATCTAGCATGTTCCAAAGACTTGGACCCTTGAAACAAATAAGGAAAATAAATCTTAGGATCAACTAAATTTGTAATCTAAAGTTCAATTGGATTTGTAAGTCCAACCCACAAGTCCTGTTGAAGCCGTAGGCCCATTAAGCCTTTTTATTAATTAATTTCATAATTAGTTAATAGAGGCTTAGTAAAGGCTTAAGAACCATTGAGGACTCTCATTCTAAAAGGATCTAGAAATCTTAGTGTGGGAAGAGTCCAATGATGACTCTCGTTCCTGGAAGGTTACAACAACCTTACGTCACTAGGAGACTTGACCACCAAGTCTCCTAATCCTAATCTAACTCCAGGGCCCTCGTGCGCCTATATAAAGGGTCTAACCCCTCAACATTAGAACTAGGTTATTGACTTGATTTTCACACCCATTGAGATACGTAGGTAGTTAACGAAGACCTGAGATAGTCACAAATCTTAACGCATCCATTAAACCTCGAAGCTCCCCAAAC
The DNA here is from genome assembly GCA_028671895.1 of Oenanthe sinensis. Taxonomy (NCBI): domain Eukaryota; kingdom Viridiplantae; phylum Streptophyta; class Magnoliopsida; order Apiales; family Apiaceae; genus Oenanthe; species Oenanthe sinensis. The sequence goes on from CM053801.1 coordinate 21,683,344, forward strand.
CCTAACATTAATTACACATTAAAGACGACATAAGTTTTTAATCCGTAACATTTGGTGCCGTCTGTGGGAAGAGAATAACAACTATGACAAGAACACGAAGTACCGCGAGCACCCTAGAAGGAGAGATCCCTGACACCACTGTTGACATCAACGTTCCTCTTATCGTATGGGACCCCTAAGCCTTATCGTTCATCCTTCCAATCCTGACATGTCAATCCATGCATCTGTCCCTCCAAACCAGGTAATTCCACCCCTTAGTACAACTTTTATCGCTTCTCCTATCTTACAGGTCTCGTCTGCTGTAATACTCGACCCTCGCTATGGGCTCCCGAGAAACTACGAGCCCTCTTATGAGTAAGGGCTTCTACCCCACTATACCTCACGACAAAGGAATTGGGATTTCTCTGGACCTTACACTACTGATGATGAGGAGTCGTCTGACGAGGATGTTAACCCCCGAAGGAAGCGACCCGACAAGGAGCCTGTTGGGGGGATGAGTACCCAACCCCAAGGGCCTCAAAACACTGACTCCGTAAACCTTCGAGAAAGGATACGTGCTCATGAGGCTGAGGCCCAACAACTGAGGAGAGACCTGGAAAGGGCATTAGCAAGGCGACAACGCCCCAGAGTTAAGGGGACTATAGGGTCAACAAGGAATGCACCTGTGATAGATCTGGATGAGCCCCCAACCAGTAGGCAAGTAAGGCCAAGTCATACTAGGGCTGATCCCCAAGACTTGCTACCACTTGAAGATCCTGATGATCCAATACCTCCCTTCACGGAGGAGATTATGAATGAAAAAATCTCAAGAAAGTGGAAGATGCCCACTATCAAGGCCTATGATGGAACTGGAGACCCCTCAAACCATGTTCTCACGTTTTCAAATGCGCTATTGTTGCAATCTGTTAACGATCCTGTCAAGTGTAGGGCGTTCCCTCAAACCCTGAGCGGTATGACACAAAGATGGTTTAGTCGTCCACCCCTAACTCCGTTGGGTCATTTAAAAATCTGAGCAGGGCCTTCATTGGTCAGTTTATCAGCAGCAAAACTCATGAAAAGAGCTCAGCTTCGCTCATGAATATGCATCAGGTGAAGAATGAGTCCTTGAGGGACTATATGAATAGATTCACTAAGGAAGCCTTGAAGGTCCCCGATCTAGACCAGAAGGTAGCTATGATAGCCTTACAGCAAGAGACTTCAGACGAGAATTTCAGGAGATCGTTAGCCAACATGGCCCCCAGAGTATGAATGAGCTCTAGGAGAGAGTTGAAAAGTACATCAAGGCTAAAGAAGATTATGAGGAAAGCCCAAGGGTTTCAAGCCTCGAACATCTATTCTAAGATGCGAGCCTATGATACCGAGTATATGGTCGATGGCAAGTATGCGAAGAGTGATGATGCTAATGACTCCAAAAAGAAAGGAGGATCAAGGTTCACTGAGTATGCAAGGCTAAATACAGCCCAAAGCCAAATATTGATGGATTTTATGAAGAGAAAAGACCTTCAATGGCCTAAGCCACTAAGGACTGATCCTGAAAAGAGAAATAAAAATGCTTACTGCCGGTTTCATAGAGATGTGGGACACGATACTGATGATTTCCATCAGTTAAAAGACGAGATCGAGTTTCTGATTAGAAGAGGAAATTTGGAAAAATACACCAAAGATGATGCTAGAAATGATAGAGGTTACAATGACAAACGAAAGGACTCAGACCCCAAAGAAAGAAATAATCAGCCCCGAGGGTCTGTGATCAATGTAATTTCAGGGGGACCAATCGCTGCAGGTAACTCCAAAAATTCCAGAAAGGCTTATGCCCGAGAGGTAATGAGCATTGTAGGAGAGCCTCCTAAGAGTGCAAGGACTGATGTCTCTTTGTCCTTTGATGATTCTAACTTGGAAGGGGTGAGGTTCCCCCACGATGACCCCTTGGTGATCACCCCCGTCATAGGAAACTCTCCTGTGAAAAGAGTCTTGGTAGATAATGGGTCGTCTGTAGACATCCTATTTTATGATGCTTTTATGAAAATTCGATATAACGATTCACAACTGACCCCCTTCAACATGCCTATATATGATTTCAATGGAGTGGAATCTCGGATTGAGGGGATTATACCACTACCTATGACTATGGGTGAAGAACCTCGACAGTCCACTCAAATGTTGAATTTCCTAGTTATCAAGAAAAGCACTACCTACAATGCAATCCTTGGGGGGACTAGGCTGCATGCCTTCAAGGCGATAGCTTCTATATACCATCTGAAACTCAAATTCCCAACTAGGAATGGAGTGGGAGAAGAGAGAGGAGATTACAAAATGGCTAGAAGTTGTTACGTGGCCGCCTTGAAGCCTGATGTCAGAGTTCAAGAAAAAGAAGGAGGAAGCCCACGGAGGACTTGGAGTCCATTCCCCTGGATCCTCTAGATAATGAGAAAGTGATATGTGGGGACTTCACTCCCCAAGGACCTGAAGCAACAATTGGTTCAGTTCTTACAAGACAACAGAGATGTCTTTGCGTGGACAGCCGTCGACATGCGAGGGATCGACCCAAACTCATAACACATCAGTTGAATATGGATCCTAAAAGGACAGCAGTCAAGTAGAAGAAAAGAAATTTTGCTCCTGAAAGGCAAGAGGCCATTAAGCAAGATGTGGAGAAGCTGTTGGAAAATGGGTTTATTGAAGAAATCCAATTCCCTGAGTGGCTAGCCAACCCTTTGATGATCAAGAAGTCCAATGGAAAGTGGAGGATGTGTGTGGACTTCACAGACTTGAATGATGTTTGCCCAAAGAACTGTTTCCCCTTCCCAAGGATAGTCATGTTGATCGATGCCACAGCTGGGCACAAGATGCTTTTCTTCATGGATGGCTTCAGTAGCTACAACTAGATCAAAATGCACCCCAATGACATCCCTAAGGTATCATTCATAATCGATTTTGGTGTTTTTTATTATTTGGTTATGGCTTTTGGACTTAAGAATGCAGGAGCCACATATCAAAGGCTTGTAAATAAAATTTTCAGGCACCTTATTAGTAAGACCATGGAGGTCTATGTTGACGACATGTTAGTCAAAAGCTTAGACAAGGCCGATCATCTTGAGCACCTAAAAGAGGCATTTGAAGTTCTGATAACTCATAAGATGATGTTGAACCCAGCCAAGTGTGCCTTTGGTGTAGGATCTGAGAAGTTCCTAGGTCTAATGGTTTCAAAAAGAGGAATTGAGGCCAATCCTGACAAGATTCAAGCAATCTTGGATATGGAGCCCCCTAAGACAGTGAAAGATGCCCAAAAGCTTACAAGAAGGGTAACAGTCCAGGGGCGCTTCATATCCAAGTTCGGAGAAAAGTGTCTGCCTTTCTTCAAGGCCATCAAGAAGGTCAAGGACTTTGAATGGAATGACGAGAGCCAAACAACATTTAAGGAGTTGAAGAAGTATATGACTGAGCCACCATTGCTTGCCAAACCAACACCTGAAGAAGTGTTATACCTGTACCTTGCTGTATCTAGCTCAACGCTGAGTGATGTTCTTGTGAAAGAGGAAGCCAAGGTTTAGAAACCCATTTATTATGTTAGTAAGATTCTACATGGTGTAGAGCTGAACTACTCAAAGGTTGAGAAATTTACCTTAACATTGATAATGGCTTCAAGAAAGCTACGTCCGTACTTCCAGGAGCATGTTATTGAAGTCTTGACAGACAAGCCCCTAAGAAACATACTCCACAGCCCCAAGGCCTGTGGAAGGCTAATCAAAGGGGCCATTGAGCTTGAAGAGTTCGAAATCAGATACAAGCCAAGAATGGCCATCAGGGCCCGAACTCTAGCTGATTTCGTGGTTGAATGTACCATTCTCAACCAAGAAGTTGGGGGAAAAAAGAGAGTAAAGGAAATGAAAATGAGAAAGAAAAAGAGGAAGAACTCAAAGAATACTGGGTGCTCTTTTTTTACGGAGCTTCAAAAACAAAAACTAGTGGAGCTGGACTAGTTTTGAAAATCCCGGATGGGTTTATTATCGAATATGCAATTAAGTTGGATTTTCCAACTATAAACAACGAGACAGAATACGAAGCTTTGATAGCTGGGCTTGGCCTGGACAGAGCCCTGAGGGTGAAAAACATGAAAGTATGTGGCGACTCAAGGCTATTAATCTCTCAAATGAATGGGGAGTTTGAGGCCCGTAAAGAAACTATGATGAAATATTTGAGAATTGTTAAAGCTCAAGCCACGCAGTTTGAAAAATGTCACTTTGAGAATATCCTGAGAGAGGAGAATGTGAAAGCTGATGCCTTGTCTAAATTTGTATAATTAGAGATTGAGAATTACTCTGGCAGTGTTTATTTCTAAGTCTTGAAGACCCCGAGCATTGATTCTAAACTAGTAGCCCCGATTGGGCTGAGAGCATGTTGAATGGATCCCATCAAACTCTACTTAGAAATGGGGAAAACACCAACTGACCCCATGGAGGCCTGCAAGCTATATGTGAGAGCCTTGAAGTATACCCTCATAAAAGGAATACTTTACAAGAAGTCATATGTGATACCCTACTTGAAGTGTCTGAGACCCCATGAGGCTGAAGCTGCCCTAAAGGAAGTTCATGAAGATGTATATGGCCAGCACCTTGAAAGAAGGGCTCTTGCTCATAAAGTCACGAGTCTAGGATTTTATTGGCTTGAGATGCTTAAAGATGCTAAAGCTTATGTTAAAAAGTGTGATCGCTGCCAAAGGATTGCACCCATCGTTAAGCAGCCCCCTGAGATGCTGACATCCATCAACTCCACACTCCCATTTGCTATATGGGTAATGTATATCATAGGTCTGTTTCCTATGGCCAGTGCACAAAGGAAGTTCCTCATTGTTGCCATTGACTACTTCACTAAGTGGATAGAAGCCAATCCCTTGTCCAAGATTGACACTAAGAATGTGACCTAATTTTTCTGGAAAAATGTTATATGTAGGTATGAAGGACTTGTTTAAGTTGGAGAACTTGATTCTTTCTATTATATAAAAGAATTGTTTCCCATTATCTTCATTTTAATGACAATATCGTCAAAGCATTCCGGGGGTACCAAATGGAGAATTGCATACATCATGCGACTGATCTCCGTTTCCATAGTATGCATCACACTTTCCACGCTCCCCATCCTTTCATACAGAGTGCTGCCAAATACTCCACCATCATGGCCCAAGTCATTCACCTTGTTTGTTACATCGTTTAAGGCCTCCGACTGACTTGCCATTCGTGCTGCGTAATCATCAAGAGCTCTCCGGTTGTCTCCAACATTTACCCCTAACTGCTCCATTGTCTGCCCAAACTGCTTCACCTGAGTTTCAATTGCTGTCATACGAGTATCAAGATTTGTAAGAATAAGGGACGGTGTTTGGCTTAGGTGTTCTCACTCTAAAAATCGTTCTGTAAGTGTTTGTCACTCAGTTTCAGGCCTTAAAAATGAAGGTCCCTCACTCCCTAAACGTTCACACACACTCCCTGTCTCATGCTCGTGTATATCTTCAACAATATCACCAAGATTAAAAGCAGTATCTGTAGAAACTGGATAAGAAAAGTGAAGAGTAGTTATGGGATCTAATGATCCTATTTGTTCCTGAGATGGAATCTCAGGCTGAGAGGCTGCAAAGTGTTCATGTACAACATCTGAACCGATCCTCTCTACAGCATCAGTATGTACCGGTGAAGGTTTGGAAGCAAATAAAACTTCCGGCCTCTCTAAAGCAACAGAATCCTCAGAAGACACAAAATCCTCACCAAGAGTCATATGTGTAGAATGTGCAAGGGGAGAACCACTCACGTGAGGTGGAGTGGTTGTGATAGACACACTAGGTTTGGACTGGGCTTGTGAAGTAGCAGCGTGAGAAATTTTGGCTCGCTTCCGTATTAGTGGCTGTACTTCAGGGTTACTCTCATTAGAACTCTCACATAATTCTACAAGTGCCGGCCTTTTAACTCCCGTCAACAAGGGTGAAAGTGAAGAAGTCAGGGAATCAGACTCAGAAATATGGCTATCATCCTGGGATAGATCCTGTGGGTTAGCAGAATCTTGGGCCACAGAATCAGAATTAGATGAAGAGAAAGTATTTGTAGTGTGAACAGAGGGTACATCATGTTCAAAGAAATTACATCCTTCATTACCTTGTTCAACAAAGGGGTCAGATTCAGCAGGAGGTGACCTAGGAGATTGTTGCTGCTCCCTTTGCCCTGTAGAGTACTGACTGAGAGAATGACCCTCTTCTTCTTCATCATCAAGTTGTTCATCAGGAATCCCTTGAAATGCGTCAGTATGAGCAGATGGATTCTGAGCATGTGATGATAGTTGTGAAGTCCCCGCCAGAGTAGTAACACCTGCATCATAAGAAAGCAACACACGAATATTCTCAGGAATAGACATCGGTTTGCCTTGATGCTTATCCTGGTTAACAATTGTTGTTAGTGACTTAGTTCCCATACCGATAGATGCAGAGGTGAGACTCCTAACAAATGCCTGCCTAATTGATAAAGCATTAGATGGTACAAGATTATTAATTAGCATTTGTAAAAAATGGGGATACCAGCAGACAACATCAGTGGTTGCAATGTCCCTGGTATCAGGTGATCCCATCATGGCCACAATTTCATAAAGAACGATTCTTCCATAATTGATGTTTAGTTCACGGGACAGGGAAACACCAAAGATTTGCATGGGAATAGGAATTTGATGAAAATCTCTTTCGCGTGCACGAAAACATCTAGTGATAGCTTCAAAAAAGTAATTCCATTCTACATGAAAAAATTGTTTTTGAATAGTGGAAGTGGATATTTTACCAGTTGGAGGATAACATCCAATTTCCTCAAAAAACTGAAGGCGTTCGGCCGCTGTAGGTACAGGGTCATAAGAATCCCTGACTGGGAAACCGAGAATTCTATTAAAAATGGCCTCTGTAACCTCAAATTCTTGACCTTCTATGGTAAATTTAAAGCCATAGGGGGTCGATTTATTCCCATAAGGAACTGCACTGGTCCATAATTGCTGCAAAGCATCATGAACCAGTGTTGGTTTTGCAGTGAAGGCAGTACTAGCTTTGGAGTACAAATTGAGAAATCGTACCCAAAACTTGAATCACGGGAGTTGATCACCAATTTCCGTAGAAATATTATAAAAGTTATTTTTGGCAAGTGAAAATTGGTGAGACATTTTGTTTGAATTTTTTTTTTCTTCGTGAATTAATTGGTTTTTTTTTATATAAAAAATGCACACAATTAAAGCAGGAAAAAAAATAACGAAAATAATTCCTTTTAATTAGCAGAGAAGACACAGAGTCGTAACTGAAAAATAAGCTACGGAATTGAAAGCAACGATACGAAATCAAACACAGCAATACCAAACAAACTACGTAACTGTAATGACAATACGAATGTGTGAAAGTGTGTGTATAGGCGTGTATATATATCGAGATTGAAGATGAACAGACACGATGCAAAACACAAAAACACACAGTGATCAGAGATGCAAACAATAGATTCAAACACAATTTTGACAGTAGTTCGTGGTATGTATGAATATTAACACAGAAACCGCTGTGAAAAAGAAATCGCCTAGGAGGGAGGGTGGGGGCTGTAAAAAATTAGGTTTTAACAAAGGGTAAAAGTGAAAAGAAAATCGGGTTAGAGATGTATATATAGGCACTATTGTGAAATGACAAAAATATCCCTGTGAAATTGGAAAAAAAACTTAAGTACATACAGGGTAATCTAAGTCGAACACTATGTCGAACATCAAGTCAAACTTGGACTTGAGTTTCGACATAGTTACTAACTCGAAGTTTTAGTCACTTAAAACAATTACAAGTCAAAACCCTCTAGGGAAACTTATCTCGAACATCAAGTCGATATTCGAGATAAGGTTCGAGATAGAGACTATCTCGAAGTTTCCTTAACTGTTAAACAAATTCTAAGTCTTACCAGGGAAACTATCTCGAATATTAAGTCTATATTCGAGATAATGTTCGAGATAGATCCTAAGTCGAACATGAAGTCGATATTCGACATGATGTTCGAGATAGATCTTAAGTCGAACATGAAGTCGAATTTCGAGATGATGTTCGAGATAGAACCTAAGTCGAACATGAAGTCGATATTCGAGATGATGTTCGAGATAGATCCTAAGTCGAACATGAAGTCGAATTTCGAGATGATGTTCGAGATAGAACCTAAGTCGAACATGAAGTCGATTTTCGAGATAATGTTCGAGATAGAACTCAAGTCGAACATGAAGTCGAATTTTTTCCCGGACTTAGAATTTTCAAAATGAAGCCTCAAGTCGAAATGCAAGTCGAATTTCGAGATGAGTTTCGAGATAGAACATATTTCGAAATTTTGAAGATACTTAGTAAAATTTGGCAATTTTTCATGAAAAACAATAAATAAATTTTGCCAAATTAAAATAAATACCAATTCAAGGATTTTTTTTATAAGAATAACAATATTAAAAAAACATTCCTTGATTTCTAGCATAAAAATTACATGAAAAACATAGAAAAATCCATTTATAAAATCATGACAAATTAAAAAAATCGATGGATTTAACTCCCCCTATGTTCATGCAATTAAATGAGCATAAATTCAAAGTTGTTACAAATAATTTCACTCAATGCACAATGAATTTATGAAAAACGACACAACATACACATAAAATAATCATTAATGAAACATTTTAAAGTCTAAGTCTATAATGATTAAATAGCATGCAGAAGTGATATTTTTAGCAACTTTTTAGATTATTTACATATGTTTTCAACTATACATAATTAAAATTTGCAATTTTCAAGAAGAAAAACATATGTACTTTATCAAAACTGGGATGTTATAGATAAGAGGATTTACTAACTTGTGTTAAGCATCCCCAATTCACCAACCAACCTATTGAATGTGACTTCAACAAGAGGTTTAGTGAATATATCTGTAATTTGTTGCATTGTGGGCACAAAATGTAACTCCACAGTCCCCTCCTCAACATGTTCTCTTATGAAATGATATATTATATCTATGTGCTTGGTTCTGGAGTGATCCACATGATTGTTGGTCATGACAATGGCACTAGTGTTGTCATACATGATAGGAATCTTCTTATGCTCCATGCCATAATCTTTCAATTGGTTCCTCATCCATAGTATTTGAGCTACTCAGCTTCAGTAGTAGAAGTAGATACTGTATGTTGTTTTTTACTTTGCCAGGACACCAATCTTCTTCCTAGGAATTGACAGGTAACAGATGTGCTTTTTCTATCAATCCTGCAACCTGCATAGTCTGAATCTGAATAGCCTATTAGATTGAAACCTGTATCTCTTAGGTACCAAATCCCTAGATTTGATGTTCCTTTGAGATACCTAAAGATTCGTTTGACGGCTATGAGATGTGACTCTCTAGGATCTGTTTGGAACCTTGCACACAAACAATTTGCGAACATTATATCAGGTCTACTTGCAGTTAAATAAAGAAGTGAGCCAATCATACCTCGATAGCTTGTGATGTCAACTGGTTTACCTGATTTGTCTTCATCAAGCTTCGTGGCAATGGCCATGGGAGTTTTAGCTGCTGACGCATCTTCTAGATTGTACTTCTTGAGTAAATCTTTGATGTACTTGGATTGACAGATAAAGATTCCTTCTTTTCTCTGACTGATCTGTAATCCAAGGAAGAATGAAAGCTCCCCCATCATGCTCATCTCATACTTATCCTGCATTAACTTGGCAAATTTCTCGCACAAGAGCTCATTAGATGAACCAAAAATAATATCGTCCACATAGACTTGAACAAGTATTAAATCACCCTTTACATTTTTATAGAATAATGTTTTATCAATTACTCCCCTAGTAAAACCACTTTCAATTAAGAACAAGGATAAGGTTTCATACCATCGTCTTGGGGATTGCTTGAGGCCATAAACAACTTTGAAGAGAAAGTATACAAAATCTACAAGTTCTGGATCAATAAAGTCAGGTGGCTGTTCCAGATATACTTCTTCTTCTAGCTCTCCATTCAGGAAGACACTTTTCACATCCATCTGAAAAACCTTGAAGTTCTTGTGTGCTGCAAAGGCCAAGAACATCCTGACTGCCTCAAGTCTTGCAACTGGAGCGTAGGTCTCATCATAATCAATACCTTCTTTTTGAGAATAACCCTTTACTACCAAACGAGCCTTGTTTCGTGTTACAATTCCGTCTTCATCCAGTTTATTTCTGAATACCCACTTAGTTCCAATTACTGATCTGTTTTTTGGTCGGGGTACCAGTTTCCAAACTTTCTACCTTTCAAATTGATTGAGCTCCTCTTGCATTGCAATTACCCAATCAGCATCACCAAGAGCTTCTTCTATTTCTTTAGGTTCAAGTTTGGACAAGAACCCAGAGTACAGGCAAATATTAGCTATGTCAGCTCTTGTAGTTCTTCTAGTAGTCACACCAGCGTCTGGATCACCAATGATTAATTCAAACGGATGGTCTCTACTCCAAACCCGTTCTTTTGGTAAATGTCTTGATGATTCATTTGACTTTCTGAGATGTTGTGTTGACTACTTGTGTTATTTCTACTAACTCCCCCTGAGTTAGTGTCAGCTCCTGCAGAACTAGTGTCATCTCTTCTTGAGTTTTGAGCACTTGTCATTGAGCTTCTATTTACTCCCCCTGAGTTGTTGCCGGACTGTGCTGAAGAAGTTTCTTCTGATCTTGTAGAAATCGATTGTCCACTAGACTCAGGTATTTCTTCACGAACACTTGGTATATTTGAAGTAACAATCAACTCATGTTCATCCTCAACTTCATCCAAGTCCAGATTCTAAAATTTTAGGGACTCAGGTTCACTATTATCTTTAGAAATTGATGGGATTTTGGTGTCGTCGAATATGACATTGTAGCTTTCAATCACTTTTCGATCATTCACTAAGAATACCCGATAAGCTGCCACCGTATCTGTAGAATATCCAACAAATATCCCTTCACGAGCTTTTGCTTCAAACTTGCCTAGCTTTTCATCGTCTATTAGTACATAACATTTAGCTCCAAAGACATGAAAGTATTTGATTGTTGGTCTTCTGTTATTCATTAGTTCACATGGTGTCTTTTCTTTATCTTTTATAATCAAGGTTCTATTCTGAGTGTAGCACACTGTACTCACAGCTTCGGCCCAAAAGTATAGAGGAAGTTTTGATTCAAACAACAAGGTTCTTGCTGCTTCAACCAATGTTTTGTTCTTCCTTTCAACTACTCCATGTTGCTGTGGAGTTCTCGAGGAAGAGTACTGACGACGTATTCCTTTAGAAACGCAGAAATCATTCAGTATTGCATTTTTAAATTCAGTGCCATTGTCTGATCTAATTGTCTTCACAGTGAGTGTTGAAACATTCTCAATTTCAGTGATGTGATCAATGATTTGGAAAGGTACTTCGTCTTTTGTCATAACGAACAATACCCATGTATACTTGGAGAAGTCATCCACGATTACCAATGCATATCTTTTCCTAGACAAAGATAGGACATTCACTGGGCCAAATAAATCCATATGTAGAAGTTGCAGAGGCTCAGTGATACTAGAAATTTCTTTAGACTTATGCGATGCTCGCTTTGACTTTCCCATTTCACAGGCTTCGCAGAGTCCTTTAGGAGTAAATTCCATTTGAGGTAGATCTTTCACCAATTCTCGTCTAGCGAGAGCATTCATCATTTTGAAGTTTAAGTGAGATAGCTTTTTATGCCATAACCAGCTTTCATCATCTGAAGCTTTACTGTAGAAACATGTGACTTCATTCTGGTTTGCCGAATTCATATCAGCAACAAAAAGATCTGCCTTTCGAACTCCTCTTAAAGCCAACGAACCTTCCTTAATGTGAGTGATTGATACACCTTTCTTATTGAAGACAATTTCATATCCTTTGTCACAGAATTGACTGATACTTAATATATTGTGTTTCAATCCCTCAACATAGGAAATATATTCAATGATGACATTACCAGTTTTCAATTTGCCATATCCCTTTGTTACACCTATGCTGTCATCTCCAAAGGTGACATAAGGGCCAACCTTTATAACCAACTCTGTAAGCAGGGACTTGTTTCCTGTCATATGCCTTGATGCTCCACTATCTAGCACCCATATAACTTTATTTCTTTTCTGCTTAATCCCTTGCAATGACAGATTGATTAGGCGTTCTTCGGAACCCAAGATTGATTGGGCCCGGCTTTTCTATAAGATCGAGAATTATCAGATTTAACAACAGGAGATGCACCTTTTTTAACATTACTAGAGCTTTCGACTTTGTCTTTTCCTTTTTCAGACTTGACAGTTTTGTCAGTCTTAGGAGAAGCCTTGTCACTCTTAACTTTAGGAGGACTAACAGTCTTAGCTCTTACATGCTTCTTTTTGACATTAGAACTAGAAGAAGAATTTAGACATGATTGGCTAGTTGCATTCATCAAGTTCACAAACGTTTGCATGACGTTAAAAGTGCATGGCATACAATTTGGTTGACCACATTGTGCATGATTCTGATGCATATTATTCATTGTGTGTGGTACAGGCATGGCATGTGCAACAGGAATATTCATGTTAGATTTACATGCATAAGAAAGATGTTCAGTTGATTTACTGTGATAACATGCTTTCTTTATTCGTTCTGCCTTAACCTCTTTTAAGCCTTTTTCCTTTTTACTCTGTTGTTTGACAGCCTTAGCTCCTAATCCTGGTCTAGACTCATCTCTAGGGGATTTGATTTTAACTGATTTAGTAGGAGTTATAGGTTGTTCTTTCTTCCGATCTTCCATTTCAATCTCATATATAACTAACAATTCAGTCTCTCCTTCTTCATAAGGAACGAAGTGTTTAAAGATAGGTTTGACAGCAGATTTAAGAATTGTAGGTATTTCCTTATTAATCTCACTGGAACTAGTGTCTACAGGCCTTTTTCCTTCATTCTTAGATAAGTTAGAATAGTCAAGTCCTACATCGACTCCAGTTATCTACTTAAATGTGTCACTATCAACATTCACTTTACTAGCTGTTAGTTTATAAGCTTCGCATTTAGTTTCTACCTCAGCTAGTTTATTCCTGAGACATGCTTCTATTTCATCTTTAAGGTTGAACTTGTGTTCCAAAAATTTAATAGAGTCTCTTAGGGAAGTATCTATAGTGCAAGCAACCTCTAATTCTTCTACTTTTGCCTCATGCATTCTGCATTTGGCAACAAGTGTTTTCTGTTCTTTTTTAGAAGTATTTAGGCTTTTGCACAACATATAGATCTCTTCGCTAAGAGCCCCGTTCTGCACCTTATAATCATCAATAGAAATTTCTTCTTTAAGGGTTAGAACTGGTACCTCTGGTTCATCTGATGTCTCAGCCATGAGGGCAAAATTTGCTGCATGGGTAACTTCTTCCTCATCTGAATCATCCCAAGCTCTGCCTTCTGTTACAACTAAAGCTCTCTTTCCATGTCTTTCCTTCACCAGGGCTTCATACTTGCTTTTGAGGGCTTCATAAGTTTCTTTGGGATATGTCTGTTTCGGCTTCTTGCAGTCTGTAGCAAAATGTCCAGCTTCACCACAGTTATAGCATTTGAACTTCATTTTGAAATCAAAAGGTGATTTGTAGCTGGTACTCTTGCCTTTCCCTTTATAACCTTGAGAACTACCACCACCCTTAGTAACCCGATAGTAAGATGAAGATTTTCTTTGTGGACGGTTACTCTTTCTGAATCTTATGTTGCTGAACTTCCTTGCCATGTATGCCACGACACTATCATCTATGTTGTCCAGCTCTTATTGGGTGAAGTAGTCATCATCACTATTTGATGTGCACTCATCATCATTTTCAACTTGATGTGGTGCAGGTGATGATCTAGGTTTTTCTGCAATCATTGCCTTTTTAGACTCTTCCTCATCAGTAATTAATCCCGATGCCGCTTCCTTTCCTCTTGAATCATTATCCCATGCTTGATCTTGAAGGGTCTCCAGCTCATAAGTCTTTAAAACTCCGTAATATTCTTCCAGAGAAGTTGTATGCAAATCTCTGGTTTCTCTAACAGCGTAGACTCTATGTTCAATGCTCTTTGGCTGGTTCCTTAGATATCTCGTGTTGACTTCAACCACGGGGAGAGTTACACCTCTCAGATTCAAATCCAACACTAACTAACTGAATCTTAGATAGACATCTGTTATGCTTTCACCTTTTCTTATTCTGAAGGTGTCATACTCCATCTTGAGTATAAGTGTTTTGTTACTTCTGACCTCAACGGTACCTTCCATGACGACCTCTATTTTATCCAAAATCTTCTTCGCTGTAGTTAGTCCTTTTACTACATTAAACATCTCATGATCTAGGGATTCCATTAATGTTTGTTGAACGGATGTATCGAAAGCTATTTGCTCCTTATCAGCATCTGAAAAGTCCGCTGCCTTCTTAGGCTCAGACCGTTGTGGAACAATCACATCTCCTTCCATATGCTCAGGAACAACGACCATTGGTACAAATTTACCCTTGTCAAGGACTTCCAGATATTCAGGATTGATGGACTCAAGGTAAAGTTTCATTCTCAACACCCATTCTTCATAGTGATCTCGGTCGAACATTGGAATTTTGAAATTATTTTTAGGTGCCATCTTACTGTAGATTTAAAGTAGAGATAATAACCTTTTCTTATTACTTGATTAGTAATTGAAAGAAAATCGAATTATCTCAGAATAAATCAAATTTCAAATTCTGGTCACCAAAAACTTCTAAGTACCCAAGACTAGGCTTTGTAGAAACTCTATGTAGAACTTTTGCCTAAGTCGAAATTTTACCAAGTAGATATTTTGCTCAAGTCGAAATTTATAAGTAGAAAATCTTAAGTAGAAATTCTATGTAGAACTTTTTGTCCTTAGAGAAAATTTGCTGCAGGTCACTTATAATATTGATTAAACAATATTATTTTCACACTTTTTGACTTTTGTGTCCATTCTCACCTAAATCACCTAACAACCACGTGACAAGTACAGAGTTATCTTTAATATCTTTTTGTGCAGTGAGAAAGTTGTCCAATCAAAAGTCAATAACACCTTTTTCACTTTATGTCATTTTGAAAAGGGAATCAAAAGTTACTGGGTTTGTCTTCTTTATGAAGAACAATGATGACTTTTTGAAGAACACCAAAAATCAAAGTACTTAGAATAATTCACAAAAATTATCTAAAATCCACCCAAGCTAAATAATCACACCTGGAGTGTTTAAATAATTTTTAGTATGAGTTTTCACTGAAAAATGAATTAAAGCACACTTTTCAAGAAAAACTTGAAAAGTAGATCTGTTAATGAAAACTCACAAATCTTCTACCAAACACAAGGATCTATGTTTTGTATGTTAAACATATAACTCTGATACCATTTGTTAGACCAAATGTGTTGTAGAGGGGGGGGGGTGAATACAACTTTTCAACTTTATGGAGCAATAAATACTTTGTAATAAATGAACACAATGATTCAAGGAATATATGTCTTATATATAACTTGAAGGGGTTGCTACAACATTCATTACAATAGTACAACAGAAGTAAAGAGGGTAGTAAATGATACTAAGCTCTGTGAATACTCTCTCTCTCTTTTACAAGTGTTTCTCTCAATATTGCTCTTTCTAAAATGTTCCACGAGTACTTCTATTTATACTACTTGTAATCTATGACTTGTAGTCTTCAACAGATAAGATATGAGTGGTCCAATATTGTCCACGTAAATCTTATCTTGTCTTGAAAGCTTGGAAATAGCCAATCAGATGATGCCATGTGTCATGTTGAAACTGTCCTCTATGTAGAACTTTTACATAGGAATTTCTACTTGTCATCTCGAACATTTAAGTAGAACTTCTACATAGGAATTTTTTACTTGTCATCTCGAACATTTAAGTAGAACTTCTACATAGGAATTTCTATATAGGCTCTATCTCGAATATTCTAAGAAGAACTTCTAAATAGCAATTTCGAGATAGAAATGTTCTACTTGCAGAATTTCTACTTGGCTCTAAGTAGAAACTTATCTAGAATTTCTAGATAGAAATTTCTACTTAGGTTCCCTTGTAAGTACTTAGAGAAATTCTGGGCTTCAACTAGAAACTTCAATGCAACATCTTGAACTTGTGATTTCTTCTTGTCTTCAATATTCTTCAACAAGCTCTTGAACAAGGATCACTATTACTGACAAAAACTTGCTATCAATGTCCTGACACTTAATGCAAAGGTCTGGTTCATAAGTGACTAGTCTTGATAGGGTTCTTGCTTCTGAATAGATTACCATATTCAATTAGTAATGTGGCTTTCCACTTGTCGCTTTCCTGATTCTTCACTTGAAATCAATTAGTCTTATTGATACTGATTGTTATGATCTTGATTCTTTAGGTTACACATCACTGAGGCATAGACAACTTTGACTTGAACTTCTTCCAGTGATTTCATCTTTGATTGATCATAATTAACCATGTTAAATTGTATCAATTACCTTGTATTCAATTTGTATAGATTTATTTATGACTTCTTGTTCTTGATTGTCTTCTGGTTAATTATCTTTTCTTTAGTTGAGTTACATTAGATATAGTGTTACAAGTTTAGATACTCTGCCTTTCAACATGGACTCAAGAGAAGACGAGGAAAGAAGGGGAAAACTATCTAAAAACTTGGTTCCAGTTCCCTTAGTACCAGGGGAGCCTGAAAATGTCACATATATTGGGGTCTCATTAGAAGAGCCTATGAAAGAAAAATTGACCAAATTCTTGCAAGACAATGGGGACTTATTTGCTTGGACAGCCGCTGATATGCTAGGAATTGATCCCAATCTAATTACTTATAAGCTTAATGTGGATCCACGGTGAAAAATGATAAAGCAAAAGAAGAGGAATTTCGCTCCAGAAAGGCAAGAAGCCATAAAGCAAGAGGTGGAAAAGCTCTTAGAGGCTGGATTCATCAAGAAAATTCAATTCCCTGAATGGCTTGCTAATCCTGTAATGGTCAGGAAATCCAATGGAAAGTGGAGGATGTGCGTGGACTTCACTGATTTAAATGACGCATGTCCAAAGGATTGTTTCCCCCTTCCGAGGATCGATGCACTTATAGATGCCACGGCAGGACATGAGATGTTAAGCTTCATGGATGGCTTTAGTGGATATAACCATATCAGGATGCACGAAGATGACATTGCCAAGGTATCTTTCATCACTGACTTTGGTGTATTTTGTTATCTTGTTATGGCCTTTGGGTTAAAGAATGCAGGAGCCACCTATCAAAGGCTAGTAAATAAAATATTCAAGTATCTTATCGGAAAAACCATGGAGGTCTACGTTGATGGCATGCTAATCAAAAGCCTTGATAAGGCCGACCATATTCACCACCTAAGAGAGGCTTTCGAAGTGTTGAGACACCACAGAATGATATTAAACCCTGCGAAATGCGCCTTTGGCGTAGGATCTGGGAAATTCTTAGGAATGATGGTCTCTAAAAGGGGGATTGAGGCCAACCCTGACAAAATTAAAGCTATACTTGACATGGAATCCCTAAAGACAGAAAGGGGTGTCCAAAAATTAACAGGGAGAATTGCAGCCCTAGGAAGGTTCGTTTCAAAGTCCGGGGATAATGTTTATTTTTCTTACAAACATTGAAGAAAGTGAAGGACTTCATGTGGACAGAGGAAAGCCAGGCAGCTTTCGAAGAACTGAAGAAATATATAACTGAAGCTCCATTATTGGCCAAGCCTAGTCCCGAAGACGTTTTATACCTGTACTTGACTGTATCTGATAAAGCCCTGAGCGCTATCCTTGTAAAGGAAGAAGAAAAGATTCAGAAACCAGTGTATTATGTAAGCAAGGTCTTGCACGGAGCAGAATTTAACTACTCCAAGATTGAGAAGTTTGCACTGGCCTTGGTAATGGCCTCGAGAAAATTACGTCCTTATTTCCAAGCACACAAAATTGAGGTAGTAACTGATCAGCCGCTAATGAACATCTTACACAGCCCTAAAGCAAGTGGGAGGCTGATCAAGTGGGCCATAGAGTTAGGAGAGTTCGACATCAAGTATAAGCCTCGAACGGCCATAAAAGCTCAAGCCCTTGCTGACTTCGTGGTCGAATATACTATTAACGACCAGGAAGTCGAGGGCTGGATAAAGATAGTGTTATAGTAGCACAAGAAGCAAAACAAACTTCTAAAGAATATTGGGTACTCAATTTTGATGGGGCATCAAAAACAAAATCTAGTGGAGCAGGCTTGGTGCTACAAAGTCCCGAAGGATTCATTATTAAATATATTAAGCTTGACTTCTCAACAACCAATAATGAAGCCGAATATGAAGCTCTGATAGCAGGCCTGGGCTTGGCCAAAACACTACATGTCAAACATCTCAAAGTCTGTGGAGACTCGAAGCTGGTTATATCCCAAGTACATGGGGATTTTGAAGCAAGGGAAGAAATCATGGTCAAATGCCTCCGATTAGTCAAAGCTATAATGACTCAATTTGAAGAATGTCAGGTTGAGTATATTTGTAGAGAAAAGAATGCGAAGGCCGATGCCTTGTCAAAGTTCACCACGTCAGAAGCAAACGGACATGTGGGAAGTGTTTACTTCCAAATCTTGAAGACCCCCAGCATCAATGCAAAGCTGGTAGCCCCGATAAACATGGGCAGTTGCTGGATGGACCCAATTAGAGCCCACCTTCAATCTGGATGGACACCTGCCAACGCCATGGAAGCCATAAAACTCACTGTGAGGGCCTTAAGGTACGCTCTTATTGATGGAATTCTCTATCAGAAATCTTTTGTTATTCCATACTTGAAATGCCTAAGGCCAGATGAAGCCCATGAGGCTTTAAAAGAAGTACACGAAGAGATTTGCAGCTAACACCTGGGGGGCAGAGCTTTGGCTCATAAGATCACCCGTCTAGGCTTTTACTGGCCTGATTTGTTAAAAGATTCAAAGGAGTACGTGAAAAGGTGTGACAGGTGCCAAAGGCATGCACCAATCGTTAGGCAACCTCCTGAGATGTTAACGTCCATTAATTCACCCATCCCATTTGCAATGTGGGGAATGGATATTCTTGGGCCCTTTCCAATAGCTAGCGGACAAAGAAAGTTCCTAATCGTCGTAATTGATTATTTCACTAAATGTATTGAGGCAAAACCGCTAGCCAAGATAACCACAAGACAAGTAGCTCAATTCTTCTGGGAAAACATCATATTTAGGTATGGGATACCACGAATCCTGGTGACGGACAATGGCACACAATTCAACAACGAGGAATTTAAGGGATATTGCAACGATAATGACATCGCTCTACGTTTCACTTCTGTTGCACATCCTCAAGCAAATGGGCAGGCTGAGGTAGTTAATCGAATCATCCTGGATGGTCTTAAGAAAAGGATCGAGCGTTCTGCCAACACTTGGGTGGATGAGCTTCTGCCAATACTCTGGGCTTACAGAACCACTCATAGAGTCACTACTAATGCAACTCCATTCTTTCTGGCCTATGGAGCCGAGGCAGTAGTCCCAGTTGAAATATCACACGTATCCCCAAGAATTAAGGCCTTTGAGCCCGAGGATAATGAAGAAGGAATGAAACTTGCATTAGACTTGATAGATGAAGTCAGAGACAAAGCTCATGCAAAAATTGTTGAATATCAAAAGAAGTCGTCTTTTTACTACAATTTAAGGGTTAAAGAAAGTTTTTTTAGATAAGGGGAATTGGTCCTCAGGAAAGCTGAAGCTTCCGGGGTAGGCCCCAAAGGCAAATTAGCCCCCAACTGGGAAGGGCCGTACAAGATAAAACAAGTAAAGGGAGGAGGATCATACATCCTTGAAACCCTAGAAGATGTTGAGGTGCCGAGGACTTGGCATGCTTCGAACCTGAAGGTTTATTATGTTTAAAGAATTCAACTATGAGTTCTTATATCTAGTAGAAACTAAGTAGAAATAAGGTTTGATGAAACCATTAGGATGTAAGAGCTATTCGCTCCAGATAAGACTCTCAAATTATAAGGGTTGTGCCCACTTTAGCCTCGAAGGCATTATTAATAAAATTCTCAGCTTCATAGCACCTTCAAAAACATGTATGTTTAGCCTAGAATTAGCAATTTTTAAGTTCCTTTATGATAAAGGAATAAGATTGAGCCTGGATAGGCATTTTAATATATATGCTTATTTGTTGTTTATGCTCAAAAAAATATATTCTATCAAATATGCTAAGGCAAGAAAAAGAATAAAATGCAGCATAGTTGGCACTTTGGTTAATGTCCAGATTTACCTGTTCTTTTATGCTCAAAAAGTATATTTATGCTAAGGCATAAAACAGAAAAGCAAATAATAAAGAGGCTTCTTATAAATAAAAAGTCTTCAGGATTACATAATTTAAAAACCAGAAAGAGATACAAGAGGAAAATAAAAAAACTAAGGAATATCTTCTACATCTTCATCCTCCCCTATCTTCTCTTCTCCCTCTGTTCCCTTCCCAGCATTCTCCCGAACCTGTTCCCTCGGCGGCTGAAGTCAAAGCCAAGGGCTGACCCATAGGATATGGGAATTCGGCAGGATCGAAAAGACCGGGGTGCTTGGCCAAGACGGCGTCAAGGCACTTTTCCCAGGCCTGAGCACAAGTAGCCGGGAAGACCATATCGTCATGCTTATCAATGAAAGCATAAAAGTCCTCTGACTCCAGGTACTCGTCGATCACAGCCTTCTTCCCAGCCCTTAGCTCCTGCAGCTCTGCGTGGGCCTCCACCAGTTCCTGCTCCTTCTCGAGCAGCTTCTTTTCAAGAACGGCTACCTTTGACTCTGTTTTGGCCTTGCCCTTCCTTTGGGCCTTCTCCGAGAAACGCCAGGTTTTGGCCTGGTGAGCCATGGTCTGAAAGTATGTGTTGACCTGTTCAAAAAGAGCGGCTTAGTAAGAAGTTAAGAAAATTAAAAAGGGATAGGAAATGAGTGTGCCTTACGATGGCAACAGCTTGGGCCCCCAGAGTCTCGGCCTCTTCAATGTCCGTCTTCAGGACAATCTTGGCCTTGTCGACCGGAGGAATAGAATTCTGTGACCAGTCGAGGGAGTTCAAAGTACTCCCAACGACGGTGTCTTGCCTCCTCAAACCCCAGCTGGGCCTCCAAGCCGCGGTGTCTGGGTTCTCCTCCTCTTCGACCCGAGGCCTTTTTCCTTTGGCCTTATCACAAGGCTGAAGAAACTCAAGAAGATTGGGCTCCTTGATTGGGCCTTCGATAGCCTCGAGGGCGTTCCTCATCTTGTGAGTCTCTTGATCGCCCACGCCTAAGTGAAAATTAATATTTTCCGTCGCTGCAAAACAAACAAGAAAATAAACAACCGAACTCAGAAAAGTCAAAAAGAAAGGACAAGTCAAGAACAAAAAATATCATTATCAGAAACATTCGAAAGGCCCACAGCCTTTAAGGAAAACTCCTCCAAAATCTTCCGGTGATGGGTCGAACCCTTGTCTTGGCCCAAGTCGGCAATAATAAGCTTCTCCTCAGGAGTTAGCTGGATCAACCCTGCGTTTCCATCCTTAACTTTGTAAAATTTGGGCCTAAAAAGGGTGCCCCAATTCCCTCCTTCCCATTCCAAGTATAAGAAATCCCTCCGCCAATCTATGTTGTTGTCGGGCAGTGATTTATTGCAAAAGATTGGGCTCACCCCCTGCCTATGATTAATGTAAATCCAACCCAATATATTCGATGGGTTGTTCTTAAATTGAAATATACTTCGGAAAACGGCAACAGAAAGGGGATAATTTTTTCTAAGGCACAAGACAGTAAAATAGAGGAGGGTCTGCACGAGTTTGGGCTCAATTGACAGGGATTTATCCTAACTTCGGCTAAAAGCCTAACTATAAATTCATGAAATGGAAACCTAAGCCCACCTATATGAGCATCTCTAAAGATACATAACTTATTGGGCCGCCAATGACAGGCCCGATCCCCAGGCTCAGCTAAAACAAATCTATATCCCGGAGGAAGTTTACACAACCTTGTAAATTTATCACAATGGGCCTGGTTGGTGAAGGTACTAGAAAACCTAAAGGCATCTAACTCAGCTAATGTAGTAAACTCGTCTCCCATGGTTTGAAGGAGACCAGAAAGTGAAGAAAAAGTGGAGTTTACGGTAACTATATTACCTCTTTTCGCCGCCCTGGAAAGGAGTTGTTGTTGAGCAGCATCTTGCTCCGCCATGGATATTCAACGGATGAAGGCTTGAAAACCGAAGAAGATGAAGATTGATCGGAGAAGGCTCGCCGGAAATCGCCTTGACAAAAATGAACTAGAGTGAAATCTGAGAGAATTTTATGAGAAAGTGATAAGTGAAAAGTGAAGTTCTCACTTCACTATTTTATAGGCAAAGGAAACGGTAACTCAACCGGCTAAACTTTCTATAGCTGGTAAAATTAAGGCCCATAAAATAATTGGGCCTAGTAGGGCCCATGGCCCAATAATCGATGTAAACTAAAACGAAGTAAAGAAGTAAAGTGGGCCAAAATCTATTAACCGTCACATTCAAGGGCCTTTACAAGAAACAATTAGAATCGACTAGGATCCTGGTCAACAATCGACCAGGAATCCTACACGACCAGGACTCAAATGAGGTCTAGAATCGACTAGGATCCTGGTCAACAATCGATGAGGAATCCTACACGACCAGGACTCAAATAAGGTTTAGAGTCGACTTGGATCTTGGTCGAAAATCGACCAAGAATCCTGCTTGACCAGGATTCAAAAGAATCCTAAAACTGATTAGGAAACTGGTCGACCATCGACCAGGAATCCTACTCGACCAGGATTCAAATGAATCCCAGAATCGACCAGGATCTTGGTCGAAAATCGACCAGGAATCCTGATCGACCAGGATCCTAGTCGAATAACGATCAGGATCCCCTGTCGACCAGGGTCCCACAGGGAAGCAAGAATCGACCAGGATCCTGGTCGAATTTGACTGGGATTCCTGGTCGAAAATAATATTAAAAAATGCCAGAAAATCATTAAAAAATGATTTATAAGGCAAATAAATATGGGAAAATTCTTTAAAATAGAGAAAAATTCCTAGAAATTAAGGAAAAATACCTGTGGGTATCAATAAATTATGGAAAATTCTCTAAAAATAGAGAAAAATTCCTAGAAATTAAGGAAAAATACATGTGAGTACCAATAAATTATGGAAAATTCTCTAAAAATAGAGAAAAATTCCTAGAAATTAAGGAAAAATACATGTGGATACCAATAAATTATGGAAAATTCTCTAAATATAGAGAAAAATTCCTAGAAATTAATGAAAAATAGTAATGGGCACAAGAAAAGAATTATAAAAATTCTTCATGGGAACTTGAGTAATAGAGTCATGAACCTTAACTTCTACAAAGTATTGCACACTTTACAGAAGTTGGGGGCAAATGATATGGGCTGAAAGTAAGCCCTAAAGACACAATTAATGTGGCATTAATTGGACCTGGTCTGGTCCAAAAGGGATGCCCAATTAATGAGGCTTGAGACCCTAATTAGTAAATAAATTCGTAATTAATTGATTGACTAAATATACAGCTAATTAATTATGACTAAATACATGGAAACTACTCCAAGGAGTAGCCCCCAAGACACCTCAATCAACAAGAAAATCTATTCCTACTTGGAAACTACTTCTATCACAAGAAGAATCCAGAATCCTTCTAGGAGGTGGTCTGCCCACCAAGGTTCCTAAACCTACTCTAATTCTTAGACTATATACGTCTATATAAAGGGCCTAACCCCTCATTTTTTAAACTACATTTTGGCTTGATTCTCTAAACACAACAGAGATACGTAGGCATCTTGTGAGGGCAGAACCAAGTTACGAAACACAAGCTCAGTCATTAAAATTCGTTAAGTTCCAACATACATCGCTTTAATTACACCCTAGTTTTTAATCCACAACACGTATATTGGATTTCAACAATTATATCAGCGATATTCTACATCAAGCATGGAGAGATTAGAAATTGCAGGTCAGAAATATCGAAGCGCAAAATATCAACCTAGCTAAATTAGACTCGTGTAATTTACGATTCCTTTCATCTCAATGTAAGTGTTTTATCTGACTGATCAAATTGATCAAACTGGTAATTAAAAATTATTTGTTATAATTTTAAAAAACTGAAAAATACATTTTAAAATGAATTAAATGTATTTTTTATTAATATAATTTTTTAATTATATATTATATATAATACTTGATTAAAAATTAATCCATTTAATTTTAAAAAGTCAAAATAATATAATTATTTTGAGATGGATAAGTATCGTTACTTGTGAGATGTTAGAAATAATAGAGTACCGGAGTACTTTCTAAATTAGCACTTGAACCAATGGGGAAGAGATCAATATAATTTGTATAATTAGCACTCCTATCAGATGCCATTCTAAAACCTATAAAGACGAATCCGCCGCCAAATAGAAACAAAACAGGGCACAGAAGCACTTTAGGTTTTGGTGCCACTAACTATTTTTTAATTGTCATTTCAGTGATTTCATACTAAAATGTCATATTTTCTCTACATACAATATTGTTTAAGACCAGCTCTTTGTCAGAGAAGTAAATGCAAAATATAATATGGCCTTGGAATCCTGATATGTATACATTAATCTTCTTTTGTACTATGAGTTTCTGAGGTTGCTGTTGAATTATAAAAAGGCAAATAGCTAGGTCTAGAAATAAAGCAACTCATGCGCATGCGTTGTAATTTGAAGGTGTATATATCTTGTGCACATGTATATATAACAACCCAAACCCAGAATTAAATACATATCGGGCCTAATAACCCATCACATGTTAACCCATAAAAATTAACAAATTTTGATATATATTAATTATTAACTTGTCTTTATAAATGACTCAAACACACACATTTTATTTGATGTGGGATATTACAAACATCCCACCATATTGGGTCGACGTCCTCGTCGAGCCCACAGACAAACTTATGGAACCTCGGCAGTGTCTTAACAACCCAAGTCCACAACTAAATGCATACCGGGCCAACAACACACCACAGATCAGCCCATAAAAACTAGCAAATTTTGGTATACATTAATTGTTAACTTTTCCTTATAAATGGTCCAAACACACACACATTCTATTCGTTGTGGGATGTTACATATATGTATCCCTGAAATGACATGTATACGGGTGACACTCTTTTTATATAAAGTTTAGTTGAAAATTACTTTATATATACATATAAAATATATATGTTCTTCTGATTATTCATTAAATATAAAATATAAGTATAAATAAATTTAAAATGAATTTATATATAAAAATATATTAAAATTGTCTATAATAATGAATAATTAGTTAAACAATTCTAGGAATCATATTACTAATAACAGAATTCTACAATAGCATCAAATTAAAAATTATATTTTTCTCTAAATTTTTAAGTATTAAAATATTTATGAAGGTTATGTATGGTTTGTATGCTACATCATAATTAAAATTTATATGTTATGAACCATAAATATAATTAATTTTAAATTAATTTATAATATTTTATATTAAAATTAGAAGGTTCTCTCCGAATCTTATTATATTAAAATTAGAAGGTTCTCTCCGAAACTCTATAAGATGTCCTCAGAGTAATAGCCTCTATATATATGCTCCGACAAGGGGGCATTTACTACTAATTAAAATTAGTGTTAAATTTGTGTAAATAGTTCATTTTATAATGAAAACTTTTTAC
This sequence comes from Oenanthe sinensis, assembly GCA_028671895.1. NCBI lineage: Eukaryota > Viridiplantae > Streptophyta > Magnoliopsida > Apiales > Apiaceae > Oenanthe > Oenanthe sinensis. The sequence goes on from CM053801.1 coordinate 21,709,083, forward strand.
GGTAAATATTCAAATTAAAAATTCAATTTTGGTCGCAAGTTGAGAATTGATAGTAAATTTAAGCAGACATATTATATGTCACATATATTAGATTTCAAAATTTGTGTCCATCATGTATTTTTATGTTTTGTGTATTTGAACTCCTTATATAAATATAATATAAAATGATTTTATGTTTTTAAAATTCAAGCATGACATGAAAGAAATATAGGACACCAAAAATTCCTATATTTCGTGTACACGACACGAAAGACACGAAAGTACATGAAAATGAAAAATAATAATTATATTTTATTAATTTTATATATTATAATTAATTAATTTACATATATTAAGTAATATTATATTAATTTTATATTAATAGAAAGTATAATACTTTCTATTTCATTAATTATATCGTTCGTTTTCTTGTCGTGTAGTGTATCTAATGGATAAACTCACAATAAATATGATCTTGTGCTTTATATTCATATATTTTCATGTTTTATATATTAAAAACATAGCACAAAATTAACGATATACTCTCTCTGTTTTTAATATGTTGTTTTGATTTTTAGCAAAAAAATTTGGTGGTTTGTTCGCATAATAAAATTTATTATTCTTAATTAATTATTTTTGTAAATTAAAATTATGATTATATTTTAGTAAATTAAAATTATGATTATATTTTAATTAAAAAAATAAAATTTAAAATAATAATTTTTATTATATTATCATAACACTTAAAAATTTGTACTAAAAATCAAAACATACATAAAAATAGGAAAATACTAGAAATCCTAAAAAAAATTCACGTGTATAATTGATGAATTTTTTAATAATGATATAAGATTCCGTTCGAATATATGTGCGGTCCGAATCAAAAAATTTCATATATCATGTTATATTTGATAAAAAAAACATTTGAAAGATACGTAACCCTACTTTAAAAAATGAGAGAGAGAGGAGGAGGAGTAATAGTTACACGAAGTCGTATCATTTCGTGGCTTGCAATTTCTAACTCAGCTGTATTTCCCCGATTCCAGAGCGTGTGCTGCAGTACTAAAGGGAAGATAATTCTTTAGAACTTTCCAAGTATTATGGCCTGGAAAGGAAAGGGCCATGAGTAGCCAGACAAATGTAACCCTAATTTTGATGATCACATGATTGAGCAAGTTAAAAGGCTTGTTGAATTGTATATAATTGTTTATGTTTGTTTTAATATTATAGCCTCCCATATTGCATATACTAATTTGGTTTTGCAGGATATATATAATTAACGGCATAAGAGACTGTTGTATTTGTCTTTAGATAACAACGGAATAAAATTCTACGGTGAGCAGAATTCTATCTGCGAGTGCAAAACAAATTCATATTTTATGTAGGATTATTATATATGTACATTCTATTAAGTATTACGTTTTTAATATATAATTAAACTCATATTTTTTTATTAAAAACGTTTTCCTAAAATTTAAAAAGTAGTTAATTTGAAATTTAAATTTCTTTTCTTAACAAACTACTATCCTATCTTATCCATAATTATACAAGTAATTTCAAAATCGTTTTTATCTTTATCTCCTGTACTTATGCATTTGAATTATTTTGATCTTCAACGTTCTATTATATCTATAATTCAAATTTAGCTATTGTATACATTCATATATATTGGCTTAGCTTTTCATTTTGTTTTTAACCAACATATTGCAACTCTTGTTCTTGAAAAGCTTCTATTCGATTTTTTTCTAAAACTGAGCTTGATTTTATATTGAAGATTTAATATTTAGAGAATATATTTTGAGTTGTAAACACTTTCAATCTTTTATATTGTTCAAAGTGTATTTAGAATCACTAAGTGGCAAAGGATTCTAGGTGTAGAACAAGGGAACTCGTGATGCAATTGTATTATTTCTACAAGGCAAAGAGTTCGAGGAACATGGGGATCAAGAGTGGAACTCGAGGAATTCAAGGTTCAAGAACAGATTGCAAGACAAAGAACAATAGCAAGCTGGAGTCATTCTGTTTAGGATTGCTGGAGATTATATCAAGCCACTTTCAGTGATTGGATTAAAGGGAGATATATTATTACTCTTGTAATTGGATTATATTTGATTAATAATATATTCTCTCACCACGTTGATAAGGGATCATGACATAGACTATTAGACATAGGGGTCTAACCTATCTAAACGTCGTGTGCCTCCTTTACATATTGTTTTTAACTATTTTCTACATTGCATTCATTCTAACCTACAATAATTGTTTACAGACTAAAAATAGTAAACCAGTTTCTTAAGGCACAACTGTTATATTTGAATTGAAAAATAAATATAAATAGATTGAATTAGAAATGGTGTTTGGGGTTCCGAATTGTGAATTGAACAAAGCTGTATTTCTTTTTTAGTACTTTTTCTTGTTGGAATCATCCATAATAAAGTCACTACATATTAGCTCTTCTTGCCACATCACCACTGCACTACATTTATGTTATTTGTCTTGTTGTTTCCCTTGTCTGTTTTCATATTTTTACTACTTGTCCTCCAATTAAGTTTGTTACAAGATTCCTGCCGTTAGGCATAGTTTATGGTCTGGTGCTATAGATTTAGCTAGAGTCTAGATATTTGAAGAATGAATGAAATATAATAGAAGCTCTGCATCTTTCTTCCTGATATGGCTTTATTTATATTTCTATGATTTGAGTCCAAATTTTTATATGGTATCACAGCCAGTAATGCAAATATAGTCTAGATATAACTTGTTTACCCTTAAAGCATCTTTTTTTCATTCACTACAAGAAAAACACGATCATACAACACTTATTACACAACGGTTAAAAAAATAACCGTTGTCCCAAAAAATTAAACAACAGTGTATGTTTGTTTTTTGGAAAACTGTTGTGTGACTATGACTACGACAACCGTTATTGAACTTATTATAAACCGTTGTCTCTGTGGTGTACCTTTGATCATACCAGACAAGTGTTATTAATGCGATCGTTGTCTCATATCTTTCACACAAGGGTTATAATCTGTTGTTGTTCTTTTAAAAAACTGTTGTGTGACTATGACTACGATAACTGTTATTGAACTTATTGTAAATTGTTTTCTCGGTGGTGTATCTTTGATCAGACCAGACAAGTGTTTACACAACGGTTTGTAAATGAAACTGTTGTCTTCAGCACTTCCATACAAGCCTTTTTAAATTTAAACCATTGTCATAAACTTATTTATACAAGTGTTTTACAAATAAACCATTGTCTTCTGTGACCGCACGTGATTGGTGGAAAAACTTTTACCTAGATTGCTGAGGTGACAAAATAAGAGTCCCCGATTGAAATAAGATTAGATATTAGCCGTTAGATTAAGAAAAAATATATATATTTACACAACAGTTTGTAAATGAAACTGTTGTTTTCAGCACTCCCATACAAGCATTTTTAACTTTAAACCATTGTTATAAACATATTTATATAAGTGTTTTACAAATAAACCATTGTCTTCTGTGACCGCACGTGATTGGTGGAAAAACTTTCACCTGAATTGCTGAGGTGGCAAAATAAGAGCCCTCAATTGAAATAAGATTAGATATTAGTCGTTAGATTAAGAAATATATATATATATATATATATATATATATATATATATATTTACACAACGGTTTGTAAATGAAACTGTTGTTTTCAGCACTTTCATACAAGCATTTTTAAATTTAAACCGTTGTCTGTTTAACAAAAGATGATAAAAATTACATTTTCATAATAAGACGAAAATATTATAAAAGCATTATAATACTTTTATAAGAGGATTATATTATAAAAGCATCCAAGATTAATTTAGAATTTTCTGATTTTTTATGCACATCACTCGAATCAATAGATCTTAACATCCGTATGGTTGGATCATCAAAAAAATATTTTTAAAAAATACATTATGTGCAATCGGGACGAGCCGTGTTAAAGTTAGTACTTTTGAGAGTTTTATATTATAAAAGAATACAAGATTAATTTGGAATTTTCTGATTTTTTTTGTGCACATCACATAAATCAATAGATCTTAACATCCGTATGGTTGGATCGTCAAAAAAATATTTTAAAAATATATATTATGTGCAATCGGGATGAGCCGTGTTAAAGTTAGTACTTTTGAGAGGTTTATATTATAAAAGAATACAAGACTGAATTGGAATTTTTTAAGTTTGTTGTGCACATCATTCAAATCAATAGATCTTAACATCCATATGGTATATAAATTTTAGATTTTAAATTTTAAAATATATTACATATATTCTATATAAATATATAATATTTTATTAATTATATTGTAATAAATTTAATATGAAATTTAGTTTCCCACCTACCCTCAAGCAAATTTCCCCCCTTTCCTTAGCAAAACAATTAAAGGCTTATCAAAAAATATGTGTATAATTTTTTAATTTATATAATATAAATTATATTTATAAAAATATAAATTATTATAAATATAATATATTTTATATTTTGTAATTATATTTTAATAAACCAAAAATTATTATATAATATAAATTCCCTCCCGTACTCTTATTTCCCCTCTTCAACCAATAATTCATTTCCCCCCTTACATAAAATTTCATTTCCCCCTCATTTATTCATATTTTAAATATTATATAACATAAACTAGTTTTATTTCATATTTTAAATTTTAAAATATATTAAATATATTCTATATAAATATATTACATATATATTCTATATAAATTTATAATATTTTATTAATTATATTGTAATAAATTTAATATATAAATAAAAAATATTTCATTTCCCCTTTCACTTTTAAACAAGAAAACATACTAATACATCGATTTTTCTAAATTTGGTTGTAAATTATTGTAAAATAATCATATCACTATCATTAAAAAAAATTTATAACACTAAAAATAAAACTATTTATACTCTATTATTGTAACCAGACTTGAGATTTTTTATATTTAGTTTCGTTAACCAGACTTGAGATTTTTTGAATGATTCCTTTTAATAAAATATTTCTTCGACAATTATTTTTAAATTTATTATATATGAAATGATGTTGTATTTATTTGGTTTAAATATAATAAATAATAATTTTAATATTGAAATAGAAAAAAAATTCACCTTTACGTTATTCTAGGTGAATATGTATGGCGGTAGTTTTTCCCCCTCAAATGAAAAATGAGCAAATATATTTTTCCCTTTAACAAAACAGACACAACTCCCTCGACATTTACTCTCTTTCTCTCAGAGCCCTCTTTACACCTTATCTCTATCTCTTTCTCTCAGAGAAGTCTCCCCTCATATCTCTGTGTCTCCCATCCCTCTTTGTCTCTCTCAACACCCTTAAACAAAATCGAACAAGTATTCTCGATTCTCACTCTCTCATTCAACAACAAGTATTCTCTCTCACTCTCTGTCTTGAACCATCTCTCTGTCACGAACAATATCATGAACAAAATCGAAGGATGAATTGAAGAACAAATCAAGGACTAGGTATTGGAATACACATATCTATGGCTCCAATTAAAAGCTTGTTACTAATTTTTAAATTTATATGATTTTGCAGGCAATTAGGGCTTCAAATTGGGGATTTAACTCATTTGCTACGGGGAACTTTCCCCAAGTTGTGAAGCAGGTTAGTTTTGTTCCCTGTCATATCTTGGTCAACATTCTTATTTTAAAGTTGCTCTCGGCCTGAAAATTCAAGCTAATCTCCTACAACCCTTAGATAACACAAGTACACTTATTTTAGAAGATACCACTTGCATTTCACTATACTAAATATAGTCTGTCAACAAATCGAAGAAGATAAAAAATTTAATTACAAGTTTTGTTTGTTGCAGGAATCAAACTAGTTGATGGGAAATATTATAGCTTAGAAAGCATCAAAGATGTTATTCAAAAAGCAACATGCCGAGTACAATCCATACATAGACTTCTTGGCTCGTCTTTCTGAGAATATATAAAACAGATTCTTAATCCTGAAACAGCTATCGGAACAGGGGCATGGGTTTACAATTTAATTTTTGCATTCTTCGTCTTTGTTTTCAACATATTTGACATTATAAATATGTCTTGACCTAGTTAAAATTATTGAATTATCGTTAAAGATTATTACTGTTTGTTTGCATTTAACATTGCTAGCAATTACTTGTCATCATATAGCCTGATTATTTAATATAAGATGTTAAATAAAAAGTGAAAATATGTTATTTTGGAATTATATCTGAGTAAAGACTAGAGTCTTGTCTTTCTTTTGGTGTACAGAAAGATTGTACTTGTATCTAATTGAGGTTCCTTTTGGGTTTTTTGAGTTGATACTTAGTACTATCCATGATAATTTGAGTGTACACTATATATATTTTGATCATTGTTTTTTTAATAGACCATTTGTGAACATTTATTTATCGAGGTTGACTGTTTTCTAATAACTTTTCCATGCTTCTATACTCTCTATAAGAACTAATGATCTCTACAGATTAGAGGAGGAAGAAATCCGGGTGGTTTCTGCCTTGTTGTTGGCTCTTGTTGTCGTCATTTCACAGATAATAAGGCAAGAAATGTTATATATGCTAGCGCTGAAGTAGTGCAGGTTGGGGAGACACAAATACAGTATTTCTGGGAGGTAATATTCTACTATACTATATAGTTTTCTGATCTATTTATGGCTGTGCTCAATTGATTTTCCTTAAAAGTGTAATAATTTACAATGTCAGCTTTTAATCTTTTAGGCTAATTTTTCTACCGACCTCAATAATTTTGGGCCTTCCCTGCTTGTTCCCTGCTTTTCTACTGATCTATTTATGCCTTATTTTTTTACTTGGTTATTGCTGATTGTATCCTTGTTTTTTCCATGATGGTTCATTATGTTAAGATAGTGTTGCTAAGTGCAATATTCTCCGGGCGAAGTGTTCACATGGCTGAGATTTGTACGTTATGACTTGTTAAAGAGCTGCTAGACACATTAAAAAAAATAGGTATGCATCACTGATTTCTGATGGAGCGTATGCATATATCTAAGGCATTTTCATGTTAATGTTAAGAAGTTTCGGTTTTACTACAATGATTATTAGTTTTCAATTCATGGCTTGTTCTTCTGTCATCATTAAGATTTGGATATGTTGCGGTATTATAATTTAATCTGAATTAGATTACATTGTGCTCTATTTTAGAAATTCTTTTCATTATGGATATTTTGGTAATAATAAAAGATATGTTAATTTATATTCTTACTTATAGTTTATACTTTATATAGTTATGGTTTCATAGAATGACTCTCATTGCTCTGAGTTTATTCAACCAATATTAAATTTGTGACATAAGCTTTAAGGTTACCACTTACCAGCCAATGTCTAATTTTCGTTCTCACTAATGTCTAGGATCAACAAGGGGAAGCTGGAGGCTACAAAAAACAATGAAGAAACGTTTCTGGAAGCTGAAGACTACAAAAACAATGACGGAAAAATGATGTAACAGAAGCTTTAAGGTAACCATTTACCAGGAATTCAATTGATGATTGATGGAAGGTATTTGTGGATGTTTGTATACCTCCTGGACCATAACAGTGAAGAAACCAAGAAGTTGATGACTTGTTGTTTTAGGATAAAAGAGACATATAGAAAAATATTTAAATTCTAGTTGTTAATGTAAAACTATTGTGTTAAAGAAAAGAAAATAATAGTATGGAATTAGAAAACCGTTGTATGGAGTTCTTAACAATAATGAAATTTTTATGGACGAACCCTTGTATGAGAAAAATAAGACAACAAGGAAAACCATTGTAAGAAGCGTTTCACATAACTATTTATAAAAATACATTGTTGTCTTTACAAATTTATGAACATGGTATTCACTTTTAGACATCGGTGGTTTATCGTTGTTGCTATTTTATTCAAACAAAGGTTGGGGTACCGTTGTCTGATAGTTTATCAGACGTCACTCCAATAAACCATGAAAAAACTTAACATCAAACAACGGTGAAAAATAGTTGTCTACTTCAATGGTTCATAATGACAAAACTATTGTCTCTTGTACTTTTTAACAAGTCCTGTGGAACGGTTGTGTTCCTTCCTTCTAGTAACGATTTAAACAATCGTTGTCTGATCTCAATCACACGGCGCCTCGATAGACTACGGAAAATTGAGATGCTAGACAACGACTACAAAACCGTTGTATGAGCCTATTTTTTTGTAGTGATTCAAATCTAATAGAGTGAGGCAATATTCCTTGAAATACCTCTAGACAATGACAACTGCAGGTCAATTTACCTTTGCAGATATGCAAAACTCACTTTTTCTACACCCCTCTGATGGACCACTCAGTGTTAGTGTGACAAAGCTGCAAGGAGCAAGTGACTATAGGTCCTGGAAATGATCATTTGAGATATATATCTCTTCAAAAAGAAAGTTGGGGTTTGTCAATGGAACGGTGACAAGAAGCACCACATATGAGCTACAAGCCATACAATGGGATACTTGCAATGACCTGGTAATATCTTGGCTTCACAGTAATGTGTCTGATAGTATTAAACAATCAATCTTGTTTATTAACTCTCATTATGAAGTTTTATGTCAGCTTGAAAAACATTTTATATTAAGCATTGGGTTTAGAAAATATAAGTTGAATAGAGATCTCTTTGGTCTAAAGTAAAATAAACAAAAAGTGAATGATTACTTTACTACTCTTAGTAGTTTGTGAGAGGAAATAGACTCTATGAATACTTTACATGTTATCACTACTGTAGCTCAGGATGTGACTACTGTACTCACTAAATTGAGACATAAAAGGTTGAGAGTAAGTTATTTCAATTTTTAAATGGTCTAGATGATAATTATTCTGCCCTGTGAAGCAAGTTTTTAATGCAACCCTTTACCCACTGTTAAAATTTCCTTTGTTACTAGTCAATAAGAGGAAACCCAAACTGATGTGTTACATCACAGTGACACTGAACTTTCTGCAATGTTAAGTAAGAGTAATATTGATAACACAACCACTATATGTACTGCTTGTGGGGGTCGTGGTCATAGTGGTGATATGTGTTGGTCTATTATGGGGTATCCCAGATGGCACCATAAGTATAGATAACCAGCTCAAAGAAGGGCACCAAAACCTTATCGCTAGCAAAATCATAGACATGGTCAGAGTAAGATGGCCAATAATGCTCAAACCAGCACTGAGATTGATAAAAGAGATGTTGTTTTCACTCCACAGTAGCTGCAACAATTACTCAAATTAATCTCAAGTACTGGTGTGTCTAAACTCAAAGGTTATGAAACAGAAGATGAACTTTAAAATTGCTTCTTGGGCATGGTTACTTGTAATGTAGCTGTTATTACTAGTGGGACATGGATTATATATTCTGGGGCCAGTGATCACATGACCTCGAATCTAAAATATATGATGAATATTCAACTTGTCCAGTCAGAGCCGATCATCTAAATTCCTACCGAAGATACAACTAAAATTATACATACTAGAGATGTCAAGCTTAAAAATGGCCTTCTACTTCAAAAAGTTTTGTATGTCCCACAGTTCCAACATAACTTGCTATCCATTCACAGACTAGCCAAGGATAATAATTGTGCTATCAATTTTCTGCCAGACATGTGTGAGATCATAGATTCAACACCAAGGTGGTCAAAGCTACAGGAACTTTACATGAGGGCTTGTATTATCTAATAGACAGACCTTTTACTCTTGCAGCTACTCTTGTGTCTACCAACTCTAGTACTGCTACTGTTGACTTATATGACTTATGGCACCATAGACTAGACATGCCCCTATGTCCAAAGATCAAACACATAGCCTTTATGCACTCAAAAATTCAACCCACCTATCAGGTATGTGTCACATGTCCCATGGCAAAGTTTTCAAAATTACCTAATGATCTTAGTACCAGTCATGTTGCTGCATCTTTCGAATTAGTGCACATTGACACTTGGGGCCCCTACAGAGTTCAAACTAGAGGCAAATATAAGTATTTCTTGACAGTGGTTGATGATTGTACGCGTTTCACCTGGATTTTCTTGATGCAACAAAAGTCAAACTACCTCAGCTCTTTAAAGATGTTCTATAAATATGTGAAGAACCATTTTCACAATAACATTCTCAATTTGAGAACTGACAATGCACCAAAATTTACATATGTCAATTGTAAATTGTTCTATGTAGACAATGGAATGCTACATCAAACCTCATGTGTTGGATGACCTCAACAAAATGCTCGAGTTGAACGTCGGCATAGAACAATCTTGGAAATTACTAGGTGTCTTCAGTTTCAAGCTGGTCTACCTCTGTCACTATGGAGAGAATGCATCATGACATCATTCTACTTGCTTAATAGACTACCAACTCTTGTCCTAGGTAATCAGTCTCCTTATGAAACTTTATTTCATAAATTGCCTAATTATGACTTAATTAAAATATTTGGTTGTTTAACATTTGCATATAATCCTGACGACATTACTGATAAGTTCAAACCTAAAGGTATTCCATGTGTCTTTCTTGGATATCCAGTTTCTCAAAAAGGTTATAAACTATTAGACTTGACCACAAACACTAAATTTATCTCGAGAGATGTGACATTTTCTGAGGATGTGTTTCCTTTTAATACATCTAGTACGGCCAAATACATGCAACCTACACCTATTTCTCTACTTGCCCAACAGCCTTACAATACTGATTATGATGGGTTTCTCTCAAATAATAGTAAAACCTTGGATTCTCCTTTAACCTTAATAAATATATCACTCACATAAACACCTCAATCCACTTCTTTACCACCTCTCATTAGAAATTCCACCAGAACTCATAAACAACAAGCCTGGTTGGACAACTATATGACAAACACCTCTGCAGCAAATGTGGTCCAAGTTGTTGATCATAATATACCATCTACCTTTTACTATTTCCTAGATACACTTACAAATACACCAGACCCTATCATATTTAACCAAGTTGTTCAATACTTACACTAGATTAAATCCATGAATCAAGAGATGAAAGCTTTAGAAGATAACAAAACTTGGGCAGTCACTACATGACCTCCATAAAAAAAGGTAATTAGATGCAAATGGTTGTATAAGACTAAATACAATCCTGATGATTCGATAGAAAATACAAGTCTAGGCTTGTGATTCTTAGCTGTAAATAAGTCTATGGCATTGACTATTCTGAAACATTTTCCTTGGTTGCTAAGTTGACCACAATTCGAGCTCTTCTAGCGGTTGCTGCAGTGCAGGAATGGCACACTTTACAAATGGGTGTGAGTAACGCTTTCCTCAATGGTGAGTTGGATGAATAGGTGTATATGAAATTCCCCTGGTTATGTAGAATTTTGTTCTAGAATTCATGAAAACTCTACTTGTTGGACCAAATCAAGCCTACCATATTCTATTTACTTGTCATATTGTAACATTCTAGTACTTCTTGTATTAAACAGTAACTTAGTTTATTTAACTATGTACTTGTAGTTAAAAGCTTGTTTCTACTGCATCTCCAAATGTAAATGAGTAATATCAAGAATAATTATATTGGTAGAAGATTCTATAAATCATGCATCAGGAGAATGAAGATTACATCAAATAAGGAGTTATAAAAGAAATTTTTTCTAAGGCAATTGATCAATAGAGAAGTCACATTAATAGAGAAGTCACAAGTGTAAACTGGTAAAGAAATGTCAAATGACTCAATCAAGAAGTCAGTGATATGGAGTCATTCGAGAAGTGCAAAGAAATGGTCAATCGAGAAGTCCAGTTAAACAAATTGAGAAGTTAGCTAAAGAAGCAATCAAGAAGTCTGTGAAGTGAGTCAGTCGAGAAGTCTGTGAAATCAACTCAATCGAGAAGTCTAATCTGATCGAGAAGTCATCAAAAGAAATATGCAATCGAGAAGTCTCAAGTCAAAGACCAATCGAGAAGTCTCACAAGTACTCGATTGAGCAGTTCACAACATGACTTCTCGAAGTGTAATGAAGCTAAGTATTCGAATGTTTCAAACAGCTATTTTTAAAGAGATTTACAGAAGAATAAGACAAGTAATCTGAAGCATTGTCGTGATCAGGTCAGTCAAACCTATGAAGATAATTACAAGTCTACAATGAAGCTTGAAAGGAAAAGAAGACAAAGACAGAAGGAAGAAAGCATAATGGAAAAGAATGTCAAAGAACTATGGTAGCTAGAAATATATAACAATCAAATGTAAAGTGTTTCTTGTATGTTTCTACTTTTAGCATAACTATCTAGTGAGAGCTTGTGCAAATGAGACATGTTGTCTATATAGTATAGAACACGTTTATTTTACTTATTTTCTTTCAAGAACAAGAAGCTGAGAATTACACAAAGATTCTGAAATTGTAGCAAATCATTCTAATATAAAATTATATTGATAGTTAACTCTGAAGTATTTATTTAATTTATGCATCTCTAAGATAAACACTGATATAGTTAATAAAGCTACAATATAAGTTATCAGTTCAAACAAAACAAAAAATCAAAGGCTAAACAAAAATATTGCAAGCTATACATTTACACACCCTCTCTTTGTATAGTTTTGGCTCAACTCATTCCCAACAAGTGGTATCAGAGCAGGCTATTGACATACAAATACAACAAAGATCATAATGAGTTCCCAAAAACTTAACAGCATCAAGATTCCTCCATTTGACAGAAAACACTATATTCTATGGAAAAAGAAAATGCTCACTTCATCAAGACTGCAAACTACATGTATCCTGAGATCCTAAAAAATGGACCATTCATGTTTGTGACACTAGTTTCTAAAACAACTAGTGGCTAAGAGGTGATACCAGCCACATGGGTACTAAAAGATCCATCTCAGTACACTGACACTGAAAGAGAGAAAGTGGCTCTTGACAACAGTCTCATGCTCATCTTGATTGACTATCTAGATATGGTCATGTACAACAATGTTGTCAACTGCACCACTTCCAATCACATTTGGGAAACCATAGAGTTACTATGTGAAGGCATAGTAGAAGTAAGATAAAATCAAAGATAACTATTGGTCTCACAATCTGTAGCTTTCATGTCAAAACCAAATGAAAGCATAACTGAGGTCTTTGAGAGGTTTAACAAACTAATCAATGAACTGCAGTTACATGGAAAAGCCTATGAAATAAAAGAGAAAAAATTAAAGTTCTTATTAAATCTTCCAAAGCATTTGGAACACAAAATTGCTGCTATCAGATAAGAAAGAGATTTAGAAAGACTTTCATTGGAAACTCTATATGGGATACTGAAGACATGTGAACTAGAGTACTTTCAAAAGAAGTCTATTCTAGGAAATAGAAGTAAGATGGCAAATGTCTCTAGTGCCCTAATTGTCAAAAAACCAGGAAAGATGGAAAGAGTTGGTACAAGCCAAAGAATGAAGAGTGAGGAAAGTATTGAAAAAGAAAATGAAGAAGAAGAACATGTCAAAGGAGAATCTGATGAAGATGAGTTCTACACTATTGAGGAGCTTGAGAGCATGGATAACAAATCTATGGCCTTCATGGCTAGAAAGTTTGGAAATTTCAGGTTTAAGAAAAATAAAAACTTCAAGCCAAAACCAAACTTTGGCTCTTCAAGCAAAGGCAAAGCTCTCAAGAACAACTTCAAAGGAGGTTACAAAACTGGATCTGTTGAGAGGTAAAAAATAAGGTGTTATAATTGTGATGAATTGGGACACTTTTTCATTGAGTGTAGAAAGCCAAAAGTAGCTAGAAAGAAAAAAGAGTATTTGGAATTGGAATCCAAGTATGAAGCTTTGTTAAAGAAGCAAACTGGTAAAGCATACATTGCTGAAGGCAAATGCTGGGATGACACTGATGAGGATGAAGAAGAAGAATATAGGAATTTGGCACTCATGGCCAAATCAGATTAAGGAGCATCAACCTCAACAAATCAGGTATTGATCCTAACTTCTATTGAAATGTCAAAATCTCAATATAAGAAAACTGTGGAAGAATTAAGTGTTGAGATGTTTAATATATATACCAGTATGAATGATGGTTATGAGGTAATTGATAGATTGTTGAAAGTCAATGATGAACTGTCTATAAAATGAACATCTAGAATTATCCTTGGTTAATATGAAATCCATGGAACAAGAGAATGAGTACTTGAAAAATAAGATTACTTGTTTAAAACAGATTGAAAAGTTCTTAAGAGATCAAATCTCTGAGAATGAACTGAAAATAAAATCTTATCAAAACTCATTGGTAGTTCTACAAGGGTTTCATGAAAAATACCAGGAAAATTCTAAGGTTAGAGTTGGGTTTAACTATGATACTCTTAGAAGGAAAAACTCTATGTCAACAAAAGGCAAGAAAATTGAATTCTTTGACAATCCTCACATTTTGAAAAATGTTGAAGCTCCAATTTTTAAAAAGGCAACTGTTGAGTTTGATGAAGAAAGTATGATTATCAAGCAACAGTTAAATGATGAGGATGAGCTAGAGCCTAAGAATGATGTGCCTTGTGTTGAAATAGAAGAGAAAACAGTCAAGATCAATTACACCTTTGTTAAGCTTGAAAGAAAGGAAAATGTCCAGAAAAATGACATCAAGGAAAATGTCCAGAAAAATGACTCCATGTATGCTAAGAAGAAAAAGGAAAATAGAAATGAAAAATAGGCATTAACAAACATAACAATTATGCACCTGTTCACAATGCTCCTAGAAAGATTTGTAAAAATTGTGGTTCAACAAATCATCTTACTCATGTGTGCAAGAAACCTGTTGTTGATAATGCTGAATTTGCTTGTGGTTATGTTAAACCTTTGATGCATGATAATCATAAATTCTGTGACAAATTTGATTGTATGCCATCCAACCTGAATGTTATGAATACCTTTTTTAGATTAAGAAAACAACTTGTTGAAAGATGCATCAGTCAAAATGGAAATAACAAAACTGCTAGACCCAAATCCACTAGTCTAACTAAAGGAAAAAAACATTCCATGTCAGAAAAAGGAAATTGTGCATGACAAGATGACTAGGACTGTTGAGAATAAGAATAGCAGTTATGTAACTAAGCAAAAAGGACCCAACTTAGTTTGGGTACCAAAGAAAACTTGATAATGTTTTGACTACAAGGGACAGGAAAGAAGAAGAAGGTTATATGGATCTTGGACAGTGGATGCTCAAGGCACATGACTGGTGACAAAGCCCTACTGTCACAATTCAAGGAAGAGGTTGGCCCAATGGTGACCATTGAAGACAACAACATTGGCTTCACTATGGGATATGGCAAATTGATTCATAGAAATGTTGTCATTGAAGATGTAGCTTTGGTAAATGGTTTGAAGCACAACTTGTTGAGCATCACTCAATTCTGCAACAAAGACTTGAATATGGAGTTTAATAAAGAAATGTGTCTCATATCTCACATATAAATCAAAGAAATTTCTCTTCAATGAGTAAGGAAGGGAAGCCTATTTGTAGCTGACTTGGTCTCAGCAAACAAGGATAAAATATGTTGTTTCTATACCAAAGCCTTTGAAAGTGAAAGTAGGTTTTAGCACAAGAGGCTGTCTCACTTGAACTTATAGAATCTCAATTCTCTAGTCAAAAGAGAATTAGTAAAGGACTTGCACTCACTTGAATTCTGTATAGAAGGATTGTGTGAGGCTGTCAAAAGGTAAAGATGAAGTGGTCCAGTCACAGAAGTAAAGAATTCACCTCAATCACAAAGCCTCTACAATTAATTCATATGGATCTGTTTGGACTAGTAAATGTTATGTCAATATCCAATCAGAGATATGCATTTGTCATGGTTGATGATTTTTCCAAATACACATAGGTGGATTTCTTGCACTCAAAAGATGAAGCTCCTGAGCTTATCATTGAAAATTTGAGGACACTGGATAAAGGCCCAATACCTGTTGTGGCTATAAGGAGTGATAATGGAACAGCATTCAGAAATACTATATTGAGTGAATTCTTTTAAGAAAATGGAATTACTCACCAATTCTCAGCTCCAAGAACTCCATAACAAGATGGATTTGTTGAGAGGAAAAACAGGACTTAAATTGAATCTGCAAGAACCATGTTAGCAGAAACAGGTCTACCAACTAGTTTTGGGCTGAAGCTGTCAGGACTGCATGTTATACCCAAAACATGACACTCATCACAAAACCAGTTAGAAAGACTCCAAATCATATTATGACAAACAGAAAACCATTTGTCAAGTATATGCATGTGTTTGGAGCAAAGTGTTTTATCCTCAAAGATGATGCTGATCATCTAGGAAAATTTGAAGCCAAAGCATGTGAATGAATTTTTGTAGGGTACTTCTTCGACAAGGTTTCAGGCCAATCCAAAGGAATCTCATCTCATTGTTGTCAAGAGAATACTAAGATATATCAAAGTTACTACTCAGATGGGATTATGGTACCCAAAGGAAACATGATTCAATCTAGTTGGATATTCTGATGCTGATTTTGCTGGGTGCAGAGTTGATAGAAAGAGCACTCCTGGTAGCTGTCAATTCCTTGGACAGAGATTGGTGTCATGGTATAGCAAGAAGCAACAATCAATTTTAACTTCCACAATTGAGGTTAGATATATAGTTGCTGAAAGTTGTTGTGCTCAAGTGTTTTGATAAGAAATCAGTTAAGGGATTATGGACTAGTTTTGGAAAGAATTCCTATCATGTGTGACAACACTAGTGGTATATTCATTGTTGCAAATCCAGTGAATCATTCAAAGACAAAGCACATTTATGGAATGTACCATTTCATAAGGGAACATGCAAAAAATGGTGTGATTGAATTATTCTATGTTCCTACACAAAAATAGTTGGCTGATATATTTACTAAACCACTAGATGAAGCCACATTTAAGAGGTTAGTTAGTGAGATTGAGATGTTAAATTCTTCTGGCTAGTGGTTTCATAAATATATCTCACCAACTGTTACAACAATTACTTCACAGGTATGAATTCTCAATGATTTATCTAAGTGAAGTAAACTGATGTATATTTATAAATATATATGTCATATTGTTATACATTGTTTCTGAAAAATTAAAATTGTAGCTTGAAACTATTTCCATATTCTAAGTAAACCTGAAAAGAATTATTATATTTGTGCATCTTTAAATAACAAGTGTGATATTCAACTCTGCAGGAATATTTAACAAATGCATTTTTCTTTTCAGGTTAAATCAATTTGATTTGAATTTAATCTAAAAAATGTGTGCTTGATAAATTTTTCTTACTTTATTTTCCAAGTGGAAATAGAGTAAACTTTCAAAACTGGAGTTTGTGATTAAGTTTCCATTCTTTTCTAACTTTTCGATTAGGTACAATTCTTGAGTTCTCGATTAGTCTCAAATAGATTTCTCGAATCATTCTTTAGTGAGTTCTCGATCAATTTGGTATTTGAGTTCTCGAATACTAGAGTTCTCGGTCAATTTAACACTGAGTTCTCGAATGGTTTAGTTCTTATTTAATGAGTTCTCGATCAATTTAGTATTTCAGTTCTCGATCACTAGAGTTCTCGGTCAATTTCACACTAAGTTCTCGAATGGTTTAGTTCTCGAATGATTTATTTTATTTTATTGAGTTATCGATTGTTACACTTCTCGAATAGACATAAAAATAAGAGTTCTCGATCAAATTCTGACAGTTCCCTACTAAAGCAACTTTATTCATCTTTTGAGTTCTCGATCATTCAAAATCGATTACAGTTCTAGTAGAGTTGTCTAAGTCATATAAATAGCAAAATGGATCTAATATTTCATTTCTACACTTAATCGTAAACTCAAAGAACCCTTTGCCTCAATAGTTACATTCGAACTCTCTTACTTATTTTCTCTAAAACCTTCGTTTCATCACTTCTTTTTTTTCTACACACTACTCTAATGGCATCTTCTAGTTCCATCCCTACAGCTGAGGTGTATGTCATTCCAGAAACCAACTTTCTAGCTATTGCCATAGATGCGGATGCCAAGCCTTAGTATAAGTGATTCACCAAATTTCTCATTGAATCATACCTGAAGGAGGCTCTGTTGAACAACCCACCATTATACTTGGACATACTGGAGCAGTTCTGGAACATTACAAATTAGGAGGATGTTGTTTTAGAGAACGGGAGCTCCAAGATTCGAGTCACCTGCAAGATCCAACAAGATAACATCACATTTGATGAAAATGATGTGAATGCAAGTTTGTCTCTTCCAACAGAGAACCATGATAGGGTGCCAAGAGAAGCCGAGCTGAAGGACTTCATGGAGTTTATCAAGTACTCTGATGAAATCAATCTGAGGAAGCTCAATAAGAAGTTTGTTCGAAATGAGTGGTCATTCCTCTTTGGCATACTGCTGAGGGTCTTCACCTGCAGGAAGACAAGATTTGATCAAATAAGCTCAGTTGCCTTAAATCTGGCCTACTTATTGGCCCACAACCAGAAGCTCAATGAAGGCTTGCTCATTTTTTGGGAGCACATAACCAGGATTCCCAAAAGAGGTAATGAGGTTTTCTTCTCTCGTTTTATTCAATCAATTCTCAATTATAAAAATTACAGTTTGATTGAACTACCTAGGATGAACAGAAATAGAATTGGCTACTCTAAGTCCATGTCAAAAATCATTTTTACTACATTGGATAGGAGAAGCACAGTGAATGTACCTTTTCAAATCACACCTCATATGAGGAGTGTATTTGAAGGGTATCCACTAGTGCAGCCTACATATGGTTACTTTCTTTCAGTAGAGAGTTACATGGTTGCATAAGTACCTAATGCACATAACCCAGGAACTCTTAACCCAAATGAGCCCATTCTTTCAAATCCCCTAAATGTTAGTGAGCCAACCTCCACATCCTCTCAACATAGTGTTGTTGAAAAGAAGAAAAGGAGAAAACCTGCTTCAAAGAAAAAGCTAGAAGTAGTTATAGAAAGTGTTGAAGAATCTCACTCAGATGAGTCACCTGTGGAACCTCTCAAGAGGAGAAAGTAAAGTAAAGAGGCCACACTAGACCACTCTACATCCTCCCAATAGGGTGTAGAGGTTACAAAGGGACTACACCTGCTACTAGGTGTACTTTCTCAATAAAGTGCATCTATTGAAATTGGGAGCCATCCTACTCCACTCTGTAAAGAGTCTGCACCAGAACATGAACTAACTCATTTTGTTGATAGAAGTATAGTTCAAAAGGAGACACAAGAGTGCATATGAATGTTCATTGAAACTTCCCCATTTTCTCAGGGGGAATTGCCAACATTCATCACTTCTCAAAGCATTTATTTCTCTCCTTAAATTTCTTTTCAACCAATTGTGTCTAGCCAAACAGAAAAGGTTGTCGATCACCAGGAATCTAATCTTCATGGTGAGCCAATTTCAAGTGACTTGGTGCATGACACCTTACTCACCACACAGGACATACATCTAGATGGTGAAGGAATACATGCTGGGGTATATCTTGATGACATCATCAAAACCACAGAGGTTCCAAAATTTTTACTTCAGACTCTGTGGGGGCTAGAGTTACATCACCCATTGGTCTCATTAATGACCCTTTGGAAACCATGTCTTCACAGACATTGGGCAATCTGGGGGACCTTCAAATGGCATCCCCTAGACAATCCTTAGTCATTCAAAGGTTGTATCCTAGGGAGAAATCACCTATTCATCCAGGATCTTTGGAATCATCTGAGAAATTAGATGAAGAAATTGATACTGAGGGGGACCACTATAACAAGTGGCCCTAACTCTCACTTCATGTCACAATGGTTAAAGCTTGTGCAACATGGCAGTTCTTCTGGACCATCTACTGATGGGTTACTTTCTGAGGATAAATTGAAAGAAATTTATAGGGATCAGATGGATGGTTTCTATCACATTGCTCAACAACTCTGTTGGGATCCGGGCATATATACGCAGTGGAATTACCTATATACAAAAAAATAACGAATCTCAAACGCAGGATCCGTGTATAATTGGCGGATGATTATGGAGAATCAGATGTGTACCTTATTAAAGCTTTCCTTATGATGATTACAGAGGTCCAAAAGCGATGAATCACAGCAGCCCTTCATAAAGATCTGTTCTCTATCAGTATCCACACGAACGTCATATCGTCTAACGATCACCGAAGTTAGGTACTAGCCTGTTTCTGCCTCTTTGTCTCTCTCTTTCTCTAGCCTCTCAAAAACGTAAAGCTACTAGGGTTTTTCTCAAAAACTGTAATCTTAAACTATACATCTTTATATATATATAGGGGAGAGAGGGACTTGGGCCAAAACCCTAATCTGATTGGACCTTTTAAAACCCATTCAGATTTCGGATTTATATTATTATTAAATTCGAATTCTAATATGTATATAATTAATCAAGTCCCACTTAATTAATTAAATAAATAAATTTGAATTAATAATAATAACAGTATTTAAATTCATAATTTAAATAACACTCCGTTTAAATGTTCTTTGTGTGTGACCCTTTAGGTTATTATTACGTTGGCAATAATTTTATTTTCTAATAATAAAATTATAAACAATGAGCGGCATCTAGTAATACATCATTGCTACCCAAGTAATAATAATAATTGGTGATTCAATTAAACCTTTCGTGAATAATGTACAATGTAATATAATCCCTTTAACCTTATATTATAGATCAAACTCGAGGCATGTATTGTGTCATCATCTTCAACGTTTAATCCGGGTTTCCTTGATCAATGAGTAGACTATTAATCAAATCAACATTTGAGCATGACCATGCATTTTATAGTCTCACTCAATCTAGAGGCCAATAATATCACTCCTAAAATAGTAGGGTTAAATCATATATCTATCATTCATATTTCTCATACGATTCATAGCATACCCAATGTCCACCTTTATCATTACACGGTCAAAGGTAACCTTGAGTGTAATCAAAGTATATTAATTCTCTTATAAAAATATAATGATTTCAAGTCAAATGAGCATTACATCATTATCACAGTGAGAATTTCTTATGACACTTATTAACATGTAGATTCTCAAAGCGGGTATGTCCAGTGCCATACATTGAGACATGCACTTATGTTCTTGACTTTAGTATCACCATACCTATGACCAATGAGATGTGGTCATCAGTCAACAAAACATGCTAGTCTTATTGCATTATTATTGTCCTTAAATAATAATACTCGACTAGGGACTTTTAGGAATATAATATTGTTCATATAATCTTATTTTTAAGTCACATACTTAAAGATATATAATTCGCATTAATATTCCAAGGACATTTATTATACTTTCAATTTATAACGCAGTAAATAAAGACATTATAAATATTAATTAAATAATCAAGTAAACATAATCCTTAATTGTTTATCATAAAGTATTGTCTCTAGGACACCAATACTAACAATCTCCCACTTGTACTAGAGTCAATCTCTCATGTATCTAATACCCATGGAACTAGTATGACCTTCGTGCTTCTGCTGCGACAAAGCCTTGGTTAGTGGATCTGCAATGTTCTCATTTGTATGCACTTTACATATATGTATATCCCCTCGATTATTAATCTCTCGAAGAAGATGATATCGTCTGAGTATATGCTTTGTTTGGGAATGAGACCTTGGTTCCTTAGCCTGTGAAATGGCTCCGTTATTATCGCAGTATAAATCTATCGGATCTGCGACCGAAGGAACCACACCAAGACCTGCAATAAAATTCCGAATCCAGACAACCTCTTTGGCTGATTCACAGGCAACAATATACTCAGCCTCCATTGTAGAATCGACAACCGTCTCTTTCTTTGAACTTTTCCATCTTACAGCACCTCCATTTAGACAAAATATAAAACCAGACTGAGAGATCGAATCATCCTTGTCTGTTTAGAAACTAGCATCGGTGTAACCATTTACAACCAGCTTTTCTTCTCCTCCATGTACCAAGAATTGATCTTTAGTCCTTTTCAAGTACTTAAGAATATTCTTGACTGTCGTCCAGTGACCTTCACCTGGATTAGACTGCTATCTACTCGTCATACTCAAAGCATACGAGACATCAGGACGAGTACATATCATTACATACATTATAGAACCAATTGACGACGCATATGGAACTTTACTCATACGGTCCTTATCATCCAATGACTTAAGACTGTTTTCTTTAGAGATCGATATCCTATGAGACATTGGGATATAGCCCATTTTAGCATCTTGCATCCCAAATCGATGCAAAACTTTGTCAATGTATGTACTCTGACTTAGGCTAATCATTTTTCTTGATCTATCTCTATAGATCCTGATACCTAATATATAGGTCGCATCACCTAAGTCTTTCATTAAGAAATTTTTACTCAACCAAGTCTTAACAGCCTATAAAGAAGGAATGTCATTCCCTATTATTAATATGTCATCAACATATAGTACTAGGAATGCCACATTGCTCCCACTAACCTTCTTGTAAACACATGGTTCATCTTCATTTTAAATAAACCCAAACTCTTTGACGGTTTCATCAAAACGAATGTTCCATCTCCTCAAAGCTTGTTTCAATCCATAAATGGATTGACGTAACTTACATACCTTTCCAGCATGCTTTAGATCAACAAAACCCTCAGGCTGTGTCATGTACACATCCACATCTTCTTCAAGGCTCCCATTTAAGAAAGCGGTTTTGACATCCATCTGCCAAATTTCATAATCATAGTAAGCAGTTATAGCAAGCAAAATCCTGATGGACTTGACCATAGCCACTGGTGAAAAAGTCTCATCATAGTCCCAAAAATTTGCTTGAAACCTTTTGCCACCAATCGTGCCTTATAGGTCTGTACATTACCATCCATGTCGATCTTCTTCTTGAAAACTCACTTGTACCCTATAGGTTTTACCCCTTCAGGTGGATCAATCAAAGTCCATACTTGATTAGTATACATGGATTCCATCTCAGATTTTATGGCATCCAGCCATCTCTTGGATTCTGGAGTGTTCATAGCATCTTAGTAGGTGAGAGGCTCATCTTCGTCGATAAGCATCACATCACCATCTTGAGTTAAGAGAAATCCATAATATCTCTCAGGCTCATGGCGAATCCTACTAGACCTACGAACAACCTGTGTTTCTTGAGCAGTGTTCTGTTCTTGTACATCCTGCTCAAGTTCCTCCATTGGTTCAATATTATCTTGTGGGCCTCGAACTTCATCGAGATCTATTATCCTCCCACTGTTTTTCTTCGAAAGCATTTCTCTTTCAATAAAAACTGCAGTTCGAGCAACAAACACTTTGTTCTCGGAAGGATTATAGAATGAATAACCCTTTGTTTCAATTGGGTATCCCACAAAGTTACATTTATCTGATTTAGGTCCTGGCTTGTCAAAAGTTAAACATTTCAAAAACGCTTCACATCCCCATATTTTCATAAATGACATGCTATGACGTTTCTCAGTCCATATCTCATATGGAGTCTTCTGAACCGTTTTAGTAGGAACTCGGTTAAGTGTATAAGCAGTCGTCTCCAAGGCGTAGCCCCAGAAACTAATTGGAAGATCAGCATGACTCATCATCGATCGCACCATGTCCAACAAGGTACGATTTCTCCTCTCAGAAACTCTATTCTATTGTGGTGTTCCCGGAGGAGTGAGTTGTGATACGATACCACACTCTTTTAAGAAACTCTTAAATTTATGGCTTAAGTATTCTCCCTCACGATCAGATCGTAGAGTCTTAATACTTCCGCTAGTCTGCTTTTCTACTTTAGCTTTGTATTCTTTGAACTTTTCGAAAGAATCGGATTTTTTCTTCATAAGATACATATATCCATATCTACTGAAATCATCAGTAAACGTGATAAAGTAGTAAAAGCCACCTCTTGCCATAGTACGCATAGGACCACACACATCACTATGTATTAGTTCTAATCGTTCAGTGGCCCTTTCACCTTGTTTAGTAAAAGGAGCTTTAGTCATTTTTCCAATGAGACAGGGTTCACATGCTTCGTATGATTCAAAATCAAACTTATCCAAGTATCTATCTTTATATAACTTGGAAATGCGCTTCTCATTTATATGGCCTAAACGACAGTGTCAAAGGTATGTTTGATTTGAGTCATTAGTCTTAAGACATTTGTTATTCACATTATAGATAGGAGTGTCTAAATCAAGAACATATAAACCGTTAAACAAATGTGCAACCCCATAGGTAACATTATTCAAACAAAAGGAACAACATTTGTTCTGAATTGAAAAATCAAAACCTTTCTTGTCCAAACAAGAAACCAAAATAATGTTTCTGCAAATTGCAGGCACATAAAAACAATTCTCAAGTTCTAAAATAAGCCCAGTGGGCAACGATAAATGATAAGTCCCTACAGCCAAAGTAACAACCTTTGCTCCATTGCCAACTCGTAGGTCGACCTCTCCCTTAGCCAAAGTCCTACTCCTTTGTAGTTCCTGCACATTTATACAAATGTGAGAAGCACATCCAGTATCCAATACCCATGATGTAGAAGTAGACATATTGACTTCTATAACATAAATACCTGAATCAGAAATCTGAACAGACTTCAGTTTCTTCAGACCCACCAAATAAGCATGACAGTTTCTCTTCCAATGACCTGGTTTACCATAGAAGTGACAATCACCCTTTGCAACGGCACCTTTAGGCTTTAAAGCCTGTTTGGGATTAGCCTTTGGCTTGGGAGCAGAATCAGATCCAATCTTCTTCTTTCCCTTCCATTTACCTTTCCATTTAGCCTTACATTTCTTGTTCACCATCAATATGGGAGCAGGTTCGGACTTTTTCATGTTGGTTTCAGCAGTTCGCAACATAGCCAACAATTCAGTAGGTGTTTTGTCTATCTCATTCATATTGTAGTTCATAACAAAATGAGTGTAGTTGATGTTCGAAGATTGTAAGATTAATTCAATCTGAGCTTCGGGACCAATCGGGAAACCCAAAGTATCAAGATACTCAATATAACCTATCATCTTCAGAACATGTGGTTGAACAGGTTCACGCTCTCCCTGCTTGCAAGCGTACAGTGCTTTGCTCGTGTCGAACCTTTCTTGACGAGCCTGTCCTTCAAACATCCTTTTAAGGTGTTCAATCATCTCATAAGCATCCATATGCTCATGTTGTTTTTGAAGCTCAGCACTCATGGTTGCTAGCATGAGACATGCCACATCAGTCGCATCATCAATATGCTTCTGATAAGCATTTTGTTGAGCGCGAGTTGCATTCTCAGTAGGAGGAGCAGGAGAAGGAATTTCAATGACGTGGAGCTTACGCTCTTGCCTGAGGACAATCCTCAAATTCCTATACCAATCAAGGAAGTTAGTTCATGTTAGCTTGTCCTTCTCAAGGGTTGCTCGTACGGAGAAAGTATTTGTATTGTTTTCCATTTAAATATCTACAATGTTAAAATGCATAAATTTAGTTAGTCTGCAGAATTTTAATTATGTTCAAGTGATTATCATATACATTCATAATATATATCTCCCACTATTTTATTCAAATCAATAGCCCTAACTATTAATTCGGAAAGCATTTCATCAAATCTTTCTAGTGAGCCAAGATCCACATTTCATCCATGTTTCAAGATAGCATTGGCTAATACACCCAAAACTCAACTATTTAGGTAGACAACATTTGTCAATCATATCAAATATAACTCTTGGATAGTTTGGTGGAACAACCCTTTGTACACATTTATCCAATAAATCTCACCAAACTCTATGCCTCTAAACCCACAATCCTATTGTGATGATTTAGTTAAGTTAGACCCAACGTTTAATAAACAAAGTACAATTACTTATCACATTTTCCCATGATTGATAAGAGCACTTTACTTTGGCAAACCCACTCATTCTCAATCTAGATCTTAATGTGTATAAACATTAGAAGACATCTATATTAACTTAATATTTATTTAGGGATTTATTATTTAACGATCATGATCCCATCATAAAGAGATTCTCAATTTTTCCTTGATTAAATAATCCATTTCAATATTCGTCAATGGTTTGATTTCCAGATCGTCGGAGAAGTCAAAATCGGTTTCACTTAAAACCCAACTTTCTTACAGATTAAATTAACAATCCGTTGTTGACAAAATCTCCCCATATCAGAAAAATGAAAATTCATATTCAATACCGTGTTTCATAAACACAAGAATCTCATGATCATTTGTTCAATTTTAAAATCACGAGTCGTTACAGATTTTATCTTGTTTAAACAAGCATGGCATGGGTGTCGTATCTAATACACACATACATGATTAATCTAATTAAAGCATGCATCATTAACTATTCTACACTAACATTCATACATCAATATGTAAAGTGCAGTATGTAAACGTTCTTGGTTATGGCCTCTTTCTTATGTGATCCTTTCGAGCTAATGAAAGGATCAAAGTCAATCTATGGATGTAAAATATAAATACAATTACATGTCTTCATTCTTCTTGTATCCATGGGTGCTTGCTCCTCTTCTTGGATCATCCTTCAATATTCAAGTACATTACATGGAATAATTGAATACAACCTATACTAATGTACTTATATAAGAAAACTCGAGTTACATTCGAGGTTAAACAATTACAAGAATGAAGAAAATGACATGCAAGTCATATTTATAAAACCAAAACCAAAAATCATTAATCTAAGGGTCTAAAGGCCATAACCAACACCATGCTCAAGTACACAAAAGGAACATGAAAAATATTGTGGGGGTCCGGGGGCGGCAGCCCCAGGCAGACATGAAAAATATTGCGGGGTCCGGGGGCGGCAGCCCCGAGCGGGGTCCGGGGCGGCAGCCCCGAGCGGGGTCCGGGGCGGCAGCAGTCCCCGCAAATTTTTTATTTTCGAAGACCAGTCCTATTCAGAAATCATCAATTTCTGAACTACAGATCATATCTGTTGGTCTTTTCCCCATTGCATCTTATACAGTTTCAGAAGCATGTATCATATACATACTGATCTTATCCCAGTTAACAGATCATGTCCAACACAATCTGTCCACCAGTTTATATCACTATACAAACTGACCCTCATGTATAATATAAAAATCGCAATAAGGCATATAAATCAGTCATGGCAAATCATTAACATGCTAGTATCATCATCTATGTACTCATCATATGAAATTATAAAAACTGTAACCCTAAATTATACACCTTTATGTATATATAGGGGAGAGAGGGACTTGGGCCAAAACCCTAATCTGATTGGATCTTTTAAAACACATTCAGATTTCGGATTTATATTATTATTAAATTCGAATTCTAATATGTATATAATTAATCAAGTCTCACTTAATTAATTAAATAAATAAATTTGAATTAATAATAATAACAGTATTTAAATTCATAATTTAAATAACACTCCGTTTAAATGTTCTTTGTGTGTGACCCTTTAGGTTATTATTACGTTGGCAATAATTTTATTTTCTAATAATAAAATTATAAACAATGAGCGGCATCTAGTAATACATCATTGCTACCCAAGTAATAATAATAATTGGTGATTCAATTAAACCTTTTATGAATAATGTACAATGTAATATAATCCCTTTAACCTTATATTATAGATCAAACTCGAGGCATGTATTGTGTCATCATCTTCAACGTTTAATCCGGGTTTCCTTGATCAATGAGTAGACTATTAATCAAATCAACATTTGAGCATGGCCATGCATTTTATAGTCTCACTCAATCTAGAGGCCAATAATATCACTCCTAAAATAGTAGGGTTAAATCATATATCTATCATTCATATTTCTCATACGATTCATAGCATACCCAATGTCCACCTTTATCATTACACGGTCAAAGGTAACCTTGAGTGTAATCAAAGTATATTAATTCTCTTATAAAAATATAATGATTTCAAGTCAAAGGACCATTACATCATTATCACAATGAGAATTTATTATGACACTTATTAACATGTAGATTCTCAAAGCGGGTTTGTCCAGTGCCATACATTGAGACATGCATTTATGTTCTTGACTTTAGTATCACCATACCTATGACCAATGAGATGTGGTCATCAGTCAACAAAATATGCTAGTCTTATTGCATTATTATTGTCTTTAAATAATAATACTCGACTAGGGACTTTTAGGAATATAATATTATTCATATAATCTCATTTTTAAGTCACATACTTAAAGATATATAATTCGTATTAATATTCCGAGGACATTTATTATACTTTCAATTTATAACGCAGTAAATAAAGACATAATAAATATTAATTAAATAATCAAATAAACATAATCCTTAATTGTTTATCATAAAGTATTTTCTCTATGACACCAATACTAACAAACTCTTGACTGCACACCTGCCAAATCAAGATTATGTTGTTATTCTATTAGAATATGCAAAGGATCAGGAGGAGATCAAGGACAAAAATGAGCAGATGGGTGAAGAAGGAGAGGTCAATGTGGATGTCTGGTTGGACAAGAGGCAAACTGTGAGCATGGAGGAGATGTTGTAGTGGATGAGGGAGAAATATTTGACTTATGTTGGATCATGTGAAAGGACCTTCACTCCCTCTGCAATCTATGATGTTATCCATGAGGCTGCCAAGGTGCAACTACAAGCCAACCACTACCTAGCCAGGGGCCTCCAGTTTGAAATTGAAGATTATAGAAGCAAGATGGAAAGCAGAATGAACTCAATTGCTGAAAAGTTCATGCTTAGTGGAATGCATGCTCCTAGATCTGAGTCATCCTTGGCAAGGCTCCACATGAAGGAAATGAATGATAAGGTGGAGAAGATGGAAAATGCCTTTAACAAAATGGTTGAGAGCAATTCCAATCTCCAACAGACCCAATCAAGGACAAACAATATGGTGGAGGTTCTCTACAAGAACAGACATGCTGATATGCTGCCAAAGGATGTCAAGTTGCATGAAATGACTCCTTTTCAGGTGGATCTATATTATCAGTCAAAGGCAAATGATGATCAGGCTCCAGCCTCTACAGTTGCCAGATTAACTAAAAAAGTGAAACAACGGAATGCAGATCAACACACCATCTCTACCACTGTGAAAGAAGTTGTTGCTAGTGTGAGCTCCCTCTAAAAGGAAGTCAATTCCTCAATGTCTGCCCAAGGCATCACTCTTCAACAGGTCTCACACCAACTAGCCAATATTCAAAGTCTTATATCCACCATGCCTACTTCAAGCCAAGCTCCTCTAGTGCAAGTCTCTTCTCACATTAGGCCTACTCACTCTTCATTTCTACAACAGCAATAAGATAACAACCCTAAAGGGGAGAAGGAAAGAAGGGAGGAGATTAAGGCAGAAAGACAAAAGGCAGTAATGGAAATTCTCCGAAAGGAGGTGTTAAAGCTCTGTACAGATAAAGAATTCTTGCTTGAGTTAAAGAACCTCAAGGCACAAGTTAGGGGTCATCACTGGGATTACAAGAAGATTTTAGAGAATGTCATTATAGCTGTAAGGGGAGTGAAATATGATAGAAATGGAAAACTATGCAAAGAACCAGTAGTGTATATGGAGTCTGGCTACTTCAAGCTATCTGTTGGGACATTTCATCAACTCTCATATACTGAATTGGAGTGCATGCATAAGGCAGTTGAAACAGTGACCCAGAAAGATGAGGAATTAAAGAAATCAGTCTTAGGTCATCTCCTGCCTATCTCACTTCATGAGGCCTACTGTAATCCAGATGTAGTGTTGTATTTGTCCAAAGCAAACAAGCTGACACACTTTATGTTCTCCAAATACTTGAATCAAGGAAACAGAAACCAAGTCATGGGTCTAATTGATCTACTTGAAAACAAGCCTGGTAAACAAGAAGAAGACAAAATGATTTTGGAAAAATTAAAGAAATTCATAAATGATCAAGTATCAAACTTTGCCAATGACGAATTGAAGAGGAAGAAGAAGGATGATAAAGACAAAGTTCAGGGAAATAAAGATAACAAACTTGCACCTATGAGTGATAAGGGTGAAAGGAAGGATGATAAGGGAATGAAGGATGTAAATGATCGAGAAGAAAAAGAGAGATGAGTTAGACAAGGAGAAGAAGTATGAAAGGAAAAAGTTATCCAAGCAGTAAGTTGTTGGTACTCATACTAGTGTACTCATCCAAATTCAGGACACTAATATGACTCCAATAATTTCTGAAACTGCTAGAATCCCAAAATCTAAATCACCAAAAAGACACTTTGTCAAGGTGACTGCCAATGGAGTGATAAGGAAGGAAGTAAAAGGAAGTCAACTCAAGAGTTTAAAGTCATGTCAATATATCAAGGTCAACACTGCCACAAGAACAAAATTCAAGAAATCTACTAGTTCATTGCTATTTAGATGTCCTAAATGGATAAAGCAGCTCACTGTTCCTAACAAAGGTCTACCAGTTAAGCCTATCCAAGAGGTTGTTGAAGTTGATAAAGTAAAGATCAAATAATGGAAGATAGATAGAATTAAAAAGGTTGTAAAAAGGGACAAGACAGAATTAAAAAGGTTGTAATAAGAGACAAGAGAATGTTTGTGACCACTGTAGATGGGGAAGAAAGACTTTTCTACCATGACAACTCAACTTCAACCACTCATGATATTAAAAGAGTGACCAATCTTTTTGACAAGAAGTGCATGATAGATAAATTGAAAATGGTTGACGTGGTTGAGTACTTGACTAGGAAGTACCAAAAGAAAATTGACAAAGTCAAGTACTTTGAAGAGATGGTGAAAAAGAACATGAAAGAAGATGAGAAGATAGAGAGATTGTCTGAAGAGCTGAGAAAATAGGGAAAATATAGAGTATTCAAGGATCTTGATAGAGTTGAGTTCAAGCTGAAGAATGGAGTAACAACCAAAATTATACTCAAGTTTGTCATTGATATCCCCTGCAAACTCTCAAAATTGCTGTTGACATGCTGAAAGATGCAATTCTAATTGAAGAAGTAATGGTCAGACAACAAATTCTCCAGGCTATTGAAGAGATCAACTCCAGGGAGGAAAAAAAAAGAAAGCAAGATGTGATCAATTCAGACAACAACAACAATAAAGGTAGGCTTGATATCTTGTATTAATTTGTGAAATTGTCTTTTCCCAAATTGGGGAAGATTGTTGGACCAAATCAAGCCTACCATATTGTATTTATTTGTCATATTGTAACATTCTAGTACTTCTTTTATTAAATAGTGACACGGTTTATTTAACTATGTACTTGCAGTTAGAAGCTTGTTTCTACTGCATCTCTAAATGTAAATGAGTAATATCAAGAATAATTGTACTGGTAGAAGATTCTATGAATCATGCATCATGAGAATGAAGATTACATCAAATAAGGAGTTACAGAAGAAATTGTTTCTAAGGCAATTGATCAATAGATAAGTCACATTGATAGAGAAGTCACAAGTACAAACTGGTAGAGAAGTCTCAAATGACTCAATCGAGAAGTCAACTCAATCGAGAAGTCAGGGATATTGAGTCATTCGAGAAGTACAAAGAAATGGTCAATCGAGAAGTCCAGTTAAACAAATCGAGAAGTTAGCTAAGGAAGTAATTGAGAAGTCTGTGAAGTGAGTCAGTCGAGAAGCCTGTGAAATCAAGTCAATCGAGAAGCCTAGCCTAATCGAGAAGTCATCAAAAGAAATATGCAATCGAGAAGCCTCAAGTCAAAGACCAATCGAGAAGTCTCACAAGTACTCGATTGAACAGTTCAGAGCATGACTTCTCAAAGTGTAACGAAGCTAAGTATTCGAATGTTTCAAATAGCAATTTTCAAGGAGATTTGCAGAAGAATAAGACAAGTAATCTGAAGCATTGTCATGATCAGGTCAGTCAAACCTGTGAAGATAATGACAAGTCTACAATGAAGCTTGAAAGGAAAAGAAGGCAAAGACAGAAGGAAGAAAGCAGAATGGAAAAGACTGTCAAAGAACTATGTTAGCTAGAAATAGATAGCAGTCAAATGTAAAGTGTTTATTGTTTGTTTCTAGTTTTAGCATAACTATCTAGTGAGAGCATGTGCAAATGAGACATGTTGTCTATATAGTATAGAACACAGCTTTACTAGATAGTAGTGAGTAAAAAATTGTATTCATTTATTTTTCTTATTTTCTTTCAAGAACAAGAAGCTGAGAATTATACAAAAATTCTCAGATTGTAGCAAATCATTCTAATATAAAATTAGATTGATAGTTAACTGTGAAGTGTTTATTTAATTTCCGCATTTCTAAGATAAACACTGATAAAGTTAATAAAGCTACAATATAAGTTATCAATTCAAACGGAACAAAGAATCAAAGGCTAAACAAAAAGATTTCAAGCTATACATTCACCCCCCCCTGTATAGTTTTGGCTCAACTCATTCCAAACACCAGTACTAATGATAGTTCTCTCACAGCCTTTGTTTGCTCATTATTAAAAGCATTATATGGGCTCAAGCAAGCACCACGACAATGGTTTAGTAAGTTGTCCTCTACTCTGTTTGGCCTCAACTACACTCAGTATCAAACAGATCAAAGTCTCTTCATTAAGAACCATTGTCTACGATCACTCTCATACTCATTTACGTTGATGATATTCTTGTTTGTGGAAACTCAACTGCAGAAATTCAAGATATTAAAGTGTTGCTTTCAAAACAATTCAACATGAAAGATCTGGACCCAGTTAACTATTTTTTGGGGATAGAAATATCTCGTTCTCCAGCTGGTTTCTTTCTCTCCCAAAAGAAGTATGCTTTAGATCTAATCCAAGAGTACAGTATGACCAATGCTAGTCCACTCAAAGTTCCAATGGATACTCATCTCAAGCTGACACCTATAAAAGGAACAATACTTTCTAACTCACATCCCTACCAAAGACTTGTTGGCAATCTCATATATCTAACAGTGACAAGACCGGATATAACCTTCGTTGTTCACATTCTTAGCCAGTACATGCAATAGCCAACCAATGTCCATGTGCAAACTGTAAAACGATTACTTCGGTACTTAGTGGTCAATCCTGGACAAGGCATCATTATCGCTACATCATATGTGGCATCTCTACAAGCATATAGTGATAGTGATTGGGCAAATTGCCCTGTTACTAGACGTTCTACTTCAGGTTTTTGCATTTTACTTCGCAATTCACCAATCAGCTAGAAAGCCAAAAAACAAAATGTTGTAGCAAGGTCTACTGCTGAAGCCGAATATAGGGCATTGGCTCTAGCAGTGTATGAAGTAACTTGGCTGCATGTTTTGCTCAAATACATGGGACTGAGCGACATTTCCCCAGCAACACTCAAATGTGATAATCATGCGGCACTATCCATTGCAGCTAACCATGTTCTCCATGAGAGGACTAAACATGTTGAAGTTGCTACCACTTCATCAGGGAAAAACTCAAGGCTGGCACTATGATTACAATGCATGTCCCTTCTTCAGAACAAGTTGCAGATCTCCTCACAAAGCCACTTTCAGTTAAACAACACCACTATATGCTACACAAGCTTGGAACATCTTCTCAACCATCTACTCAGCTTGAGGGGGAGTAATAAAGTCACTATATATTAGCTCTTCCTTCCACATCACCACTGCACCACCTTTATGTTATTTGTCTTGTTGTTTTCCTTGTCTATTTTCATATTTCCACTACTTGTCCTTCAATTAAGTTTGTTACAAGATCTTGCCGTTAGGCATAGTTTATGGTCTGGTGCCTGGTGCTATATATCTAACTAGGGTCTGCATCTTTCTTCCTGATAGATGAATGAAATATAATAGAAGCTCTACATCTTTTTTCCTGATATGACTTTATTTGCATTTCTATTATTTGAGTCCATAAGTCTATAATCCACTGTATGTAGGCTCTTCCTTCACATCCCCCACCCCCACCCCCACCCCCACCCCCACCCCCACCCCGACCCCGACCCCGACCCCGAATATTGTAACAACCCAATAAAATATATATTAATTTAAAAATTGAATACCATATAACTCCCAATATATAGTACTTAATACATATATTTTCTAACCCCCAAATAATAAATATATGTTATTCTTTTGCTTTATATTTTGAAAATGAGAGTCAACTAACAATAACAGACGGTCCACATTACAGTCAGCTATAACGTATTGGTAATATTTTAAAATTGGATATAGTCAGTTAAAACATTTATTCACCCCTCTAGGTGGATTTACAACAAATATATCATATATGTATACATATATTGCGGTTAGAAACATACAATTTCTTTCGAATGATTAAAATTGAATTGTTATTTTAAATTATAATTAAATTTATATTAAAATTTAAATATTTTTTATTTCATAATTTAGGTGACTATCTAATTTAGGACTGTATCTAGCTTTTTATAAAACTTACTTTATATAAACCAGGTATGATTGTGGAAACAAGAATCTTTCTTCATTTGTTGTTAATCATATGACACTTTCTTCAGATTTTAAATCTATAGATATCTTTTTCTATAAAACAACAAATTTTACTGGTGTAAGTGTAGAGGTTGCATTTTGTAATCCCATTCTCTGGCTACAATAATAAAGCCCTATTGATTTGATGACACTTCGGTGAATATGACATTAATTTCTGTTTTCCAACTTGTAATACTCTGGCAAAGAAAATATATATATATATATATATGACTATACTTCTTCCATTTTAAAATATATATATATATATATATATTTAATTTTTAATACTTATTTTAGAATATATAATAAAATAATTTTTAAATTTATTTTTTATAACTAAATTTTTAAATATTTAACTTTTATATAAAAAGTAAAAAATTTAAAAAAAATTATAAAAAAATATTTTTTATCCACTTTAAATACATAAAAAAATTAAGGGGTTCCTTATACAGTTACAATCGGATATTATCGTTAATCAAGTCAACACATCTCCATCATTAAAAAAACTAAATAAACGATTAGAATTTAAAATAGAAAAACGCTACATTATAGAGCGTAAGCCTTTAGTTTTTTTTTATCGTTTATGCTCTTACTATGGCCACGTGGATATTATTAAATTAAAAAAAAAACTTTTACGCTATATAATATAGCGTACATATGCTATATTATATACCGTACGTATATTATATAGCGTACATATATGGCTAAAAAATATTAAGTCAAAAAAGCCTTGAAAACCTAAACATGTCTGTACATGCGATTTTTTATATAGCGTACGATTAAAAAAAATGTGTACGGTATATAATATAACATATGTACGCTATATAATATAGTGTACATATATGGCTAAAAAAAGAATTAAGTCAAAAAAATCTTGAAAGCCTAAACATGTCTCTACATACACTCTTTTATATAGCGTACATTTATTTTTAATTTTTTTACTACTTAAACCAACTAATTCAACTCCAAAATACAACCAAAAATCAAGATCAATCCGAATCATAACTTGAAAATACCATAAACAACTTAAACCCATAATACAGCTTAAACTTTGAAATCGAATCTTCTCTCAAACTCAATTTTTGAAATTTTCAAGAAATTGAATCTTCTTCTCCCAAACTCAATTTTTGAAATTTTCAAGAAATTGAATCTTTTCTCAAACTCAAAATTTATAAAAAATGGGTATTAGATAGCTCAAAGTATATTGGATTATGAAATGAGCAAATTTAAAATGGGTTTTAGAGAGCTCATAGAAATCTCCAAAAAAATGGTATGATAAAAGAACAAGTGTGTTTCTGAGAAATAAGAATTTATATTCTCGGGAGACATATAATAGGGCGTAACTTTAAAAGGGTAAAATGAGAATTAAAAAAATATGTTCATACGCTCTATAGCATATATATTTTTTTAAATCTCAGTCATTTGATTTGTTTTTTTAGCGGTAAGAGATGGGTTGGTTGGATATTAAAAGATATCCAACTGTGTCGGGAAACAGATTTCAAAAATTAATAAGACATATATTTTAAATAGAAAGGAGTATTATTGACCAGCTTGTTCTGCTAATTTCTATGTTAACGCCATCATTAATTCCGATTAAATTATTCGAAGCCAGGTACAGTAAAACTCTGATTAATTAATAATCGATAAAATAATAACTTATGTTAAATTAATATTATTAATACAGAATTTTTATACAAACATAATAGAAACAGTACATTTTTTATCTTAATTAATTAATAATCTCGATAAATTAATAAAATTTACATGTTCCCAACATTATTAATTTATAGAGATTTTATTGTACAGTAAAACTCCGATTAATTAATAATCGATAAAATAATAATTTATGATAAATTAATATTTTTAATACAGAATTTTTATATGAACATAATAGAAACAGTACAATTTTTATTTTTATTAATTAATAATCTTGATAAATTAATAAAATTTACCGGTCCCGACATTTTGAGTTTATAGAGAATTTACTGTACTTTCAATTAAAGCCAGACTGAATTTCTCGAAAATAAGACCGGTTGAGTCAAGCCAGGTTGAATGATAAATCAGGTCAGATCGATTTTTTGGAGTTTCTTGCAAACTTATTGCAGGATTGGACAAAACATTAAAATTCAAATATTTTTGTATGTGCGCTTAAACAGTTAAATTTAATATTAAAATATTTAGAACCTGGTCATCATATATTTTACATCCCCATTTAGATCCTTATTATCCATCTTCATTGTCACGATATTTTGGTGTGTGTATCCGTTCATATCTTATCGTATTGATCGAAACATCTTCATGATTTTCTGCGACATATTGTGAGTCAAGTCTCACCATTTTTGGCAAGAAATATCCCAATTGCAGCAATTACAATTAGAACTACAATTATACAGTATACAAAATGAAAGCAGAACCTAACATCGTCAATAGTTCTGTTATGCAAATATCTATGACTTGGAACACAGGAACTAAATCATTTTATTCCCTTTCGTACAATAATTGATAACAAATTTAATACTCCTGTACTCCTTTTTATCGCAAAATAATTATTTTGTTTCCCATTTGAGAGGTCAAATTAATCAAATTTTGATATAAAATTATATTTTAAATGATAAATATTAACTCTTATTTAACATCTACTTGCAAATTTTTAAGAAATAAATTTATTATAATAAAAAAATTATCGCAAATTTACAATTTACATAAACTTTCACTAAAAAATATAGAGAAATTATTCAAAATACTAATTTTTATATTATTTTTAAAAAAGATACTTTTTTAAAAATAATTCTAAAAATACTGATTTTAAATTTTCATTTTCAAAAATACGATCAACAACTTTTAAAAATAAAATTTTAAAAATCTCGTGTATAAAGTTAAATCTATAGGAAATAGTCAGTATATCAACTATTCTTTTCAACTCCTAGTAGTAAGGAATTAAGGCCACTGAACAATTAAATTAAGTTTGCCGATTGTTTTCTTGAAGCTCCAGCTCGATCGGATTCACCAGCTATTTTAAGGCTATTTATTTAGTATATGGCCTCATGGGTACTGTACTTTTAAATTGTTATTTCTCTACTTTAAAAAATTCATTAAAAGAAGTATCTAAAATTAAACAGTAAACCTAGCTAGCTCAGACGATAGCGATTAGTGAACATGTTTAGTCAAATAATGTGACTTGTCCTTTGTTTACTCGTCTAATTAATTTATTGCAACTTGTTTAAACATTACTAATTAAAGGTATAGGGATAAAACAATATATGTTTGATTAATCACATACATCATATAAAACAACAGAAAACAATCTAGCTAGCTAGGTTAATTTTGATCTTGATTTTCTTCGACTCAAACACTATGGACTTTGGCTGGTCTCCGCAATCGCGGGATGAACTTGCTTCTCCCTACAATATAGATCCAGTAGTTCACAACAACCAGTCAGCAGTACTAAACAGCTCACCTGCAGAAATTCATTTATCAGATCAGGAACAAAAAGAATTATTCGAATCAAATTTAGTCGATATCAAAAGTGAAGATGACCTTGTTTTGAAGCCGAATCATGAACAAGTTCTAGAAATCCAGAAGAAGAAGCATTACATCGGTGTACGAAGGCGGCCTTGGGGAAAATTTGCTGCTGAGATTAGAGATTCGACGAGAAATGGAGTGAGGGTTTGGCTAGGAACATTTGACACCGAGGAGCAAGCGGCTTTGGTTTATGACCAAGCTGCTCTATCAATGCGTGGTTCATTGGCTCAGCTTAATTTTCCAACTGAGACGGTAAGGGACTCTCTACGAGAAGATAATTACTTCTGCAGTGTTGGATCTTCACCAGCTGCGGCTCTTAAGGAAAAACACAAGATGCGAAGTAATTCGAGAAGTAGTAGAACTACTAAAAGTAGTTCAGTGAGTGCAAAGAGTGTGGTTGTATTAGAGGACTTGGGAGCTGATTTATTGGAGGAACTTCTTGGTATATCAGACACTTCTTCCACTTGTTCATATCATTAAAATTTTATCTGCTAGCTACTTTTTCTTTCATTTTAGACAGTTACATCAACAATCTTAAGTTTGATGGTTTGTTGACAAGTAGTCTAGAATTTGTGTTTGACAATCAATTGTCAACATCTTGCAAATGTGATAAATGGTGTGCATTAATATTTGTTTTTAACTGTTAATTACTGTTTTTCCACCTATTTTTCATGTTTCGATACCGAAAGGCACAAATGTTACTATCAATAAAAAAAACACAAATTTCTCTTTGTTTACTGATTAAGAGCCTTAAAAATTTTGCTATATATTCTTCTAGATCAATGTTGAGATAGAGCTAGAAAATTTCAGTAATCAGTATCTGTATTGAAATGACCCTTTTGTCGTTCGGTCTGATAATACAAACTCTTGAGTCTTGAGAACTACTTGTTAGGAAATGAATTAAGAGTAGGATTGATCATAAGTGTATTTTATGTGTGTTAGTGTACAAGCCAACCTGCTGCTTGCTGCCTTGATGTATTCAAGGTAAAACTTATATATGTTGAAACAGTTTTATGTTATTAGCTATATTTGGTATTGCAGAAACCAACTACATGCATCACCTTTTTTGTACATTATTTCTACTCGATCATATTTCCTTGATCCTGCACATAAGGGGGGGAAATCGAAGTTAATTTCCTGCTCCTTCATTATATACTATCGAATTCAACGAAACCATGGTGAGAAAATTTAAATACGGCGATTTGATCGATCATTATGTTGGGCTAGTCCTGGCCTGGGGGAACTTGAGTAAAGAGTGTGATCAGCACCAGTGCAGAACGTGTAAACCAATTGATCGCCGAGAATTAAGATGCACATGCGATATTTAATTCTCGGAACTTGGTGAAAAATATCGAGATTGTTGGGTGGCATGACCACATTGATCGACTGTGGCCGGTGATGCTGGGTGTAGCTTATAAGTGGGAGATAACACTCCCTCACTACCTCAGAGGCTAATTAATTAGATTTGAGCAGGCTGGTAACTCCTATAAATTTGATTCATGTTTGCTCTTATATATATCCTATATAAATTAAAACTTCTTACAAATTAGAACAAAAAAAAAGGGATTGACTATGCATATCTGACTGATAGGCCTGGTGTTAACTATTGGGATGAATTACTATTGGGATAAATTAATTAATGTAATGGAAGGAACTAAGCAAAGCTATTTGGACTTTCTATAACTAATAGAGCAGTCTAGTATTCTTATCCTAGAATAATTCTATTGTTTAACATTTATTGTATTCTATTAGTTTTTTTAAGGGTATTCTTATAAGTTGACAATCCATAATTTATTTATTAAAAAAAAGCAGGTTTATACATGTTGGTTGAGTTGTCAAATCTATGAACTTTTCGAAGATTCGTAGAATAAAAAAAATCGTTTTCAATATGCAGCGCTAGATATGCCCAAAAATTCGGAATCCGAAAAACTATCTGATCTAGAAAAAAATTGATTTGAAAAAGTCTGTTCCGGGGGATCTGACCCGTGAACCTGAATGGATCACATAATTTTCACAAAAATCCTAATTTAGGTCCGGCTCGAAAAAAATCCGGATTTGGACCCGATTCGGATAAAAATCCGGTATGATCGGGATTAAACCCGGTCCGGCCAGATTTTAGTCTGATTTTTCCCGGATTTTATTTGGATATTTCAAAAAAAATCGGTTAAAATATCAAATATATTTAAATTTTATCTATCTTCATAAAAATGTTGAATTAAACATATAATAAAAGCATACATATTGCAAGAAATATTAAAAACACTTTCTATAAATAATTATTTTTATTAATAAAATTAAAAAATCTTAATATTTAAATATTAAAAAAAATCCAGTATGGCCCAGCCTGAGCCGCAGGCTTAAAACGGGCCAATTATTTTTCTTCAAAATCCGGTCCAGTCCGACACAATCCAATTCAAAAAGATTCAGATTTTTTATATTTTGATTCGAATCCCAAGCATGATCGATAAGGTTTTAATTGTAATCCCCATATCTTTTTATTAGTTCATTTTTTACTTTTCACACGTATAAAGAATATGTTTTTTTTATTTTTATCTATAATTATTTTATTATTTAATATGTATTTGAAGAATAATTACTGTTGTTGAAATTGGCAATCTAAAGGTTAATATTATAATTTATTACGGAAGTTTGTATCGAATAAATAATATGGGACAACTTTCTTTCAAAGTGAACTATTAAAAAAGAATTTAGCAACAAACTATTAAAAAGAAATTAAAAGAATAATAAGTTATATATATAGGCAAAAGTTATATGAAAAAACTTAATGAAGTAAACATATATGTCTTGAATTATATTTTACTTATAATATGTTATAGAATCTAATGCAATATACATACATATATACATATATATATATTCTCCAATTAATATTTCACTTAAGGTTTTCAATAGAACAAAACTCATTTCAAAATAGTTGTCTTTTTAATTTTTTATATACATATTTTAAGATATATAAAAAAGATAGTTATATATATTACTTGATAAATAAAAAAAATATTTCAATATTAAAATTTTATAAAAATATAAATTAAAAAAATTAATTATGATACTATATATATTTTCTAATATACATTAAAATACGTGTAAAAAATTAAATATTCCAAAGGGAAGGA
The DNA here is from genome assembly GCA_028671895.1 of Oenanthe sinensis. NCBI lineage: Eukaryota > Viridiplantae > Streptophyta > Magnoliopsida > Apiales > Apiaceae > Oenanthe > Oenanthe sinensis. Next base: position 21,750,051 of record CM053801.1, read on the forward strand.
GTACAAACCCATATTCAAGGAATTCCAGGATGCTCATGTTGTTCTGGCAAAACAGGTACCGGATCCGAAAAATTGAATCGAAATACATGGAACTAAGATCCGATTTTATATCAGAATTATACAATCCGATAATGATCCGAAAACTGATTTAACCTGAACCGGAAATTATCCAAATCGAAAAATTAACCAAAAATAATATGAAATACTAGATCTGATAACGACTTAGGAACCGATTAAAACGAAATAGAAAATCATATAAATCGAATATGACTCGAAGTACGAGATCAAATTCGATATAAATATAAATTACAACGAATTAGAAAATAAATTAATTGAATTTTAATGCAACATTCATATTTGAATGGGTCATAACATATAGTTTATATATTAACCCATTGTTTATTTACTAAATTAATATATTCTTACCTAAAATTCATATTTAAAATAATTTTATATCAAAAAATTAAAATGGTTATACAATCAAAGTTTTAAAACTTATATTGTTTTATATTACAACTGATATATTTAATAATAAAATAATTTTTTAAAATCTAATAAATTAAAAAACACAAAGAGAAAGATAATGAATAACGTATTATTTCGATAAACTTACTTAACAATTTATATTTTTAGTTTTTTGCTAAATTGTTTTAGTTTTAATATAATTAAAAACTAATTCAGAATTAATTTATACTAAATTTTCTGATTCGAAATAATAAAAATTTGAAATGATATAAACCAAACTTAATCCGAACCGTACTTAATTCGATCTTAATCCGAAATTTATCAAATTTTAATCTGTACTAGATCCGATTCAATCCGATCTAAAAATTGAAAATTGATCTGATCTGAATGGAACCGATCCGATTATCTAAATTATCATGTCTAGGCACATGTATGCTGTATAAAATATTTTTTAACATATTATTTTTTAATTATCATATCAATTGTTGAACGGTCTAAATTTAAAATTAAAAAAAGGACTCAAGTAATCGCTTATTAATCAAAACTTGTCTACCAAGTCTCAGATTAATAATTAACGTTCGATGGGATCCTAAATCATAAACACACACCCAGAATGAATAACCCGAGAGAGGTGATTTTCTAGTGATTCTCGTTGATTGAAGGCGATTCTTGCTGATTGAAGTGGATTCATCCAATTTCCATCAATTATTAGATTGAAATGTGCGTTTATTTTATAATTTTAGTTGTATGTATGTATAACTGTTATAGATGAAAATCGAGGGTGTATTAATTACGTATTAATTACTAATGTTGATGAGTTTCGAGTTTTAATGAATGCGCATGTGTTTCATGATTTAAGTATGTCCTCACAACATGCTTACATATCTCAGTTATGTATTGAGAATCAGTTATGTATTAATACGTATCTCATGCTTACGTATGAGTGATACGACCATTTATATAGATGCTGAGACCCTAGAATTATAGAATTAGATTACTGTTAGAAGGCTTAGTGGGCAATTCTGCTCCATGAGTATTCTAGAATGTTCCTTGCAAGAATTGTATTCCATTCAGAATTCTAAGTGCGGAGGCTCCATCCAGGACATGTTGCCTTCTATTAAAGTCTTATTTTTGGCTGATAATATCTTCTTATTTATTAATTACAATATTAATAAATAAACAAGATATCTTGGGCCTCTATAGCGAGCTTTGAGATATTAGTTCATAATTGTGTTTTATTCAGCTCAATAAGGTAGGTAACATGGTCCAACCCTAGATGGGCTTTGACTGTTTCCTACACAAGCCTTATGAATCCATTTAATTGGGCCAACATTATGGACTATCATCGATTTCCCTTGGTTCTAATTTAGGACCAAGTTATGGTGCATTTAAGGTAGCATTAATGATATTTCTTGGGTTATTTTTACGTCATATCAATAACCATTATATCATGTACTGCAGCTTTGATTTTATAGCATGTGTCATCTTATGTATGATGTTTTTTATGATTAAAGTTGTAATGGATTAATAACTGTGTACTTTTGTGAATTTTTTGATAAAATTAGGGTTTTCAATTCGAAAATAGGATAAAATAAGGGTTTGTGATTCGAAATTAGGATAAAATTAGAGTTTGCAATTTAAAACTATGACATAAAAAAATTATTTTGTGATATTTTGCAAATTCAAAATTATTTAAAATGAAATTAGAAATTTAATTTCCCAATTTTAGTAATTCGAAAATATTGAAATTAATTTTTTTTATGAAAGTATGATTCTGCTATGATATAATGTTATACCAGTTTAACTACTTGAGAATTTGCATTAAACAACTGTAATAATTATAATCAAATGTGAAGAGGTGGTTTTCAGTTTGCCAATTTTAATTTATTTTTTTTATCTGATTTTGAATCATAAATTGATACATGATGAATTTTCTTTTATTTCAGCAATGAATGATATGCACGATCTAGATGATATATTCATGTTAGTTAGTATGTTTGAGATGGAGTTGGTTGACAGGAGATGGAGACGTATTGTGGTAATCATTAGATAAGGGATTGAAAAGTTAGAAGACTACATACGGAATTGTTGCATATGGTTGGATTTGGTGAATTTGTCAATCCTCATGTTGTGTTGCAGATTGATGATAGTGTTGGTCCCAGATATTGTAGAAGGGGGGTTGAATACAATATCTGAAAATTAATCGCGGAATAATTTGGATTAAAAATATTATTTTAATTACTCATGAAATATTAATTAGAATGAAATACTGTTCAAGTGAAAGATATAATTTTAACTTGATTAGTATTATAAAATTAATATTTAGAAAACTGTTATATAATTGATAAAAAGTCTAGAACGAATTCGACATGAAGTGTTCGTGTTTAATCAATTATATTCAAACTCAGCACAGAAATCTGTGAATATTACAATGCAGACAAATTACTGAATTTGAACTGATTTTTCTAACTATTAACAAGTTGAACCGCTGAAAAATGAAGAGCTGATCTCATATTTATAGAGATTTGAAAAAGGCTGCTATGACCTTTTTCAGTATGACTTAATTTCAAGAAAATAAGTCTGTATGACTTATTTTAACCCTTGTATGACATTTAAAAACTGGGTATGACTTCTGAATGGTCGGTATGACTTACTGAATCTCGGTATGACTTATTTAAAGTCATATTCAGATTTTATCTAATTAAAATAAATCGGTATGACTTATTTTAATTAAACAAAATAGGTTCAGTATGACCTTTTGAGCACAGAAAACTCGGTATGACTTATCCTGGTATGACTTTAGGTCGGCAGAAGCTCGGTATGACTTATTTTAATTAATAAAAAAATCGGTATGACTTTTTAATTAAATAAAATCAGCATGACCTTTTAAACTTCAACTCCAGCATGACCTTTTCTTCATTTTGCTCGGTATGACTTTTGGAATAAGCTCGGTATGACTTTTGGAATCAACTGCCAATTCAATTCTCGGTATGACATTTGAATCAATTCTCTCGGTATGACTTATCCACTGAGCTCGGTATGACTTATCAGTCGGCTGTTCCGGTATGACTTTTCTTTAACAGCTTCGGTATGACTTTTATTAATATAATTCGGTATGACTTATTAATAAACAGTCGGTATGACTTATTTATTAGTCATTTGAATTATATTAAAAGTCATATTAAGTCATATCTTTTATAATAAATTAATTCTACTTAAATTAATTAGTTAATTTATAAATTAAATTAAATTCAACTTGAATTAATTTAATTAGATAAATTAAATAATCAATTAACATTTGATAGTAGAATTAAAATACTATTTCGTCTTGTATTACCGTGCTATCAGTCTTGAAGTCTTCCAGTCTTCGTTGTCTCTTTTGTCATAAAACCACTTGAGCTAGATGATGAATATTTATTATTTTAGTTGACACACAAATGTACTGTCTGGTTCATTTATGTCATACTATAATAAATATTCTTCATCTTTAACATTAAGCTGTGGTCTTCTGTTCTTCTTCTACTTCACTGTCTTCATTCTTCTTCTGGAATCTTCTGTAGTAGCCACTTAGAATCTTCTGAACAACTGCTTCTCTATTTTTCTCCGACGCTTGAACATATAAATGAACTTCTTCCGGTGTAGAGTAGCAACTTCATTATAATTCTTCTGACAAGTTGATTCTTTGTGTCTAGTTGACATTCTTCGATTTGATTCCATCCTCAGAATTTATTACTTACTTTAATTTCTTACATGAGTTGAGTTGTCATCTACTAATTACAAATAGGCCTTGACATATGCCTTTCAATCTCCCCCTATTTGTTGTTAAACATTTAACACACAAATTCCTAGAGGATAACTCAACTAACAACTAAGAAACTAATATGACATTTAAGAACTGTAAGTAAATAAATTGTTCTCTGGATCATATAATACATTTCCAGATTTCTTTGAGTAACTGAAATGAAAGATGTTTGTTCCTCTAGCACTGAACATATTATACATGTAGTATTATCTTCATTTCTCAGACTCATCACTACTCCCCCTTAGGATGTCAGAGATGATGTCTGTTCTCTTCTTACCACTTCTCCTCTATTTCTCCAACTCCTGTCTTCCCTTCTCTTCCAAGGTGAATTCAATTTCCCCTTACTTGAATTATCCAACCATTTTAATAGAGGTAACAAACATGGCATACATACAGCATTAAACCATCGCAGATATAAAAAATGCAAACTATGACATGTTATGCATTTTAGAAAATCCGGTTAATCATATTTACAAGAATCTTCTAAAATCAAATGGAATAGAATCCAAGCATGTTGTTATATACCCCTTTTTCTTGTTCAACAATTGAGTAATCCTCTTCTGGCAAAAGCCTTTGTTTACTTCTCCCCTTTTGATCTACTCCCCCTTAGTTGAACACTTTAACATTTTGGAGTAATCCTCTTAATAATTCTCCCCCTTAGTTGAGTAATCCTCTTAATAATTCTCCCCCAATTGTAGATAGGTAACAATTGTTGGTCCTTTTCTGAAGAAATTTCCACCTTGGTTAAGTAACATTTGAAATCTGTAACAGGGAATGGGGAAAGGGATTCGGTAAGTGTGCTAGTGTGTGATTTTACTTTGTGTTCCTCACAAGTGTTTCGCTCATATACTCTCTAAGTGTTTCACTCATAGAATATATATTTTCACTCTTCCTTACTTGTGTTTCACTCTTTTCTCACATCACTATATCTCTCTCAGTACGGATGACTCAGCCTTTTGTACCTGCAAGAAAGATCACCATAGCCCCTTCAAGAGAGGTCACTGGTGGTGCAATGGAGTTTCGTAAATCCCCGTCCTCAATTGAATCTATAAAAACATTTTGACTTTGAAAAACTGAATTGCTTCAGAAATAGATTCAGTGAGTTGCTGATCATCTTAGATGATCTATTCCATTAGGAATCCAGATATGTTCCATCTGGGGAGGGAGACAAGGATCTATAATGTAGCAAATGATCCAAGTTTCCTCCTGACGCCTGTGAAGGCATGTTGATTCAGTCAGAATCATCAATCATTCTTCCTTCCTTGATATGGAAGTTTAGAAAAATTGCTACCGTCAATTCATCCTTCCTGTGACATTTCAATTGTTCTTTCTTGGTCCATTTTGGTCCCAAGTAAGTTCTTAAATTGTTGGTCCAAAATGCCAATTGAGTTGGTCCATTGATCGAGAAGTCATCAACTGATATTTATCAATCGAGAACTCAAGTCATCAACTGATATTTATCAATCGAGAACTCAAGTCATCAACTGATATTTATCAATCGAGAACTCAAGTCATCAACTGATATTTATCAATCGAGAACTCAAGTCATCAACTGATATTTACTCATCAACGGATACCAATAGTTGTCCATTGTTGGTCCTAAAAATAAGACAATATTTGTGGTTTCTTGAAAAATGTCAGATGAAATTAACTCTTTGCTGATAGCCTTGGCTGACAGACTGAATTCAATAGACTCACTCTATTGAGAGAATGAACCTAGTAACAGTTTTGCCTTTTCCAAGTCTGTATCCTTTTGAGAGAACACAGATGAGCTAACAGTTGTCTCAGTTTATATATATGAAACACCTTTCTGGAGACAGAGCTGTTGGTTCACTCACATCACCAACCTTATCAAATGCAATCAAGGCATTGACTCCCTCATTTTGAACAAATAGGTATTCTGTTTAATGGTTAGAGAGACGGATGTGATTGTGTTTGTGTGTTTGGTTCTATGATCTTGGTTAGAGATTGATGCCAATGATTAGGATCTCACTATCAGAAATAATTGGATGATCAAGCTCATAGATCTTTCCTATTTCTCAAAAGAGACGTGAAATAATCAGCTTATATTTATGTATAAACAAAAATATAGAAACATAAATAAAAATAAGGATGCCAATGTTGAAAAACAACTAAAACTATACATACTTATATATACCAATTGTTGATACCAATTGAAAAAAATAAACAATATATACTAAGCGTTGGAAAACAAACATAATATAAAATATATTTACAGTAAAGATGCCAATGAAATAACAACTGTACAAAATAAGGAAAATCTTTTTTAGTTTTCTTTTTCAATTTGTTTGTTTGTTTTTGATAATTTTTTAAGGAATATATACAGTGTATTTACAGTGCTTCAAAATAAATATGCAATTTAAAACAACATGCAATAATTAGTTCATGTTTAACATCCCTAACTCACTAACCAACTTAGAGAAAGTGGATTCATCAAGTGGTTTCGTGAAGATGTCGGCAATTTGATCTTCTGTGGGTACAAAATGTAACACCACAGTTCCGTTCATGACATGCTCTCGGATGAAATGATACCTTATGTCTATGTGCTTGGTTCTTGAATGTTGTACAGGATTATTGGAAATAGCTATGGCACTTGTGTTGTCGCAAATTATTGGAATTTTAGATAGCGCAAGTCCATAATCATTCAGCCGATTCCTTATCCACAAGATTTGTGCACAACAACTACCTGCCGCAATATATTCTGCTTCGGCTGTCGAGGTAGATACTGAGTGCTGTTTCTTGCTGTACCAGGAAATCAACCGTCGTCCTAGAAACTGACAACTTCTAGATGTACTTTTCCTGTCCATCCTGCATCCTGCATAATCTGAATCTGTATAGCCTATTAGTTCAAAACCTGTACCTTTAGGGTACTAAATTCCAAGATTCGGTGTACCCTTCAGATATCTAAAAATTCTTTTAACAGCTATAAGATGAGATTCTCTAGGGTCAGTTTGAAACCTTGCACATAAGCATGTTGCAAACTGTTAGGTCCTGGAGATCGTAGAGGGGGGTGAATACGATTCCCAAATAAAAATCTGACTTTTATTTATTTTTGGGACAACATAAAAATTACTTTGGTTCAAACCCAGGTACTGTTCATCATCTTCTTCAACCTCAAGAACACCATTAAAATAAACAAGATAATGAACGGTAAATCATCCAAAACACACAACACAACAAGATCCAAGAATATAACTTTATATTCATTGAAGTGGGGTAGATGCTACAAACAAGTTCAAGAACATAAGCTCAAGAACACAACAAAGAAATGATTTTTAGCTCCTCTAAAAATATTACAAATTCTAGATCTAGGAGACAAAAATCAAACCTATCTTCTAAACAAGATTTAGCAATGTTTACAATAGAAGAATAGATGAGTGGTGAAACAAAGAAATTCATGGCCCCATAATATTCAAGATATGGAGTATGGCCATGGGGGAGAGAGAAAATAATTTTCTCTCTCTCTCCCCATTTTTTTTTAACCGAATACGCTCTCTTCAAATGATGACTTGGGTTTCTTCTTTATATATTGAAAAAAAAGTGTTACTTTGTTTTTCCACCTTTTACTTTTGTCCACTCAAATCATATCTTCAAAGTCATGTGCCAAGCATGCCTTTGGAAATATTTAATATAAAAGTAATATTTAAATAAATATATATAATATAAATAAAGAGTGTCTTTATTTATAAAATATATAAATAATTAAATAAATACTTTATTTAACTAAATTAAATATTTCCATTCCACTCTTCAATTTGTGTAGACTTCCTTATCCAAATACTTGGCCCCGTATACGTGACTCCACCACGTCCAAGTATTTGGCCTTCTAATCTGTGAAGCTTTAGTAAGATCCAATCAGGTTGTGCCGTCTGTCCCTTATCCATTAGGCTGACATTTCTCCAACACTGATTTATCACCTTTGTTGATCCTCCACTTGACTCAAGAAAACCAACAACTTTAGAATGATTAAAATCATATTAACCGACGAGAGCTTGCCTCCAATGTCCTGACACTTGATGCAACGGTCTGGTTCATAAGTGACTAGTCTTGATAGGGGCTCTTGATTCCGAACATGATTCCACATTCTTCTTTGCAAACCTTACTTGTTGCTTCGATTGTAATGCACTAAAATCTTCATAGACTAAGACAATCTTCTGTAGCTTCCACATCCTTGAATAGATGTCAACATCTTTTATTCTCCACTGAGGCCTGAACATGTTAATGAACTTCTTCCAGTGGGCTTCAAGTCTGTAGATGATCCTTTGATACTTTGTCTTAATTGAACTCTGTGATCCAAGATTTCTGTGCACCTGCATATTATTACATGTCCTATTCTATTGTTGAGTTATCATCAACCATTACATAGAGATTACATTTAGCATTTCTAGTACACATGAAAGTGCAGTGAGTTACTTCCCTTCACTCCTATCTCCCCTTTCAATCTCCCCCTATTTGGTTGATATGGAATAGCAATCAAATACTATTTCCCTTTACAATCTCCCACCAAAGCAATTAAATGAAATTAACTACTAGAGGATAACTCAACTAACATACAAGAAACAATTAAAGTCCTGGACATGAAAATAATATACAAAAGGTTCTGGAAAGATATGATCAGTTAAATCCAGATTTCCTGAGTTGCTGAAAATGAATGATGAATTTCTGAATTTCATTTTCCTTTAGCTTCCTCCACTTCAATGTTCTTCAAAGATGGGGTTCTTTCAATAAAGAAACAAATCATTAGTAAAGACTTCTGAACAATCATTCTTGTTTATCTTGCAATTCGAACTAGAACATACAGCTCTCTATGTTCCCCATAAGAGGTCAACTCATTCTCCCCTTACGGTTGTTCTCTCTTGGAATGAAAGTCACTTCCTCTTTTTCTTCAGGATGTTCTATTTCCAGGAAACATATTTTTCTTTCTTCCCTGCACTGCTCCACTGACTTCATCTATCACTGAAACAAGAAATAGAACACACTTGGACACTTCTCAGATGCCCCTTGAAAATCTCCTTCACATTCTTCTTTACCCAGAAAACTTCTACTTAGCAAAAACTCCCCCTGAGTTGATACTCTTCAAAGAAATCTTCATTTTCATTCATTGATCGTGCTAGAAAGAATTCTTCTGCCGAACCTCTCCTAAGAATGTTTCAAGGACAGATCTTCAAATAAATAGAGCAAAATCCCTTAGATATCTTTTCAGAATAAGATATAGCATTGCAAACCAAGATGTTAAGATTCTCCATAACTTCTTCCCTTAGTACGACAAGTAACTTCTTCCCAATTGACAAAAAGTAACTTCTCCACTTCAGACGAAAAATCAGTTAAATCTACAACACCTTTAGGGATTAGGCTCCAACCAATTACTAAGAAACTCCCCCTTAGTAATTTCTCCATTGCATCACTAAGGTTTCAATTTTATCTAATTCTCCCCCTTAGTTCATGCAAGCTCCAATCCACCCTTGTGTCTTTAGATATCCTCTAAGTAACCTCCACAAGATAGGATTGACAGATCTCATTTCTTGTATCACCAAGAGATCTCGTTTCTTGTATCACCAAATTCTCCCCCTTAGTTGAGAATATCCTTTAAAACAATAAAAGTATCATCTACATCCAATCGAATAAGAAACTCTCCTCCAATCGAACATAAAATCCCCCTTAGGTCTAAAAATTAATGTCTCCCCCTTTGAGATTGAGAACAACATGAATTAATAGACCCAAAGGTAATAGTTTGGACATTCCCACTAAGCTTCAGCTAGACTCTTCTTTAGCTTGTCTTCCAGAAAAGAATCTCTTCAACATTTCAGAGCTGGAAAATTCAGTAACAGGATTCAAGCATAGTAGCAAGGTTAGTGTTTGGTCTATGGTTTCCTCACTTCTACTACGTTCTGTTGGTGTTTACACTTTCAAGCGTAAGTGTTCCACTCATTTCTCTCCCTATTTCTCTCACTCAAGTGTATCACTCCCTCACTTCACTCAAGTGTTTCTCTCCCTTACTTGCACTCATTCTATTTATAGCAATTTGTACCTGCAAGTAAATCCATGCTAGTCTCACCAAGATATTATGGATCGTTGACTGTAGCATGTTGTCGATCACTAAAGATCTAGGTTCTGAGATGGAATCTCAGACAGAGTTTCAGTTAGGTCATCACCCAACTCACCATGAGCAAATCCATGCACACGTGGCTCGTTGTTGGGGAATAACCCTTCTGAAATTGGAATCTCCTCCATTCCAGGAGTGACTGAAATCCCAACACCCCGATCCTCAAAAGACTCATCAAATTGGTAAACCAACTGAATCATAGTCTACGAGTTGTTGCTCAGCTACTTTCAGCATCAACAATCTCCCCATATGCAAATCCATGTACTGGATCGTTGAATGTGGTATGCGTACTAGCAGCTATCTAAGCATCAACCGACTCCCCATATGCAAATCCATGCACTGGATCGTTGACGGTGATATGCCTTTAAGTTTTGAGCGATCCATGTATTCCAGAATTTGAATTCCTGGGAGAGTAGACGTGTACAAACATCTCTCTCAATCACCTGTGAAGATGAATTAACTCACTATTTTCAGTCATGGAAAACTGTTAGTGATTGCCTCTCAACATCAACAGATTGCTCTGCGGATGTGAAATCCCGTTAGGGAACTAGGACTGTTCCTCCTAGGAAGGTTGACAAGGATTCTAATATATGGCAAGAAATCCAAGTTTCCCTCAAACGCCTGTGAAGGTGGCTCAACAACTTCATTCACCATGAATGGTAAACACAGAAGTTTAGGGTTTTACCTATACCTCACAATGTGCACTTCTTGCAATGTGTCCTCACAATTATTAGTCCCAAGAGAGGCTAGAGAACTGTTAGGTCCTATAACATCCCTTAGAAGCAAAAACTTTAGGATTACCATCAGCGTGAATGCTTTTGGTGTGCTTGACTCATTACAAGGTGCTCTGGCTGACGAGCGAATTTTCAATGAAATCACCCTGTTGAGAGAGTTCATTCAGAAACGGTTGAATTGCCTTTTCAGCTCTGCATCCTTTTGAGAGAATACAGATGAGCTACAGTTACCTCAATTTGTATACTTCTTTTCTTCTCTGGAGGTAGAGCTGTGGGTGCACTTCCGACACATCCTTATTTGCTGCATCAAGTGCAGTTTCTCCCTTAACAACCGCTAATCTATATAAGTTCCTTATATCACCAAGGGTTGAAAGTTTGAATTAGAATGATAGTGTTTGGTACTAAGGCCTTGGTTAGAAATTGATGGATTATTCAACTTCTAGACCTTCCCCTATAGCCACTTAGGCCAAGCCATTACGGCTAAATAGATAGAGTTGATTAGAGCTATATAAAATTTGGTAGAGTATGATTAAACTTATTCTCTATTCCTTCTCAGAAATATAGCATCAGAGCAATGTGTCCTCAAGAAACAATGCACCAAAGCTAAAATGTGGGAATTAATAAAGAATAGGTAAAAGAATATTAAGCCAAATTTCATAAACTCACAATTCTGAAAAGAAAGTTTAACAAATTAACAAAAGTGTTCTTTTGAATTTCTCTTAGACAAATATCCAATTGAAATTCAACTCTTTTAACAAAAACATTTTGATTAATAACTCAAATCTATTTCATCTTGCTCACTGTATGTTTTTAGAAATTGTTTTGCAATTCATTCTTATCGGATATTATCTCCAACTTAAAACATAAATCATTTTTTTAAAAAAATCGAATGAATGCTTTAGTCATACAGTCCAAGGCACTAATCCCAAAGCAAACAACCATTGTTTTAATACTACAGGTCAATGTGAAACAGACATCAACAAGAGTTTTGAAAAACGTTTTACCAATGGTTGATACTTTAAGATCAAAACAATTTACTCAAATAAAATAGCCTGATACCATGCAACTTAAGTTACAAGTTATCAAGTAACTTTATTTAAACAAATCGTGGAGAGAAAACAGTTTTCATTACAAAACATTTAGAGAGAGAGGATATATGATTTTGAAATAGAAAGATAATCCTCAAGAAATGTTCTCTTTCAAAGGAAAAAAACTTTTAGTGGCTTTTCATTCTCTGGCAAATTAATGCATGTTTAGATAAAACATTTTTCACAAGAAATAGACAAGAAATTTCTTTATGCATTCAAGTTCTAAAGAATGAAAAACATATGTTAATACTAATGAATTATCAAAGATATGAATGACAAGACATTCAAAAGTACTAACATCATTCAATCATTTTGTAATAAAACGCATCTTACTACAAAACAATTAAGCACATAAGATACTTACATTATGCTAGACAATTACCATTTGTCGCTTGAAACAAACACATATTGCAATATAGATCATGGTAATTCTAAAGCATAAAAATAAGCATCCGCTAAACACTGAACACACATTGACCGAATGACAGCATTTAACTTCTTACACTACATCTCAACAATTATCACATGAGCATATTGAAAATACTCATGACAATCAGAATGTATGTAAGCTCGAGGTACTAGTTGCATCAGAGATCAAATACCTTTAAATATTAATACTAAAATTTATGATCTTTGACAACCCCTCGCGATGTAGTAAATTACTTTCAATATCAGTGTTTTTGAAATAATCTTTTTGTCACTTAGTGCAGAAATTCTAAGTGACATCACTAATATCAAAAGAATGACAACTAATATTAATGGATTTTGCAAAAGACATGAATTACAGCACTTAAACTACATATTAAGTGGTTCCATTAATATTAGCATTAAACAATTAGAAGTAAAGAAAATTACGACTAACTATCATTAACTGATATAAGTCAATAACTTTAAATACAACTAATTAAAGCATACAAATACTTATGCTGAACCATTTGATACATATAGCATGAATAACTTATGACAGCACAAAGTACGAGGTCCTGGATATAACTTGACTGTACAAAGAGATGCTACAATGTTAGGTCCCTAGGTCATGTTAGGTCCCGGAAGGTCCTAATTAATCTCATAGAGGTAATATTGGATCCCGGGTGATCACAAGCCAAACATTAACTAGTTCCTAAAGATAGTAGACATCTAAATAGCATGAACACTCTCTATAAACATTATGTTTAAATAAATTAATATTAGACTAGAGTGACATACCTTAGTCAATAGAGCTTTTACTGGTGTATGATCGTTAAATGAACAATTACTCCTCTTTGCCCTAGAGATCGAACGTTTACTCCTTTCGAGATTGAACGTTTACTCCTTTTGGACAGGAATAACTTTTCAGCTACCAGTTAACATTGTTCCTCGAAACAATACCACGCTCATCCAGATGGAAACTGCATTACCTTCAACACCCAAATATTTCCTTGTAGATATTGGTCTTGGCAGCAACTTCACTAAACTCAGCACTCTAGAAACCAGTAGTCTTGACACTAGCAGAGTAGAACCTTAAAAAAAACTCTGAACTACCTTTCAGCTTCTGTATCAATACCAAGTCTTCATGTGGATTGATTCCTTGCGCTAAGTGTATCTGCCTCTAGTTTAATTGAGTTAGTTCCTTGATTCGAACCCTCCTCAAACTTGATTAGTTAGTGCATCTTCAGTCTTCATTGAATTCACTCAGAAAAACCAATGAAATACACTTATACATGCACGACCAATCACTACTCTACTACCCAGATTCATCAAGAACTGACTCTAGGAAATGTTGTTACACAAAACCCTTTGTCATGACAGATGTGTCCTTAATGTTTCCTTAGATATTCAGTGGGTAGAGTAGTCTTCTTCAATTATGATTGAGATCATCTTGCATTATCTTTAAATTATTAATTTCCTTTCTAATATGCAATCACTCAGTCTGGATCACTCAGTGCTCCTAAGAATCTCAACTCTTACTCAATGAGCACTGCTAGCCTTTGAACATCAAACACGACTAGTTGATCCAACTTACTGATGCTCCCCCTGTGATGCTACTTGCAGCTTTTATTCATCTGGTGTCATCTGATCTTGAGCCCTAAACAGGATGTCAACCTTTAGAAATTCAGAGCTAAAATCAAACGAATGCTAGGGAGCTTGATGATGATGTTCACTGCATCTAGATCATCTTAAATCAATCACAGACTCTGTGTAAGCTCTTAACTCCAAATAAGATAGCCCTTCATCACACCATGTGACTTCAGGCATGATTAATCTTACTTGATGTCTTCTCTTTACATTTGCTGATTAGACTTGCTGTGTCAACTGATTCAGCCGTAGTGAATAGGAAACCTTAAGTCTATCCATTATCCTTGTAATTCCACTCAAGGTCTGGATTTCCCTATCAACTCCTCCATTTGGTCATGAAGTCTGGAAACTGAACTTTACTCTAGAATACTCCTTTCAGTGCAGACGTAACATAGAACTTCGTTCGTCAACAAATTCCATTACCTGCCCTCAAAGTGTTCTTACAGCAATCTGCCTAATCCTTTGAATGTGATTAATCACTGAGATGCTTCATCTATCGAATGCATGAACAAACACCAAAACTAAACAGGGTAGCCTCTGACTTGACTTCCCTTCAACTGACATACTTCACTAATGTCCTTCTTAAAAGAATTTCATTAGAAGTAGTCCTTTCTCACCAACTTCATCTTTACCGTCGAATCCGTTATCTTGGTAAACCAAGTATTAGTTGATAAACCAAGAGTGAGAGCATCACTTGTTGTTGCAGCTAACTCCATTCTGATAAACTTTAATGAATAGTTGACTTCATCATAAGCATTACATTTCGTGTCAGCAACAACTTCACTTCCAGTAGAGTGAGCTTCTATTTCTCTTGACCCCGATCTATATTGTTCATCCTCGAACTGATATTAGGAAACCCTTCGCAAAGAATTCCCTAGGTCTTCCTTAATATGTGCTTCAGATCATTCAAGAAAAATAGGTAACCTTGCTTAACCATTTGAATACCAAAGCAAAAGTAGTTACATGCCTCGAACATGAAAATGTCAGAGATATATAACTTGTACATGTTGAAAGATACTCTGCATTCACAAATGATTAAGACATGTGGTCCTCAATTTGATTGAGTCCAAGGGTTAGAGATATTTCTAAAAATAGTTAACAACAAAGCATTCAAGTTCAACATGCTCATTCTTATCTGACTGATCACTCCTCATCTATATCAGCCTCAACAAGTAGTCTTGGCTATGAGCTCAGTGATCCCAACCTAACTTAAGGTGGACTAGCAGTCTATAAGAATCATGTCGTACATATATGTAGTCATAGAAGAATCAATCACTCAGATTCCTAATTCTTCTAATTCACCTTTGTTGTTCACTTTAACATTATACTATCTCTAATTACCTGAGTCAGTTTAAATTTAAAATTTTAATTCATGGTTTATTATACTGACCTCTAGGCAATTCCCAAATTAGAAACAAACTCATCTTAACAAGCACATGATCAAATATAACATTTAATACAACCATGCGAGTATAAACAGATTATAGACAATGTAAACATCAAGGCACTTAGCATGTAGCAAATACTCTTTCCGGTAAATGTACCCCTACAAATACCTAAGACTCTATATGCTAACATGATCAATTATCGTAAAGCAAGCATTAAATCACACAAGATCTAATCATGAAGTCAAATACTGATAAACAAGCAACACTAACAAACTAGCATAAGTTATCTAATTTATATAGAAATCAAGGTGAGACATGCATTACATCAAACTTATAATATAATGCAGTTCAGCACTTAATACTCTATAATTAAATCAAACAAGTATAAACTAGTTAGAAAGTATACCTGTGCGATGCTTAACATTCCATCTCGAGTGATAATCAATTGATCCAAATCAATTTCCATTCTACTGACACTCATGGAAGTATCCTTGCATTTGACCTCAATAACCAATGATGTTCCTGCTTCAACCCAAACTGATACCTGATTGTTCTGCTTAAAGACCCCAACATAGAATGTCTCATGTTCTGCTTGAAAAGATCATTCTTCTTTGAATGTGTAGCAATAACCCCTTGATTATCATATGTCAGTGATAATCAAACCTTGTGTATTTCTGCCACTGATGTCCTTTAACCAAATCTTCAATTGTTGTTTTGGTTCTTTGACCGATAAACTGAATTCCTTTTCAAAATCCCAAATTCTTCATATATTGATTCGAAAACCACTGATCGAAGACTCTTCCCTAAATGAACTAATCCCCTTTCAATAACCAAATGATCCACTGAGTAGACCGATGTAGAAATACATCTCCAATGGTAAGATCAGGTCTCAACTCCATTAGAATGTTCTTCAGTCAGTTCGTTTGTCCTCAACGAACGAAGAATCAACTCCTGTTGTTTCGTTTAATAAAATATTTTGTTCAAACAGAAGTATTTAATTTTTTTTAGGAATTTAAATAATCAAAATAAATTGAAAATGCATTTTTGATAAATAATAATAAATTTCTCAATTTCAAATTATAAATAAAATAAAATTCGAAAAGAAAGTTTTGATATAGATATAACAAAATTTTCAAGGTATATTAAATAATCCCGAAAAAGAAATTATTTCAAATCAAAATTAATTTCCAAAGAATTTTATAGAATTTATAATCCAAAACAGTTTCAATTATAATTAAAATAAAACAGATTGAAAATATAAGTTTGATATAAAAATAATAAATTTTCAAGTCATCTTAGATATTCTTGAAAATAAATTATTTCAACCAAAATGATTTTCCAAAAAGTTTTATGAGATTTATAATTAAAACTTCTATAAAAAATAAATTATTAAACCTCAAAAATAATTCTCAAAATACTTTTAAGAATATTAAACTCAAAAGAAATTAAATTAGATTTTAAGATTAATTTTAGTTTTTAAATTAATAAAATTCTTAACTAAGAATATTAAAAATATAAAATATTTGACTCTAAAATTTAAAAGAAAATAAAATATTTTCCAAGATATAAGATAAACTTGAAAAATAAATTATTTAAATTTAAAAATTATTTTCAAAATATTTTATATAATTAAATTCAAATTTAATTATTAAATTAATTATTAAACTAAAAACAATTTGAGAGAAAAACAATTTTTGTTTTAAATAAAAGTTAAACTATGTAGCCATGTGTCATGTTGAAACAGCCTTCTAAGAAAAAAAATTCTACATAGAAATGTTCTACTTAGGCTCTATGTAGAACATTAAGTAGAACTTCTGACTTAGAAAATATTTCTAACTCCAGAATTTCTACTTAGGTTCTATCTAGAACATTAAGTAGAATTTCTACATAGAAATGTTCTACTTAGGCTCTATGTAGAACATTAAGTAGAACTTCTACATAGAAATGTTCTACTTAGGCTCTATGTAGAACATTAAGTAGAACTTCTGACTTAGAAAATATTTCTAACTCCAGAATTTCTACTTAGGTTCTATCTAGAACATTAAGTAGAATTTCTACATAGAAATGTTCTACTTAGGCTCTATGTAGAACATTAAATAGAACTTCTGACTTAGAAAATATTTCTAACTCCAGAATTTCTACTTAGGTTCTATCTAGAACATTAAGTAGAATTTCTACATAGAAATGTTCTACCTGGCTCTATGTAGAACATTAAGTAGAACTTCTGACTTAGAAAATATTTCTAACTCCAGAATTTCTACTTAGGTTCTATCTAGAACATTAAGTAGAATTTCTACATAGAAATGTTCTACTTAGGCTCTATCTAGAACATTAAGTAGAATATTCGAGATAATGTTCGAGTTAGACACTATCTCGAACATCAAGTCGAATCTCTACATAGAAATGTTCTACTTGGCTATCTCGAACATCTAAGTAGAATTTCTACATAGAAATGTTCTACTTGGCTATCTAGAACATTTTGTACTTAGAAAAATTCCGGGCTTCAAAAAAATTCTGGATGCCCAGTGAACCAATTGTACCCTCTTTAATCTCAAAAATAAAAATAGATCCAATCGATTTGTATGTCAATCGAGTAGCTCTGATACCAATTGTTAGGTCCTGGAGATCGTAGAGGGGGGTGAATACGATTCCCAAATAAAAATCTGACTTTTATTTATTTTTGGGACAACATAAAAATTACTTTGGTTCAAACCCAGGTACTG
Organism: Oenanthe sinensis; assembly: GCA_028671895.1. Lineage (NCBI taxonomy): Eukaryota > Viridiplantae > Streptophyta > Magnoliopsida > Apiales > Apiaceae > Oenanthe > Oenanthe sinensis. The sequence continues at coordinate 21,768,430 of CM053801.1, forward strand.
TTCATCATCTTCTTCAACCTCAAGAACACCATTAAAATAAACAAGATAATGAACGGTAAATCATCCAAAACACACAACACAACAAGATCCAAGAATATAATTTTATATTCATTGAAGTGGGGTAGATGCTACAAACAAGTTCAAGAACATAAGCTCAAGAACACAACAAAGAAATGATTTTTAGCTCCTCTAAAAATATTACAAATTCTAGATCTAGGAGACAAAAATCAAACCTATCTTCTAAACAAGATTTAGCAATGTTTACAATAGAAGAATAGATGAGTGGTGAAACAAAGAAATTCATGGCCCCATAATATTCAAGATATGGAGTATGGCCATGGGGGAGAGAGAAAATAATTTTCTCTCTCTCTCCCCATTTCTTTTTCATCCGAATACGCTCTCTTCAAATGATGACTTGGGTTTCTTCTTTATATATTGAAAAAAAAGTGTTACTTTGTTTTTCCACCTTTTACTTTTGTCCACTCAAATCATATCTTCAAAGTCATGTGCCAAGCATGCCTTTGGAAATATTTAATATAAAAGTAATATTTAAATAAATATATATAATATAAATAAAGAGTGTCTTTATTTATAAAATATATAAATAATTAAATAAATACTTTATTTAACTAAATTAAATATTTCCATTCCACTCTTCAATTTGTGTAGACTTCCTTATCCAAATACTTGGCCCCGTATACGTGACTCCACCACGTCCAAGTATTTGGCCTTCTAATCTGTGAAGCTTTAGTAAGATCCAATCAGGTTGTGCCGTCTGTCCCTTATCCATTAGGCTGACATTTCTCCAACACTGATTTATCACCTTTGTTGATCCTCCACTTGACTCAAGAAAACCAACAACTTTAGAATGATTAAAATCATATTAACCGACGAGAGCTTGCCTCCAATGTCCTGACACTTGATGCAACGGTCTGGTTCATAAGTGACTAGTCTTGATAGGGGCTCTTGATTCCGAACATGATTCCACATTCTTCTTTGCAAACCTTACTTGTTGCTTCGATTGTAATGCACTAAAATCTTCATAGACTAAGACAATCTTCTGTAGCTTCCACATCCTTGAATAGATGTCAACATCTTTTATTCTCCACTGAGGCCTGAACATGTTAATGAACTTCTTCCAGTGGGCTTCAAGTCTGTAGATGATCCTTTGATACTTTGTCTTAATTGAACTCTGTGATCCAAGATTTCTGTGCACCTGCATATTATTACATGTCCTATTCTATTGTTGAGTTATCATCAACCATTACATAGAGATTACATTTAGCATTTCTAGTACACATGAAAGTGCAGTGAGTTACTTCCCTTCACTCCTATCTCCCCTTTCACAAACATTATATCGGGTCTACTAGCAGTTAGATATAATAATGAGCCTATCATACCTCTGTAGCTTGTGATGTCAACTTTCTTACCAGTTTCATCTTTGTCAAGCTTTGTGGCTGTTGGCATAGGGGTTTTTGCCGGTGAAGAATCTTCTAGATTGTATTTCCTTAGAAGATCCCTTACGTACTTTGATTGGCAAATAAAAATCCCATCTTCCATCTGCTTCACTTGCAATCCAAGGAAGAATGACAGCTCACCCATCATGCTCATTTCATACCTACTCTGCATTAACTTAGCAAATCTCTTGCACAAGTTTTCATTAGTAGAACCAAATATAATATCGTCAACATAAACTTGGACAAATATCATATCTTTATCATGTAATTTGTAAAAGAGAGTTTTATCTATGACACCTCTAGTAAAACCGTTTTCAAGTAAAAACTGAGAGAGAGTGTCATACCATGTCCTCGGTGCTTGCATGAGTCCATAGAGGGCTTTGAATAAGAAATACACAAAATCAGCAAACTCTGGATTTTCAAAGCCAGGGGGCTGTTCCACATATACTTCCTCTTCTAACTTTCCATTCAGAAATGCACTCTTCACATCCATTTGATAGACTTTAAAGTTGGAATGTGCTGCGAATGCCAGAAATATTCTGATGGCTTCAAGTCTTGCAACTGGTGCGTAGGTCTCATCATAATCAATTCCCTCTTCCTGGGAGTAACCCTTTGCCACCAGTCTGGCCTTGTTCCTTGTAACAATGCCATTACCGTCTAACTTGTTCCTGTATACCCATTTCGTGCCAATAACAGATCTATCTTTAGGCCTGGGTACCAGTGTCCATACTTCTTGCCTTTCGAACTGATTGAGTTCTTCTTGCATGGCAAGAACCCAATCTGGATCAGTTAGAGCATCTTCAATTTTCTTTGGCTCTTCTTGAGATAGAAAAACCGAAAATAAACATTCATTTGAAGTTGCACTTCTGGTTCTAACACCAACATCTGGATCACCTATGATCAATTCAAAGAGATGATCTTTGCTCCATTTCCTTTCCCTTGGTAGGTTTGATCTTAATGATTCGCCTCTATATTCATTGTGATGTTGTGTTATGCTAGTTGATCCTTTATCTCCCCCTGAGTTGCTGCCTGGATGACTTGTTGATCCACCACTGGTATTAGTAGTATCTCCAGTGTTTCCATTGTTTCCACCACTATTACCTGGATCATTACCATCATTGTTGTCATCATCATTTCCTGTTGCAACCTCAGGCTCTTCTTCATTATCCGAATCTGAGTCTGGATGATTGTCAAATTTTAATGACTCAGAAGGATCTTCAGTTTGGATGCTCGGGAGTTTAGTGTCGTCAAATGATACGTTGACACTTTCTTTTACTTGGTGCTGATCAATTATGTACACCCTATATGCTCTTTTTGAGTAGCCGACAAAAATTGCTTCATGTGCCTTGGCCTCGAATTTGCCACGATGTTCATCTCCATCTTTTAGCACAAAACATTTGGCTCCAAATACATGAAAGTATTTGAGTGTTGGTTTCTTGCCAGCCATTAATTCGTAGGGTGTCTTCATATGATCCTTGTTGATTAAGGTTCGATTCTGGGTATAACAAGCTGTGTTCACTGCTTCAGCCCAGAAGTAGATAGGCAACCTTGATTCACTTAACATTGTTCTTGCAGCTTCAATCAAGGTTCGATTCTTCCTTTCTACTACTTCATTCTGTTGCGGAGTTCTTGGCGCTGAGAATTGTCTTGTTATCCCTTTGTCTGAGCAGAAGCTATTTAGAATTTCATCCTTGAATTCTGTTCCATTATCTGATCTGATTGCCCGGACAGGTAGCTTTGAGAGGCCGTTTGGGATTACTTAAAATAAGTTACTTTTGACTTAATGGAGGTGTTTTTAACTTAATGGAGAAAGTAAAGTTTTTTACTTTAAGTTGAATGAATGTGTTTGGGTAATGGAACTTAAAGTTAAATGGGGGGTTTAATAATTTTGACTTTAAGTGAAATTTGACTTTAAAAAATTTTAAATTCATATTATTTATACTTTACAAGAGTCATGGAAGCAAAAAAAAAATCGAAAAGTCAAAAAGTCATAAGCAAAAGTACCTTTTAGGTACTTTTTACTTAATGGAACTTTTCTCCTAAAAGCTAGCTTAAAGCCGGAGTACACAAACACGTCAAAAGCTCCTAGAAGTCATTTTTTACTTAAAGCCATGTTACACAAACAGGCTCTGAATCTAACTCAATCAATTTTACATTATCAATCACCAACTGTGGAGTTTCATCCTTAGAGTTCAAGAATAAAACCCACGTGTACTTTGTGAAGTCATCTACAATCACTAAGGCATATCTCTTCCTTGACATAGACAGAATATTTACTAGACCAAATAAATCCATATGAAGCAGCTGCAGTGGTTCAATAATATATGTAGTGTCTGTGCCTTTGTGAGTTGCTCTTTTTGACTTCCCTTTCTGACATGCCTCACACAATCCTTCTTATGTAAATTCCATCGGAGGCAGTCCTCTCACCAAATCCCTCTTGACTAGAGAGTTCATTGTTTTGAAATTCAGGTGTGAGAGCTTCTTGTGCCATAGCCAACTTTCTTCTTATGAAGCTTTTGAATAAAAACAGTTTGCTTCAGCTTCAGTTCCCGAGTTGAAATCAGCTACGTACAAGTTTCCTTTCCTTACTCCACGCAAGGCTAGTCTGTCTTCTTTACAATGAGCTATTAAGCACTTCTCCTTGATAAAGTTTACTTTGTAACCTCTATCACAGAATTGACTGACACTGAGTAGATTGTGCTTAAGTCCTTCCACCAAAGAGACGTTTTCAATGATAACATTTCCAGTATTTAACTTGCCATATCCCGTAGTCATTCCTTTGCTGTTATCTCCAAAGGTGACGATTGGGCCAGCTCTTTCAACCACGTCTGATAGCAGGGCTCTATCTCCGGTCATATGCCTTGAAGATCCACTGTCTAGGATCCATACAACCCGGTTTTCCTGTTTAACTCCCTGCACATATCAAACGGATTAATTCGTCTTCGGAGCCCAAAATTGATTGGGCCCAGCATACTTAAAGAATTGACTTTTGTCAGCTTTGACAACAGATCCTTTTCGAACAACAGCCGCATCCTCCTTGACTGTACTTACTTTCCTATAAATAGTCTTAACAATTTTTTGTTTAGACTTAGGAATATATTTTTCCTTCTTGACAGGTAAAGGAATAGCAGTCTTGGATTTAGCAAATTTATTATTGATGTATTGTCTCGGTGTCATGTTCTTTTTATTAGCAGTCATGCGTTTGAAATAAGCAGTCATAGCATTAAAAGCACATAACATACAATTTAACATACCACAAGGTTTATGGCATACATCAATAGCAGGCATGTTATTCACAGCAGTAGGAGTTTTAACAATTTCTACTTTAACTTTTTCAGCAGATTTAAAGTTTTCAGTAGAATGGCATCTGTTGTTACTATCCTTACTTCTAACAAACTTATTGTTAGGTCTGTTCAAATTATTCTTTAAGTTCTTAGCACCTAAACCAGGAGTGGATGAACTAGCAGAGTTCACGTTTTCGATTGGTCTTTTAGGTATATATTTAGCTTTCTGGACATTTATTCCTTTTATGTCCCTAGTCTGTTCTTCTCTTTTCTTCTCTTCAAGGTCTTCACATTTAATTTCATAATCCACTATTACACAACTATCAAGAACTGGTTCTGCAATAGGAGTTATGAAAAGAGGTTTCTTAGTGTCCTTAATAACATGTGGAATACCCCTCTCTATAGCAGTCTTTTTAAAAGGGGTGATGTTACTAAGCTTTCCTACTGATTCATTATATTCAAAACCTATTCCAACTTTCCGATTGATCTCTTGTTGGTCAACTAGATCTTTCATAACAAATGAAGCAGTTCTATAGGCTTGACACCTGACCTTTTCTTTTTCAATTTTATCTTTCAAAAAAGCTTCAATTTCAACATAGCAGTTGACTCTATTAACTTGAAATGCAACATCTTCAGTTAATTTAACATTAATAAGTTTCAGCTTTTTCAATTCATAATTCTCCTCTGATAAAACTTTGTTTTCGAGAATTAAGACTTTTATTCGATCTCTAGCATCAATTAAATTCTCACCTATCAATTTAAACATTTTAGGACAGCTAGGGTTTACCTCAATTCCTTGTCGAGGTGAAGATTGTGATCCTTCAGAAGAAGAGGCCATTAGGGCAAGATTTCCCATTTGATCTTCTTCATCATTGTCGGAATCATCCCAGCTTTTTCCTGCTGCTAAGTATGATTTTCCCTGATGCTTCTTCAGTAGAGCGTCATATTTCTGTTTGAGCTCGTCATATGAATCCTTCTTTCTTTCCTGCTTGGGCTTTCTACAATCAGTAGCAAAGTGTCCCATTTCATTGCAGTTGAAGCAACGGATCTTGCTTCTGTCTACCATCCATGTCTTGTATCCACCTTTTGTGTTGGATGAACTAGAAGAACCACCTGTCTGAAATCTGTTTGTCATAGGCTTGAATTTGAAACTAGGGTTCCTCCTGAATCTTGTATTTCCAAATTTTCTAGCAATCAGAGCCAGAGATTCATCCTCAAGTTGATCGAGTTCTTCCATTGAGTAGAATTCACTATCAGTTGAATTCACTAGAGTTGCACCAACTTCTGCAACAATACCCCGATCAATGAGGTTGACTGAAGAAGATTCAGTCTTAGCTTTTCTGTACTCTGGTTCTTCTGCTACAAGAGCTGTAGACTTGCTGACCACCTTGCCTGTACCATATATTTCTTTCTGTTGAATCTGCTCTAGCTCATAGGTCTTCAGAATGCCATAAAGTCTTTCCAAAAAAATTTCATTCATGTCCCTTGACTCTCTGATGGCTGTTATCCTATGCTCTAGGTGTACTGGCATTGTCAGCAAAAACTTCCTATTGATCTCCTTCTTCGTATATTGTTTGCCATTGAGATTTAGATCATTTATCAGCTTGTTGTATCTCTCAAAAACTTCAGAGATACCTTCTCCAGGATTTGATCTAAAATGCTCATATTGAGACGTTAAGATTTCCAATCCGTTCTCCCTTACTTCTTCTGTTCCTTCATTTAGTATCTCTATCGTTTCCCAAATGTGTTTAGCATTTTTACAATTAACAACATGATTGTACATTCCGGGATCAAGAGATTCCACTAAAATTAACTGCAGACTGGTGTCCAATGTATCCAGTTCCTTTTCTGTCTCAGTGTACTCAGAAATATCTTTTTCAACTTGTCTGTGCGGAATGAGTACACCATCTTCCATATGCTCAGGAAAGATATTTATTGGAACAGCAACACCAGTTTTTAAAATATCCTTGTACTTGGGATTTGCAGCTCGAAGAAACAAGGTCATCTTTCTCTTCCACAGATTATAATTGTCTTTATCAAATTGTGGAATTTTAATGCTACTAACTCTTTGAGTACTCATCTTTAAATAAGATTAAAAATTAATTGTTTCAAAAAATATTTTAATTTTTGACTTAAAATAATTTTTGATCAAAAATAATTTTTCGGAAAAAAAAATTATTTCGAATAAAAAATTATTTCGAATTTAAAATAATTTTTGAGATCTGTATGAGTTCGCGGAATTTGATTTGGATCTGATATGAAAATATATCAACCAGCTCTGATACCAATTGTTGGTCCCTGATATTGTAGAAGGGGGGTTGAATACAATATCTGAAAATTAATCGCGGAATAATTTGGATTAAAAATATAATTTTAATTACTCGCGAATATTAATTAGAATGAAATACTGTTCAAGTGAAAGATATAATTTTAACTTGATTAGTATTACAAAATTAATATTTAGAAAACTGTTATATAATTGATAAAAAGTCTAGAACGAATTCGACATGAAGTGTTCGTGTTTAATCAATTATATTCAAACTCAGCACAGAAATCTGTGAATATTACAATGCAGACAAATTACTGAATTTGAACTGATTTTTCTAACTCTTAACAAGTTGAACCGCTGAAAAATGAAGAGCTGATCTCATATTTATAGAGATTTGAAAAAGGCTGCTATGACCTTTTTCAGTATGACTTAATTTCAAGAAAATAAGTCTGTATGACTTATTTTAACCCTTGTATGACATTTAAAAACTGGGTATGACTTCTGAATGGTCGGTATGACTTACTGAATCTCGGTATGACTTATTTAAAGTCATATTCAGATTTTATCTAATTAAAATAAATCGGTATGACTTATTTTAATTAAACAAAATAGGTTCAGTATGACCTTTTGAGCACAGAAAACTCGGTATGACTTATCCTGGTATGACTTTAGGTCGGCAGAAGCTCGGTATGACTTATTTTAATTAATAAAAAAATCGGTATGACTTTTTAATTAAATAAAATCAGCATGACCTTTTAAACTTCAACTCCAGCATGACTTTTTCTTCATTTTGCTCGGTATGACTTTTGGAATAAGCTCGGTATGACTTTTGGAATCAACTGCCAATTCAATTCTCGGTATGACATTTGAATCAATTCTCTCGGTATGACTTATCCACTGAGCTCGGTATGACTTATCAGTCGGCTGTTCCGGTATGACTTTTCTTTAACAGCTTCGGTATGACTTTTATTAATATAATTCGGTATGACTTATTAATAAACAGTCGGTATGACTTATTTATTAGTCATTTGAATTATATTAAAAGTCATATTAAGTCATATCTTTTATAATAAATTAATTCTACTTAAATTAATTAGTTAATTTATAAATTAAATTAAATTCAACTTGAATTAATTTAATTAGATAAATTAAATAATCAATTAACATTTGATAGTAGAATTAAAATACTATTTCGTCTTGTATTACCGTGCTATCAGTCTTGAAGTCTTCCAGTCTTCGTTGTCTCTTTTGTCATAAAACCACTTGAGCTAGATGATGAATATTTATTATTTTAGTTGACACACAAATGTACTGTCTGGTTCATTTATGTCATACTATAATAAATATTCTTCATCTTTAACATTAAGCTGTGGTCTTCTGTTCTTCTTCTACTTCACTGTCTTCATTCTTCTTCTGGAATCTTCTGTAGTAGCCACTTAGAATCTTCTGAACAATTGCTTCTCTATTTTGCTCCGACGCTTGAACATATAAATGAACTTCTTCCGGTGTAGAGTAGCAACTTCATTATAATTCTTCTGACAAGTTGATTCTTTGTGTCTAGTTGACATTCTTCGATTTGATTCCATCCTCAGAATTTATTACTTACTTTAATTTCTTACATGAGTTGAGTTGTCATCTACTAATTACAAATAGGCCTTGACATATGCCTTTCAGATAGGCAAATTTCTGCATTGGTAAAGAGATGGAGGTTTGAGACGAATACTGTTTTTTATGAGGTCAGGGGAGATGATAACCACACTAGAGGTTGTCGGGTACATTTTTGGGATGTTAGTTTCTAGTGAGTCTTTGAGTTGTGGGGCTATAGAGAATCAGAAGAATTTTTTTATTGAGAAATGGTTCGAGCCTTTAACAGTGGATGAAGTAAAAAGAATTGTTCAAGGAATAAAATCTACTTGAGCTGATTGTTTGAAAAATATGGTCCAGTGAAACCATAGAGTGTTGTTGTATTTGGTTGTCTGAGGTATGTTGTTATGAGAGATTTTCTCATATTAATGTTCCTGATACGGACTCGGATTAGGATGATTATCCAGTTGCAGAGAGTTGGGAGTAGAGGGTTGGGAGTACAGTATGAAACAGGGAATCCTTGGTAAGAAACGTTCTTTGAGTCATCACCATAGTCTACCATTCTATAGAGCTGAATTTGATAGTGTTGCAGGGGATGTTGTGGAGTGGCTTCCATATACCAGGTTTGATGTTATTATAAATTAAGATATGATTCAGTTCTATTTAGCAGGATATGCTCGAGTGTCATTAGCGTGTTAAGATATGGTTGAATGACAGTATTCGAATATAGTTATGAGACAGTTTGGATGTCGCCCACAAATGCCCCACACCCTTTTTGACATGCAACAGTATCGACCACATGAGAAGGAAACTTTTCTTTGTGAACGTTGGTTAGTTGAGTAGTTTGTTGATACAGGTTAGTGGGCGAGATTCTGTGATCATTTTAATGGTTTGGGTGATAATATTGATACTGTTTCAGAGGCTAATTATATGTCTTTGTATTTGAATATGGCACGTACTCGAGTAGGAAAACCACAACCAGAGCTTCAATCACAATATACATATAGGGAGTTGTGCCCTAACATGGAAGACTATCGAGTTGTAAGTTACAAACTATTTGCACAAACTATTTAATATTACACACGCTATTTAGTATTGTACCCTAATTTTTTTAAAAACATTTGAATCTAGATTTAACACCCTATTATATAAAAATTATATAATAAATGTATATTAACTTGATTAATTGTTGTTAGTTATTTTTTAAAATGTTGACTTTATTTTATGATTTTGTTAAAATAAGTTTTGTTAACTATTAATCCCTTCGTCCCAACCAATTGTTTACATTTGGGTTGTCCACGAAGGTTAAGAAAATTATATAAAGAATCATGAAAGAGAAGGAAAAGTAGATGAAAGAGAAGGAAAAGTGGGTAAAGTGGTGGGTTCAATTGATATTTAATTGATAGATTTGAAAAGGTGGAGGAAAGTAGTAGATGAGAGTAAATTTTATAAAATAAAAGTTTATTATTTTTAGAAAGTTTTGAAATGTAAAAAAAACGGATGGGACATCCAAAAAAGAAAAGTGTAAAAAATTAGATGGAACAGATAGAGTATATATGTTTGAAAAAAAATTATTGCATCATATTTCACATGATCAAGATGATAAACGTATATATAGTGCGTGTTTGGCTCATCACATAAGTTACATATATGAGTTATAAGCCCATATTCACTTATGAGCATGTGTTTGAGAGACCAGCTTATATGATTTACACTCAACTTAAATAGAATTCTTAAAATGTTTCGTGAACTAATGCAATGTATGTAAATCAACTTATATTTGATAAGTTATGAGCACTTCTTAATGTACTTTTCTTCTAACTTATTTATATTTTCTCTCTCAATTTGCCAATATACTTGTACTATTATTTTTATTATTTCACTAATATCTTTTTTTAGTGATTTATTGCTGTTGGGTCTTTCAATCAAACATCATTATATTTTTAATTATTTACTATTTACTTCTCACATTTACAATGAAACATAAATATGATAACTTTTTAGTTTTATTTATTTTTTTGTAAATTTTATTTCAAACTTTGTATTTAGTAATTTTAGAATTTGAATTTATAATTCATACATTAACCAAACATTTGATTAATCTTAAATAATTTTTTTTATAATATATAATATTTATGTCTTTAAATTTTGTTTCTTTAAAATATAAAATTCATTTATTAAATAATTTAATTTAAATAAAAAATTCTATCCAACTTATAAGGATCATTTACCAAACAATTTGAATAATATATATATATATACACACACACACACGACAAAAAGATAATTAATATATAATTAACATTACCAAACACTTTATTTAAGTTATAAGTAAATTATTCAAATATATTAATAAATTATAAATGATTAGTTACTTATCACTTATTGTCACTTATCTTATATAAATAAAAAGTAACTTATCATAATATTACATAAACGGACTCACAGTAAAACCTCTATAAATTAACAATTAGGACCAGTAAAATTTATCAATTTTTCCAAATTATTAATTAATCAAGTAAAATATATACTATTACTATTATTCAAATGATCAAAAATTTGTATTAAAAATATTAATTTATAATAATTTATTAATTTATCGATTATTAATTAATCAAAATTTTATTGTATAACAATTATTGATCTTATCATAGAAATTATTGGGCTCGCATTCTCCGAGTCTCGTCCTTTTGTTTGTTTGAGAAGTTGATCCAGTAAATATACTCCAAAGGCCCAATAATATGGAAGAAAATTTATACCCAAAACAATAATTTATTTGTATCGTAAAATGCCGGCATGATCATTATTCATTTTCGGTAATATTACTGCTCCGTACAATTCTGCATGTGTAAAATATTGTAACCTTTTTTAACTAAAAATATTATTATAAAGCGCGATGAGATATTATAGTACTAAAAACTTTTATTATAAAACTCATTTTCTAAAATTTCTCTAACTTTTTTTATTATCTCATTTAATTATTATCATTATAAATTAAAATTATTTTAAATATAACAAAACCACCGGAACACAATATTCAACAAATTTTAGATAATTTTTATTTTACATCATTATAGTTATTATAATTAATGCGGTTGGAGATCTTCTTACTTTCTCAAATTTTGAATACGACTCTAACTCATTATGATAATTATAAATAAATATTATTTTATAAATTTATTACAAAATATTATTAATGGATTGGCCCCAACTTAATTTTCACACGTAAATACAAAGGTATTCTAAAGAGATAAGGTTTTAGTTTTAATGAGAAGAAGATAAGGTTGCCGAAAAATGACTTGTGTGATTGCTGACTTTTCCTATTTCATGATCCCTGTGGAGGGTTTTTTTAGATGATCCCTACGAGTTAAGTGTGTTGTGCACGAATTTAGTGCAGTCAGGGCCCGCCCTGGGTTTATAGCAGAGGAGGGCGCGCTAGGTTGAATCGCCGGACACCAATTCTCGTGTTCAATTAAAATACTTTTTTTACTCTTGTTGCTTGTATTTATAAAATGATATAGCTCCACATTACTCGAGTTGTCCTCGTATGAGAGTTATAAAAGCATATTTGGTCTTGTCTTGGAAGATCTTTTCTCAGTACTCAAGCCGGTTGCCCTCGTCTGGGAGCTTAGAATGTGACCTACGAGTTGTGGTGGATCTAGTGCTGGCCTCCAGTGAAGACATCCTTGGAAATAGCTATAATGGACCGACTAGAGTCCACGGTTTCCGGGTCAATGTTGGATCCATGAAGTCCTTGAACCTTATACTGGGTTTTGACATATCCAAACAAACCCAAACATAGAGTCCTCTTCTAGGAAGGTTCCACTTGTCTTTTCTACATTCGATTCGAAGAATGAAACTCAAGTTTCCTAACGGACCTCTGTTTTGCCAAGAACTACGTGGGCTTGATCCTCTATTTTACCTATAAATAGAGGTATGCAGGCACATTTTTGGGGGTTAGAATTATTAGAGCTCACAGCCGCAAGAGAACACAAAGCTCTAGTTATTCTGAAACCTAACAATTTCAGCCTCCAATCTCATATAAACCACCACGCTCCACCGCACCTCAGCATCGTCAGATCTTTTCCCGGTAAAGAACATTGCTCTTTGTTGATTACGACCACAAGATCAACAGATGAAAGGTAGGAGGGAGGAGGAAGCACGGTCACCTGGTCGGAGTCGTGGTTAGAACAACCAGAACTACCATGACCATAAGGGATATATTCCTGAGCATACAGATAATCCCCTCAATTTTGGTCGAATTGTTGGAGGAACTCCTTCCATTATGATGACTAACTTTGATATGATGGAGCAGCTGTTTTTTATTGGAGACACAGTTAGGAGCCTCCATGAAAACTTCAATGGATTTGACGAGCGCTTGCGCACTCTTGAACGGTGACCTGGGAAAGAAACAATGATAGAGAGAGGGAGGCACATCCTCGAGGGAGAAAGAAGAAGGATGGAAGATACCCATGATGGAAGGTTCCATAGAGTCACCCCCAGAAGACTAGAATTTGGGAGCAGTGCTGCCAACCAAAATCATCAAGAGAATACCGAAAGAGGAATAATCCTAGCAGGAGAAGTCCAACGTCCTCCACACCCACATCGCTCAGGCCGTACTTTTGATAGGAGACATAGTACCCAAGTAACCCCCGAACACTGTGGACCTTTTATTCGTGATAGGAGTAGAAGATTGGTTTTATAGGGAGAAAAGGAGGACCAGCCTCGTAAAAGGAAGGGGAAGGCATATGAAAGGCCTATCATCAATCTTCTACCTCTAAGGTCAATCCAACCAGATGAGGGTTTTCCACAGAACATAAACCCACGCACCTGTGAGGCTTTATCAAATCGAAGAGGAAGAAAAGAGAATGATTACAAGAGTTAGAAGCCTCTTCCTCATTGGAGGCGCCACAACGTCGAGCCTATCATCACCCCTGGTTATTCAGAGAACTCATCTGAAGGCAGACGTCACTCCCCTCGGAGGCAAAACACCCAGAACAATCAAGATACCCTAGAGACCAATAAGGGCGCGCCCTAGAACACTCGAATCATTCAGAATATGGCTCCAACCGATCAAGTCACACAAGGCGCACCTCAACCCCCTCAGACGGCCCAGGTCGCGCCCTCAATGCCAGTCATCCAAGTCACGCCACCTCTCTACACTCATCAGGGTGCGCCTCCTACCGTCAATCAGGCCACGCCTATCCCTGACCCGCGCAACCCTCAGGGCGCCCCCCCCCCCCCCCCCCCACAATTGCCTCCCAAGTAAGCCCCATATCTCAACTCTCAAGAATGCACAATATCCCTGGTGTAGGTAATATAAATGTCGATGAATTAAAGAAGATTCTCGCACTTCTTGATGGGGGAATATCCGCAACTCTAGTGCAAGCTCCATCCCCTTTCTCTCAAGAAGTAAGGGACGTCCCACTCCCACAAGGGTATCGAAGTACTACTGATCTCCGCTATCATGGAAATTCAGACTCGGTTGAATATATGGGAAAATTCAATACATATATGGACGTTTATCAGGTGCAGGCTCTGGCTAGGTGTAGACTCTTGGTTGCTACACTGAGGGATAACGCTCTCAGAAGTTGGGAGCAGGTACAATCACATCATGAGACCAAATGCAACTTCTCTTCCTAACTCAATTCCATGCAGCGGTAAAATATGCTCCGCTGGTCACAACTCTAGCTAATGTCAAACAAATGGACAATGAATCCCTCCAGGCATACTTCAAAAGATTTAATTCTGAAGCTACGGGAGTTAGGGGAGCAACGGATGATACCCTGAAGAGTTTCCTCATTGCAGGACTGAAGGTCGGTACAGATTTCTGGAAGCATTTGTAGGGGAAGTAGCCATCAACTTTGGCCTCCTTATACGCCGAGGCGGATCCCTTCAAATGAATCGAACAATCTTTGGAAGATAATAATCAATCGAATTCAAAGTCCAAAAATTCGAGGAAGAGGGAAAGAACCCCACTATCTAACTATAGAAGGGAGCCTACAAGTCCAAATCGGGTGAATATGACGCATAGTAGAAGGAATTTGAGCCCTCCACAGTCCTATGAAAAAATGAGGGACGGATATACTCCCTTGGTGACCGGGGTGGAACACATTTATGAAGTCAACAAAAATAAGGGGTTGTTCAGGAGACCACCTCATCCATCAGCTTGGAAAAATAAAGATCAAAAGAAGTATTGTGAATATCATGAATCTACCGGGCACGACACTCATGAATGTCGGCAACTGAAAGACTAGATTAAAGTGTTAATAAAGGAAGGGCACCTCACCGAATGGGTGAAGAAGTACAGGGTTGATCATCCTGCACCAAGGAAAGAAAGTAGACTTGGCCTAGGAACAAGCAATCAAGAACCAGCCTCATATTCTACTTTTGTCATAGCCAACATCATACACACTATATGGGGACACCACATTATAGGAAATGGAAGGAACGCAATGAAAAGGTATGCAGAGGAGGCCAAATACCGACCTCTCACTAATGTCAACAATCTTTCTTCAAGGCCAACAAAACTTTTTAGAGGAGAGTTCACAAACATTACTTTCACAGAGGAGGACGCCAAGTGGGTACATCATCCACATAACGACGCCCTGGTAGTAGCAATAAAAATTGGGATGGTGAATGTCCATCGAGTTTTTGTGGATAATGGAAGCTCAGCAAACATCTTATACTACAACACATACCAGAAGATGGGAATTATTGACAAAGACATGACCGTGGAAAAAATATTTCTATATGGTTTCGGAAGAGAATCTATCCCTGCTAAGGGAACCATACATCTTCCTGTCACTCTTAGAGAAGGAGCGTTATCATCAACCCAAATCATCGATTTTTTGGTAGTAGACCAGGAGTCAGCTCATAACGCCCTAATTGGAATGCCACTTCTGAAAGAGATGAGAGTCATCACTTCCATCTACCACTTATCCATGAAGTTTCCCATACTTGCTGGGATAGGATGTGTGAAGGGATGCCAATTTGATTCAAGGAAATGCTATAACAAATCAGTAAAGGTGTTTGAGAAGAGAAGATGTATAAGGAAACCACAGTTGAACAACATGGTGGAAAGCCAATAAGAGACCATAGTAAATGTTCTGTATATGATGGAATTCCCTGAGGAAGGAGATCATGAAGAAGGAGCCTTGTGCATTGGGGGCGAGCCCTGTCCTCAAGTTTTGATGGTGGAAGCACCTCCTACGGTGGAGTTTGTGGAAGGGATTGTGGAAGACACCAGTGACAAAGAGACCGAATAGCAAGCTTTAGCCAGGAGAAGGAAGGGTAAAACAGTTATTCCTGAGTCTCTTCCCATCATTGAGTTGGAAGAAAAGTTTCTTAATTCCCCAAAGAAGAGGGAGGATGCGTCCTCTAGTGATAAGAAGGAAGAAGATGACTTTGACTTTGACCTGGACCCTCGGATGCCTCTTGCAATAGAAAAAACAGGGCCGGCAGAAGATACATTCTTCATTCCAATAGATATAGAGGATCCTTCAAAAGTTTTGAAAATTGGCTCACGCCTAGAGCCCGCCTTATAAGAGGAGTTGATAAATTTTCTGAAATCCAACCTGGATGTTTTTGCGTGGATTCATGCTGACATGGTGGGAATAGATCTCGAGGTAATGTGCCATCATCTTAACATTGATCCAATAAAGAAATGGATAAGACAGAAGCGTCGCCCGGTCAGTGGGGAAAAAGCTCAAGCACTGTAAGAAGAGGTGGACAGGCTGTTAAAAGTTGGCCTCATTAAGGAATCCTTATACCCTGAATGGCTGGCAAACCCCGTCTTAGTAAAAAAGCCCAATGGAAAGTGGAGGACATGTATTGACTTCACTAATTTGAACAAGGTTTACCCTAAATATAGCTTCCTTCTCCCAAGAATTGATCAGTTGGTAGATGCGACGGCTTGCGATGCACTTCTTAGTTTCATGGATGCATACTGGGGGTACAATCAAATTCTAATGTACGAAAATGATCAGAAACAAACTTCCTTCATCACAGACAAAGGATTGTATTGCTACATCGGCATGCCATTCGGCTTGATCAACGCTGGGGCAACCTACCAAAGGTTGGTGAACATGATGTTCAAAAATCAGATTGGGAAGACGATGGAAGTGTACGTGGATGACATGTTGGTAAAATTTAAGGAAGCCAGTAATCACATAGGACATTTGGGAGAGATGTTTAACATTCTAAGGAAGTATAGGATGAAGCTTAATCCTCAGAAGTGTGTTATCGGGGTGGAGTCGGGAAAATTCCTCGGCTTTATAGTCAATCATAGGAGAATTGAGGCAAATCCTGCCAAAATCAAAGCTTTGCTCGACATGAAGTCGCCAACAACCATGAATCAAGTGTAGATGATAACTGGAAGGATAGCCGCTCTCAACAGGTTTGTGTCAAAGTCATCAGAACAATTGTAAAGAATTCTTCCAAGCCATCAATGGGGTAGCTAAAGACTTTGTGTGGAGTCCAAAATGTGAATAAGCCTTCCAGAAAATAAAAGAACATTTGTGAAAGCCTCCTCTTCTAGTTAAGTCAACCGAAGGAGAAACATTGATTCTCTACTTGGCAATCTCTGAATATTTTGTTAGTGCCGTCCCGGTGAACGAAGAGGTTGACTTACATTCACCAGTCTATTATGTAAGCAAGAGACTTCTCGATGCTGAAACAAGATACTCTAACATGAAAAAATTAGTTACGCCTTGATAATAGTAGTAAGGAAACTAAGGCCTTACTTCCAAGTTCATAAAATTGAGGTATGGACGACTTATCCATTTAAACAAGTCATGCATCAGCTAGAGACATCAGGAAGAATGTTAAAGTGGGCAGTTAAATTGGGGCAATTTGACATCGAGTACAAGCCAAGGAATTCTATCAAAGGGCAAGCTCTAGCAGACTTCATCTTGAAGTTTCCGCCAGACTTTGAAAAATATGAAAGAGCCATGGTTCCCGTAGAAGCAGCACACACCTCCCTAAGGGGAGAGAGGAAAGTTTCTGAACTTTGGTGGACGTTGCATGTTGATGGAGCAGTGAATAATGAAGGAGTCGGAGCTGACATAGTCCTCATCAGCCCGGAAGGACATCATCTTTTGAGCGCAATTCATTTTGCCTTTCAAGACACTAACAACGATGCAGAATATGAAGCCTTCATCGCTGGAATGAGGCTTGCCCTAGAAATAAAAGCAACTCATTTAACCATCCAAAGTGATTCAATGTTGGTAGTATATCATGTGAATGGGGAGTACCAGGTAAGAGGTCCTAGGACAGATATGTATCTTGAGCATGCTAAGCGATTGATAAGGAGATTCACACAAGTTCGCATAGAGCAAGTACCCAGAGATAAAAACTCCAAAACGGATGCCTTGGCCAAGTTGGGATCACAAAAAGATGTTACAATGTTAGGAGTCATCCCTCTAAAAATCTAGGAGAAGCCAAGTGTCCCAGAAGTAACAGTTATGGCAATTGATGAAGAAATTCATAAGGAAGTCACATGGAAAACACCTATTTGGAAATTTTTGAAGGAAGGAAATCTTCCTGAAAATAAGGGAGAAGCTAGGAAACTTCGGTACAAAGCAGCCAGATATGTGGAGTATGACAGGGGACTGTATAGAAGAGGATTTAACCAACCTCTACTTAAGTGTGTAGACAGAGATGAATGCACTTACATTTTGAGAGAAGTACACGAAGGTATCTGTGGCAATCACTCGAGGGGTAATTCTCTAACCATGAAAATCCTCAGGCAAGGATATTATTGGCCTACTATGAAGAAGGACGCCTACGAATTTGTTAGGGCATGTGACAAATGCCAGACACATGCGAACTACATTACCAGCCCGGTAGCTTCTCTTACCTCTATGACAAGCCCATGGCCATTCGCCATATGGGGGATTGATCTGATAGAAGAATTGCCTAAAAGGAAAGGGGGTCAAATATGTCGTGGTAGCGGTGGACTATTTTACAAAGTGGGCAAAAATTGCTCCTCTTGCAATTATAACAGGCAAGAAGATAACGGACTTCATATTCAATGCCATTATTTGCAGGTTTAGTATCCCATATAAGCTGATCTCAGAAAACGGAAAGAAATTCGACAACAAGGAGTTGAGGACCTTTTGTGAGAACTTGGCTATAAAGAAAGATTTTATAGTAGTATATCACCCTCAAAGCAACAGACAGACCGAAGCCATCAATAAAATCATCAAGCACACCCTTAAAGCTAAGTTAGAGGAAAGCAAGGGAAGTTGGTCGGAGGAATTGCCCAAGGTATTATGGTCCTACAACACTACTCCTAGGAGTAGTAAAGGGGAATCACCCTTCGTTTTAACATATGGTTATGAGGCCATGGTACCAGTTGAGATCGGAGCCGGGTCTTTTAGGAGAAATAATTTTCAGGAAGAATTCCAAGAGGTGAATCACAGGCTCTACCTAGAATTATTTGAAGAAATAAGAGCTAATGCTCAGGTGAGGTTAGCAGCATATCAGCAGAGAACGACAAGATACTACAAATCAAAGGTTAAGGAAAGACCAATTGAAGTAGGTGACTTGGTGCTGAGAAAGGTGATGCCCCAGGCCAAGACGGCAAGTCATGGAGTATTTGGACTTAACTGGGAAGGACAATACAAAATCAGAGTAGCGCTATGGAAAGGAACTTACTACCTGGCAGATTTAGAAGGCAAACCCATTCCAGGAGCATGGAATGTTGAACATTTGAAGAAGTATTACCAGTAGGGCAAGCCCCATGTATTTTATGTCATGACAATCTTCAAAATTATTATTAGAAGTAGAAGCAAGCCTCAATTTCACTCCTACTTTAGGGGGGTGGTAGGCATATATTATACGATCTTTTAACACTTTTTTAGCTAGTGCAAATGTATGTACTAAAGTTTTCATGATCTTACAAAATTTATTACAACAAACAGGGTACGAATAGGATTCATATGCAAATCTATGCACTAGGCCAATACCGATATAAGAATTAATGTGGAATAGATTTGGTAGATTTATATGTATAAGAAATGACAATATTTCCAATAAAATAGTAAATAGTAGGAAGAGGGTGCGCCCTCTACTGTTAAATCCTTTGTTAAATCCTTCAAACAAACCGTGCGATAGTATTAACATAAATAAGCAGAGACCCATGCAGTAGCAAAATATAGAAACACTTAAACCAGAGGTGGTAGCGCGCCCTACCACATAATAGTAAAATCATCCTAGAGCAAGTCAGAATATTGTTTACAAGTTGCAGGGTTTTACAGAGGGCATGTACCTCAAATATAGAAGGAACAGTTTCAGTACTTAGGGGGAAGAGGGGCAAAGTAGTTGATAGGAGAAACTTGCATTGCCTCACCAAGGTCTACGCGCGCCTGAGAACTCTCGGCCTTCTCAGCTTCCTTGGTAGACTGGGCAGTCTTGGCCAACTGAATCTGAACATCTTCTTCCAATTCCTCATTTTTTACTGATATAGCCTCAGCCTCTTTAAGTTTGAACTCTTCTATAAAAACTTTAGTAGAAGGGCCCTATCTAGTCCAGTCAAAGTCAGATTTAAAGGCAAGAAACCCACACAAGAAATCGTGAAAGCTCAACTCTTTACCTTCCTCATTGGCCACCTTCTTTTCTTCTTGTCAAGCATTCTTTTCAGAATGCAAACCATCGATGATCTTGGTCATGTTGCCTTTATCTTTCCTGGCTTTTTCTAAGGCTGAATTAGCAAGAGAAAGATCAGTCTTGGCCATGAAGAGTTGGACCTTGACAGTAGCCAAATCTTTCTCAAGGCGTGCCTTGTCTTGATTCACAGCCTCTAATTCTGCATGCACAGCCTCCTTGTCTTTCTGTAGTTGTTTAAGGCGCGCCTTGTCTTCATTCCAAGAACGTGACCTAGACATGACATGAAAGTAAAGTTCCCCAGCTGAGCGGATAAGAAAATTTTCATGCTCGTCTTCTTTCATGGATGACCAGAAAGTGAGATCATCATTTATTATTAAGGGATGGGCAAGTTCCCCAATCCATACAAACACCAGGGAACTTGAGGTTGTGCTATCTATCACCTTTTGTTTCTTGAGCAAAGGCGCGTCCTGCTTGAGAGGCTCTCTGATGATTGTTTGAGCCATGATAGGGGATTTTTTTCTTGCAACAACAGGGGGTCAGATTATTTCTTTGAAGCATCGGCTTTTTTGGGTTTTGAAGAACCCCAGCCCCTTAGAATTCTTGGCATATCTGTAAAATCAAACAATGACAAGGTCAGGAAGGAACAAATAAAAGAATAGATGTATGATAGTGGGCACGCCTTGGTAAGATAAGTGTACATATATGACGAGTTATAAAGAAGATATAATTTAAACGGCGTATATGATCCTCTAGGACGCGCCCTAGCTTTATAGAAATATAGGAACACCTTCTAGGTCGCTAAATTTTGAGGAGGCGCATTGAGAGTCTTCGTCACCTGAGGACACGCCTTCAGTATCAGCATATGGGTTGGGCTCTATTGAACCCACCTTCTCAGAGAGAAACCCAACCTCTTTCAATTTCTAGATGTAATTAAATTTTTTAATTCTTTTTGTTCTTGAGGGAGGCTCAAGACAGTCTCTACCCTAGTGAGGGTGGGGCCACTCAAATGAATTTGTGTCCTGATAACCGAAAGAGAGAGGTATGTCAAAAGAAAGACAGAATAAAAAGTATAAAAAAACTAGTATACAGCGGGCGCGCCTAAAACGCTTGGAATTCTGTTAAAGCGAACTCGGACCCTTTCTATGTCGTAGACGTAAAAATAAGGTTCTTTCCGCTTTTTGACATTTGAGGTTTTTCCCTCAGAGAAACCTCGTTTGTTATGCTTCTTCCATACTACCAGGAAGAAGTATCTGACAATGCTTTGCCTCAGAGAGAAGAAATAGTTGAATTCTTCCATTATAGGCGCGCCAAAGTTGAAGAAATGATATATAATGTATAGAGTTGTTGCGAACTTCCATCCGTTGGGGAAAATTTGAATGGGGGCTATATCATACCATTCGCAGATTTCCCAGAAATAGGGGTGGAGAGGCGCGCCTACTCCCAACGCCCTGAGTGATCCCTGGAAGTTTATTGCGGTTCAAAAGAGGAGTAAAGGATAATCTCAGTTTATAAAGATAAAAGTGAAAATGAAAGAAGGTTAGTACAATATATATAGTGGAAACATGGAGGACACGTGTCGACTGGATATTGGTACTCGATGCGAGAATTGAGAAAAACATCATCATTTGCCCTATCTGTATATATGTATGTATAAACTGACGAATGGAATTCTTTAGATCGCGCCTTATTCTTGGAGCACGTCTGTATCAGCCAGGATAATGATTAATGGCCAATTCAAGTCGTAAGGGTTGAGGAACTTTTAAATAAGCAAACAGGTGGTGTCCGGTTCGAAACTTTAAAGCAGGGCGCGCCTTTGTATCAAAAGATACTATGACACAAGAACTCTTTCAAACATTTACAATAATTTCAAGACTTGGAGGGTAGTTGTTGTGCATGAATTTAATGCAGTCAGTGCGTGCCCTGAGTTTATAGCAAAGGAGGGCACGCCTAGGTTGAATCACCGGACAAGTTTTATGGATTCCAGACAATTCCCATGTTCTGTTAAAAGACCTTTTTTTACTCTTGTTGCCTATATTTATTAAAGGACATAGCTCCACATTCCTCGGGTTGCCCTCGTAGGGGAGTTATGAAGACATATTTGGCCTTGTCTTGGAATATCTTTTCCCTGTACTCAGGCGGGTTGCCCTCATCTAGGGGTTTAGGATGTGACCTACGATTTGTGGTGGATCTAGTTCTGGCCTCCAGTCAAGGCACCCTTGGAAATAGCTATAGTGGACCGGCTAGAGCCCACGATTTCCGGGTCAATTTCGGATTCATGAAGTCCTTGGACCTTATACTGGGCTTTGACCTGTCCAAACAAACCCAAACATAGAGTCCTCTTCGAGAAAAGTTCCACTTGCCTTTTCTGCATTCGATTCGAAGAAAGAAACTCAAGTTTTCTAACGGGCATCTGCTTTGCCAAGAATTACATGGGTTTGATCTTCTATTTTGCCTATAAATAGAGGTACGTAGGCACATTGCTGGGGGCTCACAGCCGCAAGAGAACACAAAACTCTAGTTATTCTGAAACCTAATAATCTCAGTCCCAAATCTCATATAAATCACCACGCTCCACCGCACCTCAGCCTCGTCAAATCTTTTTCCGGCAAAGAACCTGGATTTTTGTTGATTACCAAATTTCTCCATAAACAAAATACAATAAGAAGTGGAGATTAAAATTAATCCACATAAACAATTTAAAATAATAATTAATGATTAATTGAATTATTAATCAAGAATTATGTTAATAATATAAAAAATTATTATACTTTAATATATACAGTATTTTAATATACTCAACTTTTTTAGATATTATTTTGATATGCACAACCTTTTATAATATAAATCATTTAATTTAATTTCTCAAAAAATATATTATAATTATAATTCAAAAAATTATATGAAATCTTTCTCATTAAACATAAAAATAATATTTTTTAACATTTACAAGAAGTAGGCCAATTCAAAATCTCTAATGTAAATTTAAATTTATAAATTATTTATCATAAAAAAATAGAGCAATCAAATAAATAGTATACCTTTTGAGGCATATCTTTTTTTTTTGCTAGTGATTGCACATTCACAGGACCAAATAAGTTCATGTGAATCAGTTGAAATGCTTCATTAATTGAACCACTATGAGTGATTTTATTAGTAGCTCTCCTTAGCTTCTCTTTCTGGAAATCATCACACAATCCTTCTTGACAGAATTCAAGTTGAGGAAGCCTTTTCATCAATTCTCTCTTCATTAGATAATTCATTACTTTAAAGTTCATATGGGAAAATTTCTTGTGCCACAACCAACTTTCAGACAGAGAAGCCTTACTGTAGAAACAGTAGACTTTATCTTTTCTTACTGAATCCAAGTCAGCTATGAAGAGGCTTCCTTTTCTAACTCCTTGAAGAGCTTCTTTTCTTGTTTTTTTAACAATGGAGCATTTATCTTGATCAAAACTAACTTAGAATCCTCTTTCACAAAATTGAGTTACACTCAATAGATTGTGTTTCAAAACATTTACTAGAGCAATTTTCTCTATCTTCATGTTTTCAACTTTCAGTATGCCATATCCCATTGTGAAGCCAATGATATTGTCACCAAAGGTCACATAAGGGTCAACCATTTCCTTGAACTGTGATAGTAAAGCTTTATCACCTGTCATGTGTCATGAGCATCCACTATCAATAATCCAAATGATTCCTTTATTTTTCATGTTGCCCTGCAAAGCAAATATCTCAAGTTGCTTTTGGTACCCAACTTTTATTGGGTCTAGTTTGCTTAGCTAAATCACAGTTTGAAGTTGGATCAGTTGTAGTTCTTTTTTTTTGTTTTAGCATGACTCATGTAGCTACCCATTCAGTTTTAATTACTGGTTTGATTGTTTTGTTCTTGGATGGCTTGTTCATCCTAACTTTAGGAGGACTATGAGTCATTGCCTTTTCAATTTTATCATTCTTATGCAGGCATTCTTGGTCATTAGCAAAAGGCATGTTAAAGCACATACTCATCAAATTCATTTTACATGAAATACAATCAAAATTACCACAGTGAGATACTTGTTTGTTCTTTAAAGGCACGTTGTGTAAATTTTCATTCACAAAGGTAACATTATTGACATTAGACTTGTTTTTGTTGCAGACATGAGTTAGATGACTAGAAGATCCACAATTGTTGCACAATTTCCTATGAGCATTAGGAATATAGTCATAATTGTTCTTTTTATTTATTCTTAATTTTCCATTTCTGTTCTTCTTAGTCTTCATGACAGTATGTTTAGAAGTTACTGTCATACTGGTGTTGACAGTAGGTTTAGATGGAGGTGTCATAACAGTAAGTTTTGATCTCACAGTCTTGACCGCAGCTTCTGAACTTACTTTCTTGCCAGTATTGACAGCATCTTTTAAACACTTGTTACTGTCAAGGTCAAAACTAACTGTCTTGGAAATTTTGACAGTATCTTTTTCCTTGAAGGACTTAGTGACAGCTTCATTTTCCTCATCATCTATCTCTTGTTTAATCACTAATGTTTCCTCATCAAATTCAAATTCTGCCTTTTTGAACAAGAGATTCTTAACTTTCTTTAGAATAGAAGGTTTGACAATATGTTTTATGTCTTCCTCAACAACATGTTTCTTTTCATTTTTCTTTTCATAGTTAAACCCTATACCTACCTTTTGATTTTCAGTATTATCATCATGGTATGATTTTAACAGGGAAGAAGAATTCTTGTAAGCCTTGATTTTGAGTTCATTCTCATAAATCTATTTCCTGAGAAATTTATCAATCTGGGAAGCACAAATAATCTTGTTTTTAAGAATATCATTTTCTTGTTATAAGGACTCGAAAGCATTCTATTTAAGTTCTAGTTTATGATTCTTAATTCTCAATGACTTATTAGCACTCGATAGTTTGATAATTTCCTCATTAGCAGCTAACATGCTTGTATGAATATTGAAAATTTCAGAACTTAAACTTTCAACAGTTTTCTTATACTGAGATGTAGTCATATCAATAGTAGTAAGAATGGGTATCTGGCTTGATGAAGTGGATGAACCTTCTCCAGAGTTTGCCATGAGAGCAAGATTTCCATATTCTTCCTCATCTTCATCATCAGAATATTCCCAACACTTTCCTTCAGCCACAAAAGCTCTTCCTTGTTGCTTT
Source organism: Oenanthe sinensis (assembly GCA_028671895.1). NCBI lineage: Eukaryota > Viridiplantae > Streptophyta > Magnoliopsida > Apiales > Apiaceae > Oenanthe > Oenanthe sinensis. Next base: position 21,793,795 of record CM053801.1, read on the forward strand.
TTGAGCAAGGCATCATACTTTGCTTTGAGTTCCTCATAATCATTGTCATTTCTTCTCACTTGTTTTGGATTTTTGCATTCTGTTGCAAAATGCCCCATTTCACTACAGTTGTAACACCTTATCTTGGATCTATCCACCAATCCTGTTTTATATCCACATTTGACACTTCCTCCAGGTTTTGAGACATTTGACTTGTTGAACCTGGAGCTTTGTCTTCTGGGTTTGAAAGCTTTGTTCTTCTTGAATCTTAGATTGGAAAACTTTCTTGCCATGTAGGCCATGATTTTATTTTCCATGTTTTCCAGTTCCTCCAAAGTGTAGAACCCATCTTTTTCACCATCCTTGAGTTCAAGAGTTACACTTTTATTTTCATCTGTGACCTCTTCAATCTTGATGTGTTGTTGATGTTGGGACTCCTGGAGCTGCAGCATCTTTGGATCTTGAGCTACTAGAGCATTTGAAGTGTTGGCCATATTTCCTCTTTGACCAGACTGAATAGTTCTCTTTTGTAACAACTCTAGCTCATAGGTTTTAAGTATGCCATATAAAGTTTCAAGAGAAACTTTTGATAAATTTCTTCCTTCTCTTATGGCAGTAACCTTGTGCTTTAGATGGTTAGGAAGTGTCAACATGAATTTCATGTTTACCTCTTTTTTGTCATAAAACTTCCCATGCAGCTGTAGGTCATTTATCAATCTGTTGAATCTCTCAAACATCTCAGTCAACCCTTCACTTAGTTTGGCCATGAAAGCTTCATATTGAGACACCAGTATATGTCTTTGATTATCCTTCACTTCTTCTGTTCTTTCACAGAGTATCTCAATGGTTTCCCATATTTTCTTGGCACTGGTGCAGTTGACAATGTTATTATACATGACATTGTCAAATGCTTCAATGATGATAAATTGTAAGCAAACATTCAGAGAACTTTTCTCTTTCAGTGTCAGTGTACTCTGAAACTTTCTTAGGAATCCAGTAGGCTGGTATTGTTTCACCATCTACTGTAGTTTCAGGTACATATGTTTGAGGAATGAAGGGACCATTTACTAGAATTTCAGGGTAAAGTGGGTTGGCTGTTTTTATGAACAACATCATTTTTCTTTTCCAAAAGTTATAGTGTTCTTTATCAAAGGTGGGTATTTTTATGCTACTTACTTTCCGTGCACTCATGTTTAGATCTTTTCAGGTTATGTATATCTAACCTACTGCTCTGATACCAGTTGTTAGACAGTATAAGTGTTGTAGAAGGGGGGGTTGAATGCAATTTGATAAATTATCACTTATCTTGCTAACAACAAACAAGTAGTAATAATATGAAGTAAGAAATACAAACAACAGTGAGCAAGCAACTGAAGAAGGGTGTTTAACTACAAAAATTAATTTTATTAATTTTTGATTGTTTGCTATAACTGACTGGAAAATGTTTCTAGCTTCAATAAATACAATAACAAAGAACTTGCTAATGTTTATTTGCTTGAGAAAAGTTAAGCTCAGTTGTGTTTTTCTTCTTGGAAGTGTTTGTGAGATATATGTATTTATACTGAAACGCATATCTCACTTATAAGTGTACTTTCCCTTGTTCCTAGGACAGAGCTCGAAATAGAAACTTCACTTTTTCTATTCAAATTTGTCTTCATTCCATTTGTAGATAAAGTTATTCTGAGATGTACTGACATTCTTGAGCATGTTTTATCTTTTTGCTTATTTTTTCCCAAATTGCAGTAGTAGGCTTGACAAACTAGATAGAAATGTCAAGATCAATCCTTGAATTTTCACTACCTAGTCTGCTACTTGAAACAGACTGTCAGTTTCACCAAAAGGTTACTGTCAACCTTTAGCTTCTCTTTGGTAACAGTATCTTTGACTCTGCATACTTTACTGTCAAGTTTAATAGTATTCTAAAACATGTTGTCATCCAAAGCTACTGTCAACTATCTCCGCCAATATTGATGTCAACTATCCCCGCCAAAATTGCTGTCAGTAAAACTTGTTGTCTTCGACTCTTCAATTTCCATCAAGTTTACTGTCAAGGAAATAGTTGTTGTCAGTAATACATGTTGTCTTCAATTCTTCAATCTCCGTCAAGTTTACTATCAAGGAAATAGTTATTGTCGTCTGTTCCAAATGTGATGTCACTTGAATATGCTGTCATGGGCTTCAGTTTGCAGAATGTTACTGTCAATGATTTGATCCATGTTATGCATGAACACTCTGTGAACTTCTACTTCATAGATCATTTATTACATTTTTACAAGACAATAACTATTGAGACTTATTATCACGCTTTTATACATACTTTTACAAGTGATAACTAAACATATTGTCAATATACATATGACAATATAATTTACTTAGTTAATTTTTAATTAATCTAAGTATCTTATAGTTGATTACAATATTAACATCACAATCTCTAACAGTACTAAAAACTTCTATTATAAAACTCATTTTCTAAAAAAATTCTAACTTTCTTTATTATCTCATTTAATTATTATTATAAATTAAAATTATTTTAAATATAACAAAACCACTGGAACACAATATTCAACAAATTTTAGATAATTTTATTTTATATCATTATAGTTATTATAGTTAATGCGGTTGGAGATCTTCCTACTCTCTCAAATTTTGAATACGACTCTAACTCATTATAATAATTATAAATAAATATTATTTAATAAATTTATTACGAAAATATTATTAATGGATTGGCCCAACTTAATTTTCACATGTAAATACAAACGTATTCTAAAGAGATAAGGTTTTAGTTTTAATGAGAAGAAGATAAGGTTCCCGAAAAATGACTTATGTGATTGCTGGCTTTTCCCATTTCATGCAATAAGAAGTGGAGATTAAAATTAATCCACATAAACAGTTTAAAATAATAATTAATGATTAATTGAATTATTAATCAAGAATTATGTTAATAATATAAAAAATTATTATACTTTAATATATACAGTATTTTAACATACTCAGCTTTTTTAGATATTATTTTGATATGCACACCCTTTTATAATATAAATCATTTAATTTTATTTCTCAAGAAATATATTACAATTATAATTCAAAAAATTATATGAAATCTTTCTCATTAAAAACCATAAAAATAATATTTTATAACATTTAGAAGCAGCAGGCCAGTTCAAAATCTCGAATGTAAATTTAAATTTATAAATTATTTATCATAAAAAACAAACAGACCAATCAAATAAATAGTATGTATACCTTCTGAAAAGAACAATACAAGTACTGAGAGTCTGAGACTGGAGTGTGTGTTGTATGCAGAAAGTGAACATGGGAAAATCTAAACTACTCTACTTGTTATTATCATTTCACTTACTTTTCTTGTTCAGTTTCTTTGATTTTTGTTCATCAAACACTATCATTTTCGCATCTATGGGAAGCAGAACCATGTATTCTTTCGATATCTTTGCTCTGCCCATTCATTCTAACTCTGCTTCTGTCTCCGAGCTCCGGTTAACCGACGGCAACTCTCTCAACTTTAACGGTCACTTTCCCACCAACATTTTATCGGAAAAAGATGAATCACCGGCAATTCACTTGGTCTATTCGACTGAAAGAGAAGGTGTGTCTGCTATTTATATGGATATTATATATACTCAAACCCCAGGTGATTTAGATGGTGATCGGAGAGAGGTTCTTGAAGTTTCTACTGAGTCGACTCACCGAGTTGGCCGAGTTCAGGTTCCTTTGTTGGGTGGTGGATTAGGGAAGAATAATAGTGGTGGTGGGGTGTCGATGAAAGACAGGCCGAGTTTGGTGGGTGACTCGTTGATTTACGTGTCCACTCATGAGAACCCGGGTGTGTCGAGAACGAGTTGGGCAGCTGTTTATTCGACTCACTTGAGTACCGGGTTGACTCGGAGGCTGACTCCTTATGGGGTTGCTGATTTTAGTCCTGCAGTGTCACCTTCCGGGGTTTGGACAGCTGTAGCTTCTTTGGGTGAAAAGGGTTGGGATGGGGAAGTTGAGGAACTCGGTACGGATATTTATGTGTTCTTGACTCGGGACGGGTCGAAACGAGTTAAGGTAGTTGAACACGGTGGGTGGCCGAGTTGGGCTGATGATTTCACTTTGTATTTTCACAGGAGAGGTGATGATGGATGGTGGAGTGTTTACAAAGCAATTTTACCCACTAATGGTCAAATTAGTGTTGACTCGGTTTTGACTCAGCGAGTCACCCCACCCGGTCTTCACTCGTTCACCCCATCTGCTTCTACAACAAACAAAAACTTAATTGCCGTGGCCACAAGGCGACCCGGGTCGGATTATCGCCATATAGAAATATTTGATTCGGAAGCTAATGAGTTCCGAGAATTGACCCGACCCGTTACGCCCCATGCCCATCATTTTAGTCCATTTTTTTCGTCAGATTCTAAACGGATCGGATACCATAGATGCAGAGGATCTGCTAAGGGAATGCCTAGTGCAAAGCCCTTGTTCCTGGAAAACCTTAAAAGCCCGACACCCGAAATTTCGCTCTTTCGGGTTGATGGGTCATTTGCTTCTTTCTCACCCGATGGAAACCGGATTGCTTTCGTAAACTTCCCGGGTCTTTACGTTGCAAACATGGATGGTTCGGGTCGTCGTGAAGTCTTGGGTGATATGGCATTTGCATCGGCATGGGATCCGAAGAGGAAAGGAGTGGTTTATACGAGCACCGGGCCTACATTTGAGAGCGAAAGTACTGAGGTTGATATAGTGTCTGTGAACGTCGACGACAATGATGATGAATCTAGCTACAAAAAGTTAACACATGGAGGAGCGAACAATGCTTTCCCATGGCCTTCACCGGATGGAAAATGGATTGTGTTTCGTTCGGGTCGGTCAGGTCACAAGAACTTGTATATAATGGATGCGGTTGAAGGTGAGGCTGGTGGTTTACACCGGCTAACAGAAGGCCCATGGAGCGACACGATGTGCAATTGGTCACCTGATGGCGAATGGATTGCTTTTGCATCAGACCGAGAAATTGTGGGATCGGGTGGGTTCGAGTTGTATATGATTCATCCGAATGGCACAGGGCTTCGAAAGTTGGTTCAAAGCGGATCAGTTGGACGGACAAACCACCCGTATTTTAGCCCTGATGGGAAAAAAATAGTGTTCACTTCAGACTATGGTGCAGTTTCAGCTGAGCCAGTATCAAATCCTCATCAGTACCAGCCTTACGGTGATATATACACTATAAATGTAGATGGGACTGGATTGAAGAGATTGACACATAATTCGTACGAAGATGGGACTCCAGCATGGGGGCCTAATTACATAAAACCTGTTGATGTAGAGTGGGGTTATGAGGTACAATGTGCATTTGAGGATTTGTCATGGCTCCAAATTGATGGTCTCGCAAGTGCAAGCCACAGGACTCGTCAAAATTTTGATAATTCAACTAAGATACAGTGTGGTGGATAGTCTTAGATCTCTGGTGCTATGTTACACGAGTTGTATAATTAAATAAGAAAACGCTCTATAAATCGCGCAGATGTTTTCGATTTGCTTCGCTATGTTTTATGGAGTCTATTGTTATTTGTTTAAGCTCCAAGTGTAATGGTGAATATATGTTAAATATACAGCTACGATTGTGCTAGTAGAAATTTTAATTTGTGTGATTACTCACTACTTCAGTGTTAACACTAGAGTTTTTTAAGTTTTACAGATCTGTGTAAATATATAGTTCGCGCAAATGATAACTTACTGTTGATGAAAAGAATATGCTGGCTCAAGTTCAGCCAACATACTCTCTGGGCTACACTCAATGACTCAAGTATTCTTGTATAGGTTTTATGTTGCTTGCATATCTTAAAACTTGAGAGTATCTAAAGGTTCAAAACTAGTATTTTGACAAAGATAATCGGTTCAAAGCCTTAAATGCTCAAGATTTAAATCACCTAGAAACAGAAGGTTAGTATTTATGTAATTTTTTCGCAATTTACTATTGTTCGTTATAAGTACACGAGGAAATGAGAGTGAGAACTCCAAGTCAAGACCTTGTCAATGGTAGAGCGGTGGAGATGAGATCTCCACCTTTTCGGTAGCTTATCCAGGTACACAAAGGTTCGACAATTTGGAACAATCTAGGGTAAACTTGTGTATAATGCCAGGATACCATTTTAATAACAAACATGAAGAATTCTATGCTACTAGTACTCTGTTCCTTTTATCTAAAACTAGAAAGAGGATGGAAGATAATGTAGCAAAGCAATCAATCAGGTGGGAAATCATTATCAATAAAGCCAAAAGCTTTGCAGCAACATGTTCTTTGATCAAAACGTGACAGGTTCAATTAGCTTGCAATGCAACATAATTTGTGATGTGCATATCCCATCCATTAGCATCAAAAAACTATGTTAGCTGCTGCTGAGAATTGGGCTGCTATTCTGTACTGCAATTAAGATCAAGGGTTTCGATTGGCGATAGGAGCATTTCATCAAATAAAGATGAAAGTAATGAATAAAAGTAGAAAGCTGACAGAACGGTCCCGGCCCCGGATGCAAGATTAGCTACAAAATATATCACTCTCCATCCGCGTTCTTCATATTTTTCATCAAAATGACCACAAATCACCATATTTGTTCCATGATTCCAGCAACCTCCGTAATTACTACGAGGCATTAGCATTGATATGATTGTTGTAATGATCACAGTGTCCTCTATACTGCATTGTTTATATCAATAAATCAAATTAAACATTGAATTACCCTGAAGAACTAATTTTGAAGAAATAATTTTGTATCCAATTTGCTCATCCTTGTATGACAAATTGAATGATATAATCTTGAAGTATGCTGGCATAGTGGCATAGCTTATAAATGCAGCATATGTGAGCCCACAGCCAACCCAAAAAGATTCAATCAAGTAGACAAGTACTGAATTGGCTCCTAACCACCTGATTCCTGAAATGAAAAAGACAGAACATCCCACACCAAATGGAGATTAATACAGATTTTAACTAGGAGATGAAAAACGAAAAAGGTTCGATATTAAATAAAAATTCCCAAGATTGGCTTGCACAGCCTCCATGTAATTGTAGTTTCTCCTCCTGGAAACAGGATCAGATTGGCTTACACAGCCTCCATGTAAGTGTAGTTTCTCCTCCTGGAAACCGGATCACGAGAACGGCAGCAAGCAGCCAAAAGACCATAAGTAAGAAAGTGTGAAATGAGAACAAGAACATAACAGTAGGGCTAACAATCCAACCAAGCTGAGCAAAGGCCCGAAGGACACAACTCCAGAACTGTTATGTGATCACTTGCTGTCCAGGAAGTCCCTACACACAAGCGTTCAAAAACTAACAATTATATAGTACAGTAATCCTAAGTACCCAAAAAAATTCCAAAAATATTAGGTGGCTACCTATGTGCAACCACGAGCTACGCTTTTATAGTAAATTGGTAAATTTGTATCAACTCTTATAATAGTAAACATTTGGAACCGCTCTGCACTGCTGCCTTGGTTGTCTCCGAGCTAAGTTGGCTATATACATTGGGTTTTTAGGCCAAAAAACAAGTTCCTCACTTTCACTATTTGTCCCACATTGACATGGAAATAAAGCACCCACTTTCCTTCACCTATAAATAAGCATTTCCCCCCTCTTTACTAAATATACATTTTTTTTCTCTTTTCTCTTTATCATATATATTTGTGGGTCCGAGTATATGGTTAAGTATATAAATAAACGGGTTGGGTCAGATTCCCACATGCGATCTTGGACCTAGAGTCAAATGACCAGGGGGCAAATACATCTTTAAGAAAATGTCATAGCTAAAATTTGATTTGAGGACAAAAAAGAAACCCACTGCATTACCTTGATGTAGTAAACAAAGTAATACTAGTAGTGGAGGAACTCGAACACTTGCGAAACAGAATGAAAATTTCTGCAAAACAACTGGGCCAACTTGCATTTTATGATCAAAACTTGACACTACTAGGTTAAGTTAAAACATTCCAGGAAAGGACAAGACCTACCTGGGCTGAGGGTAGGTACGCTAGTATGTGTATGATATGATGACTGATGTATTGAGAGAGCTGGATAGGCATTGAAGTATACCAAATCAAAGATACCTGGTAAATCCTGTACAGACAGCAATGGAAATTTCCTAAAAAACAAATTGGAATAGGCAGCAATATTGGAAGTTGCAGAGTAAGTTATGCAATTAAAATGATGTACAGTAGGTAAAGTAATTAAAACTATCCAATACAATAAAAAATAACCTGTATGATGTTTCTTCACAAAAAAAACAAAAAAACTTGTATGATGTTTCTATTAGCCATTCAAGAACATAGCGAAGACTCTTTTCCCTGTACTAGTCAAGTATGCAGTCTTTTTTTTTTACCATGAATGAAGATATATAACTATACAATACTAGAGAATAACCGATATCACAAGTTCAGTATCAGTTTAAGCATAAGAAGTTTAAGTATGCATAAGAAGTTTAAGTATGGCCCCGGTATCGGTTCCCGAACTCTGCATCCGATAGAATGGTGTGTGCTATCTGATGAAAGTAAATTCTGCATAAAGCAATCAAAGGCTTCAAAATAAAAATATATATATCTTTAAGCTCTGAAGATAATTCAGCAATAGATCTAGCCAAAAGTTCTTTTGTGTTCAAAATAACCTTGATCAATTAAAGCCTAGTATGTATAACTACCATATTTTATGATGAAAAACTAATTAGGTAATACTTAAGACCATATAGCAGCTTCTGTTCTGGCATTGCTGAAGACTAAAAAGTAAAGTGAATCTACTAACTATTTAAGTATTTTGACATCCACTTCAAGCGATTTTCTGAATCTTCAAGAATCAAAAAGAATGATGTTTAGCCACATTGTCAATGATAACGAATGAGAGTTCTAGGCATGGATCCGATATCAGTTCCCAAACTCTATCCCAAACAATCATCTGTTTTATACTTTTATCTCCTGGAATTTAATTCAACAAGTTGCTGTTTCAGATAGCTTTTAAAAACAAAATTATTTCCGTGATCAAACTCAACTTGATCAAATAATGCCCGATAAAATTAAACAATACCAGAATTGATGTTCATGTTTTCTATAGAGCTCTAACTTACAACAGAAATTCTCATAAAAGAATTTTCCAAACACTGATCGATTTACTTTACATTCTTATAAATTATAAGCAAACTCTTTTGTAAAATAGAACATTGAAGATCACTTTGAATGCTGGGCGAAATCAAAAAGTTAATTCTATAAGGTCACATTCTCATAAGAAAAATGCAAAATCTTCTTGTATCAAATCATTGTATGCACCATATATGTTTTGGTTTCTCGAATCGACCTAATAAAAAGCAGAAACAAAACCAACTTGGTTTAAGATCTGACAGAAAGCCAAATATAACAATTGGCCAAACATTACTTAGAAAAAGATTGATTACGCAGATGATAAAAAAAGAATTACAACTTTCATTAAAACGCATATTGCACAAAATACATGCCCTAAATTGTTTTTTCAGAGACTATAATAACACAAACAACTGTTCTAAATTCTTTACGAACCCTTAATCTCAAAGAACAAAGTGCACCCCTTTTTCACTAGGTTCCATGCCACATTCCTCCATGGACTTGTCAAACAACTCGTAAACCGAATCTTGATCACCAAGAAACGTCTGAATCAAAGTCAAATCAACATGCAAACCCTCGTAAATCTTCCTCTTCACCTTCTTACCCTCCTTGTACTTGCACTCTCCCATCGACATGATTTGACTACTAATTCTATTATGTAAATACTCCTTCACGTTCAAAGATTCAAGAACTCCCGAGATACAAATGTAATTCTTGATTGCATGGCTGCCTTTAAAGAAAAACCGTTTATCGACACATACTGTCTCTTCTCCTGTTGTTTCTTGTTCAGAAGCGATCAAAGACGACGACGAATCCACATACCTCTTTCGGGTGTGAGTTAAAAAGGTGATACGAAGGGAATGAGATGATTTGCAATTTAAAGGACAGGGACGTAGAACTTCATGAGGACGGGTTTTTCGAACTCGAACTTCTAGTTGTGATCCGGGGCGCTTGACAATCTTAGGAGCAGGAAGATAACCCATAGCTTAATTATACTACTTGAGATAACTTTAATTGTGTGTGTGTGTGTGTGAAGATGTGTTATGTTATGTGTGTGCATATATGTAGTGTTCTGTCCGAGAGAGGGTTGGAAAGGAGAGTACATTATTTACGTGAGCACCAAGGTAGAGAATGTTAAAAATCCTAATTCAAATAGGATTATAATTCAGTGAAACCTCTGTTTTCAAAATAATTGTTTTATTTTGTAATTTTGCTTTAGAATTTCAATTATAAATTTAAAAACTAAATATCAATAAAATATATTTGAATTGTAGCAAAAATTAGGGGTGTATTCAATTTTATATTTAAATTATTATTATTAAATTAAAAATCTTATAAAATAATATTTTAGATTAAATTTATGAATTGATTTTTATTCTACCTTAATCCAACCCATTTCCAATTTAAACCGCAAATAAATATAATTTAGTTTTATAATTATATGTTTTATACATTATTATTTGATTATATATTATTATCCCTTACAAACTAAACAATGACGGAATATAATCAAATATTATCTTACCACATAATTTATTTTATATTTTATTTTCTAATTTTATTAATAAATTATTATTTTATCATTAGTCAAACCAACATGTTTGAATTTAATTCAAATTTAACATTTAACCCAAATCAAAACAGACCGCAATTACACATAGAAATTACAATGTTTAAATATATTTTTCTTACATTTATTTATAAATAATCAGTAAATTGAAAGCTAATTGATACAGTATCACCCAACATAGAAAATATAAAACACTCATGTTAATTACAAAAAATAAAAATAGAAATAATTTAGAAATAGGAACCGAAACGGGGCCAAACCGGATCCCAAAATCAACCCGGAGTATTCTCCAAGCCATTGCTGCCTGCTTCCTCTACTTGTATATATATCTATATCTATAATCTGTATCTATCTATCTATATATATATATAACAAAATTAAATAAATTAAAGCCTTTTTCCCCTTCGTTTCTAACAATTCAATACACAATCTGCATAATGTCGGTATGTTATATCTCTACTCTTTCTTATTTACATTTTATTTAATCTAATGTGTGTGTGTGTGTGTGTGTTTTCTTAATACTTGCAAAACCCTAGGTTTGATGGTGCTTTTAATTAATAGATCTTATATGTGTGTGTGTGTGTGTGTGATTGTGAGATTGATTGGATAGGATTGATTTACATATAGATATTTGAGTATAATGGGAGTGCTCTGGTGGCTATGGTTGGCAAGAATTGTTTTGCTATTGCCAGTGATCGTCGACTCGGTGTTCAGCTTCAGACTATTGCTACTGATTTTCAGAGGATTTTTAAAATTCACGATAAGCTCTTTCTTGGCCTTTCTGGTCTCGGTTCCGATACCCAAACATTGTTAGTGTTCTTTAACTGCCTGCATTTTATATTTATGGTTTTGTGCTTGTGTAATATGTGTGCGTGGAAGGAAGGTAAGGGGTTTTTGATGAAATGAAAAATCGTGAACAAATTAAAGTAGGAAGTGAAGAGTGTGAAATTTGGATTGGTGTTTTATGGGAAGAAAATGAGTTGATGTATCATTGCCAAATTGGTGGAATTAAGCTCTAGTTTCAATTGATATAAATTGAATGGAGCTATTGAATATTAGAATTGTTTATCCACAAACAGTACAATTTCATGCGGTTCTCACTTGAATTCATTCTTTCTAATCAAACAGAGTTAGGTATTTACTCTTTTGGACATAAAGCTCTATTATTTTTGTGGTTTGTTTGAAATAACCGTTCATTACCGATTTATATGTTGATAACATTAATATTTAAAAATGATGCAAAAGTTTCAAGTTGTAAGACCAAGTCGAAATGAAACAATATTAAATCGTTGGGGTTGATTTGAGGAACAACATCTAAACAAGTTTAGAATTGCAATGCTAGATTCTTCCTACCAGCCCTACATGTTTATAATCATGTAAATGATTTTGAATTTTGTTTTTTTCAAGACACCAGCGGCTTGTATTTCGACATAAGTTGTATCAGCTTCGAGAGGAGAGGGACATGAAACCTGAGACATTTGCTAGCCTAGTGTCTGCAGTTCTTTATGAGAAAAGGTTAGTAAACTTCTTGTGTTCTTTAATCTATTTATTGACTTTTGCTTTAGAGATAATTTCTATCTTTGATGATATACAAAATTTAATACGAGGGTTCATGTTTGATTTGAAGGTTTGGTCCATATTTCTGCCAACCTGTGATTGCTGGATTGGGAGATGATGATAAACCCTTCATCTGCACAATGGATTCTATTGGAGCCAAGTATGTAGATTTTACATTTATTCATTAACATATAAAAGTTGACTTCAGATTTAAAATAACGTGGGTACTGCATAAACATTATTGTCACTGTTATAATATAAAACAGAAGAACAATTCTGGTTGTATTTGGCATTTCTTTCAATATCATTTTTGAGGAGTACTTATATTATGCACTTCGTTTTCTTAAAGTTTATTGCTCTAAAAATTATTTGTTATTGTGTGAGGAGAGTAAGGGGTTCTAGGGAGCAAATGTAGAATGAAGAGGAAATGTTGGAGATTGCAGTGGTGTAGAACGAAAGTGGCACTGAAAGAAAAGCCAAAGACGTGAAAATAAGGCTGTAGCCTGCACTGGCCATTAGGATGTCAGTACTCAGTACTACTGTTCCTAAAGTTGAGAAATTAAGAGTTTTACTAGAACACTATGAGTAGAGATTAGATGAAAGTAGAGACTAGCTGGGGTTTGCAGAAAGAAGAGATGTCATAATTCAGTTATCAATAAAAAGAACAGATTTGTATATATATATATATAGAAGGGAGAGAGAGGGAGGGAACAGGAAAGGGAGAGGAACTCGGTGGAGAAGACTTTAATTTCATATACTTCAATAACAATTAATATTTAATATTTATAGACTGTTGAGTCAACTACTAGTGACTGCAATTGTCTCTCTTTCTCACTTGGGCCTAACACTTGCCTTTTATTCATTTATACTATTTCTGAAAATTCTGAAAATATAATGACACAAATTCTGAAAATATTCTCTTATTTGCAAAATATCTAAATTTTTTCTCTTTACTATTATATTATCATGTCAGAGTATCAACTAACGAAATATGTATTAATCTTTTCCATTTTCTAGAACTCCCATCGTTGCATCTTTCCTACTAACATTAAATCGTTAGACATGCATGACACGGATGGATGCCTTTCTCAATGTTAAGTTTTTAAGTTCAATTCCAAATAGATTCAGTAAAAGGATTGTCACTTTGTGAATGTATGAAGTGAAATAGGATAAACATTGGTGCAAGATATAGGAAAAAGACTTCTTAGTCCTATAAACGGCCACCGAATAATCATATCATTGGACATGTTAAGATAAACTAGCTTATGACCCGTGCAATGCACGCGGACCTCTTTAAATACTTTTTATATATTTAATGGTGTATATTATATTTATTTTACTTGGTTTTTCTTGGAAATCTCAATATGCAACTCTAAAACCTAATATTATTCTCTTTTAATAATAAATAAATATAATGATTTAGTAATATATATATATATATATATATATATATAATTTTATTTTTTTGTATTTGCCAGGATACGAACTATTAACTTTCCTTAAAATCTTTATTGTGAGGGACGAGCGTCCCTTGATGACGATGGACCAAATAACTCTCTTCCGCTAATTTTATATGGTAATGGATAGATTTTAGCTCTCATTTTCATCATTCTTAAAAAATATTAAACAGGAGATGAGAATATTCTGAACGAAACTGAAGAATATATAATAGCTATTTACTTGTTCGGTTTTTCTTCTCCTCTTTAGTGTGTAATAACCCTATAATCCATCGATCGTCAAAACTGGGGTGGCAGCCCTGCATTTTGATAGCTAAAAAGCCAAGTAAGATCAAGATATCAACAATTATGCTGAGAATGCTGCTACTGTGAGCATGCTCAGTTCTTTTTCATGCATTTCAATTATTTTTTCAAATGTATATAGCTAATAGTTCCACACTGACGCTGTCTTTAATCTGTTTCAATTAATCCAGGGAGCTCGCAAAAGATTTTGTTGTTGCAGGTACAGCCTCAGAATCTCTATATGGAGCCTGTGAATCCATGTTCAAACCTGACATGGTACGTTGTTTAATATGCTTATTTCAATGAATTATGTAATATTGAACTATGGATTATGTTGTAGACTTCCCTGATAAATATAATATATGATCTTCAAGTTCTTGTATTTTGAGAAAAAATTGTTGTGAACGTTGGTAATTAATTTGTAACTTCATAAATCTGAATTTTATTACAGGAAGCTGAAGAATTATTTGAAACCATCTCTCAAGCATTGCTATCATCAGTAGATCGTGACTGTCTAAGTGGCTGGGGAGGTCACGTATATGTTGTGTAAGCAAATTTAATTTTCTTGTCACTTGCTATTCAGATATTTGGATATATACAGTAACATACTGTAAATACAAAAATTACGCTTTAATTTAATTGTTCACTATAAACAAAGAATACATTCAAGGCAGTGATCTTCTAGAAGCAATTTAAGCTTCGAAATTTCCGGTGTATTAGGAAAGATGTAGTACAGAATTAGGTTACAAACTCGACCCACCTTTAGAGGGCAGGAGATACTTAGAAGCTTCACTTCGAAGATTTAATATCCTGTATACATACAGTATATGGTATTGAAACAACTGACAAAAAAAAATTATATTAATATTTATAGATCCTGACAGTATTGGGAGAGCACTGCAAAGACTCCATCATCTAATTACTCCAATAGCGATTGTGGAATCAGTTTGCTCTTTCTATTTGATCAATCATCTCCTGAGGTCTTGTGGATCCATCGGATCTCCACAAGAGTCCCCTCTTCTATATAATAACCGAACATGAGATCTTTTGTAGTCGGTAGTTTGGTAAAACCAAATTTTTTAATATTAAATTACATCTATATTATATTTTGAATATTATATAATCATACTTGGAATTCTACTCGCAATTTTTATATCATATAGCATAATTATACCAAGTATTTAGATACATGTCAGGAACTACAAGTTCCTGAGTTGAGTTTCTAACTGTTTTTGGTGTTTTCTGGTTTATAAAGCAGCAAATGAGAGAGAAACAGAGAAATAAAGGTAGAAGTAGACAGATAGATCAGAAATAGACAGAGAAACGAGAGAGATTAGGGCAGAATTAGAGAGATACAGCAGGAAGATAGGGATAGATCAGAGGTAAGAACAGAAAACTTGCAGAGAAAGATAGAAACCCTAGAGAGAAAAAGAGAGAGAATCAGTTATAGAGAGAGAAATAGGGGATTGGTGTAATAAGTTCCATTTTCTGTATATTCATTTCATAAATCCAAATTACAAATGTGCTGCTATTTATACTACTCCATATTAACTAACTCTGAAATTACTTAACTACCCTTACTACTAAATGAAATACTACTACTAGTACTCTATTGATGCCTTCCTGACATTCCTCCCTCTTTGAAATTGAACCATATCCTCATGGTGGATCATACACTTCAAGACTACACTCTAGCTGTTTTAAGCAGTTTGATCCATCAGTTGATATCAAGATCTCACAACAAAAGAGCGACAAAAGCTTCTGGACATACTGCTCAAGAAGATGACTACAAGCTGAGACCATCATTGCAACTTCTTGTTTTCCTTCACAACTAACTTCTGCTTGGATCAAATACATCACTGATAATGCCTCTGGGCTACGGTTTCTTTTCTTTTCATAAGCATCACTTTTCCATTGAGAACATCTTGTAACCATGGGCTGAACATTTAGAATTCCAGCAGAACAATCAACAAGTTGAGCCTTATAGAAACTTAAAAACCCTCCTGGATCAAAAATGATTATTACAACACTTCTCCTTGAGGCCTTACGGTATTTGAGCCTCATTACCTTGTTTATTTCAGACCTACATTGTCTGAAAACAATGTAATTGTACTTGAATGGCATTGCATTGAGCTCAAATCTCACAGGATCAACATACTGTTGATTAATCTCGCTAACAACTCTATCCATCTCATCACCAACTTCCTGAATATCCAGGCCTTGTATTCCAATTGAATTTGCAATCTGAACCATAAACAGCCTCCTCTTCAACTGAGAATGCTCCTTGTCGATTGCAAGAAACTTCAAATTAATAATTTCCTTCAATTGCCTAACTTGACCACCAACTTTGATCATCATTACATCTTCTGCTAGTGTCACCTTATTCCTGATCATTTGCTTGTTATGCACCTGACCACCAGGATCAAATATAACCATATTTCCGTTACCAAAGTTGCTTTTCAAACCTAGTTCATAAGAATTTGCTGCAGCTGCTAGAAAATCTTTAGGAAAAGCCTTAGCAATCTTCATCATGCTAGTAGTAATCATTGAAGATGCTGCTTCGTTGCCACCATATTTCTCTTCAACTTTATAGCAACCAGCAATCTTGGGCATATCACCATGTCGTGTTACAAGTCCAAAGGACCATAACTTCACGTTACTCTCTTCTTTGCTTTCCTCCTTTGTGAGGTTAGAAGGATTATTCGATTAATCTTCAATTTCATTTTCACCAACTACGAATGTTTTTCTTTTAGTACTTTTGTCAAACAGTTTGGTCTCCAATGAACAATCAAACAGATAGTTGACACCGAAAAGTTTTATATGCTCGCTTGACCAATTCCCAACACTGCCAACCTCATCCTGTACCTTTCTAGGCACATATGCTACTGCAGTAGGAGAAACGGATGGAGAGGATTTCCCAGAAATAAGAGATGCACTCCATCACCTTGGCACCAAGAGAATTGCCTTCTTCCAAATTTTTCTTGGGTTCAAAGAAGTCCTCCAGTCCCAAAGCTATTCAAATGATTTCTTCAGAACGCCAATCCTCTTTATCTTCACCTGGCAATTCATCATAAGCAGCTTTCTCTTCTCCGGTTGTTATACTAACTTCACTGTCAATATCACTCCATTTTTGCTCATTGAATAAGGTTCCAAACAGTGTGCCATTTCTTGTACTTGAACCACTTTTTTGATAGTCTCTACAAATTGCATAAGCATTATGAGGCTCATCTTCAAATCTAGGAACATTCAACTTGAGTTTTTGTAAGGATTCGTGCGTGGTCCTTCCTGACCTTGGATTTCCGTGTTCTTCCTTAGTTTTCTACCCAAAAGGATGAACAAATCCTTCCACTCGACTTTTAGGCTTCATCTCCTTCAACATGCTCATTGTGTGAGCAGCCAAGACAACTAACTCATCTAGTTTCTGAAATCTCTTACTAGACTTCTCCTTATAGCACAAGAACTGTTGTTGTACCTCTTGCATACGCTCATCAAAAGTTGTATCACTTCCTTCCTTCATCTTTTACTACCAGAGTACGATCACTACACAAGAAACTCCTCAATTGCAATTCTCCACAATCAACTACTCTTCACCAAATATATCACACCACAACTACAAGTATGACTCCGATATTGCTTATAATTATCACAATCAACCGGTACAATACGCTTATGAATCACAACTGAAACTGATATCAACAGTTAGTTCATAACAAATGTCCACACTCGAGAACAAATTGATACTAATCTCTCACAGGCGATTTATCAAACACTTGTTGTGCACAATACTGCTACTGTATTCCAGCTCTTGTACTAATCAATTCTTATGCAGTACTTCACTATTCACCTCAGCACTAACTCATTCTCATAAACAATTTGTCGAACAGTTTGTATTCACTACAATTCAATTACTTTAGCTACTCTCTATTACTTCAACAAACACACAAGTACACTACACCTCAACAATAACACCAGTACACAACCTCAGTCACTTTCACAATCCATAATCCACTCCAAAACTACCAGCAACACCGTACAAATAACTCTCCACAATTGAACGATCAGTAAAGCAATACTAAACTACTGTTTTTGAGATTTTCTGATGTAATATGTACTCAAATAGCAACAACTGAAAACGAACTAGATTCTAACAAAATTCACTTCAAATCAACTGATTCAACATCATCTACTACTGATCTGTGAAGAAACAGTTGAGAACTAGAGTACCTGCACTGATTTTACCATAACATGAGATTGAGAATTGCGATTACAACCCTTTGAAGCTCGCTCGACTCATAATCACCAGCACAGCAATGTAGAAGCAGTGGTTGATCAATTTGATAGCTCTGATACCAATTTGTCAGGAACTACAAGTTCCTGAGTTGAGTTTCTAACTGTTTTTGGTGTTTCTGGTTTATAAAGCAGCAAATGAGAGAGAAACAGAGAAATAAAGGTAGAAGTAGACAGAATAGATCAGAAATAGACAGAGAAACGAGAGAGATTAGGGCAGAATTAGAGAGATACAGCAGGGAGATAGAGATAGATCAGAGGTAAGAAAGAAAACTTGCAGAGAAAGATAGAAACCCTAAAGAGAAAAAGAGAGAGAATCAGTTATAGAGAGAGAAAGAGGGGATTGGTGGAACAAGTTCCATTTTCTGTATATTCATTTCATAATCCCAAATTTCAAATGTGCTGCTATTTATACTACTCCATATTAACTAACTCTGAAATTACCTAAATACCCTTACTACTAAATGAAATACTACTACTAGTACTCTATTGATGCCTTCCTGACAATACATATCTGAATTACATATCTGATTTTTATCACCCCTCAAACTCCTCTTCTTTATATAATCCATTTAAAATTGCAACTTATTACTTACAATAAATCGCATTAATATTATAATAATATTATTCTTTTATCTATATTAATTTTTTTAAAACTTAAAATATTATGTAATTTCAAAATACTATTGAAACCAAAAGAGATATTTTTTGTAACCAAAAAGTCAGTTTTACTTTTTGGTTAACCTTCTATTTAATAAAATATTATATATGATATAATATTTATATTTAAAATAAATAAATTGTATTATAAGAATTTTATCACGATTGCAGTTTATTATTTACATCAAGGCAAGGGTTTTAGACGTGCAATTTTAATGCCTATAACTATTGAAGTTAAAATCTATAGGAACATAATAAATATTAGATAATTTTTTACAACTATTACATGCTAGGTGTACCAAAAATAGCTGATTTTTATATAAAAAATATTATTAGATGTCTAAATATTTGAAATTAAAATATCTTTAAACATATAATATATTTACCAACAAACGAGTAAACTAGTGAATTATTAAAGTCGAGCAAGTTTTGAACTTGCCTGAAGGTTAAAGTTCCATATTAATGGAACATCACACGGGTTGTAAACTAGTGAATTATTAAAGTCGAACAAGTTTTGAACTTGCCTCAAGGTTAAAGTTCCATATTAATGGAACGTCTTGATAGAATTGTAGTTGTATGGTACTACTGATTACTAAACTATTACCTGTCTAATGTATATCATATGTTTCACATCAGTGTTGAAGCATATGCTTCTATTGAATTTTAAAAGTCAAAATGAGTATCATCTCCTCAAACAGATGAGATATTACTTGCATAGAACTAGGTTAAAGAGGGTCAAAAAGTACTCTTGGTGAATTTTACAATGAAACTTACAAAATAATACTTTTTCTACCTATGCAGCAAGAATTTCCAACACTTTATGGCTATATGTATGTTTTATACTAAATTTAAATCAGTTAGACAAAATGATCAACTCATCTTCCCAAGCTCATAACAATTAGACAACTGGGTAATTTCATTTCATTTAACAAATCTGAGAGGCCACAGTGGTAACCCTATATGGGCAGCTAACATAAGGTAAACAGTAGTCCTGGCAGCAAGTAATATATAACAATGGTTTACATTTACTTGGTAAATATGCAAATGCATGTTATTCAAGTGTTTACAACTGTGAAGTCTGTGCACTTAATAATATAATTTGTTTTATTTGTTTTAGGACACCAACTGAAGTAACTGAACGAACACTGAAGGGGAGGATGGATTGACCTTCTGGACGGAAGACATCTCCTAAATTTCACCGTCATTATGCCCTTCTTATCTTTGTTTAGTACCAAGCATAGTCTGTGTCGTGAATCACACTGATGTATCATGACTGCCATATAATTTATAGATTTTGAGGAGTATAATTAAAGATACAGTGATGGTGGCAATGCTCTGTTTTGTTGGGGTATAATGTCAGGTAGTTCAGTAGGCGTTGAATGTACCTTAAAACTATTTACAGGCATGTTTTAGTGGTCAGTTGGTTTTTAAGTATTATCAGGATATCAACATTATAAATCAATAGCTACGGCAGCATAGAGTTCTGGGTTCCCTGTTAGAAGCCTCCCATAGAATTTTCAGATAGTAAGTTGCTTTGTTTTAAATTTAGGCAAAAGTTATATAGAGTATTTTTAAACGAAGTACTAATTGTAGACCTATATATATACATGCATGATATATAGATCTCTAATTAGTTATTATAAAATTATTGCAGAACCTAGTGTAGTACATATAGGTTTTTAATTAGTATTTCAATTAGTATTATATGTAAAGGCATTCTATTGAATAAAAATTTTTAGATTTATATCTATTATTTCTTAGTCAACTTTTAATAACTATTTAGTTCATTGATGTGCAATTTATGAGCTTATTGAGGGAAGCCGGAAAAAATTACCAAAACTAATATATATAATATTATTATAAGAGATTAAAAAATGACAGATAAAAGTTTAAGTTGTATAATATTACAAAAAACAATTATCATAGAGATTATAATCATCAATGACATTATGAAGTCGATTGGATAGTTTTAAAATTTTACTTATAGTTTAAAGTTATTTAAAATGAAAAGTTAAAATTTTAATTTAAAGTTAAAGTATTTTTTTATTATTTTATTATTATGTGTAACTAATGAGTTGTACATGTGAATGAAATTTAGAAGTTTTATCGGATAAAACTAAGTAAAATAAAAATAAAATTTTAAGGTTGCATAATATTAACAATTATTAAATGAAGTTGGAAAATAATATAAGCTGTTTTAAATATTGTCTCCTTGACTTTAACCGTTCTTTTTAATTTCAAATTACTTTTTAATTTATTATACAAATACACATTTTTTAACTTAAAGTCCTTACTTTTAAGCGGAGAGACATGCTCACTATTAGTCGAATATTGGCCCTTTTTTATACTATTTGAAAATAAAATGTTTAAATTGAAATTTGCTTTAGCATCCGACTGAGTTTAAACCAGGCACAAAATCAGGATGTACTAGTTTCTGTGCGCAGATACCAGGCACAAAATCTTTTTAAAACTCCAATAAAAACAAACATAACAGGCTCTCAAGAGAAGTTTTGATATTTTTAGTCTAGGGTAGCTTGGAAGTTCTTATAAGCTCAAAATGCAGGTATCCACGAAAAGACAACATATAACACGTTCATTATGTCAATCCAACACTCAATTACCAGAAACTAACATGGGCCTAAGCTGAAAAGGTAATAAGCATGCATGCTGCAAAAGGATATAACCATAGAAGTAGGCGCCTGAGACTTTACACTTCCAACAATTCTAACATACACTATAATCCAAAACACTATGATAGGTCGGAGCTGAAAATACAAACATTATCGCCCTATTTGCTTGCAAGCAACCTGATTCTACTAACAAATGCTCAACTGGGAAATGGAGGCAACTACTACTTTGCAGAGGCAACCAGCGCAGCTCTAGCACGTGTGAAGGTAGCAATCAGGGAGCCAAGTTGCAATTTATCATTGCAACCAAAAGTCAACCTATACCTGCACAGTGACCAAATTTGTTTTATAAGAACTCAATTTTCATCAGTTAAAACTTCCACAATAAGCTTCATTATAATGAACAAAACAGAAAAGAATTTTAATCGGAAGGGAAGCGAAAATCAGTAGCATTAAAAGGAGCATATAGGAAAACTAAGAATCAAGGAGCGTGCAACTGGTGGCAAAGCCACAAAGGTACACCTAGGCTTAGCAGATTTCTAAAGTTCAATTTTCCCCTACCCCTCCCTCCCCTGTACTTAAAAAACAAGTCAACTACAAAACTTAGTCAAGAAGTAGACTTTTAACCTGAAGAACTGATAGTCATTGCTAGATCTACGACTACCTCATTCATTGACTATCTGAGATAGTAGTGGCTTATCTTCGCACTCGTGTGTTTAATTAGAGAAGCTCTTATGAAAAAACAACTGATGATTCTGTATGCCTTGTAATTGGATGGGCAGAACTTTAATAACATTACTTAAGTTTAATTTAAACCATATAAGACAACAGAATCATTGAACGTTACATCACACATTAATATAAGAACATGCTGAAAGTTTTCGGCACCACGATGAAACATAAAAACCCTCGTCTTTACTTGTATGCATAACTTTCCTATCTAGACACTTTGTATATATACTATTAATCAAGAACATATTCCAATCTACGCTGATATGACCAAGAAACTCAGAGAAGCAAAAATAACCCACTAGCCTAATTTGATTTGTAGAAACCAAGTGCTCAATTATGAACATATAATTTTATCAAACCTCTATTTATGAGATTTCATTGAACCCACTCTGTAACTAGCTCCTAAACTTTAAATGACTTCTCAATTTTGACTTTTTTATCAAATTTCGGGATATATCGAATTAAAAGATTTTGACAAGTTTTCGGAATGTAAACATATAAAACGACCTTATAATGTAATAAATTCTATGTTTTTCTACATTGTTTGTTTTATCAAAA
The DNA here is from genome assembly GCA_028671895.1 of Oenanthe sinensis. Lineage (NCBI taxonomy): Eukaryota > Viridiplantae > Streptophyta > Magnoliopsida > Apiales > Apiaceae > Oenanthe > Oenanthe sinensis. The sequence continues at coordinate 21,816,627 of CM053801.1, forward strand.
TCATTAATATAACAACAAAAAGTGATTACAGCTTCCATGCAAATGTGGAAGTGATGCATTCACAAATTGTTCAATTAGAACTTTCAAATATGATGCATATGCATTTTCCTAGATTGAAAGCTTAGAAGATAAGGATGCATACTCAATGTCAGCCAAGTCGTTGATGAGACCAACTCGAACACCTGAAGGCATCCTGATCTTAAAGACAAACCTAGAAATAAAATGCCTCCAACATGAGATTTAACAAACCTATTATACAATATACCCAGTTCATACTTCAAACTGATGAAGTGGCACTTACATTGTTACTTCTCTAACAATATCCACCAAAGCCAATCCTTTCCTTGTCTTGATTTCAGATATTTCTATGTACACTAGAGTTAAGTACCATGCAAGATAACAGCAAATAGAATACGGCATTAACAAATATATAAGTTTTTGGAAAGAATTCGGATACGTTTATAACTATTTGCAAATGACTCGTTCAAAAGCCAGTGTGATATTTTCTCAATGTCTTTTGGCAATGGATTCCCAGTGCAAAGATAGACAGCTTCTTCTGTTATTTGCTGAGAAGCCATATGCGTTGACTGCACAAACCAAAAATTAATTTCATAGTTGATTTGGCCATCAAACCATCAGTGCCACATTAACTGAAAATACCAGGGTCAATCAGAATAATTTTTATATTAGCAACAATGGAATAATAATTTAGAGAATAAATAGGGATAAGCGAATAAGTAACATAATTTAATTAGCAAAGTTACTATACGGCTTAGTCAGGGACAAGTTAATATATCCTGTGACCAGATATCAACATTGTTGCAGGTTCATTTTCATTAAAAAGAGTAATATTAATATTCATACTTAAAGTTACCTTAAAAGGGTAATATTAATTTCTGTCGAGTCATGTTGCAAATTTAAATATAACTGCAATAAGTACCATTTTCCCACTTCTCATATATCAACTTATAATAATAGTCTTATGTTACTTTTACTTTTTACAAATACAGACAAACAAACCAAAAAAGATGTATTTGAGTTATAAGTTCAGTTCCCATATGGGCACTATGTTGGGTTTCTTCACAAAACTTACAGCTAGAAATTTTACATAGGGCTCCAATGCAAATTACTCACAAAACTACCGATTTGAAATCAACATAAAAATTCAGTATATGCTTTTTCAACTAACTAAAAAATAATATATAAAAATGGAAAGAATAGAGGTGTGACATGTAAACACCTGCAGAATATTCAAAGCTTTTCTCATGTCTCCATTGCAAAGGCGTACAATTGCTGCTAAGCCACTATCAGTTACATCGAGCCTGATTCAACAAGATTATAATAAGTAAAGGATGAATCCATAACCCGAGTTTCAAATGATAAGATTATATAGTACTTAAGACATCGTATCTCTTTGTTCCGCAAGGTCTCTCAGTAGAAGGGAACCAGAAAGTATCTAATAGAAAGGCCAACTACATAAAAGAATTTCCATGTCGATAAAGGAAAAAACCTTTGTCCTTAAAAGTGTATGTTAAATCTTTGGTAAAATCAACAGAGAAAATTCCTTACAGAAGATGGGGGAATTTAATGTATGAAAGAAAGGTATAGCGATCTGATATAATAAATTGTAAAATATACCCTTCTGCATCAATGACATGTTTAAGTCGGTCTGAGACATGAATTGCATCAAGAGGAGCAAATCGAAATCGTGTACATCTTGACTGCAGAGCTGGAATAATCTTGTTGACATGATTACATATAAGGGCAAACCTAGTGCTTTTCGTGTATTTCTCAATCACTGAAACAGAAAGCAACTAATGATAATTCGTTATCAAAATTAGATGTGCGTTGCAACAATGACATAATTTAAACTTTAAAGAGACTCTCACCCCGACGAAGAGCAAACTGTGCATCCTTTGTCATAGCATCTGCCTCATCTAATAGGACCAATTTTACAGATGATTTTGCACTACAAAAAAAAACAAAGATTACAGGCAAAATTATGACTTTATGGCTATAAAACTATGTTTTTGAACTTTGAATCCAACTTGTCCAAAAATTTGAATAGATGAACAAACTAGGGTGCCAAAACATAGGCTAAGAATTGAGACAAAAAAATGATGCTTTACAAGAAGCTATATTACAACTGAAGCACAACAAACCCTTAATGTACTGATTGTTTTCCCATTCAGCATTTTGGCCTTCATAATAACATTTGAATAAAGGTGTAATATTTCATAGAGTTCCAACTTTACTCTTGACTGACGCACACCTCTCACAACCTCCACTTCCAATCTCCCCAACTTCAGTCTATGATAATATTCATTAAAGTTCCAAAAAATTCAGACAATTCTCATATATCCAGAAAATGGCGAAATCATTTGCAGTAAAAAAAGATTGTTAAAATAAAACTTCACTTGACCTTGAATATCGAAATCATAATATTTTTTGTTAATTATGCTTACGATACATAACTAAGGGCAAGCAGCTCCATTCTATTAGGTTGTACATGTGACCTAGCAGATGGCAAGTAGACATTTAACCCTCACACCAAGCATGACCTTTTCAAAACTTTCTAAAGTTATTTTGGAAAGACTCGGTTCTTTAGAAGAACAAGTGAACAACCTTTCTACTTCTAGTTATAGAGACCCAACTTCAGAGTGGGACATACTGGGTACAATTGGTCTGGTTTATGTAACTCCATCATTCTTAAGAAACAGGTGAAGAGACTCACTTGCCAAGAATTATATAGGAAGAGAAAGCTTTCATTTTTGCTTGATTTCATCAATTTTCAGCTAAGTTCAACGATTCTGAGCTTTATAAATGTGTTTTGGAGCATGTTCAGATAATTGCGGCCAGGATTCGTACGTTACAATACTAAACTTGCAACTAGCATTAAAGATTTCTATCCTACCCTGAATTATCCTAACTAAAATTACACCAAATCAGCCTAACCTTGTTGAAGTAATTGAAAATTTTTAAAAAGTAATAGGCAACATCACTACAATTTATCAAATAAACGAAGCAAAACAATAGACATTTACCCAAACGAGAAGCTCTGAGTGCTAGCAAAGTCCTGAATCTGCTGCCTCACAACATCAATCCCTCGATCATCCGAAGCATTAAGCTCCAACACCATATTATGCATCTGCACTCCAAAAATCTTCCGAGCCACCGCAAGAATCGTCGACGTCTTCCCGGTGCCAGGTGGTCCATAGAGAAGCAAATGCGGCAACTTCTTCTCACTCGTTAGCCTATCAACTATTCCACGAAACACAACCATACACAATTACAAAATATAAAAGTAATTACTGGTAGCCTATCAAGTGTTCGACGAAATGTCTCAAAGAAAAAACACAACAACAGATCAACACAAGCACAAATTACACAGACATGATATGAAATACACACAAATAGACAAGTACTAGCCCTAGGAAATGTGCATAGGGGGGGAAACAAAGGGATTACTAGTATCGACGATGTCGCGATGAGCGGCGACATCAGCGAGTGATTGGGGGCGGTATTTTTCAACCCAGGGAGTGGATTTGACGCGACGGGGATCGCCGCTGGTGATTACGACGTCGTCGGTTTCCATGGGGCACATTTCTCCGCCCATTTTGATTTTATTTTTTTTTATTTGGTGGGTTGGCTCGGTACGAGTGAATGACCTAGCGCGGGAAACGTCAATATATATGAACCGCACCGACGAATTCAAATCAGATTCGGGATGACCCGATATATATATATCCGAAAAAATTGAGTTATTTTTAGGTATGTAAAATAAATATATTTAAAAAAATGAGATATTTAATTTACAAATATGTATTCCGTTTGTCAATACCTTAAAAACATATATAATTAAAAAAATATTGGTACTTTCATTGATTTTTAACTAAAAATTATTACATTTGCCATTTCTTTGGAATTTGACAGCCCATAAAATTCAAGCATTACTTGAAGACTGAATTCACCAGTATCATGAATTAAAAATGTGCCACAAATTAATTTTTCCCATGCCGGATATATATATATATATAAACACTTTCTTTCTAAAGATCGAATGAAAATAGGTGTTTGTTTTAAGAACCAAAAGGTATATAAACAAGGATTTTCATTCAATACGAACTTGGTGGTTAGCCCTGCAAATCAACCTCGTTGGGTTAATTACCCGCCCTCTCCTTACTCCTGCAATTCAATAATTTATAGATTTCACAATTAAATCATCATTTCTGGTTGTTTTGTTTAATCCATTTGCATTGATTCTGGTAAGTACAAATTAACAACTCCAAATTCGAATCCACCCATCAACTTTTTTCTTTCAATTTTGTTTACATTTATTATCTTTAACATTTGTCACCGCGGGCATATTGCTAGTTATGGATTGTTAACATTTGTCATTAGGTACCTACATTCGGGAACATTGGATGGACCTCTTTGAGAGAGCCAAAACAATCCGTCTAAGAACAGTTACAGATAAATTTCTAGTTGCAGACAACGACAACGAAACAGTGTCTCAGAACCGCGACGATTCTTCAAAAATTTCGATATGGAAAGTTGAGAGAATAAGAGGGAGCTACGTGCGATTTAAAAGTTGTCATGGTACGTATTTAACTGCCTCAACTCAGCTGTTTGTGCCGGGAATGATTGGGAAAAAAGTTGTGCACCAATCCATTCCGGAATCAGCTGATGACATTTCTATCGATTGGGAACCGGTAAGGGATGGATTTCAAGTGCGGCTACGGACACGAACTGGAAGCTTTTTAAGGCCGAATGGAGGTGTCCCTCCTTGGAGAAACACAGTAACCCATGACATGCCTCATACATCTAAAACGCATGAAAAGGTTTTATGGAACATTGATGTTGTAGAGGCACTTCCCACGCCTCATCGACGAAGCTGCTCGGATGCTGCAACTGCTCGTTCTGATGATAAGATGAATGCACCACATCAAGCGCATAAAAAAATAACTACCTTGGAGGATCTGTGGTAGCGGTTTGGTAAGGTTACGTGGAACACAAGTTTTTCCATGCATGCATTTTGGGTGGAGTGCTGCAATATGTCCTGTTTGGTTTACTTGTTTCATGTTCTGATTTTATGTAAGAAAATTAGAAGAGTATAAGCCTCTGACCTCTTGGTATCCCCCTCCTCTTCTCCTCTTCTCCTCTTCTCCTCTTCTCCTCTTCTCCTCTTCTTATGTAGGAGAGGTTGAAGCTAGGTTCGAATTTTGTTACAGACAAGATGTGTGCATGAGTGGTATCTGTTATAAAAAAAAATTGTAGATTAAATCCATTTATATAAGACATTTGAACCGAGTTAAATCCATAACTGACGATGCAATTGATAATATTCTAAATTGATTACATGGGCATAACCCCGCAAGGGCATTACACCACCAAAGGGTGAATTGGGGTTCGTAAGCTAAGAACATGAACACGAACATGAAAATGAAAGGCCAAATGTTAAGCTAAGAACATGAATGTGCCTCGATCTGCCCCTACCCCAACTCAACCAAAGGGTTAATTGGGGTTCGTAATTAAGCTTGCAACAAGCTCTGTAAATAAACAACTCATGAACATGAACATGAATGTTTTGGCCGTTTTATGGTAGTGAATCTGAAAAACAATAAATTTAAATAAATGAATATAAAATAAGCAGCTTAATTACAATACACAAAAGCATTGCTGCTTGTGTAGAAATAGTATCCAGCAATTCAGTTCTAGGAAAAAACTAGTAACAATGCACTAGAAATTATAATCATAAATGTATGTTTGAATAATGTACTCATTACACTTTCCAAATGGAAAAAGAACATGTGTATGAAAGAAATTGACTGTAAAATGTAAGTTTGCCAGTAAAAGGAAAATGGATAAAAGGAGACATTGTTGTAATCACTCACATGAAACAAATATTATGTAGATGAAAAATTGAATACATGACAGGTTCGGCCAAGAGGGACTCCAAAGACATGAATATCAAAGAACCGCAATATGCAGTTTATGTCCGGCCCAATATAGCACGGAAAATGTCAAGAAAACTGCCATTCAAAACAGCCTTCAGTAATCCCAACTTTCGGGTTGTATATGGGGGGTACCTTTCAGCTGCCTCTCCAAGATAACCTCGGTACATAACTGCCTTCTTGTGACTAAAAGTGTCGAACGAAAATTTTCCATGGTATCCACCCATGCCACTCTCCCCAACTCCGCCAAAAGGTAAAGTGGGAACCGTAAGCTGCAACAAGTTAAACTATACCTTAGTAACATGGTACATTAAATTGTGCACGTGTGTTTCTCAACGCAGTAATACATGTCTCCGTCTTGTTAGTGTTATATGCATACATCACCAAGTTAAGTATCGATATATGGTTTTAATAGGAAATTTATTTTCCAGATTGATAAAAAGACAAAAGTTTAAGTTGGGAAGATATGATCACAGATGGTGGTGACCAGAACACATAGGATATGAAACAAAGAATTAAACCTTCCCTGTGAATCCGTCTAAAATTCATAAACCATGATACCATTAATGAAGTTCTAAAGTAATCCTTAAAACAAGAACTAAATATCACTTTAAAATAAATGCCAAAGTTTAAGAGGAAAAGGATATTTCAAGCTAATTTAAGCATCCTTTTGCTGAGTCTGTGACTACTTCTAAAGCTGTTGGGTCGGCATGAGTCTGTGACTCTGCAGGCGTCTTAAGATAATAATCGAGACTATTTATGCATTTGCTGTTTTACCTTTGTATTTATATTTAGATTACAATTATCTCTCGACTAGAAATATCATTTATACAATACTTTCATTTGGAACATAGATTATTAAAAAGATCAGTTTTATTTCTAAAATACACAGTTTTACATGGTGATTGCCATGAGTCAACGACTAGCCGCTTGGAAAAATGTTTGCTATGGTTTAAAGTTTTAGACAAATCGTTGAGAGAAAGCAGTAAGCATTGCTCCTAAATAAGCTGAGTAAACTGAAATTCAAAGAAAAATCTGCTATTCACCGAGGCCCAAAATGTAACTTTACATAGATAAACCTTGGGAAAATTAAGTCCTGCCACCATTATAAGTTGTCAATTACCTTACATGCGCGAACTGTATAAGATGAATATAAAACATATTCTGGAAAGTAACCACTTTAATACAAGAGAAAACCAGAATGCTACACATAAAAATCAGACTAAGTGCAATTTGTAGAAACACACAAAAAAATGATGTAGTTGGTTAAACTAGAACCTAACACCATAATGACTATATACGAATCTGGGGGAAAGCCGAGGAGGAAAGACTCTTTCACTCTAATTTTTCCAAAGTAGAGGAGGGAGAAAAAGTTTCACATCCAATTTAACCCTCGTTCCCACCAATTGAAACTGGAAGAACTTAACTTATCTCTATTGATAATTTGGATTAACTCCTACCTAATAGACCCAATAATAAATATTATTAGCATTAATAAATATTGGCATTTGTGTATATTTCAAATATTAGCATAATGATATATAGAAAGATATACGTACATGTAAAGTAGTATCATTAATCAGCAAACCTCCTGCAGAGACATCACTCACAAACTTCTCCTTCAACTTCTTATTGTTTGTAAATAAATACGCTGCCAGTGGTTTTGGTCTTGAATTAATAATATTAAAACTCTCTTCCAGATGATCAACCTTGTCAAAGCATAACATAATAAAGTGTCATAATTAATGCAAAACATAATTCAGGCCTAAAATAGTATCATACCTGTATAACTTGTATTAACATAATTCATCCAATATAAATTTTAAAGAAAAGAAAAATAACATGGAGTATTATTCGTTCTTAAGATAAAGTAGGAAAACTGAGAGTACGTATACATTTTTGGATGGAGACCAAAGGGGAATTATTTTTTTTCCAGTTCACGCTTTTATAAGGGAAAATCCACACTTCGATTTATTATTCCTGCTTCAGATCCACTTTTAAAAAATAATGTTCTCTAGTCTGTTTTATCATGTGTAAATATATTATTGTATAGCATCAAATCAAGTTAGTAACTACCTTAAATGAATACATTTTCTAACCTTTTTGGGAATAAGCTTAGCTTACAATATTAGATATATAGAGGATGGAGATATAGCTTTTAATAGGGCTGTCAAAAAAATCCAAAAAATCTGATATTCGTCTGAAATATCTGTATTCGTATCCGGAAAAAAACGGATACTTTCCGTATCCCGAAGAAACCGGATATTATCCGTATCCGAATCCGAAGATTCCGGATATTATCTGTATCTGAATCCGAAGATTCCGGATACGGATATGGATATAGACACATCCGTATCCGAAAATATCCGTATCCGAAATTAATTATATATAATATATATAAATAATTTTTTTTAATATATAATTATATATTTTTAAACTCATTTATAGTTATAAGCTCATTTATATATTTTTATACATACACTTATAGTAATAAGCCCATTTAATTTGATTCAATTATATTTTTTAATTAACTCAACTCTAATGTCTATTTTAATTTAATAAATTAATATATACACTATACATGGTTATACCTTAAAATCTATATTCAATATATATCAATTTATATTTCTATAGTATTTTATGTATTTTATATCGTATCACATATATTACATAAATAATATATATATACAATTTAAAATTTATTCTATTAGTTTTGTAGTGTGTGTATATATATTCATTAAATAATATATTTATACAAATTTTATATAATTGTAAAAATATTATAGACATATATAAAAGTATCATTTGAGTTTAATATTATTAAGATAACAAAATTAGATTGAAAAGATAAATAAAAATTAATTTTTAAAAAAATAAAATAGGCTTAAATCCCTTTAACTCTTAATTCAATTTAAAAAATTTAAATTAAATTTTTAATATTTTTTACAATTTTTTTTGAATTTTTAATATAAATTTAAAAAACTTATTAAAAATCAGATTCGGATTCGGATCCGGATATTATCCGTATCCGGATAGTATCCGTCGGATCAGGATTCGGATATTAACCTTTAAAAATTTCCGGATTCGGATACGGATTTTCGAATTCGGATACGGATATAGACAGATCTGTATCCGAATTATCCGTTTGACAGTCCTAGCTTTTAAAACATAAGGAAAGTAGGAAACACAGTATACATATATCATAGTTAATTAATTAGTTTTCTTTACCGTTACAATAGCAAGTAAAGGACCAAATATTTCATCACTCATGATCAAAGAGTCTTCCGGGACATCTAGCAATATAGTGGGAGAAATCTTGCTGCAACGACAAAGAGAATTATTTTATTCATAATTTTATTCACATAATTAAATTGTAGGAGATAGTGAGATACAATGTATTCTTCAAACTCACAGATTCGTTATGTCTCTTTGACCTCCATGAACAATTTTATCAGACACCTTATCATCATCCAATAATTTTGCCAAACGATTAAAGTGATTAGAGTTCACAATACGAGACAAGTCATCTGATTTTAGTGGCTCCTCCCCATAAAATTTTAGCAATTGAAGTTTCAGACTATCTACCTGGTGAAGATGATGACATTAACGATATATTAATAGGTAGATCACTACTTTTAACTTTAAAAATACTTGAACACCTCAGGGGATAGACTTTTTACCAATTTTGGAGCAAAATCTTTCGTTGTTATGATGTAATCTGGAGCTATGCAGGCTTGTCCATTGTTGCATCCCCACTTTCCTGAGATAATACGCCTTACTGCAACCTTAGATATATATAGAAATTTAAGTTATCACAAACGACTCAGGCAATAGTAGTGGATCATGGAACAAAGAGAGTATCTTTTTACTTTTAAATCAATGTCTGAATCAACAATAACAGGGGATTTTCCTCCAAGCTCTAAGACTACAGGTGTAAGATGCTTTGCTGCAGCAGCTAATATAATACGCCCGACTTTTGAGTTTCCTGCAAAAGTACATTGCACATTTACAATAATAGCCGGGGACAAAATTCAGGAATAATAAAAGTTTGACAATTATAGTGAAAAATATTTAACAAGGTTTGTCAGCTGGAAAGGCTTCAACACAAATACACCAATTAAGCCTAATCCTAGTCTATTTGGGATGGACAAGGAAAACTTGGTTATTATTACTGTATCCAATGGAGTAAAATGTTTGTCACTTGGAATGAACACCAGAGTATTACTTCTGACTGCATATATACACCAGCAAGTACTGGAGATTTGGATGACCTGAAATGCAAAGGTCCTGAAGAACTTTGACAAAGACTTCAAGCGAAAGTTTTACTAATGCAGTAGTACCATGGCAGAGAAATAGATTACAATCACTTAAATTGTCAAATTCTGGCAGAGTTTCAGAAGCAGAGCTCTTGACTTGAATGTTTTAGGAGTTAGAACTGCATGTTTTAATTGCATTGTGTGACTTGTGTCTAAATTGACCTCTGACAACTTTTACAGTTAGCAACAGGTTCATAAATTTGCAAAATTTGAGCAGGGGTGATATTACATATTAACTACTCCCATGCTGTAAAGGGTAACAAGGAGTTGAAATTTGAGAAAACCTGTATAGAGTATCTTGTCCCACTTCTGCTCCAGAAGAACAGATGTTTCAGGAATAGCACCCTCAATAACTTTCACAGCTGAGCTATCCATATATTCCCCTATATATTTTGCGAGCAACGAAGATGTGGCTGGAGATACTTCTGATGGTTTCAGGACCACAGTATTTCCTGCTGCAATAGCTCCAATGACTGGATCAAGAGACAGCACTGCAAATGGGATTGTATTCCAGGAAAGGGAAAAAAAAGGTTATGACCAGCATTGTATTGAATATACGATGTATTCAAAATCACCACTCTGCATGAGAATATACTTTCGATAAAAAAAAAAGGTTCAACTATACCAAAAAAAAAAAAAAAGAGAGGTCCAGTAACAAAATATCTGGAGTTCTTTGCAAAAATAGCTATATCATATCATACTGCCAGGAAGGAGCAACAATCGTGACCATTCACAAAAACATAAAATACTCTGATACCAAGAATGAGTGAGAAAACACCGAACAACCATTTGGGAATATGTCATGAATTACAATTTTTTACTAAACAGAATGGATTTAAAATAGACAATAGACTTCCTGACAAAAAAAAATAGACAATAGAATTTTAACAGTCTTGATTCTTGAAGAACTGAAATACAGTATATTAAATCCGATTCCCTTAATCTGAAGGCTTTATAGAAAAAAATTCACATGGAAATATGCGACACCGAAGATTTATTTACCTGAAATTTTTAAATGAGACTAAAGTAGAAATCAGCGTCAGACTAGAATTTTATCAGTTTATTTATTAGAGATTTTAGACAAATGAGGATATCCATCAGTCTGATAAGAAGAAATGAAAATTAGAAGGAAAAAAGTCAAGAAAATATGAAAATTCAACCCCATTTCTATTCCATGCGCCAACACACATACCTCTTCCATATGCAAGAGAGCTCAACTAGTCTCCTTCGCTAAAAGGATATTTATGCTTACATTATAAACCAAAAGACTTTTTTTCCAAATTAGGTTTGTCGATATGTAAAACGCCATCAGTTGACCCACAAGCAAACTGCTGTTTGAACTGGGAAACCAGGCCGCTTGTAGATTGGAAGTTATTAAAATTTATTCAAGGTGGGAAAACTGCAGTTGCTGCCAATAGGCCAGGCTGACTGTGAAAAACATTATTTAATATATCATGTCCTATAGGAAACAAGGTGTGCCATATCTATTGTATGTTGTACTTGTAGTCTCACATGCTTTAGTTCATTTACATTGAATATCTGGACCTGATTAATTTGGCTTACTCTACTTTATGGCTTAGTCAAATATGGCTAATTGGACCCTATTATTTTTTTTCCCTCCTTTTAATAGATTTTATACAATCTTTGAACATGAAGTATTTTTCGATAACAGTTATACTCATTGAAATATCTAAATAAACCCTTTAATATATTTTAGTGACAAGTGATAATTTAAGGTTTATTCAAGAAATATGGCATTATGGTAAGCAAGGAATGAAGCTCAAAGGTAAACATAACCATCTTTCATTCTGTAAATATATACATTTTCAAATTTGATGCCCCTGGAGATCAGACAAACAGATAGTATGACTGTTTTCTGCTTAAAAATAGGAAATTGTAGGCAAGTATACTACATTCACCACTAGCCACCCCTAGAATACAAGTACAAGAAAGTCAAGGACCCAAGTTCGGCCTAGCTTTAAATTGCAGAAGATCAATATTCTTACAAATTTATTAGCAAAGAATATCCAATCAAAAGAGCAAAACATGAAGATGTGAAAGATTTTTAACATACAAAAAGGATAATTCCACGCTGATATGATTAATACAACTCCGAAAGGTTCAGCCACAATTTCCGCTGATGAAGGAAATGTTACTAATGTTGTACTAACCTGTAAATTAAAAAAAAAATTGTCATTCATAATGTTTTGTGTCAAAGAGCACTGTACACGATATCTTTTAATCACAAGTGGAGTTCCAAAAGAGATTACTTTTTCTGGCTTCATCCAACGTTTAAGTTCCTTAATTGCCAATTTACATGATATCTTGATCAAACATATCTGCATGATGATAAAAAACCATAGCTTAGGACAGAAGAGATTCTATTAGATGTATACTGATCAATGCAACAGAAGATATAAAAAGAAAAACTAAAAGCCTCCTCAAGTAATATTAGCATCTTTCAAATCGCCTACTCAATTGACATGTTTAAAGGTAAAGGACGCATATGAAGAACGTAACAGGAAGTTTTCTGAGGACTGAGGTGGGGATACTCATGGCCAAGTTTTGAAGAGAAGCATTTTATTGCCAGAAATAATACCACAGCATCAACAACTAATAAGCAGGATAAAACTCCTGACAATGAACTTATACAAACAAAAGCAATAAAAACTTCCTTAAATTCCCTCTTACAGAAACAACTACCTGGTACCTCTTGTCACAAATTATTTTAGTGACTAAAATAATGAAACAACCAGGATATTCATTGTCACTAAAATTATTTTTGCAAAATCGTACAATAATTTTAAAAACTTCCTTGAATTCCCTTTTGCCAACTACACTCCATATTTGACTAATACAGCTAGAAGCCTAGAAGGTATATGAACATAATTCTATTACACTAAAGTTTAGACCCACCACTTTCTTAACTATTTATGACCATCAATATTGACCATATGCAGACTTTTTCAAGTGGTTGAGGTTTGCAATAAATGCTCAAGGAGCAATCCCTCCATTTAAATAGCACAATGGAGTATTGTACAAATTAAAACCTCCTTGTTACGACAATCTACCACTTTCGTGCACGTACTCCAAAATTCTTCATACAGTCAGAAGATTCTTCAACTGCCTCAGATGTCTTACATTTATTATAGAATCATCAGAGATTTTAAAAACCCTGTACTCATGGGAACTGCAGTAGTGAAATATTCTCCATGCAGATACAAAATAAAAAATACATTCGCCTAAGAACCATGACTGCAATACTTTGAACAAGCAGAACGAAACATCAAAATTTAAATCATTTAAGCAATTCTAGATGACACGAGCACAAACTGATAAATATATATTAATTCGAAAGGAATTTGTCAACCAGACTGCCGAAATCAGAGTATCCGAATCTGAAACTTCCAGAATTTTTGCCAATCAAACCATGAATTAAACCAATCAATTCAATTTCAACAAAACCCGAAAACGACACGACAGGAACCCATCAATCCAACACCATCCTAAACAACTCATTCATCAAAACTTCATTCCTTAAACCTCACAGACTCATCAAACTTTAACTACACAAAATTAACATGTTTACAAATACTAATACTACCGGAAACCCGAATCATCAACGTAAATATTCACTAATTCGCAATAAAAACAAGGAAATCTCAAGTCAACTAAGCTCAAAGTTGCATCAAAATAAACAGTAAAAACACACAAAAAAAACACAAAAAATCATCATAAAAAATCGTAGAACAAGAGAAAGACCTCATGAACAAACGATTCATGCTCCGGTTTCGAGATATCAGAACGAAGAGCATCAACAATCTCCTTCTCATGAAACTCAGCAATCTTATGAAGATTATTCAACTGAGAGATCCTCCATTCATAACTCTTTGTCTTACCACTACTGTAAGTCTCTCTCAATTCATTCATCATCAACCTCGCTGACTCTCCATCAAACATCTCCTTCGTCATTATCGATGCGCAATTTGTATGTATCTGTATGTGTGTGTGTGTGTGTTTAAGTATAGTCGTGTGGATAATGTCGTATAAGTATCTCTAATTCTCTATATACGTATCGCGGTATCAGTTATAAAAAAAGTACTTGAACTAGCACATTTGTTTCTGGTATTTATAGCAATTATAGTATCGTGTTATCACACGCGTAGTTTTTGGGACAGGTGAAACAGGAGTGCTGTCAAAAGCATATTTCCTGTACGGATCCGCCAATATCTTAATATATCCTATCCGAAACCGAAAATATTCGAAAATAATATATTTGAATTTGAATTCGTATCTCGTGAATAATAATCTGAATCATATTTTATATTTTAAAAAAATAATCATTTTTAAATATAAATTTCTTTTAAAATTTTTGAATTAATGTGATATATATATATATATAATAATTATATATATATATTAGTAAAATATATAATTTTAAAAATAAATAAATACATATATTTATAAATTGAAACTGATAAAATATATATTTATATTATATATATTTAAACTAACTCTTACACCCGTGCAAAGCACAAGCAACCTCTAAAAAATGATTAAATTTGTAAATATGATTTAACTATATTATTGTTTTAGATTTATGAGTCATAGTTTGATGATTGTACGTATAACTAGATTTGTGAAAAACATAATTTAACTCCATTACACGAATAAGTTTAAAATATATCGTTAATCATACAATATTTCTCATAATATTAAACATATTAAAATTTTACATATAACTAAGTTTTCAGTTATCGAATATTATACAATAACAAAATAAATAATTTTTTTGAAAGTGATAAAATTATCGAGTATATATTAATCAATTCAACCAATTCACATTGCTCTGCACATATATTAAAATATTTTTGTAATCAAATGATGTAGCCAGTATTTAGAGTTTTCTAACAATTTACATATATTTCAAAATATAAGTGAATTTGCATGTCTCACAAATAACTCAGTGATAAATTAATATATATAATCTCATATTGGTGATATATATATATATATATATATATATATATATATATATATCACCAATATGAGATTATATTAAAATATAATCTCATATTAAATTATATATTAAATTATATTAAATTATAATCATATTAAATTATAATATATATATATATAAGATTATATTATATTATATATAATATATATATATATATAATTATATTTAATTATAATCATATTAATATAAGATTATATTAAAATATAAGATCATATTAAATTATAATATATATATATATATATATCACCAATATGAGATTATATTAAAATATAATCTCATATTAAAATATATCACTAATATATTAAAATATAATATATATATATATATATATATATATATAAATTATAAAGTAATTAGTGTTATTATATATTAGTAAATACGAGATATTAATAAATATAATAATATTATAATTAATAAGTATGTTAAATTGATGTGTATTTATAATGAAGGGAGCTAAATATTAATTTTATAGAATTAAATTGATAAGTGAAATGTTTATAAGAGTGTAATAGTAAAAATAATTTTGAATATAAGGATATAAAAGTAAAATTATATTTAATAAAATATTTTTCCAAAAGTGTGTGTTGTGGTATTATATAATCGCAAGATTCGGATTCAGATATTAATAGATACGGATATACTCATATTCGCATTCGTATCCGAAATTGTCGAATTCGGATACAGATAATATTCTATTTATTTCAAATACGGATAATATCTGATTTATTACAAATACACATATTTCGAACAGATATTGAACATTTCAAATTTTTTTACAGCCATAAACCGGAGTCTCCAGAACTCTATTTACAGCCGCCCGATAATGTAGGACTGAATTATTGGTAATTCATATAGAATCGGACCGAGTTTATTTTATTAAACCAAATCAATCGAATTGAATCGAGTTTATTAATTTTATGTTTTTTTAAATTTTGGTTTATAATCATTTTTTTCTTTTCTGATGCGGTATTAATATTTTTTTTTAAATTTCTATTTCAGGTATTCTATTTTCATATATTAAAATTTTATTATCTAAATTTCTAGAGACAGCTTGCATGTGTTTTTATTAGATAATAAAATTTCTTGAATAAAAAAATTCCATTTTCATGAGATTGTATTTCAATATAAATAATTCACATAAAAGTTTCTCTTATAAACAAAATCAATATTTATTGAATTTATTACGGTAATTTGAACGTATCTTTTTCTTTTATAGTGCCGTGCTCTAAACGGGGGAGAATAGAAAAGTATTGCATTTGCAATAAAATATTGTAATGAATTATGTTTTCTCAAATACGTTACGTTACGTAGGATAAAATATATGATATGATACGAAGTATTTAATGTAACGTTTTAAATGAGAAATTGTTGCACAAGTAAAGAGTCGAAATTGGGTGAACTCCTGCAACAATATGAAAGCCTGTATTAGATACAAATCAGCTCAACGAACAGTGTTGCGTGCTTTTTGTACAAACAATAGATTGTGTTTAGACTTCCAGTTCCCACTAGGGTGATCATGATCCAGACATCCACTTCGATTTGGATTGAAATTGGGTTGTTAGTGTTTGAATCGAAAATCAATCCACAATTCACAGTTTTTTCACAATTCTAGTTCCGATAAATAACTTATCCTCTGTCATCCCTTAGTATAATCTATAGGTCATCAATTCGATTTCGAGAGAAATGACATTTATTTGTAAAACTATAAATTTAATTATTTTAAAATAAAATAATTAAATTAAAATTATAAATTTTATTTTACTAAATTAAAATTGAATCGATTTATATAAATTTTATGGTGTAATCGGATCCGTCGTTACCCTAGTTCCGACGACTTAATAGATTAGGTCCCATCTTCTAAAACCAGCCTAACATTAAGTGAAGTCAACGAAATATATAATATAAAGGGTATTATTTTATAAAATTATTAGAATATTATTATATTATGTCATAATGAGGTGTAGGTTTTACGGTAGAAATTCTGCAACACTTGAATTTCAGGATGTCTTAAAAATAATCGTAAAATCTACTAAAATTTGAAAAATAAAAATATATAAATAATAAAGTGTTTGCCAAATAAATATTTTTATTTGAGTGATTAATATGCTAATTAATCATTGAAAAGAGGTTTTTATCTTTTTTTAATGGATCTTTCTTTTTTTAAAACACTCCAAATAATTTAAAGCATGGGTAACTATTAGAGCAACTCCAATAACTTCCCTAATTGAGTTCTTAAATCAAGATTTAAGAAATGAGAGTGAAAAATGTGCTCCAACAATCCCTTAGTGGTTCCTTATATCATTAGAAACCACTAACATTCTTCCTTCATACGTTATAATAAGAAACCCTTAAACATGTCATAACTAATATTTTATGATAAAATATTAAAAACATTATCTCTCTCTCTTAAATAGTGCATCTTTAATGATAAAAAATGTTTTTAATAATAAAATATAAGATAAGGAAAGAATATAAGTAATATTGTCGGAGTTCATACTACCTATATATATCTTAAATTACTATGATCTATTATTTTATATTAAATTTAAGCAATGAGTTAAGAATGTTGGAGTTGCTCATAGAATGGGTGAAAAATTATTTTAATTAAAATATATTATAATAACAAATCAATAACGTTATATTATTTTAAATGCGTGTTTGTTTAAAATTTCTAGTAAGATACGTATGTATTTGGTTATGGATATGTATGTGTGAGTAGTGTTTGTATATATCTATATTATATTATTCTAGCTAGTAAAAAGAGGGAATCAGAATTAGTCGGTGAAGTCACCGAACAAGGATTAATCGCATCATTAATCGGGATCAATTTAATATTATTTTTATACATAATATAGATTTAAGTAATTATATAATAATTTTTTAAAGTAAGAGAAAACAAACTTACAAGTTAAATAATTGGATTTATTATAAAATAATTTAAATATATTTCCCCCCCAAAATTTTGACTGATTAGTTCAGATTTTTGACCGATAAACCTGATTTTTGACTGATTTTTACAAAAAACGTTTTTTAACCCGATTAGCATAAAATTAGTTCCAAAAGTCACTGAACAACGATTAATCGGTGATTATTCTCGATTAGTCATCGTCTTTTACAACAGAGATTATAACAGAAAAATTAAAAAAATTGGTCGGTCGATACTTGGGTCATGGGACTTAAAAATAAACATGTATTAAATATAATTTTACTTATTATAATACAGGCTGTAATTATATAAATATTTATATTAACTAAAATTTTACTTTTGAGGTCCAATGATATATTTATTATAATACGGGTCCAAATTATAACATTTTTATATTTAATAGAATAAATTTATATAAAATCACTAAATAAGAGAAAATATAATATTAACATAAATTTTTATATTAATTATCAATAAAATATAAATAAAAAATCAATTTACTTAAATATTAGTTATATCGTACTTTGCATGAGTTATAAGTTATATATATATATATATATATATATATATATATCATTATATTTTATTTCGTGATACGCTAAGCCGGAGATTTTGAAAAAAACAACGTCACTATTCTAAAATACTCCCTCGTCCCCTTTTACTCAACCTTTTTAGGAAAAAACATTTGTCCCTGAATAGTTTTGCATATCTTATTCCAATATATCTTTTTACATTATTTTCTAAAATTACCCCTACTTCTATTGCATATGTTTGACTCTACAACTAATTTTTAAATTTATTTCACTATTTGAGGCATTGATTAGGGATAAATATATAAATAAATTATATAATTAAATATTTTCTTAATATGTATTTTTTTCTTCGTAAAGGTCAAGTAAAAAGGAACGGATGAAATACTCTTTTAGAATAAGGGTATTGTCCAGACCCCACTTTAATCGAGATATACTAGTATGTTTGGTTTAACTTGATTTATTTGTGACTTGAATTTAAAAAATAATTGGATATTTTTCTGATATGACCCAAATTTAAAAATTATTTAAAAATATGTCATGTTTTTAGTTATATTTTCAAATATGTATCATATACAATTTTCTTAATCTTAATAATTTTTTAAGGACATTTTTATCCTTGTAACTTAAAATAATTGAAATTTTAAAATAAATGTAATAATTAAATAATATTTATAAATTCAATCCTCTAAGTCTAAATTTTGAGACCAAATTATTTTATTACATAATTCTAATATACATTAAACATATAAATTTTAAAATAAAATTTCTCCTTACAATTTTGGTTTCACAAAAAATTATAAAAAAAAAATAAAAAAAATAAATAGCATAAAAATCTAACCGACCCATATTTTAAATATGCATATAATAAGATTTAAAATTTTAATTATATCATTATTCAAATAATCAGATAATAAAAAACATGTATTACGACACCTATATCTAAAAAAATTGAATTAGTATAAGATTAAGAATCATGAAAGTAAAATAGTTATATATCAATTCATTAATTATTATTTACAAGTCATATAAAGTAATATAAAATATATTAAGTAAATTTAAGGATATATTAATTTTAATATTTATATTTAAATATGTTAATAAGATAACAGAACATATTTATTTGAGACATATGATATAAATTCCCAAAATAATTTTATACCCTCGACATTACTTTAACAATTTTATTTGATAACGAGTCTCACCCATAGCATTTTCAATAATTTATCATGTGATCATGGATGGCATCATGACATGGTCAAAATGCTATAAATGGAGTACGCCACGAAGGTCGAAACCGTTCTAGAGGGGCAACTAATAGAAAAATCGCTATCAAACCATCGACTTTTGTCGATAAAAACTAAAAACAGAGCATAAAGTAGTAGCCGAACACATTGTACATATTTTTTTACGATATGGATTGATTAATTGATTTATACCTAAGCATTACGCAGGCTTACGAAATTGCTTTCATTATTGCCTGCACAACAAGTGATCATGAAATGTCAAGTATTTTGTTTTTTTGTTACATACAGAATGATGATCAATTGATCATGTCATTAAGCAATCATTGTTGTTTGGCTTCGATAAAAAAATCTTCAAATATATTCTTTTATAAAATTACTATGTATTGAAAATTTAAAAAATTGATATAAGATATCTTTAATTTAATAAATAATTTATCACTAAAATAAATTTAAAATTTTATTATTTTTATTTCTTGTATAAGAATAAAAGGAATTCATAGATTATTTATCCACTACAAAGTATAGATTTTTTTTTCTAGTTTGTATTTTGACTATATAAAAAAGAATATTATATATTTCAAATAATTTAAGGAGAAATTATTAAAATTATAAAAATTCTTAATATGTTTTTAATATTAAAATGTAGTATTATTATAATTATACTTTTAATAAGACTATAATATAATAATTAATAATCCTAATAAAAATTTTGTTGAAAGATTATAAAACACTGGTAGAGGAAATAATTTATATATTTAAAACTTATCATACCACGTACAATCAAATTATTTTAGTTCGATGTTAATAAAATAGTATGGTATTAATAGAATAATCCAGACAGCTGATAGTATTTTATTAGACAAAATTTATTTTCAAGTGACCAACAAAATTTTAAATGAAAAGTAATTTTTTAAAATAAAAAACCAATAAATATTCTAAACATCAATAAAAATTCGATACAATGAATTAAAATTGACAATATATATAATGAAAAAATAAGTTATTATCCGCAGTAGTGGACACAGAATTTTTTTCCTGGGTGTCCCAAAAATATAATTATATATTATATATTTTTATTTATTTATTTATTCGATAATAATATTTATAAAATAATTTTTAATTTTTAATTTTTACAATAGGAACGGTTATTAATTACATATTATTAATGCATAAAAACTTGTTACTACATTTATTTGAAAGTTTTGGAGGTTAATCGGGACTCAAAACTAAATTTTGGAGGCTAGGATAATAAATCACTAAGTTTTGGAGGTTAATTGGGGCTCAAATCTATTTTTTTATTAATTTTTAACTAAAAATCATGACTTGAAAAATAAATTCTGTTTTGATTCTTGAAGGTGGGCTGGGGCCGGAGTTTAGGCTGACCACCCTTGGTTCCGCCCCTGATTTGGAGCCAATATTTATATACATTTTTTGATATTTTATTTATAAAATTTTTAATTTACACATAATTTACGTGTACCCGAATATATAAATAATCATATATAATAATATTAGTCAGAATTTTCTCCCTTAGGGGATACCGTGGCCCCCAGACCCCCCTAATCCGCCTCTGATATTTATACGAAATGTTAATATTATGCATGCATGTGCCATAAATTCAAATATTTCTTTAATATTATGGTAGGCGCCTAACTGATTCATACAATCATATAGTAACTTTTTAAAATTGCAGATTTGCAGGTGCTCCTATTGTTTGTAGCCATTGTGATATCGGTCCAGGCACGTAATAATTGTCATGGTCGCGTTACATTTTTATGAATTCAGGGACCACACCATCTATCCACAACAATTTTAAGATTTTTCTATATCCATGAAAAAAGCACTCATAGATGATTGTCAACTATAAATTTTGACGTCTATGACCACCTTTCTCATACTTTTTCAATGTGCAGCTTTTTTGTTTCCTTGTGCTTTTACCATCACTATTCCATCTGTCTCTACTTTTTATACTACCGTGCACTCGTTCTCCACATCTCGATCTTTTTAACTTGAATGCTTTTCTCTTAAATTACACCAGCCACCTTCAAAGCCATCACACATAAATCAAATCGATGCATTTAATAATGTATATGAGAGACAATAGGTATCAAAACTAATTCACATATATTAAATAATAATACATGATTCAAGACCATTGTACTAGTGTACTAAGGCGTATGCTTATCATGTTTGTTGTGGGCGTCTAGGCACAAATCAGACGCCATGGATACTGATTGTTTGCGAGAATTTATCATTTTGTTCATAAAAATACGGATTATGCACGAGGGTTTCATCTATATTGGAGATACGATATCGTCTTTGTCAATAGAAATGATCTAGCGAGCTAGTGTAGAATTTTGATTTCAATTGTGTCCATTATGAAATTGAATCTAACTTAGATTGATAATGATAGTACAAATATGATCAATGATGTTTTATTACTAATCAAGATATTTGTACATGGAGATTCTTATTTGTATTTCTATTCTAAAATATCCAACCCCATTCTTGTGGGAGAAGGGGTCTTATTTATAGTGGTTATAAGAGGGTCCCATTCTTGGGGAGAAAGTAAAATTTCCTATTGGGTTTTATAGGCCTTTACAAATAAGTAAACTATTACATTCTAAATGGCTATGACCCAACATTTGTCCCTCCCCCTTTTTGTCGAATCTTCAGATTCAGTTATGTTTTTGAGTCGTGCTAGACTAAAGAATGCAACTTGGGCCTCTACTGTAGTACTTGTGTAGAGTTAATCATGACTCTTTATTTTGAAAAGAATATTTCCCGTGTATTACACATAACTTTCATAATTATTACTTTGGCGGTTGTCTCTTGACGGTTCGAGTTCCCACGCCCTCTCGTATTTTGAGTCGTTGCATGAAAATGATTTCTTCTCATAGCTTTGTCACTTTAGGAGTTACTCCATCACTGCCGTTTTTAATCTACTTACACAAATCTGTATATATCTTCTCCTTTACTTTGCGTTTCTTTGCATCTGTCTTATTTTAACTGTAGTCACCTCTGAATTGGTGTTTAGACATTATGTCAAACCTTAGTAATTTAGGAGCGTCTTCATCTGATACGATTAGAAATCGTATACCTTCTCCCTCTAAGGATGATGCAACTGGTAGTAACCGGAATCCAGGTAAGAGGCCACTATATGAGGGTGAGTCCAATAGTCACCCATCTAAGAAACCCTTGATTGAGGATGAAGGGGAGTTGAATCTCGATCCATATAGATATCCATGACATAAGTGGCGAGGTTCTAAAAGATTTCGAGTTTTTTGATGAGATGCCCTCTGTTCCTGACCCCGAATTTAGCCCTTGAACCGTAAAACGTAGAATGAAGATTGTTGAGGAGACATATGCTCAAGGTCATAGATTATTTCATGATAATCCTTCATACTGTCACCCTAGTAAATACACTATTTCCCCTGTAGATGTTGTTTTGCTAAAAAAAGTGCGTTGATTTTTCCAATGGGTATATTTATTGAGTTCCTCAGGCTAAGGATCGAGTTTGGATGATGCTTGATTTTGGTATTCAGGGGATTCCCATGTTTTATTTCAAATTTGGCCTTTGATTGCCTATGCACCCTTTCCACTCGTGCATCTACAAGTATTTTGGTTGTGGGTTGGCCCAATTCTTTCGTGCAGATCTCTGGATTTATTACTCGTTGTGCCGAGGTCGATATTCAGCCTAGTCTTTGTCTATTTTTCTCAACCTATCGTGCGAAATATAGTGAAGGTTTAGTGCATCTGCATAGTCGATCCAAAGTGCCTAAGTTCGTGGTTACTAAATCATTGAATGCAGGGTTTCATGAGAAATGGTTATATTTTCATGTACCCAATCTCGAGTTGTTTCAGCCTTTGAGCGAGGTCGCAATGGAGAAGATTGACTATCTGAATAATATAGAACCATATGACAGAGATTTTTAGATCGTTTTTATGGCTCAAATTCCTTGTATGGTTATAAAAGATTTTCTGACTCGTCTTTCTTAGCTGGTCATAACTGTGAGTCATATTTGTTGTTTCTTCTTTCTGCAATTTTCTCTTTATTTGAGCTCGTACTTGTATACATGTTCTCTTTTTTGTATGGTTATTTTTCTGCTTTTGCAGTACGCGGTCTTTCCTTGTAGAGGGTTTTAGAACACAAAATGCAAACATAGATGAAGAAGGAAGCTTTTGCTTTATTGAAGAAGTCGAAGTTAACTGGTAGTGATGGGCCGAGTCGGCGGCCTCAGCTTTGGAATTCGAGAGTCCGAAAGAAATTCTCGTTGCTCGAGCTATTGAGGCCGAAGATGGTCGAGAGCCTAAGCGGAAGAAGGTGAAAAGAAAAGGTCATTCTCATCGTCATTCCTCTCGCCGCTTAGAAGAAACCCAGGTCATTGAGCGAATTGAAAGTTCCCCCGTTGTTGTTCATTCTACTGCTGCTGGCTCACTACCTCACCGTTCATCTAGCGAGCTACCCATGATAATTCAGCCTCGTCCTCGTATTGTAATGGAAGTCGAGCCAACAGAGTATTGGTGTGATGAAATCCATCCTCCTGTGAAAACACTTCAGGTTTTTAGGCTGCCACAAGATGATAACAGCTATGTGGGCCACTCGCTAATAGACATTGCTAGTTTTTCTCGAGCTCGTATTGGTCGAGTAAGTAAGCTTGAAGCTTAACTAACTTAATGAATTATTTTTTTGCCATGTCTCATCTTTTTTCTTGCATCTGATTTGTTGGTACTTCTTTGAATGTGATGTATGATTATGTAAGGATTATCGATGCGTATAAGGCTGATGGTGATGTTGCAGCTAGAAAGGATTTGAATGATGCTAAGGTCACTCTTGCTTGAGCATAGGAAAAGGTAGCTGATTTGGAGACATCATCGACTTCATTGACTCTGGCTAAGAATCAGGCTGAGCAAAAGTTGGTGGATGCTCATGTCACCTTTAACTCCGAGATTAAGAAGCTTAAAGACCGTATAGTCGAGCTGGAAGGTTAGATAAATGGGATGCACATAATTTTGATGACGCCAAGTCGTCGTATACGCATCTTGAAGCTGAAGATCAAGCCCTTCGTGAAACAAATGTTCGTTTGAATGACCGTATCAATACTTTGCAATAAGAGGTCGACAAAAGTGCGGCTGACATGACAACTACTATCAAAGAAGGCTATATGGGTCTGCATGCACGCCTCACAGCCATAGGAATCGACCTCACCGGTCATTCTTTTAAAGATTTTTATGCCGATCTGGAGCTTGAAGATGGTGAAGATGAGCCTATGAAGGAGGGTGACGAATAGAGTTCTATGCATGCTAATGCCAATGTAAAGGATCTTTCCAAAGATGCCTCCACCGATGACCAGCCCTCTTCAGTGAATGAGCAAGAGAAGACGGGGGATTCCCCATGATGAGATGTAACCAATGACTTTTATTATGTTAAGTTTGATTTTGAATATTTCTATGCTTTTGAGTGTGGTGCGGATATTTGGTCGATATCGACCTTTTGGATATTTGGTGGTCGTTTATAGACCTTGTTTTAATTTGAATCAACAATGCATGCATGTTTTTTATGAAAAGATAATTTGTATGTTTTTTATGAAAAGATAATTTGTAGGAAATTGTATGAACTTTAGACTAGAGATAAATGATAGAGACAGTTAATAGTGATAAGTGTTGCTTAAAACTTAAAGAAAATGTTCCAAAACATTGTGTGTAAAGTAATAAGTGTTAAGAACTAAGTTAAAATTGAAAAGAAAGGACAAGACAATAACAGTGTAACAAAACATAAGAAGAAAATATATTTACCTGAATTGTAGCATTTAATAAAGGAGGATTCATTATATGATTTGATCGGGGTACCCTACGTTAGATCCTGGTTATTGGGACTTGATTGAAACATAAGTTAAAAATGGCGCGATTTCCTTGATTTTAAATTAAGTGGATTTTCACTATGTCTTAGTGCTTGGTTATGGGAAGAATTTCTTGAGACGTGTTGTATTCCATGTATTCTTGATGATCTGACCATCCAACTGGGCTAGTTCGAATGTTCCTGGTCTAATGACCTTGATAATTTTATACGGGTCTTCCTATGGAGTTTTAAGTTTACCTGAAACAGTTGGCATTGAGGTTGCGGATTCTCGCATGACGAGATCATTGATTTAGAAATCTTTTGTTACGACATTCTTGTTATAATATTGGGCTACCTTCTTTTGAAAGGATTGTACTTGTTATTGAGCTTCTTTTCGTACTTCTTTGAGGATGTTGTTGTCAAGGCGGAGGCCATTTAAGGAAAAGGCTGGATCAAACAGCTCGATCCTGGCTGTATTTATGATGATCTCTACTGGCACTACAACCTCTGTTCCATATGCCAGGCAGAAAGGTGTTTCTCCCATAGCTGTGTGAGGAGTAGTCCTATATGCCCATAAAACATTGGGGAGCTTATCAATCCATCTCCTTGGGGTGTCTTGTACCCGTTTTTTCAAGCCTTGGAGTAAGATTCTATTGGTGACCTCGACCGGTTCATTGGATTGAGGATATGCTACTAAACTCGAAGATGCTTGATATTGAGTTCTCGAAGTATTTTTTTGAAATCTTTTCCAATAAATTGAGTGCCATTATCAGTTACCACAGCTTGTGGGACTCCAAATCGAAAGATGATGAACTTCATAAAAAACTCTATCATATCTTTTTTACGAATTTTAGCGACAAGCTTTGCTTCAACCCATTTGGTTGCGTAGTCGATGGCGACCACCAGATATTGCAATTGATTTCATCTTTTTGGAAATGGCCCATTATGTCGATTCCCCACATGAAGAATGAGAATGGTATCTATTGGACCAAATCAAGCCAATCATTATTGTATTTACTTATCATATTGTAAATTCTAGTGCTTCTTATATTAAATAATGACTTAGTTATTTTAACTATGTATTAGCAGTTAGAAGCTTGTTTCTAATGCATATCCAAATGTAAATAAGTAATATCAAGAATAATTGTACTGGTAGAAGAATCTGTGAATCATGCATCAGGAGAATGAAAATTACATCAAATAAGGAGTTGCAGAAGAAAATTGTTCCCAAGGCAATTTACTGCTAGAGAAGTCATTTTGATAGAGAAGTCACAAATGCAAGATGATAGAGAAGTCTCAAATTACTCAATGAGAAGTCTACTCAATTGAGAACTTAATCGAGAAGTCTACTCAATCGAGAAGTCATGGACATAGAGTTATTCGAGAAGTTCAAAAAAATGTTTATTCGAGAAGTCCAGTTAAAGAAATCAAGAAGTTAGCTAAGGAATCAATCGAGAAGTCTGTGAAGTGAGTCAGTCAAGAAGTGTGTGAAATCAAGTCTAATCGAGAAGTCTACCCCAATCGAGAAGTCTAGCCTGATCGAGAAGTCATCAATAGATATATCCAATCGAGAAGTCTATACACTAGATAAGTCTCAAGTCAAAGACCAATCGAGAAGTCTCACAAGTACCCGGTTGAGTAGTTCACAACCTGACTTCTCGAAGCATAAAAAAGCTGAGTATTCAGTTGTTTTAAACAACTAGTTCCAAGTAGATTTGTAGAAGAATAAGACAAGTAATCTGAAGCATTGCTGTGATAAGGATAGTTAATCCTGTGAAGATAATGACAAGTCTACAATGAATCTTGAAAGGAAAAGAAGACAAAGACAGAAGGAAGAAAGCAGAATGAAAAGACTGTCAAAGAATTGTATTAGTTAGAAATAGATGGTAGTCAAATGTAAAGTATTTCTTGTCTGTTTCTAGTTTTATAATAACTGTCTAGTGAGGGCATGTGCAAACGAGACTTGTTATCTATATAGTATAGAAGATAGCCTCACTAAACAGTGTGAAGAAAATTGTATTCATCTATTTTCCTTGTTTTTCTTTCAAGAGCAAGAAGCTGAGAATTCTATAAAGATTCTCAGATTGTAGCAAATCATTCTAATAAAAGATTAGATTGATATTTACCTGTGAAGTGTTAAGTTAAATTCTGAATTACATATAAACACTGATAAGGTTAAACAAGACTACAATACCAGTCCAGTTCAAACAGTAAAAGAAAATCAAAGGCATTTAAAAAAGATATCAACATATACATTCACCCCCCTCTGTATAGTTTTAACCAAACTCATTCCTAACAAGTGGTATCAGAGTAGGTTGTTGACATACAAATAGTTTAAAGATCAGAATGAGTTCTAAAAAACTTAACAGTATCAAGATTCCTCTATTTGACAGAGAACTCTATATTCTATAGAAGAAGAAAATGCTCACATTCATCAAGACTGCAAACTACATGTATCCTGAGATTCTGATAAATGGATCTTTCATGCATGTGACACTAGTTCCTGAAACAACTAGTGGCTCAGAGGTGATACCAGCCACATGGGTACCAAATGATCCATCTCAGTATACTGATACTGAAAAAGAGAAGGTGGGTCTTGACAACAGTCTCATGCTCATCTTGATTGACTCTCTAGATATGGTCATGTATAACAATGTTGTCAACTGCACCACTTCCAAGCATATTTAGGAAACTATAGAGTTATTATGTGAAGGCACAGTGGAAGTAAGAGAAAACCAGAGACAACTGTTGGTGTCACAATATGAAGCCTTCATGTCAAAACCTAATGAAAGTATAAACGAGGTCTTTGAGAGGTTTAACAAACTAATCAATGAACTGCAGTTATATGGAAAGGCTTATGAAATAAAAGAGAAAACCCTGAAGTTCTTGTTAACTTTTCCAGAGAATTTGGAGCACAAAATTGCAGCTATCGGGGAATGAAGAGATTTAGAAAAACTCCCACTGGAAACTCTATATGGGATACCGAAGACATATGAACTGGAATATTTTCAAAAGAAGTCTATTCTAGGAAACAAAAGTAAGATGATAAATGTCTCTAGTGCCCAAATTGTCAAAGAACCAGGAAAGATGGAAGGGGTTGACACGTGTCAAAGAATGAAGAGTGAAGAAAGTGTTGAAAAAGACACTGAAGAAGAAGAAACTGTCAAAGAAGAATCTGATAAAGATGAATTATACACCATTGAAGAGCTTGATGGCATGGACAACAAATCTATGACCTTCATTGATAAAATATTTGGAAACTTGAGATTTAAGAAAAACAAGAGCTTCAAGCCAAAACCAAACTTTGGTTCTTCAAGCAAAGGCAAAGCTCCAAAGAGCAATTTCAAAGGAGGTTACAAAACTGGGTCTGTAGAAAGATCAAAGATAAGGTGTTATAATTGTGATGAATTGGGACACTTTGCTACTGAGTGTAGAAAGCTAAAAGTAGCTAGAAAAGAAAAAGAATATTTATAATTGGAGGCCAATTATGAAGCCTTGTTGAAGAATCAAACTGGTAAAACATACATTACTGAAGGCAAATGCTGGGATGACTCTGATGAGAATGAAGAAGAATATGAGAATTTCGCACTCATGGCCAAATCAGATGAAGAAGCATCAGCCTCAACAACTCAGGTACCAATTCTAACCTCTATTGAAATGTCAAAATCTCAATACAAGAAAACCATGGAAAAATTAAGTGTTGAGATGTTTAACATACATACCAATATGAATGCTACTTATGAGGAAATTGATAGATTGTTGAAAGCCAATGATGAACTGACTGTTAAAAATGAATATCTAGAATTGTCATTGGTTAACATGCAATCCATGCAACAAGAGAATGAATATTTGAAATATAAGATTACTTGTTTAGAACAAATTCAAAAGTTCTTAAGAGATTAAATTTCTGAGAATGAATTGAAAATAAAGTCTTATAAAAACACATATGTTGTTCTACAAGGGCTTCATGAAAAACTGCAAGAAAATTCTAAGGTCGGAGTTGGGTTTGACTATGACACTCTTAAAAAGAAAAAGTCTATATCAACAAAAGGCAAGAAAACTGAGTTTCCCGACAATCCTCGTATTTTGAAAAATATGAAAGCTTCAATTTTTAAAAAGGTAACTATTGTGTTTGATGAAACAAGTATGATCATCAAGCAATAGTTAAATGATGATGATGAGTCAGATGATAAGAATGATGTGCCTTGTGTTGAAATAGAAGAACCAACAGTCAATGCCAATCCAACCTCTGTTAAGCTTAAAAGAAAGGTAAATGTCCAAAAGAATGATATTAAGGAAGAAGTCCAAAAAAATGACTCAATACATGCTAAGAAGAAAAAAGTAAATAGAAATGGAAAAATAGGCATTAACAAACACAACAATTATACACCTGTCCACAATGCTCCTAGAAAGATTTGTAAAAACTGTGGTTCAACAAATCATCTTACTCATATGTGCAAGAAACCTGTTGTTGATAATGCTGAATCTACTTGTGGTTATGTGAAACCTTTGATGCATGATAATCATAAATCATGTGACAAATTTGACTGTATGCCATGTAACCTGAATGTTATAAATACATGTTTTAGATTAAGAAAACAACTTGTTGAAGGATGCATCAAAATTAAAATGAAAATAACAAAACTGCTAGACCCATATCCACCAGTCCAACTTAAAGAAGAAAACATTTCATGTCACCTAGAAATGCTTCTAGTTCAGGTAGCACCAACCAAGCTAAAACTGAACATCAGAAAAAGGAAATTATACATGAAAAGATAACTAGGACTGTTGAGAAGAAGAATAACATTTGTGTGACTAAGCAAAAAGGACCCAACTTAGTTTGGGTACCAAATAAAACTTGATATTGTTTTGATTGCAGGGAACAAGTAAGAAGAAGAAAGTTATGTGGATCTTAGACAGTGGATGCTCACACTGCAGATCAAATCATTGGAAATCCTGATGAAGGTGTGAGAATAAGAAGGGTAACCATAAATGAATGCCTGTATGCTTGTTTTCTGTCTCAAAATGAACCCAAAAAGATTGAAGAAACATTGTTGGATCCAGATTGAATTGTTTCCATGCAGGAAGAATTACACCAATTTGAGAGGAATAATGTTTGGGAATTAGTGCCACCTCCAAAAGATAGATCAATTATTAGCACTAAATGGGTCTATAGAAACAAAATGGATGAACATGGAACTATGATAAGGAACAAGGCAATATTGGTGGCAAAAGGATATTTACAAGAAGAAGACGACTATGATGAAACTTTTGCTCTAGTTGCAAGACTAGAGGCAATAAGAATTTTTCTAGCATTTGTAGCACATTCAAATTTCAAAATCTATCAAATAGATGTTAAAAGTGCATTGCTAAATGGTGAATTGGAAAAGGAAGTTTATGTATAACAACTACCGGCTTTGAAGATTCCAAATTTCCTGATTTTGACTACAGACTTCTCAAAGAATTGTATAGACTCAAACAATCCCCAAGAGCTTGGTATGCACATTGTCAAGGTTTCTACTTGAAAATCAATTCACTAGAGGGAGAATTGACAAAACTCTCTTTTACAAGAAGCATGGTGAGGACATCATTCTAGTTCAAATTTATGTGGATGATATCATTTTTTACTCTATAAATGAAAAGCTGTGTCAAAGATTCTCAAAGCTCATGCAAAGTGAATATGAAATGAGCATGATGAGAGAGCTCAATTATTTTCTAGGTCTTCAAATAAGTCAAAGAACAGATGGTATCTTCATAATCCAAACCAAGTACATTAATGACTTGCTCAAAAGGTTTGACATGCAAGATTGTTCACATGCAAAAACTCCAATGTCTACAGCTATTAAGCTTGATGAAGATAAGAAGGGAAATATTGTAGACATGAAGACCTATAGAGGAATGCTTGGATCTCTACTATATTTAACAACTAGTAGGCCAGCCATTATGTTCTCTACATACTTGTGTGCAAGGTTTCAAGCCAATCCAAAGGAATATCATCTCATTGGTGTTAAAAGAATACTGGAATATCTGAAATGAACTACTCATATGGGATTATGGTATCTAAAGGAAATAGGATTAAATCTAGTTAGATATTCTGATGCTGATTTTGCTGGTTGCAGAGTTGATAGAAAGAGCACCTCTGGAAGTTGTCAATTCCTTGGACAGAGACTGGTATCATGGTATAGCAAGAAGCAACAATCAGTTTCAACTTCCACAACTGAGGCTGAATGTATATCTGCTGGAAGTTGATGTGCACAAGTGCTTTGGATAAGAAATCAATTAAGAGACTATGCACTATTGTTGGAAAGAATTCCTATTATGTGTGACAATACTAGTGCTATATCTATTTTTGCAAATCTAGTGAATCGTTCTTGTGACAATAAGGCAGTGAACCATATAACACTGGCATGTCGATAGTTCCGACAATCTTAACTTCATTTCCTATGAACCCGAACAAGAGATTTTGAATGTTTTCTAACTTTCTATCTCCCAGGTCCATTCGAGAGAATGCGCTGTGATATAGGATATCGATTGAGCTGTTATTGTCGATCAGAATTTTTTTTAACCGTATTCGTGCCAACTTGTTTTGTAATGACCAGGGCATCTTGATGATTATCTATGATGCCTGCTGGGTAGTCTGTATCAGAGAAAGAGATGACCGAAGTTGGATCAGGTTTGGAGCATTTAGGGAATCCTGGATTCATGTTGAATATTTCTCTAATATATGACTTTTTTGCATTATTGGATGAGCCTTTGGCCGCGTGACCCCCTGAAATTACATATTTCATTCTGAATGGATTTCTAGTCTGTAAGTGTCCTCGGCTTGGATGAAATGAGTGAATTGACCTCGTTTAATTTTGTTTTCAATCAAATTGCTGAGTTGATAGCATTGCTCGGTCATGTGGCCTGTATCTTCGCGATAATCACGGTACCTCAAGCTCGGTGGTCGGTCTGGCTTCATGGGTCGAGGAGTTCGATATTCGGGCTCTTTTTTAAGAATTGCGAGGATTGTATCTTTGCTAGTGTTAAGTTTGGTGAATTCTTTGGGCTCCCGGTTTCTAGTGTTAAGTTTGGTGTTCGACTTGTTTAGTTCTGAATGGTCCATGTCTTTATCATTACCTCGTTCATAACGGGAGGTCTTAGATCGCGGAGATTGGATGCTTCCTACTACCTTTTGTAATGTGAGCCTGTGTTCAAATATTTCCAACATAGCTTGTAGTGTTCGCAGGTTTTTCTCGAAGAATTCTTCTAGTAATAGGTCGTTCCTAGATTTATCGACTCCCGCATCTAGGTAATTGATGGTCAGTTGATCATTTAAATTTAGGATCTCGGCTACTACTGTTCGGAATTGAGACAGGAAGTCGCGTAGTGAATCCTTATATTGTTGTCGAACAGTCATAAGGGATGCCATAATCTTTCCCCATTTATGTTGCTGGAGAATCTGGTTCTGAATTTGGCTTTAAAGGCAGCCCATGACTCGATGGAACGAGGGGTAAATTTGAGAACCAATTAAGGGCCGTCCCTTATAAACAAGTGTTAAAAAATCGACATCGAGAGATCTCGAAGTGTCCATAAAATGACTTTCACCCATCGAACATGTTTAAGAAGTCGTACGGGTTGGACGTGCCATCAAACAGTGGTATATTGGGGATTTTGAGATGTGGGTCGATAATCATGGATTCGATTATTACTGACAAAGGGCTTTCCGATGGGAGCTCTGTGCTCGACTGTGTTCGAATGAAGTCCTTACACAAAGCCATGTCATGTTGTAACCGTGTGAGCTCTTCAGGTCACCAGGATGTTGCGCTACTTTCACTTCGCCTTCAGCCATCAGAGGAGGTGGTCTAGTGCCTGCATTTAGGAGTTCGTGTTGAAGTATAAGAAGACTTGGTTTGTGTTTCTTCCTTGAAGTCAGAGTCATCCTCTTCAGTTCGATCATCAGGAAGTGGCAGAGATATTATGAATCGTTGGTGCTCGAGTTGGAGTTGTTTAATCTCTCTCAACTTGGCGAGTTTGTCATCTAGTATCTTTCATTCATATTGCAAGTGCCTAAATTCAACTTCATCGACCTCTATTGGGGCTTTGCCTGAGTTTTGCATCCTGGGCCTGAAGAGCTTGAATTTTCTCTAGATGTAGTTGAGCGTCGCTTGTAAGAACGGTTTTTTCCAGATTTTATCAGGACGGTAGCTCGTTATTTGTCTAGTGGTTGATGTTTTCGGCCCGTAAGGTTAGAATTTGTCAGCCTTTATAAATGAGTGATAATTATTTCAGTATCGACCAGGAACAACTTCTTTAGTTGTAATTTAGACGGGGTTCAATGAATCTCATCTTCCAGGAGCTCGACCGTATATGGCGTCTTTGATGATTTGCTTGGTTGTGCCATGAGTTGAACAAATTAGAAAAAGTCTACAAAGCTCCTTCTAGCGCCAAATGATAGTACAAATATGATCAAGGATGTTTTATTACTAATCAAGATATTTGTACATGGATATTCTATTTTGTATTTCTATTCTAAAATATCCAACCCCTTTCTTGTGAGAGATAGGGTCTTATTTATAGTGGTTACAAGAGGGTCCCATTCTTAGGGAGCAAGTAAAGTTTCTTATTGGGTTTTATGGGCCTTTTCAAATAAGTAAACTATTACATTCTACATGGGCTATGGCCCAACAAATAAATTTTTGGAGCTAGCGAGGCTATAATTTAAAGTCTTACATTCTGTTGCTATTGTCAACATTTTAAGAGATATGAATAATGGAAAAATATATAGGTTGAAGAATGAACTTTGATATAGTTATGGTCTCTGTTAAAAGTTACAAGTCCTCTTTACCTTGTTTTATGATTTGTATAGTTCTAGGTTTAAAAAGAACTCTATTTTTGCTTGATTTGGTATAAGCCACCAAGTTGAATGATATTCATTCGTGCAAGGGCACTGCTTGTTGGTTCCTGAGGTATGCAAAAGCCCTTATAAGACTAATCATGTAGTTAAATTTCTTTTATGAAATAGTGGCTTTCTGCAGCTAGTAAACAACATTGAATAGAATCTAGATGTTATTATGCTAAGCTATTCTGTCAAATGTTGATAAAACTGCGCAATGCGCAACTGATGTACTCTTCAGCAATGACCTCATTTGGAATGAATTCACTGTCATCTACTTCAGCAATGTACTCTTCCCAACACCATTGGGTTTAAAAACCCTAAATATTTGGGATTTTAGTATTGAAGTTTTTCACTCTTGACGTATACTTTTAATATTAGTGGACATGCATTTTAGTTCAAACCTTTGAGTTTAAACTCAAGATATTAATAACATTTAAATTCTTTTGAAAGGAATGATCAAATTAAATGAGTATATTATTGCTTCAAATATATTGAAGTGACCTTATTATGAGGGACTACTGAGATAATAGAGTCTTATAAATTCTGACTTTAGTAGTCTAGTTTGTTTCCAACTTTTTTTGTATATGGATATTTCATAGTGAATGTCAACTAAAATACTGCAGGCTGTCGCACTGCTGTGATTGCACTCCAGGATTCACGAGGGTGAGTCATAGAATTTAATATCCCTAGCGTCTCATGATCATTATCATCGTTAGTGGAAGCAGAAAGGAAGGAGTTTAGAGCTATAACCGAAAACAAGTCAATCATAATTCTTGTGCAGCTTCAATAAATCTCAACAAACTGCGACATTAGTGTCTAGTAGTGAAAGTTTCTCATCAATCTAATTTTGCAACTTGTGCTAGTCTCCCCTAATTAATTTGTTGCAAAAGTGTGCATCCTTTATTGCCTCTCGTTAATTTCTCATTGTCTAAAATGTTAGACATTCAAGGGTTCATGTGGGAGGAGGACAAAGTAAACAACGTTACCTGGCCGCTATACTCACGCCTTGCTCTCGAGTTTTTTTATGGGTGGAAAGTGTAGGGAAGTAAAAGAAAGCAAAAGGAAGTAAGTGAATCAAGTTTCACTAACATGCTCCCGAGTTTAAAAATTAAAGAATGAAACTAATTTCATTAGTGTACTCCCGAGTTGAAAGAAAAACATGTAATTGGTTGTTAAATTATAATTTTATCATTAGATTTAAAAAGTAAGAATTAGATAATAAGGGTATATTGGTAATATCAAGCCTTTTTTAATTTATACTCATCACTTGCTTTCCTCTTCATCTCACATTTGGAGTGAAATTTTTTGAAGGAAAGCATATAAAATTTTCATTAACTTGCACTTACTTTCCTTCTTACAAAAAAACTCGAGTGCATGATTATGAATGCAAATTGTATTAGTTTCTTTGCTCTTCATCTGCTTTCTTTCCTTTTTAAAACTCGGGAACAAGGTATTAGAGCAAGTCCAACAATGTCCTAAAGTGTTGTCCTGAGTTAGAATTTGGGATATTTTGAGTAAATGAGTACTTCAACCATGTCCTAGTGGTGCCCTAAAACAATAGAACAACCATCACATGCCTTATTAATAGGGCACCACTATACATGCCTCCATTTTTATTAATAAAATATTCACTTCCCACCTTTTTTATACTTTTTTCCCTTCCTTTTATCTTTTCAAATATAAATGTAATTCAAATATACTAATATTTTAATAAAGGCATGAGAATTGAGTAAATTGTTGGAGTTAATGTATGTGTATAGTGTCCTAAATTACTAGAATATTATATTTTATTATATTTATAAGGTGTTATGGGAAAAATTTGCCTTCCCATATTTTTAACAACCTCGCCTGAATTAAAGGGTCTAGAATGACATATTTGACGTTATTGGGCCTAGGCTGCTATATAAATGGGCTCAAACATCATCGATTATTCAACCTCGCCCAGTCCACGGGATAGTTATGGTCCCCTCAAAAGAGCCTATCCAGGAAGGACGCATGACTTGGGCCTCGCCTGTATAGTGTCAACTTCGCCCGATATGGGCCTAGAATATATTATTCTTTGAAGGACTTGCTGATTATAACTTTTATGAAGACTAGGTTCCATCCAGGCTAATTGGGTTTAGGCCCAAATAGGGGGATCTAGTTCCCTCGTCTTGAATAACATTTCTGGAGGGTTATCCCATTAAGGTTATGATATGAGGGGTGATGGATTAGGCCTAGGCCGATTTGAAACAATGTCGGGCCGATCACCTAAACGCCACATTCCTTGTATGTAGTTGGGTTTCGACAACCCGAGCCCAGGTGTATTCTAGGCGGTGGACCAAATCAATTTTGGAGTATGAAATCTAACCCTATTTGGTTTTGTGCTCCCCAAGAACTACGTTGGGCTTGATCTTTATATAAAGGGTACGCATGCACATTGTAAGGGTTATCGAACAGTCATTGGCATTCAAGAACTCTAAAAAATCTTGTGTGCTATTATCTCTTCAACCTAAGCAATTTCAGCCCTAAAATCATCTTCAATCATCACCGTAATTCAGCAACCCTCCGAAATTTATTACCACCATATTCCTCCGTTAACAATTGGTGCTAGAAGGAGGGGTCTTGACATCTTTGGAGGAAGGATATCACACATCACACCGACCGATGATAATGGACAACCTAGGATTGAGGGAGACAACCCCTCGCACAATGTTTCAAACCTTTTGGTGCTAAGAAACCACGCCTGTACCCGAAAACACCCAACAATAATGTTGAGCAGGGAAAATGTATTTAATCATATTAACGGTTTTGACGAGCGAATGTGTTATATGGAGATGGGTTTCAAGAACTTGGAGAGCATGATCATCGGAAATCAGTAAGGAAGTCTAGACCGACGTGCAACGAAAAAGCTTATCGTAGAGAAGAGAAACACTAAAGAGAAGACTCATGTGTCGTATAAGAGATTATGTGATGTAACATCACGTATGTTGATATATGAAGGGGCCCGTAATAGAACTGCGCTAGAGGGGAGGTGTTGGTCTGTCGATTATCAACGACAAGGACCCATCAAAGACTGAGTAAATGGGGGAAGACGTGCTAATACCCGAGGCTATATGGGTGGTAGGTTCGGCAGAAACAACGAATACTATTGGAGAGAGAACGATCGCAGATGTAGGGAGCATGATACAACAAGGGGGTTCGTATCACAACCAAGGGATGATAACTGGAAGGCCCCTCCCAGAGATGATTTTTAAATTATAGAACTAACATTGAATACTATTTTACCATGAAGGATGAGGGCAAGGAGTCATTAGAGTGAGCAAGATCAAAGGGGTTACTGGATGGGTCCTGACCGAGAAAAAGACGGGGGACAAGGAAGCTATCAAATTGGAGTGGATAGGGGACGGAGTAGAGGTCATTACCAGAAAGAAGATACACCTGATCGTCATGCATGGACAAACCAGCCGGATGTCCAGTAATGATGGATCCAAAAGAACGGTAGATGCTATGGCCATCAGCAATAACAAGCTTTCCATACAGAAGATCGTGAAAGGTAGCATCAGGAAATAGTGGTATACAGAGAAAGCCAAGAAAGTCAAGGAACAGGGAAGATGAAAAACTAATACAAGGGTTGGGAAACATCTGGGCGGATGATTTACAAAGACTACTGGTTCAATTGGAAGGAGCTAGGAACAATATCCTACCACCACCCCAATCACAATTCACGGCTGCTCTTCGACACTCTCCCCTCTCAGCCTCATTCAGGGGTGTGGGTGACCTAAGGTTTGCCGGAAGTTCAGATCCCGCCGAGTCCTTGGAAAGATTCAATATTGAGATGGAAGTATAATAATTGGAGGATTTGACGAAATGTAGAGTTTTAGCTTCAACTCTGAGGGGGAACGCATTCCAGTGGTTTCAAAGCTTAGCCCCAGAATCGATTGTCTCTTGGGAACAGATGAAGAATTTGTTCTTAACGCAATTCCGGTCAACAATGAAATATGCCCCACCAGTCACAACCTTGGCCAATATACGATAGTGGGAGGACGAAACTCTTCATTCATATTTTAGGCATTTCAATGCAGAAGTACCAATGATCTGGGGAGCTAACGACGAAATAATGAAAATTTTCTTGATAGCAGGAGTGAAAACTGGGAGCGATTTTTGGAAAAAGTTACAACATAAAGTACCCCACACTCTTTCAGACTTCTACGCATTGACAAAACCTTTCAAAAGAGAGGATGATGCTTTGGCAGGGATTATGAAGTATGATAATGCTCTGCGCAACGAGAATGGTAGAAGAAGAGATATGACACCAAGCCCCAAGAAGAACAATGTGAACTCCGTGGAAGTCAGAGGTCTAGAAAGTCCTTCAAAAAGCCCATGGTCATATAGCCCGACTAGAAAAAGGGTCATGGAAGATGAATTTACCTCATTAGTGGCGTCTATTGAACACATTTATTAGGTGACTAAGGGAGAAGGAATCTATAGGATGCCCGGACCCATTACAACCAAGTACATATCAAATAAGAAGAAATATTGTGCTTATCACGAGACCCATGTACATAACACCCACGAATGCAGACACTTGAAAGATGTGATTGAAACGTTGATCAAGGAAGGAAAATTAACTGAATGGGTGGTGCGAGAAATGAATAAGCATAAGGAAGACTCCACAAAAAAGAAAGAGGTTAACAAAGATGCTGAAAAAAAGAACAAAATGGTCAATGTCAGCCTAGGCCGATTCGGGAAGGAAGCATTCATATAATATCTGAAGTCCCTCATGTTAGTAGGAACAATAGAAATGTAATGGAAAGTTATGCCAGAGAGACCAAAAAACCGCATCTCACTAACGTCAATCACCTTTCGGAAAGGCCACCTAAGCTATTTAAAGGAGAAGATACACAAATCATCTTTTCTGAAGAAGATGCAAGATGGGTACAGCACCCTCATAGCGATACTTTGGTCATAAACATCATATTGGATCCAGGAACGTTCATCGAGAACGGGAGTTCAGTTAACATCTTGTACTATGAAACGTTCAAGAAAATGGGCTTACTAGATAAAGAATTTTCTCAAGGAGCTACTCACTTTATGGATTCACAAGAAACTCTATTAAGGTAAAGGGAACCATCAAGCTACCGGTAAATTTGGGAGAAGATCCACAATCGGCCACCCAGATCACGGATTTCATGGTAATCGATCAACCCACATACTATAATGCTTTAATCAGAAGACCTATTTTGAAGGAGATGCGAGTGGTTACCTCAATATACCATCTGTCAATAAAATTTCCAATGCCGCAAGACATAGGTTATGTAAAAGGCTGTCAGTACGAGTCAAGGGATAGTTACAATAAGACAGTGATGTCTGTACAGAAAGGTAAAGACTAAAAAGATCCGGACATTGAGATAATTGACTTTGAAGAAGGAACACGTGAAATAATTCGCTCTTTCGGATCACCAAGCTTCTCACAACCCTTATGCAATATGGTATACATTGTCCGCTTCCCGGATGAGGTTGAATATGAGGTAGTTCACCCTAAAAAACTCTTATTAAAAGCTCCCCCATAAGGAAAATTTGGAACCCCCCAAGTATTGATGATTGAGTCTCCCGCGGCCGAAACAAATCAAGAACAGTTTCAAAAGGGGATCGTGGAGGATGTTAGTGATGATGAGGAAGAACAACGAGCAGCACAGGCAAGAAAGGGGAATAGTGTGTTATGGGAGGATACCCCTTGTATTGACTTGACTAGTATATGTCCTGAACCAAAACAAGAAAAGTTCATTGTCGTGCCGGAGTTACAAGATTCATAGGTAGAGGTCGTATCTATCCGCGAAGTAGGCGAAGCTAGTGGTTCAAAAAAGTTCAAAGTTGACATCGATCCTCAGATATCTGAAATAATTAAGAAGATGAGCCAGCATAAGAAACGATAGATGTTCCGGTAGACCCTAAAGATCCATAAAAAATGCTACGCATTAGAACACGGTTAGAAGAAGGATTGAAGGTATCCCTCATTGATTTCCTAAAGAATAATATCGACGTCTTCACTTGGAGTCACGCAGATATGGTAGGGATCAATCCAAAAGTCAAGTGTCACCATCTCAACATCGATCCAAAGTGGAAAGGGGTAAAGCAAAAGCATTGAGCCTTTAGCGGAGAAAGAGTTAAAGCCCTGAAAGAAGAAGTTTATCATCTACTCAGGGTGAGTTTGGTCAATGAATATTTCTATCCGGATTGGTTTGTTAATCCTGTTCTGGTAAAGAAGAACAATGGAAAGTGGAGAGTTTGTGTAGATTTCATGGGCCTGAATAAGGTTCGCCCCAAAGACAGCTTTCATCTTCCTCGCATTGATCAACTTGTAGATGCCACGACATGACATGATTTTCTAAGTTTCATAGATGCTTACTCAGGCTACAACCATATCTCTATATACAAACCCGATCAGGAGAATACATCATTCATCACTGATAGAGGATTATATTGCTACATCGGGATGCCTTTTGGACTCGTCAACACCGGAGCAACATACCAACGGTTGGTGAACATGATGTTCAAAGAACAAATCAGGAAAACTATGGAAGTCTATGTGGATGATATGTTGGTCAAGTCCAAGGAAGCACCATATCACATTAAACACTTGACAGAGATGTTCAAAATTTTAAGAAAGTGCCGTATAAAGCTGAATCTACAAAAGTGTATATTCAGAGTTGAGTCGGGAAAGTTTCTAGGTTTCATTGTAAATAACCGTGGGATATAAGATAATCCGGAAAAAATTCAATCATTGCTTAACATGAGTTCACCGAGAACCATGAAAGAGGTACAAAGCTTAACTAGAAGAGTAGCAGCCCTTAACAGGTTATCTCTAAATCTTCAGGCAAGTGTGAGGAGTCCTTTCAAGCTATCAGAAGAGTAGGGAAGAAATTCGAGTGGACGCCGAAATGCGAGAAAGCTTTCCAGAAATTGAAAGAACAATTAGGATCTCCACCATTACTCGTCAAACCGATCGAAGGTGAGACACTCATTCTATACCTAACTATTTCTGATTATTCTATTAGTGTTGTGCTTGTCCGAGAGGAAATAGACATGTAATCCCGCATCTATTATGTTAGTAAAAGATTGTTAGATGCCGAAACTCGATACATGAATAAGGAAAAATTAATTTATGCCCTTATTATTGCATCTAGAAAGTTGCGGCCATATTTTCAAGCACATAAATTAGAGGTCAGGCCCTAAGACAAATTTTTCACAAGCCTAAAACCTCGGGAAAAATGTTAAAATGGGTGGTTGAATTAGGGTAATTTGACGTGGAGTATAAACCTCGAAGTGCCATGAAGGGTCAAACCCTTGCTGATTTCATTATGGAGTTTCCATGAGAAGAAGAAAGTAACTCTACCGCAATAACCATAATCCCATATTGTGTACCTTCAAACCCATTGGAGTCTATTCTAGAATTGGGATGGACATTGAGAACCGACGGTGCAACCAACAATGAAAGGGGAGGAGTGAGAATATTTCTTATTAGCCTGAAGGGGCACCACTTGTGGAGCGCCATACACTTAACCTTTAAAGCTATAAAAAATGATGTAGAATACAAAGCCCTGATCTCGGGACTCAAGCTCGCTTTAGAGATGAAGGTGGAAAACTTGACTATATTCAGTGATTCTATGTTAGTTATGTACCAGATTAAAAGAGGATATCAGGCCAGAGGACCTCGAACAGAGCTCTACTAACAATACGCACAACGTATTTTACAATCATTTAAAAATATCAAGATAGAACAAATTTCTAGAGGAGATAATCAAGAAGCAGAGGCACTGGCAAAATTGGGTCCTCAGAGAGATGCAACTATGTTTAGGATCATATCACTAGAAATTCAAGACCATCCAGGCATTTCAGAAGCCGAACTAATGCAAGTCGACCAGTCCCTACCAATGACTTGGATGACACCCATATGAGAGTTCTTGAAGAATGGCACATTAGCAGAAGATAAAGGAGAAGCTCGAAAACTTCGCTACAAAGCGGCAAGATACGTAAAGTATAATAACTCTCTTTATTGATGAGGCTTTAACCAATCATTGCTGAAATATGTAGATCAGGAAGAGCCAGAAAGTATATTTTGCGAGAGGTACATGAAGGCATTTGTGGGAACCACACAGGAGGAAGCTCATTAGCTCAGAAAATCCTACGACAATGGTACTATTGGCCTGGATGAAAGAAGATGCACTCCATTTCGCTCAAGCTTGCGATAAATGCCAAAGGTACGCCAACTATGTTAATGCTCATGTT
This sequence comes from Oenanthe sinensis, assembly GCA_028671895.1. Lineage (NCBI taxonomy): Eukaryota > Viridiplantae > Streptophyta > Magnoliopsida > Apiales > Apiaceae > Oenanthe > Oenanthe sinensis. The sequence continues at coordinate 21,859,605 of CM053801.1, forward strand.
GTACCTTTAACCTCTTTTACTAGTCCTTGGCCTTTATAATATGGGGAATTGATTTAATCAATGAGTTATCTAAGGCTAAAGGGGGGTTCAAATATGCTATAGTTGTTGTTGATTATTTTAACAAATGGGAGAAAGCTAAACCTTTATCCACCATTACTGCGAGGAAGTTACGTGATTTTGTGTATCAGTCTATTATTTATCGGTTTGGAATTCCATATAAGTTAATCTTCGATAATGGGAAGCATTTCGATAGCAAGGAGATACGAGAGCTTTGTGACAACCTAGGTATTATTAAAAGTTTCTCCACTGTTAGTTATCCCCAAAGAAACAACCAAACAGAAGCTATAAGTAAGATTATCAAACACATACTGAAAGCCAAGTTAGAGGAAAGAAAAGGAAGTTGGCCAGATGAATTGCCTAATATGTCATAGTCTTACAATACAACAACTAGGTCTACTACTGGCGAGACACCATTTATGCTGATATACAGTTGTGAAGCAATGGTGCCGGTAGAGCTTGGTGCAGGGTCATTTAGGAGAGATAATTATGAAACAAAAGTAAATAAGGTAAATCATCATATGTACCTTAACATGCTGGATGAGATATGGACAATATCTCATGTTAGGCTTACTTCATATCAGCAAAGGGTTGCAAGGCATTACATTGGAAGAGTTCGAGCTCGGCCTCTCAAGATTGGCGATCTAATGCTAAGAAGGGTGATGCCGAACACCAAGGTGCCCAGACATGGAATATTTGGCACAAATTGGGAAGGACCTTACAAGGTAAGAGTAGTTATATGGGAAGACACTTATTATTTATTTGACTTGGAAGATAAAGAAATTCCGAGATCTTGGATCATGGAGCATTTGAAGAAATACTACTAGTAACCTAGGCTACTTCTGAATAACACTTGCCCGAGTAACAACTTTATATTTATAATAGGTCTATAGTAGGACTATTAATGTGTTAGTTATTCAAGTCATGACACATGTACTCTTTTTCCTTCGCTGGGATTTTTCTCACTAGGTTTTTACAAGAAAGGTTTTAACGAGGTACGAGGCCATGACTAGCCTTGTAGCAGACTTTACATTATTCATATTACATTAAAGTCTTGGGGGGGGGGTAGTATGTATCACTATCTAGCCATGATTATTTACGACTATGTTTTGAAATTTTCAGATATTTATGAAGACACCTTTTATCTACTTCTTTGTCTACAATTTACAAGTGTTATGATGGAATAAATTATATTTTTAAAATTCAATGATAATGTATGCTTGGGTGTGGCCTAACCCCTAGATGTATTTATTTGTGCCTGGGTGTGGCCTAACCCCCAGATGTGTTTATTTGTGCCTGGGTGTGGCCTAGCCCCCAGATGTGTTTATTTGTGCTTGGGTATGGCCTAGCCCCTAGATGTGTTTATCTGTTCCTAGGTGTGACCTAGCCCCCAGATGTGATTATTTGTGCCTGGCTATGGCCTAACCCCATATGTGTTTATTTGTGCTTGGGTGTGGCCTAACCCCCAGATGTGCTTATTTGTGCCTGGGTGTGGCCTATCCCCCAGATGTGTTTATTTGTTCCTGGGTGTCGCCTAGCCCCTAGATGTGTTTATTTGTGCCTGGGTGTGGCCTAGCCCCTCATATGTGTTTATTTGTTCCTGGGTGTGGCCTAGCCCCAGATGTTTTTTTTTATGCCTGGGAGTGGCCTAGCCTCCAGATGTATTTTTTTATACCCAGGAGTGGCCTAGCCCCTAGATATGTTTGTTTATTACTATTTTCTTAAGTTGTGTTTCAGGCGAGGCTTTATCCCTATAACATGCTTCATAGCCAAAATTGTGTAATAATATGCCTATGGAAAACCTATTCTTGAATGCACATGACAGATGAAATAAGTACATGATAGTCCCTAGGCTAGGCTAAATATAAAGAGACAAAGACATTTATATGAAACAAGTAACATGTTGTTGAATGAACGGCGGAATAAGTAGCAAATTCATAGACAAAATAAATATCCAATACATCAGGCGAGGCTAGTTAAATGGAGGGCCCACACTCCGAATAAAAGTACTTCTCCAAAAATAGGATAAATAGTATATAAATAGAAACAACACATGTTAGATCTCAGTATAAGTAAAAGACACCTCGCCCGTATTAACAGTCTTCACGGGCAAGGTGGTAGTAGCTTCGTCTTCTGGATTCTCTTTCTCTGTTTGAGTGGCTTCAAGCTCTGCTCTCCTTTTCTCCTCATTCGCAAATCTCGCCTCCTCAATATCTATGGCATGGTCCACTTTGAACTTTTCTACAAAAACAGAGGTGGAGGGGGGGAAATGACCCGCCCAATCGTAGTCGAAGTGGGCGCCTAAGAAGTCCCTCAGATAGCCAAAGAAGCCATCATCATAAGATTTGCTCACCTCATCCCCATGTTTCGCCCCATCTTCCTATAATTTCTGCTTGAGGTGAGTCACTTCTCCATTCAAGGCTTTCTCTCTTTGTCCAGCCTCCCCCTTTTCAGTTTTCAAAGTCTCAATCTTTTTCTCCAACTCTGCCACTTTGAAACTTGACCTTTGAGGGTAGAAACCTCTGTCTTGAGGGAGGACTCTACTTTTTGCAACGACCTTATAGTCTTTTCATGTTCTTAGATTTTCTTATCCTTACCTATAAATCTATTCAGACCATGGTAGAAAACCTCCCCACAAGCTAGTTTAAAACTAAAGTCAGCATCAATGTCACTTCTGGCCGACATAGTTTTTACATCATCTGTTCAAAAATGATTATTGTTAACCTCGCCAAAGAAAGAAGAGACGAGATTAAGCGACATTTCATTCCCATATTTCGCCCATTTGGGGTCATTGACAGCATCCAATGTAGGAGGATTTCACCTCTTCTCAGACTTATCCCCTCTAGTTTGTTTAAGAGGCAAAGTCTGATGGGCCAGTTTATTGGAAAGTGGGCGAGGCTGGTAATGGGCTTTGGTCGTGGTCGCCCCACCTCTCTTCTTGTATGGGTTACCCTTACCAAAAGATATTTCTGACATTTTTTTTGTAAAAAAGGGCGAAACCAATTAGCATTTGAAAATGTGACACGCGGGCAACGTTAATATAAGAATACGATAAAAACTTAGCAAAATAATAAATGTCATAATTATATAAAGGCAGCAAAATGGTGAGGTTGCTTTACCTTTACCCCTTAAGGTGACTACTACTTGCCTCTTGAGTTTCTTTGACCTTAATTTTTTGTTAAATTTTTAATATTGGAATTCGCCCTTGACCCCGGTTGTAGAACCCCTTAAGATACAAGGATTCCGCGGTCACTAAGGCATCGAGGTCTTTATCTGTCTTGGGAAGGGCGAGAATTGTTTGGGCTCTATTGAATTCTTCACCCTAAGGGATGTTTGTTTGTGTTTATCTAGCAAGTCACATAAATTATTGAATTCCGTAAGTGGAGAGTAATTAGAGAAAAAAGCGAGGTATTAAGAGAAGAAGGCGAGGCTTACATGGTTTCAAATTAAATTTCATCCTCACTATGGGGACGTCGTAGAGATAAAAGTAGTAACTCTTCCACTACTTCATATTACTTGGATTTACTGTGGAAAATCCATTCTTGCCATGACTACCCCATATGGTGAAGTAGTAAAAGCTAAGGTCGCCCCCACTCCGTCTTAAACTCACAAAATAACTTAGTTCCTTCATGGTTGAGGGATGAAATCCTTGGTTCATATACATCATGTAAATGCCAATGGCCAGTCTATAACTATTGGGCGAGAGTTGAATTGGGGCAATGTTGTAGTATTCAAAGATTTCTTGCAGATATGGATGTAGTGGACACCCGAATCTAAGCTCCACAATCTGTTTATAATAACCATATGAGGTACGGGTATGCCAACGATGTCGAATTGATGAATCCTCATATTTCGTCAAGGTCTAAGGAATTTACCATTAATATTGTAATAGGCCATCATCCATTGAATTTCTGTAGATGTGATCCCAGAGGTGAGATTCACACATGAGACGATCCCAGCCGCCTTACGCATGGCTGCTTTTTCAGCTTCGCCTACATCTTCTTCAAAGGCTAGATCTAATTTATGCTCATCTACGGTGTGGACATGTGGTTCGTTATCAGAAGGATACTCTCATTCATATTCTGAGAGGATGGCCTCAGAGTCCCCATCTACATCTCTCTTATCCTCGTCATCATCACTTGCTACGGCCTCGCCTTCATCCTCTCTTTCTTCTCCTACTTGATCAGCCTCCAAAGCATGTTCTTCTTCCTCAAGGGAAACATCCTCGCCCGTGTATTTATGTGTGTTTTTTCAAATCTTTTTTCAAGGTAGCACTAGGGCGAGGCTTAGACGAACCTTCTTCTCGTATCCTCGCATCTTCTTCATCCACCTCTTTCATGAGCTCGTCAAACTCTTCTCCAATGTCAGCCTCGCCCCTATCGTAGTAAGTGCTACCTAGGTCTTCTATATCGGAAAGGCTGTCAGATGAAATGATTTCCTAGGGGATGAATGTCTATTGGTTTGGGTGAGGATGATGTATTGGTGATTTAGAACCAGAGGAAGAGGCTGTGTTGTGATCCATTTAAATGAGGGAATACACGATTGTGTGTGCACCTATAAGAAAAAGAAAGAGATATAGTGATTAGAATGGATAATCAGGTGTTTTATGGGAGGCGAGGTCCATTCAAAACATGCGAGCTGTATGTACGTGATTCTATTTATGCACAGTTGAGATGATGTGTTAATATAGGAGAGGGCTTCACCCAGTTCTATTGGGCGAGGTCGTGGAAGGGTCAACGTAATACAAAGAGGCAAGTACATGAGGGTATATGTTTATGTATCTATAGGTGCCATCGGGATCCTACTTCCCGATTAAACGTTCAACATCTACGATGCCCTATCTAATCAATAATGTGTGTATGTGCAAATATATATATATATATATATATATATATATATATATATATATATATATATATATATATATATATATATATATATATATACAGAAGCAACATACGTATAGATGGAATAATGTGAAGAGTACTTACTTAATGATTCACGAGGAACTGGTAAAGTGAATGGAAGAATGGCTGGAGTTGATCTGGTATGCTCTGAGACAAATTTGGCAGCGATTCGAGAGAGGTGGAAATGTGAAGTGGGAAATGAGGAGAAATCCTGGGTTATACAGGCAGGGTAGAGAGAGAAAGATGGGGAACAATCATGACCTCGGGAACTGTTATCGAGGATGAAATAAAAAAAATAAGTGAAATGAAAAGAAAATGATTACAGTTGTTTTTGGGACTCGCAACTCCAATGACAAGATGCACATATATCTGTGTATGTATTTTAACGGTCATATTGTGAAGATAAAGAGCCACAATTGGGTCTAAATGAAGGAGATACGAGGTCTATTATTCAACCTCGACCATTTTACGAAAGGATTGTGTAATTGTTATTTGTATCTCATAGGATCTCGCCTAAATGCATTATGTAATCAAGGTCTTGTTCAAGGAATTAAGGAGTGCATATTTTATACAGCACAAGTAGTATCTTGTAATTCAATAGAATCACAAGACACTAGGGTAGTTGTTATGGGTAAAATCTGCATTCCCATATTTTTAACGACCTTGCCTGAATCAAAGAGTCTAGGCTGACATATTTGATGCTATTGGGCCTAGGTTGTTATATAAATAGGCTCAGGCATCATCGATTATTCAACCTCGCCCAGTCCACGGGCTAGGTATGGTCACTTTATAAATGATATAAATTAATTATCAAATTTTCTGTAAGGCAAATTTAACGGAGGCCAATCATGTACTAAATCTGTTAAATGTGTTCGAGAAAGTTTCAAGGCAGCAAATTAATAGTACAAGTCTTCAGTTTTTTTCAGCTGCAACACTAATGACAAGACAAAGTAAGAGATTTGTGCGCATATGCAGTTTTTTGAAGCAGATGAGCACTGCCAATATTTAGGCCTGCCTAACATTATAAGTCATAATAAATCTGTCATCTTAGGTTTCTTGTAAGACAGGCTTCGTAATAGAATTCAAGGGTGGGACAAAACTTTACTATCAAAGGGCGATATAGAGATCCTTTTAAAGACAGTTGCACAAGCATTGCCGAATTATGTAGTGAATGTGTTTTTAATCCCCAGTGGTATGTGTCAAGAAATGAAGAGACTGATGTATAAATTCTGGTGGAAGATGGCACCAAGTAAAACTAATAATATTCACTGGTTGAACTGGGAAAGGTTATGTAAAAAGAAAATAAACGGTGGGATTGGTTTTCAGAATCTCCGTGACTTTAATGTGACATTACTGGGGAAGCAAGCATGACGCCTTCTTACTAATCTAGATACCTTGGTGAGTAGAATTTTTAAGGCAAGATATTATCCTAACAGTTCTTTTCTTGATGCAAAAATAGGTGGTAGCCCAAGCTATATCTGGCGTAGTGTTTTGGCAACTCAAAATTTGGTGAAACAAGGGGCGGTGTGTAGAGTTGACAATGGTAATGAGGTTAACATTCTTAGGGATCCTTGGCTACCATCTAAGGTGGATCCTTATATTCATACTGTAAATGAGGGTCTCATAAATAAAAGGGTTGAGAGTCTATTATTCCTGATCAAAATCAATGGGACATTGATCTTATTAACGACATGTTCGATGAAAGAGATGCCAACATCATCTATGCAATATCTCTCAATACATTTGTAAAAGATTCGTGGTACTGGAAGAATGAGAAATTGGGTTATTCTACTGTGAAGAGTGCTTATGCTTTCATTCAAGAAGGTAAAGTTAGCTCGGATATGAGTGACAATTCAGGTTTCTAGCATAAAATTTGGAATCTTAAGGTGCCTCTAAAAGTCAAGAATTTTCTATGAAGAACAGCTTCCTCATGTCTGCCAACTAAAGTGCAGCTTTGAAAAAAACATGTAAACATTAATGTTATATGCCCTATGTGTAATGAGGAGCCTGAAACCATCATGCACGCATTAGTAACATTATCGTTTTCTGCAGTGTGTTGGAGCATCATTGACCTGAATAACATGAGACTCGAGTTTCAGAGTTTTATAGATTGGTTAGCATCTGTTTTTGATCGACAGAGGAAGGAGTCATTAGTGTTAGTAATGACAGCATGAATGATTTGGAAGAACATGAACGAAGTAGTATGGCAGCAAAAAGGTATGGATACGTTAAATATTGTGGAATCAGCTAAAACGGCCCTCAACCAATGTAATAATGCTCAAGACAGAACATTTGACAACTATTTGTGGTTCATTACTCCAGCAGATGGTGCTGAGACATGGAAGAAACTAGAGGCAGAAATGGTTAAGGTAAATGTTGATGTTGCAATATTCAATGCGTCTAATTGTTATAACTATGCTTTCATTGCAAGGGACAGTCAATGAGAGTTGATAGAGGCAAAGGCTAGATGCACACATGGAACTGTAACTCCTGAGATAGCTGAAGCGATTGGGATAATAGAAGCTTTAAGCTGGCTGAGGGATAAGGGATGAGATCAAGTCAAAATGGAGATAGATGGCCTAAATGTCGTTCAAGCAATTAGAGGAACATCTCTGCTGCTATCATATTTTGGCCGAATAGTCGAGGAATGCAAGCTAATGATTAATGATCAAATAGTAGATTTTAATTTTGTAAAATGGTCTGCGAAGACGATAACACATTTTTTAGCAAAAAATACCTGTTTAGTAGCTGATCTTGAATGGAGAATGGACAATATTCATCCAGAACTTATTGATGTAACGCGGAAGGATTTGATATATTAATGAAATTTACTCTCTTGGCAAAAAAAATAAGCGGGGGAGAGTCAGCGACCAAAATTGACCCTGCAACATAAATATTTACTGTAACAAAGCAGGGCTGCAGGAGTAATAATATTCATTTCACACAGCTGACAACACTGCAATAGACACAACACGTCACGTATACATACTATGCACACATAAACCCAAATTTCAATCCAAAACAAACGGAGGAGCCACACACTATACACGCACTTTATACATACACATTACACTATGGCCGCGCGTCTCTCCCTCACTTCATCTCCGTCGTCCATCACCGCCACTCACGGCGGATTCGCTCGCCTAGCCTCCCAAATCACCACCGCCAGAGTTTCTATTTCCTCTCCTCTCCGATCATCTCCCCTCATTTCTCCTCCTTTCCTTCACCGCGTAATCTCTCTCTCTCTCTCTCTCTCTTTCCCTCCCTCTCTCTCGCTCTCTCATTTCAATCTCTCTCTCTCTCAATAAACGACTATTTTGCATAATAGATACACTTTATAATCTCGATAATTGAATAAATTACTCCGGTTTCATTTACTGTATATGTGTATATATACTCTAATATTTGTGTTTGTGAAGCAGAATAAGCCGGCGATTCGACTGTCCAGGGGAAATTACAGCAGCACAGTGAGCTCACCGAAATGCTTTGCTTCGAATATCGATGATCTCAAGAGTGCCAGAGAAGATATCAAGGACCTACTCAAATCCACCTTCTGTCATCCTATTATGGTAAAATTCTTATTTATCGACTCTTATATTTAAACTGCAGTGTCAATTTGCGTATTACTACTAATTAACTTATGAATGAATTACATTATACTAAGATTTGCGGACCTTGCGGTTTGACGATGAAAAACAATTAAATTTGTTTTATTTTTGGTATTGAAGGAGGGACTGTTATTCTTTTTAGTTCACTTGTAGTTTGTGCCTTGCGGTTTCTGCTAATGCTGGTTTATTAGTTACAAAGATTTGTTTGTTGTAGGCGATGATCTTAAAAGATGGAAATTGATTGACTGTTTGTTGCTGTAAGCTCAATAATGAGTTAAATTCTAGTGCAACTTATAAGTTTAGTGTAATTGATGATGACAAAAGTCTAGCTTATAAGTGTAGTGTTGATGATGATGGCAAAAGTCTAGCTTATAAATCCCAAAGAATATAGCTTATAAGCACACAAGTAACTTCTTCAAGTGTTTGGGCCAACCAACGATTATATTGTAAGTTAAAATTACTAACTTACCTAGAGAGGTATTAAAAGTGCTTATTAGTAAGCCTGTTGCAGCTTATTTAGAAAAGCAAGTACAAATCTTCTTCACTTTCATGCCCTCTTAGAATCCTGCATTTCTAATTTTCTTTATTATGTAGTTCAAGAATAGAAAATACTAATCACAGTGTTCCTTAATTATGGGGACAAGAGAGATTGGCGCTTAATTAACTTATTATATAGTCAACTGGGTGTTTGTTTTTAATACTAAAACACAGATTGTATTGGGAAGTTAAAAAAAAATGGCCCTTCAATTATGAGAATCTGTTTTTTAGGTCACCTACTTGTTAGAATTGCATTAACTATTGTCTGATCAGGAAGTACTTAAATCCACTAGACTATAAAAACCTGTTTGTGTAAGTTGAAAATTGGCCCTCTTACACGATGAGCATCATGATTACTACACAAGTCGCGGAATGTATTTAGTCATGCATTACGACTTTACTTGATCAGTGCAGACTCTGGAGTATATTATATCCTTTTTGCACAAAAAATTACCTCGAATTGCAGAATTAATTTAATTTATCAATGAGCAATCAAATAAAATTAATTCCATCACTCAGCTTAGCTTGGAAATGAAGTTCAGATACAATACATATACCATGTTTTGGTCAAACAACCAACTCCCAGTTACTTACTCTGGCCAATTTGTAAACAATTGCATGCAGTAACTGTAGTTATAATCTTGTACACCTATACATATGATACGTTCTAAAGACCTAACTTATTAAGTAATTAAGGCCCTTGACTATCTTTCTTGAGGTGAAATTGGCCCGATGTGGGTACTGCAGAGTTGAAACTTAGTCACAGCAGTACTAGGAGAGCTTGATATTGAGCTGCTCATCTGTATTTTCATTAACTTGCTTCAAATCCCTTCCCCAGGCACCATATTATGTGTAATGCATTTACTTTTTAGTTTTGTGTTTTACTTCCCAACTTGTACAAATGCGACAAGAGTTTATATAATCATCTGATAAAATGATTGTAGATTTTAATTTGATTATGTAAGGTAAGCCTTCTAAATCACTTTCTTTTTCAATTTCACACACTGTCACTTTTCCGATACACAAGGCTTTGCTTAAAAAATGTTTTTTTAATGTGTATGGAATCTTCTGCTTCACGTTGTTTATCACATTGATTACTTTATTTATTAATGTCTTCTCTGTTCTCTTTCTATCAGTATAGCCTTTTATCTCCTCATTTGCAAAGCCTTCTATTACACTTTTAGTTGTTAAAGAAAAATAACTCACACTTGCTTCTAAATGCTTTTATGGTTATAGTTAGGTTCCCATCATCCATATTATTGCTACGCTGGCACTGAAATGTGTTGTAAACATAGAGTTCATGATACATTGTAAAAGTGTTTTTCCTTATCCTCACAGGTTCGCTTGGGATGGCATGATGCTGGCACTTACAACAAGAATATTGAGGAGTGGCCACAGAGAGGTGGAGTTAATGGAAGTTTAAGATTCGAAATTGAACAGAAACACGCGGCTAATGCTGGTATGTCATATATAATTCATCTCCTGCTTAGTTCTGAATTTGGCGAGAATTATTTTTCCTTACAAGCTGGATTACAGGGCTTGTCAATGCTGTCAAATTATTGCAGCCTATCAAAGACAAGTATCCGGGTGTGACTTATGCAGATCTTTTCCAATTGGCCAGTGCTACTGCTGTGGAGGTTGTTTTAATATCTTGGCGTTAATTCACCCATATATTAATTCTATCCTTGGTCTGGATGTTGTTAATTTCTAAATATTTACAGGATGCTGGAGGCCCCAAAATACCTATGAAGTATGGAAGAGTAGATGTTTCTGGACCCGAACAATGTCCAGAAGAAGGGAGACTCCCAGGTATATCAGCTGTAGGTCATCTGTTCATTTAACTTGTCCATCATTCAACTATCAATATTAAACAACTGAAATCATTAGACAATTATGTCCTTCCGTGCTTGAAAAATTGAATTGTTCATTTGGAATTGGATCATGATGCGGAGCAAGAAATTAAATATTAATTTGTATCTATTGTGGGTTATTGCGTGGGAATAAAATTAATTGTCTATGGTAAAAGTTGTAGGTGGATTGTTAGGAGTATTTTAATGTTGTTGTAGAGTAATAAAAATGAGTTGTTTCCTTTATTTGAGTATAATGGTGGATTAGTATAAGAAAATAGGTACCCTTGTGATGTAATTTAGAAACTAAGTAATTTGAATCTAACCCTCAAAACAATCCAGTAACTGAAGTTTAGAAGAAAGAAAAACTCATCATAGTTTATTCTCAAAATAAAAGTTTGTCTATCATAACATTGTTAATAATTTTTTTTTAATAAGGGATGGGTATATATAGGCTAGGTAACTAACCTATACCTAATAGGAATTAAAAAAGAATTTAATATCAACTATAATTAGCTAATATTTAAATCCATCTAGGAAACACATTAAAAGGCCAAGTGGCCAACTCAAATAGAAATGGATATAAAAATAAGTCCAACTAGGAAAATAAAACCCAATTGCTTAAAACAAGAAAAACCCTTTCAAGTGAAAGGTAAAAACTTGCAATCCAAAAATATACTGAATAAATATATAATTAGCCCATATTAAATCATCCCACACATGTCTTTTTAATTTCTCCATGTAAGACATCTTTTGACTCGTCGTCTTGTCTTCTTGGCATACGACACCATGTGACTCATCATCTTGTCTTCTGCACATGAGACCTCTTACGTCTATGTAACTTTGATCCCTTTATGCATCAACATAAATATATAAAAACAACTCCTTAAGAATAAAAGTTGTACTTCCAAGCTCCTCCACAAATTCCAACTTGAGCCTATTCTTAAATAATAACATAAGCTCCTCCACAAATTCAAATTTGAGCCTATTCTTAAATAATAACATAAAATATGTACGAATTAATATATTCATTCCTCTGTTCACATAACCTTGGGAATAATATTCGGTTTTTTGGGTAATAAATGTCAATCATAGAAATTAAAATATTCACTCACACACTCAATGCCTTCAGTGTGATTCGAACCCTCGACCTCTTATGCCCCCGGATACATTGCGAGGGATTTTAAGTTCTCCAATATAGTAATCTTTCATCTTTTCAGAGCTTATAGAATTGAATATTAAGATTTTATCTCTGTTATGGGTTGCGTTTTGGTATCTTTTCTTTTATCTCTATTATGGGTTGTGGTTTGTTCTCCTAAAACCGTAAGGTGTTAAACCTTAAGGTGTTGGGAGTAGGACTTAAAAGGATCTTATATTATCTTTTAACTAATCCACCTAAGGTTATTTATTTTACTGTTTTCCTTTTTTTTAATCCCTGTCCTTCATCAAATCAACTTGCCATGTCTAGTGATATAATTGAACAGAGGTGTCTTTCACATGTAATTTTGGCAATAGAAATAGGGTTGTGTGTATTCATGACATGACCCTATTGAAGGTTCCTGTGCATCCTTTAAAGGAAAATTATGTAAGTAGTGTTTTTTGTACTCATTGATGAAGTGATTACATTGTAGTCTTCACTTGGACCACCGTAGGTAAAGATTAAGGCACCACTATGCCAGCTAGAGTTTTGATATCCCTTGTACGGATAAATTAATTATTTTTAAATTTGGTGCATTAAACAATATATAATCTGTTGTGTACGTGAGCCTTGCAATTTAAATAGCACTAGATCAAGAGGTCAGTTCCTATGTTACTCGGACTCGGCTAGAAGTGTTCAAATGGATACGTGTCCAAGTCGACAACATTTTGAAAAATATACATGTTTTTGGCCTAAAATAAGTGTCCATGTCCGAGTGTCGAGTGTCCGACACGGGCACTTGAAGGTAAAATGAAGAGTCCGAGTAACATAGAGTAACATAGGTTCTGCTTCTTCATATTGTAATTTACTATCATATACTTTTGCATACACAATTATGACCACATGGCAAGTTGAATCCTATTTTGATGGAAAACGGAAGAAGAAGAATATGTCATGGGAAAAAGATAAAAAAATTCATTTTATAATATCAAATTTAACTCTATTTTAAAATTCATAAATCAAAAGATTCCATTACTATTTATTATGAAATTAAACTACTCTTAATCTGCGGGACCCTAATATTTCTCGCTACACCAAGTATCCTAAAAAGATATTTATTTTTAACTAAACTACTCTAGTCTAAAATATTCATTTATTGGACCTCGTCACGGGCTTCCACCATTGATAACATTGGTCCATTCCAATCTATATAATCTGTGCAACATTAGTTCTCCGCTGAAAGACGTCAGTTGGCACGGGGTTCATGAAGACCATCATTACTTGCCTAAGTGCTGAAGGAGAAACATATCAGCAATATACTTAAATTTTATATGTCACTATGGTTATAAAATTTTAAATTATACTCTGTATACTCTATATTTATATATATAATTATAATATATAGAATATAATTATAGAGTAAAATGCATTACGTTTATATAATTATAATATATAGAATATAATTATAGAGTAAAGTGCATTATGTGTACTTACATTTTAGTTAACATACCACTTGCAATACTTCACTTTGAAACTACCACTTGCAATATCGAAGTTTATAATTTGTCCATTTTGGCTAATTCAGTGACCTTTTTTTTGTTCATCACATTTTAACCATTGTATTTATATTATATATGTTTACTCCAACCCTGATAAATAGTTATTGAAATAAAAATTGGATGAAAAGTCTTAAAAAACCTAGCAGAAATAGACGAAATTTGTATAAATATACATAAAAGTTAACTCTAGTATACAAATGGTAGTTTCGAAAATATATTATTGCAAGTGATATGTTAGCTAAAGTGTAGGTACACACATTGAACTTTACTCATAATTATATAAATATGAGAATATGGAACTTGAGATTCTCAGGTTCAGCCCTTGAGATAGCAGTGTTCAGCAGCAGAACACTACACACATATACATTTCTATTCATAAATTCATACTCAGACAGTTGAGCACAATTGAAAATGTTCTCAAATATGATACATACTCGTACATTGTGCAAAACACTGTTCTGCTGGAGAACAAAGTGTTGTGAATAAGTAGTACATTCGATTGCAATTCTTCTATCATGATTTTTAGGGTGACTCTGAATCTAATTGATTGAAATGTCTCCTATTGTTATTTTTGAAAACTTAATGCTGCATAACACAATGCAAAATACAGTGTTTTGCTGCAGCTATCTCAGAGAATGAACCCGAGATGAATCTGTATTTATTTTCAACCTCTTTTAATTTTGAAGATAGAAGTGAAACCATTAACCAAGTAGAGCCATTAAAAAATTTTGAAGTTTTACTGATTTTGTTTCTTCCAGCAAGTTTGATTTGGTTCAAAACCTTTGTTTGTGTCATGGCAGTGAACTCTTTCTTACTTGGTAAGCCACTATCAACCACGGAGAATGTATGATACAAGCACATCAGTAGAAACAAAAAATCCAAGTCCCTCGTATACATAACACTATAACAGCAATCAATATTTTCATTCAAGAAAAATTAGGCCACTGATAAATTGTAGAATTTACTAGGATATTTCAGAGACATACAACTTCTCTTGAGACAAAAATATTTAACAATATCTCTTGAGATTAAAAACAACAGATATTGGTTTGGGTTGCGGGCTTTAGTATGAGTTTGGCCTTTAAGATAAGATTTGGATAGAATTTTTTTTGACTAAAGAATAAGTGGGTTGGGCTTATAAGATTTAGGGTTATACAAGTGTGGAACAAGCAGTTAGTTTTTTATTTTATATTTATATCTGACAAGTCTTGGGCCCTTCCTTCCTTGCCTGGATCCGGGATGAGGTGTAGCTGGTGGGTTTCTTAAGAACAATGCCAGATGGGGGTGGTTGCCCCGCGGCACCTCCGGCATGAGAATAACTGTTTGCTTTTGGGGGAAGGAAAGGAGAAAATAGAGGCTAGACTATCGGGATATATGGGTGTGTGTAATATGAAAGTGTAACCCCTAAACCCCCTTTTCCTTCCCCTATTTATAGGCTAGGGAATTAGGGTTTAGGGGTTTGTACATGGGATCCTAGCCGTCCAGGAGGCAACGGTCGGTGGACACGTGTAGCTCTAGGATTGTTTCCTCAGTTTTGTTCTGGGCACACAGTCGGCACGGGTTCAGCACACTCCTGCGTGTGTCGGCCTTGAAGCTTTCCTCTTTGGTCATGACAGCTGGTGACACGTGGACCTGGCCCGGGATGAGAGGGACTCAGGAATAAAGTTGTTGGTTACTTGGTTGCTTGCATACAAAGAAATAAAGTTGTGTTTAGCCTGGGACATTTAGGGATTTCAGATAGGTTTTTGATAAAGTTCTAAACAGATGTTACTTCAATTGTTCAATTGTTTTTTGGAAAATATATTTTACGGGTATATGGACAGGTATTTGAAGGCAGAAGGCGGTTGAATCGTAAGACTACGAGTCTATGGTACCAAATGGATGGGAAGGAAGAAGAATAATGGAATAAGGGAAAGAAAAACTAATTTTAAAGGGATATAGTGACATATCCAAATCAACGTATTTATGTATAAAAATTTATGAAACTTTTACTATTAGTTATGTTGTTACCAATCAACTCTTATTCGAAGTGAGACTCTAATTTTATCTCTAATCCAAGTAATCCCAAAAATGAAAATTTTCCTAATAAATTACTTTATATAATTGATTCAATGAAAATCTACTTTTGTTGTTTCTTGCCATGGGTTTACACCATCAGTAATATTGATCCAGCATTTCCCTTGAATCTGGCCTACATCACTTTTGCAATTTTCATAAACCATCTTTGATATTTTTGATAATGAAATTTTACCATATTTCACCATTTCTGTATTACAGTTTGATATTTTTAC
Source organism: Oenanthe sinensis (assembly GCA_028671895.1). Lineage (NCBI taxonomy): Eukaryota > Viridiplantae > Streptophyta > Magnoliopsida > Apiales > Apiaceae > Oenanthe > Oenanthe sinensis. The sequence continues at coordinate 21,875,549 of CM053801.1, forward strand.
TTGTACACACCAGTAGAGAAGTGTAAATGAGTAGGAATAGGATTTTCTGTAGAGTAATCAGCTTGACATCTAATTTACAGAGTTTCATCTCATTATCAGATGCGGGTCCGCCTTCTCCAGCTGCTCATTTGCGTGATGTCTTCTATAGGATGGGACTGAATGATAAGGTTAGCTTTATGAACATTCATTGCTAATCTGTTTCTGCGCTTTGCTATTTTGATGCATTAATACAGGTGTTTCACTTTCAGGAAATAGTTGCACTTTCTGGTGCACATACTTTAGGAAGGTCAAGACCAGAACGTAGCGGTTGGGGCAAGCCAGAGACTAAATATACGGTATTTAAGCTTTATATTATGTACATGTAGTGTTCACTTTGATTTTGAAGTACCCATGTGATACCCTTGTGTTTGGACAACGGTTTGTGTTGGACTCTATATTGTGAAAGCAATGGAACTTCTGGTTAGTGAATTGGTGCCCAATCTACAAAGTAGATGCTCCACTGTATCAACTGACTTGGTAAACTAGAGAAAAAACCTATGTTACTCGGACTCTTCATTTTACCTTCGAGAGTACCCGTGTCGGACACTCGACACTCGGACATGGACATGTATTTTAGGCCAAAAACATGTATATTTTTCAAAATGTTCCGAGTCCGATACTTGGACATGTATCCATGTTGTGACTCTACAAGAAAGTTGCATTACTCTAGAATCTGAATCTTACCAGGACCACAATAAATGACTTCCTTGGCATGTGCCAACTGCTGCTTTGATATACTTTATTTTGTTATTTGGATGTAGTTCCAATTTAATTCAGTTTTAGCCCAAATCATGAACTTTATGTCTTTATTCATTATTTAGAGGCTTCTCGTGTATACATTTGACCAACTGTAGCACTACATTTATTGCCATTTGTACTCATGCTAGTCATATCTATGTACTTGCTCGACTCCAAATGAGAGAAACTACTTTTATTTTGCTAAAACAGTTTCACTTAATTTCATATTCAACATAGATATTCTTAATTTTTTATAGCAAATAGATCAAGTTATTACTCCCTTCGTCCCAAAATACTTGTCACTTTGACTTTTTGTACATATTTCAAGGTGTATAGAGTAGATTGTTTCATAATTTTTTTTAAAAGTGTATTTTTCTAAATACTTTAATATATAAAAATTTGTTTAGAAAAAGAAAGTTTAAAAAAGATTTGTGGATCTCTCTCTTTTATGCACTTTAAAGTACATGCAAAAAGTCAAAGCGACAATTATTTTGGGACGAAGGGAGTATAAAGTATAAAATCTTACTTGCTTGCAAACGTTGCCACTGTAAATTTTTAATTGAATCATTTCAGTTCTATAGGAGTATTAGTATCATAATATTAGCAGTAGGGGTATTTGAAGTGCTTTGATTGCCTGACAGAAAGATGGTCCTGGAGCTCCAGGAGGACAGTCCTGGACGGTGCAGTGGCTCAAATTTGACAATTCCTACTTCAAGGTCCGATTCTATCAGCACTTTCAGTTTTTCATGCTTATTAAAAGGTGGTGGTAATATGGTTTAATATGTATATTGATTATTACAGGATATCAAAGAAAGAAGGGATGCAGATCTTCTAGTTTTGCCAACGGATGCTGTTCTTTTTGAAGACCCGTCATTTAAAGTACAGTAGTAATATTTATATTGATAAATTAATTAAAAGACTACATGGTACATCCTTGCGTAAAATTTTTAAATTAAGAATTATCTTTTTTTATTATATTATTCTGCAGGTTTATGCTGAGAAATATGCTGAAGACCAGGAAGCATTTTTCAAGGACTATGCTGAAGCCCATGCCAAACTCAGCAACGGTGGAGCCAAGTTTGATCCCTCCGAGGTATTTTTACTCGCATTATTGAAAACTAACAAGTGCTATAGTGGTTAAGTGTGACTTCTGTTCTGTATGAGCTGGTCTATTTTCATCCTTGGGCATAAGCTGCAATACCAAAGAGGTACTCTTATGTTAATAATATTGCGATCAAGGCTGAATGACCTGTAAGATTATGCATTATAAATATGGGACGGAGTTCATTAGAGTATGCATTATAAATATGGGAGGGAGTTCATTATGTTTGCAACAGATTTTTACTTTTTTATGCTGCGCTTGAGTAACAAAGTAAATTTAATCGTAAAAATATATTGCCCTAAATGGAAACTTACATGCCAGATATTTTGAATGGGAAACCCCATATGGAATTATATCATTTAATACACCAGTACAGTACACATATTTATTATTTTTTGGGTAACCCTATTATAGTGATCACAAATTTTTAATAAAATGCGTACTTGTGGCTCACATATAGACATCTTTTCTGTTGAGGACTTCAAATCTTTTTATTTCCCAATTAGTATATTTGTAATTTCAGAAATGAATTATCTGTAATTTCAAAATTGAATTATGATTTTTAGCTCTACAAACTCAAAATATACTCTCAGATCTGTAGACGCCCATTTTGAACCGTTCTGTTGTGTTTAAATGGCAACTTTATAATTTTATTGCTATCTGTAGTTGCTTTCAGTTTCATTTTTGAAACTTTTTTGGAGACACCTTCCTATTGTCTTTTCCCAAAAGCTGCATGGTTGTAATATATAACTTGTGTTATATAATCAGGGTTTCTCTCTGGATGCTCCGACAGGCCCTGTGCCAGAGAAGTTTGTTGCCGCGAAGTATTCGTCAGGAAAGGTATACTACATATCGCATAAACATGTTAAATGCAGTCATAGTAAAGTGTTGTCTTTTTTTATATTTTTGTTTTGCATTTTGCACAAGATTCTAACTTAACGGTAGTTTCTTATGCAGTAATTTGAAACCTTTTGTTTGTCATGGTTGCTGCAGGATTAAAAAGCATCTTGTTTTCTTCTTCTGCTGTTTCTTTTAAATAACACAAGATGAAGCTATAATGAAATCTTGTCAACTCGGTCACATCTATAACTTGGAAGTCTTAATGAAGGAGCGTATTTATTCAATGAGTATTCCATATTTGAATTGCAGAGAGAGCTATCGGATGCAATGAAGGAGAAGATTAGGGCAGAGTATCAAGCTGTTGGGGGAAGCCCAGATAAGCCTCTTCAGTCAAACTATTTCCTTAATATCATGATTGTGATTGCAGTTTTGGCAATTTTGACATCTCTGCTCGGTAACTAATATGGTTTTGGTACTTAGTGAAGCATTCTTCTTGTGCTTGGTTGTTTTATCAATACAATCTGTAGAGATTGACATTGAAATTTTCTCAGGGTCATCAATGTATGTTGTCATATAGAGTTCTTGAAATATATTTGTTTCAATAATATAATCATAAAGTGATGGTAATTTTTTTCCTTTGCTGAAGGTTAACAATGATGTATATAAAAATTTACATGCCCTTCAATGCTTCCTGATACATCCAATGTTATAGGAGCATTGTCTTCATTTCCATTGCACCCTAACTGCGAGCCATTTAACAGTATATTTTTTGGATATAAAAATATAATTGGGTTGTTACTGTACACCAATTGTAACATCCCTGAACTGTCCAACAATATATGTTATGCTAGGGGAAATAATTGGAGATGCAATGGCAAATATAATATTAAACAGTTAGAAAATTATAACACAGAAAAAAAATTGATGACAGCAATGGTATGGTACTGCTAGAATAAAACAATTTGATTATTGTTAATTTACTTCTGGAGTTGGATGATCTATTTATATAGTAGATCTTTATCGTTGAAGTCGTAAAATTGGTGGGAGGGATGGTGTGCATTAGCATGTGCGGAAAAAGGGTGCTTCATTCTTCAAAGACTTCACATACCCATTTGAATTATTGAAGGGAAGGTGGGCAGTTTTTTTTTTTTTGACACATGAAGGTGGGCAGTTTTGTTCCATTCATCTGTTGAATCAGCAATAATATTACTTCCCGCCTTTTCTATTTTTATTATTCATGTATGAAATTGGTACTTTTGTTTTTCAGAGTAGCAATAGCAGTGTGAGCAGTGTGATTTAGTGATCACACATGCTCAATATCGCGAGAATTATGTAAATTGAATACTAATACAATGCTTTAGTTATAATTGTGACATGTCAGAGCAGTCAATTAGAATTGTACTGGCTCATCTAAAAGTTGATTTGATGTACCCTAAGCTCCTCCTGTTTGCTGCTTTTGTAAAGCATTTGGACACTCAATCTTAGTCTGTTCTAATGCGTACTCACCAGTCACCAGGTAAACGTTACAACAATCCTGCTCTGCTTTCCTATTTTAACCTCTTGGTTTTGGATCTTAATACCTATTAACAAGCATATGAAAAGGGCTCTAGCTGGAAGAGCATGGGTTCTACTAATTATAATGTCTAGCGCAACACTCAAGCATGATAATTGCAAAGTTTTAAACTTGTCTTTTATAAATCAAGGGAAAACTGCCGTATAATGGGTCTTATACCCTCAACCTTGTTTGATTTCATTTTGACTCGTACCCTTGTTTTGTGTTGCTGAGACATGCGCCGTGACGGTTTCATGAATATTTTTATTGAAGTTGAATATAAAATCGACTTTTTTTGTCAATAAATATATAAAACCGACATAAATACAAATATTATAGTTGTTAATTTTATGATTAATAAAAATTATGACTATGATTATGTATTATATCACTCAGAGTTAGATCATAAATGTGCATGATATCAATCGTAATTAATTATACTTTTTTACATATTTTGCAGCTTGTCTGAATTTTTTTAAAAATAATATGTGTTTTGTATGGAATATAATCTAGTAAATATTAGAATTATTAGCTGGAAAAAACAATTTCTTCTAAGTTTTTTTTACATTTTATCCAAATATATTTTTTCCTTAAATAAAACCAATTAACATTAACAAAGTGAAATATTGAAAAAAAAGTAAGTTTATTATTTTAGCTAATAACTCTAAATATTGTTATTTTTTTATTATCTCCGAGTAAAATTTTAGTAATCCTTAATCCTTTGAAAAAAGCTGCATGGTGGGTGAACCCCTATAACAAGTATGTTAATTGGTGTGTGAACCCTAGCAAGTATTCTCCTGACCGCTCCCAAATAGATGGATGTCCCAAATATATTCGGTCGTTACTCCATCCAACACATAATTGATGAATTATGTATAACAAGAGTAGTGAGAAAAGAAGTTGTTCTTCCTCCGAAATACATGTACATCACCTGATACCTGTTGTTCTTGATCTTAATAATGCCCATTATACTTGTTGGTCTACTCTCTTTCGTGAGGCTGCTCGGGCTCATAATCTTCTCCATCATATTGATCCAAACGTTCCTACTCCACCCCCGCCTGATATCATTAATATTACTAGTATTCCCGACGATGATATTACTCTTTGGTGTCAACAAGATGCTGTCCTTCTTACTTGGATTTTTGCCACCGTCTCCCCTTATTTACTTGTCAGATTACTTAATCAAAAATCATACACTATTACTGCCATGGATTGTTGGGCACGTCTCCGAGATATATGTCGAGAATGTAACAACACCACCATGCACGAGAAGAAGAGAAGGTTCATTCACATCGATGTCAATCAAGATTATGATCAGGGTGGTGTTGAGGAGGATGAGAATGATGATCGCCTTGATTTGTTTAGCAATTTACCTGATGAATTGCTCGTCAACATATTATCTTTAGCTGCTCATGTGAAAACACAGGTAAGAACCAGCATTCTTTCCAAGAGGTGGACACATGTTTGGACTCATCTCATGGATCTCGATTTCAACGACCACGAAAAGTCTTTTGTTCATCCTGAAATAGATAAATTTGTTGATGGGGTTAACCGGGTTATAAGTGCAAATCAAGCTCCGTACCTCAATACCTTCAGAGTATATTTTGCTCTGAATAGTTCGTATAGTTCTCATATTGACAATTGGCTCAAATTTGCCTTTGATAAAGAGGTTCGCAATTTGGAGCTCAACTTTATAGCTTTTTATTCAAGTCCAAGGATCCATTTATTCAAAATCTTTCGTACCAATAATCCTGCCTTGATTCTCAATACTACACTTGAATCTCTGTACTTGAAATCAGTGGTTATAAAAGGACCTTTGCTTCAATGGGTTATAACGAATTGTCTTAATCTTCAGCGTCTGTCGCTTCACAGCTGTAAGGCCAGCGCTGATAACTATGCCTATTTCAAACACAGCCAAAAACTTGTGATTTCGTCCCTTAAGCTCAAACACTTGGAGTTTCTTTACTGCTTAAAGTCACTCAACATTGATGCACTCGATCTATCTGCCCCAAATCTTACTTCATTGATATATTATGAGACTGAAATTGATGTGGAATATCGCAGTGTTCCATCACTTGTGGATGCTACTTTTGGAGGGTCATGTCATCATCATATGAATACCCTATCCAGGTTATCTTCTCAGCTTGAAAAATTATCGATTCAGTGGTACGAGGTTAGTTCAGTGCGTGCTATAATATATGTGTTGCTAATTTGTCAGTGACATTATAATGCAAGTTACTTGGACAAATTAGATGTATGTGCACAATTTTGATTTCTACGATCCATTTTAATCTTGTAGGCATACTATCATTCCACTGGATTTCCGACTTTTATTAATGTTCAGCATTTGGAGATAGTATATTCCCAACTGGGTTTTGACTTTCTCTCCATGATGACCTCCTTGATGGAGGCGTGTCCTTTGATGCATACATTCAAGTTGAAGGTTTGATGCACTTTCCATATGAAATTTCGAATTTGATTATAATATTTGCTGGTTGCTGATTAAATGCTCCTAATTCTTAACTAGTACTTTGTATATGATATAAATTGGTTGTTTTTCTTGAAATAGTTTATATCATAGGCTCCTATACAATTATTCTACAGATCACACTATAAGAAAAGCCTGTGAGCTTTCCTAGGATCAACCTGTGAATCAACTCTACTAGAGGACCTTTTGTTGTCACAAATTTTACACTTCCATTTTTCCTCTCCGACCTTTCAAAAACTACTATGTATCTCATTTCCTCGATGATGCTGTTAAGATGATGCACAATCATCAGTCTTTATGTTCTATTTTCTAACCTTGTTTTATTAAATGATGCACTTTTTCCATTGAAGTTGGCATGGAAGACAGTATTGATACGAATTTATGTTGGTTTGCAGCTGATGTATTGGAATCTGCAGCTAAAAAGGCCAATGAAAAATTCAGCCCCAAACAATGCTCATATAAAAGCAATACGTTCCCATCAGTACCTCAAGGCTGTAGAGTATGTGGGATATGCAGGATGTCCGTTTGCAGCCGAGCTTGCACTTTGTCTCACTCGGCATGCTCCCATGCTTCGGAGGTTTATCTTTTATACTCATCAACCCCGGTGTATAGAAAATCCACATGAAGTTTATCCCTCTTACAATAGAGATCAAATGGAGATTGTGAGGAAGGCAACAGAGCTGCTTGCAAAACTAATCCATGGAAGTCAAGGTCCTGCCGCCATGGTGATTTTATGATTAATTTATTGAGTTTGTATCATTATCTGCTTCAACAGAGCATTTAAACTTGAGGGAACTGTACTAGTAAAGCTTCCTGGAGTGGAAATCAATGTGTTGATGTTGGTTCTTGGAGGAGATTTTGTTCGGTACAAGTGGTTTACCTTAGTACGGTTCTTTGGTTCATATTTTTTGCAATTATATACTGGTTATTATATAAAGGGATAAATGGTCCTAAAGTCACCTCACCAAAACTACGTGGTTTTGATTAGTTCCAATTTTAATCCAATTAAGTGCTTTAATTTCAACAGGTAAAAACAAAAATACAGGCAGGTAGTAGGTACCGTTAACACATACAGGTTAATGGGTAAAATTAGCAAAATCATCTGATCTGTACCATGGTTATGCAGGTAAGTACCGTTGACAGCATTTTGGGACTCTCAAAATCTCTCGAAAAGCTCATTCAAGAAGCCCTGTAGTGTTAACTTGTCTAACTTTTGTAGCCCAAGGTTGGAGCCGGAATTTTACCAAGCTCTCAAGTCTTGAATGTTTATGGTTTGCAGTTTGCAGATTGACTGCAGAGTTATTTATTTTTTCCCATATTCGGCAGTGGCTTTGATAGATTCCATAATATTTGTGTGTGTGTATTTGCACATAGTGACATTGTCAATCATGTTTACGGTTTTTAGCAGTAGTTTTGTCACGGAGTATATATTTTGGCATGTAATCCTTGATATCAAGCGGCAGAGCCTAACAATTAGTTCTGATAGCGTGATTAACCTTCATCGGTTCCACAAATTCTTATACTCGGTTAAAATAAATAAATAATCTGTCATTCTCTATTCTGATTGCTCTCGCTCAACAAACACTGAAATTAGACCACTTTACAGACTGCCAACGATAGTTTGCATAGAATAACCGGTTTAAGAAAAAATAGAAATTTGATGCTTTCAGCCATCAGTCGTCACAATTTTACAGGATACACTGGTACAGGCCGAATACCAACATCAATCGAATACCAACTTTGCATTATAAACACTTTGCTGACAATCACATATATAGAACAGGTTAAATGGCTTATTTATAATCAAACTCGCACTCACCTTACGAGTGTGTCACTGAACTCAAAAAACTTGCATTTACGTAACTTAAGTAATTAAAACTTACATTTAGATAACTGTCGTTAACATCACTAACAAAATAAAAATTGAACTTGCAATTTATGAAACTGAACTCAACCCCAATTTGCATTTACAATCCTAAATTAATAAAAACTTGCAGTTGGGGTACTGAACAAAAATAAACTTGTAACTGGGGTACTAAATAAAAATAAACTTGCAACTTACAAAACTGAACTCAACCTCATTCTCTGTCTCTCTCAATCTCTCACAATATCTCTCAATTTCCCAAACTCTCACAATCTCTCTCATCTCTCAATCTCTGTCAATCTCTCACAATCTCTCAAATTCTTATTCTCTGAATAGATAATTTGTCCTCCTTGAACTCCTATAAATAGAGTAACCTGCTCCGTGATTCCAGCACCCTCCGAAATTACTGTTGTACCAGTTTTTCCCTACAATACTCTATAAATGAAAATATATGACATTTTATAATTTTTTGACTTCGATTACCCAGTTGCAAGTTAAAGACAGTTAGTCAATTTCAAGTTTTTATTAGTTCAATTAATCGATTGCAAGTTTATATTAGTTCAGTTATTCAAGTGCAAGTTTTTTGAGTTCAGTGTCCCACTTATAAGATGAGTGCGAGTTTGATTATGAATTAATATTAGAAAATTTAGTCAACTAAAAACTAAACCCACTTAGTAAAAGGATGCGTAGACACATGAAAAATCCAAAAGGATCAAAACCAAATAAACCAAAGTTTTATTATTAAAACAAATTAGGTCAATGGTCCTATTTGTCACTATTACATAAACCCAAAATGTCACGCCAAAACGTTACATAAAGTTGAGTTTTCACAAAAACGCTATATCATGTCACGTATTGAGCAAAAATTTTTTGTTAAATTTTTAAAGTTCAAAACGCAAGATTAAGTAGAGTTTTAGGGCAAAATGCTACTTTAAGTTGAGTTTTGCACAGATTTTTTTTTAAATATTTGTGAAAAACGTGGCACTAAGTGACGTTTTGTACCAAAAGAACAAAAACGCTACACTATGTTGAGTTTTAAAATGACATTTAGGGCTATTTTTATAAGTTGTGTCATTTTAGACATTTTGTCTCCAATTTGTAACATATAGTACCATTATTCAACAAATTAACATCTTCTGATTTTTAAACCAAAATAAAATACTAAGTTGTACTGAAGTAAAATGGCAGCTCTTAGCCTGGAATAACAAAGACCTTCATTTTACGGTTGCTTGCAATGTCGTAGCTACTTTTGTGCTACAGCTTGTGAAGCCTGCATTCCAGTAGGAATTCATATAATATTGAATATATTATATTCTTATATTAGAACTAATTTAATTTAACAAATTTAAGAAATAAAAATTTACTATTTAACAGCAATATTTGAAATATATAACAATTTATTAATTTTTTTAAAAAATATAAAAATAACTTTCTCGATTAATTAATAATAAAACACATAAATATTTATATCAAAATTTTTTATCAAGTTCGAGTTTATCGAGTTCACTTAGGTGGTTTTGTGCTTCAGCTTGGGAAGTACATTTTAATAAAAATTCATATAATATTGAATGTAAAGTAAATTATAGAGTGGTTGTTGTACTTTATATCGATTTTTAAAATAGTGGTCAAATTTTTAGATTCTAGACAACTTTTCTTTCCGTTTTTTAAAAGAATGGCTCCGGTAAACTTATGTTAAGTTTTCACCCTTAACTAATATATTTAAAAAAATAAATTACAGAATGGTGCCCGTACTTTACATCAATTTTCAAAATAATGGTCAAATTTTCAGATTCTCGAAATAGTGGTTAACCTTTTTTCCCGTCTTTTAAAAATTAAAAATACGACAATAATTTTAAAAAGTCTATAATTAATATATCATTTATATAATGCATAAAAATTAAAAAATGCAATAATATATTCAATGTAACCTTTAAAATGATTTTTTTATAAATTTGCATATAGCCTTATAAATGACTATTTATTTTAAGAAGAAATCTCGAACTGAGTCAGAATCGAAATAACTACATGGATAAACTCTTTACCACTCGAGTTATCCAATCATATGTTTAAACACAAATTACAAAATTTAAAGAAATTATTAAAATAATTATATATTTTATACTTTCCAAAATTCAAGTTAAAAATCACTTTTATTTATTAATTAAACATAAATAATAAAATTATTATTTTAGTTTTGTGATTATTAGAGAAAACAAACTTAGATTTAATGATTGTTATTATTATTATTATTATCATTATGATTATTTTTTTGGACAAAAGCGTTAATGATTTTTAATTAATTAAAAAAAAGACTGTGGCCTTTCTGACCAAAGCGCCACCGCATGCTAAAATTGTAGATATTTTATGTACTGTGTACAACATATATATACACACTGTGTGTGTATTTGGGTGAGGTTTTCGTACGGACAAACGAGATTACAGGATATTCCAAGGGGCTTAGGATCAGGTGTCTTCATCAAACCTCATGACTTCAGGTGCACAATTTTATGAATTATTATATGCATCTATCTAATTTCCTTATGTTTATTTATGAATTTCTCTCTGTGTCTGTGTTAAATTTGGGCTCTATGCACGATTTGTTGTGTAAAGATTTGTGTTTTAATGTGTTTTAACATCTGGGTATTGATCAATTGTTCATTTCTTGTGTTTATTTGAGTATATGTAGTTAAAAATGTGGACTTTTAATTAATTCACTGTAATTTAAAGATACCCTTTTAGACTCATGTTGAATTTGTTTTACATTGATTTATTTCAGATTATGGATTGGAAGTTTCTGCTGAGCTTGAATCGGCTTCTCAATCGAGGGCTGCACATTTCTTTTCAACACAGAGGCCTTGGCTTGGTGATGCCCGGAATCTAGTTGTTTCTATTTCTTGCGTATTTGATTATTGTTGATAAATCATGATTGCATAATGTATCATTTCGCTCGTAGAGCAGATGTACATAGACCTTATATGTACTCGTACACGCAGGGAGGTTTTTTGTTAAGACCACCGGCTTTGACAATGCAACAATGTTGCATAACCTGTTTTTACTAATTTAGTGTACCAGACTACCAGTCTTTGTCTTCTTTATTTAAATTCAAGTGGTTCATTATTATGTGTTTTTTTTGTTTTACAGACCTTTATGGTGTTTATATTAAACCCGTGGTGCCTTATGGGAGTGCAATTAGTAAACCTTATATTGATCCAGCTTTGATTCACCGATACTTGCCCGAAGAATTGCTTTTTGAGGTAGTACTTTAACTGGCCCTGGACAATTTGGCTCTACCACTAAGAATATAGCTCTTTCATTTTAGTCATGTATAGAATTTTCCTGACTCTTATACCAGTTGTGGTACAGTTGTCATTTTTTTATTTTGGCTTTAATTTGTATGAAATGTCATCTGTACGATAATATGCTAATCTATGCTAATCTATGCTATGTAAGAATAGCATTATAAGCTCCAAGGTGATTCACTTGCCTTCATTAAATATTGATGCATGTTATGTAAGATTTGTTACATGGTCACACAAAAACTAATATATCACCGAGTCCCACAAAGTTACTGAATTGAACAATATATAAGGTGACAAAGGATATGCTCAATAAGCCACATGCTATTCCGGAAGATATATAGAAAATGTTGCATGCATAGCCGTTACGGCGTGGACGTGCCATATAGTCCGTTGAGATGCCACAATACCTAAATAATTGTTATAGAATATAATAATATATATAATTAACTGACTATATATATATATAAGTTTTCCAGTTTGTGGTTCATATTTCATCTATTTATTTATTTTTTCAGTTATACATGTTTGTCAGCATTCAAATTTGGTAAATATTTCTTAATTCAAGTGACACTTATTTAAGGCGTTAAATAACACTAATAGTTAACATTAGAAATATAATGTTTGATCACATTTAAGTTAAGAAATCTGTTATTAGAAGAAAAACTAGCTAATTTAAACATCAATAAATTGGTGCAACATTCAATAGCCAGATGGATTTCTCAAACAATGATATCTTTCGCAACAGCTTCTTATTAATAGTCAGAGGTATGACTGTCTTTTGTACTTAGGAATTTCATATTGTGATGGTGAATCGACCAGACAATATTGTGATAATTTTTTTTCAATCCAATTGATTCTTTAGTGATTATCCATAAAAGCAGGTTCCCTAAGCCATAGGGTTGGACATTGAAGTACTATGTTGTGACTTTTGTGTTGTATATTATCCAGCATGTGATGTTATATCTTCTTCGTAATTTAATACCGAGGTCATAGCCAGTTAGTTGTATACCGAGGTCAATATATTTTAACGTGCAAGACCTTGCAAGATTTATTATGCTCTGACAAATATCTATCAGTAAATCCTTTTCTTTATTTTTGCGTACTAGTATTATATATATTTATAATTTCATGCGCCCTCTTGAAATATTAATCTGCAGATTTTTACAAGAATGAGCCCATACACCTTAGGAAGGGCAGCCTGTGTGTGTCGAAAATGGAAATACACAATCCGTAACCCTGTATATTGGCGCAATGCATGCTTAAAGGCCTGGCAGGTAGCACGTTTTGGTAGTGAACATATTGCCGTTATTTGTTGACTATTATCTTATTAATTAAATGTATGGGTATGTTTTCTATGAAGCTCTATGGAGTTGTGGAAAACTATAAGCTTCTCCAGTCAAAATATGATGGTTCATGGAGGAAAATGTGGCTTTCAAGGCCAAGGATACGTACTGACGGTAAGATATGACTGATTCACCTAGTTCTTATTATTTTACTAACATTAGCTTTAACTGATTATCCTAATGTGTTGTTGCCTAATGTGGAAATCCATTCTTTTAAACTGCAAATCTTTTTGTTTCTTTTCCTACATATTAGTACGCCACACTTCATAGAAAACTTCAGGTATTATAATAATTATTGTCGTTCCTATTATTTGTCTTAGATTAAGATTAAATGTTCTGCTCCTTAATTTATTTAATAGTTTGGCCATCATTAGTCGGTCTTTATTTTTCAATAATTTACCCCATTTGTACACTTGTAAGACAATAGGGTTAAGTACAGTTTAAAGGTGCACAAATGATCCAAAGTTGTCGGGCTCCTGGATCTTGCAAATAGCAAAGGTCTCACATTCCTGAGCTATTAATTAGGATCAGCACCTTCCTGGTAAGATATGAATGTGCTTAAGACCATATACGCTTGTCATAAAAGTGCAGCCTCAAGCCATCAAGATCTTCTGTATAATCATCAGAATTTGTGCAATTAACCCTCTGCACAGTGGCAGTCTGACCAGGGATTCTTACAGACCCTTACATATCTTTGACTCGCAATACTTTCCTTATTCATGAGTCCAAAGGGATAGACCAAAATCTTTTCTTGTTAGTGCGAACTTTTTCTTTGAATCTTGTATTATTCTTTACCGGTATATAGCTGAATCTGAGCAAGAAGTGTTTTTTTGGAGTTTCTGAGAATACATGCAAAGAAGAAGATGGATCACAGAGAAAATATGAAGCCGCCGTTGGATAAATCATGTGACGCCCTCTCAATCTGGGGTCTAGATGGGGGAGTCACTATAAAATCTAGATGCAAACACTTTATAATATGAATATAACATATAAAACATGGGACCCCGTAATATTCACCTAGATCCGATCTTTTGCTAGGTAGTGGTATGAAACAAATAACTTATTAACAATATGCTAACATACATTAGAAACAAAAATAATTTTAATATGCAGCTTTATTGCTACATAAGTTGCGTGTTATCTCACAGGGTGTTCAGGTATAATGATAAGAATATATGGAATCATAATAGACATTTATGGAAATTTTAACGAAAACAGGTATAGAAAATTTGCAAAAATCAGGAAAGTGCATAGATAGATAGAAAATGAACAATAACATCATCTTACAATAGTGCAGAAGTCAAAAGGAATAATAATACCACAACCAACCGACTGATGGGGTAATAGGGTAACCATTAGAAAATATATCAACACGCCCATCAGCTACTTCTACTACCACACTACTACAAATACACAAACTAAGAATCCAGATCATAACATTGTATGGGCTCTAACAGATGTCCCATACTCCCAACAACGACTCCACAGTCTATCCCTTCTTGTGCCTAATAGCTCTCAGCTCGGTCAACATCCATGCAACAAGATTGGTCACTCTATGCGCCTCCACAATCTCGACTGTACACACCTGTTCCTCACACTGAGATTCGAACCACTTTGCCGTTAGTCTCTTCAATGAGTTGGTCCATCAAAACTTTGAGCTCTGCATTCTGACCGAATAAATAATCACGCTCTCTCACCACAGTCTCATCATATACACATAATAAGGAATAACAGCTGGTTCGTTCATGGCAGGAGCTCTTTAACAAAATGTTTTCTGCGAAAGAGTTCAAATATATACACATAATATACACATAATAAAGAAGACACGTTAAGTGTCTCATTTCAACTCTTTTGCAGAAAATATTTTGTCAAAGGCCTGTCGAATTATGATCTAAGATTTGTTTCGTTATTATTGGATGTAAGAATTGTGATCTATATTTGGTTGTTTTGGAGATGTATTCCAACTAAGAATGCTTGAATGATTTTGTTCTAATTTTATTAAGTTTGAACCAGCCGCTATTCCTTATTATGTGTATGAGATTGTGGTGAAAGAGCGTGATTATTTATTCAGTCAGAATGCTGAGTTCAAAACTTTGATGGACTAGCTCACTGAAGAGACTAACAACAAAGTAGCCATGTTCGAATCTTAGTGGGAGGAATGGGTGCGTACAGTCGAGAACGTGATCCGTCGACGTCTAGCCGAACGCCCATCCAGCAGTACCCCTATTAAGGAGGCGCGTAGAGTGACTAGTCTTGTTGCATGGATGTTGACTAAGCTGGAGCTATTAGACACATGAAGGGATAGACTGTGGAGTCGCTGTTGGTGTATGGGACATCTGTTAAAGCCTATACGATGTTATGATTTGGGTTCGTAGTTTGTTTATTTATAGTGGTGTGGTAGTAGTAGTAGCTGATGGGCATGTTTGGGTACATTTTCTAGTGGCTACCCTATTACCCCATCAATCTGTTAGTTGTGGTATTATTATTCCTTTCTACTTCTGCACTGTTGTAAGATGATGTTATTATTCATTTTCTATCTATCTACGCACTTTCTTGATTTTTTGCAAATTTTCTATACCCGTTCTCGTTAAAATTTCCATAAATGTCTATTATGATGCCATATATTTTTATCATTATACGTGAACACCTAGTGAGATAATATGCAGCTTATGTAGCAATAAAACTGCATATTAAAATATTTATGTTTCTAATGTATGTTAGCATATTGTTAATAAGTTGTTTGTTTCATACCACTGCCTAGCAAAAGATACAGGTGAATATTACGGGGTCACTTTTTTTATATATTGTATTCATATTATAGGGTGTTTGCATCTAGATTTGTATAGTGACTCCTCGATCTAGACCCCGGATTGGGAGGGCGTCACAACTCACAAATCAGCATGGACGTACTTGGTTCATATTTATCTGCTTTAATTAGGTTTTCAATTTCCCCTTAAATTGATTTAAAATTAGAGCGAGATACTTTTGTTATGGTTCTTTTTCTGATCCTTCTCTGCTTATATTATAAGTTAGGCTAAACTATTGTCATACTTTTTATCATCTTCAGCTCTATATTTTCTGGTACTGATATGTATTGTCCCAACAGGTTTATATGTCAGTAGGAACACCTACATACGAGCTGGAGTGGCTGAATGGAAGGTTACAAATCCAGTTCATGTGGTATGCTTCTTATTTGTAATTATTTTAGCATAATAAAGCGTGTATTTGTATAGAAGGTTTTGATCTTTATGTATTGAATATGAGTTATGAGGAGTTAGTACTTAAATCTTATCTCTGAAATGCAGGTCTGCTATTTCCGCTACATGAGATTTTACACTTCTGGCAGATTTCTTTACAAGGTTAGATTGGTTATATGATTTGACGCCTTACTGTTATTCGGAAAAGATTCTTTTGCTGTCCTGGTCTAATTATGTTAACCTGCAATAATTAGAATTCATCACAAAAAGTCAAGGACGTGGCCAAGTTTATGAATTTTCGTGCAGCGAAAGTGGAAGGTGTTTATAGTGGCAGCTACACATTGTCAGAAGACAAGGTCTGTTATATATATTTGCACGTTTCTTACGTATAGATATTGTAGTCTTCTATTTTTGCTAAGAAAAATATTGTAGTTTTAAAGACAAGTTCGTTTGGACCGGGCTAGTCTTTAAAACTGATTAGGAATACTGATACAATGGCATGAATATTTCTTAATTTTTCATCAAAACTTGAAAGTGATATCGATTTTAGGTCATTATAAGCTCTGCATTGCGACGATAAATAAAATTTTTGATAATGGTTAAATGTTGCATAGTTATTAGTTACCTATGTGAGTGGCTTTATGTAATAGTCTACCTTAATCTTGTCTTCGAAGGCTCTAGTCTCTCTTATACTTTCGTCATTGTTATCTAGTCCCACTTGAATGCTTGTCAGGCCTTAAGTGGGCCTTAAAGGGAGTGTAAGGAGAGTCGGATATTGGAGCTTCTTTGTGAAGTGTAATAACAGAGCATGAAGGAGAGAATATAAACACAATCACACAACATAAGACAGATTTTTTTTTAAGTTGGTTAAATATCCTAATCCACATCTGTAGTTCGAGGAGTAGAGAATTTTTCAAAGGCTCACAATGTGATCACAATATTGGCACACAAATATATTTTAATGAACTTGCAGCTCTTTAAATAAATATTTTTAGATGCATCATTAGGCTAAACAGTTTCTTATTTGAAGAAAACAGAAGTGTTTACTAAGAGCCCATTTTGGTCAAGTATTTCAGAGATAATTCTTTTTTGATTAAACTTCATTAGTCCTTTGTTGCTATATGCTGCCAAGCAATTTTAAGTTTGTAAACTCTATAAAAATTAGTTCATGCAGAGAATAGAATTTTGTTTTCTTATGAATATCTACTACAGACTACAGTGGTTGTCCTGTTCGTGTCGAGGCAAACCACTTGTCTATCCTTGTTACCTCTGAAATAAATATATCCTTATGGTGACACGTTTAGTTATGCAAGAACACTTCAACTCAACAATATACCGCACGAGTTTATCTGATTTTTTTAAAAAAGACTTAAAAAATTTAATCACTTCGTCCTTGGAGCGGTGTCAAGTTATGTTCTTCATTACCTTTGGACAGTATATTCTATGGATAGACATCACAAAGTTTTGTACTGATTTTTTTCATAGAGAATCTCTTCACAAAAGATTCGTAATGGAGAACCTTCTCTTCAAATTATGTTCTTCATTACCTTTGTTTGGACAGTTTATTCCGTGGATAGACCTCACAAAGTTTGGTACCGATTTTTTCATAGAGAATCTGTTCAGAAAAGATTCGTGGTGGAGAACCTTCCCTTCATTTCGGATATTTAGTTCGTACAGAAGATAACCTTACTGCTCGACTGACTTGGTTCATAGATTCCTTGGCAGACTGATTCACACTATTAGTATTCCGAACTTCAATTCACAGACAGGCTTTGTTGGTTTCCCTAGTATTCATTATCTCCTTTAGAGTATATCCAATCGCCGAAATTCGTATAACTCTACAACCATTGATTATTTTTATGCCAACATTCCCTTTCTGAACATGGTCATCAAGGCTTTAGTAGATAGACTATACAAATATGGTATAAACCATGATATATGATGCATCAACTCTATCAACAATGGACTGGTAATATAAATGATAATGATTTGAGTCTGTTTTATTGATGATAATATCATAAAGATAAATACCTAGATATTCGAGAGACCTGGTACTCTCCCTAGAGCTAGAGCCACAATAGCTCGATACAAATCAATTCTTTCCAATCTCTCACACACTCATTCCTTGACAATAGATTATGCCATATTCTCTACTTGCCAAATATAGCAGATATCAATTTATTCTACCAGATCTCATGCTAATTTATTATACAACATATTAATATATTCTAATTGATTTATTAGTATCAATTAGACAACCTAGATATCACTTTATTACCCCCCAAATGGTTTAGACATCCCTTTTATTACGTCTAACATGTGTGTACCTGTCTGGGACTCTATCCCAACTCTATCTCTATGATACACATTAAGTGGAATCAAAACACCAGATCTTGAAAATCCCAATACAGTCCTTTTACTGCAACTACTTTTAAGAATTACATTCTAATTTCTAAGGCTTTAAGAAGGATGCTAAGGAATTACATTTTATATATTCTTGCTTGTTTACAAAAGTAGGTGTCAGTACAATTATGAATTGATCCACACATTTGTTTTGATCTCTATCAAACTACAAGACAGAGATCTCCCCTATTTTGATAGTGTCAAAATGGAAATGCTAGCTGTGCCCTACCCATTACCAATGTGGCAGATTATCTACAAGATCTTTGTGTGATTTGTTATTTGCATGTCAGTTAATGTTATGTGATTCTAGCAATTTTAATTATTTTTATTTTTTCATTGCAGGTAGAAGCTGCTGTTTTATATCCTGGTTTACGTCCAACTGTGTGGAGAATCCGCTTAAGGTATATTTTGTTTTTGTTTTTTAGTTTCCTCATTGTATAAGTCGTGTGAGAGTAAAGCTGCATACAAAGAGATCTTCGCTAAGCTTTATACACTAAGTATGATCTTTGGTATTTGAGGATTAATAATGTACTTCATTTTGACATGTATATGTTACTGCGTTTGCTCTCTCTCTTAATTCAAGTGCACAATCCAAGGCTAAAACTGAAACGAAGTAATACAGTGTGTCAGATGCCCCCCCGCCCCCCCACCCCCCCAACCCCCCACCCCCCACCCCCCACCCCCCACCCCCCACCTCTCGTGTAAGAAACAGTATGTGCCTTTTTGACTTTTTCTACGTCTATAAATTAGCACTACAATGTTTCCCTTGGACCAATTATTAAATTTCAAATCTTTCCACTCGATATTCTTCCCCTCACGTCTATTATTTAATAAGGGAAGTCCTAATCATATATCGCAGTGTCGTTATCTAACTATCAGATATAGACAAGGTGAGTGACAATGCATTTTGTAAATATTGTGATTAGGAATCACAATTCTCCAGCCAAGTAGTTCTGAATTCTTGCATTATAAAATCTTGATCATATTAACATATACGTGTCTACACACACACAATCTAATGAAATTAATTAGTATACGTACAATGCGCTGATCAAGCAATTCAATCATAAATTTTGATATTGAGTACATTAAATTCAGTTCTTATCACCTATAGAATTCATTGTTAGGATATTTATATTCCGAATTGGTACTCTCAGCTTATGCGATTTCTAGCAACCATGTAAACATCATTGATCCAGTATAAATTTTTTTGTGCAAATATCTGCTAGATGTATTGACCTATAATAACCGAATTATGTTGATAATAACTATTGTAAGTTGTAAACAAAATACACAACAGCCAGTGTATTATTAACTTGTCAACCTCTCACATTTTATGTATATCTCGTAAACCCATCCTTTTCATGGACTATATTGACTTTACGTGTTCCTTTGAACAGGTTAAGAGGTACAATTGTAGGGGCTAACAATCGGATGGATCTACTTTCAATCGTGACCAGTGGAGTGAATGACAGTGATATTGTTGGCCCTGTTGAAAACATTCTTGAAGTTATTGAAGGTTGGGAGGAGGATGAAACACACAATCCTGATGTCCCAGCTATTTCACACAAGAGGGGTCTGACCCCATTCGTATTTATTCCGTTTGAAGAGGTATTTGTCTTCCCAGCTATGTTACTTCTTGTAGTTGTTTCATATGGTTATTTTTTTGTTTATGAATGATATTAAGTATTTGCCAGCTGAATTTTCTGATTTATTAAAGAAGAATGGAATGTAATTATTTTCAATTTGTAAATGTGAACCACCCTCCAAGTTCGCCAAATTTCTAAAAGTGAAACGTTACTTCTATCTTATATAGCTATTGTTTTTCTAAAAACTCACTGTTGTTGGCAAGTATATTAACTATGATTATCTCATTTGCTTTAAGATTTGAGTTATTTAATTGCTCAACTTCTTGGTATAGCCAGAGAATAAGTTATGGTTTCCCGGAAAATCTATACCACATATTCGACTTATTTATTTATCTTGACTAACTAGTTCGTAGATATTGTCTAATCTTAAACTCAGTTTAGCGGCGGTGTCCAGAACTGTTCTGGGGGAAAGTTTTTACATTGTTATTGACATTTATCTTTTTACTCCTGTAGGTGGAAACATCAGTTTTGAACTTGCCTGTGGAAAGGATGGATTACTTTGTACCTGGTTAATAATCTGAACAAAGAACGCACCCTCTAAATGTACTTGTATATAGACAGACACAGCATCAATCAGTCGAAGCTTGATAATAAGGAACTGATTGTTTAAAGCTGCTATTATCAACTCTTGATACCCGACTTTAATGTTGTGTAACCAGTTGTGCCGCGTGCATTTTGGTTAGCCTATGTTTCGGTCTCTGTAAATTATGTTGTGTTTTGTTGTATCGAGTGATGGTGAATTTTCATGAATGAGATGCTTTGTAGATTTATCATATTATTAGTTTTATGTGACCTATATATAACTTGCAAGTGAGGTACTGATACTGTTACTCGAGCTTAGAGCATGTTCTACAAATTCGACTGTTTAGGTTCTCCCAGGATAAAAATTGCATCATGCATACTCTTCTTTCTTTCCTTTTTTTTAGATAATCGACGTTTAATTTTTTATACATAATTTTACGAGTTTTGATCATATAATTAGAATTATTATTACTTTCTATTTTTTTATGAACGAAAATTTAAGGCTCTGTTTGGGAGTGTTGTTGAAAACTGTTGTAATGTGAAAAAAATGCTGGCGGAAAAAGTGCTGTCGATGATTGTTTGATAATTTTTTTGATTTATGCATATTTTGAGATATAATATATAAAAATAATGTTTTTGGGAAGATTTGATGATGAAACTGATAGTACTTCTTGCAAAAGTTGAAAGCAGTTTTTTTTCAAAAGTACGAGGGGATATGTTTTTATTAACGACAATTTTTAGACTAAAAACATTTTTTGACACATTTTTTATAATTTACCGAACACTTTTGTGATAGATTTTCAGTAAAAAGTTACTGTAACAACGATACCAAATATAGTTTATATCTATTGTATTAAAGTATGTGTAAAGAAAGAGAAAATATGTGAAGGAAGGTACGTGGGAAAAAAAGTTGAAACGATAATTTTAGAAGCAAGGCGAGTATTTAACTATTTATGTTCTCACCTTTGACGTGTCCTTTACGAGAAATTTCTCTTTACAAAAAGATGGTCGGCTAATTATTAAAATAAAAAAAGGTACCCAAGGAAAAAGTTTGATTTTGATTGCTAAGGGTCTGTTTGTTTCTGCCATTATATAGTTTCTTATTATATTATTGAACAAATTTCTGAAATTTCTGGAGGGTCTGAAATTTTTTTCCCTTCAAAATTTCATGTTTATTAAAAAAATTAACTGTTTTATTTGTTTTTCGTACTAATCAATGATTTATTCAATGATTCATATGCATGTCAAGACATATTAAATATCGAAAAAAAAGAAGAAGATAATTTTAGGTTTTTTTTATTTTGAAATTTTGTTTTCAAGTAGGGAAAAAGTAATAATAAGAGATAAATTGAGGAAATTCATATTATATTTATGAAAGTAAGTGCCAAGTCTAGTTACTTCCGAGTACCGAGCAACAAAGTGAAGATTAACTTAACATAGACACACAAATAGAGATACAGATAGACACAACTACACTACACAAACACCTCTCTCTCTCTCTCGCTCACACACACACACACACACACACACACACACACACACACAGACACAGACACACTGACACACACAGAGACTGTCTGAGAAATACACATGCAGCATAATAGCATACAGAGGGAAATGGGAGAAGCCAAGGTGGAAACAATATCAAGGTTAGTTCAATGGAAGATCGAAACATTTGGGCCTTGCACTTTCAGAAGATCCGACCCTTTTAAAATGGGCCCTTGGACTTGGTACCCCTTTACTTTAATCTCTTCATTTCTTTATGTATTGTTTTTTTATTCAGCTGAAATCACACTATTTTCAAACTGATTATAACTGATTTTGTGTGTGTGTGTGTGTGTAGGAATTTATCTGTTGAAAAAAATAGGCACATGTATATTCGTCTGTTTCCGGAGCCTACCAGAATTGCCAAGGAGCAGCCTCCGATTGCGAGGTTTATTCTTCGAGTTACGGCTACTAATGGGCTTAATCGGAAGCCTTATGTTTCCCCAAGTATGGCTCTACTTAATTCTTGTGTTTTTGTGCTTTAATTATGATGTGGTTTGGATTTTACAGGGGCGAGTATGGTTCGGTTTTAGGCTTTTACAATGGCACTGTTTGGCCAAGCTTATTTTCCGGAAATAAGCTCTTATTTTCAGAAAAAAGTAAGAATGCTGGTACTTTTTCTGAAAATAAGTAACTTATTTTTTATTTTAAAGATAATATTTGATTTTAAAATTTTAAAATAAATATTTATCTTTAAAAAAATATGAAAATATGTAAAAAAATATATGAAATAAGTAACTTATTTTAAGTTTAAGGAACCCCAAACGGTCACAATAATTTGTAACTACATAAGTTCTGTTTTTCATTTGGGACCTTAATTTGTGCAAGGAAATGTATATGTTTATATTTATATAACGAATTGAATATGACTACTGAGGTAGTAAGTAGTCTAGGAGTAGACCAGTTGTTTTGTGGAAATCTAGACCAAAATCTATAGGAGGATAAAAATGTATGATTTTCTAGAAAATAAACTTGAAAAAGGTATCAAAAGTCAAAAGAGAGTGCAAGTAGTGAGATAAAATCAGTCTGACAGGAAAGAGATGTCGAGACTTATATATTGGAATAAACTTTTTTTCCACGCAGTGGGTTTCTGTGTGCACAAGAGGAGTTATTCGTGAATGGTGCATATATATATTTTCCATTTTAGCTTTGCTTGTTATTCTTTGCTGAGTAAAACAATATATAGTGTTTGCAGGAATTGGGCATGGATAGCTTATAGTTGATTACATTTTTGCTTTAATATTAATTCTGTTGGAGTCTGTAGTCGACCTTGGGCTATAATTCTTCAAATTAGTCTCTTCTGTTGTTGTTCTACAGCATTCTTGATGAATGAGCATGCTTCTTTATATTCACACTTTAAAAAGCTTTAATTGTTAACTGAAGCTCCAAGAACATTTTTTGACGTAATGTACCAAATATTAAACATCCGTAGTTTACTACTGTAGAACTAGGTAATGGACTTGATTACTTGACCCGAACTTAAACTTTCTAGGTTATGATTTACCTGATAAAGTTCAGGAATCCCAAATAAACTGACAAGGAGCTAATGGATTGTTATTTCTTCCTGTTGATCAATCTACGTAACAGGCAAATAGCGTAACCTAATTTTTTAATTATTGCTTACGATGTATTTCATTTAACTATGTAACCTATAAGGCTATTATCATTAGCAGCTGTAAATTACTTATGTCCTTTTACCTGTTGCAGTTCATGAAAGACTGCTTCGAACTAGTGAAGACTTTGTATGGCCAGTTGATTCTGCTTTTCATGGTCGCTTCATCATTGATGTTGAGTTCTTGGATCTGAAGATCTGCCCAACAAATGTGAGTACATTACAATATTATTTTGTTTCATATTGAATGAAATAAAGAAACTCATGCATAAAACCTCCTGATAAGAATATTATACACTTATCTTTTTAATTAAAGAATCATTCAGAATGTGCTCTAAGATGAAGCAGAAAGATACATCTTCACTGATCTTTACTTTCCTTTTTCATCTAATACAGGGTGGAGAAGCCACCTCCATATGGCCCTGTGGTGGCCAAATGCAATCTCTAGCAACCCAAAGCACTCTTCGATGCCATTCTCGCAAGCTTAATGAGTCTATCCACGCCGATGTCACTATCAAAACAAACGATGGCACACTATGGGCTCATAAGGCAATTCTCTCTGCAAGTTCTCCAGTGTTCCATAGCATCTTTGAAGACAATCTCGAGGAAGAGTCCTCCACAGTCGACATAGAGGACATGTCAGTGGACTCCTGCACGGCCCTTCTCAAATATTTTTATGGAACCATTAATCAAGAGGATTTTTGGAAGCACAGATTATCTTTGCTTGGTGCAGCCAACAAGTATGATATTATAGATTTAAAGAATTTATGTGAAGAAAGCCTCATGGAAGACATTAACTGCGGGAATGTACTCAAGAGGCTACAAGAAGCATGTCTTCACAAACTCGACAAACTAAAGAAAGGGTGTATGACGTACTTGTTCGATTTTGGAAAGATTTATGATGTTAGAGATGAAATTGGCGTCTTCTTTAAGCATGCAGAACGAGAATTAGTGATGGATATGTTTCAAGAGGTGCTTGCAGCTTGGAAACTAGCATAAGTTTATACTTGGCTAGTCTCTACCAGGTAGTTAACATGGGGACATCTCACATCTGTACACGTACGTAGTAATGTATTTAATTATGCTGTGTGATTTTGAGGCATGTACCATGTATATCACCGGTAGAGACTTTATATTTTCTGAAATGATGGTTGTCATGCATACATGTACCAACTATATCTGCGTAATATGTGCACTAGCATTACTAAATAGTTAGAGACTTAATAGCTTAGAGGATGTGGTTCTTGTCATGGAATTGATCCTCTGGTGTTTTCCTTGGATAGATAGACAGAGTGATTTTCTGGTTTTTAGGCAGAATCAAGTGGTTCTTGTCAAGAATCAAGTGGATATGGTTTTTAGGCAGAGGGATGCGCAGGTGGAAGGTTTTCTGGGGTTCTGGGGTTGTCTGGATATTTGGTTTTTAGACAGAGTGAAACATGCGCAATAGATTTTAAGTTTCTCCTGAATATGTAGTACAATATTTTCCTTGATAATCCAAGAAAAAAGGGTTTAAATGTCATATAATGTTGAAAATAAGTGATAAAAGTCCTTTCGACACATGAAACTTGAATCGAAATGACTCAAATGATTCAATCTCTTCATAGATATAAATGACTCGATCTATTCATATATCTATAAATAGATGGAGTTTTTTAATACATATTTATTAATATAAATATATCAATATTATTAAATTTTTATTTTTTATAATTGTGTAAAATAAAATTATTTATTTCTTTTTAAAAAAATTTTGAACTAATAATATAAATATCAAATTTGATATTTGGTTCATACGATTCCAATCCCAAATCTTTATTAATAATTTTAGAAATAATAATATAAATTAAATCCTAATATTTTGATAAGATTTGAAGTATAATTACAAAATATTAAATTATAATATGTTGTTGGATTAGATTTGTATCTTAAATTTATATAAATATTTTTAAAATTACAAATATTAAAAATAAAATATTATTATAAAAAATTTCTTAAATTAATTTTATATAGTCACTAAAATCATGAACATATCAAAATTTGTCAAAATCGAATTTCGTATTTAAAATTTATAATTGAGTTGACTTTGAAGTATTTTACTTGATTTAGGTGCGTACATACTCTAATTCCATTTGCTTGATTTTTCTTTTACGTGTTTGTAATTAATATTAAAATTAATAATAATATTTGCAGCAAGTTAAAATTAATATTTGTAATTTTTTTCGGAATAAAAATATAATATTTATATTTTAACAAAAAAATATTAAATTTTGTTTCAAGTAAGTTTAGAAAAAGTCAAATAACTTGTATTTATTAGTGCCAGAAAAAGTAGTGATAATTATTATGTAATTTACTTATCATCCGATATTAGTGTAAACATCCAGAAACAGTGAGTATGTTCCAGAGGTCCTTTACCTACAGATTTACAATTACAGGCAACGTAAATAAACCCCGTGAAAACGATCAAAAATAACTTGGGAGTTGAGAGAGACAGAGAGAGAGAGAGGCAGGGAGGGAGAGAGAGAGAGACAGAGAGAGATAGAGAGACAGGGAGAGATAGAGAGAGAGAGAGACAGGGAGAGATAGAGAGAGAGAGATGTTCTTTTTCTTTGCAGGAGGACTAGGGAATCAGGTGAGGCAAGTAGTAAAATCAGGGGCAGGAAAATGCATAGAGTGTGGATCACCCTCTGATCTGGTGGACTATGACAGGGTTATGAAGATCTTCTTTGTGCCTGTTTGGCGTTGGCCTGGAAAGCACCACCTCATGCACTGTAACTACTGTAATCTCTTTTTTCAGCCTTCTAATTCTCGTCTCCCAACCCCGAAAAATGTTGATGATCTTCGATGTCAATTGTGTGGACGTGGTGTGGATTGTGATTTTAGATTCTGTCCGTTTTGTGGATCATCTTTGTAAGAGAGTTTTTAGTTTACGATAATAACGACTTTATGTATCTGTTCGGTTTTTTTGTTTTTGTTATGTGAAATTATTTATGTTATATGATCTGTGCGTGAGTATTTAAATTTCTGTAATGGATCGTCAGGAAAAATAGTGCTAAACTTTGTGTTTTTGTGGTAAACCCAATTGCAGTTGTTGATAGAAGTTATGGGTGCAGGGTGTGAAATGAGAACAATATTAGGGTGCAGCAGATTATACACATCTAGAAGACCATCACAAATCTTGCAAACAGAGGGACCTTATACTCAACAAATGCAAGATATGCAACTCAACCAAATCATAGATGACTTAGATTCCACTACTTCACATATACTAAAAATCCTACTCCGATTACAAGAGATACACTTTGCAGAAAACAACCAATTCTTGCAAGTAATTTCTGGAGAGTGAATAGAGGAAGTAGAGAAGATGCATGATTGAGAAACAAATGTCACAAGTGTCTTTTGGAGATCACTTGACGAAAAAATATACAGGAAAGGAGAGTGTAAGAAACAACCTGCCAATCTCTGATCAGTGATCACTAGCCACTAGGTCTCTAGAATAACATAGTAGTGTCCCTGCTAGACTGCTATCTGTCAGAGGAACCTGATCTTCAATGAATCCGATATGCATCTCAGACAACATTGATGAAGTAGTTTACAAAATTTCATAGATGCTAAAAATCAAACAAGAAGATTGAAAGGGATACATTTTGTAGCAGAGATGCTAAACCCCACATTGTCTATGCAAACAATGCATCAACTATGATACAGAAGTTTATTCCCCTTCTCAAACCAAAACGTAAAAATAGATAAGTCTTTGTCACTCAAAACAAACACTCGCACAAAAATCAAAAGATACCATATGTTAAGATATATGCGGTATAGAGAAACATAATAGGCTATAACATTGGTACATGTATAGTCCACATTAACTGCAGAGTCTTGTTAGTTAATTTATAATTAACACTCTAGTCACAGCCTCACAGGCTTGTATAAGAATTATGATAATACAACTGATAAAAAAAAACCAGATATCCAATGCTTTTTCATGTTTTTGGTAGACTTCACATGAAAACTGAAGCACAATCTCACAAACGACATTAAGATCATGGCCACATGTTTATATAGGGTTGCAACAAATGGATAAGCTGGAAAGTAACGAAATTGAGAAATGTCGATATCCCAGGATGGAAGGTATGCTAGCATCTCAAACTTCTTACTCGTGAAAGAATAGAAAATAAGTTTGCCAGGAATGAGTACCACAAGTGTCACATCTTCTTCCTTTTTCTCCCCTCAAAACACAGGATATTGATAATGCATAATCAGACATGTCACACAGTTCAGGCTTCTCTGAAAATTGAGATTTTAACAGGCCAACATTGAATTCATACTTGAGAAGCCATTTCATATTAACTGACCGTCTCTCTCGTGAGTGGAAGTAGTGCAATTTTATGAGATTTAGCTGGATAACGGCAGAATAAGAGACCAGAGGGTATGATGGAACTAGAGTTTGTGTTGCAGAGTCTGTGGTTGTGGCCAAACTGGGGTTCATTTATAAGAGAAAGCCATGGTTTAGAGACGGATTTGAAATGAATGAGAGATGGGACAGGTAAGTACAACAAGATTTGCGTTATAACATCTTCATTGTTGTCGACTAGCTCAGCCGACCATGAATTATTTTCTGATTTTAGCTTCTTAGACATGATATACTTTAAGCCAATTGTTAACCTTACAGGTATGAGCAGATCAGCAGATGTATATACCTTAATAATGCTATTCAAACATCATCACATTCTCAGTTGATGAGTCTAAAACTATGGGAAATGCAAGAACAAAGACAGTTAAGAATCAAAGACCAAGATGAAGCCGTTGTCTTACATAAGTTGACAATAACAATTGAAAGACAAGATTTAAGGAAATATAACTTATACAAGCGAAACCACGTTGTAAATATTTTTAGATTATTATACAATTAAATGCAATTTGTTTCAGATTTGGTTGGCATTATAAGTGCTTTAATTCATTAAACAGTGAGGAAGAAATCTGTAATTCTGGTAGTACTTCTGGAAATCAGACAGCGGTTAGTAGCAATGGTTGTGCATCCCGTGGAGTGAATGCTTGTCTGGTAGGCAATGACATGAATAGGGTAAATGGAGACGGTGATAAATTGGTTGTACAAATTAGCAGATGCTCTGCAAAGTGTTATTTCAAATAAAACTAACAGATGCTGCGCAATTTACTGCTAACTTGATTTACAATCATAAACCTCTAAACTTTTTCAAGCCTAAAATCATAGTTACAGACAATAAAGTAAAATCCAAAACTATGAATTAGAGTAATGTCTTATCCCATAGATAATGACATTATAATGTTACTGAGATGATTAAGTAGACAAATTAAATGGAATCCTTCTCAGATCCTTTTGAAAGTTTTTAGATTCAATCTAAAACCATCTATGCAATGGTATCTGTAGTAATACTTGCTTAGTCTTCACTTTTTAGACTTTTAAAGGTGGTTTCTTTTGAATGTGCAGTATATTATATGCAAACACCTTTTCCCTTCAATTATCACAGCCTTAACTCTACTTCGCTTTAGCCACCTCACTTTGATTTATAATTGATAGAGAAAAGATGGTTGATGCAACTGTAGGCTTTGCCATTGAAAAGCTTGGTGATTTTCTTAACCAAGAAGTTAACACTAGGATAGGAATGAGAGATGGTGTAAGATGACTTAAAGATGAATTAGGCTACCAGCAATTATCCGTAAGAGCTGCAGAAGCAACACAAGAACTGGATCCAATCCGTATATGGACAAACAACATTAGAGATGTTGCTAATGATGCTGTAATTATGCTGGAGAGGTTTAGCACTCTTCAAGAAGAACATTAATATCTAGAACAAGGTGTTTTAAATCGTCTGCGGAGATCTATCTTTATGTGCAGGAAACAAGCTAATATTTATGATATTGGCAAAGAGATCGAGTCACTCAAGTGAAGAGTAGCTGAGATTAAGAACGGACAAGAAGAGTATGGTATTACCAATATTTTAGCTACTTCCATGATGCAACAGAAGAAGAGAACATTACTAAAAACAACCTCCTTTGAAAATCAGGTGGATGTTGCTGGTTATCATAACTACACGAAACAAAAAGTTGCTCAAAGAATAGATGACAGATGTTTTGTCCATGAACTCCGTTTTCTGACAAAAGATGAAAGCTGGCAATTGTTCTGTAAGAGAGCTGAACCCACCCCAAATTTGAACAAGTTAGGAAAGGAGATGGTAGGTAAATGTGGAGGCTTACCACTAGCAATCATGATTTTGAGTGGGTTACTAATGCACAAGAAGAGCTACGCGGATTGGTCGAAGGTGAAGGACCACATTTGGAGAGAGTTGAAAGGCGACTCTGGGAAGATTCAAGAAATACTAAAATTTAGTTATGATGACTTGTCTTTCCAGATGAGACAATGTTTTCTATACCTTTCAAGGTTCCCAGAAGACTATAATTTTGAAGTTACCAATATAAAGCTGTTATGGATTGTGAAGGAGTTCATTTCAGAAGCCGATGAAGGAGATGGAGTTGTCATGGAGGATGTGGCTGAGGATTATCTAAATGAGCTAATTAATCGCAATATGATTCAGATAACAAGATTGGAATTGAATGGAGAAGTTTCAGGGTGCAAACTACACGATCTTGCCATACAAAAGGCCAAGCAGCAAAACTTGTTGGGAATTTTTGACTCAAGTAAACAACATACAAGTCCTACTCGTTTATTGCATGGACAAACACGCGCGGCATGTCATTGACAATGAAATAGGTGAGTACTTGAAATTACTTAGACCTAGTTATGATGATTTAAAGTTGCGTTCTTTGGCACTCAATAAGGAAACTGGTAGCTATGTCGAAATGGTAGGAATGAAGTTAATTTGAAGCAGATTTAGATATCTTGAAGTGCTAGATTTGACCCATGTTGGATCAGAAAGGATACCAAACTTGGTTGTATATCTAAACAGGCTTTAGTTATTCCTCCTACTATAGGCAAGCTGAAAAAGCTACAAACTTTGTGTGGTTCATTCTCTTCCAAGTACATATTTCCTAGAGAGGTATGTGAGCTTAAAGATTTGAGGCATCTAAAATTTGGGCACTTTTTTCAGACACTAGTTGAAGGGAGGTTGAATATTGGTAGCCACCAAACAAAGCTCCAAACTCTACCGTGTATATCGTATATATGATGAATGGATCCAGATTGATACTGTCAATTTGACCAACCTCCATACACTGGTAATAGCAAATGATTCAATAAAAGATAATGGGTACACATTGGACTCAATATCTAATTTAACAAGTCTCTAAACATTCGTTCTCCAATTTCATACTGATGTTATTCCAACAATTAAACCTCTTTCGTCTTGCAAACGTCTCAAGAGTGTCGTACTGATAGGTCCCATGAAAGATCTATCAGACTTGATTTTTTAGCCAGATTCAATCACGGATTTAACCCTACAGAGAAGTAACTTCACACAAGATCCGATGCCTATTTTGGGAAGTTTTCCCAATCTGATTAGGGTGTTCACTGGAGAGAAAATGGTTTGCAGTTGTGGTAAATTTCCAAGTCTTCAGATTTTGTTTTTAATAAATCTACCCAATCTAGAAGAATGGCAAGTAGATGATGGAGCTCTATTTTCTATCAAAGGTTTTCAAATGGAGTATTGTGACAAGTTAAAAACAGTTCCCCAACAATTAGAATGTGTTCCTTCCGTGCCTGATAAATTTAGATTTTGGAATTTGGGAATATGCTAGTAACATCTGACATCAAGCTTTTGAACATGCAACTCCCTTTGTAGAGAATGTATTACGTGCATGTCCCCCAAGAGCAACTCATGTTCAAGATTTAAATCTAAAGTTGCTCCTTGGATGCATAGAGAGGAGACAAGCAGATTTACCGACCTTAAGGAAACACAATGTCAAAATATCATTTCTTACTCGTCTCCACTATCCAGCTTCAGCCAGTACACAGTGATTAAAGTTGCTCACATTACTAAGGTTGATCCGCAGGTTCCCCAGATAGAGCATGCCTTCTCCATTCTGGAGTATCAACTAGGGTAGGCGCTGCTTTGATAACTGCAGATATTGTGACAGGTTCTACTTTATCCACATTTAGGAGCAAGACTGCGAGGAGCTAAAAAAATATCGGTGGATGTGAATGACACAAACATGAAATGAAAAAAAAGTTTGGGGTCACTGATTTTCGATGTGGAGAACTGTGAGGAAAAGACCTGTTTGCGAGGTGAGATAATCGAGATGATTGACAATGGTGCATATTATTGCTTTATGGTATATTGGTATGGCATCCTTGGTGCATGACATGAAGCATATGCTATGAGGCCAATAATATCTTGATACCAAAAGAACAAAAACAAATACACAAGAAATGTGGTGAGTCTATATGCACCCATCAAGAACTCAAATGTTATCCTCATATCATTTCAAATAAAAGCTCTGCTCTTCTCAGTTCTCCTCACAAGTAATCACATTTCATTTATTCTGGTTTTGCATTATAATTAAGGTGTATCTGTTGATTATATATACTCTAATTATATGTATATTTGAGGAAATTTTTAACAAAAAAGATAAAAATCAAAGCTTTTGTCAAATATAATTTTACAGCAAAAAGAGAAAAATAATTGTTAAAAAAAGTAAGTTATGGAAATATTTTTTTTTTCAAATTCATTTTATTGTGATTCCGTAAATTTAATGCAAAAAAAGTTTGATGTAATTTTGTAATTATACAATTGTATATCATCTATTATTAGTTTGAGTAAAGAAAAATCATATTATATTTTTATAAAATTTATATTATTAATTATCATTTAATAACAATCCTCACTTTGTTAAATTATAAAAAGTGTAAAAAATATTCCTTGGTTTAAATTGATTTGAAGTTTATAAAGAATTTAATAAGAAAACTAAAAGATAATATTATTCTATAACAAAAAGTTTACTTTAAAAATGAGTAATTACCTTTATTATACGTAGATCATTTTTTAATGATTTCTGCAGGAAGAATCTTTTAATAAAAATTTTTGTATATTGTTTTCTGAATTATATGTTTTTACTTTAAGACTACCCTCATGCCATTCACACCAATTATATTTTTTTTTCTCTTCATTGAATTTTATATAGTGTTACATACATAATATCAAATTAAATACACAAGTATAAAAATATAAAACATATGAAAGTAATAATTTTTATTAAAAATTGGTTGAAGTTTAAAAAATATTCACACATTCATGGCGTAAAGATAATAAATCAACAAATTTTAATTTCCTAAAATTTATTTTTGATGTTCAATTGTATAATCATATAACTTACACTACCTTTGAATATATATATATTTTTAATAATTTATTTTAACAAATGAATAATATATTCAATATTTATGCTTTTTATTATATTATATATTTTCTTAAGGTCTATATAAATTTGTAATTTAAAATTGAAATTAAAATATATTATATTTACACCATTATAATTCTATTACAAGACACATTTATTTATAATTATTATATAGGTTGGTAGTAAAATGAGAAAAATATTTTAAAAACATTCTTTAAGATAATCAAGCTAAAACAATGCTATTACTTTCTTAAACGTATATTAAAGAAAATTTTTAACAAATGAGAAATAAAAAAAAAATTAAAGTGTTTTTGTCAAATAAGATTACTACAAAAGATAAATAAAGAAAATAATTCATTGCTACATAATAAAGTTTACACAGATTATACATACGTACAGTACTCGAAACAGTAATACTAATACTATGTGCCACGTCAGATTACCCAGTCATCTGCCACGTCATCATGCTGAATCAGTTAAAGTAAGTCCGATGAAGAATGTCAACACAATCCCAAGTTCACCCCACATGACCCACACTCTGTACACAAGCTTACCTCATCACCACTAAATCCCCAAATTACCCTCTACAACTACAATATTTACCTATAAAAAACACAACACACCCAACAATTTTCAAATAAGAAAAGCCCTCAAGTGTCATTTCACCCCACCATCATTAACCTATCAGATTTTATTCCTCCTATAAGTTTGGAAACATAAAACTAACTTCACTCCCCACTAAAACACACACACACACACTTCATTTCCATGGCTATTCCTATCAAAAACCATAATTTTTTTCTCATTTTTTTCATTATTTTTACCACTTTTTCGACAATCTCCGGTGAGTCGAATACCATGGGACCACCTCCCGAATGTTCGAGACCAATAGGAGGATGCCACGACAAGCCATACGCGCTTAAACTCAAAATTATCGCGATTTTTGCCATACTAATCACTAGTATGATTGGCATTTGTCTTCCAATAATTACACGCGCGGTCCCTGCTCTTAGCCCTGACCGAAAGCTATTTGTTGTTGTGAAAGCATTTGCCTCGGGTGTGATTCTTGCCACGGGGTACATGCACGTGTTGCCTGACTCTTTCGATGCTCTTAAGTCAGAGTGTTTGCCTGATCAGCCTTGGCATAATTATCCATTTACGACATTAGTTGCAATGTTTTCTGCGGTTTTAACGTTGATGGTTGATTCATTTGCCATGAGTTTGTTTAAGAAACATTATGCTAAGGAATTGGGAGAACAAAAGGCGGTTATTAATGAGAGTGTGGAGTTGCAGAATCATTGTCATGGTCACGGTGTTGCAGCAGCTGAGGGGCTTGATACAACATTGCTACGATGTCGTGTTGTCGCTCAGGTATTTTTTTTCTTTAATAAATTTAGTATCTGAAAAGATTAAAGGATGATATTCTAGTCTTTAAATGGTCTTTATATATTCAGATTTCACTACGTGTTAGCATTTTAGTTAATCATTATTTATTACAGAGCAATCAAGATCATGAGATCGTGTATTTAAATTCTCTTGTTTCTAGTGATGTTTATGACAATCCAATGCTTATTTGCGTTGTGCAGGTGTTAGAACTAGGGATTATTGTGCACTCAGTGATTATCGGATTGTCATTGGGGGCATCGGATAATCCATGCACGATAAGGCCACTTGTGGCTGCTCTATGTTTTCACCAAATGTTCGAAGGAATGGGTCTAGGAGGATGCATACTCCAGGTGAATCTTCGAAACACATTATGAAATTTATTTTCTGTGTATTTTATTCAGTCTTGGCCTTATTCTTGTGTTTGATCATCAGGCTAATTATCGTACAAAGACGAATGCAATCATGGTGTTCTTTTTCTCGGCCACAACCCCATTTGGAATCATACTTGGGATTGGTTTGTCGAATGTGTACACTGACAATAGTCCCACGGCACTGATAGTGGTAGGGCTATTAGATGCGGCTTCAGCAGGATTACTGAATTATATGGCATTGGTTGATCTATTGGCACCTGACTTTATGGGTACAAAATTACAAGGAGATATGAAACTCCAAGCATTGTGTTATGTTGCAGTTGTGTTAGGTGCTGGAGGAATGTCTGTAATGGCAATTTGGGCTTAGTATTCATATGTTTAATCTTCCAAGGATCTGGTTTTGTATTTAATTTGTGGGAGAAGAAAAAACAACATTCTGTTAATTATTTTTACGAATTCATCTTCTTGCTCGGTATATTATTGTCTTTCCCCTCCAAATACAACACCCAGTGACTCCTGTATTACTCAATAATCTTGTTTCTTCAAATATTCAAGTAACGAGGCACAAGCCCTCAAACGAGGGCAACCAAATCATACCTTTAAATAATCAAATTTAAAGAGTTAGGTTTACAGAGCCGATGTGAGCAATCACATCTATCTATTATATATATAATACTGCAACATACACTTTTGAGGAGTGATTTTATTCCACCTCACTTATCGTCAAATTCTGCCGCACCCCACTTCCATACGTTCTTTGACAAGTAATAAACATAGCTTATTATGTTATTTGACAACAACTGACAAACAAGAATCCATGATTTTGCTTATTATGTTAGTATTTGACAACTGATAAACAAGAATTCATGATTTTGCTTAGTCTGTCCTATGATTGTTATACCAAGGTACATATATTGTGCACGATGAGAGGATGGTACATAAAGGTTTGATGATCCATTAACTTATGCGACACGCACAGATATATTTGTTGATTCTATATACAAAATTATAATTAAGTCAGACAAGGCTAATGCCGTTAGCATCTATGGTCACTGCAATTGATGTGAGTAATATCCATGTTTGGGTATTTGGTGAATTCGGCCTGTATATGCTCTTGGTTTTGCTAGGTTATTTTAATTAATTTGTTATATTTAAATGGATTAGTTGGTGTTTTTAACCTGTGTTCAAGCTTGCAACACAGAACTTCTTTTTATAATTTCCTGATTCTGGAATTTGGAATCAGTAAGAGAATCCTATTCAATTGCAATTTGTTGGTCATTTTTTATTTGGATTTTTTAACTTGCAATTTCAATCTGGACAATTTTGATAGCTGTTATTCTAGCTGAAATAGAAGACAAGAACAATCGTTTCTCACATAATTATAAGATGATACCTTACCTGGGCCATCATGAGCATGAGATTATATGAATTGTGGCATGAGGACGCTAAGATGCATGATATATATCGTGCAATTTTTTGAACTAACATATGTAATCAGATGGGGCAATTTTGATTTGTGATCAGTAAAGATTGAATATGTGAATACATTTTCCTTGCTTTAGGTAATCATGTGAAGGGAAAAACATTTGTTATGTTTAAATATATTATGCTTAATTCACTTCTGGCTTCACAAGTATGTCTTTGGTGTTCTCATGTGTATAGGTAAAGGGCGCATATATACATACATATATATATATATATATATATATATATATATATATATATATATATATATATATATATTATCAACCCCTTATAAGTAATTAGTTGTCACCAATCTTGATTTCGGTGACCTTCTCCTCCAGCGGACTTTCTCTTATTTTGACGATTTTCTCATCTATGATAGTGTTAGTTTACAGTGGTGGTGATGATGATATGAATTTATGGTGGTTGTATGAATTAAAAATGTTGTTGAATGAATCATTTTTTTCTTTTATTTTGAATTTTGATGACGAAAATTAATGATTGGTGGTGGTGATTTTCATCGGAATTGATGATTCTTGCAAGTAGTTAGTTATTGATGTTGATGGAATAGAGAGAGATGAAGAGTAAAGATGGAAAATGAAGAACTGGCGTATATATAATTATTTTCATAGTATAAAATGATGATTTTTATAGTATAAATTAGCGATTTCATTAATATAAATTAGTGATTGGAGTGTAGATTTGAGAAGTGATTTATGTTTAGATATAACAATTTATGCTCATATATAATATTTATAAATGAAAAAATAACTAAAATTTAAAATTGTATTAAATATATTTAAATTGGATAATTAAATTAATATATAGTAATGGTTATAGCGGTAAATTATACACGAAATTGCATTACACGTATATATTTATATAGATGGTCAGGAATATGAAGAGAGAGAAAGCTCATTGAGAGAGAAGAAAAAATAAGATAAGAGGGGGATACGTGAGTTGTGTATATAATATTTTATTATTATATATGGTTTTTAGTTTGTAGTTTAAATGTGGTTTTGGTGGAGTAAGACTGTTTGAGTTTTTATCGGGTTTTGGATATGGATCGGGTTTCAGGTCGGGTATCGGTTCATAATACATGAGATCCAAATTTAAATTTAAACTCATTTGAGTTTAAAAATAAGATCTAAATTCAAAAAATCGGGTTCAGGAAAATTTAAATGGATCGGGTATCTATCGGATAGGATAAAACAGTCATGGCTCTTGAGTTATTGGCATATAAGAAGAGGGATTATTACTTCTACAACCCCATAGTACAATTACTTTGTGTTAGCCGAATATCGTATATTTTTTGTTCCCTCCAGGTGTGAGGTCAAAATCTAGTAGTTCAAATCTTGAATTATATTTTATTCGACATACCTTGTACATTTTCATACGGTTATATTGTAGGTTATCTTCACAAATTAACAGTCACGAAAGACTTATTGATTTCTACCTTCTCATCCAAGATTACGTTAATAATTTCATTTCTTTAGTTCTATAGAGTTCAAGTTACTATTAAACTTAGGGAGTGTAGGAAAAAATAGTGAGAATTGTTGTTTAAATTCCATTCTGATGCAAAGCAATTCTACCAAAAAAATTAAGAACTGTGGATGTTTCATAGGACAACTTACTTAAAGAATTAATAGAAGCTGCGTGTGTCAAGTACTATGTCTACATTGATTGTAATGTACTACTAGAGGATTTGGATGGCTACATGTACTAGGATATTAGCTCAATAAGGTTGTCCTTTTCTTTCTTAATGAGTTTTGTGTGTTGTTAAGTATGATAACTGATATAGCGGTTTGCTTTAAGTTGAGGATTATGCTGACTCTGTCTTCACATCTTCCATTAACTGACATATAGAATGACTAAATTTAATAACTACAACATATTTATAAGATTTTTAAGAAACTTAGTTAGCCAGCTTCAAAGTGAATTGAGAATTGAGGAACTCAGAAAGATGAGTGAAAAGACGGGTCATTTCCAAATGAGATACATGAAATGGTGGGTAAGAATTAAAATGCCCCGTTTGGCTGGATTTAAATTTAAAATAAGTAACTTATTTTAATTTTTTTTACATATTTTCAAAAAAAAAAATTAGATAAATATTTATTTTAGAATTTTAAAACCAAATATGATTTTCAAAATTGAAAATAAGTTACTTATTTTCAGAATAAGTACATACATACTAACTTTTTCTGAAAATAAGCACTTATTTCCAGCTTATAAGTCCAGCCAAACGGGCACTTAATTTGTTGGGTTGCTAATAAAAGTCCCTTTTGGGCAAAGTGAACACCATAAAACAAAAGATACATAACTATAAATTATTATTAATCTTTAAATCATACATAAAGATTCATCTGAAAATTAATGATAATTCCACCAAAACAGTGTTCACCATCTTATTCTTCATCCGTGATCAATGCTGACCTATTTTTTTTTACATAGATTAAGTTCAGAGAGATATGGCTCAGAAATTAAAAAGTATCCTATAAACTTGTAATCTACCACTAGCAAGAGCCCAGGAGGAATCACAAAAATGTTGGCCAGAACCTTAAAAATTAAAAGCTAGTATTGCAAAAAGAATACTGATCTGGAATCATGGTCCTTGAAGATTCACCCACAAAACTCCATCACTCTTGAATCATGATCCTTGAAGATTTACCTACAACACTGTCCATTCTTGCATACCAATCACCGATCTGTGTGTTCTCAACCATGTCCATACCAGATTTCAGGTAACGAATAGGCCTCAACACCCCAAAGACAGCAAGATCAGCTAGATTAGGCTTGGTGCCACCTGAAGCCAATGACAAACACATATAGTAAAATTTGGTTATGTAAGAAAGAAGATACAGTTAAGCACAAGCAGGCAATAAAACGCTGCAGGGTTAAATGACAAAAATTAGTTGCAAATTCATGCACCCAGTTAACACCAATAAGATATGATAGTTTTTTGCAACACGCTTCCCAAACCATACGCATGTTTTTTCAAGGAACTATAGAAAATGTGAAATCTCTAGGAAGGGCTAATTTCATTATGGTATGGTTCCTTGAAAGATTAGCCCTTCCTAGAGATTTCATGTAATTTCATTATGCCCGCATGATCTCTCACATTTTCCATTAATTATATTCCTTCAAGCTGTAGTAAATTGTGATGAACAATGTTTGAACTATGAAAGAAAACTAAATCCACGTCTTTTACCAGTTACTTCTCTTAAATACGTTTGTTGACAACCGAAATTTTTACAATATAAAATTGCAAATTTGTTATCTAAGCATATTTGTTGGGTACTTTACATACCAAGGCAATCACAAAGGTCAAAAATCGTATCCTTCTAGGCCCTCAGAAGCCAAAAACATGGTACTAAGGAACAAATTTTAAATTTCAAAACACACCAATTAAATCCAAGTGAAATAAAAAGAATCTGATTTGAACAACTTTGTCGATGCCAAATCATTGTGTTATTATTATATTTAGGGGTCCTCATAAGCCAAAAACATGGTACCAAGGAACAAATTTCAAATTTCAAAACACACCAATTAAATCCAAGTGAAATAAAAAGAATTTGATTTGAGCAACTTTGTCGATGCCAAATCATTGTGTTATTATTATATTTAGGGGTCATTTGTTGAATATGAATCATTATTTCTGAATGATTAATATATCTGAATGAATAATTATCTGAATAAATAATGGATAAGGTTATTTGGTAAAAATATTTTGTGAGTGATGAATGGTTGTATTTACCAAGTTAACCTTATAGAATAAAGAACAATATTTCACAAAAAATTTGTAAAAATAATTAAATTATCATTTTTGAATTTCTATTGTAATCATGTCTATATATTAGTGATAGTTAAGATATCTTTAATTTATACGAAAATAGTAATCATATCCAATTTAATTGCATAAGTTCAATGTTAACGGAATGTTTTTAATAATTATTTATAATTATCATATATTACAAAAGTTCTTAAATAAATGGTGCATAAGTATGGGTATAACAATAATAATAATAATAATTGTTTAAGTGTGTATAATTTTAACGAGTGCATTTTATTATTACGAGCTTATAACCCATGCAATGCATGAGTTTTCTTTTTAATAATATTTTATAGTCAAATTTTATAATTTTTAAAAAATTTATATTTATTTAATTTTAATATTAAAATTTAATATATTTTCTTCTAAAATAATACTAAATTAATTAATGATATTGTTTGAGAAATAATATTAAGTTAATTCTTGTACTCATAGGGAATTGAACTTTAATCAATTAATTAAATAACTAATAATACTTAGGAATTTACAACTTTATCCTTGACGACCAAACCATATTTTCTCCTTTAGCCCAATTATATATAGGATATAATAAAGATATTTAGATTCTATATATAATTAATATAATAATAAAACTTTGAAAGAATAGATATATGAATTGTGAGTACTAATGTACAATACAAGGGCCTCGTGTGTTACTGAACCGTTCATGAAGGATTTTCTTTCTTAACGATTAGGCTGTTTTTGCAACGTTAAGATATACTAAAATTTTAAACAAATAATCTTAATGGAAGAAGCATTCGGATTGGTCTCATTCTGTCATATTAAGATGAAAACAAATGACCCCTTAGTCATCAACTGCAATCATTATACACATATTATCATTGTATATTACTCTTATTGATTGTGATAGATATACTGATAAATCTAGGAGAATATACTGATAAATCTAGGAGATTAATTTGTTTTAGTATAATACACACTAGACTATCATTTTATTGTTTTCTTGAATTTGTCCCAAGTTATTGTGTGTATTTAGACATCCTTCTTTTGAAGATGTTGTACATTAGTATTCCCTTTTGATGCTTCTATTTATCATAGGTTATAGAAGTTTACTTTGATCCGTATGCTATCAGTGTGATTTGTGATATATGACCAAAACATTTCCACATAAGTCCAGGGGTGGATCGTGGATGTGATACTTTGATTTAGGTCATGATTACAAATGTGAGATGGGAGAACCCTCGCAGCACAATCATTTTCTCTGCTAATTTCAACTGGCTTCCTATGGCTATGAAGTTGAAACAAGGTCATGTTCGTACTTTTCATCTTTAATTATAAAATTGACTCCACGACTTATAGTTTTGAGAAGCTAGGTTGCAATTATTTGGAGTGATAGTGTATGGCTAAGAAAAGGTTTCGCCTGACAACATTAAGGAGTTTAACAAGTATCTACAATTATCTGCTTTATTTCTTGCTTTCTCTGTAGTTGGAACAAAACAAATGAGAAGAGAAGAAAGTCGTAGGGTGCAACAATCTCCTATCTCTTCATACTAGGAGTAGATGAACGCAGAACTGATAGCCAAGCACTATAGAACACTTATACTACTCTTATCTCTCATAAAAAATTTGCACGAACACACTTTGCAGATAATTGTTATTCATTTATTCCATTAGCCTATTTAGTAACATCCTAACAACCCAAGCAGCTAAAACCTTCACTCACACTTCAATATATGCTCCTTTCTTTAGTATCAATATAGATTTCTGCTCTCTCTTAATTTATATCACCTTTCTCTTTTCTATCTCACACCTCTTTCTACTAGTGGGAGCAAAGCGCTAAAATGAAATCTCATTTAAAAGTTTTTGCTGTTCTTACTCTTTATCTTTTGTTAACATTTTCCCACATTCTACACCAACCCTGGCTTTGTTAGTCCATTAGTTCAGCTAGCACAAAATACCCTGGGGCCCAATCACCTGCCTATACAACTCGAGGGGTAGGATTAGCCAAAACTATATTAAACAAGAAAAGAAAAAAATTCTTATGAGATAATGTTTTCAGGAAAATACAATACCAGTCACTCATCCTCGAGTATAAATCACTTATCCTCACTTCTGCGAAGTGAAACCTTTTTGTAGAATAATTTTTCTTGTTCTATTAATAAATGACCACACTTCAATATTTCCATTTGATTACTCTAGGCAAATCAGGTCTGAAGTTTTTTAGAAATACCCAACTCTAACAGAAACACATAAAAAAGCACAAATCCTTGTCACTTCTTGTAACTCCAGTTTGTAGGCTAGATAACATATTTTGGCCATAACCTGAACTCCTTAAAACAAGAGAAAGCATAACAGTCTTCCTCACAACTTCTGAATTATTTCCTCACCTTAACCAATCCATAATCTGCTAATTCCACAAATAATTCTAAAAAGAGGCCACATAGACAGCTAACACGCATATAGGTAGTATTCACATACTAAACTCAAACAGGCCAAGATGGTGCTAGAAGGTAATAATTTTATATTATTTCTTCAACCAACACTCTTATAGTTTAGTCTTCACAGACTCTGAAATATGCATCTCCAAAGAGCACTCATGTCTGCCATGAGTATAAATAAATAATAGTAC
Source organism: Oenanthe sinensis (assembly GCA_028671895.1). Taxonomy (NCBI): domain Eukaryota; kingdom Viridiplantae; phylum Streptophyta; class Magnoliopsida; order Apiales; family Apiaceae; genus Oenanthe; species Oenanthe sinensis. The sequence goes on from CM053801.1 coordinate 21,918,712, forward strand.
CAAAGTGCAGAAACCTACCAAGAAATTCACGACCATTAAGTGCTTCCACCCACTGTTCTGCAGCTTCATATAGAGCTGCACGTTCATCAGTAATGTTATACTTCTTCTTCAAATTCTTTGAAACAAAATACATAGCAGCAGCCCCAGCATATTTCACAGTAATTTTTTCTGTGAAGCCAAAATTGCCTATGGAAAAGAGAAAATTGAGAAAATAAGAATGTCAATGAAACACAAGTATGTTTTGAAATGTTTTTTATGTAGGTTTTGACAAGAATGTGTTCTACTGTGCATATTATTAATTTAAAGCTAAAACTAATATAACCATTATGCGGCTTGTCACTAAAAGTATATAGCAATTTATATGAATTATTGGCAGAGAATCAGTAAGCACAATTCCATAGCTGCCAACTAGTATCAACAGCCCAAGAGACACGTGCATAAAATCCAACATGAATGTAATAATATAAATACTCACAAGAAAAATAAGAAAGAGATGAAGATAAAACCAGGCACTGGTATGTTCATTCTATTGAAGAAATTAAATATGGTATATGCGTTCTATTGTAAGAAAGAAGTGAAAAATAAAAATATAAACCTTGACATTCAACTAAACTTGTATAATCTCTACATCCACACAGTTTGGAACATCGCAAGGCATATCAAAATGAAAAATCACTAGGACTTCTTAGTCCTGCCACTATGACCTTATGATAGAAATAATCGATTTCACAGTATACAGTGAGTTCACTATAAAAATTATCCACATTTGTAGCACAGAAAATATGAGACCATGTGCTAAGCACTCATAGTAATATCAGATATATAGGATCCAGAAGTTCCATCACTTGCACTTCTTTCAGATACTTATTTTTTTTTGGTTATATACCAAAGGAATCCCAGAAAAACAATTATAAATACCATATACATGGAAGCATCATCAGTCATACAGATTTCTTACCATTGCTAGTTATGTAGTCAAAGGACTCCAAAGCCTCTGAAGTATTACGGTAGATGTTTGGTGATAGCATATGAACCAGATGGTTATCTACCCAACTGTGTCAACATATATAGAAATCAGTCAGGATTCTGAAAAGTGGTTCTATTAAGATAAAACAAAAATGGCCAATACAACAAGATTAGATAGTGATTATGATAATAGATAGCTCCACTAATAAACATCTAAATTTTAGAGTTATCAAGTGATCTAAAGAGAGGAAGACAAGGTACTGGGCACAAACACTAAGCTCTTAAGTGCTTAATATAATAACAACAATAATTATAAATGATAAACGTTGCTCATGGTTGATGTATATTCCTATGAATTACTTATGTTTCAAGCTTGAGAACTCACCACTAACTTTGCTACTTTTTGTGCATAGGACCCGCATTTAGCTTAATATATAAATTTATATCTCTTCCCTACTTTCCAAGACTTTCAATAGCGTTGGTAGCGTCTTAGCGACATATTGGCTGCTGTATGATTGGCATGTACCAGTATCACATAATTGTTGCAAAAAACACAAAAAGAAAAGAAAACAGCATATCAAGAAAGCAGAAATACCTCATTTTATTTTGAATTTTACATAAAAGATGTCAAAATTTGACACAGACGGTGTTTTCAACCTAATATAAATTTAATGAAAATTTCCGGCAGTTTATTTATGGCATGTACAAAATTTATATGAAACTTGATCATGAGACCTATATATTGTACGACTTTTATAACGTTGTATTCAATATTTGTGAACTTTAGAATAGCCTCATATTCTTATACTCAAACCTTTGGTAGGATTTGGGTTAGCAACTGAAACAGAATACAAATGTTTGGTACTCCACATATCTATACTATCTATACTATATTATTATAACTAAACAAGAGAACTTTTTTTCAGCTTACCTAGGTGAACCATTGAAAAGATCTTAACCGTCTAATTTTAGGTGAACCATAGAAAAGATCTTAACCATTCAATTTTAATAAAATCTAATTTTAAAAAAGATATATCATACATAAAACTCTATCACCGATAGTTCTCCTTTTATACAACTACTCACGGATAATATTACATTACATATAAATTATATTCTATATATTTTTTTTAATAATCCTACTTAACCTATAATTTTTATTTCATATAATTGTACTCATATTCTAACTCAATTTCATCATCATTCAAACTCTTTAATTTATTTAAAATCATGACTTATAATTAAATTTTATGAATATTAATATATAAACAATATTGTATAGAAAAATGTAAAAAGAAATTAATAATAAAATAAATTATCATATTAAATTAAATATTTAAATTATATAAAATAATTCATATATAATTTATTAATATCATCCGTGCAAAGCACGGGTTATAAGCTAGTATAATCTAATAAACAAACAACTCCATGATGCCAGACACACATATGCTTACTAATAAATTATTTGTGTAGCTGTCAAAACTAGGAGAAAGAGATTACAACAACATATATAAGGTCAAAGTACACTGATGAGTGATGAGATTATAATTCCTTGCTAGTATTTTTAAGAAAGTAGTCTTATAGTATGTTAATTGATAAACATGACAAAGGCTGTATCCAGTACACAACACTCCTGCATCAGTAGGGTCTGTAGAAGGTCCTGATGTACATAGCCTTACCCTATCGTTATCCATAAGTACTCTTTCCTGGATTTCAACCCATGAGGCGGTAGATAGAAAGTAGACATGTGACCATCATGCCGTGGTAGAACATAAATACAATCACTCTATAAATTTAAACAAGTCTCCATATTAGCAAATAGAAACAACTTAATTATCTAGTTCATAAAAATGAGATTGCCCTCGGAGAAGTAAGTAGTAGTAAAACAAAAACCAATATTACCATCTCCACTGTTTCTCTTCATCATTATATGAGACTTCCTTGACGGATGTGTCGGAATTCATAATGCTGCCTAACTTATCAATAATCACTGCAAAAGAAAAACATATGAGCTACTAAAAAATAATTTATATTTAAATATTTTTATTTTCGCCAGTGATGCTAATAACCTGATGAATCATTCATCTGCTCACCATCCACCATTAATATAGGAACCTTCTTATAATCAGACCACTTGATTTCCTTTTTGCTTAGTGGATTCACCTCCACAATTTGGTATGGCACATCATAGTAGTCCAGAAAAGCTGAGAACAATAACAAATTGCAATTTTGTTATTGACACCTTAAGTGGATAAACAGAAGTTTTAGACGAATCACATAATATATCCAGAAGCATACATTATATATACATACCTTGCGCGCGCGCGCGCACACACACAAATTGGACCATATATACAAAGAAAATATGCTTACAAAATATCTGCAAATGCACTCACATATCAAAATGTCGCAATACAATATGTTAGAAAATTTAAAAAATATTAATCAAAATGTGCTTTATCATAATGTGCCTAGTCTATGGGTGTTGGCCAAGATACCACAATATGTGGCAAAAATGCATATCATATGTGGCACATCCCTGGTTTTCGTGACTACTTACACATTTCTCCTTCGCACATTTGTTGCACATCACGCCCATGCACGATGACTTGTGCATAGCTCGTTTCTGATTATCTCTTGTGCATCACTGGCAAGTGCAAGTACTTACACATTGCTTGTTTCCGTGACAGATACACATACACATGTGAAAATGTGCATTACGCTACATAGGTTAAAAATTAGCCCTGAGCATTTTTTTTCCCAAATGCATTGTATGTTACGTTTAACCCCCCTCGGCCCTCCCAAATTGTGTTAATTTGGTTGTCCACACTAATTTCTATTGTAGTAGCATATTTTACCTACCATAAATTGTTGTAAGTCTTACACACATTACGAAAAGATCATCACCAGAAATAAATAAAATTCATGACAGAAATGTTAAACTATTAAGTCAAAATATCAGATATTAAAGATCAAATCATTTCTCTAATTACACACTATCTCTCTCTCTCAGACACACACACACACACACTCTCTCTCTCTCCCTCACGCACACATTAATACATATATACCTAATACCTTTAACTTTGTTACAGAACGGACAAGCTTCGTACTGATACAACACAACCTCCTTTGGCATATACTCCGGTGATCTCGGAAGCTCCTTCGCATACACTTGCTCTCCGCAATACGACGCCACTCCGACGGCGAAAATGATCCCTCCGGCGACTCCAATTGACGGCCTCAACCACGGCGAAGACGGCGATTGCGATCGCGAAGAGGAAGAGAAGAATCTGGAAGTAAGAATACGAGTTGGCCGGAGCAAGGCGGCGGAGTGACGGCCGGAGAGAAAAGGACGGGAGAGAGCGAAAGAGGCGAGAGTGTAAGTAGCTCGATTCATTTTTCCGATCGGTGTGTATGTAAAAATGATCTGCCATTTTATCTCACCGTACATCTAAAAAATAAATGGCTTTTTTCAAAAATACTATTACTATAAAACCCTTTTTTAAAAAAATTACAAAAGTATGATTTTTTTATATTTTATTTTCAAAAATATGGTTTTTAACTTTGCAACCTAGAGTGTAATTCGGTTAATAAAATGAAACTTATTATTTTTAAAATTTTAACTTTTAATTAAAATTAATAAAATACAATTTATTATTTTTCTTAAACGGACGATACACATTTATATTATAATATAATAATAAAATGTAAGATTTTTAATAAATTATTAAATTAAACAAAAGAATAGCATTGTTATATCATTTGAAATAATTAAATGAATAAAGGGAATTTGGCAAAAATACTATTTTTTTAATCTTTTTAAAAAATATATGATCTTTTAAGAATCACTGCCGAGAAATGTTTCGCTTTCGCCACCGCCTCCGCTTTCAACTCCCTAGAAAATTGACGTAACCGATTCGACGAGCTTCTTTGTATCATTGGCGACCGTGACAGCGTCTCTGGTATCGAACTCTCCGTTCCTCGCTTCTTCATCGTTGATTATCAAATTCACCGTCGCAGGCTACACACTACTTAGAATAATCGTGTCATCATCTTATAAATCAAGTGTGACCTCAACAAACTCCTCTTGTGACGCCGAAAAAAGCTAATTTAGTCGTCGGAGATGACGATTCATTCGTAATCTTACCGCCAGAACTGTATCGGCTCGTGCCTCGTGAATCCTCTCATTAATGAGTTTCAAAGCAAGTTGATTAAAAGCAACCAAAAGCAATCTGATTAATTTATTTTTCTATTTTTCTGAAAAATAAAAAAAAAAAATTGGTTGCATTTACGGTTGTATTTTAATTTTAACCGTGTAACTTGTTATACAATGTATTATACAATTAAAAAATAATTGTTTTTACTAAATTTTGAAGTTGCATTTGTGGTTGATTTCAGTTGCAAATATGGTTGCAAAATTAGAAACTGTTTTTTTTGTAAAAAAATCAAAAAAAAACGTATTTTTGTAATTTTTTTAAAAAAATCGTATTTTCACAATTTTTTAAAATCATATTTTTAGAAAATATTTTTAAAAAAGTCAGTATTTTTGCAAAAAAAAAATTATCCTTAAGTATTTTTGAAAAAACTCCATGAATAAATAAATTAAAACTATTAAATTTAATATTAAATATGATATTTTTTATGATATAAAATACGACAGAAAAATATATGTAATTTTTCTATAAAATTTATTTAAATAAAAATATCTTCTAATAAATATATAACTTATTTGTATTTATATATATAATATTCACCGACGTTAAATATATAAATGGTGATTGGTGTATTTAATTTAAATATTAAAAATTATTGGGAGTAGAATAAATTTGAATTCGAGACCTCTTAAATTATTGATATTTTTAAAATTAAATTTTAAAGGGTTAAGAGGAGATATTTGAAAAAAATTTATCATAATTTTATATTATATTCAAATAATTCTTGATGAAGTGGAAGAAAAAAAACTAAACTAATCTCATTAAGAGTTCTTTTTTTTTAATACATGTGATAAGGCAAGTGAAACCGACTAGACGAGCCTGGAGACTAATCCAGTCCCTGAATCCGCTTCGATCCCCGTTCATCCGAATGGAGGTTGATTTGTTATCCAATCCCGGCCCCGAACGGGGAATGAGAATCTCACAGAGAATTGGGGAATTTTTTTTTAATGTGAATTAATTCATTAATAAAAAGTCATATGATATTTATAAAAATAATCGAGTCGAACAAACATTAAATAGAAATAATAATCCATTATACTTAAAGATAATATAATCAAACAATTTGTTGAAGTTGATATATGTACAAATACCCATTTCACCACATCTCATTTGAACTATCAACCATAAATGCAAACTCGTAAAAACTTTAATCGCCGAATCAAAATCTTGAAAATCCTGTAGATCTAATATCCCATATATTAAATCACACCAAAACAAACAACAAGCTCTCACATGGAGAGAATAAATAAAACCCAAACAAATTGGGAACACAAATCTTACCCAATGAGGAAGATTTTTTAGGAAAAAACAAAGTTTAGATCTGAAAATCAAACCCATAAACAAGAGATAACCGAATTTTGAAAGACCCGCTTGAAACGGAGAAAAAGAAATCGGAAGTTCCAAGATTTATGATCTAAGGGTTACAAGAAGAAAAGATAAACCAAAGTATTAAACAAAAAAATGAAAAGATACTAAGGAATTGGGGTTTTTCACCGGAGAAAAACGATAGAAGTCCCGCCGGCTATGTTGAGGAAAGAAGAAAAGGAAGGCGGCGGATTTGAGGGAGAGAGAGGGGGGGCTAGGGTTCTAAATATTGTTTTTGGGGAATTTTTTTAAAGAAATATTTATATTTTAACATACATTTTAAATTAAAATAATTTAAAATTTATCATTTATCATATATAATATTTAATTTTATATCACATTTTAAATAATAATTTGAATTAATATTAATGTATAATATAAATAAGGGGTATTTAAAAAAATATCTAAGGGAAAAATTTTTTTTGCAAAAATATTGACTTTTTTAAAAATATTTTACAAAAATACGAATTTTTAAAAAAATAATTACAAAAATACGATTTTTTTTTATTTTTTTACAAAAGTACGGTTCTGCAACTTTGCAACCATATTTGCAACTAAAATCAATCGAAATCAATCATAAATGCAACTTTAAATTTTAGTAAAAATAATTATTTTTTGGTTGCATTTATAATTGCATTTTGAAAAACAAGTTGAATCTGGTTGATTTTGGTTGCAAACCATATTTTCGTAAAAAAAATCAAAAGATTGTAAAATCACAAAAAAACTTTTAAAAAATAGTATTTTTGGTAAATACCCTATAAATAAAGGACAAAAATAAAATTATTATAATAAAATGATATTATAATATAAAAACTTTAGATTAATAAAATGAATTAGAAATTTAAAAATATAATAATACATACAAATTATAAATATTATATATATATATATATATATTAAATAGAATCGGAGATGGGACCGGAAAGACATGAATATCCGTCCTAACCTAAACCCCGAAATTTTTATGATATCTGCCCCAGCTTGACATTAAAAAATGCAGTTGCGTGCGCCTAATATAGCCATTTATTGTTATATCAATTTCTAAAAAAAGAGTGAGGTGGCCCCATTTGTTTCAACTGTACAAGTTACTTAATCGGGAAACAAATTTATTTGTATTGATTACAGAGAATTTCCAACTGAATACATTGTCCTTTAAGTATTTGCAATCTTCACAAGACACTCCCTTAAACTTGCACAAAAATATTAAGGAAAGAAGTAATAAATCAAAGAAAATCTAATGGATGCACAAATGATTCAAGATATAGCTTCAGTTGCCAATGCCACAGACACCATTTCGACCAAAATCATTCAGCCTGAGGAAGAAACACCCCGAGTCACCACCGTCAAGGATCAACTCCCTCAAGTCCCAGTTATCGATTTTTCCACCAAGGATGATGACCGACTTGTGGCTCAAATCTACAAGGCATGCTCTGAGTGGGGTACTTTTCAGTTAGTGGATCATGGTATTCCTAATGATGTTATATGTAAAATGAAACAAGTTGGGACTCACTTTTTTAAGTTGTCGAGAGAGGAGAAAGAAGTTTATATGAATCCTCTCGGTGCCGAGAGTATTGAAGGCTATGGAAACAAATTACAAAAACAAGGTGATCGATGGAATTATCGTGTTGATCACTTGTTTCAGATATTATCTCCTCCTGCGGCTGTTAATTATCAGTGTTGGCCAAGGAATCCACCTTCTTACAGGTAATACTTAGAGGGTGTTGATCCAGGATAATCATTCGCGGATAAACTTTTCTAGCAAATGATTTCGAGCCCTTGGATCAGCTTGTTATTAACAACGGCTCGTCCCTGTTTTTTTCTAAATCGTGACCGTCCTGATCCGAGTGCTAGGAAATTCAACAAATGATGATTGTCCTGGATCAGCTCCCATACTTAGATACCGAAAATTGAGCAATCGCCTAGTGGCAAAAGGTTATCCTCGAACCACTCCTAACTAATTTCTTCTCCTCTTCTACTTGAAAATTACACAAACTCCAGAAAACAAATTTGAACTTTATAAATAAGGCAGCAACAGTTCCATTAATATTTTGAATAGTGCTCGATCTAAAGATCAACAAGACAGTGTGTACAAATTCGAATAATTGTTCCTCCTTTCGTGCACCTAAAGAAATTATGTACCAAAAAAAAAAGTTTGATCTCTATCACAATTATAAGACAGTGTGTACAAGTGTACAACTATTGTTATATATACATGTCGTGTTGAAGTTAGTGTCAAAATCTGCTTGACCGCTTATTAGCATTATACGATATAAAATTTTTGTATATTGGATGATTGTAGGGAGGCAACTGAGGAGTATACAAAGTATTTGCATAAGGTGGAGGAGAGACTTTTAAGGTGTTTGTCTAAAGGGATAGGGTTAGAGGAGAATGAGCTTAGGGCAGCAGTTGGTGGAGATGATCTTGTCTATCTCTTGAAGATTAATTATTATCCTCCATGTCCAGGCCCTGACCTAGCACTCGGCATTCAGGCTCATGCCGACATGACTGCCATAACCATTCTTGTTCCTAATGATGTGCAGGGCCTCCAAGTTTTCCACGAGGGGAATTGGATTGATGCTCAGTACATTCCCAATGCACTTGTCATTTTCATTGGTTCTATTACTGAGGTATTAGTTGTTTTACCATTTACCACTACTGCTGTCATAAAAAAACATGATTTCTAGTAGTAGTTAAAGATTAGCATTTTCCTTTGAACTTTCTTGACATTTACTGTGTGTGTGTTATATGCAGATATTGAGCAACGGCAAGTACAAAGCAGTCATTCACAGAACAACAGTAAATAAGGAGAAAACAAGAATGTCATGGCCAGTGTTCATGGTGCCACCAGAAGACATGGAAGTTGGTCCACATCCCAAAGTTGTCACCGAACAGAATTCAGCAAAGTACGAAACAAAGAAGTACAGAGATCATATTTCCTGCAAACTCAACAATATTCCCCTGTGATTTCAATTTTACAATCTGCATTGGTTTCAATGCATGCCTGTTGATGATATTATTCATCAAACAAATTTACTACTGGAACTACATATGTGTATGAGTATCCAACAATGAACAAACCATCCATATCGTGTTGCAACGTAACACAAAATTTAGTTTTTACTTTTTGCTCTACAGTTATGCATTTGAATTTTTACGATTTGTGTGTTGCGGTGCTGGTTAGTTTGAACTGTGCAGGCTCAAACCATTATGCAATTTTATGTTATACTTATATCTGACTAAATCCCATTACACATATGCTGTTTATTTCGCGATTGTAGCAAAAAAACTACACCACACACCAACTTGATACAATCCAAGCTGTGTGTTTATTCTGTCTTGATTGTTGCATATATAAGTAACGAAATAATAATTTGCATGTGACCTGTCAAAAAAATATTAATTTGCATGTCATTGAAGCGAGTAGGCTAACCATAGCAAAGGTATTGTATTCAAGGTATTAAAAAAGAAAGATTTCTACCTAGAAGGCATCAAATAAGAAATAATTAGACAGTTAGACTTTTGTATATGATTAATATCAAAGTGAGAAAGATTCCTTCAGATACTTGTTAAAGCTTAGCTAGCTTCTTAGCACCAAATTACAGTTCTCTCTATATTTTCTTGATTTCTGTTTCTTCAGACATGACTTTGATTGTTACCCTCTTCTTCACCATTCTGCCCGTCCTTTTCTTCTTGTTCATAAGAAAGGGAAGATCATTAACAAGGCTACCTCCAGGGTCACTTGGAATACCGTTTATCGGACAAAGCCTTAGCTTTCTCTGGGCAATGAAGGTTAACACAGCTGAGAGATGGCTTGAACAAAGAGTAGAAAAATACGGTCCTATATCAAAGTTAAGCCTCTTTGGTTCTCCCACTGTCTTTATACATGGACCGGTGGCTAACAAGTTTATTTTTACCTCTGATAGCACCATGATCAGTAACCAGCAGACTGCATCCATAAGGATGATTGTAGGTGATCGTAATCTTCTTGAACTCAGTGGCGAAGATCATAAACGTGTCAGATCTTCACTCATGCAGTTCCTAAAGCCAGAATCTCTAAAGAAATATGTTGGGAAGATGGATGATGAATTCAGGAATCACCTTCAAATGCATTGGGAAGGCAAGGACCAGGTCACGGTATGTTCAACTTCAATATTTCCTTCACTTAAGTTGTAGACAGGGGTGGATCTAGAAAGGGACACGGCTGCACAGTTGTCCCCCCCCCCCCTTATAATATTGAGTTTGTTGTTTCCACCATTAAAATTAATACAACATATAAAAGTTCCCCCACAAAAAATAAAAATATAAGAATGCCTCTCTAAAATTTACTTGGTGCTCCCGGAAGAAAAATCATGGTCCACCCTTGGTTTGTCACTTATAAAACTCTTCAGTGTACAATTAATAACATGGTCTATTCTGCCAATTACCCATAAATCTATATCCTGGGGAAACTCATTGTTATAGATAATACTTATATAATAAAAATTATTGCAGATATTGCTTCTTCTATTTTTGTTAGTCAGATATAGCGTCTTGACTTAGTCGAAGAGGGTAATACAAAATAACCTTTACAATTCAGCAGCAAGAAATGCTGGCAAGTCAGATAAGCAATTTGATAGTCAGCAAGGGATTTACTAATAATCAGTTATAGAAAAACAAAAGATAAACAACCCGCCATGCAAAAGGGTCACTAAGTTTTCCACAAGTCTACAATAAATGGAAAATATGGCCACTGCGATATAGTCTTGACAATCTGGTATTGGTAACACATAATTGCACAACACTTTAAATTTGTTGAAAAGGAAATTTAATATAGTGAAGCCAGGTGTCCACTCTTTAGCTTATAACTACTTCTCTAATCATTGGCTGAGCCATCTGAAAAGCCTAACTTGATCTGCACAGTCCATATCACTAACATCACTTGCTCCCGCCCAAGACTAAAAGATAATTGGACTTTTTTGGTGGTGTCTCTGTTAAAGTCACATTGTTGCTCAGTTGTGCGGGATCTAATCACTGTCTTCATTGTCTGCGAATCGAGAAGAAATAAAAAAAAAACATCAAAGTACATTAGTAGGAAAACCTGAAGAGCCTCAAAAGCAAACCGACCTACATTATCATGAAGTAGTATGACTTTAACAGTTACATACAAGTCAGAAACAAATAACTGTCAATTTCGTCATTATTACTTGCCCCTAATCTTGACAGAAGCAGATGTAGTTGAGTTCTAACCAAAACAAGGCATGAAGAGGATAATTGGTAAAGAAATTGATATATATTCCAGACTGAAGCAGGACAATATAACACCTCAAGTACTCACAAGACGTCATATTATCCAAAAGAAAATCTTCTCGAATTTTGAGATACCGATTTCCTTTTCCTGACGCTTGATATGATTCTCCAGATACATAATTATATATAAGTATTGGGGTAATAACAACAACCTTCTGTAGCGACACAACTTTTTATGTTTGAGATATCTGATTATAGTATTATACTGTACTCATTCAAAGATGTTACATTAATGTGCACTGAGAACGAAGCCTAAAGAGTCATAAAGAGGGTTGGAGCTTCCCTTCTTTATTACCAAAGATGACATTCCAGAATTCTGAGATGTTATATGAGGGAATTCACAATTGGGACATAGTATGTTTCTTTAGCCATTTCCCTTGGCAGCTGATCATATATTCATATCTTTATTTTGTCATAGTTGAATCACTTTCTAGTTTTATTTATCATGTTGTAAATTTACATTACCTTTGTTGAAAATATGCAAGGACTTTCGCATCATAAAGTTCATAATGTATAGGACTCATACCTTCGTGAGGCACATCATTCTGACTGTCATGCTCTTCCACATCATTGTCATCTATATCTCCACCACTGTTATCTTCGTCACTGTTGTCATCATCAGTGCCATCATCTGAATTCTCAGAATCATCCGCATCACTATCAATGGGTATTTTAGGTTTAGGAGGAGGAATAAAACTGATGGTGGACCTTCGACGAGAACTTTGAACAATGTTGCTCATATCAATCCCTTCAAGTTCTTTTGCTCTTTCTTTTCTCTTTCTGACTTCTTTGATTTCTGAGCATAAGAATTATACACCTTAAGATTCATGTCAACTGAATATATTTGGCTAGTAATTACGGGTATCTTAATATGTGCAACACCAACAATGAAAACTGCATAATCGAAACTGGTGTTGCAACAAGACATGAAACTCATGAAAATTATTAAACACAAAAAATTGACAATTATGAATGACGACTAGTAATCTTTCAGGTCAGCGAGAAGCCTCAAATACAAATGACATTAAATAGTGTGTTCCATTTATATTTTTTAACATCATCTCCTTCTAGAAAATTATAAAAATTTACTTCATACTCTGTAGTCATTGATAATTAAACTTCAGAGTTCAGAACCACAATTTAAAATGCAAGTCAGATTTGGTCAACCTCCTCACAAACGCAGTAAAACACACTTGCCTATGTTAATCCAACTATTCTGTTTCAGTTGCCATACGTACTTGTGTCAGACACTTGGACTCTCGGACACGACACGAATTCTGTGTCAGATCCTTTAACTGAAATGTGGACACTTTGACCAACTTAAAGCCCACATATGATATTAACTTACAATGCATAATAAAATATATGAGAAGAAAGAAAGAAGCAGAAATGAGAAAATAGTAGAGAAGACACATAATTTTTAAGTCTTTTACATAATCAATATTTCACACAAGTTTTATTGTTAGTTTTCATTAAGATATCTTACATACCATGCTTGTTTATTAATATATTATGTTGTCCTGCACCCATGGCCAAAATTAGACATTACCCCAATTTTCAACTTTCCGACTCGATACTTGGATATGTATCGTGTTCGACACTCTCTACCCAACTCGAAGTAACATAGCTTACACATTAGTGCTCAAACAAGCTTTTTAATAGTGAATGGCCTTTTCAACGCAAAGCACAAACTCGAGGACTAATTAGGCCTGCTTTAAGCCAGAGCTTATTTACAACTATTGCTTGGAGGATAAAAAAACATCCTCTGCTACTTTCCGAAGCAGGTTAGGCAATTTTCTTAAGATAATCCAGATATGATGACATGATGACATGATAACATCAACTCGACAAGAAAATAAGTAGAAGATTTGACTTGAAAAACTTATATTCCAAGGAATCATGGTATTCACTCGTGATAAGAAAACGAAAAAAAACTCAATGTAACGTCCTAAATACTTCTTTTTTTTTGAATAATTAGGCTTATAACCTTACAAATGAGTATCTATTCTAAGAAATTCTCGGGATGAGCCAGAGTCGAACCCAGGACCTGAGATGATAGAGGATAAACCCTTTACCACTTGGGCTATCCAAATACTTCTAGTCGTTTCTAATTAAAGGAATAGGTATAATGTGCCTTCCTAGGTCTTAGCCAAGGCCTCCGCTTAAGCGCCCATCTAATCAATTTGATGAGCTTATGTGAGCACACGGTCACCTATTAGTGTGCTCACCTATTGTTCAGTGATGTTTTAGCCCATCTAATAGACTAAAACATCACTGAACAATAGGCCAACTTGGAGGTGGGTGGGTTACTGACAGCACTGAACTAATAAAAATTTTCAAATAGGTTTCAAACGTTACAATTGTTACAAAATCGGCGGAAAGATGAGATGTATTGATGACATGTCTAACCGGGTTCCAATGTGGCTCAATTCAAATGTAATAGAATCAATCCAATTTGACCCATCATAGCACCCATCCAACCCATCATATTCAATTATAACAATGAAGCATAGGAAATTTGGGCAAATAAAATGTTGAATCAGGATTAGAGGGGAGGGAAGAATAACATGATTTCCTTACATTCAAACAACAATTGAAGTTCTAAAATAAAGAAATTCTCAAATACTATCAAGTGTAAACGTAGAATTGCAGCTCTCCGTTGGTGTTATAAATCATCTGCATCTTGCCAAGCCCCTCAAACAACTTTCAGGTAATGGTTAATTTGGTAAAGAAAGAGTTTGAATTGTACTCATTTTCATGCCTCTAAGTGACACTTTCACCAACAAGTGTCAATTGTGTATATGTGTGTATGTTTGTGTGTATCAATGAAGAAAAGATAAAGAAGGTTAGCTGGAATATTAAAATTTGGGGGAAATGGCAACGAGAATTTGGGATATTGTTGCAAATTGACCATACGAAAATTGATGCCGTTAGTTTTGAATCGCGAAAGGATAAAATTAGGATGGAATGATGGTATTTAGCTTGCATATAGGATCATATTGTTATAACTGGTTTTGTAGTTTAGTTTTGTGCAAGTTAAATCCTTAACCAATCAACTCGAATCGTGATAAAGAAAAAATTCTTAGTTTGGAGGATGAAAAAGTTGGGTGTAATTAGGATGTTAAAAGATGATATGTATATATACATAGATGCATATACAGAAAGAGAAGAGAGAAGTATAAAAAATAATGACGAAGGTGATGGGTTAGGTTACGTTTTAAAAGATAACTTGGGTTTAAAGTTGAATGCATATTTTTAATATGGGGAATATATCTTGAAGCTGATGTGTAAGTAGTTAACGGACTTCCGTTAAAGTCAAAGGAATTTTAACGGCAGTGAAATTTGTTTATTGTTTAATTACTTAATTGCAAGTTATATTTAGTTTACTGATTTGTCAGCGAGTTCAGTTATCCACCTGCAAATTGGGCACGAGTTTAGTGATGTTTTAGCCTATTAACCCGTTTTGGTTGAGGTACCCATCTAGGACACTTGGACACTCATACACAGCACTGCCTGTCGAATCCTTTGACAGATATATTGACACTTTGACAAACTAAAAGACCAGATATGAGATGAACTTAGGATTAAAAATGAACAAAATAAGGAGAGAAAAAGAATAGAAATAATTACAACATCGAAAACAATGTGTGAAGCCTTGCATGCCAATATGGTGTATTGTTCGAATGAGTTTAACAAATGGCCCATTGACAAGGTTTGTACAAATAACTGGTCAGGTTTGAATTTAGTGACCGGTAAATTTGCAACTAGTATTCTAGTGGCTGGTACTGTTTGCACACTGGCTTCCTTTTTCTTGTTGTTTTTGGATGGTATTTTTTGGTACAAAGATCTACCTAATGGTCTACAAACAAACTTAGTCATCACTAATTTCTTCCATATATCTGCCCAATACCCTACGGGCCTAAGTCTACTTTTTGTGGTTCCAAAAAAGTGATTTAGGTAGCATGCTCATCTCCTTTTTCGTGGTTCTAAATATCCATTGTATTACTAGAATAATGTAATGAAACATAGCTCTTTAAAAAATGTAGACATTTATATAGAGTATATGACTTTGAAACTGCCAAAATCAAGAGTGCATGCTAGATTAAATAATATGAAAAACCCTGTACATGTATAAATATTCAACCAACTAAATTATAATGGTTATTTTACTGCTATAATCATAAAACACTAGCAAGCATAAGCAATTCACATATACAATCTAACCTTTTTCATCAGGCTTTCTGGATAACCCTTCCTTTTCTAGTATTTTCTCTAACTCTTTCACTATGAAGTCCTCGCGTTTGTTGTCTGGTACTTGTTTAGCTTTCTTGTAAACAATAGGAGGGACACTTGCAAGGCAAACAAAAGCTGGCATTAGATATGAATTTTACTATTCTATGCACTAGTAAATATATAGGAATAGAGGTCAAAGTTAGAAGGTATCAAGGAAAACTGATTCACAACTGAAAGTAAAGTCAACACCTCATCCCACAGGCTTTGATTATTGATTTTAGACGTTCCACATTTTTTCCATATGCAGCAGGAGCTGAGACTTCCTTTTTCTGCAATCAATAAAGGATTTAATTAGCAAAAGAAGCTGTAAGGTATACCAATATTCACTAGAGAAATTAAGAGTACGTCACCTTCACAGGTTTTTCTTCCGAAGAATGTGATTGACCATCTTCAGAATCATTTCTACCATCATCTCCTGACACTTCCTCAGATGTCATCTTTGCAAGCTTATTTTGCTTTTTGCTCAACACCTTTGTCTCCTTTTCAGGTCTTTTTCGTTTAGTTAGCGTTTTAGATGTCTGAACTTTTTCTTTTCGAACAACCTTTTTTCTTGGTTTCACCTCTTCAATGTCATCACTTCCATTATCTGAAGAATTTGAGCTTCCTCCACTACTGGCTTTTTTTGATGATTTGCGTTGAGCACTTTTCTTCTTATTGCTGGTTGATAGGGTAGAAGCTTTTGATGCAAATACCTACATATTAAAAGGGTGTACAACCATTTCAGAAGTATGTGCTTCTATAGAAAATAAGATAGTATATTTATAAAGCTTCCATCACCTTGTCAACTTCCTCACGTATAAGTTTCTTGAAGGGATCCAGAGTAAATTCATCAAGTTTAAGATCTTTTTCTAAAAGTCTACGAACACCAGCCATGGTGATAGTTCTGAATAAATAAATATATTAAATATTGCTCAAGTAAAATAACCTTAAAAGGAATGAACATAAATGCATTGATATGTCATATTTGCATAGCAAAATATTCACAACTTTATAATACTGATGCATACTCTGAATTCGCTTTAAAATATGCAGCTCTTTTGCTGATGGCTTCTTTAACTGTAATCTCACTTGGATATTCATTCTTCGGTGTATCTTCAGTTTCCACCACTTTAGTTTCAGATGATTTGCTTTCTGTTAAAAGGCCCATTACTGGAGATTCTTCCATTTTCCCCTCATCTTTTATGTTAGATTCTTTCACATCTGTATCTGCTAGATTATTTTCGGATGAAGCTGCCACGTCTCCAGCTGAAGAGACTTTTTCATCCTCTGTCTTCTCTGGATCCTTTGTCATATCCTCTTGGTCATCTTCCAAAAACTAGCATTTGGGACGACAAAAAATAAATTATATCAACTGTGCTATACAAAATAACAATATATATAGGCACACACACATGCATTAAACAACAAGGACGACAAAAATGCATAGATGTGATGGCTTTGTTTCTGATGCTTTGATGGTATCCAGAAGCGAGCAATAAATTCATGAAATTATAAATCAGGCGCATGTTTAAATGCAGTGATGGAAGAGAATATCTCCTGCATCATGCCATCTGTCATACTATCAGGTTCTTGTATCTGAATTTCATGCAAAACTTTTCAGCTAGACAGACAACAAGAATAACTTTGTTACACTAAATCAAAGCACCTTTGACATAAATTTCATACAAGCAGTGATTTCAGTTGACTTTTCAGTTGACTGAAGCAAAACAGGCAAACAGCATATCAGGTAAACAATTATAGTTTTATGCTACAAACAAAAAACAAAGAAAAAATCATTATAATAATAACAATAATGATAATAGTAATAATAGTAGTAGTAAAAATAATAGTAATAGTGATAATAATAATAACGGTTTTACTAATGTGTGGCCATGGGCACATGCCACCAACTACTTTTTTGTAGTTCCAATGTAAGTTAATTACATTCAATCAACTAACTTGTATATAATTATTTGTTTTTACAACTCATACATATATGTGGTAGTTGAGATAGTGTTTATTAACATATGCCTTATATACAAGTTAGTTAATTATATATCATTAAATAACATTGGAGTTTTAAAAAAATGGTTGTTAGCGTGTGCCAAAAAAACTGTATTAATAATAATAATAATTACAATAATAATATTAAATAATTAAGTAATCCTCTTATATTGATACAATTGAATATAAATCAGTTCACAAACATTCGGATGAATAGTGACTAAACAGTTGTTAACATGGTCCATTTGTGCTGGGGAAGTCGTTTGCACGGTCAGAAGCACTTTAAACTAAAACTGTAACATTTTAGGGATTGGAAACTCTCCAAAATAGTTTCAAGAGCAGAAATTGGTAGAAAAATTACCTTTGATAAACTCATAAAATTGGTTGGTTAGCTCCATCTCTAAGTCACAGAAAAAAAAACAGTTGCCTAGCACAAAAACACCCTTACGTTATGAGATAACAGGAGATTGGGTGTACCACATCATGCAGCATGAGGTTTCCGGTTCATTTGGGGATAACATTTTAATTTTCACTTTTGTTTATTCCTACCTTGTACATGTTTTACATTAGAAGCTCATGTTACTTAAAATAGATAATTAGATTTCTCTGAAATAGACTATTAAGTATCAATCACTACAACATAGTTCAATAATAGACTATTATTTTAAAATAATGTAGTTTTATTGATTTTCGTGTCTTTCGTTATAGTAGGTATTGCTATAAAGCTTTTGTATTCAGTAGAAAATCTGTGAGTGTCATATAATAATATTAGCTTAACTTAAAAGTAGGACTAACAATCTGCATAAATTGAAAGAATCCATTATTTAAAAATATTATCATTCTTAAAATAATTTTTCAGTTTCAAATTTGGGCCATTTTGGCATTTAGGTGTCTCTCTTCTCACTTTTTTTTGCCTATTTAATTCATTTCCCTTTATTCATTTCTAACCAACCATCCAAAACCGGTTATCAATCTTAGTAATTACATGACATGTTAAAAATCAAAGTAATTGACAAGAATAAGCAAGTTACAAAGATAGACCGAGGACATAGAGATAGGCTTAAATACCAAATAATAATAATAAATACAAAATACAAGTAACCAAAAAATTAAAAACAAATATATGTGAGATATTACACAACCAAAATTGAAGTTTAAAAACCAAGAAACATAGCCTTATAAGTTAGTTTAAAATACTTGCAACTTGTCTTCACTAGATATTTCATGTCTAGATTCAATATTAAATACAAGCCTTTGTGGTATTTTATGAGGAACAAACAGGGCACCTATTCTCATATGGATAATTTCATTATTTAAATAGGAATTGGGTGCCACATACGAGTCTGGGTACGATATAAAGATAAATTACAGTAAACATATATATTCTACTACTTGAGTAAATTGTAAAATTATTGGCTCCTTCCAATATAGCATTCCAAATGCTTCCAAAAAAAATCAACCAAGACAAGCATATACAAAATCTTAAATACCTTGAAATATTAGGATCAATAGCTTTGAAGATAATACGATTAAACAAGTTGTGGCATTAAATGTGTATCAAAATATAATAAATTTGCATTTATATATACATTCAAATATCTTAAAACACGAAAGTTACAACTATACCATGTTTTATATTGTACGCTTAATATATGACTTTTTCTATGGGTTAAACACTAAAAACTTGATTGCTAAATTTGGATATTACATATACAATAAGGTGGTATTTTTCAAAGCATGGTGTCTTTGCTAAATTTGTGTTCCATTTTTCAAAACATGGTGTCTTTGCACCTCGATGTCGGCTCTTCGCCACCTGGGGCTGTAGTATGTTCCAAGGGTTGGGTTGTTCGCCCGTTAAAGCGGTACGTGAGCTGGGTTCAGAACGTCGAGAGACGGTTCGGTCCATATCCAGTGTGGGCGTTGGAGCATTGAGAGGACCTTTCTCTAGTACGAGAGGACCGGGAAGGACGCACCTCTGGTGTACCAGTTATTGTGCCCACGGTAAACGCAGGGTAGCCAAGTGCGGAGAGGATAACTGCTCTCTCTACTCTAGATACTACATATTACCCTCCTTACAGTACACCCTACTCTATGAGCGGAATATATTAAATATATTTGGTTAAATATAGGAAGGGGTCAATATACTCAATACTCAGTAGATGTTAGTAGATGTTCTAATTCATAGTTTCAATATAAGTATTAGGAAACATAATGAAATTGCGTATTTTGACACATGAGAGATTTTTATTATAAAAACAAAAGATGAACCTTTCATGTTACAAGATAGAACAAGTAAGGCAACACACAAAGAGGAGGAAATTGTGATAATGGATACTTTAAATAGAATATCTCATATTAAAATATGCCCATCAAGGGTTCTTCATCAAAATAAGTACCTTTGACAATAATTGCTTAACGAATCTCTTATGCACATCCAATGCATATTTATCTAAGCCAAGGTCCTTCTCCAATAATCTCCGAACACCCTCAAAAGTCAAAGAACTGCATTTAAAAAAACACGCAGAAATCTCAACTTACAGGTCATGTTACTTAATTTCCCACATAATTTAATTCCAAACTACAAAAACCGTAATACAGAAAAATCCAATCTACACCTGCAGAAAAGCTAAAATAAAATACGACGACATTCAAAATATTTTCTCCTTAGCTGTATTAAATGCATTTTAAAACAAATTTTCTCTTCAAAAACAAAGACATAAAGAAAATCGACAATTTCCCAACTTATATCCTTCTAGTGGAACCTCAATAACCTAATAGCCACAATGAAATAACAATGTATTTTTAACCTCGATAAATTAATAATCTCCATCCATTCGGGGAATAAAAAACACGAAAGACAAAAAAACCTCGGGAGGCTATTAACAGGTAAACAGGGGGAGATGTATAGATAGAAATGTAAGTAGAGTATACAAAAGTGAGACATTTACAAGTAATATAAGTAGAAATATATGAGTACGTGACTTACTCAGCTTGTTGACGAAAATAGGAAATACGAGACGCCATTTTCACTTGAATTTGTGATTCCATGCTTTCTTCTTCTTCCGCCATCTTCAATTCGTCGCCTCTGATTCAAATTTTTGAGAATTGAATTCTAGGGTTTTCAAATAAGTCAAGAGTGAGAGTTGAGTACTGAAATTTATATATTCTTTATTTATTATAATAACTCAACCGTCGTTGATTCTACGGGGCAGGGGTGAACACGGGTCGGGTTTGACGGGTTTAAACTAAAAAATGACTCAATTTAATTAGTTTGGGTTGATAAAAACTGAACCTATTAATATAAAAAAATTTATGTAACTCAACTCAACCCAACCCAATTAATTCGGGTTAGGTTGAGTTAAACTCTGTTTTTCAAGCAACAATACTGTAAATAAGTCTGAACATAACTTGGATATAGTCTGCCTCTGTCAAATGCCAATTTTCCGTAACAAATAAATAGTCCAAATGTGTGACATAAAATATAAATAGTCACCAAATAGTCAAATACAATCCAAAATCTAACTCAAAACATTAAATCAATAACAATTGGCTAGCTTAAAATAAATCAAACAACATTTTTTGTTACGAATCAATCATCAATAACATTGATAGCATCGACCTTGAGTATCTCCTTCGATGCACCAATGTCAATATTATTTTTGTTACTTATAAAATTAAAACAAAAAATGAAAACATTTATGAGCCTAGATTAAATAAAAAAGAACATCCCCTTATAATTAAATCAGTTTGGTTTATCTTTATCAAGAAACTCATACTAAATGGGCCTAATGGGCTATGCCTATATGTGTAAACGGGTTGGTCGGGTTGGGTTAGGGTCAAAATATGTTAAACCCTAACCCAACCCGATTTATACGGGTTTTGAAAAATTAAACCGTTCAACCCTCGGTTTTGGACGGTTTAGTTTGTTCAGCCGAAACAAGAGTCGGGTTGAGTTGGGTTGGGCGGGTTGGCCGGGTTATGTTCACCCCTACTATGGGGTTCTTGTAAAATACTAAACTTTTTAATTTTTATTATAAAAATAGGTTTTTTTATTTAATATATTACAAAAAATACGATCTTAAAATTTTATGATATACACATTCCAACAAATGTGTGAGATATGCATATGTTATATGTGAATTTTATGTATTAAAAATGTTATTTTATCCGACAAATGATATTTTGGACATATTATTTCAAAATTTTGATATTTAATCAAGATATAAGTTTGAATTGAGAAAACATTTATCACACATACATGTAAATCATATTACATGTTATTAAAACCAAACAAAATGTTTAACATGACAATTCTCAAATATAAAAATTAAATGTCGTGATCAGCTAATTTTAGCTACCACATCATTTATTCTTAAAAATAAATTTAATATTAATAATTTAATGATAACAAAACTTTAAATGTATATTATACAATTTATAATTTTAAATACATATGTTGTAGGGTGTGTGGGTGTAAATAAATAAATATAATATAATACGTTATCCATAATTTGTTTAAATTAGAGATATTTTAAAAGTTTGCAACTATGCATTTATGAAGATAGATACAATATGATTTAGTATTTAAAATTCATGTAAATTTAAATTTTAAAAAATTTCAAACAATTGTCGCAAGCTAAATAAATTAGTACAATTAATTGTGGTTATAATGGATTTTGATTTATAATATGCATGTATTATATTTACAAAGATTTTTTTTGTTTATGGTTTGCTATTTAAAAATCAGGTATATTCAATTTCTAAATTTAATAATATCATAATATCATGCATACTCATATCCATAATTGATTTTGAATGATATTATGCATAATCACTGCCATATTTTTTTACAATCACAGTTTTAATGGCTTTGTGATATTTATATATAAATCGGTATATATCTCATTGAGCCTTATACACCTCTCTCCATAAAATTCATAAAGTTTGAATAGACATTTTTGATGCTCATACACATAATGCAGAGCGTTCGATTTAATCGCATCAGTGCTTTGACAAAAGACACAAGACAAATTGGATGATTAAAGTACGCTTGATCAGAATGTGTATGTTGTCAATGGCAGTACGTGAGAGTTCAAAGGCATGAAATATGTTATTATACTTCTTCTTCTTCATCTTCTTTTTTTAGATTTTGATACTAGCTAGTTATATCATACTAGTTATATCATACAAAATATATTGATATCTTTTTTTTCTTCTCTTGTTAGGAATATAATAATTTGATGATGTACAAAATACTAGAACAGGATTTAGCACAGTCTATCTGCAAGAATCAATCAACGGATATCTATCTGCAAGAAGCAATCGACTGATAAATATCGATCGATAAGTCATCAACTGATAATAAGCCATCGACTGATAAAGCCAATCGAGAAGTCATTGATCGAGAACTCAAGTCATCAACTGATATTTATCAATCGAGAACTCGACAACATATATTTCCTGATCGAGAACTCATCAACGGATATATAGTCATCAACGGATATTTATTGATCGAGAAGTCATCAACGGATATTTACCAATCGAGAAGTCTCACAAGTACTCGATTGATTAGCTCACAGCCTGACTTCTCGAAGCTTAAAGGAGATGAGTATTCGGTTGATTTAAACAGCTAGTTTAAAGGAAAGTCTTCAAAGATCAAAACAAATTTATTGCAGATATGCTATGGGAAGGAAAGGGAAAATTAAGGAAGCTGTCGGTCAGAGTTTACTCTATCAGAGAATACTCGATCAGAGTTTACTCTAACAGAGAATGCTCTATCAGAGATTATCAACCGACAGAGTTTATCAGAAAAGGAAACAAACAAATCAGAGTCTAATTTGGATAGTAAGAAGGAATTCAAGTGCAAGTCTAATTACCTTATTAAATCTATTCTTATCATAATCTGTTTTGTAATTGTATTTGTAGCTGTGTCTATATAAACACAGAGATAGGTTATAATTCAATGTCGAATTATATCGAATTATGTCGAATTCATAAAAGCAATATCTTGTAACCTAGCAGCTCTTAAGAACTTTATATCTTGAGAGAGTTTTGTATTCAAGTTCATTATTAATAGAAAACAGTATTCCATTCAACATACTTGTGTTCATAATCGATTTACAGGCACTATTACATTCAACCCCCTTTCTGTAATAGATTGATTATTCTGGGAAATAATTGGTATCAGAGCAGGCAGTAAATTTCAACTCAAAAGATCAAATAATCATGTCTGGAAGCAAGTATGAGAGCATCAGAATTCCAATATTGAAGAAGGCTGAATACCCTACATGGAGGGTGAAGATGATGATGTTCTTAGAAGCAACTGATCCTGATTACTTAGATAGAATCCATACAGGTCAGTACCTACCAACCAAACTGGTGCCTTCTACAATTGTGGAAGGAAGACAAATCCCTGAGTATTACACCCTGAAGGACAAGAAAGAATGGACTAATGAAGAAAAACAGGAAGTCTTGAAAGATGCAAAAGTAAGAAATATTCTGCATAACAGTCTTGACTCTGTAATGTCTAACAGGGTAATAGCTTGCAAAACTGCCAAAGAAATCTGGGATGCACTGGAGGTTCAATGTCAAGGAACCAAGGAGATAAAGAAAAATAGAAGATCTGTTCTAATCCAAGAGTATGAATACTTTGAGGCTAAGCAGAATGAGTCCCTCACAGATATCTATGACAGATTTCTAACTCTGTTGAACAACTTGGCTTTGGTGGATAAAGTATATGACAATGAAGATTCAAACACCAAATTTCTGAGGGCTCTTCCAGAAGAATGGGATCTGCAGACATCCTTGATTAGAGACAGGGCTGATTTGGATGAGATGTCCTTAGATGAAGTTTATGGCAAATTGAAAACTCATGATCTGGAGTTACAGCAAAGAAGAAACAGAAAGAGTAACAAGGCAAGACCTATTGCTTTGAATGTTGAAGCAAAAATTGAAGAACCAAAGAAAAAGGTGCTTAAGGCTTCAACAAGGAAAGGGAAAGAAGTAGTACTCCAAGATAGCAGTGAATCAGAGTTTGAGGCAAACTCTGATGTAAACTCTGATAATTCTTCAGACTCTGACATGATGGAGATGTTTGCTATGTTTGTCAAAAGCTTCAAGAAATACAGAAAATTTAGGAAGCAAGGAAACTATCAGAAGAAGCATAGTGAGTCAGACAAGAAAGACAGATTCAGAAGAAGAGAAGATAGAGATGGAAAATCAAAAACTCTTGATAAATCAAAAGTCAAGTGTTACAAGTGCAACAAGATGGGACATTTTGCTACTGAGTGCAGAAGCAAGGAATCTGGGAAAGCTCTCATCACATCAAAGAAAGATTGGATGGACTCCTCAAACTCTGAAGAAGAAACTAATTATGCTCTCATGGCAAACTCTGATTCTCCCATCTTAAACTCTGACAAGGTACCAAACTCTGTTTTCAATTTTGATACTGAAGATATTCATGAATTAAAGTCTTTTCTTAGAAATTTGCATGTTAGCTTTAAGTCACAGTCTCTTGAGAATGAAAGATTAAAATCTGAAATACAAACTCTGAATGCTAGGAATGACTTTCTTGAAACTGAACTTGTACACATGCTTAGCTTTAAGAAAGACTATGAGAATGCTATACACATGCAAACTCAGTTGGAAATACAAGTCACATATTTGAAATCTGAGATAGCTAAGGAAAAAGAGACCTTCAGAGTTTGGACAAACTCTGGTAAGAAGGTCCAACAAATGCTTTCTGAAAAGAATTGGACATCTGCCCTAGGTTATGAATCTGATAAAGAAATTCACACTAATTCACACACAAAAGGAACATTGAGTGAACCTGTGAAGTTTGTTAGAGCTAGTGATAATAAGAAAACTCTCCCTGAATGCTCTAAAAACAATAGTGTGCTAGACTCTAAAAAGGTGAATGTAGGGTTACTTTCTCAGAAGCAACTTAAAGAAAAGTTGAAGGTAATCACTAAGAAATCTAAAAAGGTGAAAAGAAATAGGAATGGTAAAGTAGGAATTACTAAGGAGAATAATTACATGAATATCCCTGATGCTCCTAGGAAAACCTGTTTTACTTGTGGTAATTCTAATCACCTTGCTATTGATTGCAAACACAAGAAAAAGAAAGAACCTGAAAGACCTAGGTTTGAGGCTAGAAAACAAACAAGAAACAATCCCTGTTTTCATTGTGGTAGTTTATGGCATACCCTTTATACATGCAAAGATTATCATAATTTGTATTACAATTCTTACAAACCACAGCCTCGAATAAGTAATTCTCCAAAACATACTGTCAAGCAAATATATGTGATAAAGTCTGATAAAAGGAGTGTAAACTCTGACAGTACAAAATCTGTGAATGCAAACTCTGATCATGTAAACTCTGTTAACACAAACTCTGACAAAAGAACTTCTGCTGTAAAAGTTAACAAGTTTTCAAAGAAAGGACCCAAACTAGTTTGGGTCCCCATAACTACTAATTAAATTGCATTTACTGATTGCAGGGAAATAGAAAGAACATTCTAGTGATTGATAGTGGATGTTCTGCACATATGACTGGAAATAAATCCCTGCTTTCAGAGTTTGAGGAGAAGGCTGGCCCAGCAGTATCTTATGGAGATGGCAACATAGGACGAACACTGGGATATGGCAACATTGTGATTGGAAATGTCATCATTGAAAAAGTAGCTCTGGTTGAAGGACTCAAACATAATCTGCTCAGTGTGAGTCAAATGACAGACAGAGGTTTCTCTGTGGAATTTCATGGAACTCATTGTGAAGTGAAAAGCAAGAAGAATGGAAAAGTAGTTCTTATTGGCCACAGACATAATAACCTATTTGAAGCTAGCTTGGATGTTAATTCTAATGGTCCCTTAACCTGTCTACTTGGAAAGGCATCACCAATGGAAAGTTGGAATTGGCAAAAAAAAGTTGTCA
This sequence comes from Oenanthe sinensis, assembly GCA_028671895.1. Taxonomy (NCBI): domain Eukaryota; kingdom Viridiplantae; phylum Streptophyta; class Magnoliopsida; order Apiales; family Apiaceae; genus Oenanthe; species Oenanthe sinensis. Next base: position 21,945,759 of record CM053801.1, read on the forward strand.
CTTGAACTTTGGAAACATTAATGAGTTAGTGAAGAAGGACCTAGTTAGAGGTCTTCCAAAAGTTCAATTTCATCCTGATGGACTCTGTGATTCATGTCAAAAGGCCAAACAAAGGAAGACATCTTTCAAGAGCAAAACTGAAAACTCTATTGATCAACCTTTTCATCTATTGCATCTTGACTTATTTGGTCCAGTTAACATCATGTCCATTGGAAAGAAGAAATACACTCTGGTAATAGTTGATGATTTCACTAGATTTACTTAGGTGTACTTTTTGCACAAGAAGGATGAAACTGCAGAAACAATCATTGATCATATTGCAATGATTGAAAATGGATCAACTCACAAAGTAAAGAATTTAAGGAGTGACAATGGAACAGAGTTTAAAAACTCAATAATGGAGGAATTCTGCTCAACAAAAGGTATTACTCAACAATTCTCAGCACCTGGCACACCTCAACAAAATGGTGTAGTTGAAAGAAAGAACAGAACTTTAATAGAAGCTGCCAGAACAATGCTAGAAGGAGCAAAACTACCTACTTATTTTTGGGCAGAAGCTGTGAACACTGCATGCATCACTCAGAATTGTTCTTTAATAAACAAACATGGAATGACTCCATATGAATCTTTGAAAGGAAGAAAGCCAAATGTCAAGTACTTTCACATCTTTGGATGCAAGTGTTTTATTCTCAAAACACATCCTGAACAATTGAAGAAGTTTGAACTTAAAGCAGATGAAGGAATTTTTATTGGATATGCAACAACTTCTAAAACCTCTTCAAGGGCATTCAAAGTATTCAACTTAAGGACAAGGACAGTCATGGAATCAATTAATGTCTCCTTTGATGAAGGGAAGATAGATGGGTTACATGATAAAGATGCACAAGAAACTCTGAGATTTGAGAATGAACTGCAGAAAATAAACTCTAACGAGATAAACACTGATCAACCAAATCCTGGAGAAGCAAACTCTGATTCTTTAAACTCTGATTCAGAAATGATTGAAATAGAAATTGAAGAAACTGCACATGTTGAGGGGGAGCAACATCAATCAAATACTGACATTGGAGATTCAACTATTGAAATATCAGAGTCTGACCAAACTCTGAACAACACAAACTCTGAAACCCTAAACTCTGATCATTCAAACTCTGAGACCACAAACACTGATACCTCAATCTCTAATAATTCAAACTCTGAGTACATAAACTCTGAGACATCAAATACAGATGGAAACACATCTTCAGGGGGAGGATCATCATTTACAGAAGGATCATTCTATGAAGGCACAGATCATGGGGGTGCATCTAGTTCAAGGAACTTTCCACATCCAAGGAAATGGACCAAAGATCACACACCTGATTTAATTATAGGTGATCTGGAAAGTGGAATAAAAACAAGAAAAGCTACTCAAAATGAATGGCTATTTCATAGTTTTCTTTCACAAACAGAACCAAAGAAGGTTGAAGATGCTTTGAAAGATGCAGATTGGATTACTGCAATGCAGGAAGAATTGAATGAGTTTGAAAGGAATGAAGTTTGGACCCTAGTCCCAAGGCCAAAGAACAGATCTATTGTTGGCACAAAATGGGTATTCAGGAACAAGACAGACTTTGATGGAATAATTACAAGAAACAAGGTAAGACTGGTAGCCAAAGGTTATTCTCAACAGGAGGGGATTGATTTTGATGAAACCTATGCACCTGTAGCTAGACTTGAGGCAATCAGAATTTTTCTTACTTATGCTGCTCATAAGAAATTCAAGGTCTACCAGATGGATGTTAAAAGTGCATTTTTAAATGGTGAACTTGAAGAAGAAGTCTATGTTGAACAACCACCTGGCTTTGTCAATACAAAATATCCAAGTCATGTCTACAGACTGGATAAAGCTCTATATGGACTAAAGCAAGCACCAAGGGCCTGGTATGAAACTCTGGCTCTATTCTTACTTGAAAATGGTTTCACTAGAGGAACAATTGATAAAACCTTATTTTACAGAACTCAAGGTAAGGATTTATTATTGGTTCAAATATATGTTGATGATATTATATTTGGTTCCACTAATGAGAAACTCTGTGAAAGATTTTCAAAGTTAATGCAGTCCAGGTATCAAATGAGCATGATGGGAGAATTGAGTTATTTTCTAGATTTACAAGTGAAACAGACTGAGGAAGGCATTTTCATTAATCAGTCCAAATATACAAAGAATCTACTCACTAAATTTCAAATGCAAGATTCTGCATCTGCTACAACTCCCATGGCTACTGCAACAAAACTTGATCAAGACACTGGAGAACCTGTTAATATTACTGCATACAGAGGAATGATTGGTTCTCTACTTTATTTGACTGCAAGTAGACCAGACATCATGTTTGCCACATGTCTATGTGCTAGATTTCAAGCAAATCCAAGAGCACCTCATTTGATTGCTGTGAAAAGGATTTTCAGATATCTCAAGAGCACTGCTAATCTTGGCTTATGGTATCCTAGAGAATCTGATTTCAAATTAATAGGCTATTCAGATGCTGACTTTGCAGGATGCAAGATTGACAGGAAAAGCACAAGTGGCAGTTGTCAATTGGAAGACTTGTGTCATGGCAAAGCAAGAAACAGAAATCGATTTCAACATCAACAGTAGAGGCTGAATATATTGCTGCTGGAAGCTGCTGTGCACAGATCTTATGGATGAGAAATCAATTGCTAGACTATGGTTTGAAATTTTCAAATATTCCTATTTATTGTGATAACCAAAGTGTTATTGTAATGACAGGAAATCCAGTTCAACATTCTCTAACAAAGCACATCAGTATCAGATATCACTTCATAAGGGAACATGTGGAGGAAGGCACAATTGAATTACATTTTGTTCCTACAGATCAACAATTAACAGATATATTCACCAAGCCTTTGCCTGAAGCAACATTTAACAGACTGGTTTATGAATTAGGGATGGTGACAAGTGGCTGAACTTAGCAAGTTTCAGACACTCAGAGTATATGTCAGAGTATGGGGAATACAAACAGCAAAGAAGGATATTCTCTGACATTAAGAGAATTGATGACAAGAAGAAGAGTCTACCTGCCATGACATATCAACAGGTAATTCAGGTAAAACTCTCCACCTACAAACCTTCTATCTACAATGCTTCATTTTTTTTGGTGAAATGGTGCAGGAACAAGTTTTGGAGAATCCCCCTGCACCTACCCAAGTAGCCAAATCACCTTCCACTAAACAATCTAAGAAATCACTATCTAGAAAACCAACCTCTAGTGTCTCTCAAAAGGCACCAGTTGCAAAAAGAAGGAGATTGGTACAAACTAGGCTTATAGATGAGCAAAGTGATGAGAAGCTCAACCCTCTAGAGAGACAGGTTATTGAAGGACTTTCTTTGTTAAAGGAAAGTAATGATGCACCTGAATCTAACTTTCAAGCCAAGTCTGTAGACTCTCAAAAGGCTACAGACTCTGAAAAACCTAGGAATGCACCTCAGGATTCTCTAATTGAGTCTCCTGACAAATCCTTTGATCAGAAGTACAGAAGATTGAGGAAGGCTTATTCTGCACACACACACAAGCCTCTTATTATTACTAACCCTGTTTTGCAGGAAACAGATGCTCCCAAGGCTCCTGTAGAGCCAGACTCTGAAAGCAAGAAAACTCCTGAACCAGAGTCTAATGTTGAGTCAGAGTCTAGACTGCCTTTAAACTCTGATCATGACACATTTCGGGAAGGAATGCCATTGGATGCAGCCTCAAGTCTAATTGATGAGATCATTATTCCAAGTGATGAGGTACTGCTATTCCTATATCCTTTGGTGGAATCAGTTGAAGATCCAGGGCAATATCAGACTAAATCTCAAGTCTTGGATTTTCTTACAACCTATGAAGCCCTAAGGAAGAGAATGGAACAGGAGCTACAAATGTCTGCACAGGATGTGGTCAAAAATCTATACAGCTACCTATTCAACTCTTCATTACAAGTACAAGCAGCTGGGCTCATAGAAGGCAAGACAAATGAAGTTCTCAAAGCACTAGGTGTGCCAGACTCTGAACATCAAATTTCAAAGAAGCCTAAAAGGCTTAAGGTCCACATAAGGAGGGAATCAGAGTATGTTGCCGAGTTGGAAACTGAGATTGAGCAACCAGTTTTTGACTATGAAGCAATTTGGGATAATGAAATTACCTACAGGACAGCCATTTAATGGATTTCTCATGTTCAACCTCTGTCAAGACAGGTGGTTGACTTTCTAGTCCACATTGTAGGAAAGGTGGCCAACGAATACATCTATACAACCTATGAAGGTAGATTGGATCAACTCAAGGGCTCATATTATTAGAAGATTGCAAGGGAACTGCAGGACTCCTTTAACATGACTCTTTCCCAGGCCATTAATGTCATCCATGCAAGGACTTTTCTAAATAAACACTTGGATGCATTGACTATGGAAGAACCACAGGAGGTAGCAAGTAGTGCAAGGTAGTTGGAGGATGGGACTAGTGCACCAGTGGTGACTAGTGATAAAGATGCTCAGTCTGCCTCACCCACACAAGAACCACCTAGTTAGAGGTTGGGTGATAGTGGGGCAGGGGAGTATGTTGTTAGGCCCTCCTTGACAACTCACCAAAAAGCTGATGAGAACCCCAATGATATGGGAGGACAAACTCTGATTGATGCTCATGAAGAAATTTCCAAATCTATTCTATCAGAGTCTATCCACCTTGAGGGGGAGTCTCATGCACCAACAGTCAAAGATGGTGACACTCAGACTCTGGTTTCTAATGAAGTCATACTGAAGCAGTCAAAGTCTAGAGTAGACCCTGAGACTGGAATACTGGAGCCAACAGACTCTGAAAAGAAAGAAGATGATTGTAAGGGTTCAGACTCTGTTGCTGCTCACCCCTTGGTGGAAACCCCTAGCCTTCAGACATTTGAAGGGTTTCCCCTCTATCAAGGAGGTTCAGGTATTGTAGCACATAATTCTTCTCTCAACCCCTCTTCTGTAGGATTTTTGAGTGCACCTTCCAAATTGAGTGAAAAAAAAAATAATAATAATAATTGAGAGGCTGGCACTGGTCCAGGCAAAAGGAGAGGTAGATACGGCTGTAGAGAAGCCTGAGTGAGAATGAGAGAGTGGGTGTCCAACCCCACTGTGAGGATGAGAGATTAGGGTATCCTGAACCTAGCTTTACTTATTGGGATCAAGATTTTCCACAGAGTTGGTCCAATGAGTTGAAGCAGGGGATGGATGAAAATTCATTTTTGTTGTTTGACAGAATTCACTCCCTTCCCTTATTCACAGAAGTAGCTTTCAAGGATGCTATTGCTGATATTACTACCACTCAAGCTTCTCTCCAAACAACAGTCTCTGACTTAACCACAAAGGTTGATTCAGTAGTTGCAGCACAGTTCACTTTCTCCACAGTCTTAGCACAGATTCTTTTGGTTGTCACAGGTGGTGATGATGTCAAAAAGGGGGAGAAGAAAAGTGATTCAAGAAAGATGATTCCTCCAGGAGAAACAAATAAGAAATGATTATTTTATACTGTTCTAGATTAATTATTTCATTTTTTAGTTTTGACATCATCAAATCTTGATTTATGCTTCATTGTTTATAAAGCATAAATAGGGGGAGATTGTTAGGAATATAATAATTTGATGATGTACAAAATACTAGAACAGGATTTAGCACAGTCTATCTGCAAGAATCAATCAACGGATATCTATCTGCAAGAAGCAATCGACTGATAAATATCGATCGATAAGTCATCAACTGATAATAAACCATCGACTGATAAAGCCAATCGAGAAGTCATCGATCGAGAACTCAAGTCATCAACTGATATTTATCAATCGAGAACTCGACAACATATATTTCCTGATCGAGAACTCATCAACGGATATATAGTCATCAACGAATATTTATTGATCGAGAAGTCATCAACGGATATTTACCAATCGAGAAGTCTCACAAGTACTCGATTGATTAGCTCACAGCCTGACTTCTCGAAGCTTAAAGGAGATGAGTATTCGGTTGATTCAAACAGCTAGTTTAAAGGAAAGTCTTCGAAGATCAAAACAAATTTATTGCAGATATGCTATGGGAAGGAAAGGGAAAATTAAGGAAGCTGTCGGTCAGAGTTTACTCTATCAGAGAATACTCGATCAGAGTTTACTCTAACAGAGAATGCTCTATCAGAGATTATCAACCGACAGAGTTTATCAGAAAAGGAAACAGACAAATCAGAGTCTGATTTGGATAGTAAGAAGGAATTCAAGTGCAAGTCTAATTACCTTATTAAATCTATTCTTATCATAATCTGTTTTGTAATTGTATTTGTAGCTGTGTCTATATAAACACAGAGATAGGTTATAATTCAATGTCGAATTATATCGAATTATGTCGAATTCATAAAAGTAATATCTTGTAACCTAGCAGCTCTTAAGAACTTTATATCTTGAGAGAGTTTTGTATTCAAGTTCATTATTAATACAAAACAGTATTCCATTCAACATACTTGTGTTCATAATCGATTTACATGCACTATTACATTCAACCCCCCTTCTGTAATAGATTGATTATTTTGGGAAACATCTCTCCCCACCCTAACTAGCCCGAGTAAATTTTAGTATTGATTTTCAATCTTTTGTTGTTGTTTGATCTGTGTTATGAACATGAATATGTTTGTGTATACGTGTGTTTCTAACACATTTTTTGTTTTACAAAGCTTACTCCATCGAAAAAACCAAGTAGTTATGGTTATCTAGCTATCTCTCCCCCTCTTTATCTCTCTTTAATTTGATGATATATATATATATATATATATATATATATATATATATATATATGGGAAGGCTCAAAAGAAAACCATATTTTGGAGAAAACTTAAGGTACTTTTGTCAGCCATTGATTTGTAAATAATCTAACGATTGATATTGACTGAATCAATTATTTATATACGATAATAAATGCAGATCATCTTTTAATACACTTAACATATATAATTTTTTTAAATCAGACATGTACACATCTCATATCATCTCTCTCCTATCTTTATTAAGACTCCATTAATTATTTTCATTTTCATTTTATAAATTATTCAATCATATTCAATTTTATAATAATTATTTTAATAATTATAAAAAGTAAAATTCTATTACAATATATTAAAAATATTGAGATTCCACTGACTCTCGCGCTAAATATACTTTATATATAATTTTATTATTAATATAAGAATTCTATTATTTAGTATAATACTTAGAGAAATACTTAGTAGAATATTTGATGGAATTTTAATATTTTAATAGAAAACGTAGTAGAATCTTAATATTTTAGTAGAAAATATCGTAGAATCTAAATATTATTATAATAATATTTTAGTATAATTAGAGAACGTAGAATTTTAATATTTTAGTAGAAAATATAGTATAATATTATTGTAAGTAGAGTTGAATATTTAGTGGAAACTTAATATCTTAGTAGAAATCGTAGTAGAATCTTAATAATATTACAATAATATTTTAGTATAGTTAGAGAACATAGAGTCATAATATTTAGTAAAAAATGTAGTAGAATCTTAATATAACTAGAGTTGAATACTTAGTAGAATATTAATATTTTATTAAAAAACATAGTATAATCTAAATATTATTAGAATAATAAATATATCATTTAGTAGAATCTTAAAATTATTATTAAATAAAATAAACTATATTACATAGAAATTTAAAAATATTTGGCGAGGTGAAATTTAGTAGAAATACTTAGTAAAATACTTAGTACAATATTTAATGAAATCTTAATTTAAGATTATATTATGTAATTTTAAAAAAAAGATTATATATATTGTGTGTTCTAGTAAGTATTTATCATATATTTTAATATGATAAAAATATATTATTTTTTTAATATATGAATATTCTACAAAATTTTAAATATATTAATATTTAAGATTATATGAGTTTCACAAAATCTCATTTTTTTAATTATTTCTATAATTAGATAACGTAGAATCTTAATATTTTAGTAGAAAATATAGTAGGATCTTATTATAAATAGAGTTGAATATTTAGTGGAAACTTATTATTTTAGTAGAAAATGTCGTAGAATTTTAATAATATTATAATAATATTTTAGTATAATTAGAGAACATAGAATCTTAATATTTAGTAGAAAACGTAGTAGAATCTTAATATGAGTAGAGTTGAATAGTTAGTGGAATATTAATATTTTAGTAGAAAATATAGTAGAATCTAAATATTATTAGAATAATAAATATATCCTTTAGTAGAATCTTAAAATTATTATTAAATAAAATAAACTATATTACATCGAAATTTAAAAATATTTGGTGAGGTGAATTTAGTAGAAATACTTAGTATAATATTTAATGGAATCTTAATTTAAGATTATATTATGTAGTTTAAAAAAAAGATTATATTATGTGTTCTACTAAGTATTTATCATATATCTTAATTTGATAAAAATATATTATTTTAATTTGATAAAAAAATATTATTTTATTTAATATATGAATATTCTACAAAATTTTAAATATATTAATATTTAAGATTATATGAGTTTCACAAAATCTCAATTTTTTAATTATTTCCATAATGGTCTGATGAATTAAGTTTTAGTATATTTCTAATTTTGGTATGCTATCTACACATAATATACTTTCCAATTTGTAATATAATTAATAACAATATTAATTACATGAATTAATGGCTGAGATGATTACTCTAAGTTTTCTATCAAAAAAGTTTTTCCTAGATCATTACTCTCTCTCTCTCTCTCTATATATATATATATATAAATATGTGTCTACTCACATTTATGTACATATATGCATGTTAGGTATGAGTGTTTAGATCCCAACAATGCATGTGTCTTAGTGTCTATATGTTTATATACATGTCTTAAATTTGTGTTTATTTTTTCATGGATTCTTTTTTCAAGATTTTGTACCAAGATGAAGATGAGAATGAACAACGTCTAAATGAACGCTCTTCATGTCTCTCTAGACGTGTATCTCACTCTCTCTGGATTTTGTACCATGTTAACTAGTTTAGTGACTGTTTTTTGGTAATGACCAGTGTTAAATCTCAATTTCACTTTCTTTCTCCGATGGACAGAAAACATGAAATTCATACTTTTCTTTTTTACGTAAGTTTTATATATCCTAGCTAACTTTCATCTTGAAAAGTTTAATTATTTTCAATTTAAATATATTCCTTAAAATTAAAATTATAAGTCTAAAAAAATAGCTATAAGTTATATTTAAGATAATAATTTTATTATATTAATAAATCAAAGTATATTATAATTACCTTTTGTTTCGACAAATGCCTGTAACTATATTTTCAATTTGAGATTAGAGGCATGTTTTATCTTTTCTTTAAGTATTATATATTTTACTAGCATTTTACTCTTATTTCGCACCGAGTCCATTTTTTATATAATATTTTCGTATTCTTTAATTTTTATAATTTTTTTGTTTCAAAATTACAATGTGTAAATACAAGTATAATACCAAATATAGGAAACAAAATAATTATAATATTATTTTTCTATCCACAAACTATCATACATTATTACAAATAGTTCGAAGTATAATATAGTCTTTAATAATTAAATATTAAAATAGGTAAGACTTATTGGTTATATTGTAAATTTTCAAGTAGGAAGAGTAATATGAGAAAAAATAATTGCATCATTTTATAATAAATTTAGACATAGAATATTTTAATTTATACTGTGTAGAAAATATTGTACACATATATAACGATATTATGAATATGTATGCATTATATAGTGTTATACAAGTTGAAAAAATGTTGAAATTTTGTAAAATGTTTAAATTTTGACAATGATCGATACCAAATTAAAAACAAAGATCAATTAAATCTCATAATTAAAGATATTTGAGTATAGTAGACATTAAAATTTTAAATGATACTATGTATATTAATATTAATCGAAATTACAATATTTAATCTATCTGCGTAACTTATTTGCATATTCAAAATCTTAATTTATTTTTATGAATAATATATTGTATTCAAAATTTGTGTCGTTTATGGTTATATATGTTTTGTTTGAGTAAAAAATAAATCATATATTTTAAACTACTATATAAATTATATTTAAATCTCATAACAAATTTATAATTAATTTTAATTAATATTATGCATAAACTTATCATACTAAAGTTTAAGTAACGTAAATACTATATGTGAAAAAAAAATTGATTAATTTAATAAAAATCGACGTAATATTTTAGAATATTTTATAATTTCAACAATAATAACAATGAAGAATTATGTTAACAATCCAAAGTATAAAATCAGGATGATAAAATTAAACAATTTAAAAGTTTTCTTACTCAAAAAGTTATAAAATTGTGATATTTTGTAAAAGGAAACAAATATTAGAATTTAAATAACATTAAAAAATTAATATCCTTGTAAATTGATGGTTAATGAAATTTACTCAATTAACTATCTTAGTTAAAAGATTTAAAAAAGAAAATGTTACAAACCTATATCTGATTATGGAGAGTATAAATGAAAATATTATCATATATAAGATTATGCATGCTATAATTTATAATTAGTTATATTTAATTACTTTGATGTGATTATGAAGAGTATAAATTAAAATAAAATCATATATATGATTATGCATGATATCATTTATAATTAGTTATACTTATTCACCTGTATGTGATTATGAAGAGTATAAATCACAATCAAATCATATCTATAATCATGATTGATATTATTTATATTTTTTTGTCAAAGATATCATTTATAATTAGTTATACTTATTCACTTAACTTGTATCAATGAATTGAAAGAATGTAAAATTTGAATATACATGAATTTTAAAATAAAAAAGTCAATTTGTATCTCACGAAAGAAAAATGCTACAGACACCAAAAATTATCCCAAAATTTATCTTAAATGATGAATTGTCATCTGTGTAATTGGTAACTTTGCTAAGACCCCGCATGCATACATATGCGTCCAAGAATTTAAATAAATCATATATCATATCACGTCATTTGGAAAAAAAATTGAGATAATTTTTGTGGTACGTATCATTTCTCCTCTCGAAAATCCAACTAATCTTACTAGAGAATACATATGTTAATGATTATTCATGACAACAATCAAAATCAAATATGTTTATTCAAAAACTTGTGAATTACGAATAAATATCAATTAAATTTGTCAACACACCTTGCCCCAACTGTTCAAAAATTATAAAACTAGTTCTTTTAAAAAAATTCAACTTAGAAAGCATTAAAACTGTGATATATTTTAAAAAGAAACAAATATTATAATTTAAAATTCATTAAATATATTTAATTATTGTAAACTGAATTTTCTGTTCATCTTAATTTAAATATTTTTGCATATAAGATTTTGATTATTATAATAATAATACATATGTGTTAACTTAAGACATATTAAAAGTTAATAAGGTAATTCCTATAATAATTAAACAATATATAATTTTGGATTTAAGACAAAAGAAAAAAAATTGGAAGAAAAGAATGTGGTATGTCATCAAAGACAGTATGAGAGTGTTCAAAGGTATGAAATATGTTATTATACTTCTATTGTTTTTTTATAATTTTATTCTAAAAAATATACATATGTGTAAAAATATTATCATTAAATATATTTTTAATAATTTTTTTTATTTGTTAGGAATTATTAGATTTGATGATAACAAATTACTTAGAATTACAATAGGGATTTAAAATTCATTGTAACTAGTCGATGAATATGTGACTTATAAATATCCATTGACTAAGAAACCAGTTATCAGTTGAAGCTTGTTTATCAACTCATAAATTGGATTGTAACATTTGATTCATGTTTCATTATCAATTGATTGTATTGCCTCGATGGATGTTGTGAAGTAGTCGACTGATGTTATTGACTTCAATTTATAGCTTCTCAACGGATGTGAAGAATGGTTGATTAATTGTAAATATTCTAAGTCAGAATTCTCACAAGTGAAGTGATCAACAGATATTGGAGTCGATGGATGAAGACACTACTCAACGGATAAAAGCTATCAACGGATAAAAACCATCAATGGATAAAGGTAATTAACGGATAAAGGACCATCATTGGATAGGGAGTCGATGGATAACTCAATTAGCCAACGATACATCAATTGATCAATGGATATCCTATCCATCGATGGATGAGCAAAGGAGACTCAACTGATAAGCTTAACAGCATTTATCAGTTGATTAAGGTTTCACAATTTAGTTAAAGACAAAAAGAATGGGAACCTTGCAGAGACTGAATCAATGGAAGACAGTCCTGTCAGGATTGTGAAGACTTTCAAGGCGACACAGTCTTCAAGGAATGGAACAAGACAAAGATATTTCCAAGACTAGACAAAGTCTAATGAAGACTGTGAAAGTAACTAATTTCTATTACAATAATTAACATTGTAAAGTGCATTTTATAATGTTATCTGTCAATAGGAAATAGAAGTAGAAGAAAACTACTATAAAGTAGTTAGTAGTCTATTGTAACAAAGTGTAGAGTAGAAGCAGTGTGAGAAAAATTATAAGCACTGTATTACAAGAACAACACTTTGTAAGCAGCTTAGTAATTTTACCAAGAGTAATTGAAAGCAAAAATACACTAGTGGAAAAACCAATCCACTACTAATTTTTATATTGCTTGTCTTGTTTTAAATTCATAAGTATTACATTCTTAGTTCAATTAGGTATCTTTTCCATATACTTAAACTCTTCTGTTGAACAAACTCAAATCCGCAAGAATTTTAATTAATTCTTAAGTTTGTATTTAACCCCCCCTTCTCCAAACTTATTGTACTCAATGGTAAATAACAATCGGTATCAGAGCATAACTTTCAACATACAGAAAGTTAAGATCTAAAGTACATCAAGTATGGGTCAAAAAGACACAAGAGTGAAGATTCCGGTTCTAGAGAAAAATGAGTACTTTCCCTGGAAAGTGAAAATGCACTTGCATCTGCTATCTATTGATCCTTCATATGTTCATTGCATAGAGAAAGGTTCACATGTGCCTATGAAGATAGTTACAAGTGTGAATGCAGATGGTACTCAGGCACCAGACAAACTCATTCCAAAACTTGTGAGTGAATACATAGATGAAGATGAGAAGGAAGTACATAAGGATAAAAAGGCTATGAACATTTTGTTTAATGGTCTTGACAAGGATATGTTTGACAATGTTATCAATTGTATAACCTCCAAAGAAGTCTGCGATACTCTTCAAACTTTATGTGAAGGCACTGAACAAGTAAGAAAGAACAAGATGCAACTCTTGATTAAAAAATATGAGGCATTTCACTTCAAGAGTGGTGAAACAATCAATGACACATATAGTAGGTTTTAAAAACTGTTGAATGAGCTAAAACTATATGGAAGAGTATATGCTATTGAAGATATCGACCTCAAATTCTTGAGGTCCTTACCCAAGGAATGGAAACCAATGACTGTTTCTATAAGACAATCTCCTGACTTTAAAGAATATACTCTTGACAAGCTGTATGACATCTTGAAAACCTATGAGTTGGAACTACAACAAGATGAAGAAATTGAGAAAAGTCAGAAGAGAGAAAAGTCCAGTGCTTTGGTAGTCAAGGATAAGCAAGTTGCAGAATCTGATGAAGATGTTGTTGTCAAAGAAGGGAAGAAAGAAAGTCATGGCAATCGTGCAAGTGGTGTTATATATGATGAATCTTCAACTGGGAAAGGAAAAGAAACAGTTGAGGATGATGAGTCATACACCAATGATGAAATAAATGAAATAGATGAGCATTTGGCTTTTCTATCAAGAAAATTTTCAAAACTTAAATTCAAGAGAAATCTCATGCAAAGGTCTGGATCTCAGTTCAAGAGAGACAATCAACAAAGTAAAAATCTTGTTGACATGACTCAATTCAAATGTTTTAACTGTGGATTGACTGGTCATTTTTCTAATGAATGTAGAAAGCCAAAAATGGAAAAAAAGTCAAAGTTTAGTGATGGTATTGACTATAAGAAGAAGTACTTTGACTTGCTCAAACAAAGAGAGAAGGCTTTTGTAATAGAAGAAAAGGACTGGGCTGCTGAGGATTATTCTGAAGAAGAAGAATACATCAACCTTACACTAATGGCCAATCATGATGACCAGGAAGTTAGTTCTTCTAGCAATCAAGTAATTTCTACAAATCTATCTGAGTTATCCAAAGATGAATGTAAGATTACAATTACTGAAATGTCAAATGAATTATATAATTTGCATGTCACTCTTAAGTCCTTAAACAAAGAGAATATTAGGTTCAAAATCACCTTAGAAACTCTCACTGAAAGAAACAATTATCTAGAGGGTGACTAGTGTAAATGGACAGACTCAAGGTAGAAAACAAAGATGCTAGAAAAGAACTAGTTGAGTGTAAAAAGGAAATGGAAAAATTGAAAGAAAAATTGGAAAAAGAACTAAGAACCATTGATAAATGGAACAAACTTTATAATACTAATGCATACTCTGAATTCGCTTTAAAATATGCAGCTCTTTTGCTTATGGCTTCTTTAACTCTAATCTCACTTGGAGATTCATTCTTCGGTGTATCTTCAATTTCCACCACTTTAGTGTTTGGTGATTTGCTTTCTGTTAAAAGGCCCATTACTGGAGATTCTTCCATTTTCCCCTCATCTTTTGTGTCAAATTTCTTCACATCTTTATCTGCTAGATTATTTTCAGATGAAGCTGCCACATCTCCAGCTGAAGAGACATTTTTGTCCACTGTATTCTCTGGATCCTTGGTGATATCCTCAATTCCTCATCATCTCCTAACAAAAGCTAGCATTTAGGACGGAAAAAAAAAATAGATCAACTATGCTATACGAAATAACAACATATATATATATATATATATATACACACACACACACTAGCTTATAACCCACGGGCGAAATTAATAAATTATATATTAATTATTTTATATGATTTAAATATGTAATTTAAAATTTTTTATTATATCGGCTATAATAATTTAATATATAATAAAAATTATTTATAGATAAAATAATAATATTATTTTAATATTCATGAGATTTAATTAATAAATTTTAATATTTATGAGATTTAATTAATAAGTTATAATTTCAAGTAGAAGTGAAGTGATATATGTTATTAGATTGTTTTACAAAAAATGATTTACCGATGATAGAGTTATATGTCAAATATATATGTTTTAAAATTAAATTATAATTATATCATAATTGCATAAAAAAAGTCGTATAAAAAAGAAAACTCACGTATGATAAAAAGAGTTATATAAAAAGAGGATTTACTGGACGGACGACTAACTAACCAAATTTTTTATTTTTCTTTAAATTTAATTAGGAAAATTTTATTAATAAAAAGAGTTACAAATATATTAGAAATATTTTAATTAAAATTTAAATAAATAAAAATATTTTAATTTGAGTAGAGCTTTTGTTTTGATAAATAATTTGTGTTATGCGATTAAAATAGAGAAATAGATGGAAACTAAAAAAATGCATATTGTTTATCATAAACTTTAATAATATATTAAATAAAAATTATATGATAACTTTAATGATATATTAAATAAAAATTATAGGATAAGTAAGATTCATAAAAAAGGAGGACTACTAAGTTGTATGTATGATTATATTATTTTAAAATTATATTTTAATAAAATTCAATGGTTAAGATCTTTTTTATGTTCACATAAAATTGGACGGTCAAGATTTTTTCTATGGTTCACCCAGTACCATACCGACGACCAAAACTTTTAATCTTTTGGCTTTAATAATATACTAGCTTATATCCCGTGCGATGCACGGATGAATTTTTTTGATTTTTTAATATTTTTATTTTAATATTTTTTAATGATTTGAATTTATTTATATTTGTATAATAATAATTTAAATTTTATTTAATATTATATGTATATGTTTTTATATAATTTATTTGTATTTATAAATTATATTTTATTAAAATTCAACGGTTAAGATTATTTCTATGGTTCACTTAAAATTGGACGGTCAAGATCTTTTCTGTGGTTCACCAAGTACCATACCGACCAAAACTTTTAATCTTTCGGTTTTAATAATATAATATAGATAGTATATATATATATATATATATATATATATATATATATATATACAAAAGTTTTCTATTAGTGTGTCATAAATCATGTATTTTATTCGTCTTTTTGATAATCCAACCGTACGAATAAAATATTTATACCAAAATAACAATATATACAAATTTTCATTAACTTTAAATTAGTGAAGTATCACTTTTATAATTGTATTATTTCTTTATATATATTCAATGACATAGATATATTATAATCTTATTGTTATAAATTTATAATTTCAAGTTAATATATTACATGAAAATTTGTAAATTGATTTATTTTGATATGAAATTAACATATGTACGGTTGGATCGTTTAAATAATAATTAATTTATTTAATTTTAAGTCGCGCTATTAGAAAACTTCTCAATTGTGTACTTTAGATACTCTTTTCCCATATATATGCATTTAACAATAAGAACGACAACTATGCATAAACGTGATGGCATTAAATAGCTTCAGAGATAATACGATTAAACAAGTTCTGGGATTAAATGTGTATCAAAATATTATAAATTTGCATTATAGACATTCAAATATCTTAGAACATAAAAGTCCTCTCTTGCAAGCTACAACTATACCATGTGTTGTAAGCTTAATATATGACTTTTTCTACTGGTTAAACACTAAAACTTGATTGCTAAATTATGATATTACTAATAATATTTTTTTTGAAGAAACTAATAATAATTTATGAATAAAAATGTCTTAAATATAAGAGTGTAAATGTTTTTTTTAATCTAGTCCAATTTTTAGCAAGTTTTGATATGGTCATACTTATATTTTTCATATGTACTTGAATAAAATATTATATTACAAATATATAATATCTACTCAAATAATTTTTATGATCCAAGTTTTGATATGGTCTTAAATACATATTCCTCTAACAAATGATCCAAGTGAATGATGCTACACTGTCTGTAGTTTGGAAAGGAAAACTGAAACCAGAAAATAACAAATAGAATTTATCATGGACTATGAAAGGTGCTATTGATGCCATAGCATACTAAAGACATGCAAATACACAAGGGGAACTTCTCAAAAATTTTATTTTAATATTGTAAACTCAAAAAAAAACACATTTTCTTTATTGTTCTGACAAGAAACTATCAATTCAGTTTAAATTCACACAGAAATCTTCTCTTGCTACTTGATCGTAGATTAACAGATTGATTCTTTAGTAACCCCAACGAATAAGGGGAATGACGGAGAATTTCATGAGGCCAACATTGCAATGGAAGCCATTGCGTTCACCACAGGACAGATAGTAAGGCCTCCGATTCTTCAACACCAGCTCGAATCCAGTCCCTGCACCTTGTGTCACTGAAGCCAATCTTTTTGCCCTTCGTAGATCGCAATTCATAAAACTACGATAATTTCGTAGTAGATACACACTATGAGGAAATGTAGTATTGCTTGGCGGATCATACTTGAAGACTGCAATAAAAAAATACACATACATAAGTAAATGCATGAATGAGTTACTCTGCTACAGAAATACCGATTTCTGCACTTCAATATTTTGTACTAGCCTTCCCTTACTGAACGCCACAAAATCAATTAGTACATTAACCTCATTTGTAAATCAGTATAAAAATGCTATTTTCGTAGTGATGATTTTAACAGTTGGATTGCTTGAATTTTAAGTTACTAGCATAATATTCCCCTAGGCTAACAACGTAAGGTAACCAAAAATTGACATCTGCCAAGAGATATTCTAACATGAACTCATTAAGGTGACACATACAACTAAAAATCTTAGCAGCATGCATTTTAGCAACAAATATATGTGTTTATAAATATACCTAGAGTGTCATTGAGATAAAAGGGGCCGTTCTTGATAGCCCAGGCTGTATAGTTAAAGCCAAACTGCCAGTTCTGGTCATCGCCAACAACAAGCCTTCTCGAACTCTGAGGAATATTTGGACCTTTCCATGGCCAACCGGCCTTGAAATTGAAACCGGGAGGACTGCTGTAATTTTGTGGAGCGTTTGGTGAATTCCATGGCCAGCCAGAAGTAAAGTTGAAGCCAGAATTCCAATTTTGAGGCCCCTTAGTGAAGTTTCTGTTAGCATCACTAACTACAAACAATGTAACTGCTACAAATAATAGCATAACTAGTTGTACATTCTTGGAAGCCATTATAGTTAAGACAATATAAGTGAAAACACTTGGTAAGAAATATAAAGATGGTTTGTGATGAAGAGAGTACTTGTTAATGCGCTTATATAGCAAATATTCCAACAAATCTAGAAGAGGAGAAGAGTGCAAATTGGCCTAATATTCAAGCACTTCCTGGTTCTTAGTAAATGGGTTGGTGTGAAACTTGAAATTATAATTGTAAAATTTCGAGTCCACATTCGAGTAATTTTAAAAAATAAATTAATTTTTTATAATCATATATCATAAATACTTAACCTTTTCTCTCGTCGATATCTCGAAATTTAGTTAACACATATTTGATTACTTGTGTGAATTTTCATAATTGATCATTACAGAAAAGAAAAAATAATTGTCTCCTAATTTAATTCCGGAAATACTATACTTTCTTTTTTAAATAGTTCAAAATTTATCAATCAAACGTTCATCGTTTTCGGGAAAAAAAGGTGTAATTTGACATCATTCAAGAACATGAAAATAGCAAAAAGGTCGATGTGTTTTTGCAACCTATAATGTAAGTGGACTAATCTTTCTTTAATTAGTCAGTAATTCTCCATGATTAGTGGGTTCGTAGACATTAGTAGTAGTGTAAATAGAAGTCTTTATCTTCCTCCTGCCTTTGACAAAACTTAAAAGAGATACAGAACAGGTCAACCAAGCTAGTCTTCTACAACATGAGTAGTTTCTTGTATTGCATTTGAACCTGAAAATAAAAAATGCATCTAAATTCAAATAGTTGGCTGCTATACACATTGTAAGTTCGTAACACCGATATGACATTGTGATGGCGATTAACATATATCATATTCGTCCAAATTTCCTATTATATATAATTCAAAATTAACAAGAAATTTAAAAATCAATAATATTTCAGTGCAATATATACATTGTCAGTGGGCTTTCAAAACTAAAAGTTATATTTCGAAGAAATAAAAAATTCAAAACACATGAAGATTTTTTTTTTAATTTTTTAGATCCTCTACTGCATATTTGACAAGATAAATTTATATTTAAAATATACAAGAAAAGAATATATGTAGTCATATGAATAAGTAAACTGGCTCACATAGCACTAATGAACAAGTAGAAGCTAATACGCTAAGAAAATTGTATTGTAAGTTTGTAATATTAGTTTTTTTACGAGGCTGGTGGAAGGTCTCAGGCTTGAAACAAAGAGACCATGTATTTCCCACATTCTCTTTTATAAATTATGCTTCCTGTACCTACCTTACCATCCAAAACTTGACAACTAACTAGATGCAACTTGGGCTCTAAGTCTCTAACTTCTCTTTTACAAGAGGGATAATCATGTCTGCTCGAGTTTGTGGAGACCGAGGAGTACGAGGACTTCCTGCTTGGGTGATCAACTGCCTCACATACCCGTAAAATGTACACCCTATAAGTGTTATCAAACACCCAACGGCATTCATAAGCGAAATCGGGTTACGAAATATCAGCCATGAGAATGTTACAGCAACTGCAACCTGGCAAACAGGGAACATTTGTGGAGTTATATATTTATTGACTAGTAAATAATTTACATTGCTATAAAATATTACAGTAATCTTTTTCAGAAATGGAGGCAATAACATATAAATTGATATAAGCGGGGATCATGAAATTAACATTGACTAACTCTACCTCACCTTAAGATTTCCGGCTACATTAAATGTCACTGCAGTTGTCGAATGAATAACATAAAAGATAGAGAAGTTAAGGCAGAAGGCCATTACACCAGAGCTTATAATAATCACAAGGGAAGGAAAAAGTGCTGGGCATGTGGTAAACCATTCCCAGACCCCGGCTCCTTCAAGTATTAATGCTGGTACTGCCAAGATCATTGTTGCAAAAGGTGCCATGTAGTATACTGTATTTATGCTGAAAATAAAGAGAAGGAAACATTGGAAATCAAACTATGTAAACAAGAAGTAATATTTGCTTCTTAACACACCTACAACAGAAAAGTCTTGACATATTTAAAGATGCATATATGTAGTGGCGGAGCGAGAAAATTTTAGGTGTGGGGCAATGAAAGAATTAATATTTATTAACTAATATATCACTATTATGATTTTGTTTTGGTGGGGGCTAAATTTTTTATTTTAAAGAACACATATAGAAAATTTTCTGTTGTAATGAGGGCTATAGATACCACTAACCCCTATGTAGCCCCGCCACTGCATATATGAAAGCACAACGCTAAAAGTTTGTCGCCGTAAGAAACATAGTATTACTATGCACCATTATCATATAACTCTACACTTAATCAACACACTAACTAAAGCAATTCACAGAGAGAGCTAGTATAGTACCTATCAAACTTGTAGCCATGCAGCAATGATTCAGCAAGGATAGTTTTGGTTGAAGTAGCAATACAGCCAAACAAAGCCGCACAAAATCCAAGTACATTGAAGCTAAGTTCCGTAAAGGAAGTGACAAGAATTCCTCCAACAATAGGAATAAGTGAGGCCCAGATTCTCCAGTCGAAGTACTTTCTCCAGACCAGCCACTGCAAAATAACTGTGCAAAATGGATAAGTTGTATATTAATTTACGGAACCTTTTACAAGGGAAAAAAGAAAAATACAATTTGATATTGCAAACTCAACCTGTAGTTGCAGGAGTAAATGACTTGATGGTTTGCATGAATGAAACAGGAATGTACCGCAAGCTTACATTCCCTAATACTATGTTAATACAGAAAATAAAGGACATTGGGAACACCCTTCTCCAAACATCTTCGGGGTCTACTATCACAAGTGGCTTCAGCCTTAATACTTTGATAACCAGATAGGCGCCAAAAGTAGAACATATGAAGTGTATACATGAAACTGACAAAGGGAACTTAAAGTCCAATTTCTGTAAATCAAGAAAGAATACAATCAGAAATCCATAAGATTTGGTCAAGTTATTCAATGGTATCAAGCAATATTACTAAATGTAATTGTAGTGTACAGTTTCAGAATTACTGGAGAAAAAAACAGGCTTCCAGACAAGAGCAATTCTCAGCTTCCATGTTGATACAGCATATAAAACAATATTATATAAATACAAAAAAAAAATGAAAATAAAGCAGTCAAACACTGTAGTACATTAAACAATAACTTTAATTCAACTGCACAGTGAGAACTTTAGATACCCATTTTCTTTTGCCTGATATCGACAAACAGAACCTACAACCAATGGTGAGAAGCGAAATGCTAATTATTTTGTATGTAATTGCATAAATACAAAAAGAAAGTGTACAAAATTAGGATACAAATATAAAACCAGAGGAGGAATGGGAATTTATCAATATAAAGAGGGAGGGGGTTTAAATCACATCAGCCACTGGAGGAAACAACTATCTGGCAACAGATATCACCCAATTAAAGCCGGGAGATGTGACGGTTGTCTGGAGAATGAAGGTGACAACATTGCGAGTTAAGGGAGGATGACCGGTGCGTGACCAGGGCCGAAAAATGATAATGATGCAAGATTCTAGAACTTAATAATCAATTTGGGGAAAATGCTCCTAAGTGCATATTCATGAAATTAAGGTAAGTACACTTAAAAAAAATGTAATTTTCATAAAAAATTTACAAATAAATAAATAAATCTGTAACAACCTATTATATATATAATATCATGAAGGGGGCATATTATGCTCAGCGGCCATTAGCTAAACTTTATAGATAAGAAAAAAAATTCTGAGTACAAATCAAATAATAGAGTATGTAAGATGTAAATTTCTCAATTGTAGTAGACTGCAATATCTGTTGTGAAACTCTAACCTTTGTTTAACTAAAAAGTTTCAAATAAAAATCAGCTTAGGATGTTGTATTGAGTTGCTAAGAAATCAGAACAAGCCATGTTGAGAGTTTTCAGACCATTCTAACACACATTAAACCACCAATTCAGTTCTTCAATATGAAGTTATGAACTGTAGTAATTACAGATGTACTATTCAACCATCAACGCTAAATTCAATTTTACAAATAGAGGATTAAGAATCTAAAAACTCAAAGATCAAATAGGTTGAGACCAAAGCTATCCCGATGATTCATGACACTGGAAGAAAAAGAAGAATTATTAGAAGTTAGACAACAAGTTTAATTACTGCTATAGAGATTTCATAAGTTTTTATTAGTTTTATTAATGTTTACTTGCCTAAGTTTCGCAGAACGATCCTTGATTTGATTAGTCTATTGTGATATAAGGATTATAATTAAGGGGATGGAGATCATTTGAGGTAATCTTAACTTATAAGCCTAACCACAGCCTAGGGATGAAACTTCAAAAATAGTTATAGTAACACCTGGGGCACCATGTCATTTCCTTTCTGCACGGTAAAAGCAGTTTAGCTTCCATCAGCTAAAAGCAACATTCGATACTACCAATATTGTTTTCCTTAGAAACTGTGGATGCTAATTTGATGCTTCGAGGAAACATTCAATTTGTAGTTTAGAGAAAAGCTTCATTCTTTTCCCAGCAAAAATCACCCTAACATTCACCATAATTTCAAAAATGATTAAAATTAACCTCTTTTCGACCCTGACCTAAATCTTCTTTTATTATTATTGATGATATAATATGATCCTGCCCATTTCCTAAGGTTTTTTAGGAAAACTGGTAACTTAACAATCATGTATATTTACCTAATTAGCTATATACCAAATATTTATTGGCCTTTGTGTACACCACTTTAGTCTCACCACACTTTCCCCTACCACAACAATGTCAAATGCAGAACCAAGTTTCAGGCTATGATTACATACAACAATTGCCATCATTGTACATGTAAAATAAAAAATGAAAAAGTAAATATAATGTATTTAAAGCAATAATAGTCACATTCAAGAAAACCCAATTATGAATAATGCCATAAAAATTACAAGAAACAAAAAATAATAATTGATATATAGACAAAGAAAATGAAATGGGAAGGTGATAATAAAGAGAGTATGATACATACAGACCTGAAAGATCCATTTGTTCATTATAATGACAGTGACATTGAAACCCCACCATTGTAAGATGGATAGAACTGATCGAATAGAGCTCCACTCCATTAATAATTGAGAAACATTTAGATTTCAATAATAATATTAATTACAAAATTCATTACTTAATTAATTACTAATCCATTTGTGCATGCAGACAGTTATATTTGCATACACTGTAGTATGTGAATTTTGATAGGGATTGTGGTGGATTATTACAAAGAGAAAAACAGGGCAGGGACATGCATGGTTGGAGAAGAGATTCAGATATAAATCATTCCGTTTTCTGAGGAGAGACTACAATTTGATGACCATCATCATATATAGCTACTACATCTGCTATTAACCACCAAATTTTATTAGGAAAAATATGCTCCAAATACCATTCGGGATAAGCTAAAATATAACAAGGCAAACTATTAATAAGTGAATAGTATAGTTAATTTACATAATTTCTAAATGTACTCGGATTTACTTTGTGCATTATGGATAATTACTTCTGTTCTTTCTTAATTTTGTGAGCTTTGTTCATTTTCCGTCTAATCTTATAAATATTGAATAATAGGATATATTTAACTTTTTTTTGAGAAGGATATACCTAACTTATTTAGATCAATCAACTAGCAATAAATATAAATTGAACAAAAATTAGCCCGTGAAATTTTATATAATTCTAATTATAAAATATTTATATAATGATATTAAATTTTATTTATTTATTATTTTTATTAATATCAATTAAATTATTGCATAATTTATTTATAAAAAAAACTAATATAATAAAATTAAATTTATGAAATTAATTATTAAATTTATTTTAAATATTTTTATAATCCATATAGAAAATAGAGTAAAAATATAAATTTATGAATATATAGATAAACTTTTTTTACTAATTAAATCATTTCGTATAAAATACGAAATTTATATAATAAAAATATTAAAATTATTTCAAAAATTCAGATTTCATTGAGGCTCGAAGAGGATATGACCCAAGCTATACATGAAGGAATACTTTAGTTTTGCCCTAAAAACAGTCTAACGAATTTATCCTCAAATGATTTATTCAACCGCTATTGATCTTTCCAAAACAAACATGGTTCCCACTTTGCACTTTTCCATACGAATTTTTTGTTCCAAATTTCATTCCAATTAAAATATAATATCTTCATGTTAGAATGAATAAAGATATAAAAAATAAAATAGAATTTAAAAGATTTTTCTTCATTCTTTTATACCATTACCAACAGCATGAACATAAATTAGAGTTTCAATCCACCAATTTAATCAATTTAAAAGATAACGTCCATCCTATTAAACCTATTTTTATCACAAATCTCATCGTAAAATTTTTATCATCTACTTATTTTTTTCAAATATTTTTCCAACCTTCCTTATTTTACTTAAAATTTTCATTTCATTATCCTCAATCAAAATTCATTTATCACATATATATTTTAAATACATAATTTTATTAAACAGTACTGGAGTATTTAAACCATTATTAATTAATTGATATTTATTTATATAAATATACAAAAGTAAAATAAAATTTGCAAATTAATCAATGGATTTAAGAAGTAAAGCACATAATTTAATAAATTAAGAATATTTAGTTCCAAGTGACAGCACGTCGCATGGTGTCCACGTGTCCTCTGGGCCCCAAAAATATTCCACAACCCCAATCATTAGCATTAGCAAACCCTCGTTCATTTATTAATTAAAATATTTAGTTCTCTCTCTCTCGATTACTTCCCAAATTCACAACCAATCTATACATACACACACCTGTATGTATATATCTTAACTTTACCTCTTTCATCGGAATGCCTCTCGTCACCGGCGATCGCTACCTCGAATCTCTCGTCAAGTTCGTCGACAAACTCGCCGGAAATCTAATCGACGGCACCGTGACTCTGAAGCTCAATCCAGTAGGTCTTCACTACGTTCAATCGAGACTCGAAGCTTTATCGGAGCTCGAATCGCTTCTCGACGGAGCTCCGGTGGATTATCTCCGTGCTTATATCTCCGATTTAGGTGATCACCGTGCCCTAGAACATCTCCGGCGGATTTTACGGCTGTTGACGTCGTTGAAAGTTGTGTCGGTGCTTCCGTCGAATATTAGGGATCCGACGCGGTTGTCGTTGTTGCCGTTTGAGAGATTGAAGGTGTTGGAGCTACGTGGATGTGATTTGAGTACCTCCGCGGCGCGAGGATTGTTGGAATTGAGGCATAGTTTGGAGAAATTTGTGTGTCATAATTCGACTGTGAGTGTTTTTTGTTTTTGTTTTAATTGGTTGCGATATTGTGTTGTAATGTTATGTTTTGAATTGAAGTGTGTGAATTAGTTAATTATTGTGATATTACTTGAGTGTTTATGTCATGTGGTGAATTGAAGTATAATATTAGTGTAATTTCCCCTCAAATTTTAGAGTTGGTTTGAGGTCATTCGTTTACGGATTTTCTAGCAAGTAACTTGAACACGTCCTTACTTGAATTCTTAACGTCTTTTGATGGAGCTGCAATTTAGGGGTAAGCTTAAGTGTTGCACACTTTGATAATATTGTATTGTGATGTTAAGTTATGAAGTAGGAGTGTTTGAATTAGTTTAGTGCAAAAAGTTCGAACAAAAATAAAATATCTCTTGTGGTAAATAGAATTACAGTAATTTTCTCCAAAATTTTAGAGCGTTTGTCTTTGGGTTACAAAATTGTTAAATATAAGTTTCCCAATGGAGTCAACGTAGATCTTTACATTTTATGGTCAAAATCTAATTCACTTTGACTACGTCTTGAAAAACTTATTGGAGTTTATGAAAATATACGGAGGACAAGACGAGTATTTGAAGTTGTAAACAGCGCCATCACTTTCTCTTTCATTTCTTTCCTTCTCTTCCCTTTCCCAGAAATATTCTGGAAGTCATTCACTGGCTTTTCTTAAAGCCCAATTTGTTGTTGGGGTGCATTGAAGAACAGTTCATTATTTACTGGCAGGATACAATTTCCGTTTGTATATAGCCAGGGGGAGGAGGATTCCGTCCTATTATGGATTCAGTGTCCTTGGTGCATTACACAAACACAAAAGGAAAAAGTTGCTTTGTTTTCACAATGAATCAAACCATACTTTGTTTAGGCCTTTTTCATTGATGGAGCTCCAAATCACTGTTTTTTCCGGTCATATCTCCTCAAATCTGATACAAGTTTCAGTTTGGTAATATTGCAAATTTGTAAGGTTTTTGGAACTTTGCATCTGTACATTTGGCTAGTTAAATGCAGGACCAAAGAAAATTGTTGCTATTGTTATATAAGTTCAAGTTTTCCACCTATCCCCTTGTACACATAAGAGAGACGTAATATTCATCACTGTAATATGCCTGAAAACTATAGAACAAAATATTTAGATACCCTAACCAAGTTTGTGCCTCCTTTTGCCATCATTTTATCTAATAATCTAATAATTTAAAAGAATTTAATAATAAGATAATGCCGTTTAAATCTGCTGTTTTTCTTTTCTTGTCTGATGTCTCACATAAACATCTTGTTTTCTTGAATAATATGCAATTTCTTAGACCTCTTTCGTTAGTGTTCATAAAATACTATATTAATGGGCACTAGTAGCATAAGGTTCAAGCTCTTAATCTCATATTTGGAGGTACATTACCTTTTTTCCTTTAATATATATCAAAATTCATAGGTAATTGCATAATGAACCATTTAGATTGTAGTTAGATAATGTTCAATAATCGCATGATATTGCGCATCTGAAAAACTAATGTTCAATGTCTCCCCCCTTTTTCTGGACTCAGGATGCACTTCGGCATGTATTTGCAAGTAGAATTGCAGAGATAAAAGATTCTCCCCAGTGGAACCGGTTAAATTCTGTTTCATGTGCTTGTAATGGATTGCTTCTTATGGACGAGTCTTTGCAACTTCTTCCTGTTGTTGAAACCTTAGATCTAAGTAGAAACAAGTTTACAAGGGTAGATAACCTCCGTAAGTGTATCAAATTGAAGCACCTAGATCTCGGGTTCAATCACCTGAGAACAATTGCATCACTAAATGAGGTAACATATATTCACCACCTGTTTATGTTGCTTTGTACCTATAGACTCATTGCAATTGTATTTTGAAGCATTCATACAATTGCTTCAAAGTGGTGTATGTATTTTTTGGCTCTATGACTTCATTGGGTTTGTATATACGAAGATGGAAAAAACATTTCTAATAATTATTATGAAAATCTATTCCCTTTCTAATGGTTGTTAGATGTTGTATAATTTAAAAAGGATTTTAGGTCGTGGAACATCTAAAAAAGGATTATAGGATAAAATTTCTCCTTTTTTGTTGATGGTATGATATACTCCCTCCACCTCCACCTCCACCTCCACCTAATTCTTTACATTTCTAAAGTAGTAAAGTTTTAATTATAAAAAAACGAATTCCCTCACCCTTCTAATGTATTATTATCCTTCATTTGCTAAATATTAATTGGATCCAATGGGTTATTCTTTTTTTCTTTTTGTCCTATGTGCCCAACTTAAATGTAAATAAAAATTGGTGGGATGGAGGGAGTATCATTTATTCATTTAATGAATATTCAGGAAGATAATATATTTAGGTGTTTAAATTATATCAGCAGAATAATAAACTGATGTATCAAACTATATTGAAATATATAATCAAAGTCAACCAACAAAAATTGCAATAATATACATAAAAAAGTATACAGAAAATTTCAACTAATTATATACGTACACAAGTAACAAAGTTTTTAGCTCGAGAAAATGTATATTGAAATACTTAATTTGTTTTCTGAACAAATTTCTACATGTTACTATATGAGGTTTATTTTGACTTCAATAATATAAGTTCACAAAATCGATATTATAATGACAGTAATATTACAATAGGTGGTAAACCGCGTTCCATTAAATAAAACTCATTTGCAAATTAAATATAGTTTTCTTTTTCCCATATATAATATATGTATATCTAACACTAAATATACCAACTTTTACAGAGGGTCAAGACGATAATTTTTGTGGAACAGTCATCAAGATAATTTTATTTTATTTAAAAAAAATAAAATTATGTGGAAAGGAGGAAATTTTCATATCATAAAGGGATAAAATATAATTTTTCATCCTCGACCCCTGTATATAAGTGAAGCCGCTACTACCAACATATAAAACTGCAAAAATGCGAGGAGCACTTGCCCTCGATAGTGTCATAACTAAGATAAAATTAGCAATGATTAAATTTATTCTAACTTGGATTTTATCTGTGTAATGATCATTGGTTCTTAGTTTTTTTCGAATGGGGTTAATTTCCCCTGTAAAATGGAAATTCACTGAATATGTGTGTTACAAGGTGGGGGAGGCAATTGTAAGGATTTATAGATTTCTGTTGGTCAAAATGATCACGACTAGATACTTGTCAGAGGTTTCCCGACTAGTCAGTTTAACATGATAGATAACGTCAGTTACCTATACAACCAATCATGTAATAAATTATGCTTTACAATATGATTAAACAAACACTTAACATGTTTGTAGATTTGAAATAAATTTGGAACTAGTAACAGTATGTTTAAATTAAGTTAGTACAACACGCCATGTCCAAAAAATAGAGCTCAGAAGAAGAAAATCCATTAAAAGTAACAAGCCATGATAAGGTATAACATCTACTGCAAAGTATAA
Source organism: Oenanthe sinensis (assembly GCA_028671895.1). Taxonomy (NCBI): domain Eukaryota; kingdom Viridiplantae; phylum Streptophyta; class Magnoliopsida; order Apiales; family Apiaceae; genus Oenanthe; species Oenanthe sinensis. Next base: position 21,974,784 of record CM053801.1, read on the forward strand.
TAGCATACTAAAGATAGAAGGCCGATCTCCTAGCATTCAAAAGTATTCATTAAGCTCTAAATTTCATTTCTTGCATGGGCACTACCCTCTTTTTGGTCGCAGTCTCAGCAAGATAAATTCAACCGCATCTATATGGTTTGGATCCATATCAGAATGCTTGATTGGTGTATGATTTGATTATTCCAAACTGTTATTAGTTAAATCTTTTAATGAAACTGTAAATCTGAGTCATTTAACAAAACCGCCTGTTTATGAACCCAAGTAATATGAAAGGGCAATCTTTGAGTCGATGATCCTCGAGTGACTGGACTCTGGAGACTAGTCAGCCAATAATAACCCTGCTCTATGTCACCAACCAAAATAAATGATTGATAAATGTGCTATTGAATAGAAGGTTATCTCCATTCTACACTGTGGAAGGAGTAGAACGAGATCTAGTAAACTTTTTCTTTTTTTCCTTTTTCCTGAAAATACCTTAAAATCATTTAAAATCATTTGCCATGAATAGATACAGTAAGTGTGGGACAATAGGGGATTGATAATGTCATGTCATGTCGCCATGTGAATATACCATAGTACGACTTAGTTCTTTTTGTCAGTTTATTATTTTTGGTTATAGTTATCTAGATATATTTTACAATGATTGGACAAATTTCCATTGTGTCACTGTTATGCATTAATTTGTGCTGACACTTGTCATTAACTATTTCCATTATTATTCACACTGTTAATACGGACTGTATACTATGAAATGTCAATGTTGCAAAAAATTTGATTTTTCTGCAGCCGGTTCAATACTTTTTTAGTGTCACATCCATATAAAGAATTCCATTTATTAAACATGTGAGCAACAAGTTATGCATATTAAGCAGGTTATTTTATTCATATTTATTTGCGCTCTTGCAAGAAACATATTAAATTGTTACATTATGATGCATGATGCGCGCGTTGGACAAATTACACACAAATTAAGCTTTTCATTTTTTAGGTTTACAATTAGACATGGTAAATATTTTCTAGCTGCTTTGATCTAACCGAGCATGTCATAGGCTACCTTAAACTTGTTTCTCTGTTTTCAGCTTTCTTGTCAAGTTGTTAAACTTGTTCTGAGGAACAATGCTCTTACAACATTGCGTGGGATTGAAAATCTGTTGTCCCTCGAAGGGCTTGATCTCTCCTACAACATTCTCTCCAATTTTTCAGAACTAGAGATTCTTTCTGGTCTCACACATTTAAAAAGTCTTTGGTTAGAAGGAAATCCATTGTGTTGTGCGAGCTGGTACCGTGCACAAGTTTTTAGCTTTTTCCCTCATCCAGATGAAGTAAGTTGCGGGATAGAAAAATTATTTCTTTACTTTGTGGAAATGTTTGGAATCTGAACTACATGTAGAGATAACAAATATAATTGATGCAAATATTACAGTGCTCTATCTAATTTCTTTATGTCTCTTCTTTAAATTTATGACATCTATAGATGCAGTTGGATGAAAAGAAAATGTGTAGAAGAGAGTTTTGGAAGCGTCAAATTATTATTGCGAGAAGGCAGACACGGCCTGCTAGTTTTGGGTTTTATTTTAAAGCAAAAGATAATGCTGGATTAGAGGTCCCCATCAACACAAAAGCAGTAAGTTGATGAAGTATTTTTTTTTGTATCAAGTATTCTATAGTCATTAATTCCCATTTGCAGGATAGTATTTTCTTGATTTTTTTTAATTTTTATTTCTAATTTTCTGCAGAGAAAGATTTCCCGTCTTGCAAATATTGAAAGTGAAGAACAAATTCCATATATATGTTCTGATCAGGAGTCGGTTGAATGTGAAAATGAAGTCCAAGGTAAAGTGGATAATGGTTTGGATGAGGAAGATGAAATAGGCAATTTAATAAATAGAATTGAGTTGATGAAAAGCGAGCGATCCAGTCTCTGGTTGGAGGAGATTAAAGAGTGGATAAATCAAGATCCAAAATTTTCTATTGATGGTGCTCAATATAGCAGCAATGTAGTTGATCCTGATCAGAGAAATTATCCAGAAAGCAGCACAAGATATCACCAACTAGTCAAGTCCTCAAAATATGTGGCTGACTCTGCTCAAGCTTCTTCTATAGAGAATAGTGTGCATACTCTGGAGTCTGATCCTGGTTTTAATGGCCGACAGTACTTTGATCCAATCGGTAATGTAACTACAACATTGCCCATCAGGCATGCTGATGTAGAGGGGATTGCTTTTGTTGAAGGGAGTAATTCTAGTCCGAGGCGTATGCAATCGTCTTGTACAGAAGGTGCTCATCTCGTAAAGGATGAAAGGTCTTACCTTGTTTCTTGTGCTGTCCTAGAAGATGATGGGGTGAGGATGAAAAGGACCATCGGACCTTTGGCTGCTATTGATGAAATTATAGAATCGCAATCAACAGCTTGCCTGAGTTCACCTCCTCATTATCAGGAGGATATTTTGCATCGCCGTCAAAACTTAGAGGAAGAACTTTTTCAGCTATCAGCAGATTCCTATACAACTGCATCTACGGATAGTAATACAAGCTATAGCGATGATGATTCTGCTGAATTTCGAGTATGTACACCTCATGTTGATGCATCATGTATAGACGAACCTTCAGACAAAAGTGTGAATGATTACGACTTCTCCGTGAATTATTCTGGTGATGCTTCTTATAAGAAAAGTTATGACATTCCAACACTAAAACAGAATGGAAATTATTTATTGGATGCAGACACCAGAAGAATTTCTGGTATTGTTGAAGAGAGTGAACCATACTTTTCTGAACTATTACATGATACAGGTTGTATTGTACAACAGGAGGGGGATTGTTGGCAGAATGAAAATTGTAAAAGGATATCGAAGAGAAGAGTTGTTTCACTGACAGATAGAGATGACATGGATGATGCGGGGGTACCATTAGTTAGGTTGCACGGCACTCTAGATGCTTCAAGGGATGATATGTTAAACATAACAAAGAGACCAGTCTCCCTTGACAGCGAGATTCATACCTGTGAAAGTGCAGGTATAACATCACATTCTAGAGACAGTGGAAATATCCTATCTGAAACGAAATCAGGATATCTGGGGTCAGATGATTTCATTGTGAATTATTTCAATTCAAATGTTGCCGATTCTTTAGTCCAAGAAACTTGTAGACAATATATGTGCTGCAATTCTATTCTTGGTGCTAATGATGATTACAAAGAAAGGTAAAGTTAGCTGTACTGTTTATTGTCTTTTTATTAAAAAAACCATAGGTGCCCACAACTAATAGGTTATGATCCACTGACATATAATGATAGATGTTTAGGTAACTTATCAGCCCTAAATCCTAATCTGATTTACTCCCTAAATATTCAATTTATTCTTTCAATATTCTGGCATGTTCCAAGCTTTTGAAATATCTTTTGTATTTTACGATTTTAAATTCAATATGTTTTCTTGCATAATCTATCTTAAGCTTATATTAAGGACTTTCTAGCATTAGTCTCGTCGTGCTCAAGCCTTAGTTTAGATTTAGTAGGTGGCATTCCTCTTTGTTTAATCCCCACTCTGCGTGCTGCACGTGAACTTAGGATTGATGGTGGTTGGTGGTTTAAGGGCGTAATGTCACATGTTTCCAGTTTACATAATCTCCTTATTTCAGTTTTTATAATTAATTTTTACTTTTCCCCTGTTTGATGCTTCAAGGGACAAGGAAACCCACATGGGATGGGGTGGGGTGGGGGGGGGGGGGGGGAGTGAAGAGGTGCCATTGACCGCTAGTACCTTACCTAAAGTAGAAAAGAGAAACAAAAAGATTTGGCAAAACTGAAAAGTGGTAAAAACCCTCCCTGTAGTTTTGAATTATGATTACAGAACTGGATTAAAAGAATTAAGTCTTCTGAATTTTTAATGGTGATCCCAAAACAAATTATAGCAGACCGCCCTTTTTCAGACTATTAATTCGAGCAAATCTAAAATACAATACAATTTATTAATCCAAAACTCTAATACAAGAATAACTATTACAAAAGCGCAGCTAACAATGACAAGTCAACAACAACTCTACTCCAAATCTTCTTGTATCTTTTATGAAATTCGAAATTCACAGTATCAAAATCTTTTTTGAAAATACAAGTCAAAAGGTACTTACCAACCCATATTCGAAATCCCATTATTCTAATCTAATTTTAAATCCTAATTTCTATCCAATTTTAATCAATTTTATTATTATTAATCAATTTTATTATTCTAAAAAGTACGGGATATGACACAAATCCAGTCATGCCTCCTGTGCAGGCTTGCGATCTTTCTAATTTCTTCTATTATTAGGCGGATTTCTCAATATTCTGGTCAGTGTACAACAAAATTGATGGGGTCAGAATTACTTTTTAAGTAATTGCAGCTTTAATTGCTGATAATAATTTGAATCTCGTGGGTTGAAGTTTCTCTGCTAGTTCGTATGCTATGGAGCTTTTGTGACAATTTGGAACATGATGGGAGGTCAATACTACTAATTATATGTAGGACTTGGTATTGTGAACTGGTGGATGAGTGGATCTATATTTACTTGAATTAGGTTTCAACTCATAGGTGCTTCATGCCTATTTTCTTATCATTTGAATTAAATGGAGATTTAATTATGTGCATTCCTGGAATGTCTCTTATCCTCTCTTCTTTCATATTTGAGAGTACTTTCTTGAGATCGCTAACTATTAAACTATATATGAAGCATTGAAGCCTGTCTTACTATCGTTCTTTTCTACATACAGTGAACTAGTTGTGTTGCGGAGTAGTGAACAAAAGCTGTATATGCTACTCATCAACAATGAATATGATGGGTCAGGTTAGATTCGTTACGGTATGAATGTTTTACTGTTTTCTTCTGTAAAAACTATATGTTTGTATATTATGCCTGATTTTCTGGATATTACTAACATATCACTTTTTTTTTCTTCTTTTGGCATGTTGCAGAGACTACCATAAGCCTAATAGGTTGTCATAAAGTTGAGGATGTTAAGGAGGTTTTAGTTGGTTTAGGTCTTCAGATTGTAAGGTGATTGAAATGTGTATATATATATTTTTCCGAGTTTACTAATCAATGACAACAAGGTTTTCACTTTTCTAAATCTGCATAAATTCTATAATGGATGTGCTAGGGTATACATTGAGAATCGAACCTATCAATTTATTACCAGGAGTCTGGAGAAATCAAGGCAGCTATTCTGCATATTAGATATACTCGATCCATATACCACAAAGGATGGCTTAATCTTAAGAAGGTAATCTATCAAGTCTGCTTTAATTATACTTTTAAAATTTTTGCTACTTCTGTTACAACTTAGAAGGGTCATTTAAATTTTCTACTACTATGCACAAATGCTTCATGATGACCACTGGCGTTCATGGACTCTGTCTCACACAAATATGTAGGACAAATACTGAACAATAAGTCATTACCCTTTGTTTTGTCACCCCTGCCCTTGAAATTCTGAATTTCAGACACAATAGTGGCCCCAGATGATTTTTTTAATTTATTAAAATGGCTACATGACTTTGGATGCAATATGTGACACATATCTTAAGCTCGTCCTCTGTTCTCGGTAAATGCTAAAGTTAGACCATATAACTTGCATTTTGGTTACTTTGATGTTGACATGTATAAAGCAAACCACGCCTCCCGATTGTGTTGTGAAGCAGGGTTTGGGGAGTATAAGGCTATTCATACCTTACCTATACTCTTGAGAGTAGAGAGGATGTTCCGTAAAGATCCCCGGCTGTTAACATGTTATATGATTTTGGTAATTGATTTCTTTAGCTTAGCAATGCTGTATTTATTTGGAAAATATATTGGGATTGATATCCTAAATTTATGTAGTCCTGACCTGCAGCAAAATGTCAGTTTCTAGTGCCACATCATATGGGTCGTTTGTTTGTTGTAATTCCACTATGCCAATGCCTTGTATTAATGTGCTGATTCTATTTTCACTTTAATGGCGTGTTAGCTAGTTTTATGTTGATTTCTGCTCTGATGGTATATTAAAGTTTTGGATTATGGCAGCTTGGAGCAGATTCAAGTAGATTTATTTTCGAGGAATTTTGTTGGAGGTTCCAATATGAGCATCTTTCAGTTCTCAATGGTTCTCCATTGGCGGTGTACTTTTAAAGGCATGTGAATTTTAAAGTCTGCCTTATTCTTTTGTATACTATTGTCATGACATGTTGCAAGAAAGATTATAGTTGAAAGTACTGTAAGATCAAGCATCACAATGACCGTGAAGTTAATGTTGAAATTCTTTAGTTTTTTTTAACGTATTGGGATAATCATATACCAAAAGGAATTAGGTTTTGATATCCAACGGTTTTATTGGCTTATGCTGAAACTGAATCTGTTGACTCCATTTCATGCCTGTAGGATAGAAAAATGCAAGTGAAGTTAAACAGAACTAAAGCTTAGCCAATTTTAGTTTATACTGCAGAATATTAGATGATTTCATGTAATCTTTATCATTATATATATCCATCCTGAAACTAGCTTACCTTGTTTCTTTTGCTTAAAAATAATAGTTTCATATTTAGCAACAAAAAAAAGAATGCTAGTTTCATACTTTTCATTAGTGCATTAAATGTTCCTTCTTATTGTGTTGGATGAAGTTTCAAGACCTCCATCTGTTTTTAGAGGCCATTTCTTTTGTTCAGTAAATATTTATTGCAGCTCAACAATTAAACGTATTTTCAGAGGTGCTATTTCACTATGAATGTATTATGTCATTATCTTGAACTTGCTTTCTGTAATTTAACTTGTTTTCATCGAGAATTATGTTTTCCATGTTTCTAGTTAGCAGTATTGAATATCTCCATGTTATGCAGAGGACTCATGGCTCGCAAGATCCCTCTTTTTCCTGGAAAGGCATTTGCTTCTTTGCGTTGAAGACTTGGCGCAGTTTGGATCTTTAACTGAGATTTCACTTAACTCTTCATACTTCTCACTTGATTCTTGCTGCTCCATTGCTGATGTGCAGGAGTTGGTATGTGTGTTCTTGGACTTCCTTGAATCTTGAGCATTTTAAGTATAATATAATCTGTTTATACACAGTGCACAGTTTCTGTTCCATGGTGTTTTAGCATTATCTTTCTACAAGTTGAAATATACTTGTATCGTTGTATCTACTCAACTGAGGATACAATCAGCTCTTAAAACATCATATTCTTCACTCATGTCATTAGAGATCTAGTAGAGCAAAGCTGGGCTACTGTTCCAAATAGTTACTTGGATGTTTTCTACAAGTCATTATACGGCATGGGTAACAAAGATATCCATGTTGGTAATGATTTTTCAAACTGTGGATTACTTGACGTTGGGTATTTGGTAGACAATATATGTTTCTTGCTACCAATTGGTCATGGGTTCGACTCTCTTATCGGTCATGCTGGGGTCATTTCTCGAAACAGCCTCTCTACTGAGTTGTAAGGTTGCGTACATCCTACCCTTCCCACACCCTGCTCATCGAGTGGGATAAGTGGGTCCGTCCCTTTTCCCGTTTCCCTTATAGGTGTTTCTCTTGCACAAATTGGAAATGTTGGCATCCTTCACCATCTTCAAACTTAATACGCAGTTTTGCACTTCTCAATATCTATTGCGTGTTTGTTATATCAATTTCGAAATAATTCTAATGCTCGTTATACCAGTTTCGTAATTTTTTCTTGCCTACCTCCCTTGATGACCTGTTTATGGCTTTTTTTAGTCCTTGCAGCTGCCTGCATCACACCCTGAACTTATATCTGTTGTAGTGATCTGATTGATCCTTTTTAAATTAAAAAGTTGAGTGGCTTATTTATTATTCCTACCCTCGTGCATTCTCAATGTTACCTTGTTTCGCAGAAAAAATCTCAATTGATGTGATTGCGTTTTTGCATCAGATCAAAATTTCTTATGTTCCTTGGTAGAAAATGTTTATCAATCGCTATTTTCAGGTCATGGAAACCAGAGAAAGTTTGTGCATTACATTGGCCATTAAAAAGGTCATGTCAAAGCCATGCCTTGACGGCACAACTGATGAAGTGGAGACCATACACTCTCCGCCAGTTCCTCTGACATGGAAGCTCAGATGGTTCTCAGAAGAAAGTCTTTTCAAATTTTTGTCATTATTCAAGGCTCTTCATGATTCAGTAACATCGGCTCCTTTAGTTGTAGTATATAACATGTGAATATTTTTTTGGGTTTGTTTCATATTCAATTATGTATATCTTTTTGTTAGTATCTGTATATTGGTTCTTGTTAGGTCAGTAGTTCTCCTTTATTTTTTCATTCTTTGATATCTTGTAGAAGTCGATCTTGTTTGACATGGCATTGTAGGATGTTGAAAACAGTGTGAATAGTTATGAGCTATTAAGTTTTTTAATTTTATATTTTTTTTGCTAAATGATAAATCTATTAAGAAAAAAAAAAGATTCAACAGCTACTGCATTATAACTACCAAAAATGGTAGATCATTGAGTTGAATGACCAGTTTTGCAAATTGAACTAGTTGAAGAATGAAAATGTTGTCTGATCTCCGTGCTGAATAGCTGGTGTTGCCGACTAGAAGTAGTTATGGTATGAAAAATGTTGTCGGATTACTAATGCAGTAAATATATAAATGGCAGTTGGTAATTCTTAATTTAATGGTGTCAATGTACACAATACATAATTTATCACTCCCAAAATATTGTATAATAATATGATAAATTAATAGGGTTAGCAATTGTTGAGTGTGCTGGTTTTGGGACGTCGGCAGTGGTACCAATTTATGTATAGACTTTTCTCAAAATATCTTATAGTCCTTTTAATTTTTTAACATAAATATTTTTTATCTTTTTAATATGGATTTTGAGTTAACATCCTCTACTCATATAAAAATTAATATCAATTTTGTAAAATAGATTATAGAATATATTAAAATATAATAATATAGAAGAGAATGAGGATTCTGAAATTAATTTCGGGATATAAAATATAGGAAAGTAAACAGTAATTAACTAGTTAATATAATATACCGAAGTCAATCGTTATATTAAATAAAATTAGATATTTAAGTTAAAAGGAACATAAATTTTTAGAAAACGGACCATCTTGTGTCATGTTCCAATTGATGTCCGATTGAATTAGTTTTGGGTGAATTTCAAATTTGACATTTATAAATCATGTCAACGAATTTAAATTCTTTTAAAATTGTTGTTTAATATTTCAAGTCGTGCACTTTAATAATATTGATATGTATTCTTATTTTCTTACCTCTTTTTTCTTTTTTTACACTTCCAAAAAAATTGTTTTTACGAAATTATCGAATATACTAATCAAGTAGTTGCAGTAAATTATACAATGTAATATACAGTAAAAAATTTAATCTCAATAAAATCAGAAAAATGTAACTTTAATACTGATAAATTAATAGAATTGAATTGGTAGATCTCAAAGATATTTAGTAAAAAGTAATTATCAATAATAAAAAAAGGTAAAAAAAAATAGGCTAAGAACTTGAGAAGTGCGTTACAGCTGGGCGCACGTAACGCATCCGTAGAAGGGTTGTCACATCTATTCTAGGGTTTATTTCGCCCCCAAATTCAAACACTAGAAAAACGCAGCTCTCACCTCCGTGTCACTTTATATTTTTTCAGTGAATTCAATCACAGATTCATGTTAATTCAGGCAATTGAAGCACAGGATTAATTTCCAGTTTGTTCTGTGTGGGTCCCGTTCTTTGATATGGAGGTATTAAATTTTCTAATTCTTAATGATTTGATTGTGTGTCTTTAGTTTCTGTTTGGGTTTAATAGTTTAGGCTAATTTAGTAAAGAAATACATATTTATTTATATTAGTGTATTATGGGAAAGATTAAGACTTTTATGTTTAGTTAAGTTGGTTCAAGTACCACCAAGTCATGCCCTTATGCAATTCTATACTTTGACTAATTGCTTATATTTTTAGTGGCTGTTGCAATTTTGGTTTTTGTTAAGTTACCAGTTCTCCTGAAACCTTAAGGTATTAGGTAAAGAGTTAGGAATCCCATTATGGTCGAAGGGTGGATTACTAGGTGGGTCATCCCTTTTTGGGTCTACCTTTGTTAAGTTATCAGCTCTCCTAAAATCTTAAAATGTTAGGAAAATGATTTATTGGGATTTTATATTATATTGTAACATTCTCCCTTACTCCAAAACCAATTTTTGGGTTGAAGAATGGATAACAGGGTAATACTTTGTCTTTGTGTCCATAATAAGTTTTGAGAATATTGGTGGATCGAATCTTATACCTCTTATACCTTTGCCGACTTGAGCTCTGATACTATGTTAACTTACCGGTTCTTCTAAAATCTTAGATTTTAGATGTTAGGGAAAGAGCTTAATTGGATTATATTATTCAACACTCTTTGAGTCGCGTTCATTAATGTGATTTCATGCCATTATGTTGTCTTGTGCAATGCACGAATATTATATGTATAATATTATATATGGCAAAAGTTCAGTGTAGTACTACCAAGTGGAGTATTTGGAGTACCTTATTTGTTATATTTGCAAATTATTGCTAAAAATATATGATATATGGTACTGCAATACTCCATTTAGTACCCCAGTTAAGAGTCCAACAACACTACTCTGAACTAAACCCTAATATATAAATTATATTACAATATGATTTTTTGAAATTGAAAGTGTTTATTTATTTAAGTTCAATTCTAAATTTTTTAAAATTTATATATTTTAACCTTTTGTAAATAGTTAGGCATATTCAATTATGATTTATATGAAATTATATTATTTTAAATTTTTATTTAAACTATTGAATATTATTATTATTAAAAACTAGAGTAAAATTAACTTTGGAGTTGAAAGTTTGCACCGAATTTAAAAATGATGGTCGTAGTTTAAAATTTTCAAATTGGTGGCTAAAGTTTTAATTGAATTTCAAAATATTGGTTGTTGTTTATGATTTACAAATCGATGGCCGTTATTTTTACCAAATTTCAAAATGGTGGTTGTGCTTTAATAAAATAAGTTAAATAACAAATTTAAAAAATTTAAACTATTTTTAATAATTAAAAAAATAATTTTGATGGCATTTAATGTTGTCTTAATAATAAAGTTATAAATAATTCATATTGATCAATTCAAACTTAACTCGATAAGTTCACTCGAACTTTACTAGAACACTTTTTCGACCTTGAGTTTAAACACATTTTTAGGCTAAAAAATATTTAAATTAAAATAAAATTATAGCCTACAAATTTATTCAATCTCAGGATCCGTAAATTTTTAAATTTCAAATTTATTTATCAGTCATCAAAAATATTTTCAAAATTTGAACTTGCTATTTTTCACATACTTTCTCCGTCCCAGATTATTTGTCACTTTTTAAAAAATTACGCATATTAGGGAATTCTATCATAAAAATTATTTTTCATTTGAACCCATATTAATTTTTCGTATTTGTCAAACTATTAAAGTACAACCACCTTTTTAAAGTTCGTTGAAAATAACGGTCACCAATTTGTAAATCTTAAAGTAGAGATGATATTTTGAAATTTAATTAAAACTTTAGCCATCGGTTTAAATATGTTAAACTACAGCCATCATTTTGAAATTCGGTGCAAACTTTGGCCACCAAAATGAAATCTACTCTAAAAACTATTAATATTCTTTTAATGAAGATTGTAGTATTCCTTGGGGTATCCTAATAGATGGTTTCAAGATTGGAGTTTACGTAGGGACATAATAATTTATTAGTACCTCGCATTACCATCTCATAGTGTATTATTATTTGATTATGCATACAGCACTTTTATATTGTACTGCAGAGCACCAACATACTAATACACATACTGTCCTACAGAACAAAACTGAGGAAGTTAGGGGGGTTTCAATCATGAAACACCTGGATGCATGAGGCCTATAAACAAATGCGTAGGCCCTTAGTTTCCTTCTTTCTTATCACATACCACTGCAAGGCTGAATTGATATCATGTCCCCAGTATCTAACACTAGATCACCTTGGGAGGAATTACTCATTTATGTTTAATTTTTGATGGTATATTTTGTTTTGAAACTTCAGAAAAAAGTGGTACAGAGTGAATCATGACATCGATAACATTTGAATTGACAAAGACGGGTGTAATTGACCGACACCATAAATGCTAGCTTAATTTATGCAAATATGTAAGAATCCATGTAGCTCTAACTCACAAAGGAGGAAAGGCACCGACTGAAGGATGAAAATGGAAGAGATAAAAAGAGATCCTTTCTTCCTTACCTGATAGCAACAACCAAACCAAAATCCATGGCATGAGAAATGAAGGATTTGATCAGCACCAACTTTACTACATTCGAAATATGAAAATTAACGCATATGAAAATTAACGCGGATGCTTTACATGTGGTATATAAAATGTTAATTCTTTTCTGTTTGTTTCTCATTTAATTTTGTGTATCTTTTTGTTATATTTTTTGGGTTCTTGTTAGGTTAGTAGTTCTCCTTTATATCTTCATTCTTTGGTATCTTTTAGAAGTTGGTCTTGTTTGACATAATATTTTAGGATACGTAACACCTAATTGTTTTGAGCTATATCCTTTCTGTATTTACTCCCTATTATTCCCTTCTATTCTAATTTAGTGAATTTATTTTTTTATGTAAAAGACAAAAGTTAAAGCAAAAAAAATAATTGCAAGTATATATATACACTTTTTTTTTATGATTATATAATTTGTAACTATTTTGTTTATAGGAGCTACGTGACTTTAGATTGATAATACCTCTAAAAATAGTTGAACTAAGGTGCCTTTTTACAAACCTAAATAAAATACTTGGGGCTGTAAATCTGCAATTCAAATCTAAAAGAGTTCGAAGTTTGATTTTTCATGAGCCGAAGAAAAGTTGGATGAGATTGAATTGCTGGTCGAATCAATAGAGCTCGAGGTGATTCCCGAGGTAGTCGAGCCAAATTTTAAAGAGTTAATAATTTAAATATATTATAATTTTTGTTTTTAATTTATTAATTAATAATTTCAGTTTTTTTTTCAAGTTAGAATTCGCATTGAGTTGAACTTTGATACCATTTGTAAAAAAATAGGGATAAATTAGGAAAGCATCTAAAGAAGAACCAATGTAATTTCGGTATTGTAAAATTGTAAAAGTAAAAAAATAAAAAAGTGAAATTAAAAACTTAGAGGTAAAAGGAGGCTATAAATTAGAAGGGGTGCTTTACTGCTGCGCGCACGCCGTAGAAGCATTGTTATATCTGTTTTAGCGTTTATTTCGTCCCCAAAACACAGCTTTCCCCTGCGTTTTATTTTATTTTATCAGTGAATTTATTTGCAGATACAGTCCAGTTAGTTCAGGCAATTCAAGCTCAGATCAATTTCTGGTTTGATCTGTGTGGGTCCCCATTCTTAGCTATGGAGGTATTGAATTTTCTAACTCGTACTTCTTTCAATGTGTATCTTCCATTTCCGTTTAGATTTGAGGATTTAGGTTGGTTTGGTGACTAGAGATGTATGTATTTTAATGTGTTTCTCATGTAGAAAGATTTAGAACGCTTAAATCAATTTGTTTAAAGTAATACTAATTCAATACTCGCGTAATAGCTTAGATATTTAGTAGGGGGGCCAAAAATGGTTTTGGTTTGTGTTTACGTTCATAGTTCATAAATGAGATATCATGCCATTATAAAATTTACTTGGATTTTGGGTCATGTTCAGATTGATCATAGTCTTGTCATTTTGGAAATTATTTCTATTATTGTGTTGTTAATAAAGTTGGGTTTGAGCCATGTCAAATATTTTCACTCCAAATATTTTTGGATGTAGTTCCTTGATTCATTTTGAAATTAGGTGGCCAGTATAGATGTGATTTCAAATCACTAAAATTATTACTCGAGACTAGTTATGTTTAAAGGCTTTTTCATTTTTACCCAACTTTTTTTTTTTGCAAGAAGACAAGAAAAATCAATTTAATAAAAATGTTTATTTTTTGATTTTTATTGCAAAATTTGATTTTTTTTTAAAAAAATAATTGCAAAATAACAACTTTGCGACCCAGTGCAACTAAAGCATAAAAATTTTGCAATAAAATCAACAAGAATCAGTCAAATGCAACTATTTTTTCAAATACGTAAAATAAATTGATTTAGGTTACAATTGGTTGCCGACCGTATTTTTACAAATATTTTTGGGGAGGTGGTAGAGTTGCAAATAAATAAATTTGCAAAAAATAGTACTTTTATTAAGTCCTCTAGTTTTTATACCATTAAAAGTTTTTTGATTAGTAGGAGAAGATAAGAAGTGACATACCCAAAGTATAAGCAAGGTCTGCATGTTTTAGTAGAACATTATAGTATTGTTCGTAAGCCCTCTTTTGGACCCTGCAGTATGATTTATCGTATATTTTTGTTTCATACCCACAATTTATGAGAGAAAGCAAGAACTATTAATGCTATCAACCAGAGAACCACGTAGGAAGATAAGGGAAATTAGCATATTTTCTTGAAGAAAATAAGAGGTTTATCAAAATGCTTAGGTGCATTAGTAGTATTCTGTTGTTAAAGAATGTCGTACGCCTTGGGGCATTCTATTGGGTGGTTTCCAGATTGGAGTTAATGTAGGGATATCATAATTAAGTAGTACATCACATTACCATCTTATAGAATTATTTATTATGAGTATTATGTATACAGAACTCTTATATTGAACTATAGAGTACTAACTTTGAAGTTTACATAATCATACAGAACTAAACAGCAGATTCGAGGGAGTTCCAATAACAAAACACCTAGATACAGAGGTATATAAACAAATACATAAGCCTTTATCCTCCTTCCCTCCTGTTGCATAGCACTGGAAGACTCAATTGATTTCTTATCCACAGTATCTATACCAGAGCACCATAGGGAGATAAATTCGTTTGTGTTTCATCTAAAATGATAAATTTTGTTTCAAACTTGAGAAAATAGTGGTATAGAGTGAATCATGACATTTGATAACATTAAAATGACACAGACAGGTAGAATCTACCAACACCACAGATATTATCTTAATTTTTGCAAATGTATAAGAATCCATGTATCTCTAACCTAACAGAAAGGAGGAGAGGCACTGACTGAAGGATGAAAAGAAGGAAAAATAAAAGGAGTTGTTTTCTTTCTTACTTGGCAGCTACTGCCTAGTTAAAAGCAGTGACATGAGGAATAAACGCTATGATCCGCTCCAACTTTACTACATATGAAATCAATGTGGATGCTTCAGCCCATGTAGGTATATAGAGCAAGATGTACTTAGAATAGTTTGTAGAAGACATACAAAGAATTGTTTTTGAGAGAATCTATTCCCTAATAGTTGCTGTACAACAACAGTAACATGCTGCTGCTGCTTTGCAAGCAATTAATTCAATAATGTAGCAAGCGAATGATAGATACCATCATTTGTTATTACTTAATAGTATTATATACAGACGTGGAAACATTTTTACTAATTTATGCTTACTTGCTTGATTGCTAACATCCAACATTGCATTAATTTTGTGTATAGTACATTATGTATTGGCTCATATGTTACCCAATGTTCTCCTTCCTTGCCATTTTTTTTTGATTGATAGGAAATGAATCCGGGACCTAGAGATCCTAGTGTTTTGCATTTACAGCCTTATCACAGATCTATGGAGATTTGGCTAGCAGGAGGTGGTGACCCTCAGAGATGTCGACGCCGCAACCCGAATCATGATAAGTTTCCTCGATTAAATCCTAGAATGATCCCTTTGTTGCTACAAACTGGATTCTATGGCATTGCTAGGGTGACATCCCTTCAGCTGGATTGGAATCTGATTAGTGCTTTGGTGGAGAGATGGAGACCAGAGACTCACACATTCCATCTCCCGATCGGAGAGTGTACAATTACACTTCAGGATGTAGCGATTCTCCTGGGTTTACCTGTAGATGGGGAGCCAGTTATCGGTGTAAGTCAAGCTGAGGGCGGGTCATGGAGTGACATTGTGGGGCATGTGTTTGGACAGTCACCTCCTACTAGCCATTTTAATGGAGCCAGGCTTCAGTTGAGTTGGTTTCAGTCTATTTTCCCGAGATTAGCAGATGATGCACCTGGAGGAGTTGATACGGTACACAGTCCTACTTGCTACGGTTGATCGCAGGGACGATGTTTACTGATCATTCAGGTGGGCTGGTGCATTGCATGTGGGTACCTTTCGTCCAAGATCTGGAGGTCTGCGGAAGATATGCTTGGGGTGCTGCTGAGTATTCTCATGAGATGCATCAGATAACATTGAAAGGCAAAGCAGAGTGTAATTGGATCCAAAAGCACCAGGCAAGTATTATTATCTGGATGTCTCGTTTGGATAACCTGGCTGGAGGAATTGTTGGTGATGGTGCAGTTCCTGAGTATCATAATTGGTACACTGATAGGGCTCGCAGATTTCATTCTCGCATTGGTGGTATTCATGTATACACAGTGGTATTACTGTTTGTTTGTTATTTATTAATTTGATGTCTCTTTATAAATCATTCTTTCAACATGTTTTTGGCATACATATACCTCTTGCAGGGGGATCTGCTGAGAAGAATAGTCAATGTCGCTAGGGGGGAGATACCTGGGGATGTGACTTCTATAGCCCTTGAAGGTTGGCGCCACATTCAGGTGCAGTCTCATTTAGGGTTGTTTGAGGATTTTCCCTTGGATGTCCGTCGGGACAAAGAGAGGGAGGAGGGTGCACAGGTGATTGGATCAAAACGAAAGAAAAAGTTGCAGAAGTGCACAACAACAAAGAACAATTAAAATAGACTTGTTTGTTGGAAATGCAACCTGATGTCAGACAAGCATGTACTATAGAGAACAGAGGACTTGTTGTGTGGAATCAGAGGACATCCTTTAGACGCATAATATTATAAACTCAGAGAGAGAAGCTACAATTGAAATTAATTAATCAGTTCTTGGATTTCTTCTTTCCTTTCTTTTTTCTTGAAATGGTGATCGGAATTTGTTTGTCTGATTCGATTTTTATATTACCTTATGTTCTTTTACCTCTTGATACATTTTTGCAGGTGTCTTTCTTTTTTTACCTTCTGATTCATGTCTGCCGATCCTCAAAATTTTATAAAATTGGTCCATAAAAACAGCATAAGAAAGAGAATAAGTATACTAGAGAGCCGGAAAGAAACTAAATTCCTTTTCCGAACAAAAATATTAAAGTACCTGGAGGTGTTTTACAAAGTCTTTAGAAAAAAACGTTGCACAAAGTAATCAGGAACAGATGTTGCAAAAACGGTACAGAGGCGAGAACATGATCATTTTTCTACAGAAACGCATATGCATGGTTTTATTTAATTTAAACAGGAAACAGAGGTCCATACTGACCGGAAAGAAGGCCAAACCAACGAATTACAAGAAAATACAGTTTCACCATAAAACGTTATCCCACTCCCGGCTAAGATTTGAAGAGGATAATCAGCACTGGGTTAGCCACGGTTTTGTATGAAAGTGTTTAAATGCCATCACTTGAAACGAAGAACTAGTGTAAGCTATAGCAGCAAACTTGACTCTCAATTGATGCAAAAGACTGAGAAGTTGCCAACTAAGGATTCCTATACATCCTGGACCTTTGCA
This sequence comes from Oenanthe sinensis, assembly GCA_028671895.1. Taxonomy (NCBI): domain Eukaryota; kingdom Viridiplantae; phylum Streptophyta; class Magnoliopsida; order Apiales; family Apiaceae; genus Oenanthe; species Oenanthe sinensis. The sequence continues at coordinate 21,992,397 of CM053801.1, forward strand.
CAAATAAATGGAAATCCTCAAACCCCACAATGACTTGTGTTAAAATGTTTTTGTTATCACAATTGATTGTTTGATCAACAGAAAAAACTTCTAATTTTAAAGACGAGACGTGGGCGTGGCCAGTAAATGGTCTTGATGAGTTGCATGTCCATTGTAATCTGGTTGGCTTCTCTGGACTTTGTTAGCCTGTTTTTTGACTGCTTGTTTCTCCGAAATCACCAGGGTCTTTGCGATTGCCCTGAGTTGGAATTTTTTTGGTTTTCTGGTTAAAGTCTTTGGTAGCTCATTCAAGAACTCTACCCTCTTTGGTACCATGTATTTTGGCAGATTTTCCTGGCAATGTTTCATTATATCATCCTCTTTTACTTTATTCTTGTCCATATTCTTCAATACCACGAAGGCGCAAGGGCTTTCGCCCCACCGAGAGTGTGGCATTGCCACCACTGCTGCCTCCATTATGCTAGGATGTTTATATAACACCGAATCTAGTTCGACACTGCTTATGTTCTCTCCACCTGAGATGATAACATCTTTTGACGGGTCTTTGATTTCCAGGTATCCGTCAGGGTAAATTACCCCTATGTCATCTGTTAAGAACCAGCCTTGATGGAATGCATTTTGTGTCGCAAATTCATCTTTAATGTGGCCTTTCATGTTACTGCTGCCTCGGAGCACTATTTCTCCCATTGTCTTACCGTCATGTGATACACTTTTCATTGTCGTCAATTCCTTAACGTCAACATCCGCCAGGGTCAGTATACTGACACCCTGGTGAACCTTGAGCTTTGACTTCTGTTCTCGTGGCAGGCTGTTCCATTGAGCCCGCCACTCGCATATCAGTGCAGGTCCTGTGGCTTCAGTGAGGCCATAGGAATGCATGACATAGAAACCGAGCTGTTCCATTTTCTCCAAGAAGGGCGCTGGCGGTGGTGCCCCTCCTGTGAGTATGTTCACGATATTGGATCGTTCCTCAGGTTTTGCCTCGAGGAGAATTGTGAACACAATAGGGGCGCAACACATGTGTGTGACTTTGTGTTGAGAAATTGCCGAGTACATATGTTCTGCACTCTGCAGTGGTGTTGCGGATGCATACATCGGTGCCACCACGTGCAGCCAGTCCCCATGTGAAGGTCCAGCCATTACAATGAAACATAGGAAGTGACCACAAATATACAGCCTCAGTCCCCATTCCCCAACCATGAATAAAACTCAGAGTACTCAAAAATGCCCCTCTATGACTATACACCACTCCTTTCGGAGCCGAGGTGGTGCCTGAGGTATAATTTAGTGCCATCGCATCCCACTCATCTATGATCTCCTCAGGAACATAACCAGGATTTCCATGGCAAACGAGCTGTTCGTATTCAAGCTCGCCTAGACAAATACCGGTAGGACACTCAATGTCATCAATGATAATCACCGAAGGAAGTGATGAATTACTTTCAGAGAGTAATAAACGAAGAGCATCACGAGCAAGAGGCAGATATTCATAGTCAACAAAGAACATCTTTGCTTCAGAGTGACGGAGAATAGTAGCTATGTTCTTGGCATCAAGCCTGGTGTTAATAGCATTCAGCACAGCACCAGCCATGGGCACTGCAAAATGCATCTCATACATTGCTGGAATGTTTGGTGCTAAAACTGACACCTGTCATTAGTTAAACAATTATAACAATTTAGTTCACGTGGAAGGAAATATTTTCATAAGAAAATAATCATATGTTCCATACAGATAGGTAAATTATTCATGATCAAACTTACCACATCGTTCTTGGAAATGTTGAGGGATCGAAGAGAGGAGGTGACACGACAACATCGTTGATAAGTTTGGAGCCAGTTAAAACGAACTCCGCGATATATGACAGAGGTACGGTTGGCATAAACCATAGAGGCTCTCTTTAAGAAAGTGACAGGAGTTAGTGCTACATAATTTGCTGCACACTTGTCTAGTTTATCCATTATTAGAGAGATAAAACGATATCTTTATGTGTGTGTGTGTGTGCAGTAAGGATATGCTGTACTAAAAGTTGAAGTGAGTAAAAAGAAGAAAGATTATAGCGTATATATAGAGGGGAAAACTTGTAGTGAAAGAGGCAAGGGAACTAGCTAGGGAAGGGAGTACATGTTAATTAGGCAAGGAGTGAGTGAGAGGTAAATAATGAATATTTCCCCTAGAAATGCTAGAGTTCTTAAAATTCTTCGTATAGCTTACCTAAAAAAATGGAACAAAAGTATACAAACAGAGCCAAAGGGCATGAAACTTGATGAAAAGCATACCAGCAAGTATAACCTAAATTTTGGCATGAAACACCAGCTTGTACAAATTAGATTTTGGGTAAAGAAAAAGACTAGAGGCTTATTTAGTAGGGTTCAAACACCCAACATTAATAGGAAGGCACCCAAAAGAATGAAATGCCACAGATGTTGGTGTCCTTACAAACATATCCTATTCCAACCACAAAATGAAAATATACCAGCAACAAGCTGGGCGCCAAAAAATCTAGTTCTAACATATTTCTAACTTTTCCATATATTTGTTGTATAATTGTGGTCACTTATATTAATATGTATTTTCTGTGGTCAAATATTGCACAAAGTAATCGGATGAATACATGTTGCAAAACGACATGTACAGAGACAAGAACAGAGACAAATATGCAGACTACTAGTTGGCTTGTGTGCACTGAAAAGAACAACTGAATATTATGCTAGGTTATACTTATTGGCTATTGCTATATAATGTCTGAGATACGAGATGCCATGATGAAGCATATCAGTTGAACAAAAAGCCTTATTGCTAGGACTCCGACACAAAATTCAGAGCTAGTTAGATATTAAAATATGTTGGTCAAGTAGTATCTTTCATTTTGCATAAAAATTTGACAAGGCTCTGAATCTCTGATAGCAAGTTAAAGTAGTGTTGCATCAAGAGAGGTGTACCAAAAGATAAAAAGTTCAATATCTTAATCAAGTATTGGTGGAAATACAAACATACCATGTAAATGTATAATCAAGATGGTCCTGGTCATTACTGAACTTCAAATCAGTTTGTTAACATCCTTCGGAAGAGGGTATGGTTTAATATATCAATGATTTCTCTTCTGGTTAAAGAACTACCCTTAAATGAAATGAAAGTGATCACTCAGGCAAGTTTATCCTCTAGAAGCAAACAAATTCAATGTCGGAGATGAAACGCGAATGAAGATGATGCTAGTGAGAGAACGGAGAGAAATGGAGAACAATATTTCATACTGAAAACCAGTACAGATATTTCCCATTTCAGTGCTAAGCAATCACACACATGTAGGATCCTAACAAACACCCTACAATGTTATTCTTATACCATACTAGTACTCCATGTTGGGGAAGGCACAAACTTACAACGAATGACACAATCGATTTTAAGGTGCTAATTAACTCATGCTGAACTAGTGAAACTGATCCTTTTATATACACTCAATAAAACAAATCTGTTACTGGTTCAAATAGTTAACATAATAGCACATACATAGGTCACTGGAAATTAACCAACCAAAGTTCAACTCAAATGTTCCAAAATCATTTTGCTCGATCTTGGGGCCCTCAAATTTTTCTCTTCCTCTTTATGTATAGGCCTGCTCTGCTTTATGTAAAAATTGGCAGATTTCAATGAGTTTTCTTGCCCGTTTTTTCAAATTTTATTCGTCTAAATATCTTTTGATTTCTGTACTTTCCCTTCCAAAATTTGTTGCAAGTCCAGGAACTAAATTCCTCGAGGTAATCAAATGTCTCCCAGTTATTTAGGTTATTAAAGTAAAGAAGTGTTCTTCTACCTTTCGTTATTACTTTTGTAATGCCTCAACTGATGGGATAAGATGATAGGAGCTAGATTACTGCTGGCTAGTTCAATAATTGTATTTCATAGTAGTTATATATTAATTGATTTCGATGAAAGCCTTTTTAACACCACTTTGTCTTCGAGCCATGCATATTATTTTAGTGAATGTGCGTATAGAGCTGAAAATTAGTTCTATAGAGCTGCAAATAATAAGTATGTCATGGAATATTTTGTTGTCGTAGTGACATGTGATTATAGATAGCTTTCTTGCAATTAACACTAGTAATGGTCTATAGAAATCACAACTGCATGGAAAGTTTGAATGAATACTAACAACTTCTACAATCTTATCATGAAAACTGAATTACTGGTGGTCCATAAATACCGAACTTGAATATTATTCATTTCTTTTGGAAAAAAAAACTTTTTTCCTACCGAAGTGGTAGATTTTGAGGAGTACGGGATCTGGGAAGTCTTATTCTCGAAGTAAAACGATCAGAGAGACTCCACTGCCTTCTGATATCAGGGAAAGAAGTTCTTGGTCAGTTAAAAAAGACCATTCAAGTTCCCATGATAATCATTCTAGTAGATGGCCTGACTAGAATGCTTGTGAGTCATGATAGGTGTAAAAATAGTTCACAAATATGACAACAACATAGAAATGCTTACATTTGCAGATTCTTTCAATAGACAGAGGTAAGATTTGTGTGATTCCCAGTATAAGTTATAACTGTCGCAACGTATTCTACTGGTTTGTGATGATAAATTTATATATATTGCTCTGATGGTACATTTTGTTTGGTTGATTGTCATCTTTCAATATTTCATCCTAGGCATCATGCATTGGAGTTATACATGTATGTAGTTAAGATTTTTCATCTTTTACGAATAGACATCTTCTGCAAGTGTGAATTTGTTCCTTTCTTTTACGGTTAGTTGACTAATAGACATAGATGTTGGCAACCTTACTCTAATGTGATTCTTCATTTCTTCTGTCAGTTCAATCAACTCACAATCGCAAACTAACATAAATAATCAAATGATTGACAGGACCTACAGTCTTATCCTTAATGGACTCTGTGTGTTTCTGTTTTTATCTTTCTATTATTTCAACATCGTTGTAGATGTCGTGGCTTCTGCTTTGGTTTTCTGTAATCAACACAGGACAGGGGTTGGAATCATACTTCAAAGCAACCTTCTGAAATCATTGAAAAAGAACCTGGCATGTAAACAAAAGACCCCCTTACTGGATGCATGTGACTCATTAAAGTATAGCACTGGTACTGAATGGTAATCTTGGGAATGGACAAGGGAAAATTGACATGCAAAAGGATGACACCATCGACAGGGGTGCTTACATTTTCAGGTTCTTCTTTTAATAAACAGAGGTAGGAACAGCACGATTCCCAGTACAACTGTCTCAGTCTACTGGTTTGTTATTGTAGTTTGATTAATCAATTCCCCCGATGTTAATTAACCATCTCAGTTTACGTGGATTCTAACCGAGCCATAAGTGAGATACCACTCTAAAAGAGCTAGAATTCTAACTTGTGTTTATTTTTTGTTAAAAACAAGGGCCCAGGCAGGTCCTGGAAGAGTAGGGGTGGGGACATCAAATTATTGCTAGGTCTTAAGGAAGCAAGGTCACAACCGATGGGGATATCGGGCTCATTGAAAATGAGTGGGTTAAAAATACTCAAGAGGTGACTTTCTAGGCGACATCAATGTGGACTAAGGAATGCAACACCCTTGGGAAAGATGTGGTATCTTTGGAACCAATTGGAGCCTAACTTAATTGCAAGCGAATGGCTTGGGTGAGATAACTTGGATATCAAAATAGGTGAATGTCGTGGTAGATTGGCTAAAAATGGATCATATTTTAGTTTGGAAGGATGAGTTCAAGTGGTGGTTGGCGAATCACGGAATCAGGTTCCGTCTTTCAAAGGTTTGGGTACCAGGGAAAGTGCAGAATAAAGCTTAGGATCGGGATATTAGTGGGGTGTGGTTCAGTTAGAACAACCGGTTGTGCACAAATCGGGGAAGCACGGGACTGAATGGCAGATGTAAAGGCTGAAATACACTAGAACAATTGGTATCTTTGTCTATGGTGGTGGCACTATATTTTTAGAAGACATTGAGGTTTTAGGAGAACTGTTAACTTAACATGGTATCAGAGCTCAGTCGACAGAAGTCTCATGTTCGACTCTCTGTCACCCCCAATATGATGCAGTATGCTTAACTACACTGGACTGAATATGTAAACTAAGAGATGATAGTTATAGAATAGAGATAAAGACTTAATGAAGAAGATGAGAGATTAAAGGAGATAAGAGAGAGATAAGAAAATGTAGATGTTATTATTTTTTTCTTTAGCCATACACCCAGATGTGTATTTATACAGTCTGTAAACAGCTAGCAACCAGTCATATCTAACAAATTGTAACAGTTTTTGGCGCTAAAACTATTTTCTATTTTACAGCTCATTTTCTATTTAACATAAAATGAGTTTATATCTGCTACTGTATCATATCTTCCCCCTTGAAAAGAGACTTGTCCACAAGTCTCAGGTAAACACTACAAAATTAGGATACTTCTGTACAAATTGTTCTGCAACCTCCCAAGTAGCTTCATGATTGTTTAATCCCTCCCATTGAACAAGATACTGAACTTAAGCTGCATTATTAACTTTAACAATCCTCTTATCCAACACAGCTGATGGTTGCAGAGAGTGGTTATCTTCACTGAACCAAATTGGCACATTAGCAGTACTTGGGGATGGACCTTCATAGTTTTTAAGTTGGGAAACATGAAAGACATTGTGAACCTTGGAAGAAACAGGCAATTGAATTTTGTAAGCAACTTTTCCAATAGCAGCAATGACTTGAAAAGGACCATAATATTTGAAAGCCAACTTTTGATTTCTCCGAACTTGAACTGAACTCTGTCTGTATGGTTGTAACTTCAACCAAACCCAGTTTCCAATTTCAAACTTTCTTTCAGACCTTCTTTTATCTGCTTGCTGCTTCATCCTGTTTTGAGCTCTTAACAGATTCTCTTTAAGAGTTGCAATCATGTTCTCTCTTTGTTGTAAACTCCTGTCAACCACATCTATAGCACATTCTCCAGGCAAATAAGGAAGGTGCACTGGAGGGGGCTGATTATAAACCACTTCATAGGGAGTTTTTTGTATAGAATTGTGAAAATGTGTATTGAACCACCACTCAGCTAGTGGCAACCATAATGACCAGTCCTTTGGATAATCTCCACACATACATCTCAAATAAGACTCCAAACATCTATTGACTACCTCTATTTGACCATCTGTCTGTGGATGGTATGCGGAAGACAACAACAACTCAGTCCCATGTAGAGCAAACAAAGATTTCCAGAATTGACTTAAAAACACTGAATCCCTATAACTTACAATTGATCTAGGCCAACCATGTAGCTTAAACACATTATCAAGATAACTTTGTGCTACCTGAACAGCAGTAAATGGATGGCTCAAAGCCATAAAATGTGCACTTTTACTGAGTCTATCTACTACCACAAATATCACCTCTTTACCATGAGATTTAGGTAGTCCTGTGATGAAATCAATAGATACATCAATCCAAACCTCATGAGGAATTGGTAGTGGTTGCAGATAACCTGGATACGGGCTTGAGTCGTACTTAGATGCTTGACAGACTTGACAAAGTCTTACTTTTTGTCTAATATCTTTAGACATTCCTGGCCAATAGAAGATAGCTTTTACTCTTTTAATTGTATGATCCCTACCAGAATGCCCCCCTTCAGGAGAAGCATGTTGCCACAAAATGATTTTCTCCTTTAAAAGTGTATCTGGGCCTACTACAATCTTGCCAGATCGTTTAATCAAACCATTCTGTAACACATATGTATCCAGATTTTGACCTTGCTCTAGTTTATTCTTGATATCCAACAAGTATGAATCAGTAACATAACTTTGTATCAACAGTTGAACTAAGTCAGAATCTACAACTGAGATGGCAAGAAACAATACCTCAGAACCTCGAACTCTGGATAACGCATCAGCTGCTAAATTTTCACTACCCCCTTTGTATTGAATCTCATAGTCAAATCCCATAAGTTTTGATAGCCAAAATTGTTGAAATGGTGTTGAAATTCTTTGCTGCAGTAGCCATTTCAAACTTTTCTGGTCTGTCTTAATAATGAAATGACTTCCCATGAGATACTGTTCCCATTTTTGAACTGCATAGACGATTGCTAATAACTCTTTTTCATATACCGAGAGCTTTTGCCATTTTGACCCCAATGATTTACTTATAAAAGCTAAAGGATGATGATCTTGCATTAATACAGCCCCAATGCCTGTTTTTGATGCATCAATTTCTACCACAAAAACTTTACCAAAGTCAGGTAAAGCAAGAACTGGTGTAGTGCTTAAAACTGTTTTCAGTGTCTGAAAAGCATACTGTGCAGATTCATTCCACGCAAAACAACCTTTCTTAAGCTGGTCTGTTAGTGCCTTACTTATCACTGCATAATTTCTAATAAACTTCCTGTAGTAACCTGTGATACCTAGGAAACTTCTTAGCTCTCTAACAGATGTAGGAACAGGCCAATTGATAATAGCAAGAATTTTTCTAGCATCAGTCTCCACCCCTTGGCCAGATATAAAATGGCCTAAATACTCCACCTTGTTCATAACAAAACAACACTTGCTTTCTTTGGCAAACAAAGAATGTTTTCTCATTAGTTCAAAGACTTCTTGCAAATGACACCAATGATCCTCTATAGATTTACTATATATTAGAATATCATCAAAAAAAAACAAAAATACACTTTCTTAGAAGACATTTAAAGATAGCATTCATCCATCCCTGAAAAGATGCTGGAGCATTTGTAAGCCCAAATGGCATTACAAGAAATTCATAGTGACCACTATGAGTCTTGAATGCTGTTTTAAACACATCATCAGCATGTACTCTCAATTGATGATAACCAGCTCTTAAATCTATTTTACTAAACACTTTAGACCCAGAGAGTTCATCAATTAACTCATCCACAACAGGAATAGGAAATTTGTCTTTCACTGTTTTCTTATTCAGTTCTCTATAATCCACACATAATCTCCAACTTCCATCTTTTTTCCCTACTAACACCACAGGAGAAGCAAAAGGAGAAGCACTATTCTGGATAATACCTTTCTGCAACATTTCTTCAATAATGTTTTCGATGATATCTCTTTGTTTTAAAGGATATCTATAAGGCCTGATACTCACAGGGTTTGCACCAGACTCCAATGGAATTCTGTGATCAAACAACCCTCTATTTGGAGGCAAGGAATCAGGTTCTTTGAATATATCTGTGTACTCTTCCTTAAGTTCTTCCAATTTCTTGTGAACCCCATCACTATTACCATCAGATATATGAGACTCTTGAGACCCCTGTAGCTGAGACAATTCACTCACAACTGAAGTTTCTTGTAGTATATGGTCATGAGAAGGGTCAACTTGCCTCAACTGTAATAAACAAAGTTGAGTACTATTCTTTAACAGTTTGAGTGATGGTTGTCCTTTAAGCACTTTTAACTTCTGAGCAGCTATACCCTTCAATTTCACAACCTTGTCACCAAAAACAAATTCCATAACCAATCTTTTAAAATCCCAATTGATATTTCCCAAAGTGCTTAACCACTGTACTCCTAGCACCATATCACAACTTCCCAATTCAATCAACATAACATCCGCTGTAAAATCACTCCCACCAAGTTTCCACCCAAAATTTTTAACAGAATACTGGCAGGGAATATGATTTCCATCTGCCACTGTCACAGCTTGCAGTCCAATACTTTCCTTCTTACAACCTAATTTCTGTGCAGTTTTTGTGTCCAAGAAATTATGAGTACTTCCAGAATCAACCAAAATATGAAGAGGCTTACCCTGCACCCAACCTTGAACTCTCATAGTATTAAAATTATGACTTCCCATAAAGGCATTAACAGAAATACAAGGCTCGCTACTTTGCTCCTCAGACATTGTCATCCCTATTTCTTCCTCTTCTTCTGAAACATCTTCACAAGGTATTTCCATAGTAAAAAGTTGTGCCTCTTTAAATTGACACTTATGTCCCCTTTCATACTTCTTATCACAGTAATAACAAAGGCCTTTGGCCATTTTTTCAGCCCTTACTTCAGCAGGAATGAACTTAAAGGGTTTCTGATTGTCCTTACTGAATCCCTGTGAAATTGGTTTAAATTGAGGAGTTGGCAAAAGGGGTGATTTGGTTACAGCAGAAGTGATGATTGGCTTAGGAGTAGAATAAGAAGAAACACTATTCCTGGCCATTTTATGAGCATTGTTTAAAGACTCTTCTTGTAGTCTTGCATACAAAATAGCATCAGCTATAGTTGTGGGTTTAAAGGCTCTCACAAAAGGTTTAACCGCAGGCTTCAATCCTCCAATAAAACTTTCAAGAATATAAGTATCAGGAAGATTATGATTACTTTAAAGCATAAGTGAACGTAAATTCTCAAAATCATCTATATAATTTTCAAGAGAAGAAAGTTGTTGTAGCCTATTAAATTGTTCCATTATATCATGACCAATTTCATCCCGGAATCTTGCAGTTAAATCAGCCACAAATTCACCCCAGTCAACTTGTTTTCTAACAGATAAGTAATTTGATACCCAAATTTCAGCTTTATCAAACATGTATAGACTTGCTAAATCTACCCTTTGATCTTCAGGAATCTTACATAGAGAAAAGTATTTAGCACACTTTTTAATCCAACTTTTAGCCCCAACTCCATCAAATCTAGGGAATTCAACTTTAGGTGTAAAACCAAGAGTTTTAGTGTTACTTCCCTGAGTTGCAGAAGAAGATTCAACCCTATTTATAGCATTGTTTGTTCCCACATCTTTAAGATTCCACATCATTTGTAAGATCTCTTCTAATTTCCCATCAAACTTTGATTCTTGTTCAGTAATTCTATTATCGATCGAGAGGAAATGATCATTAATCGATCGAAATTGATCAGTAATCTGTTCCTCCATACCCAGAGAAGATGAACGTCGTGTTTGGGGCGCCAGAATGTCAATTGAATAGGGTCGAAGGCTCTGATACCATTGATGCAGTATGCTTACCTACACTGGACTGAATATGTAAACTAAGAGATGATAGTTATAGAATAGAGATAAAGACTTAATGAAGAAGATGAGAGATTAAAGGAGATAAGAGAGAGATAAGAAAATGTAGATGTTATTATTTTTTTCTTTAGCCATACACCCAGATGTGTATTTATACAGTCTGTAAACAGCTAGCAACCAGTCATATCTAACAAATTGTAACAGTTTTTGGCGCTAAAACTATTTTCTATTTTACAGCTCATTTTCTATTTAACATAAAATGAGTTTATATCTACTACTGTATCACAATATTCTCATAATTAATTATGGACACGAAAGACTTGTTATTACCCCAAAGATGGGCACCCGTGATCCACTCTATTACCCTAAAGATGGGCACCCGTGATCCACTCTCGACCCATAAATGAGCTTTCGAGTAAAGGGGAATGTTAGAATATAATATATGATCCTGGTGAGTTGATATCCTAACACCTTGAGTTTTTGGAGAACTGATAACTTAACAGACATGGCCTAGATTCCTGAAGTATGAAGGGGGAACTAAGATAAAGGTTCAGGCTGGTGATGGAGTATCAAAGAATTGTGTACTGGCAAAAGTTCGAACTCAAGTGCAGTGCTCAAGGTGTGATAGAACTTAAAAGTAGTTGGGAAAGAAAAAGTAGCAGGAAAAGAGGAAGAGACAACAGTAAGAGCTGAAGTAGAATCCCCAGCAATGTTTTCAAACAAGTATTGATTGAGAAGGGAAGTGCCTTAGATATGACATCTAGGCGATGTAGAGATTTCGCTGCTGGAAAATGTTTTTTTTACAGGTAATCAATGTATTGGTTCTTTCATCCTGATTATCTAAAAATCAGGGATAAAGATTAAAGACCGCCTACGGAATGAGCTCACAAAGTGATTGAGATTTAGAGCAGATGACGTAACTCTTTTTTTTTTTGGATCTTAAATCCAATGAAGTTTGAAATTGTGAAATTTAGGAAAAGGCGCCGTATGATACTATTTTTAACTCAAATGTCTAAAATGATACTATTCGGGGAGATGATCCAAATGACGTCCAGAGACGTTACTGTAGCGTCATACATCGTGTAACATTTAGAGTTGTTTTAACCATACACGCTACATCGTGTAGTGTAGCGTTTACTATTTAACTTTTTTTTGTTTCTCCTAATAAAATAATAATAATAACATGATCCAAAAACCAAACACACCTAATTTAACTGTTTTAATATTTTACGATTCATCAATTCCCTAATTAGGTTTTAGAAATATTAAACTTAAATTAAAAGTTAAGTATTTCTTCTCAACGATATCTCTGGACAGGCATTGAGAGGTGAAGTTATGGCCATCATGGGGCCTAGTGGAGCTGGAAAATCAACTTTTCTTGATGCTTTGGCTGGGAGGATTCATCAAGGGAGCCTCGAGGGATCTGTTGGAATTGATGGCAAATCGGTTAGTCCTTTTCTTCCTATGTAGATCGCGCATATGTAGGTAAATTTTACGGATGGTGTGTATAACTTGTCACTCACAGGTATCAACAAGCTACATGAATATGATTTCATCTTATGTTATGCAAGATGACCAGCTCTTTGCTATGTTGACAGTCTTTGAGACGTTCATGTTTGCAACTAAGGTTAGGCTTCCGCCTTCCATTTCCAGGTCTGAGAAGAAGCAGAACTTCTTGACCAACTTGGTTCAACGGTATATACAAATCCTAGTATGTTTTGCTTGTATCCATGCTAGACAAAAATAGCTACATATATAGTTATATACCATGTACTATATAAACATAGGTTTTTGATCTCTGTGCAGAGTTCAGCACATACTTACATTGACGACGAAGGAGAGGAGTTTCAGGTGGTGAGCGACGTAGGGTCTCTATAGGGATTGACATCTTTGCTGTTCCTCGACGAACCAACTTCTGGTCTTGATTCCACAAGTGCTTTTAGTGTTGTCGAGAAAGTGAAGGATATTGCTAGAAGTGGTAGCGTTGTTCTCATGACAATCCACCAGCCTTCTTTCAGGATTCAATTGCTCCTGGACCGCATCACTGTCCTGGCTAGGTACCTATTTAAGTTCTGCAATTTTTGTTACCAAATTAACAATTATGTAATAAACAAGGCACCGTGTGACTGATCAGGGGAAGGCTTATATATATGGGAAGCCCAACTGCTCTTCCTGCTCATCTCTCGGGATTTGGAAGGCCAGTTCCAGAAAGCGAGAATAGCTTAGAGTACCATAAAGGAGTATGATGAATCAACTGTGGGGCTCGATCCACTTGTTTTATATCAATGTGATGGCATTAAACCTGATCAAGAGGCTAGAACTCCCGTTCAGAGGATACCAAAGACACCCAAAACTCCGCGAGGGAAGACCCCTGGCCCGAAACACATCAGCCTTCGTAGCCGTCAATTGACTGCTGGAAAATCAACGACCAGAACAGAATCTGGGAGATCATTTAACTATAATGATGATGATGATGATGATGATTTTGACAAATCCCTGGAACGTAGTAAAATCATTCATAGAAATGTTAAAACACCAATGCACATGCACAATAGTGGTGTCTATAATCCACGGTTAGCCTCTCAGTTCTACACAGATTTCTCAGTCTGGATCTACCATGGAGTGAAAGGAACCCCTCGTCATCCACCATCGTGGACCCCGGTAAGAACTCCAGGACGAACACCTGGAAAAACACGTGTTTCTGGTACAAGAAGTCAGATGTCCAGTAGATTTTCAACACCTGCACAAAATCGTGCACAATCTCAGGTTCCAGTAGTTTTCAGCCCATCAACAGCAGAACCTTACTCTGTTTCTTATGAGCAATTTGACATGCAAGTGCTTGACGAACCGGAAAATCATGGGCCTAAGTTTGAGAATCCATGGCTCCGTGAAGTAGCAGTCCTCACATGGCGCACAGCACTTAACGTGGTTCGAACTCCTGAGCTTTTTCTCTCCTGGGAGATTGTCCTGGCTGTAATGGGTCTCGTTCTTGCCTCCCTATTAAAAAACTTGCATGATTTAGATTTTAAAACTATCAACAGACTTCTTAATTTTTATATCTTTGCAGTTTGCCTAGTCTTTTTTTCTTCCAATGATGCAGTCCCTACATTTATACAGGAAAGATTCATCTTTATCCGAGAAACTTCCCATGATTCCTATCGAGCATCTTCCTATGTCATCTCCTCCCTCATTGTTTACCTCCCATTTTTTTGCTATTCAGGCTTTTACATTTGCAGCAATAACCCAGTTCATACTTGATTTACGCAGCAATCTTCTTAGATTCTGGATAATCCTTTTCTCCTCGCTCATCACTACCAATGCATACGTGATGCTTGTTAGCGCTCTTGTTCCAAGTTACATCACTGGATATGCAGTCGTCATTGCCACCACTGCTCTCTTCTTCTTGACTTGTGGATTCTTCTTGAAGGTGACTCACATTCCCATGTACTGGAGGTGGCTACATTACATTTCTGCAATCACATATCCATCTGAGGCATTACTGATAAATGAATTCAAAAATGATAAATGTTACAATGGCGACGCTGCAGATCTCTCACCTGGCCCTTTAGGAGAAGCGAATATCAGCAAAGCGCATAATGTCTCGGGAAATTTTCAAAACTGTGCATTGATAGGAGAAGATGTTCTCTTCTCCATGGGTATCACAAAAGAGAACATCTGGACTGATATTGGCATTCTGCTGGCTTGGGGTGTACTTTATCGCCTCCTTTTTTATGTCGTTCTTAGATTCTACTCTAAGAACGTTAGAAAATGAAGTTTGTCAGGTTTCCCCTGTTTTTGTTGCGGTCTGGCGTGATACCGGTTGGGGTGTCCGGAAATTACACCTTTTGACCAAAAATCGAGTACTTATTCCCTGAATTTTCTTTTTACACTAGAACTGGCCGGTCAATGATAATAATAAATATTAGGTTTCAAAGCTAGTGTAAACCCTTACAAAAATACTTTCAAAATAAAATAGAGCAATTCTAATGAGAAAAAAACATGTGTTCTGCTTCAAAGATTGCTTAAAGCATGTAAAGTACATCTTACACAGCAAATTAAAGGAAGAGAGTCATAGTTTAAGCTAGCACCCAAAATCCCCAAGTACATAACAACAAAAATAAGAAACTATCACATACCACGATCAACATATTTTTTGCTAGGGCAATGCTTAGAAGTGAATGAATATATCCATCATCAAGTCCTTCTAAAACATCTGTCCATCTATCTGAAGCAAAAGATATTAGTAAGTTCAAAGGAGCATAACATCGATGTTACTTGAAATGCACTATCTTTGAAAAAGATAGACACTCGAGCAGGTTAATTTTGTTCAAGGATGAACCGGTATGATGAATTTTGGAAAGGAAAAAACTCGATATGCAGATAATAAAATTACCTAGTATGTCATAGACCTAAACTTATACTACTTGTCGAGAGGTTATTTTCCTTGACATTCCCGATTTGAAAACAAAGAGAAAAACAAAATTACATTTCTTAAAAATATAAAAACATTTTTGAAAATTACGAGGGTTCTTAAAAATTTTGAGTACCTGCAAGAAATTATCACAGTACATAAGATCAGGTTTATCTTCATTAACTCAATATCAGATTCTACATAAACTTATCTGCATCATCCAAATTGATATTCAATTTGACATCTTCATCCATTTTTATGTTCATCATAGATCAAGTTTCTATTTATTCATTATCTGTACTAACTTCAGGATTACATGCATAATTTAACATGTAATCGTTAGGAATTGGAACCACAATAATAACTTAATCATGGAATGCACACTTACTGTATCTTGAATAATTGAATCTTAATAGGCATTCATACATATAGTCTAGGGAACAGTGGTTTTTGTTTACCTGTTTGTCATATTTTAGCCTTCCAAAATGTTTACACATAAAACATGCATGTTTTTTCTTAAAATAATCGATCAATAAACAAAAACACAGTTTCATGACAAAGCTTTCTAATGTAAGAGCTAACACTGAATAGGCAATTCAGAAGAAACATTAACATAACAGATGACCCAGTTGTCCAAGTTTTTACTTGTCAAAAGCATACTGTTAATCATAAAAACAGTAAGAAAAGAGTGCAAAATCAAAAGTTGCCTATTCCATTTGAGGAATTTCCAAAACCTTGAGTCTTTGGATGAGAAAGCTTCAACGAGGTTTTCTTCCATGGAAGACTTCGTTAAAGCAATCACGGCAGAGCAAATCTTGATTGATGTATATTATTGGACAGTAATATCGATTCTTGCATCCATGGCACGTAGACAAAAAACTTGCAGTTTGTTTTGGCTCTTGAGGTGGATTAGGCACCCGGTGCGGTTTCTGTGAAGCAACAGGAACCGTTCGTGGCTTCTGTTCATGATATGAACGAGGCATTGTACTTGGTTTATTCTTGGGAGATAGAGGAAATGTGGATGATTTCTGTTTGTGGGATGAAGCAGGAGCAGTAGGTCGATTATGATTGTGAGATGAGGCAGGAACTGTGTTAGTTCTATTTTCGTGATATGGAGGGACAGAGGCATTAGCTGGTTTTTGTTTGGGAGAAGAAGTGGGAACTGCACTTGGTTTATTTTTAAAAGGCGAAGGAACTGCACTTGGTTTATTTTTAGAAGGCGGAGGAACATTGGGTGGTTTCGGAGAATCATTAGAAGCTGGTTTCTTTTTATGAATATCTGCATGAACAGAACTGCTGTTATCCTTTGGAACTTTCATATCTGAACCTTTCGTAGAATTGTGAAAACCATTATGCGCTGTTGCTGGTGTCGCTGAACCATGACATTGAGATTGAACATTATGTTGGGATCTGTGAAGACTTGTGATTTGGTCATAAGCTGACCTTTTGGTTTTATCTGATAACAAATCCCAGGCCTGCGATACAAGCAGAAAGGCCCCATTAGCTCCATTTGCTTTGTTTTTATCAGGATGGAGCATGAGAACCAACTTCCTGTACTTTTTCCTTAAAACATCTTCATTATCCAGCGGATTTACACCAAGCACCCCGTACCAATCCACTTCCCCATTAATTTTGTTATCCGCATAAATAAACACATCAATTGTTGCCAACAACTGGGAAATTCCATCAATATGAGGATACAGACTCCGCGCCTTGACTGCAAATTTTTTAGCCCCCGCAACATCTTTTGCCAGAAACTTCTTCTCCGCAATTTCTTTAGCCCTTTCAGCTTCATCTCTATTGCACTCCATTCAGTCTGACCAATTTTTTCAACAATTTCATATAAAATCATTCACAATACTATCAACAAATTCTTAGCTTATCGATTAATATATAGCCCGCCACAATTTATCCGTGCTCGAGCAAGCAAAAAAACAGTGGAATGAGCAAATCTTTAAAAACATTACTGCCAAAAAATCCCTATACATTACTCCCTCCGTTCCTTATTATTAGTCACTTTAAATTCGTGTTCAAATTCCTTTTTATTTGTCACTTTATTTTTCCAAAGATCACTATTCCACTAATTGCCCCTACATTAATAACCTTTTTTGTGTTTTCTTTTATATACACATTAAATGGTAAGGTTACAAAAGTAAAATTATCACATTATTAATCACATTGAATTATATTAACTACACTTTCTTGGTCTGTGTAAAAATTTCTAAAACGACTACAGTAATAAAAACGAATAGAGGGAGTATATAAGTAAACGGAAAGCCAATTGACTCGAAAAGAAAGCAGTAGACAAGAATATCAATCCAAAAAAAGTGTGTAGTAACTTATAAATTACACACAGCGTATGTGTAAAAACATAGCACAAGACATATATCAAATGCTACATGAAGGTAAAATATACTAGTACATGATTCCACTAAATAATGTAATTAAACAACCCAGAAAATGCATTGTGATTTATGCAAAAGTAAGAAGAGAGATGTTACCACAAAGGAGGGTTACTGGAATCACACAGTGGTGTGTGTATGATGCGTTTGCATATAATAAAAAGACAGTATAAAGATTGGTTTTGTTTTTGAAAACCCCCAAAACTAGGGAAACACAGGAAGCCGTTAAAATGAAAATAATTCAAATTTGGAAACTCCCTCGTTTTTTGGGAAATTATTCGCATTTAAATAATCTAATCTTTTTAGAAACAAATAAAAAGTTACTTTGATTTTTATGACTGAAAATGCCACAACCCCTAGAAAAAAATTCCAATATTTATGTGACAATTTTTTATTAATAATTCAATATCGAGACGAGACAAGTTAAAATTGAAACGACGCCAAAAATTAGAACAATGAAACTAAATATCTATGCCATTTTCATACATCTCTATTATATATAATGAGATAATAAGGAGTGTTGGTGAGACATTTTAATCCTGAGTCATTTTATTCATAATTTAAAATGTCTAATTTATTCTTTTCATTGTTTATTTAAAAAAATGAGAGAAAAAAGGATTTTAGTGAGACATTTTAGTCATAAGTCATTTTATTCATGATTTGAAATGTCTAATTTGCCATTTTCATTGTTTATTTAAAAAATGTTCAATTTGCCCTTCTCATCATTTATTTAAAAAATTGTTATTAAACTTGAGCCTAACCACAATTTTAATATTTTTTTTACCGTTATACCATATTGTCATGTGTTTAATATCATACTTACAATATATTTATGCGCGTGTGTAAATCATGTCATTAAAATAAAAGAATATTGTATGCTTTATTAATTAATAGTCATTTTAATCATGAGACAGTTTATTCATGAAAATTGTGTATGAAAAGAGGTACTATTGTTGCTGATTTAAAAACTGAAATCTAGACATCTAGTAAAATATAAACTTATATCCAACTGATTAGCAATTGAATATTACAGGAGGGGGTGGGGGGAACTCTTTCAGGGTTTTACGAGGTACGATAGTAGTATATGAAGATTGTGTATGAAAAGAGGTACCATTGTTGCTGATTTAAAAACTGAAATCTAGACATCTAGTAAAATATAAACTTATATCCAACTGATTGAATACAAGGTAGCAATTGAATATTACAAAATTATATGTGATAGCGAAAAACAAATCTATTGTACACCATTGATGGTTATGAATCAATCCGTCCATGTGCTCAAATCGGAGAAGGCGAACTTTACCCAGTGTGTAGAAATGTCTTAAATGTTGGGAGAGCATAAACATCAGTGTGTAGAACCCATTCTTTACAAGAAGTTCTCTATACTAAGTTCTAGGAAGGAGCATGTATCAGGAATATCAAAATTGCGGAGGACCTGAAAAACAGCTTGAAAAAATCAGCAAACAATGTTTTGTCCTTGCAATAAGAGTTGTACAAACTTTATACGGCAATATACTCAAATCATCAGAAAAGAGGTTAGAATGTATATTATGATAGCATGCCAAAAAAAACTCTCCAGTAAAGCATTTTTCTAAAGGTGAATAGACATACCAATTCTCAACAATTATAATGAAACAAACAATTTCATAGGTGAGCGCGATTAGATAGCCCAAGTGATTGAGGGCTTATCCTCTGTCGTCCCAGGTCACGGGTTCGACTCTGGCTCACCCCGAGAACTTCTTAGAACAGATACTCATTTGTAAGGCTATAAGCCAAATTAGTCAAAAAAAAAAAAACAATTTCATAGGCCATACAACATTAAATTGGCATATTGGCATACATGTATATAGTTTTATATTCCTATATTATTTTAATTGGCATATTTACTGATGTAAATAGTCAGCAAAACAGAACATAAACAACTCACTATCACACTCTTGCATGTAAACATATAATATAATCTACATTTGAAACAACTTTTATAATATAATCTACATTTAAAACAACTTTTAAGTACCTCCGGGTGTACAATGCCAAAAGTTCCGATATGCTTCCCTTTGTAGATAATACTGGCTTGTCTACCAGACAGAAACTCAGGTTCCTTTGCATAAATCATGAGGAGTCATAAGACGACAAGTGCATAATTTTCAAACTTTAATTTAGTATTAGAAAGATAGAGAAATATGTAAATGCAACTTACAGATGAGCATTTTATATAATAGCCTGTTGTATCCTTAGATTCGACGAATGAAGTTCCAGTTACTTCCATAATTCTATCCAGTAGGCCATGAATTAGCTGATTAGCAAAGCATAGCAGATCAAGAAGGTTAGGTAACACTGGAAAATAACTAAGATTCGGCTTACGTTTCTATGCCAGTAAAGTATTTATGTAGTTGCAAGTAAAAATTAAGATGTAAAATGCCCCTTATCAAAACCTTTTCTCCATACATATAAAAATTATCAAATTGAAACTTTTTTGTACTAATATCTAACATACTGTAGTTGAGTCGTAACTTAAGACTAGCAGCTGCCAATACATTGCACACACTGGCTAATATAAAAATACGGAAACGTAAATTCCTCAAATAACGTGTTTCAGTTTCATCTTCTATATCTGCTCAAGGGAGGATGGACAGTGATTCACAACAGATACAGATAAGTCTAGATGAGCATTGACCTACCCTTAGGGGGTACATCAAAGAAAAATGCATCTGATAGACAACATGTACCAGCGATCCGAAACTAAAATAACACAACCTAATATTATCAATACAAATACAGTACATAAGTAATTTGGTATGGAACAGCATGGATTTCTACTAACTTGTGATCCAACTATGAACAATCGGAGGGATCCATAATATGTAGTTCTTTCAAAATATAGTGGGTTTGCACATAGGTTACTCTTAATTTTTGTCATGCTTTCTATTTGGGCTCTTGTACTAGGTTGAGGGCACAATTAAATAAGGTTTTGTGTTTCCCTATAAGAGAAAATTTGCACCGATGAACATAAATATTTAATCCATCAAACAAATTGACGGAGTTTACTAATGCAACAGTTCTTAATTGGTCCTCAACCAATATCAAAGTCCACCGATCCATTAATCACTCCATCGAAAATTGACAGAGTTGGTGATGGATCGATGTCCATCAATTCAAAAATATCAAAGTCTACCAACTGTGATACATGTGGAATACATGACTTTTAATTAACACGAAACGGCTGAAACCAATTAATTTGAGAAGAAAAATACCCATATCTCCCTAATCTAAAATATTCAGCAAGCAGATTATATCAGATAGTGGCCAGGGAATTTCTACCTCAAATCCTGAGGTGGCACCACAATATAGAGCTGCAAGTTGACGACGATTTGTGGCACCAACATCCTTTGAATCATCGAGAACTGCTATATCGCCGACTTCGAATATCTATGATTTAGATCAAAGATATTTACCAACTTAACCATTGAAAAGGAAACAATATTTTTTGAAGAATAAACGCACCTTAATAGGCTTAGGATGGTCTTTGTTTTGTCCAACAATTTTCAGCAAGCCAGGCATCAAAGTAGTTCTTACAGCCTACAGCAAATATCCATTTAAAAACATAAATACTTGATGATGAATTATTAGCTGAGCTTCATATTTACTCGCAATCTAAAATCGACTACTGGAGATCATGGATAAAAGCTAAAATGTGCTTCCTTTGTATATTCACTTCTCTGTACTTTCTTTCACGAACAATATGAACTACAACAACAAAAATGATGTGTAAATTGCAGAAGTGACCTTGGTGTCACCATTGCTGATGTAATAAACTATGAAACTTAACAATGTCAAATACAGATAAATTCTTGGATTAAATGAGCATGAGCTCCTGAAGTTAAGTGTAATCACAGGTGGAAATCAGAAACTGATAGATCCCTTATATTGCATGTTAAAGTTGCAAGAGTGACTTGATCTCAAGGAATGAAGGACACAGGGAAAGACATGAATGAACAAGATCAAGTGCTCTTCCCAGTCTCCATTCAGGTAGGTTTTCTAGGGAAAAAAAGCATTTGGAACATAAACCACCAAAGGGAAAATTCAGCATTTTTATATCATAAACCACCCACCTGGCCACCTGTGATTTTCTTTTTAGACTAACCATTCTGCCTGGAAACTGCTGAACCGGAAGAGATTGCTCATTGTGCTCGTTCTCCCCTCTTCGATTCCCAATGAACAACATGATCTTAACCTATCATTTGTTTCATTTGGTTGATCTAATACATAGTTAATTCTTTTATCTTTATATTACCACGGATACCTAATCGAAAACGAA
Source organism: Oenanthe sinensis (assembly GCA_028671895.1). Lineage (NCBI taxonomy): Eukaryota > Viridiplantae > Streptophyta > Magnoliopsida > Apiales > Apiaceae > Oenanthe > Oenanthe sinensis. Next base: position 22,014,478 of record CM053801.1, read on the forward strand.
CATAATTGGCTTTCTTAGGCCCAATTCTGTACATTGTTGTCCAGGCAATTCTGTATGTTTCTCGGCAACTGATCTAGCTCGTCACAATAGAAATCGATCAGGTATCCTTCTATGGTCGTTTCTCCTTATCTATAAGAACAAACTATATGTTGAGTGGGTAATTATGCACATTGTCCAGTAGCAACAGGGGGTTTTAAAGAATGGAGAATTGATTCATAAGTATAATGAACTACATGGCTGATTACAATATGACAAACACATACTATCATTATTACAATTTCCTATAAAGATAACCCACCTCAAAATCGGAAGAGCGAGGATTCCCAATTTCCACTGCCGTTGATTTGTCATCTTTTCGGTTTAGCATTGCAAAATTCTCTTTGTAAGAGCACAATATAAATGTCAATACCTCTGTATAACCACTCATCGCAATCTATGGGAACAAAAGAAAGTAAAAATCAACCAACACTTTAAACCATGACGATATGGCATATAACATTGAAAGCAGATGTAGCAGATCTCTCCAACAGTAATTCTTCACTAGAATGTCAACTTAACAAAGTAATGAACCCTTGTCAGAATTCCAACATCCAAAAGAGTTACAAGAATTGTATATAAAACACAAATTGTACAACCCTACATCAATCACAACAGAAAAGCTATCGTTTTAGCGTAAAAACAAATTAACCAAGTTGACAAAAAATCATCTAAAGACAACATTCTAAGAGAGTTAATAATCAATCTGATGTATGCTTGAAAAATACCTCCATTCTAATAAGGTCACTGAACTGATTTAGAGACAAAGGCTTCAAAGATGGAAGCTTCCGTCTGGGAATTTCATTGAAACCATAAGCAATTGCAACATCCTTGAGAAAGAGATCAACCATTAACATGCTATCAGTATTCAGTACATCATGACTATCAGGCATGAGCCCTACCTAGCATTATAATTTTACTTAAATGCATACATAATATACATATATAACATATTTATTAAGAAACATGTTAATCAGCCTAATACCTCTGCAACATCACAGGGATGAAGCACATCACTTCTCGTTGGTGGAACCGATACATTGAAAATGTGATCTCCATTTGGCAAGGCATGTGGCTCAGCCTGTAACTGCATTTTATTTAACAAACCAGCAACCTGAAATATAGATAAGTATGAGATTCAAAGGCTTTTTATAATGATTGCTGAAACAGCATTATAATAAAGATCAACAAAAACCAAAACAAATATCACGAAAGAAATTTACCAAAAGAGGCCAACCTACTGGAATATTCTTCAGAGAGGAAAAGATCCCCCCCCCCCGGGCAAAAGAACAGACACTAACAATCATCAAAGATTATGCATTATGTTTTGACTAGTGCCTCAAACCCCAACCCCTTTTTATCATACAAATTTTATTATTGAAAAAAAATGTGTTAAAGTTTAATGATGATATCTGCAAGTTTAGCCTATTGGATATCCCTTGTCCTTTAGTTACCAAAGATCGTGGGTTCGAGCCTCAGTGATGGCAAATGTGTATGTTGGTATCTAAAGATCTTGTAATTGACCTTGCCCAAAAAAGAGATTAATGATGACAGTGTATATTAATTTCAAGATATTTCAAAGGGCCAACAATATAAGGAATGCTGCATACAGGTGCGCATTCCTTTACTAAGGATATATATTGAACACTTAAATCTTTCTTAAATAACAATGAAAATAATAAGTTATTACAACTAAGCTGCCCAGCAAATACAAAAATAGAAATTTCACCAAATGCATCCACTGAAGGCTGAACACCCCACAAAGGCAATAGACAGGGCTCTTTCACAAAACAATGAAACAATATTAATCAATCACACAAATTCTTCTTCTCCATATATATTAATGACCAAAAATATCTGAAATGGACTTGTTATTTTCGGAAGTAATTTAAATTTATCTGTCAATTTTAGCTGTTAACTTAAACAGCTTCTACAAATACTTCCACGAGTGGAATCCTAGCTTCTTTATAAAGTTCTCCTAATCAAACCCCGCGTCTCAAGAATCCAATAACGTTCATAGAAATTCTGTCTCACATAGTAATCCAGAACCTTTGGAAAAATCTAGTACATCAGAAGGGGGGGAAATCAATTTACACTATGAAATACATTTCCGGTAGTAGCTCTATATTTTCTGTTTTTCAGATGTCATCAATTTTCAGCTAAAGAAGTTTGAATTTTCTGGTGTGTTCGACTTAAACAGCAACATCGTACAGCATAAAAAGATTTAGTAAAGCATTAAGCACTTTAACGGATAGAATTTAACACCTTGTTGGCCTCCAATGAGACTCCCAATAAGCCGGTAATGTATGATAGCGACACTTCCATATTGTATGATGAAAGATCGGGATAAATATGTGATGTTTCATCAGGATATATTACTTCAACTGGTTCAGCCTCAAACTTTTTATCACAGTACACAGAAAACATGGTCACCTACAAAATTGAAAGATAAACATACAAGAGTTATCTAGCAATTTGTGAAGGTTATTAAACAACCAATACATGGTAAAATCCGTTATGTTTCCTACCATTGTGTTCAGAACGATTTTGGCCTTTGTCAAATCAGTGGCTGTGCATTCAATGAACACATTCTTGGTCTTTAACGTAATAGCTGAATGTGCACCGTTTATTATTGGGGGCAAAGAGAGCACAGTTCTGGAACAAACATCCAAATTATCTCAACATACACCAATAAATTAAATGTTAGTCAAATTCAATTATTCAATCCAGTGCGCACAGTTTAGAACGAAATTCAGTAGAGAGCAGACACGGATTAACAGGTTCCCACTTAGCAGTGAAATCTTGTAAAGAAAAAGGGGGGGTCATAAAACTTGTAACTAACAAACCACTGAAAACCGACTCAATTTACCATATGAACTCAGTGTAAGCAAGATCAGACTCCTTCTAACAAAGAAGCATATGATACGAACTACACAAATACCTCTTACGGTCGTATATGACAGGGAACACTGGTGATTCTGCAATTATATGCAAGAATTTTTTCAACTTCAAATCTGACTGACAAATTGAAAACAAAACAAAATTAGGACATGCTTGTACAGTCCAAAAATATAACATTGTAAAATATAACTTCAGCAATTTACACCAGAAATGTAATATGACACGATAAATTTTATACCACACATCACAAGTGCAAAAACAAATTGTAGGGTCCAAAAAACAAGATAAGTAAAAGCTTACTTCATAATATTTCATCAGTTCATCTCCTCTGAAGCTTTTCTCCTAAAATCAAACATAAGATTAATAATCATCATATTAGCAAGCCATCTAAAGCTATGCAGGGACTATTAAGACACAAAGTAAAAAACTACTGAAGTTAAAGAACAAAAAGATTACTGCCAATTATCATTTCCAGCAAGAAGTTGGTTGACATAGCCAGGTAGGCAGGTACACGTTGCTTTTTAAATAATTTGTTCACAGTTGGATATTTCCTTTGCTAGTGCAGTAATTTGTGCGAAATTTTAAGTATGTAGAAGCATGTGTTATGCTTATGTTGGATGAAAGTAACGCAAGGTTTCTTTTCATCATGCCATTTTAAGAATCTTATCTCTTGTGCTTAATTTCGGTATTTACTTGTATTTGCAGTTGCAGAAACATTCATAAATCTACCACTCATAATAATAGAGTATAAACTTCCACCATAGTGAGGAAACAACTCTAAACAAGTAGTTTTTTCACATGTTCACAGACTGTGATCAATCGTATCAAACTTAGTTCTACACATCAATGCAAATTTGTTACAACCTATTGCTAAGCATAGAATTTGTTGGTGTATTTTTAAGCTTAGGATTTGTTGGCTTACTTCACATGTAATACTAATTACATGGTTAATTTTTAGGACTACAAAAAAACTAGTTATCCGAAGTCATAACCAAGACACCATAATACACTAGTCTAATGACAACTACAATACTAAACAGTACACACAGAAATACTTATTATGAAATAAAAAACAAATTACCTGTTTCAGTGGAACAAAGTTTATATCTGTAGGTGATAAAGCCTAGGAAAAGAAAAGAAGAGATAAATAAGAATACAACACACATGATAATCATTTATCGTATAAAAGTTAAAAACTACAACGGAAACTTAAGCGCCAAAACATGCTTTAGCATCTACAAAGACCTGATAGTGAAGTAACACTCTGATTTACCGAATAATACCTGCTTTAACTATTTTAACAAAAGTAACAAGTGCCAATACTTACCTCATATGTGAAAGGCCCTTCTATTGTATCCAAATCATGTGTCCCGATGGCGACCAGAGTTCTCCGACTAGAAAATGAAGTCCAAACAAAAATTCAATGCAGAAAGTATGGAACGTTTTGTGTTATCACTTGTTAAGATGCGAACAAACATGCTTTATTAAAGTCTAAATTAATTTGATATCAATAATACACGTTCTCTTTTAGTGACCAATACAGATTTACTTAAAGCAAAAGAAGTGCTGAAATAACCAGCAGCACATATTGTAGATGTCAATAGATTATAGACCCGAATAAGATTTCTTATCAAAATCCATTAATTTGAATTATTGGCAATCCTTATAATCAATCGCATAGACAGCCTTCTTTAGAATATGTCGGTTTTAATCCCTATGCAACTCCTTCAGATAATCAGATCACAAAACTACTTTGCAAATGATCAAACAGATACGCAGATGTAATTGCATTCCATTCTCATTACTTCGGAATTTTGATCATATATATTGCCGAGTTAAGAAGTGAAGTTTAATGACAGAACCTCCCAAGATTAGGTCTCTAAGAACCAGATACAATGATTGGATCAACCCACATTGGGTGTAAAATGCTGCCTTACCGGCAAATGTTCTGGTGAAGCCGGTCTTGAAGATCGATAAAGCTGTTATATCTCGCTTCGTCAAATGTTATTCCTCTCAAAACGGCACACACAATATATGGACGAATCTCAGCCGTCTACGAAAAATAATTAAACAAATAAAAAAAATGCTAACAAAAATCAAAAAACATATACAAAAAACACTTCCCCGTTATAAGAAAACAAACCTTCGCTTTGACGTGCATCTTAAGCATAGATTCCTTACGTATAGGCTCACTAACCCTATACACAGGTATCGGATCAAGTCCGATAAAAATCCGAAGAGACTGCACAATTCCCTCGAGACAAAGCAAATCATATCTGCACACCATTTCGAAAAAACAAAATCCTCACTACAACACCTAATTACACATTCAATAGTCAATCCACATCGTCTTCCATCAAAATCAACGTAATTACCTATTAGCAGGAATATCAATTTTGTAAATCACCTCTTCATCATTATCCGATCCTTCATCATCTATATGTTTTTCTTTCCTAATAATCGCCTTCTCCGTCGTCTATAAACACACACATCACATAATTAACAAACCTATACATACAACTAACATATCATAATCATTTCAACAATTAACAAACCTATACATACAAACAATACAACATATACATACAGGATCTACATTCTACAGCGAAGTAATTATAAAATACTTACCACATCATCTAACTCTATACCGAACTCGAAGCACAAATTATCGAACTCTTCTTGAGCTAAAATAGAAAAAAAACAAATTAAAGTTGAATTAATGTATAAAAAGTGCTTGAATTAAAAAAATGTAAGTGAAAATCGTACTGTAAGTTCGTCCGAGAGCTTTGAATAAGCGGTCTCTCCCAACGCTGACGGTCGGCATTTCTGCACGGATTTCGAGAGAGATGAAGCTAGGGTTTAGATGTATGTATATGTGTGTGTATATCTTCAACAAGAGAGCTTGGTTACTGCGACCTCTGTAGTTGTTGGGTTTGTAGGGTTGGATTATTCATTTACTTATTTTCTCTATTTTCTGTATTTTGACTTTTTTCTATTTTAATTTTTTTCCCGAAAACGTTTTATTAATTTTTTTAGTGGATAGTAACTTTTTTAGTCAAATCGAATTCTAGTCTATTATAGACCCTTACAAATGAGTAACTATTATTAAACTATTAAATGAAAAAAATTCTCCTAAAATTACAATGATTTTGTATGTAAAGCTTATTGATAAATTTGTAAATATCATCTATATAGCCTAGATTCACATAAATATCTCCTTTTTATTCCCTTATTAAATATTAGTATTTTTTAAGTTATATATGTACAAAATAAATAAATAACAAAGTACACTGCAATATTTTATTAAATAATAAATTTTACCGATCAAAACACATATTTACCTTAATTTTGTAAATACAACATTTTAAATCAGGATTTTTAAGTCAAGAATATGAATATATCAAAAGTAAATAGTCTAAAAATGTATTAATTATTTCTGGGATTTTTTGAAAAATATCAAACTTTTTATTATTTTTTTATAAAAATATGTTTTTTTTATTTTATATTTTTCAAAAATACGTTTTTTAAAAGATTCTTTTTACAAAAATACGGATTTGCAACCAATGCAACAGGATGCAACTAAAATCAATCTCAAATACATTCACGTGCGCCTTCAATTTTTTCAAAAAACAGTTGCATTCAATTGCAATTTGATTATAAATTATAGATAAAAAAGTTGCGTTTGACTACTTTTAGTTGCAAACCGTATTTTACAATAATTTTCAAAAGATAGTAAAATATCAAAAAAGTTTTTAAAAAAATATTTTTGATAAATACCATTATTTCTACAGGTCTATTCAGGCTTAGAGCAAAACTAACATTATTCTAGTTGGTTTCGTATAAATATTATAAAATAATGAGTGCTAGTGATTTAGATAATTTACTAATCTAATAAGTTACGTTTTGCAACGGCATTGTAATATATTTTTTAATTTAAAAATATTTAATAAATAGATAATTACAAAACATTATATATTTGTCAAAAAATATTTATTAAATTAATTTTTGAATGAATGATGGTCATTTATTGTTATTTACCCTTAAACTAACAATGAGTTTGTAGAATGGGGGTTAAATATAAACTCATGAACTTTTTGAAAATTTTTACGAATTAATAGAGTTGGTATTTTATATTGTTGAGTGTTTGAAAATTAAACTAAGATAGAATCATAGAAATGCTTAAACTTAACAATTAAAACCAGTGTTTAAAAATTATTAGTGGATTAGTTTTTCCACTAATGATTTAATTTGTTTTCAACTGATCTTGGTCTAAAACCAAGCCGTTTACAATTATATAAAGAACATAGAAAACACTACAATATTTTCTATCTTCTAAGGTGCTTTTCTTACTTGTGTGTTCTACACTTCTACACTTGTTATAATGTACTACTACTTGATATATAGTAGTTCACTACCTATACAACTATTCTTATCGACTAATAAAAGTACAAATTGCATTTTACAATGTTTGCACTAAAATAGAATGTAGTTTCTTCCAAAGTTTGCATAGGTCTTGGCCTTTTATTGGAAAAGTTATTGCCTTGTTCTTTTCCTTGAAGGCTGTGTTTCTTGAAAGATTTCACAATTCTGACACAACTGTTTTCCATTGATCTAGACTTCTACAAAGATTTCATCCATTTTATCTTTAACCATTTAGGAAACATTGATCAATTTATAATTGATGTAAAGCTTATCAATTGATCCTTCTTTGTTTATCCATCGACAGATGTGTTATCCATTGATCAATTTATGTATCAATGGATATTTGAGTATCCATCGATTGCTTCTTCATCCGTTGATTGTTTTTGATAGATTCATCTGTTGATGAGGATCCATTGATTGATATATGTTGACAGACATCCATCGACCAACATCCAATGATTGACATCCATTGACTTCTGTAATAACCCGTATTTTTGACGTATTATTTTATTATTTATAAACGACCCTGATGAATAGTGATTCTACGGATTACGAAAAACTTTTTTAGACCACCTAGGTAAGTGGTGGAATATTGAAAAATCGAAGATGTGATATTGTTGTATGAAGAAAATGAGTGAATGCAAAAGCCGTCAGAATCTGAAAATTTTTCGTTTTACAATTTGTTTCATAATTTATGAAATATTAAGGATAAGAGAATTATATTACAAAAAGGAGGATTACAATTTAGAAACCCAAGGGTTTGTTTTGAAAATAAGCACTTAGAATATTAAGGATTTACGCTACGGAATTCCTACGATGAAAAGCTTTCAGAAATTAATCGAACTTACATGGAGGATTAAGTGTTAATCATGGGGTGTCAATTAAAGTGCATCAAAGTCATGCAACCCATGCAACCAATTAGTTAAAGAGGAACCAAGTCAACAAGTAAAGCTAACTAAGTAAGCAACTAAGGTTTAGAAACATAGTTCTTTGAATGGTGGAACAAGGACACAAACAACCATACTTCTTTGACATTAGTAACCATGCCATACTTTACATCACAAGTCACCACAAAATCAGCCAACACTTTTCAAAGGTTCCCTAATATCTATTTATATTTTATTTTATTCTTGTAATAAGAATAAAATATTCTCGGACTTATCAAAAATAGGGAACTCGGTCTAAGGAGTAAAAGGTGTTTTACTTTCACAAAAAGAGATTATGTTTTGACATCACTGGCCTACTGTAGTAGGGTGTTCAACTTATCAAAATCAAAGAGATTTTTCGACTAACTCCCATGTCGTGGTTTTAAATGGTTTTCATTCCTTGATGAAAGAGATCAGTTGACGGAGGTCAACACACCTGTGTGGTGAGATGACAACCCCGATTATTCTGGAAGTACCTACTCATAGCTATGAGGATCTATTAATAAGTATTATATACTTGGGGAACTAGGATTAAATTCTAGTTCCAGGATATGGATCTTTTCAGTGGACTTGGAGTTAGCGTAAGAGGCCGAGTGACGCACGATCCAGCACTTTGGCCCATATACGGTCCAAGGTGATTCCCAATAATGGTAGAGAATGTCGTGGCTCCCCCTTCTACATGTAGAGAAATGACGAGAGCTGATGTATGTTATGATTGATCATCGTGGATGTACGGTAGAAGCGTGATGATGCTCTAGTTATGGTCCCATCTTCCAATTGGAATTGTGTTGTAACATCGTAACGAAAACCTATGAGTTGAGTTACCGATGGTGTTGTTAGTGGTTGATATCTTGATATTTCTCCTTACTCATTCGAGATATTTTGACGAAAAGTTATTTTGAAAACTTAAGCGGGTACATGATGTACACCAAACAGTTGTAAATCTTTAAAATGTTTTGCTGGATTTTAACCCTTACGAGTAGTATGGTTCAAAGTGGTTTGACTTGCTTATGATGAGAAGCAACTATTATTACAGTATCTTAAACTGGATACTTATTATAATTATGGGAGTCTAGCAAAGCTATAATTGATGTTATTTTGCTAAGTTATTGATAATATTATTTCAAAACTGTGAACATAATAAGTTCATTGGGTTTTATCTCAAAAGCTTTAGAGGAAGTATGAAAGAGTGGTAACTCTATATTCGATAATGCCTTTTTTTATATAATGAACTAAATTGTTCGGATTATATTCTTCTAAATTTTATGTTGAGTACAAATGCTTTTAACAGAAAACTCCGACTATATGTATCGTCGAGAGATACTTTGTTATGCTTACCCTAGACCGGTAACCTATGTTATACTATTGAGATAGTAGTGATTATCATGTTCTTGGATGAGAGTCATATAGATAATTGGGTAGATAATTTGCTGAGCATTCTTTCGCTCATTCTTGTTTTATATTAAATTTTTCAGAGAAAGTGATAATACATCTAAATAGGTAGATAATTTTTCAGAGGAAGTAAGAGATTCGCCTTTGAAGTGGTTCAGTTCAGAATTATTCCGCAGGCGTAAGTTGAATAGGTTTTCAGTATTGATCTAGTTATTAATGTTACTTCATGTAGGGGTTATCATTGATAGCGTGAGATCCTGGATAAGTACATTTAGTTTGTAATACCTAATGATACTGGTTGTATATCGTTTCTAAGGTTATAACTTGTATGTGTGAGAGAGGGGTCTATGATGTGATTTTGTTGGATTATTAAGTATTGCATGTTTTAAAGGATTAGATGGTGACGTGACGACTCAAATCCCTGATCCCGGATTTGGGGGCGTTATAACTTCTTTATCTGTTTGATCACTTCATTTATGAGAATTCTGATTTAGAATATTTACATTTTGTCAGTCATCCTTCATATCTGTTGAAGAGTTATCAATTGAAGTCAATAAATACCAGTTGACTAGTTATTACACATCCATCGATTATTACAATCAACTGATAATTAAAAGAACTCCCAATCAACTACTACACACCAATTTATCAATTGATTAACATTACATTCAACTGATAAATGGTTACCTAATCAATGAATATCTACATGTTTCACATCCATTGGCAAGTTACAATTGTTGACATCAAATTTATGATTCTAAGTATAATGTTATCAACAAACTACATGATTCCTAACATTTATCATATATTAAAAAGTAAAAAATATATATATATAATTAATTTTTTTAAATTTAGAAAAGTATAAGGAATAATAATTTCATTATTCTAATATTATTTTTAAAGTTAATAATAACTTATTTTCAAAATATATAAAAATTATAACACGAATATTAAAAATTAAAAATTAACATTTTCATCTAACATCCCGTTAATTACGATTTCTCCTAATAGGCCACTCTCTCATTAAATTAATTTTAGTGTTCATTAATTTTTTATATATTATAAAATTTAAAATATAAATGTGCAATATAATTCATAACTTACTGATTTGTTATTATTTTATAATCTCTTTTTTCCCATCCCTCGCTAACGACATCAATGTCATCAATATAAGTCAATCATCTCATAATATCTAAATAAACATCAATAAAATATTGTGAAAAGTATAGCATATAATTTAAATTTTATCAGATATAGACTTATAATATCTTGTTTTAATAAAATAGTTATATTAGTGTCGTTAATACGTACTTCAATTATATCAGGATATAAGCTCAAATACATGTAGCTGTATTCTGATAATTCCTTCTTCCAACGTTTTCAGGTAGTTATATCGGCCAGTGAATCGTTGAATGGATAAGATTGTCAAAAATTAAAACAAAAAAATAACAATGTGTAATTATGATAAACTTAATAAAAAAATTGAACTTTTTCATCAAATAAAATCATGTCACATAAAGTAATAAAAATTTATGAACTTTTTCATTAAATAAAATCATGTCAAAGACTACATTGATTACATGTCTATATGTTGACCTACTTCCTTTATATATATAATAGTAGGACAAGAGCATGCATATGAGTTATTTTATTCAAATTTAATTCTGAGTTATTTTATTCTACTGATTCTATATTTTCCCACGTTGTTCCTATCTGATGAAGCTAAAATTGATTGCATATGTTATAAACTCGGAATGGTATATTCATGTCTAATATCAGGGTCTGGTACAAGACGGTTGTTTCATTTATGCGACCATTAAAAATATATAAAAATTTAGCATTTACGTTAAAGAGATCAAATAATAAACTCCTTTTTTGAAAGTTGGATCATCACATACATATTCAAATATAGATTAAAATATTAAGTTTAAATCATTTATGCTTTATATATATAATATGAGGATAATGGCATGCATATGGGTTATTTTATTCAAATTTAATTGTGAGTCATTTTATTCTACCTAGTCTATATTTTCCCACGTTGTTTCTATTTGATGGGGTTGAAGTCGATAAAATATGTTATAAAATCGGGGTGGTACATTTGTGTCCAGTATCAGTCTCCGATATTTTCAGTTTTGACTCTCAGTCATAAAAGTTGAATTTTCTAAATATTTTGAATTGAAGTAAATAGAAAAGCTAAATTTATGGTTGATGTTGTTGGAAAGTAATTCTAAAAATTCTAAAAAATATTATGAAAATTCAGATTCATGTATATGCAGTTTGTTGGGAATGAGTTGTACAAAAACTATACAGAGGAAGGGTAAATGTATGGTTTCTAATCAGATACACTCTGATAAAGTTCCAGCCATAAATTATGATGATGTATTAAACTCTGATGATTTAATAAAGTCTGATGTTATGGTCAAGTCTGAGAAAGATGAAGATATTTCCAAGACAGAAGAAGGTGATTCATTTGCAAATGATGCAAGTGAAGTTGCTCCGGTAATTGTATCTGATTCTCTTGTTCATTCACCAAAGCAAATTATCAAGGAGATATCTTATGAAAGAGTAAGAGAGCTAGCTGAGGAGGTTAGGAAAGAAATGGCTGCAAAGAAGTCTCAAACATCTCCAGCCACTGGTAGTTTTAAGTTCTTTACCAAGAAGAAGAAGAAGTAAGTTTTTTTTGGCCTGGACACATAAGAACCTACCTCTCAAAGTGAGGTAGCAGTCAACGATAGGCCAGGCACACAAGAAACTGTTGCTCAAAGTGCAACAGCAGCCACTGTTATAGCAGATGAAGCCAGCAAGAATCAGGGGTACAACCCACAAGAACCTTCAGCTCAAAGGGTTGAAGAAGTTGTTAAGGTCCCTGCCCTACAAGAACCATCCCATCAAAGTTTGGATGCATGCACTACATCTCAAAATGAAGATTTTGTTGTTGCTGATGCTAAGAAGACATACTCTGATACAGATCCATTGGAAATCTTTGATGCTATTCTGGTGCAACCTCTTTCTGCACAGCCTTTGGAAATGTCATCCACTTCTACAGCTACTCAAGGTATAAACTCTGACTTTTCTTCAAAATTTCTATTCTCTGATAGTATAAGCTCAGAATTTATATTTCTAACTTTTACTGCTGAGATGACCATGGATAGTCCTATAAAGGATACCTCTATTCATATGACCACAGATCTCCTTTCTCAACCATCTTTTATTTCTGTAGGACAATGTGCTTTGAGCCTTTCTAGTGAGCCTGAGGCAAAATGTATGAAAAACAAAACTAACAATTAGAGGCAGACACTGGATCTGGCAAAATGAGAGTTAGAATTGAGAAAGAAGTTAGTTACTTCTAGTGAGCAAAGTGTGACTATCAAAAGTTATGAGATGTATGATGTGAGAAGTAATGAGATTACTTTAAAAGATTAGAGTGATTTAGGTTGTTCTATTTCTTTTGTAGGTAGTCAGAGTTTATCTATCACTACAAACTCTAAGATGCCAAACTCTGATTCTGAAGATACATTATCTGATGAGCCAATTTTTTAGGATGAAGAAGTCATAGATCTATCAATTCCATACACTCAAAGGTACAACTCCAAGAAATGACATGTTGATGCCTTTGATGCACATGAAAGATTGAGGATGGCATATCCTGATTATTTGTTATTGAATCTCTCAAGGGTGAAATTCAAGCTGCCTTGAATGAAGAAGGAATAAGAAGGGATTTTGGTAGCAAGGGTGAACCCTCACATGAAGATCTTCTTAACTTTCATAGACAATCCATCTGGGATATGTCTTGGAAATTTTCTAATGAAGAAATTTCTTGGTCCCATGTGCATGATTTGGTTGAAAAGGCTGATTTTGAATTAAATTCTGCTGAGATGAAGACTATTTTAAAGGTCACTACTGTGTTAACAAAGGGTCTTCATAATAAAGTTTGTGATTTGAAGGATTCAGTTAGCAAAACCAGTGCATCTGTTCAGACTTCTATTTCAGCTTCTCAACATGCATTGGAATTGAAGCTCAAAACTGTCTCTTCTAAATAAGATGCTTTGGAGGCTAAGGTAGATAAAATTGCTTCAATTGTCACCTCCATGCAAACAATGTTGCATACCATTATAGACATCTTAACCATTAAAAAGGGGGATGATGTCAGAAAGGGGGAGAAAGTTTAGAATGAAAAATGCAAAGAGGATATTGTGCTCAAATCTGATAAACCTGATGATGGTGGTGATGATAAAGGTCAAGAGAGTCATAAGGATGAAAAATAAACTCTGACTACTACTCAAACTCTGATTACATTAAACTCTGGCATAAACTATAATAAAAAAACTCTGATGGATGTTGATATGGAATTAGCAAAGAGGCTTGAAGAAGAAGAAAAACCTGAGATCATTGAAGAATAAAATAAGAATGATGCAGAACTGGCAAGGAAATTGTTTGAAGAAGAAAATACAAGAATGGATCCAGTTGCAATAGTAGAAGTAGTCAAGAAAACTGGTACTGATAATGCTCACGTCCAGTAGAAAAGAAGTGTAAGAACAAAGAGGATCCCAGTACAAAAGAAAACACATGTTCAAGCAAAGAAGAATGTATCCAAAGCTGTTGAAGTGCAAAAGCCTGTTGAAGTGCAAAAGGCAACTATAGGCAAACAAGTTTCAACAAAGCCAACTCCTATAATTTCAAAGAAAGCTCCAAGAAAACCCAAAACTCCTCTTACAATGCTTAGTACTACTTTTCTACCAGGAGGAACAAGTTTTGAAGATGAAGAAAAAGAACATCAGTCTCTATGCAGAAAGAAGAACCCTAATCTTTTGTGGACTAAATCTGAAACTCTGACTCTCAATGCCAGACTTGGTAAAAACAAGGGTGGTATTGGTGATTCTCAAGCTAAGGTCTACAAAGGTGAAGCAAATACTTTCAGATATCATTTTTCTTTGTAGAACAAGCCTGATGAAGAATTATCATAAGATCATTTAGACAAGCTTATTGTTGTTCAAATTGTAAAAGATATTTTTTATGGTGCTGTTCCAAAAGAGAAGCTGCTGTATTTTCTTGAAGATGGAAGAACAATGAAGATAGCTGAAGAAAATCTAATCCACAAGTCATTTAAGGAACTTGAATATGTTATCTACTTGTTGAATGATGAGAATGTAGTTACTAATAAGTGGGTGAAGATTTTGGAGGGAGTAATTGAGGAGAGAAAAAGAATGAAAGGTTGTTGATGGTAAACTCTGAGGAGTATAGACCAGGGTATGTGCTTGAAGATGGGACAGAGAAAGAAATGGTTAAAGGGGATGCAAAGGTAAATACGGTGTTAGGTATTCCTACATTAATACTAAACCCTAATGGACTGAAAGCCTGTTGCATTCCTCTAGATGATAGAATGGAAAGATCAACAATATATAACTTGAGAGCTGTAATATTTCAGATTGATGATTCTTCTGATCAGATGAAAGAATTAAAAGAAAAGCTGATTGAGTTATTGAAGAATGCTGAGAAGAAAATACTGGACAAGTTTTTATCTGAAGATTTTTCTTACAAGAGGATATAAGTCAAGAAGGAAAAATTAAACTCTGGTACATTTGTCTCTATGGTTTCTGACATCATAAGTAGAATTTATATTTTACTGAATAAAGAATAAACTGGGGGAGATTGTTAGAAATGCAAACACTGATGTTGTCAGATAATATCACAAACAGAGTTTATTGAAGAACAGAGTTTATGCTGATGTCATGAGAGTTTAGAAGTTGTCGACAGAGTTTACTCAGATAGAGTTTAATCAAGACAGTGTTTAAGCAAATCAGAGTATAGGTCAATCAAAGATTATAAACCGATAGAGATTATGAAGATCAAATTTTTTTAAAGAGGGAAACAGATAAATCAGAGATTGATTAGGATAAAGATGGAAGTGTCTTATTGTAATCCAATTACCTTTCTGAAATCTATCCTTAATCAATATCCTTGTTATATTTGATTTTGTAACTGTGTATTATATAAACACAGAATTAGGTTAACATTGTATTAATTTTAAGATATATCATTCTCATAACCTACCAACTCTTAAGAACATTGATTTTCTTAAGAGAGTTTTGTATTCAGCTCATAAAAAAGTTAATACAAAGCAGTACTTTTTTCTATATACTTGTGTTCTTAATCGATTGTCTAGTACTATTATATTTAACCCCCTTCTATAATAGTCTATTTATCTGGTTAACAATTTTATTTCTTACCAAATAGAATAAGTAGTTGTAAGTATATTATATATTTTTATTCTCAATACTACCATTTTCATATAAATATGGTATGTGTTTAAGTAATTTGTCCATTATCTCATTGGATTGAAATAAAATCAATGGTAATAAGATGAGTTCTCTAGTTCTCTCATTTAGCTGGTTCACTCTTGATCATTGGCCTACACACACACACACGCACACATACACACACACACACACACACACACACACACACACATATATATATATATATTCGAAAAAGTCTTTGGTCACAGAAATGGGAGAGACAAAAACAAATATCAAATCTTAGCCAAGGTAGCGCGAAGAAATGGTTCAAACATAATTGTTTTTCCTTATTTAAAAGGATATCCTTTACTTCATTAAGCATTTGGGTATGTGGGTCTGTTATAAACTCATAAGACTTCTTTTCCATCTATTATGGATGAAATTCCGTTTTGATCTATTTTATTAATAGGCATAATCTTATGAAGAAATGGAGTTCCTAAAATAACTCATATATATATATCCCCATAATTTGATATCGATATGACAATTTAATAACTTACTCGATATTTTATACCATTATTTTAATCTTTAAAGATATTAAAATTTCTTAAAAATTATATTATTTTACAAATAAGACTAATGAAATCAACTATTAATTAATAATATATATACATATATGTGTATATATATATGTGTGTGTGTGTGTATATGAGGTGCCCTTGGTCAATAGTCAGTGCTAATTCAAGTTCGTCATTGTTATTATTAAACTTGGCTTTCCATTGTGTGAGGAATATGAGGTGAGGTTCGAAAATAATTTTCATAGTTTTCAAAGTTTTTGTAACATGTTTATTGCATGGGCACAAACTCAATGCCCGATTGTTATATTGCATTTGTTGAAAGAGTTTGCATTACGGGATCTCTATTGCTTTGACCGTGTCGATACAAAAATGGATATTGACTCGTTTGAGCACTTTTTCTGAATTGGCACTGACTTGAACGTTACCGATATCGTGTTATACACACGTTGTAGGTAAATCCTTTTTTGGGCTGGAAAACATCGAAACTTATTTTGTTATGCTTAGTCACCTGGCAAGAAAGGGCCATTTCCTTTCCGTGGTGGCTAACTTTATTTACAGTTTATTCCATAAAATAAATCATAAGGTTTCCATGTTACCAGCTCTTGTTCCTGTATTTAGTCATCCATGTAATGACGGGTAGATAGTTCTTGCACTTAAGCATCTTCAATCCATAAAGTTGACTGTTGTTCCCTTCGAGGCTATCATTTCATTAAATGTTGAGAATGCTTGTCCTCTTCATCCTGTTAGCACAAAAGTATTGTATGTGGCATCACTTGTTGATGGATGAAGACTGTTTGTTCTGTAGTATTAATTTAATGCTTAATATGTTTTTGAATGATTCGATGTAGCATGAAGAGAGTTACTCAGAAAATAAAGGGTTTTTGTTAGTTTTTCATGCAATTTGTCAGTTATGTCATATAGTCTTATGTTTCTATATATTTCTTTTGCATAACGATTATTCTCCACAATGTTTCTTAGGTATGTGTCCGAGTGATGTACTGATGCATTTTTCATTGAAGTTATGAAAAGTTATAGGTTTGCTCTCTAATCTTTGTGTCATATCTCTAGTCACGTGTTAACTTTTGTTTATTTTTTAGCAATTAATTATATAGGCTTTTATAACTTCTATTGTCCCATTTCTATAGTAATGTGTGATATTGGGTTGTTGTGATGATAAGAGATTGAGCAAAAATAATTACCCCATCGTATGTCTCCCTATGTAATCAAACATACCATTTAGATTATTGGTACGATATATTTATGGGCCATGATGAAAGTATGAATAATAACTGTTGTATCTTCAAATAGAACTGATCATTGTTAGTTATGTGTATGTCGTACAGATTATAAAAAGGATTTATTTGTGTCAACAAAAGTAATAAATGATTCCTTACAAATTATTTAGAAATGAGAATATAATATGAGCCTAAGGATTTTCCTGGATAGTAGAACTATCATGAGTACCGCCATAAATTCATATTTTTCTGTGTGAGATACTAATATAATCATTCAGAATATATTATTCAGATTTGCATGACCCCTTTAATTAGTGTCAAGAACTTATGTGGTGCAACTATGCATAGTTCCAATCTACATCAAAAGACTGTTTGCCTCTTATTCTATGAAAATAATTTGGAGTGCATAAATTGGACAAGGAACTTAAGAAGTTTTATTTAACAGTAATATGTTAAAATTTTAAGTGGTGTTTGTGTTTTTCATAGTTATCATCTACCCACTATTTTTCATAGTTATCCCTTTGCAGTAAGCTATCTTTTTCTCAACTGTATATAAGGAAGATAGATTATATAAACGAAATCCCACCAAATTTTAGGGGAAAAAATAGTATCTCAAATGTAACATACTCACGGTCAATAAAATACAGATATATTACCAATACTTAAATGTTTAAATATTAAATTAATTGTTCAACATTAATAAGAAACACACTTAAACTAAATATTACAAATACTTAAATGTTTAAACATAAATAATAAGCATCATATTAATTGTTCACATTAATATAAACACACTGAAACTATACTCAATAATCGTGATCATCCTCCATCACCTTAGCTTCTATGACCCTTTCCCTTACGTCTTGTTACCGTTCGAAATTCTTTCTCATCAAAAACTTTTTTCTCAACAGGAACGTCTCTTTTCTCCTGTTCAAAAACTTTTTTCTCAACTGGTGAATTTCTTTTCTCCTCTTCAATGTATTTCTTTGACTAAGATAATAGAAGTTATGATATTCATTCGGTTTTTGACAGTGATCAATCCGGGTGTAAAATTCATTTGAAACCTGATTAACCAAATTTCAATTTTTGCCACTCAAATTTGTACTTGACTTTAATTAACATACAGTAATCTTCCACATCGCACTAACAAATGACTTGTTTTGGAATTGGTTGGATGGGATCAGGGGGTGAAATTAATTGAGAAGACAAATGCTTTTTCATAAACTAATTTTATTCTTATCCAAATAATACTAGGGACCTGTTGATACAAAGAATATATTTTATTTGTATCTGAAAGCTGAGCCCATTTATTTGTACCCAAAAATATAGTGAGCCCAAAAGTCAGATCAAAATAAATAGAAGGAGATCGGACAATTGCTGAGGTCGATCCAATAATTGAAGAGTCCAATGCTTGTGGCAGTGGAAAAATATTATGCCAAAAACCTAGCTTGAGAAGGATCTGAAAGTATTTTTTAGTATCCAGATCCTTCTCAAGTTAGGTTTTTGACTTCATAATATTTTTTTACCGCCACAAACATTGGACTATTCAATTATTGGGTCGATCTCAACAATTATCGGGTCTCCTTCTATTTATTTTGATTTAACCTTTGGACTCACTATATTTTTTGGTACAAATAAATGGGCTCAACCTTCAGATACAAATAAAATATATTCTTTGTATCAACACTTTTCAAAACGTTTTGTTTTGTCAATATCGCCTAAGTTTTTAATTGGGTTGCACTGGTTGAATAATATTGATATAATATTAATATATTCATACACAAATAGGCCTAGGGCTGGTCCATGCTTAAGATATTCTGAAATTAAGAAAGTACATTCATCACGAAAATAAGAATTTAGAAATTCATCACATACTTTAGTATGAGGATTATATGAGATGTGCTTCATTCATCCCTATATAATACATAAAATTTATGTTTATTTACATATACAATAATTTGTTATAAATTTTAAACATTATATTAATTTTAGAAATTTTAAATTTAAGATTATACACATTATATAACTGTCATATATATATATATATATATATATATATATATATATATATATATATATATATAATTAAAAAATATATTTTAAATATTAAAAAAATATTTATATAAAAAGTTGAGTCAGTAACGACTAATCAGTTGAATTATGAATTAATTAAAAAATATAGTTAAATCAGAGAGTGTATTTTAAAAATATCATTAAATTTAAAATTTAAAAATTATAAACAAATTAAGATTAAACCTAACGGCCCTACATACTACTCGTTATTATTTTACTCTTATTATATTTTCATAAACTATCATCATAAAATTTAGTTATAATATTTATAGATTTTAATTTTTTCACATCTAAAATTATTTGACAATGTAAAGACTAGAATTAAATTTTAAAAACTCGAATTTAACACCATGTACAATAAATTACAATGTTATATATACTATTAAAAGAAATATTTTATATATTAAAAAATTATTTATATTAAAAATTGGCTTAGTTATCTCTGATCGCTAATAAATTTAATTTTAAATTAATTTAAAGATATAACTAAATTAAAGAGTAAAATTTAAATAAAAAATTATAATTAAATAAAAAATATAATAAAAATAAAAAATTTCAATTTATTTTTTATATCCGTTGAATTGTTTAAAAAATATTTTTAAATAAAATATTAATTAGAGACAAGATTAATTTTATAAAAATAATATTAATCCAACACCGTTGCATTACACTCAAGTAACACCTAGTTCATAATTAATGCATCACTTTTTTAGTAGTGTTATAATAGAACAAAATTTTCATAACTTAAAAAGAAGTGCGTGCAACGATTTCAAAAGCAAAAGCGTTATGTATATCCACGGCGTAGTGAAATTAGAAGTTCCCTATTATAAATTAATAATTAATTAAACATGTTCAATATAAATTGTAACAGTCTCAATCTCGAGTCTCGCATTCGAACCTAATCTAATACAATATTCTTTTACATAAAGGAATCACAAACTCATCTGTCAATAATTCCCTTGATGTTGACAAAAAGATAGATGAATCAAGAGAAAAGAAACCTAAGAAAAACATAAACTTAGATTTCTTATCAAAATCCAAGTTAAAAGAAATGCTAGATAACTTACCAGAGTCTAGCAAAAATAGGAGGAATATGAATGGCAAGGAAGGCATTAACAAGGCCAATAACTATCAAAAGGTTCCTAATGCTCTTAGGAAGAAATGTTACAGATGTGGAAACCACAATCATCTTGCTCTAGATTGTAAAACAAAAATTGAGAAGAAATCAGAGTCTAAATCCCCTCTAACTCTGACTAGTCACTACATTCCGCAGAAACCTTGTTATCACCGTGGTAGCATATTTCACTCAGTTTATATGTGTTAAGACTATCATGATTTTGTATTACAATTTTAATGAGCTAAAATTTTCTATTGACAAAAGCTAGTATGACACTATCAAGACTCCACCAGAGTCTAAGACGACAAAGGAAACAGGTAAATCCAAAGTAAAAATTCCTAAACCTGTTTCACCTACAGTTAGTAAGAAGGGATCCAAAACTATTTGGGTCCTCAAAACATCTAACTAGTTGCTATCTGTATGTAGGGAACACGGGTAAAGAAAGTAACCATAATCCTAGATAGTGGATGCTCAGGACACATGACTGGAAAGAAATCTCTGCTTACAGACTTTGTGGAGATGGCTGGCCCAGAAGTATCCTTTGGAGATGGCAAGAAAGGACAAACACTGGGATATGGAAAGATTGCATTTGAAAATATCATCATTGAACAAGTAGCTCTAGTTGATGGATTGAAACATAATTTGATAAGTATTAGTCAACTTGGAGATAAAGGTTATCATACTAGATTTGACAACAAAGAGTGTCTTGTAACTCACAAAGAAAGAGACACTTTAGTTTTCAAAGGACTCAGACATGGTAACATATATGAAGCTAGCTTTGAGGATTGCACTCACAAGAAAATCACATATTTATACAGCAAGGCCTCAACTAAAGAAAGCTGGAAATGGCACAAGAAACTGTCTCACATCAACTTCAAAACACTCAATAAGTTGGTAAAACAGAGTGTTGTGAGACGTTTACCACATGTTGATTTTCTTCAAGATGGACTTTGTGAAGCTTGTGAACTTGGAAAACAAAGGAAAATATCCTTCAAGAGTAAAACAATAAACACCATTTCCGAATCCTTTTATCCATTATCTTTTGATTTATTTGGTCCAGTAAATGTGATGTCTATTAACAAAAAGAAATATGCTTTTGTCATTGTAGATGATTTTACAAGATTCACATGGGTTTTCTTTCTGCACTTAAAGGATGAAGCTTCACAACACATAATAGACCATGTCACTTTTCTGGAAACTAAATCAAAAAAGAAAGTAAGAATTCTAAGGAGTGACAATGGTACTGAATTCAAGAATGCAATCATGGAGGAATATTGTTCATCAAAGGGAGTTACTCAACAATTTTCTGCACCAGGAACACCCCAACAAAATGGAGTTGTGGAGATAGATGAAGATGATGAAAATGAAGAGTCTCAAATTACTCCTGAAAAAATGCATGAGGGATACTCACAAGAGGAAGGAATTGACTATGATGAAACCTTTGCA
This sequence comes from Oenanthe sinensis, assembly GCA_028671895.1. Classification (NCBI taxonomy): domain Eukaryota; kingdom Viridiplantae; phylum Streptophyta; class Magnoliopsida; order Apiales; family Apiaceae; genus Oenanthe; species Oenanthe sinensis. The sequence continues at coordinate 22,036,843 of CM053801.1, forward strand.
CCAGTAGCAAGACTGGAAACAATCAGAATGTTTCTTGCATTTGCAGCTCATTCAAAATTCAAAGTCTATTAGATGGATGTGAAAAGTGCCTTCTTAAATGGAAAATTGGAAGAAGAAGTCTATGTAGAGCAACCCCCAGGATTTGTAAATCTAAAATTTCTTGATCATGTTTACAAGTTAGATAAGGCACTGTATGGGTTGAAGCAAGCACCTAGAGCATGGTATGAAACTCTATCAAAATTTCTTCTTGAAAATGGTTTCACAAGAGGTACCATTGATAAAACTCTTTTTATTATAAAAGATAAAGGTGATATTCTGCTTGTCCAAATTTATGTTGATGATATTATATTTGGTTCTACTAATGAGAAACTTTATGAAAAGTTTAGCAAACTAATGTAGTATAAATATGAAATGATCATGATGAGAGAATTGAACTTCTTTTTGGGACTTCAAGTCGAACAAACAGATGATGGAATTTTCATCAGTCAATCAAAGTATGTGAAGGAACTCTTGAAGAAGTTTAATTTACAAGATTGCACAACTGCCAAAACTCCCATGTCAACAGCCCAAAGTGTAAGAAAGTTCACAATACTAGTTACAGAGGTATGATTGACTCATTATTGTATTTAACTGTTAGTAGACCAGATATAATGTTTGTAACATGCTTGTATGCCAGATTTTAAGCTGATCCTAGAGAATCACATTTAATTGATGTGAAAAAAATTTTTAAATATCTCAAGGGTGCACAAACTCTAGGTCTTTGGTATCCTAGAGAGTCTAATTTTTTATTAGTTGGCTCTTCAGACTCTGATTATGCAGGATGCAAAGTGGACAAGAAAAGCACAACAGACCAATGCCAATTTCTTGGCAACAGGTTAATTAATTACTTATCGAATTGGTCATAGTCTCCTATTTGATAAAGTGATCAACATCGGTGATATGTTGCTCGCTCAAATGGGAGCAAAATTGAACAATGTGCAAGAAGGAAGGAAGAAAGTCTATTATCATAGAGTTTTTATGCTTCCCTTGAACCACTTTATTTCTAACATGTCTGCCATGCTTGCAGATGAATGATGTGTGCAGGAATACAAGCAACAAAGGAGAATTTTTTCTGACATCAAAAGAATTGAAGACAAGAAACAAAGTTTACCTGTCATGGTGTATGTTATTTCCCAAAACAATGTCAATATGATTTGTAGAAGGGGGTTGAATATAAATTATCAAAACTTTTTCTGCTTTAATAATTATTCTTAATGTTTGAGTGTTTAAGAGAATATATATGAACAAATGAAACTGAAAATAAATTGAACAAAGATATTTAAAAATTATTGATGGATTAGTTTTTCCATCAGCGTATATTTGCTAAATTTTTCAAGGTTAATAAAACCTAGCTTCATTTTTACACGGTTAGAAATTAAATCAACTATTCTTACAAAGTGCTCTAAGGCTAAACAGTTGATTCAAGAAATATAATCTAACTTGTTTTTTCTAACAATGCTACCACGCTTGTTTATATACGACAAGTGTGTTTTCAATACCTAGAAAGAGTATAAAACAATTAATCTAAACTAGAATTATTTCTGATCTATCTTTACTTTTGCCTTTTTCCATTTTGAGAAAAGTCTTCAGTCTTGGAAAGACAACTTCTGTTTGAGTCTTCATAGTCATCATAGACCGTCTTTCATAGGTGTGCTTTTGTCTGTCAACTTGTGATGTCTCAATCAATTGATAATTTGCTGTCAAGCATATCAATTGATCATTCCTTTTATCTATCAACTGATATTCTTCTTCGATTGATTTTTATATCCATTGATTGATAAATGATGACTTATCGATTGATAGATGTTATCAATCGATGGGTCTTCGTATCAGTTGATGGTCTTCAATACTTGACTTGGATTCTTCAATTGATCTTCTATCCATCGATACTTCAATATCAACTGATCATCTTTCACTTGTATAATTTATTGTCTTCAAATAATTACAATTTGACAGTCTAAGTTACACATCAGTTGACCTATATCAATCGACTATAACATCAATTGATGAGAATTATATCAATTGACTTATACCTTATCGATTGAAATAGACTAAGTACACATATGCTACAATCCAAATTATCAGTTGATTTACATGAACATTTCAATTGATAAGTGGTTTCCTGATCAATTGATATTTATAATTTTCATATCAATTGATCAGTTACATTAATTAAAATTTCCATGATTCTAAATTAAAGTTATCATCAAATTATATGTAGATTCCTAACAATCTCCCCATATTTGTGTCTGTGACATGAACAGACACAAATCTATTTGATGATAACAAAACCCTTAATTATTTCCATTCAAATAGAATCAAGAAATTTAAATAGCACTTTGAGTTTGGAAGTACCAGTTGATGTGTGATTTCTGCAAGCAGTTCCAATATCTTCTAATCTTCGTGGTCTTCATTCTCTACTTACTTCTTCTTCTTTTTCTTCTCATCATTTTCTTTTAGTTGTCTCATGAAGAAACTTCTCAATATTGCTTCATCTTCATCAGTATCTCCAAGTTGCCTCATTAGGCAGTGGATTTCTTCATTTGTGATTTTGTTCAGATATTTGCAGATATCAAAGAACTTTGTGTTGCCTTCCACATCTGTAAAAATCATTGCATATTTTGGCTCGAACACCACCTTCTTGACTTGAGACTTCTATAGCTTAAGAGGTGAATCAGGTTCAACTTCAGTCTTTGCTCTCCTTAGCTTTGAAATTTGATGTTGAATTTCCTGAGCAATTGTTGTATTGAGTTTATACCTTCTGTTGAGTAGAGGTAGAATGGTCTTCAGGACATTATAACTTTGTTTCATTATCACCTTCATTGAATAAGTGATTTTTGCTCCATTATCATATTTCAACCTCATTGATTCATCTTGGTTAGAAGTTGTATGGTGAGTTCTTACTCCTATCAACCCTTTTTCACTTATCACTGGAACTCCTTTCATGTCATATCATTCAATTGTTACCTCTTTCTTGATTTTTTCATGTTTCACTTGAGGGTTTTCCTTAACCACTATTTCTTGAGTTGCATTTGTCTTTTTCTTAGCCATGACTATTTTCCTCTTTTTCCTCAGTGGTTGTTCTACCAATTGATCTTCCATATTCCATTGTATTTTCAATTAGCTAACAATCTCTTCATTTTAATTTTCTCTCCTTGCAGCATCTGACATTCCTAAATAGATGGCTCCTTGAAGAAGCTTCTGGCCAACTGACTTTTTCTTTTTCTTTTCTTCTTCAATCATTATGGATTTACCATTTTTTTCTCTTCAAGTGCTTTAAGATCAATTACTAGAAAGGCTTCTGCATTTGAGTTGCTTTCTTTGGCAGCCTTCTTTGCATTTTCATTTACCACTCTTGTCTGAGCAAAGAAATAATCCAAGTTTCCTTCTTCTGCAACCTTTGTCACCAACTCAGTGATCTTCTTTAGATCTTCAATTCTTTTCATTTCTCTCTCAATCATTGCTTGAGTTTCTTTCTCCCTAGAAATTCTTCTAGCTTCTAAGAAAAGAAAAAAAAGGAAAAAGAATAAAAAGAAAAGGAAAGGCTTAGGGTTTTGGAAAAAAAGAAGTTACATAAGTTTTGTAGGAGCAGCTATATGGAAGAAAGAAAAAGAGAAAGAGAGGAAGAAAAAGATAAATATGAGATAGAGAAAAATCTTAAGAAGATAGGTTATGGTGTTTAAATTGGGGTTTTTATGATTGATAACAATTCATAATCTTTGACTCGTAAGGTACTGATATCTTTTAAGAACTATTTATCTTCGCATCATTATTCAAAATTCGAATTGTTGCTTCGAAATTGTATGTATATGGTATATTCATATGTATCAGTTTGTCTCCATTCTGATTCTTGTTAAATTCATATATCCTTCATTATTTATCAGATTGTTACGATCTTATTGTGCCTAGAAATCTATTTCAATTATCTACAACTTTCGTTCTTTGTGTTTTCTGAAATTCTTCCTACAAACATGTTGAAATCTGTCTTTTGTGCAATCTGATAGAAATTTTGAGTTATTATCTTGTAACTTCAAAAATTAATAGTAAATTGAATATTTGTTCAATTATTATGTGTAATATAATTATTGAAATATCTTTTCGAGTACTTCGTTCTTTGTTTACATTCCGCTATGAAATTATGTGATTTCATTGTCGTAAATATCGAAGTACTACTATGATTAAAGCCTGATTCTGTTATGGCAGTTCATATTTTAATTGTTTCTGAATTCGTTATACCTTTTCCATTTTTAACGAGGCTTACCATTCTGGAAAGACCTCGGAATTGTCTACTATTTTTGTGTTCTGCACTTTTTCATTTGAGTTCAACTTGATATATTAAATTGTCAGTTTTTCGGACCGGTCAGGTCTGATTTTATTTGTAATAGTCTATGATATTTGGTGTGTATGATATTTTGAGTAAGATACTTTCAGTTTATGTGTGATATATGTATGATTTGAGAGATTTCGTAATACCTCCGTCATGAGTGGATAATCTCATGCTTTGGCACCACCTATACGGTGTATTTAAATTGTATGGACGTGTCGCCGGAGTTATGGGACACGTAGAGTCATGACTATTGTGTATGTTTATTTTGGTCATTTGGGTAGTATTGTGTTTTGTACCATGCAAGCCCTTGTAAGATTTTGGGTAGCATTTGATTTATTCTATGCAAGCCCCTATAAGTTTTGATGACTACATATTCTGGAGAACCGAAATGTAGGACATCTTGTAAGTATATGATTGTCTCCCATATCAGTAAGTATATTGACTTTTAGCTAAATAATTTTGAGTATAATTTGTTAGTGGTAAGAATATATTTTGTAAGAGTAAGTTTATTTTTATCAGTACATGTATATATGTTCATATTGTGATTTTAAGCATCTTTAATATTTTATTTTCTTTCATTGTTGTCATCACTCATTATTTCACCATTCAGTTTATATTCATATTATCAGCATGTCTAACCTCTGTACTCTTTACATTGTTTTATATCCGTATATGAGTCTTTCGATCACTGCTGGTCTATGTTTCTTGATTTCCCCCGCCATGTATTCATTATTAGGTGAGCTACCTTTTGGGAACAGTGCGAGTTGCTGATTTTGAGGAGCTTATTTAATTCTTAGTTTTCATCTGATAGAGTTGATAAATATGAATTTGGATTTGAATTTGGATAGTTGAGTTGTACTTTTATATTTTGGATTACAAGTTGGATATTGAGCAGTTGTAACGTTTTATTGGAGAATTTTATTTATGTGAATAAGTTCGGGATGTGAAAATAATAAGTTCCATAAATGAGACTCAAATGTCATAGCAATTGATATTGGTCAAACACTTTATAGATTGTAAAGGTGACGATGCTTGGAGCTTTGAAATCTAAATCTTATAAAATCTAACCTACAAAAACATAAGGAATATAAACTCAGATATATCTTTTTCGACGTTCCCATCATCCATATCTATAATACTCATATTTGTCCTGCAAATAAAATATACTATGTATCAGATTCCTGTATAAGTTCCACGAACATATATAATACTTGTTACTAATAATAAAACCCACGAATAATCTTGGAATGATGCTTGTATATAGAACAACTAAGAAACGTTTTTAAGATCGAAAATTTTGATTTCAACAAAACAAAAAAGATGACATCCTTTTATTTTGTTTAGAAAATTATTGCATCTCATAAACTCAAACCACCCAAAATTAATTCTTGGATTCATAAAAATACGCCGGAGCAAGAAAATCCAAACCACAAACTAAAGAACAGCAAAGAGAACACTCAAAATTTCGCATTGGATTGATTTTGAATCCAAAAACTCTTGTTGACTATCTAAAAAATTGAGAATTTTGAGTATTTAGCAAAATCGAGATAAAAATCCAACACTCTTGGATTCGTAAAAAAATGTTGGAGTAGGAAAACACAAACCACAAGTTAGAGAACAACAAAGAGAACTCCAAAATTGAGATAAGAATCCAACAACCTTCTTGTTATAAGCTTTCTTATTCAAAATTCATCATCTTTCATCAACAGTGATCTATTCTGAAGAACAAGGCGTATCATCTTCTTGGTTTACATTGTTTTTGTTTTTTAGCAGATATGGAATGAGTTGTATAAAAATGTATATACATATATGTGAATGTATCATATGATTTAATCACGAATAATTAGTTAACATAAATAAAAAGATTTGGATTACTCTTGTCCATAAATACATCAGTTACCATGCTAGAACAAAAATATACCTAATTATCATAGGAAATGGTATTATATTTGCTGTTATTCTTTAAACTAATAAACGAAAATGCCACTATCAGTTATTTAATAATTTATTTCAAAATTGTAATTTATCAACGGTCTCTAACGGCCCAACATACATTTGAGTGAGATAATAAATTGGTGAGACAATTAATTCATGAGCCATTTTATTGAATATAAAATGATCGATATACCCTTATAACTAATATTTATAATGAATCGCTTTCCTCAAATAAATAACGAGTAAGAAAATAATCTGGGATTTAAATATATTATAAATAACTAGATTAAATATGTAAATAAATTAAAATGATATATTAGATATAAGAATAAATATATTATATAAAATAATTATATCAAATATAGAGGTAATATAACAAAACTAAAATTTAATTTACTTTTTTTTTTCTCCCAAAACCCTACATATCTCTCTTGAGTAGTCGTCCCTAATATTTTCTGAGGGGTTTCCATCGGTTTTCACCGGTGGATAGCCCCAATCTTTTTTTACTTTTTCATTTTTCTTGATTAATCTTTTATTTTTCTTCAATAATCTCCCAATTTTTTTGGATTTTGTTAGTCTCTTCTTATGAGAGTTTGGTTTTATTTTGGTCCAGGATTGTCATGGATTTTATTTTGTGATAAAAGTTTTTATGGGATCGTATCAGTTGATTGCTTTAAACAATTGGGTCAAAGCAAGTCATATATTTATATCTTCAAAAAATCGCTTAGTTGCTCTTCAAAAAAGAAGGATTCAACAATGATATGTTTAAGCGTTTGTTCAATTCGATTGTATTTGTAGATGTCAGTATGACTTTTCATTATTGAATTGATTCCCTTTTAAAAAAAAATTAAAATTCCAAAACATAATAATTGATATCAGAAATCTCATCAATTAATTAACGAAACTTGAACCATTAAAACTAATCACATTTTTTAACACCTAATTATAAAAATAATTTTTCATTATATATATTATAAATTATTTGAATTTACGTAAAAAAATGAAAATGTTGAAGTAAAATTATTTGAATTTTACGTAAGAAAATGAAAATTTCAAAATAGGATATAATGTAGTATATATGTTTATTTATTAAATTAAAATATAGAGATCAGAGTTGAGTTAAAAAAATATTTAATTTCAGATTTAACATCATGCGGACTATATAAACACGTTACATATGTATTATAAAAAATATATTTTAAATATTAAAATATTGTATATGTACCCAATCGAGTTAATAATCTCTAATCGCGTAACTCGATACGCTCTAGGTCAATTAAAATATATAATTAATTAAAAAATAATTTAAAAAAATATAATTATAAGTGAATAATGTGATATTTTAATATTTAAATATGTTAAATAATTGAATTATATATATAAATAATTAAAATACGATATTAAATATTGATGGGTTTCGAGGCACAAACGCAGCGGAATAAACGCGAAAAATAAATCAAAATAGCGAAACCCTCCACAGGATCCATGCGAAAACAAAAGATTTAATTCGAAGATAAAGAATAAATACCTTTAGAAGCTTTAACAGTTCATTAATGGAAGATTAATGGATGTCCAAAGCTTGTTTAATCACCACGTATCCCGCTCTCGCGATCTACGCTCTACGGTATCCACACGAACACTTTTCATGAAGGATTGATGTGTACTAGCACCCGAAAACTACTTCTCTCTCTCTATCTTCCTCTTTTCTCAAAAAATTTAATATCTAATTAAAATTGTAAACAATGAGTGGCATCTAGTAATACATCATTGCTACCCAAGTAATAATAATAAATCAGTGATTCGATTAAGCCTTTCGTGAATAATGTTCCATGTAATATAATCCCTTTAATCTTGATATTATAGATTAAACTCAAGGCATGTCTCGTGTCATCCTCTTCATAATTTAATCTTTATTTTCTTGATCAATGAGTAGACTATTAAAATTAAATCAACATTTGAGCACAACCGTGCATTTCATAGTCTCACTCAAACAAGAGGCCAATAATATTACTCTTAAAATTAGGAGGATTAAATCTCATCTAGATCATTCATATTTCTCATACGATTCATAATATATCCAATGTCCACTTTTATCATCACCCGGTCAAATGTAACTTTTAATGTAATTAAAGTATATTAATTCTCGTATAGAAATATAATGATTTCAGGTCTAAGGATCATTACACCATTATCACAGTGAGAATTACTTATGACACTTATTTAACATGTAGAATCTCACGGCGGGTCATTCCAGTGCCATGCATTGATACATGCACTTATGTTCTTGACTTTAGTATCACCATGCCTATGACCAATGAGATGTGGTCATCTGTCAAGAAACATACTAGTCTTTGTGCATTATTATTGTCCTTAAATAATAATACTCGACTAGGAAATTTTAGGAATAAGATACTATTCATATAATCTCATTTTTAAGTCACATACTTAAAGATATATAATACGTATCAAAATTCCAAGGACATTTATTATGCTTCAATTTATTACGCAGTAAATAAAACATAATAAATAAATAATAATCAATAAAACATAATCCTTAATAATAAATATTTTCCTTAAAATATAAAAAAATATTGTCTCTAGAGCACAATTATTAACAAATATAAGATCAAATATATCACATAAAATAATTGAATCAAAATATAGTGTTTATATAACAAAATTATGATTCAAAAACGGAATTGTTGATATTATATTATGGCGTTAGAATATAGTCGAATAATGGAACTTAAAATATTTAAATAAAAATAGGCAATTTAAATAAAAAATAATTTTAATTTAATAATTAAAACTTAATTTATAAATCAATTAAAACATTAATTATAACAAAAAAATCTAAACTAGGAGCCCGTGTTTAGCACGGACTTTTATGCTAGTATCATCATTGTATAGCCTTACCTATAATCATTAACATGCAATTAAATTTGTTTTAATGTAAACAATTTTTGTTTTATACAGGGCATATTGCAAGGAGAAGGGAAATCCGGAGTAATATGAACATGCATCATCGCATTAGGATTATACTATACCCTCTTCACGAATAAAAACTGGAGTTTATTTAAATGAAAATAAAAAGTGGATTTAATTATATATAAATTAGAAATATTTATGTGACTCACAAAAGATTAAGGGCCCGTTTGGCCTGACTTATAAGTCAGCTTATAAGCTGAAAAAGTTGGTATATATGTACTTTTTCTGAAAATAAATAACTTATTTTCAAATTTGGAAATAAGATTTGGTCTTAAATTTCTAAAATAAATATTAATTTTCAAAAAAAATATGAAAATATTTTTTTAAAAAAAGTAACTTATTACTTATAAGCTAAGCCAAACACACCCTAACAGACATTCTATGATTAACTTAATTACGACAAATTTTAATCTACCATGCGATATATTTGGAATTGAAATTTTTATCCTTTATCTAAAATATAATTTTTGTCTTTAAATTGTACATATAATAATTCATTCATATAAAATAACTTATATAATAAATGACTCATAACGACATCAAAATTTATAATCTTTCAAATAATTGATAAACCGACACATCACTAGTAACGCAGTTTTCATTGCATTACTAGCCCATAAGAAAACGGCTTACATTAAAATTATTCAACCAAATTTTGACCAAAATTTTTTCAATAGAATAATTTTAATGAATGTAAATATAATTGTACATCGAAAATTTTAAACAAACAAAATTTATATTAACTCGTTATTTAATTTTTTTAACATTATAGTAATCTAATCAACCCACACCTGTATGATTAATATATAAAATATAAATTAATATGGGTGAAGCAAATATGTTAATATATTATATAGAGATATAAATTATTTGGATAACCAATGAAAATCATTGTATTTCCAATAATAATGGATTAATAATAGATTAATCAGTTATTATTTCTATTTTATTGTTTTTCGACGCGATTATTTTTGTAGATGATGTACAACTTTTTATTATTGAATTAAATTAATTAGTACTCTAAAAAATATAAAAACAAAATTTAAGGAAGTAATATTTATGACATGCTAACTTATAAAATTGAATTAAATAACCCTTTAAAAAATAGGTGGTGAGTTTTTATAATTTATTATAGTTCGTTAGAGATTGATTGATAAACACAATGAATATATTAAATTTAAAATAATTTTTTTCCCAAAAGATACCTATATCAAAAATATTATTAAACTGTCAATTTTTTTCTTCATAATCTAGGACCAGTTTGAGATTTCTTATAAATTACTTATAAATTAAAAAAATATGTTTTTTTTTGATTTATAACTTATAAACCACTTATTTTTAAAGAAACTTTTAAGAGGAAAGAAAGGGGTCATAATAATTTCAAATGCAACTTTAAAGTTGAAAATGAGGATTTTAAATAAAATAAAATAAAGTTAAAGATTAGTCAAACACCCTTCGCTTGCCCCTCTAACCTTCTGACTTTGTGTTTGACAATCGCCGCGTCCCGTTTAAAAATTTAACCTCTCTCAGTCATTTTTTCAAACACCTGGTGTGCAACGCACATATAACATTCATCCACCCATATCCATACGAAAGTGTTGTAACAATAAAAACAATCTCTGAAACAACGATCAAAATGGTGTTTAAACTCTTCTCTTCAAAGAAATCATCAGAGACTTCTAGTCCCAATGGATCCAACAATAGCCCTAGATCGTTCAATTCAAATTCAAATTCAAATTCAAATTCGCCTAGTGGATCTGATAGAAACAAGGTCAAGTCTAAATCTGTATCTATAGATGATGTGTATGATTCTTGTTCTCCTAGTAGTAGTAATAGTAGTCAAAAGCAAGTCAAACAAGGTAAAATGAAGAGCAATGATGTTATTGGTAGTAATATTGATAGTAGTAGCGGTAAAATTTGTAGGGGTAGTGGTAAAGTGAAATCGACTCCGGTTTCGAGTTTGAATTCTAATTTATTGGCGGTTGAGTTGTCGAAGTCGAAAAAAGGTGGGGAAGGTTTGAGTACGGTTTTGCCTATTTTAGCGTCGTCGTTAGGGTTGAATAGGATTAAGACGAGGTCGGGTCCGTTGCCTCAAGAGAGTTTTTTCGGGGATAATAGTGGTAGTTTTGGTAAAGGCGTTAGTAATTTGTCTAAAGGGGGGATTGAGGGTTTGGGAGGTGGAAAGGGTGGTTTAAAGAAAGGTGATCAGCGGAAGAAGGATTTGTCGTCGGAAAATGTTAGTTTTGTTGGTTGGGCGGATAATAGGAGCTCTGGAGATGGTGTGGTTACGGAGAGTGCGGAGAGGGATCAGAGTCCTCGTGTTCAGGTGCGGTCTAGGTTTCAGAATGCTGAAGCTTCGTCCTCTGATGCAGGTACCTTTACTACGACTATAGTCTATAATTAGTGTATATATATGTTTTTTTTAAAGGATATATATATATATATATATATATGTTAATGTTGCAATTTGATGCACGATACTATTTTACCTTTATATGCTTTGTCTGTTCCGCTTTTTTGAGTGATGCATATGCATGAATTAAACGTACAAGTTTCAGTATTTTTAGTGGCATAGATAGTCAAAGATAGGTAGGGAAATACCATCTAATGTAAGTGATTATCTTTGGATGAATAGCGTAACGTGCCTTGTGCGAGGTTGCTATATGTACATCATAGTTATTAAAGGCAAAAAGCGCAGCGAAGCGTAAAGGGTCTCCTATAGCTTAAGCGCGAAGCGAAGCGCGGGCTTTTGTAAAAAAAGCGCACTATATAAATAAATACTTTATATATATATATATATATATATATGTTAAAATAAATGTAAACATAAAGATTAGTGGGATCACCTAGAGGGAACTAGAATTTCAAGCTAGAGCTAGACTGATAGACATTCTAATTAATAAATATAACCTCAAAAGAAAGAAATAGGTCCATGCTTCATATTATTATAAGATACTAAGAAGTGGTAAAAATTTAAATGTGCCCATCAACATCTTCTTCATCATCAAAATAATCTGAATCTTCATTTTGATCAAGGCTCTTATTCTCTGCAAATTCAATCTCCTCTTCCTCATCCTCATACTCAATATCCTCATCCTCAATCTCGTCTATCAACCTCCTAGTGGAGGATCTAGAGTTCCTATGCATTTGTACAACCCCTTTACCACCTCTGCATCTTCCTCAATATCTGGATTTGAATAATAAAAATCTGGATTGAGGTAGTAAGCATATTTCCAAGCAGGGTCTTTTCCACTTTCACTGGTCATTTTCTGCAAACATAAATAGTACACAGTTATGTATGTAGTATATACATACTTGTATACATATAACATACCCATATACATGTATATACATGTGTTACAGACCCATATATGTGTTATTTGTGTTATATCATATATGCGTGTATATATGTATTACAGACCCATATACATGTATATATATACATATACATACATATATACATACATACATACATACATACATATATATGAGATTGAGAAAGAGAAGAGTAGAGAAAAAGGAAAGAGAAAAGAGAAAAGAGAAAGGAGAAAGAGAGAAGACAAACCTGATGTTTATAGCCGTTGGAAGCTTGTATCTTCTTGTGGATTTTGTTGAGAACGGCAGCTAGGTTTAAAGATATAACATGTGTTTTGTATTGGGTCTTGAAGAAAGAGCCCAAAAAGATAAAATATTGGCCCAAAAAGACAAAATATTGGCCCAAATTTTAAAATAATGTTTAGATCTTATAAAAAAAGCCTATTTATATAAAAGCCCGCTTTTTTGGAGCTTTTTGCGCTTTGAGCTTCACGATTAAGCGCGCTTAAGCTGGGCTTTTGAATTTACTCTGAGCTTTTTTTAAGCTAAGCTCAATGGGTGCGCTTCGCTGCGCTTCGCGCTTTAAGCTGCGCTTAAGCGCGCTTTTATAAATAATTGGAACGAATGTGCATTATGTATTCAGTAAGTGATATGAATTCTATGTCCATATATGTGTATAGAATTAATCAAATCTATATAAGTGTATAGAATTAATCAATCACAAATATTTATGATTTTGTTATTTATATTGGTTGCACTGTAATGCTATATATACCTCTCGACATTTATATGTTTTCTGTGTGTTGTGTACTTTCGTCTAGATATTTGTTCCCGGTCAATTAATTTTCACACGAGTATAGAACAGAACTTGGGTATCTGCTTTACCTATTAGGATAAGAACTTTCAGTTTTTTTTAATCTCAGGTATTAACAGATTTTGACAAAACTCCTGGGATGTTAAAATTTTATTGTTATCTCTGTGGAATGATGTTTCACTCCGATGTAGTAAGTGATGTTTTAAGTTTGATCTGTAGTGCATACTCCTCCAGTCCTCCCTCTTCGCCTCTTCCCCAAGTACAATTCACAGTAAAATCATAGTTTTGGATTAGAATCCTTGTGCAGATTGGGAAAGTATACTAAATTAGACTATTATTATGTTGTCATGTTCAGTTTTCAGTAGCTGAAGCAATTTTTATAGTTTCACTTGTAAGTTGTGACACTAGTGCCTACACTCGCAAGTCACAGCTACACAAGGGAACTCTCTTTTAACTGGCGATTCCTTAAACACATCACTAAAGAAAAAGAAACTTCTATATAGTGTAAAATTTGCTAATATAGCTGAGTTAACATGTATGCAACCTACTTCCATAAAAGATTCTTGCCGGACTACTGATTTACTTTGTTACTGCTCATGTTGTCATTTTGCTCTTGATTCACACTGTTACTACTTTATGTTATCATTTTACTCTCAAGTCTGATATATGGTTTGTCAGTTTGGATTGCCTGTATTGATCCTTCATACCTCTACTCACTAAGCAAGTATCTTTAGTTGTTTATTATTTCTTTCCAAAAGTAAGATTGTTATTGTAGAAAGTATTACCACTCCTGAAGATTCTAGTAATGGAGTGATTACCCCTCCCAATATGTACTTCATGTTTGACTTTGTAGTTCTACCTCTGCTTTTATTTGCTAATTCAACTGTCTACATAAATTATTTTTTTTTACCAACTTGGAGTAGGTTTTTGGAGATGTTAGTTTCTGTGAAATAGCTACGATGACAAATGCTGGAGCGAGTGAGTAATTTAGTTCAGGGCGCCTTATATCAGTGTGCGTGTGTATATATATAATATTAAGCCTTGGGCTATTGTTTTTGGAACCAGTTGTTCAGAGGGAATATGAAATTCGGAAGACCAATTCTGGGCAACTACACTTATAACGGAAGAGTTTGGAAAAACAACAATTTGGCCCAACGACCAACGTGGATGTGCTTATTCAGTAGTAAATAGTAACAAGGGAAAGAGATAGATGACAAATTTAATACTGTGTTACTGTGATGGATGCCTACACGTCCCTATTATTATATCTAATGCCTTCACTTTCGTCAACAGGGTATGTAAATTCATCATGGGGTCATTCTGGTGGTTTAAGAGCTGATCTTGTTACTCCAGAAGCAAAAGTAAGATGTTCTCTTAGATGCTTAATTCATTTTTTTTAATCTAATACTGCATTGTAGTAAGTTTTTACTTGGCTGAAGTATCTGTCTTTTTAGACTCCATATGATTGTGAGAACCCAAAGGAATCTGAATCACCCCGATTTCAAGCTATACTCCGAGTTACAAGTGCACCAAGAAAGCGGTTTCCTGCAGATATTAAAAGTTTTTCTCATGAATTAAACTCTAAAGGTGTACGGCCTTTTCCATTGTGGAAGCCTCGACGTGTAAATAACTTGGAGGTAGGTTTTTGTTTCTTTCTAGTTATGTTCGTCTAAGAATATATGTTTTACTGCACTAATTTTGTCATTTCTCTTTTTACAACCATACACTTGCAGGAGGTACTAGTCATGATTCGAGCAAAATTTGACAAAGCAAAGGAAGAAGTGGACACTGATCTGCGTGTCTTTGCCACACACCTGGTAGAAACTCTGGATAAGAATGCTGAAAGTCATCCCGAGTGGCAGGAAACTATTGAGGACCTACTGGTTATGGCTCGGAGCTGTGCTATGACATCAGCTGGAGAATTTTGGCTGCAGTGTGAAGGCATAGTTCAAGAACTGGATGATAGACGTCAGGAGCTTCCCATGGGTATCCTGAAGCAACTTCATACTCGAATGCTTTTCATTCTCACTAGGTGTACTAGATTGTTGCAGTTCCACAAGGAAAGTGGATTTGCCGAGGATGAAAATGCCCTTCATCTCCGTCAATCACTGCATTCTGTAGAGAAGAGAATTTCTATAGGTGCACTAGGAGATGTGACAGCATCTGGTACTCTAAAGGTCCCGAAGGCCGCCCCAAGAAAGTGGTACAGTCAGGAACAACACAGTTTGGTTTGGAAGAAAGATCAAGCTATGCAAACTGGAAGTTTTGTGTCTCCCCCTTCTGCAGAGATTGTGAAGAACTTGGACTCTCCTTCAACTAGGGATAGAATGGCTTCTTGGAAAAAGTTTCCATCTCCTGGAGTAAAAAGGCCACAGAAGGCTGCTCCGCAGGAGGAGATAAAAATTGATATCAAACCTGAAGCTTCAAAGGTTCTAAATGATAGAAAAGGTAATTCTGATATGGATATATCTATTCCGAAGTCACTTGAACATCCTCCTAAAGGTTTTCATGGACAATCGGTTAGTATTTCGAAGCATCAACATAAAGCTTCTTGGGGTCACTGGGGAGATCAGACAAATATTGCTGATGAGAGCATAATTTGTCGCATTTGTGAGGAAGAGGTTCTGACATTACATGTAGAAGACCACTCTAGAATATGTGCTATTGCTGATCAATGCGATCAAAAGGGTGTAAATGTTGATGTGCGCCTTGTGAGAATTAGTGAAACTCTCGAGAAGCTGATGGAGTCCTTGTCAAATAAGGATTTTCAACATGTAGGATCTCCAGATGTAGCTAAAGTGTTGAACTCGAATATTAGTGAGGAATATGATATTTTCTCTCCAAAACTAAGCGACTGGTCTCGTAGAGGCTCAGAAGATATGCTTGACTGTTTTCCTGAAGCTGATAATTCTGTTTCTATGGATGACCTTAAAGGTCTGCCATCCTTGTCATATAGAACACGGTTTGGTCCCAGGTCTGAGCAAGGAATGACTACATCATCTGGTGGTAGCATGACTCCTAGGTCTCCACTGACTCCGAGGACCAGTCCTATTGACTTGTTATTAGCTGGAAAAGGCTCTTATTCTGAATACGATGACCTTCCGCAGGTAATTTAACCTCTAGCCTTCTCTGTCTTCTTTCTTGGTACCTCTACCTTTCTGTTAATCTGTTAATTGATTAAATAGCCAGTTATCATTCTATGTGTTTTTTCTTGTAATGATTGCAAGATAGCAAGGAAATTCTTTTGTGTTGGCAGGGACATGACAATTAGTAGTACTGTTCTACCTTTCTGTCAATCTGTTAATTGATTGAATAGCCATATCATTCTGTGTTTTTTCTTGTAATGATTGCATGGAAATTCTTTTGTGTAGGCAGGGACATGACAATTAGTTGTATTGTTCTATCTTTCTTGCTGCATGCAGAACATCCTCTCTCTCTCACACACACGCACACACACACGGTCCTAAATTACCCATCGTACTTTGACTATTGTGGTCAAAATTGATCACATTTGAAATCTATCCCTAAAATATATCTATAAATAAAAAATGAACTAAATGAGGGGATAAACTAATACTTGGTTGGACCAAGTATTACGAGGGGATTAACTTTTTTTAGACAAAAATACCCTAACCTGACTTGTTTCATTAATGAAAAGGGTATTATTGTCCATTTATAAATTAGTCCTGTAAATAATCCCTTACAAAAAAACTAGGATTGGACTATATAAAGGATTAAAAAACCAGGGATTATAATGAAGGGACTATAATGTAGGGATTACTGTCCTTGGACTATAATCGTGTTAGGAGCTGCAGTACATTAGTATTTAGTCATAGAAGTAGTAAGGGTATTTGTGTCATTACTGAGTTGGTTAGGAGTTTATAAATAGATGTCATGGTTGTACTTTTGAGAGGAATGCATTATGATGATATGAAATTGGGACTTCCACTAATCTGTTTCTCTCTCTAGTTTTTAAATTGATTTCTCTCTCTAAAACTATCTTCTTTTACTAGATATCTCTGCATCTCTTTCTAATTCTCTGTTTTAACTCTAAATCTCTGCTGAAACTATTCTGTTTCTATCATTTCTATCCTTATATTACTGTAATTCAGCTTATAAAGTATACACTCAGAAAATACCAAAAATACTTGAAATCTGGGTTCAGAAACCACTAGTTCCTTACAAATCCTTCCAAACAAACATAACCTTAAAGTATGATCTCACCGTCTACCTCTCTTCTATAGTTCTGTTATCCTTTTTCAAATCCTGTTCTCCATTTTGAGAATAGTAGCTCTTTGTAGAGGTACTAGGTTGGAACAGACTCATTCACCCAGGCATATTTGGTTCTGGTAATTTGGATTTTAGAATTCCCTTCCCAAGTTTGTTAACTCTCCTTATTTGTGATATCCAAGCGCTCATGTTCAATTCTTCATTGAATATGCTACTGTCGATGTATAAAACAACTGGCATGCTTGTTACAGTTCAAGACATAATTATTTATCATTATAATCTAAAATACTTAGTCAATTTTACTCTGGCACCTTTATGTAATTAAGTTCTTATGTTACAATCGTTTAAAGTACAATGTGCCAATCCTAAGATTAGAAGAAGAATAGGAAACTATTTTTGCAATCTACAATTAAGGAACTTGCAAACAAGTGTTTCCATTCAAACTATTTTTTTTTACAACCTAAATAAGGCCTAAATTGCGCTTTAACTTCAAAAATACATTTACTGTGATTTGTATTGTGTTATTAAATTGCTTAGCACTTGTCTGATTCTATTGTTCGTGATTACTGCTATTAAACCATTTATGATCTTGTAGATGAATGAACTTGCCGATATTGCTCGATGTGCTTCAAATACTCCTCTAGAAGATGATCGAGCTTTACCTTACTTGCTTACTTGTCTGGAGGATTTGAAGGTTGTAACTGATCGTAAAAAGTTTGATGCTCTTACTGTCGAGACGTTTGGAGCCCGGATCGAGAAGTTGATTAGGCAAGTTCCTCATTATTGCAGTTATGTAGATCTTCTTATCGAACTTTGTGAAAACCATAAACCTTTTACTTCTCGACTGTAATGCAGCATCACCTTTTTTTTTATTTTAATTTTCCACTTGGGTCTCTTGGCTTATTTCTAAAACTCCTCATTATTTTTCTCTTGAAACTTCAGTTATAGCTATATTGAGGTAGTACTAAAAAACCGTTGACCTTGGCATGCCAAACAAAAATGATATACAAAATAATATTGCAATATCTTTGGCTGAAATGTATTAACTGTGTTCCATCAGGGAAAAGTATTTGCAACTTTGTGAGCTGGTCGATGATGAGAAGCTTGATACTACTTCCACTGTTATTGACGAAGATGCTCCCTTGGATGATGATGTTGTAAGGAGCTTGAGAACTAGTCCTATACATTCTAGCAAGGACAGAACATCCATAGATGACTTTGAGATTATTAAACCAATCAGTCGTGGAGCATTTGGTCGAGTCTTTTTAGCCAGGAAAAGAACTACAGGAGATCTTTTTGCCATAAAGGTACATTAATTTATTTTTTGTTAGTTTCATTAGTATGTACCTTCTATTATCTTGTTTTGTTTCCTTTTGGTTATTGATACTAAATCAACGTGCTTCCAAATAATACCTGTTACGCCCTATGTCCCTTTAGAGTATATAATCACTTGCTGGAACAATTTCGTATTTAGACCATTCACCTAAAGTGTTGGGATGTTAATGGCTGTAGTATATATTCTTTGTAATTTCATTTTTTCACTATTCAAATAAACTGTTAAGATGCTAATAGTAATGATTTCCATGTACTCAGGAAATATAAGCAAGGACAAGAAGTTAAGAAACCATGAATATACCTTAATTACTATAGATTATTCTGAATAAAGAGTGAGTCTCTCCGAAAAGGCAGTGCTGTGTTGCTCTAATTTTTTATAGCTCTGTGTAACTCGGAAAACAGTCATTTTGTTGACATATCAAAGTCATACAATACTGTGAGACTTAGTGTTTTGTACCCCAAGATGCTTTAATTCTAAATTTTCCTTGTATTGACTTGTAGGTTTTGGTTCTTATCATTCATGTTTGGAATAATGACATGTAATTAGAAATTGGATAGTACCCCAACCCCCAAAAAAGAAAAAAAGAAGACAAAAGAAAGAAATTTAAGTGGCTATAGTGGTTTAAAAAAGATTAGTTATGCCCCTGAAAGTTAAAGTGAAGAGGGGTTGTCAGTACTTGTAGTTGTGACTGTGGTATAATATCATGTGATGCAGGATAATTTGTAAAATATAGATACGATAATAGATAATAAATTGGGTGAATGAACCGCAGAACGTCCACTACCCCAAGGGTTTCTCAACCGCGGAAGGGAGAGAAATTATGGATCGCAACCCATAAAAGAGATCCAATTCAATATTCAAAGATATTCTCAATAATCAAGTCGCATTTAATATGTGGGGATTACAATACTTATATAGAAAATAGAAAATCTAATCAAATAACCTAATGGACTATGACCCATTAACAATTGGGCTTATTATAGATAAACTACTTACTTAATAAACTAAAAGCCCCACATGTAAAATATATAGATAAATCTACTATTTATCTCTACACTAACTAAACATAATCTAATTAATAGCATATATATTAATTCTTTATTCTTGTTCCCCATCATTTAATAATCAAGTCTCATTTAATACGTAGGGATTACGATACTTATATAGAAAATAGAAAACCTAATCAAATAACTTAATGGACTATGGCCCGTTAACAATTAGACTTATTATAGATAAGCTACTTAGTTAATAAACTAAAAACCCCACATATAAAATATATAGATAAATATACTATTTATCTCTACACTAAACAAACATAATCTAATTAATATCATATATATTAATTCTTTACTCTCGTTCTCCATCATCATGTATATGTTTTTATGTAACCAACCATCACTACTATAAGTAGGTCAAACTTGGAACTGGCAAGAGAGATGGAATATGTCTATTCGCATTATAAATTAGTAGTCCGTATTCTTGATCTAATTATTAGAATTGAGTAATAAATAGTTTGGCATGTGAGTTTCATCTCATGATATTGTATCATACAATTTTCCCCCTGAATATTTAGATTTAGGAGCTGGTTAGTGGATACTGTTGGTTATGTGAAATGGTTACCGCCCCTCCTTGACTCTTGAATCTTGGTTTCCGGTTGACATCCGTGTTTTCTGTTATTTATTAATAACTGATCATTATTAATTATTTTTTGGGTATAAGATTGAATTTATAATAGATATTTTTTAGTTATATTATTATTAATATTTTAAGATTAGGATAATTATGTTGGTATATCTTTACTTGAACTATACAACAAGTTTTAGCATTCGAGTTTGATAGGGTCTAGTTTTGGTTCATTATAAATATGATCGCCGTCTTTTATTTTAATTCAGTGGACATTATTATGACTTACTGAATCAGAATTTAATTGTTATTTGAAGGCTTTTACCTTATTAATTTTCTTTGAATCTTTAATTATTATTTTTTCATTTATCTTTTAGCTTTTCTAAAACATGTCAAATTGATTTAGAGTTTTAAATTCAGCCCATTCCGATGTTCCATGGATTTACCTCTACGGCTCTACCCAAAAACTAAATACTACAAACCCAGCCACCCAGCTGTCAATTAGTCCCAGTTCAACCCAGCCTTCAAGTAGTCCCAATTCAGACCATTGTTGTCATCACTCATGACACCATGGTGCCAACTGCCACGACGTTGGTTAGGTCGCCATGAATGGTGATAGTATGATATGTCCTTGAATATATATGTAAACACACACACATATACACGTGTCTTCATCTTTTAATGTGTAGTGACATATATGTATATATCTATACTATATTATTAAAGTTGAAACATTAAAAGTTTGGTAGTCGGTCGTTGCTTGGTATTTGGGCTGAGTTTTTTTTTTTGAAGTAATATTTGGGCTGAGTTAGTTGTTATTCGGCCTAATATTTAAACATTGGTTTTCTAATTATAATACATCTCTAAACAAAGCACACAACTCTAATCCTTTTCAAACATAAACCCCTTTCAGAGGTAATCACAAATAAGATATATGAAATACTCTATAAAAAAATTCCTTCACGTGATATTAAATAAAACTAAAATTATTGTTGGAAGAATACAAATAAATATTATGCATATTAGTTGGGCCTAAATTTTAAATATTAGTTTTCTAATTAAATCACACAAACCTTATATGTACTCTTCAAACACAAATAAAATATATGAAAAACTATATAAAAGTAGTCTTACACTCTTCAAACACAAAAAAATATATGAAAAACTATATAAATATATTTCTACACTTGATATTAAGTAAAATCACAATTATTGTGGGAAGAAAAATAAATAAATTTAACTTATACAATTTTTTTGAAAACAAATTAAAAAAATATTAAGAAAATTAGAAGTGTTGGTTTGATAATAATTAAAAGTTAGATAAAATAAGTATGAAATATGAATCTAAAAATTTAAAGAATTACACATGTAGACCCATATTTAACTTAATAAGGATGATAGATATGTATATGGTTTGCGCCGTGGTTCATATTTAATTAATAAGGATGACATGATAGATAGATAGATACTAACGGACTGACCAAAACTTTTAGTGTTTCTGCGTTAATAATATAGTATAGAAGTATACATGTGATTGTTTAAAAGTATAGGTATAAGATGTATTGATAGATTATATATCATATACATTTGCTCCATGTTGCAAATTATGAAATTATAAATTATGTATGCCTATTTGATAAAATGAGAAGAAAGAGAAAGTAAAGGAAGAGCAGAAATTTAAACAGAAGTGCCTGTTTGAACTTACTTTAAGGTGAGATCAACTTACTAGAACAGAATAATTTAAATAGAAAACAACATGATACAGGCAGGGGTAAGAAAATAAGAAAAGAGAATGAAGGAAGTAAAGGAGGAACAGAAATTTAAAACAGAAGTGCCTGTTTGTCCAACTTACTACAATGTAAGATCAACTTACTAAAACAGAATAATTTTAAAACAACATGATACAGGCAGGGTTAAGAAAATAAGAAAAGAGAATGAAGAATAAAGAATAAAATACAGGTTAAATTGTCACATGGATTAATTGCTTAATTTTTCTTTTTGTTTGGTTGACATTGGAATTTAATATTTTATATCAAGTTGCAAAGTTAAAAGAAACTTCTTGAGAAACTTGGAATTTCCTGTTCCCACTTTGTTTTGTACTTATTAGCCAATACAATTTTTTTCTAAAAGTTAGTGGTATTTAATAAAAAAGATATTAATATAATTTTACAGAGGTCATCAGTATTCAGCCTCTATTGGTGCCCTTTATTTTTTTGTAGGGAAGGAGGGGAGTGAGGAATTGAATCCACGACCTTGGTCGTGAGAGAGAACTGCCTTTCCACTAGGCTACATTCGTAAACTCCAATTAGTCCCCTTTGGCCCTTTATACTTGCCAACTTATCTAACCAGAAAACTTGAAGTGTCTTGGATAACTGAATTGTTCTTTGTCTTCTATTACATTTGTACCATCCCATATGTTACCTTGAAATTTTTTACATCCAGGTTTCTGGGTCTTTTGGGGTATTCACTAATGCTCATGAACTAATTTTGTATTTCGTTCCGTTTGACTAATATTTTTTACTTATTATTTATCATTGGTCCACTTGTCAAGTTATTGGAAATCCTGATTGATTACATTGCATTATTGCATTTTAGCAAATATGTGCGTACACATCTGTTTGTGGGTGCATTCAAACATTATGAGAAAATTTCAAAATAGCATTCTTACTTATTATTTGCATATCATTTAAGAGCAGTTGCATATTTTTGTACACTCTGCAGTCTTACAAAAGCACCAACAAACCCATTGCAACTTCGACATGCAAAATCTGTATGAGATAGTCCTTTGCTTTATATCTAATTATTTATTCATTTACTATTATTGTATTGGTCATTGATAACAGCTACATTTTTTAGGTTCTTAAAAAAGCAGACATGATTCGTAAAAATGCTGTTGAGAGTATTTTGGCAGAACGTGATATTTTGATCGCAGTTCGAAATCCTTTTGTGGTGAGCACAGTGTTCCTGTAGCAAAGTGAAGTGTACCTTGAAATTATTGCCAATGTTCTAACATTGATGCCAAATTTATCAGGTTCGCTTCTTCTATTCATTTACTTGTCGTGAAAACTTGTATCTCGTAATGGAGTACTTGAATGGTGGAGATCTGTATTCATTATTGAGAAATCTTGGCTGTTTGGACGAGGATGTTGCTCGTGTATATATTGCTGAAGTGGTAAATATGTTAGTTTATATAATGTTTCCTGTTGTGCTAATTTTGGTTATGTTAACTGTAGTTTTAATCATTGACAGGTGCTTGCATTAGAATATTTACACTCTTTACGCATTGTTCATCGTGATCTAAAGCCGGATAACCTGTTGATTGCACATGATGGTCATCTTAAGGTAACTCCATCCTGTTTCTGCTGTTCCTTTGGCAGTCTTGGCTTATGTACAAGGCCCTATATTGTAAAAAGGTTATTGTTACATGCTTACAAAAAGCAAAATATACACGACTTGTGAATTCCTTGACAATAGCAGTGTTGTCAAAAGTGTTACGCGCACCGAGGCGAAACTCCCTGGAGCCTAGGCATGAGGAGCAAAAGCGAGGCGCACATTCACAAAAAATTCTATAATATATTACTAGGTTTATTTGTAAAATTACTTAGGTCAGTAACATAATTTATACTTTATAATATACTAAATCACTCTTTTAGGGCAAAATAACATAATTTATAGTTCATACTATATTAGATAACACTTCTATGGCAAAAACAATCCTAAAATCCAACATCAAGATTCAAAATTTAAAGTTCATAGCTAAGTTCCAGCTTCTCAAAACTTCATTCATCATCTTCATTTTAAAAATCCTCATCTAAATCATCTTCGCATCTTGAAGTGTTCACTTCAAATTCAAACTCTTGTTCATCCTCATTTATTAAATGTCTCTTATCTTCAAATCATCTTTACTTTTGTGTGTATATTTTTGGGGTATAGATAATATATATGGGGACAAGGAGAAAGATACATACATGTTATATATATTTTTGGGGTGCGTAGTTTGGGATAAGGGAATTTGGAAAATCCAAAAATATGAGGATTCGGGGCCGGGGGGATTCGACAAATATTATAAGTATATTTCAAGAGTTGCATTTAAATTAAACTAAATAGTCAAATAAATAAGTTCATTCTCCTTTATAATATATAGGGAAATTCTCAATAGTACCCTTTTTGTTTTGGCTTTTCCAAGTGGTGTCATTCTGTCTTTTTGACTTGCTAGCAGTACTCTTGCATTTTAAGTTTGACATATATCATACAAAATAGTAACAGAACATGCAATTTTATATGTAAACAGGAGTTGCTTACAAGATAAGATAGATTATAAGCCACAATAACTCTCTTCCTTGATGAGCTTGTCTCATCATTGAAATTATATTGTGAGATTTGCGCAAGATCTTAGACTTGATAAAGAAAGGATTTAGACACCCCACCAACTAGAAGATAAACAAAGGATTTGGACTCCCCTTCTCTTTTATGCTTTTAATCAGAAGGGAAATATGCCATGAATATAGATTATGAAACATTAACTTTTCCGCTTTCAACATCCAAGGCAACCTGTTATCAACATTTTTTATGCTTCTAATCTTAAGGGAAATATGCCATTTATATGTTATGAAACATGAACCTTTTCCACTTTCAACATCCAAGGCCATCTGTTATCAACTTCGCTTATGGATAATCTGTACTCTCGTATTTATAATATAGTCCATGTCTTTCTTTTTGGTGGCAGTTGACAGACTTTGGGCTTTCAAGGGTTGGTCTAATCAACAGCACCGATGATTTAGCAGGCCCAGCAGTTAGTGGAGTGTCACTATTAGAAGAAGTTGACTCCCAGCTATCTGCATCACAACATCAACATGAAAGGCGTTCAAAACGTTCTGCTGTTGGTACACCTGACTATCTGGCTCCTGAGATTCTTCTTGGAACTGGACATGGTTTGTCGCTTTCTCATTAGGTTTAGAATAAATTTAGTGGCTTTTATTTTATTTGGATCACAGGAAAACTTTTGTGAAACTTCCGCTATATTATTAGCTGTAATGCATAATCTTCATCATTTACTTCATGGTAACAGTTGGAGATTGCAATCATTAAATCATGTAGTATGTTACGTATGTATACGTTTGTGGTGGTTATGTTGCTTGAAACTAGGGGCAAACATGCTGTGTTAGCCGTGTCAATATCAGTTGAGACAGATTAGGGTTCTTAATTCTTAGCGGGGCGAAACAATGGACAATCCGTCCTAACATTCCCCAAATGGGACAGCCCTGTTAACACGGGGAGTGGGGAGGGGATGTGATTTACACTGTGGGAAAAACCTACCCCTAATTGTATATATATAGTACACACACACACATTCAAATTACTTAAATAATATTTTTCAATGTAATCATATTTATACAAGATAATATTGATATTTGATAATGTATGTATAATAAATTAAATTCAAAATTCTTATGCAGTTCAACTGTAACAAAAATCCTTTTATTCGAAGGCAGTGTGGTATGATCCGCCTTAATTTCTCTGGGCCTTTTGAGATCCCTAGTGATTATTTGTCAAATTTTTAATGAACTGTTACGTTACAAGTCTAAATTTAAGAATTTTTTATATATATATGTAATTGTGTTATCAAGACGACTTGCTATGTGTGTGTACTCCTCTCATATATAGCCACCCTTCATGAAACCTTTGAATGTATTGTTATGCCACTTGAATATAGCGTTAGAACTCTGTTTATTACTTTTAAGTATTGCACCCTTTTCATCTTGGGCTATTATTCCTTAATGGAGTTCTTAATGTTGTGTAGATATATCTTTTGTGTAGGCACAAGTGCTGATTGGTGGTCTGTTGGTGTTATTCTGTTTGAGCTGATCGTTGGCATTCCTCCTTTCAATGCAGAGCATCCTCAGGTAAATACTTTAACATTTTAATGGGCTCTCTCGTTTGCTTGATTTTTTTTTTTTACATTTTATCCACTGCTGACTTCTTAGGAGTTAGGAGAAAGAGAGTAAGAAAATGAGAAATAGAAATATTGGCTTTGCCTTGTTGAAGTGGGATATTACTTATCTTTTCTGCGAAACCACGATTCATCGTATATTTGTATAATTTAGAAAACAATTCTCGGAGATATATGAATGAAACAGCAGAACTATATATAGTTTACTTGAAGAGATATACACTTACTTGTTTATGTCACCTGGGATTCTATTGTTCTGTTTACTTTCATCATAATGTTTATAGGGGTTTTATAAGCATTACAAGTCTTTCATGAACATGATTTTTTACTCAGGTAATATTTGATAACATTCTCAATCGGAACATACCTTGGCCTCAAGTTCCTGAAGAAATGAGCCCAGAAGCAGCGGATCTGGTTGATCGGTAAGAAAAGCTTTCAGACTATTAGGTTTACAATTTACATTCATTGTTTAATGAAAATATCTTGTTGCCTTTTGCAACCATTTTCTCATGTGAATGATATGAGTAGGAGATAGGAATGACCATTCCTTTAGAGCAAGTCCAATGCTAAACGCAACATGGTTATAATCATTGCTATAATTTGGAACCAAAAAGTGTTTTTTTGGTGCTAAAATGGAACTTGCACTCCAATGGTAGTTGCAAATTGGAATCAATTCCAAATTTAATTAACATTTTATCTAACTCTTTCAATTTTATTCTAAGTGGATCAACTTGCACTCCATTTCTAGTTTAATTAATGATGTGTCAAGGATGGCTATAGCCATCTTTGGTTCTAAATATACAACCAAGTATCCATTTATGCATTTATCCAACCAAGAATGGCTATGCATTGGAGTAGGTTTTTGTTATTTTGGTTCTATATTATAGCTATACAACTAAATATAGCTACACATTGGACTGCTCTTACAAATGGTGGGATTGAATTCTAGACTTTGTATTATAGAATGGAGTAAAAATGTATTCATGCATTTAGTTCATAAATTATGTATATATATTTCATACCATTCGTTCACAATTTCATTCCATCCAACCAAACATAGCATAAAAGTCTCAGTGTTTTTTGACTGTCAAATGTTTGCCTGATCTATTTATAAACTGTAAATACTGAGAATGATATTAAAAAGACACTGTTGGCTTTCTAAATTTAAATGTATAGCGATCTAATTATATCGGATTAGTGTTCAAATATATGTATAATCATCGTAATCATAGATAAGAAATTCTGTTACTGTTGAAATAAAAAATACAAAGTAACTTCCAGCACTATATCTTAGTTCTACTTTCTATATCACTTCTGTTTATCTGGGCATGTTCATTTCATGAAGTTACTGCTATATCAACTAAAGGTTCCAGACTATGAACCTGCTAACTCCAAATACTTGTCGATAAGCTCGAGTGCTCGTATACCAAACCTGCCTACTACTGCATCCATTGACTCATTAGTTGGACAATAGTTCTGTTGTAATTAGTAGTGATAGAAAAAGAACGGGGGAAATGATATATAATTTATCATGCGCATAGCCACTGACATGCATTTACTTCAGGTATATTTTGTCATAGCTTACCATGTACTGTGTTTAGGTTATTGAAAGAAGATCCATATATAATAACTTCGGCTTTTGGACTGTGAACTCGCGAATTTTAAATCCTTACAGACAAGAAAGCCCTCAAAATATTTATCACATCTCAACTTCTTTCAGATTTTAAATATTTGCATCAAGATAAGCAGCTAAACACAAAGAAAATGACACTCATATATCAAACTTGTCCTCTGTGCCTACAGTTGAATATACACTTTATTAGCTAAACAATAGTTCTTTTATTACTGGTAGCTTGAAATAAAAAACAATTGGCATGAGAAGTAAGAATAAAATAGTTATGCACCAACCCACACATTTACACACACCTGCGCGAAGCACGGGCCAGATAATTCACACGTTCGTTAGTAAATAACTAAATATATTGTGTTTAACAATATTCTAAATTCGAATGGTTTAAACATTTATTAATACCTTGTACTTCCTCCATCCCATAATTTTAGTCACATTCAAAAGTTAAATTAATCTAAATTTGACTAATTATTTAAAAGATACATTTACAATTTTACCAATTTAAAAGAAGTAGCTCAAATAAAATGGAACGAAGAATAATAAAGATTTAATGGTTATAATGAGTTGTAGTCTTGATAGAATTCTATTATAATAAAGATAAATTTTAGAAGTTTGTATGTAGATATTAAGTAAAAAATAATATGATTTATTTAAAATATAGTATTAATATGATATATATTAATTTATTAAATATTAGGTTAACTGAAAATTAAAGATGAAATACCTGTTAAAGGAATATCTCATTTGATTTAAATAATATTTTGATATTTTATAATATTTAATTTAGATAAAAGAATTTAAGTGTATGTGTGTTTGTTTAGAGCTGTGTAGAATTTTCATTTACTTGAAACTGTAGAAGTTGTAGTATTAGAAGTGAAGCTGAAGTAATAAAATTATAGAAGTGGTAGGAGTGTGTTTGAAAATTATGGGCTGGTGCAATCGTGTTCTCTAATGGGCCTTATATAATGTACCTTCTCCGTCCCAAAATATTTCACTTCAACTTTTTTTCATTTATTTTAAAATGCATATAAAAGATAGTTCCATTATTTTTTTTTAATTTATTTTTCTAAATAAATATTTAAATATGAAATTTTTATTGAGAAAGAGAATTTAAAAATAAGTTGTGGAACTATCTTCTATATGCATCTTAAACTAAGTGAAAAAATTAAGTGACAAATATTTTGGGACGGAGGGAATACATAACCCATATTACGTTCCACCAATCGACTACGAATTATCTTTATATTCGGTTATAATAATATTGTGTGTGTGTGTGTGTGTGTGTGTATATATATATATATATATATATATATATATTTATATGAAGCTTACATTGAACTGCTTCTAGGTTGTTGACAGAAGATCCTAATCAGAGGCTTGGAGCTGGAGGAGCATCAGAGGTATAAATGTCATCTATTGAAATATGTTTATATCATTATATTCTGTAAACCTGTCACGCCAATAATTTGTACGCTTATTATACAGGTGAAGCAACATCCTTTTTTCAGAGATATCAATTGGGACACACTTGCCAGGCAGAAGGTGTGACCATCTTTGCTACTTAATATGTGATATGGTTAGACATTAAATGTCTGGATTGATATTGCAAGTTGCTTCTTTACAGGCTGCGTTTGTTCCTGCATCAGAGAGTCCAATGGACACTAGCTACTTCACAAGTCGCTTTTCCTGGAATCCTTCAGATGAACATGTTTATGCTGGCAGCGAGTTTGATAATTCTAGCGATAATGGTAGCATAAGTGGTAGCAGTTGTCATAGTAATCGCCGTGATGAAGTGGTACAGGCTTTTAAGTGACCAAAGCTAATGTTCAGATTTAACCATTTTTTTAATTATTGTTTTTTATTGAATTTAATTATGTGGTGTATATTATTACGAACAGGGGGATGAATTTGCTGGTCTAGCTGAGTTTGAGTCGGGCTCCTCGGTCAATTACTCCTTCAGTATTTTTTCTTTCAAGGTATATCTCATTCCACTGGTACAAACTTTCAAACAGTATTGCGTCCCATTAAATATGTTGGCATCTGTCATTGATATCAATGTGCAGGTGAAGATGGTATTTGGATAGTTATCCTCATTAAAGTTGTTGCTTACTTTTGTGTTTAACCTATTTACAGAATCTGTCCGAACTTGCATCAATCAACTATGATCTTCTTACAAAAGGTTGGAAAGAAGATCCACCCACGACTCCTAATACATAAACCTTACCCTGGATAGAGATTTTGGCATTAGAACACTCTAAAGTAGGATGAATCACCGCAGTGTTGTTTGTATACCTCTGTACATGTATGTTAATTTTTTTGTCGTTCAATGTTTGCACCTTTGCTTTTATTAAGGGTTATTGAGAAAATATTATTTAACAGATTTTTTTGGTGTATCTGCAGAACATTAGTAGTTTGAAGACACTGTTGTGCGTTGAGATTCTCTCTAAAAGAAGCAGCACACTGGGCTATTACCAGTGTTAATAGTTTAAGCATCTAAATGTATGTTGAATATATATGTACCATCCTAATTTGGTTTAGGTGCGGGGTTCTGCTATTTGTTTTCCCTCGCAACAATGAGTTGCCCGATGTATAGTGCGTGTATTTTTATCGGTTCTATTCGAGTATATAATATCTAAGAGTTCAAACCACCGTGTTCAGGCATCGAAAATCTCTTTATGGCTTGTTTGTTGGAAACTTGGATTTCATCTAAAATTCTAGATTTGATCAAATGACATGATTGGATAATCAAAAAATTTGAGAATTTGAAATGCAACTCAATTCATGTTATTTGAAATTGGTCATTTGATATGAAATATATGTTCTCAAACACAATCACACTAGATTGCCTCAGTTCTTATAGTTATTACAACTACAAGCAATTATTCATATGCCTCACTTTCTTACAAAACCACCCAGTGACAAAAAGGTAAAATATTAGCATCCATGTAGACGCATCAAGTTTTGCGGACGGTAGGCAATATGGGAGTAGCTTGATCGTGAGGGGTGCTGGAGGTCTAGTGGAGGCACGATTGCGATGTTTTGATGGTGTTGACGTGTTGTCCTACCTGAACTAGCAGAGGCAATAAGCATCAAGGAGGCACTTAGTTGGGTAAAAGAATCAAAATCTTCAGTCGATAATAATTGAATCTGATTGTTTAGTTGCAGTACAAGCTGTGCATAGTTCTCTTCAGTTACTATCTGGCTTTGGATTAGTAATAGAAGATTGTGTAAGGTGCTGCTAGGTTCTTCAAGTAATGTTCATTACATTTTGTTAAACAGTCTGCCAATCGAGCTACGCATTTCATTCCCGACAATCTCGAACTATAACTGACCGTGTAATCCTGGAGGAGTCTGTTCCCCATGATTTTTCAGATATTCTGTTGAGCGATTGCTCTTAATGAAATTATTTTGCATTAAAAAAATGACTAATTTTAAGATATTATTTTAAATAATAGTGTAATTTAATGCATTTATTTGAAAAACATTTCTGACATGTTTCGTATGCGCAAAAATCAAATTACCATGATATTCAGAAACAACATTAGTACTCCCCAAACCTTAGGTAAAATCTAATCACTAACATGTTGTGAATATAGTTAATATATTAAATGCTTAATTTTATTTTCTTATATTAAGTACTGTAATAATTTTCTATTTTTCACTAAACAAATTACAATATACTTTATGTTATTAGTTAAAGTGGTGTGATACTCATTTTTTATTTTGTAATATACTTTTTCTTTTTCTTAATGTTCAATTCTATGCTTCAAATCGTTGTACTTCTTGGCGGCTCCATATCTCTTCGACTTATAAATTATAAGGCATCGGAGAAAACTATAAACATAATATTTTTGTTAAATAATCATGGTAATAATAATTTGCGTGATTGTTTAAAAGAGGTCGAATACATGCGATCTTAGTTGGGGAAAATGATGGAAACTACAGATTTATGTTAGTGTAAGAGTCACATGTGAATATTATATAGCAATTTTTATTGAGGGGAAGTTTCGTAAATTTATATTTTATTAACTGTGAAATTATATTTATACTCACTTATTTTGTACAATTTTATATGTGCAATTATTTTGAATTTTTAATAAAAAAATAAATTTATTTCATTTTTGAATACCGAATCATTAATTTAGTTACTAAATATATACTATTATCTTTTATATTTATAACAGCTTATCAATATAATTTTATGCTAAACTGAACTTTATATAACGAAGGAGTTACAATATAAATTTACTTGGTTTCCTTTTTAAGTATTGATATTATTGTTCACATAATTAAATAAAAAAAATCAGCTTTCCATTTTATTTTATTTTAGAGAAAGTGAGGGTTCACATTATCACCATGCTTGTATAAGGTTATGATGTTGTACATAATTAAATCCAATTTTACATTTTATTTTAAAGAAAGTGAGGGTTCCTATTATCACCACGCTTGTATGAGTTTATGATGTTTTACATAATTAAATCCAACTTTGCATTTTATTTTAGGAAAAGTGAGGGCAGGGGCGGACGCAAGAATTAATTTTCACCTGGTCTAGAGTAATTTTTTTTTCCATCGGCTCAATAAAAAGGAATAACGAGGCAAACTAGCTTTAAAATATAAAATCAAAATCATGCTATTAATTTGAACTCCAACATAAACGTAAAACAAATAATAACAATACTAGTTTACAAATGAAAATAAAATAAGATTTACTCACATCATTTTAGTTGTACTCGACGATTCTTTTGAACATAAAACTCATCTATCACTTCATTTGTATCAATATATTCAACATACTCTCTCTCAATGTTGATAAACATAGAATCTCTCAGATATTCTTCATCTATTTTATTATGAAGAACAGTTTTAACTATTTTCATAGCCGAAAAAACCCGTTCTGTAGTAGCTGTAGAAACAGGAAGAGTCAAGATAAGACAAATCAACCTATAAATCAAAGTGTAGTCTTTTGCCTTTTCTGTATCAAGTCGTACACATAACTCGGAGATAGTAGACAAATTCTGAAATTTTTCATGCCTAACCACATCAATCTTGTAATGATTAAGTTGGAGTTTCAGATGGTACATCTCTTGTTGACCAAAATCAACAGGATAAAAGGTACTAGCAAGGGTACAAATATGTTCAATGTCAAACGAACCAAAATTGTTCTTCGGTTCTAAAGATGAACTTAATCTCAAAAGCTCCACAAGACTATCATTAAACCTATAGTATAACTCTTCCAACTGAAAATCAATTGAAGAATTAAATACATCATAATGATAATGATGCTCAACTAATATATCATCTCTTCGTCGCACAGAACGGATACCATCCATATAACGAGCACTCATATCCAGTACATCAATTGCAAACTTTTCACACACTAACATGACATATTTCAAAAGAATATCAAAACCCTCATCTCTCAAAGATTGTAGCAATTCTTTTGTTGTTACAACTAAATCCATGGCATTCAAGATATCAATTGATTTACTTTGCAAGGCTCAACAAAGCAAATCTGTAATGCCCATGATCTTATGCATCAAGTGTAGTACAAATAAGAACTTAAATAATTTCAGTGCCTTTAAAGAACCTCTAGCTTCTTCACGCATAGAGTTCGAAGAAGTACCACAACTAATAATGATTTCTAACATAGTAATTATTAAACCATACTTATCAATCAAGCTACAAACACAATTAAAATGAGAGCTCCACCTGGTAGATCCAGCACATTGTAAATTTCCAATTTGATTAAGTCCCCTCCCAGTCTCACGTTCTCCACTAGCCACAGAATGATCAACCTCAATGCCATGTGCAGTCTGTAACTCTGAAAGGCGTTTAGAAGAACCACTAACAATATTTACAACATTAGACATCATAGAAAAGAAATCCCAAATATAATCTTGTTTTTCAGCAGCTCCAACCAATGCTAGTTATAAACGGTGAGCAAAACAATGTACATAATAAGCATATGGGCAATCTTTAAGAAATAAAGCCTGTAAACCATTAAATGCACCACGCATATTACTAGCACCATCATATCCCTGACCTCTCATATCTTGAATGCTCAAGTTATACCGTGTAAGAACATCTGATATTTCTTTCTTAAGAGTTGATGATGTTGTGTCAGTCACACTAACAATATCAAAAAAATGCTCACGTATGACACCATGAACATCAACAAACCTGAACACAATAGCCATTTGTTTCTAATGTGATACATCTATTGCTTCATCAACTAAGATGCAGAACTTAGAATCTCCTACCTCATCACATATTTTCTTTCTTACTTTAGAAGCAAGGATATGCAAAATATCTTTCTGTACTATTGGAGAAATGTACATAGCATTTTTTGGTGTATTTTCCAAAATAATATTTGAAATTTCAACATTCATTCTACCCATAAGTTTGACCATTTCAATAAGATTACCTCTATTACGAGAAGTTGATGATTCATCATGACCCCGTAATGCACATGCTTGCAAACTCAACCATCAAACAGACTCTATAGTAGCTATTAGCCGCAATCTATTCTTCTTTATATCTTCCAAAGACTGAGAATTTATGACCTTGTCAATATGCCTTGTAACATTCTTCAAGCCTTCAAGAGATTTTATTGCCTTATTATGTGGTGAATTAGGCTCTCCAACATGTACCAAGAAAGCACATCTTTCAGCATTATTAACTCTTTTCCAACTCTTGAATCCATCAATAGTAAATACATGTTGTCTAGCTGTATCCGTTTCAAATAAGAAACATGGAAAACAAAATGTTGCATCTTTGGAAACCGAATACTCTAGCCAAGTGAATGTGTTGAACCAAGATGCTTGAAATCTACGACGTTGATTTCCAAATTGAGTAGGTGGATATTATTCTTTGGGAAGTTGAGGTTGACATGGTCCCAATCTAATGTATTCTCGTCTAATGTCATCACGAACATTAACTGGATACGACCAAATTGAAAGACGTAGTCCATGACCGCGTTCAAGAGATGCAAGATCAATAGGACTATGAATAAGAATGACACTAGATAGAGCTGTAGGTGTAGGAGTAGCACTAGGAGTAGCAATAGGAGTTGTTGTAGCTGTAGGAATAACGCTATGAGTAGTTGTATGAGTAGCACTAGGAGTAGAAAAATAGGAGAACAATGTCTTCCTTTTTTTATCTTGACTCCTACAATAAGTCGAATTTAATTAACTCCAAGATAAATTTAATAATTAGAAATAATCAATTACAAAAGTAAAAGCCACTGTCATTCTGCAAAGTATAAAATATAAATTTGCTAACTAGCATATATTAATGCCCATTTACTCATTAGTTAACATCTAGCAAAGTCCAACAATGGAGTCCATCAGCTAACAATTAATTAATCCATTTGTTAACAATTATCTAGTATCCTTTTAATTTAATTAAACAGGAAATTAAATAATTAAAAGCTTCTGTGTTTAGTGTACAGGGGGCAAGAAACTATTTAAGGCAATTAAAATTTGAAAGTAAATTATAAAATATAAAGCACTAAGTAAACTATATAAATATATAATATAATTAGCTAAGCACTAACGTAGGGCCAGGATGCCTAACTTTAAAGTTTAAAGGGCAGCCAATGCTTATCAAGTTATCATGCTTTATTGATTTGATAGAAATATAGAAAAGTTTGAGAATTGAGAAAACTAGTAAACCACAAGTCCACAACCACCGCAAAACTCCTCAGAGTCTCAGACCTCAAGTTCAAGTGTTCAACCGCAGTAGGCCAGTAACCCAATAATCATATACAATTATACACATACAAACTTACAAATATTCAAATACTTGCATAAATTTAAAAATTTCAGATTATACAATACTTACATCACTTGGTATTTGTACAAGAAGAATGAAGATTGGAAGATTCAAGGGAATTTAAAAGAACTCTAACTTTCAATTTGGGGTTTATCGGCCTATTTTATTTTTACTAGGAATTGCAAAATAACTACTTTGTTTTTGGGTCTTAATTAATTTTGTTTTTATTTTTTGATTAATAAATTGTATCTAATTTGATTTTGGTTTTTTTTTTATTTTGTTATTTGGACTAACGGATGAGATGATGAGCTGATATGATTTATAAATATGGGCTGATATTAATATTAACAGGGCTTGTATTTTTAGTAACCGGGCTAGACTCAATTGAAGATTATATGTTTAAGGGTTATGGGATATTTTACCTGGGCTGCAGCCAACCATAGCCATTGCTATGATCCGCCCCTGAGTGAGGGTTCCTATTATCATCACGTAAGCTACATCCGAGGTTAAAGCACAGCTGCATCAGGTACTGGCTCCATCCGATGTTAAATTTTCTCAGCTCCTATTAGCACTTGTTTTATCATCGTATATGTTCTTTGTTTTGTTAGTTGTTGTCTTTGATATGTCATCAGTTTTGCGTATTAGCTTGACACCTGTTTTATCATTGTATATATTATTTGTTTTGTTAGTTGTCAACTTTGATGTGACATCAGTTTTACATATTAGCTTGTCATTCACGTGTTATATAATGGTAGTGTGTTCTTGAATTCCTGCGAAATTTGCTAGGAGCAAGCTACAATTAGAAAGATTAGGATTCTTTGTCTTGTAATTAAGGATTGTGCACTTCATAAGAGAAAGATAAGTGCAATTAAATTGTTGATGCGGTGCACCATGCCACCGTTAAAATTTATTGAATAATAAGTCAACAAGTCCATACACCATAATCAGTTGGCTGGACGTTAATATATATTATATAAATATATATGATAAACATGGAGGATTTAAATATCCAGATACTATAGAGTTGCCTCAACTAGGTAATAACCTTTATATGATGATAAAGGTTAAAGTGGTTACCAAGTAATTCAGATAACATGTTATATATTGTTAAGCCAAGGCCAACTAATTTAATACATTTTGCATTCCTTATCTTTATTCTATTTAATTTTTATTTGTCTTTAATTTATATTTATTTGAATATTCCACTAACTTGAGTGTCGAACTTAGTCGAAATCCCTTGGGGCGCCACCATCCCAGTGTCTTTTGGCTTGTTTCTTATTTGTGATTGACATATGTCGTTCATGGCCATAAATTTTTTGCCTCTGCAATATACTTAATGATAAGGTATTCCGATATTAATATATTTCATTAAAAAATTAAAAATATTTACATTATATACCATCATGTGTATCATCAAAAAAAGCAAATACTCCACTAAAAATGGCGCATCAGATTTAAGCCCATATTTATCAAATGAACAAATAGAGATGCATCATCGTCATGTGTTGTTTCTTCCCGTGGACAACGACAACTTTATGATTTCATGGCAAAAAAGACAACATCATTATGGTCTACTAACTTTTCATCCTCACTTTTGTAAAAATAATGTTCCCTCAATTTCTCATCTTCTTTTCTCGCAAGTATATGTTGATGATAATAATAATGATGTATTGAGGTTCAAGTAGATGACTCACATTATTAAATAATATATATAATATACAAGAAAATATTGTTATTTTTATATACGTGTATATATTCCCCTCATCCATTAGTTTTCTTAGGTTTCCACAACCCAAATGACACAAGAGCCCCCCATAATTCCTATACTTTTTGAGTAATAAATGGGTTGTATCTATATATAAAATATGTTGATGATAAGGATTTAGAAAGCCATCATTCTTTAAAAAGATACAAACTTTTTACTCTTCGGGTGTGGATGTCGCGTTTTCTTCGTATAATTTTAGTTTCTTCATTCCACCCATAAAACTTCTAATGAGAACGAGCATTGCAAATCAAAGAAGCTAGCTGAATTCCTTATCGGAAAGAAAGATGATCATATTTATAGAGTGTCAAAAACTATTACCGCCGGATAATTATAAATTTTATAACTCAGGTAGTGATAGTATTTTTTGAAATTTATAGACAATGAAGAAGATGCTCCATCACAAAAGAGGCAAACAAGACGGTCACTTTCCGTATTGTATCTCATTTGATTTAAAATATATACTTCTTTGCACATATTGTTTTTGATTTTTTTGTATATATTACTTGTCCGGTAAGCCAGGGGTCTTTCTAGAAACTGCCTTTTCATTCTCCTGAATGAAGATAAGGTCTACGTACATCATACCCTCCCCATGCCGTGCTATTACATTTGGTTTGTTTTATATATAGAATATACAACGAGATGAATAAAAGCATAAACCAATCGAGTAATTAACTAATTAATGGTTAAAAGTGACAAATTAAGATGATACACTATAAAAAGATACAATTAACTGAAAATAACATAGGGTACTTCAACTAAATCAGGAGTGTTTATCAACCATTATTGGCCTTTGTTAAGCATCATTCTTTTAATTGCTACTTCAATATATCATTCACATCCGGCTGAGTTATCTTATTATACCAATTAACAAAATACACATCCGATTGTAATTTATCTTCAAACTCTTCTTCAATATTTTACTCATAGTTATGATCAATAAACATATATTGTAAAGTCTTTTTAAAATGTGTGATCCCATGAGAGACTACAATCTTACCTTTCCTTGACTACCATCAAGAACAATACTCAACAGTTTTCTAATCATTGATAAACGCTTCAAATCAATAATTATCGCCCTAATCAGAAGTTATGGAACCCAACATAAGCTAATGGATGTTTAATCCGCATCAATAATAAAGAACTTCCTGCAAAAATATGTTGTTCAGTAGCCCTATCACCATAATTCACTGTCTGATGTCTTCATAAAGAATATCACGAATTTCTGAAATCTCCACTTGCTCCCCATCAAACTAAAACTATGTCCTTAACACGCTTGTCCTATCTCTAAAAAGAAAGTCTGACACTAATTTAATGTTATCAAATTGATATATAGTTGTGTTGCAAGATCAGATCTCATACCCATGCAATTAAAAGAATCTCTTAAACCTTCCCTCATCAACTGTCAAGTTCTCTCTTACAATGCATAACATATATATCATCACACTTCTTTTTGATAACCAAGATAAACCTTGTTTACTCATCACACTTCACTTTAATACTAGGAAGCATGGATTCTTCCCTCACCCGCCGCACTGCGCACCCCTTCTTGAGATTCTTCGACTCTTGGAGATTCTCGGGGATTCTTGGAGATTTTTTTTTGATCAATTAATTAAGTAATTAGTCAATTATTTAGTCACTTAAACACTTCATAATGTATCACTTGTGTTTATAAGTAATTATTATATTAATAGTTAAGGATAATAAACTTATTTATATAACTATTTAGTTTAATTTAAATGCTACTTTTGAAATATATATATATATATATTTAAAATAATTTAAAATTTGTTGAATCTCACCACACCCGTATCCCCATATTTTTTTATTTGCCAAATTCATGTATCCCCGTATCGCGCACTCGCACTCATACTTCTTAGCTTTAATATGAAGATGTGATGATATAATCATAACAAAATAATATAAATAACTCAAAATTATTTATTGTAATAGATACATATCAATTTGAACAAGTTGTAATACTTCATCTTCCGTTTCCCATGATTTGTATTATAGAAAAATTTCACCTATAACTGGGTTGGGCCAGTAAAAAGATGAGTTCCGGAAGATAGAATAGATCTGGTGTCAAGTTCCTCGTGCTAATGCAATTGAATCATCAATACTGTGTTGGAATTTTTAATAATAATATTCCAAATATTTGTTTGTTTCAAAAGAAAAAAGTATTATTTTTAATTTATGTGTGAGACCTTTTTATTTTTGAGACTTTTCAATTCAAATTTTGGATTTGGAGAGATTTTTCATTGGGAGACCTTTGGTTCTTTAACTTCTTCTTTTGGTTTGGTGATAAAGGGGGCTCTCTAGTCTTCTAGAGATGGGAGAAGTTTTTACTACTGTCTAAAGAGGTCTCTATCATGGTTTGGGGATAAGCAACAAAATATGTATTTCGTATTTATATAAAACTATTTTTGGACAATGATCAAAAGGGGTTCTTAATCTGTTTCCATGTACTACATAATTGAAACAAATTTCGTGTAACGCTGGAGGTTGATTGTCATGAGTCCGTGTATGTAGCGGGACAAATTCAACTTTAGCGCATTGATTAAGTTCACGCAATGACTTTTGTCAGATAAGTTGTCTTTTTCTTTATATGTTATTTTAGTGTGTTTCTCCATTTTTTCTTTTATAATGTGAGATATCATGCACATATATCTTTATATATTTTTTCATTCATAAGGGGATGCTCAATAATTTGTCTACCCGTTGTGATTTTATACGTATCTACAACATTCTAATTTTGTGTATTAGACAAATTTATATCTGTGTACGGAGATTGAGCGGAAAGGATTATTTTTAATTTACTTGTGATGATGCATGTAATATTTATGTAAGAATTTAAATATTTCAAGATGTGTGTGAAACCTGTTTGATAATATACCCTGAGTGAGATATGATATCTTTTGAGAACCATTCTTAATATATGTGTAATTGTTGGTTAACTTTTCGTATGCATCTCTGAATGAGTGGTAGATACTGGTGTAACGAGAAATTATTTCATATCTATCTGTGAAAAGTAAACTCATCATATATCTCTTTATTGGAGTACAAATGAAGCTATTCTTTATGCTTGTTATGTGTTTAATCGTGTACCACATAAAAGGTTAGATAAAACCCTTTATATTTTGTGAAAAGGTTTCAAGCCTAACTTGAGTTACCTCAAAGTATGAGAGTGTTTGGGAAAAATAGGGCTCCCAAATTTCAAAAAAATAGGATCGGGCCCAAGACGACATATTGTATTTTTGTTGGCTTTAATGATGCTCTATATAGACTTATTTTTAAAGTTGCATATGATTTTGTTTCATATAAAGAATCAAAAGATGTTTAATTTTTATACATATATTTCCTATGAAAGCGACTTTCATATTTGCCTCATGCATCTTCTTTGTCTAAATCTTGTGATACTTCTGAGCCTAGAATGAACAAAAGAATCTAGGATTGAAACAAGTTTTGGACCTGTTTTTGTTACTAATTTTTAATTGAGAAAGAATTTTTAGGTGAGAGGAGAGATAAATGCTTTTATTCTTGAGAAAGATCCCAAAACTTATGATGAGCCTATGAAATCATTATATGGTTTTAGGCTGGCACCCAAAGAACGGTATGGAAAATTTCATAAACCATTACCTCTAATGGCTTTTAGGTATATGATTCTGATGCTTGTGTTTACTCCAAATTTGATCAATTTGGTTGTGTGATCATATGTTTATATGCGAATGATATGTTAATATTAAGTATTAATATGAATGTTGTTAACACAAATAATATTTTCCTAACTTCTTGCTTTGATATGAAGAGCTTAAGAGAGTTAGATGTGATATTTAGCATAAAATTACTAGAAATTCACATGGGTTGTGTTGAATCATTCTCATTATATTGAGAATATTTTAGAGGTATTTAATCAAATTATAATTTAGAGGTAAATACTTTTGATATTCACTTTATTTTACTGTGGGGGTTGCCAATTTGTGTCACTGTTGTTATATTGTGCATGTGTACCATAAAACTAGCTATTTTATGGTAATGGATGACATGTTGATTGAGTTACATGTACTTTTTTTTCTGTTTGAGAAAATAATATCTATTTGGATGACAAGCATTGAGTTTGTAAATCAAGAAAAGTGATTGGTATTGTGTGGTTTGCAAAAGTTGGCAAACTTTAAATTTATAAAAAAAAAAGAGAAAGAGAAGACATAGACGCCTAAGGCATGCTAATGTGTAAATCTGATCAGTAATAATGTGATATCACTTGATTATGGAAAGTATGAGAGGAATACTGTATATTCTCTCAGCAAAGGTCTTTTATTACTAGAGTTGACACAAAATAGATTTTGATACCTACCGTGGATTGAATTGTGATGAATCACAAAAGAACTCAAGTTTATGACCTTTGCATGGTGCTAGAGTTAGCACAAATAGGAATGGGTTTAAAGCCTATTGTGTAGTAAATTGTGATGGATACCCATCTTATGAATGTCTAAGTTCAATGGGTCAAACGAAGTCACAAAAGAACTCGTGTTTATGTATACTACTACCATTCTAATTAATAAAATGATGTAGTATCTTTTTTTATTATCATACGGTTAGGATGAACTAATGTTCTTAATAAGTTCATAGCCTTGTAAGGTAGTTTGCGACAATACAAACTTGATGAACTTACCTATGTGAATGTGGGGGTTACGCCCAATCCTCTATGAGAACTTGTAGGCTAAGGACTCTAGAACATTCATGAATATCCAGCTACAATGCGGGGCATTTTATAATAAAATTGTGAATGACATTACCAATGTTAATGTCATGGGAAAACACTTTTGATTGAGAAAGATTTTAGTGTGCATATATGTTTTCACTAACCATGAGATGTTCAAGAATTTTCTCACCTAACATGGTTGTGGAACATACTTGTATGCACTAGGTATCAATTCAAGTCCACAAGATATTGATACTTAATAAAGTGATTATCTATTGCCTATAAAATTATTTTTACTTTTGAATCATGTGGGGGATTGTTGGATTTTTTATAATAATATTCCAAATATTTGTTTGTTTCAAAAGAAAAAAGTATGATTTTTTAATTTATGTGTGAGACCTTTTTATTTTTGAGACTTTTCATTTCAAATTTTGGATTTAGAGATATTTTTCATTAGGAGACCATTGGTTCTTTAACTTCTTCTTTTGGTTTGGTGATAAAGGGGGCTCTCTAGTCTTCTAGAAATGGGAAAAGTTTTTACTACTGAGGTCTCCATCATGGTTTGGGGATAGGCAACATAATATGGGTTTCGTATTTTATATAAAACTATTTTTGGGCAATGATTGAAAGGGGTTCTCAATCTGTTCCCCTGTACTACACAAGTGAAACAGATGTCGTGTAACGCTGGAGGTTGATTGTCACGAGTCCGTGTGTATGTAGCGGGACAAATTCAACTTTAGCGTGATAATTAAGTTCATGCCACGACTTTTATCAGATAAGTTGTCTTCTTCTTTATCTATTATTTTAGTGCGTTTTTCCATTTTTTTCTTTC
This sequence comes from Oenanthe sinensis, assembly GCA_028671895.1. Classification (NCBI taxonomy): domain Eukaryota; kingdom Viridiplantae; phylum Streptophyta; class Magnoliopsida; order Apiales; family Apiaceae; genus Oenanthe; species Oenanthe sinensis. The sequence goes on from CM053801.1 coordinate 22,080,099, forward strand.
ATCATATGAGATATTATGCACATATATCTATATATATTTTTTCATTGCATAAGGGGATGCTCAATAATTGGTCTACCCGTTGTGATTTTATACGTATCTCCAACATATTGAACAGGGCGGTGGCGGGGACGGGGTAGAGAGGGAGCCTGAAAATAGATTTGCAGGAAATGCTGGAAGTCAGAATCATAGTTAGAAAGTATTGAGTAATGCTTGGACTGGGCCTAAGGGGCCCACCAATGTCTGGCCAGGCACTAAGGGGCCTGTCATTGCCCAGAGAGTCACTAAGGTGCCTGGACAGGAAATGGGTCTTCCAGTGCCCTTGCAGCACCTGCAGGTGACTATAGAAAGCCTGTTGGAAGAGGAAATTCTCGAAGTCAATCGTCTTACAGAGGCAATGAGAACAATTACAATAAACAAACCGGCTACATGAAGTGGGGGCAACAAAGTGGTCACATGTCACGTGTAGCAAAGGAGGATATTGTATCAGCTTCACTTCCAACTGGTGCTACGGACAACAAAGGGCAAGAGAAAGATGATGTCAAAGACAGTGATGAAGTCTTTTTATTACTGTTGACATTTATGACTCAGATGAATATGACATCGATTATAGCCAAAAGGGTCACAAGACTCAGATGAGATAAATGAGAAAGATAGGGAGTGACACTATCCATCATGTAATAATAGAAACGGTGGGCCTGGTGCTATATACTAGTATAAAAGACTGCAGAGTGCAGCCCCTCATAAACCATGCACATACTAAAGGGAAAACAAGGGTGAAGGTCTACCGGGAATTCTCTCAACTATTGGAGGAAGAGCTGCATAGTAAGGTAGCTTTTGTAATCCCTTCTGGCGAAGCCTTTGGCAAGTAGAGAGGTCTAAATGAAAATGTTATAAGATATACGGAGATAGTTTGGCCCCCGATGTTGATTATAATGAACACAAAACTTGACCGAGATGACAATGGAACGGTAATTTTTCTTTTCTCATCCTATGAAATATCGTAGTGTTGATTATTATAATTAAATATTTTTGCGATCGTTCCTTATTCTTTAACTTTCTCCTCATTGCTGCATTTACAGTGGCTTGGAATGGGCACTGCCAAGCTTCTTGAATACTTCAGTGCTTAAGAAGTTGGGAAGTCAAAGCATTCCTATAGTCCTGCGAACTGGGATTGTAATCCTTACAAACATAGACTCTGAATTTTCTGTTCAAAGCAGCTAGTGAACAAATGTGAGGGGATTTTTTCTATTCGTATTATGTTAATCATTCTCCATGTATCAATAGTCCCTGTATATGCTAGCTACTACTAATGTATGTGCTTTAATTACACAACTACACATATATGAGATCTTAAAGCTATAATTACAACTATTATAATCCTCCTCTGACATCTTAGTGGTATCTCCATTATGTTAGTCCCACACAGGTGCTTTACCCTTGTCCCTATTTCTAAGCAATTCCCTGAGAGGTAGAGGCCCTATCTTTATTATCCTCATGTGGGAAAGCACTTGGTTGTATCTCAGAAGAAATTTTAGTAATAGTATTCTCTAAACCTTCCTATTCCATCGCCGTTTTAAAAATTTCCATGTATTCTGAGTTCCTTTATAAATCATAACCACCAATACTTCTCAATTTTTTTTGTTATCACGATCTTCCAGCTGTTCCTCTCCTATTTTCATACGCGGTCAAAAAATGGAGTTGAGCCATTTATATGTTGGCTGCATGTAGCTAGCTCATCATCCCGACTTTCCAGGGATTGTTGTACCATGTTAAAAGCAACCAACTTATGGCCATTTAGAAAATAATATAACTGCAACTTTCTAAAGAAAATATTACCTAAACAGTGAGAGTGTTGCATACAGCATTACCGATTGGTGTTCAGAGGACACAAGGCACACTCCAATATGCAAAACAACGTGTCAAGCTATCAGATAAACCAATACTAATATAGTACCACCACATTAGCTTTTATCGTATGTTCCACAATCACTTAAAATCCAAGTTTATCAACACAATCAAAGGTGATAGCTGTAGTGCTACCCATAGAAGGTGTCAAACTGTCAACAAGTCCAACCCTTTTTAATTATCAACTTGTTAACTGAACGTACATCTTATATTCAGCCATCCACCAATACACAGATCAGTCAGCATTGTGTTGAAATCAGAAGTTAAGTCATGGAACAAGACACAATAAAAAGTAAAGACTTCCTGAACATATTGGAGGGGCTATATTTTATCATTCAGGAGATTCACAACTGTGAGTTGGGATAATATTTGCATACAAAAGTAACAGAGAATTGGCATTATTATTATTTCAGCATAAGTTCTGGACTAAACAAATCTAGTGATATAAGTTAATTATATGTTTACTTGCTTTTGCAAACAACTATATCAAAAAACTAAGCAAAGTTACATATTTCGATCTTACTAATTATGAGTATTTGTAGTGTTCAAGAAATACCACATTTCATAACAACATGTCTATTTCGTTGTACCCATCTATAAACTCTGTAATGAACTGCGGCCATATAGTTCACTTAGTCGTTTCTTAAGTCGTGTTTCATCATAATCTTGAACCTCTTGTAGAAGAAACGACGTTTCCCCACATTTTCAATGACAAATTCAATTGGTTCTACACAATTGAACACAATGTAAACGACAATGAGTTTGAGTTCTTATTTTTCACCATCTGGGGAGGGTAAAAGGTCCATGGGATCTAGGGCGTGCCCAGCAACATGGCTGAGAACCTGATTTTCAAGTATAAAAAAAATTCAAGGAGACTGCAAATTTTTCTGAAAAGTGAAAAGTGAGTAAATCTTTAACTTAACACCATGTGTTTTTTTAGTCTTCCATCACTATATACAACACTTTTACTTGATGGAAGAATTGTAGAAAAATTCACAAACTAGTATTCTAGAATTTGCTAAAATAATTTATTTTTATAAATGAGAAGTGGGATTTACATCCACAAACTAGTATCTTAATATTTTCTAAAATGCATGCATCTGTATCTCAATGCAATGATGCATCATCTATCTGGAAAAAAAATACTCAGACCAAATCAAATGAGATAACTGCCAAGAAAATGATCAAAACTTCAACTGAGATTAACAAGTTGATGAATAAATTACATCAACCATTTACAACTGGAAACAAAAAACTAGATGTTCAAACCAGTTCACATAAGGGACTCCATGAATTGAAGATTATTATATATATGAAGTCAATGGGTCGTTTGTGGACATGAATTAAAAAAGAAAGTTAACTACAGAAAGTTATCCACTTGCTTCATTACAATTTTTCGGTACACTTAATGTAACAGGGTTTTCAAATTTCAACTACATACTTACATTGCATCCCTTTCCTCAATACACACAATAAACAAACTCAAATCTAGTTATTGTATATTACATAGTCTTGCACAGTTGCACTAAGAAGCCAAAAATGGATTTAAATTGTTCATTTTTGGTTATTATGGACACTGGCGCAACCATGATTCTAAGAGATTCGGACTTAAACAATGTATCATTCGCTACTACACAGAACTTCTAATATTTAAGGCAAATTAAAACTTGTTTTTTTTCATAATTTTTCGAAGACCAGTATGAAGTATAGTTCGACTAGCCTCCTCAGATTTTGCCCTTGGCTACCAAGTATACCAATATTGTTCTCTGGCCGGCTTTGGCGATCTACTTGATAGGGGTAAACAGCAGATCAGTTGCCATAGGATGGTAAAAAAATTGAATTAATTACATCACCTATGACCTATATGCAACTAGAAATTTTAAAAAGAAAACCAGACTTGAAACCACTCCATTGTAAAGTCAAATGTTGTTAGACTATGCAAGTATGCATAGTAATTAACACATGCTTTAGAAACTTGTAAAGTCCATATGGGGATGACAAAGTCCGATTTAGTATCCAACCATATCTATAAATACTACTTTTAGATGCACAGAATAGAGCAGAGTTGTAATAAATATTGGCCAGAGCAAGAATCATACCCTCTTCTATTTTCCTCTACTTTCTCCTATATCTACTTCGAATCCCTTTAATTATTCCAGTTACACACATATATCCATACATACAGACACTTCAATCATTTTTATTGTATGCTACATCTTGCTAGAGCAACAAACAAGAAGTTATATTGGGAGGAAAAATGGTTTCGGACAGTACTACTGCTATAGCAATCGCTACTGAGGCATGGTCTCAACTAGTGCTCTCGATTACATCAAATAGTCCCCCCACGTATCCAGAAAGAGGTTTTAATTACTTAGAAAAGCAGTTGAAGCGCTTAGAAAGATATAAATATAAGTTGGGCACAAAGAACATTCAAACCAGAATGAGATATAATTTGCTTTTTGTGCAAGCAAATGAACATCAAATTCAACAAGGGATCGAGCATATACGAGATTGTGCAAGATCTATTAAGAAGTCTAATAAGCTGCATGAAAATGAAGATGAAAATCAACAAGGGATCGAGCATATACAATATTGTCTAATATCTAGTAAGCACTCTGAAGTGGTGCAAACAAATAAAGAAGAAAATCAACAAGGTATCGAGCATATTCGAGAATGTCTAAGATCTAGTAAGCACTCGGAAGTAATGCAAGAAAATGATGATAAATATCAGCAAGGAAACGAGTATATTCCACGTAGTCCAAGATTTGTTTTGCATTCTGAAGTGGTGCAAGCAAGTGAAGATGAATATCAGCAGGGGATTGAGCATATTCGATATTCTCTAATATCTAATAAGCACTCTGAAGTGGTCCAAACAAATGAAAATGTAAATCAGCAAGGTATCGAGAATATTCGAGATTGTCTAAGATCTAGTAAGCACTATGAGGTGGTGCGAGTAAATGAAGATGAAAGTCATCAAGGAATTGATCATATTCTGGATAGTTCAAGCTTCCTTATAAATTCTAAATTTGTGCTAGCAAAAGAACATGAAAATCAGCAAGGGATCAATCATATTTTAGATTCTCCAGGATTGAGCAAGCACTCTGAAGTGGTGCTAGAAGATGAAGATAAAAAAAATCAAGAATGTCCAAGATCCAGTAAGGTCTCTAACGTCGTGCAAACAAATGAAGATGGGAATCAGCAAGGAATTGAGCATATTCAAGATACTTTAAGACTCAATATACATTCTGAATTGGGGTAAGCAAATGAACATGGAAATCAGATTGAGCATATTCGAGATAGTATAAAATCAACAGTTTCGTTCAAACCAGCAGAATTTAATGATCGTGAATTGATTAACAAAATTAGACAAACTGCAGGATCAACAGAGTTTCCGGAAGCGTGGCAAGAAGCTGAAGATGTATATCAACAACGGATCAACTATAACGAAGCAAGAAAAATGTTAACTTTGTTTGATGAATTGTTGGTAGTAATTGAAAATGGAGATCTACTTCAGGAAGAAAAACCAACTCTGCGGTTTCAAGTGCTAAAAGTAATTAAACTTTTACATCACTATGGGGTCGACATTATACGGAGAGGAGTGGCGAAGGAACTTGAGGATGTGAATCTAAAGTCTGGTAATATACAGGAAGATACGGGAATATATTATAAGAAGAAGGGTTTGGAGGTGATGTTGAGAATATGCGACACTGAAACATGTCAAAGAACTATTTACGATGTAATAGGGAAAGCAGAAAGGCATCAAGTGTTCTTCATATAGCAAGGACGATCTTTAATTGAGTTGCTTAGGAATAACTGTATAAAATAAAATAGGATACTCATAATATCTTGGGACCTCTATCTGTTAATTTCACCTCCCCTGCCATTCTTGTTTTGCGGATTGCAAATGTCCTGGGGTGAGGTTTTAAAAGACATCTGCTTGTGATTGATCCCCAAGTGCATGCATGTTGGCAGTTTTTTTTTACGTATCAACTCACTGAAAACTTTTTTTCTTTTTCTTGTAGAACTTGGTCTATGAATGCAGCAATGCTTCTAACTAAAAGATCTGTTTTTTTCTAGTATGTCCTTGGTTTGTAAGTATCAGTAGGTGTCATAATTGGTTTCATAAATCACAAAAAATGAATCATTGAAAGAAAATTTTACTTTGTGTTTCTCCTAATTAAGGGGTGAAGACTTCTGGAGAGGAATGTATGTGTATTTCCAGCAACTTAGATTCATGTGCTTTTTGTTGTGATAATTCATCGATTCAGCTCATGAAACTATTGGACAAGCATCTGTACGGAACGGCACAATCAGTTGATGAGCAAGTAGTAATTCTTTCTCAGGTAAATTTCTGTTTCTGAATCTTATCCACCAACCTTAATTTACCTCTTGCGCCATGTCCTGACTCCGCATGCGTCTAATATATGCAGAAATCAATGTCAAGCACATTGATTGGAACCTCACTACTCTTTTTCTTTGTCAAATATATAGGTACTTGTGGCTGATACTATATATTTGCTTGGATGTGATGTATAGGAGAACGTGTCAGTCTCGGAAACAAAATTGAAAATTTTCCATGTTTTTGGTCCAAATGAAACGTTGAGTGTATATGTCTCGGCATTCGACACGGGCAGGGTGACACTGGATGCTAGTATGCTACCATCTTTCTAGCTGCTAACTCCTTTTCTGTTGTAAACTTTACTTTTGAAGGTTCATGCTTTTAATGGCAAGCCTGTTAACAATTTGAAGGAGTTATCGTACATGGTGGAAAAGTTCGATGAGGAATTCCTGAAATTTCATCTTGAATATGAACAGGTTGACTCTGTCTCCCACAGCGTCTGTTCTTTTCCCATATTTCAACTACAGTCGAATCATGCTTTGTATATATACTATAATGTTTACTCGCTGGGAGTTTATGCTATCTGCTTTGTATCTCCATCATACTAAAAATAGTAATCATCTTCTGGTTGCAGAGATGAAACATACGTTATATTGCGCATTTTTCTCTCACACGCAACCAGAGAAATTTACAGCATTATATTAAATACTTTCTCCTTTACATTGGCACCTGTTTTATCTGTGTATATTATTTGTTTTGTTAGTCGTCGGGTTTGATATGGCATCAATTTTACATCATTTTCAATTAAGTCTCTTGTTTTGTTAGTCGTCGGTTTTGATATGGCATCAATTTTACATTATTTTCAATTAAGTTTCTTGTCAAAACGGGCAATGAAATTCTAATTGATGTAGATTTACCTCATACAAATACATGAATTGCTTGTATGATATTCTACATAATTAAGGCCCCGTTTGGTATTGCTGTTAGTAGACAGCTATAACAGTTTTTTGCTGAAAAACTGTCAGAAAGGTGTTTGGTAAATTCTAAAAATTGATGTCTAGAAGAGCGATTTTGGTCTAAAAGCCGATGTTAACAAAAACATGTCCCCCATGCTTTTGGAAAAAACGGCTTTCAACTTTTACAGGAAGTAGGTATCAGTTTTATCATCAAACCTTCCCAAAAATATTATTTTTATATATTGTATTTCAAAATATGCATAAATCGAAAAAATTACCAAATAGTCATCTAATTTTCTTGACAACACTTTTGCCAACAACACTTTTTTTCACAGCACAGTAGTTTTCAACAGCACTACCAAACGGAGCCTAAATCCAGTTTTGTATTTTATTTTAAGGAAAGTGAGAGTTCCTATTATCACCACGCTTATATGAGTTTATGATGTTCTACATAATTAAATCCAACTTTACATTTTATTTTAGAGAAAGTGAGGGTTCATATTATACTTATGATGTATGGGATACATATGTAAATTATATGGGTGGGAAATTGAGAACTCTAAACCCCTAAAGATCCCTATAATCAAAACACAAAACCATCGTACTTCGACGACAAACCACCGTCATAAATTTTGATTCTGACGAATAATCTCAAATTTTGTTGTTTATCAAATTTCTCGATCAACAATTATTATTATTATTTAACAATGATATATTCGATAAACAATGATATATTTGTTAAACGATTTTATAGAATGCACAAAATAGTAATAAGTTATCATAATTAGAAAAAACACAAATTTCATGAAAGTAAATATCCCTGGATAACGACATATGTAATTAATGAAAAATTAATTCGCTTATATAAAAAAGGAAGTATCAATACGCACCAAACTTGTGGCATCAATAAAAATTACAAAACCTTCGTAAAAATGAAGTATTTATGGATATAAAACCAAATTAAAATACACCAAACCCACGGTATGTGCTATTCAACTAATTCCCGATCTCAAATTAAATGTCTTGTTTAATTTTTTATGGTCAAATTTATCAACTTTTGACTGTGATTTATATATTATTTTTTTATAATTTAAAAAAACTAAAAATTATATTTAAATATTATATTATATATACTTTATAATGATATTCTTTTAATTTTTTAATTATATAATAGATATAATTTTTAGTCAAAATTTGATTTAAAAAGTCAAAAAAAGATAAATAAATTGGGCAAATGAAATATTATATATATATATATAGTCCTACTCAAATAGAAAATAGCTTAAATGAGAAATAGAAAACCTTATCATTATACCTGCCGCACCCACACACAAATTATATACACCCTCACACACACAATCCCATCTATTCTCCTCCGTTTTTAATTTGATTTTTCCCGTTAATTGGCAAAGTTTTTTTCAAATCTAACTTCACCGCTTTTTTTTCATCTCCCAACGATCAATTTCCATACTATATGTGTTATATTTCGGCAAATATAATTTATAATTAAAATAAATTCGTCACTTATCAGATTCAAACTTCAATCACTAAATTATATTACAGAAACCACTAATTTATATTATAGAAATCACTAATTTGTATTACAGAAATCACTAAATTATATATCCTAGGTTCACAAAAAATAATGGAAATCGCCGAAAAAATAAAAGTCACCGGAATATATCATATATGGTATGCAAATTGATTGTTGAGAGATGGAGAAAAATGTGGTGAAGTTAGATTTGAAAAAAACTTTACTAATTAACGGGAAAAATCAAATTAAAAACGGATGGATTATGTGGGATTGGGTGTACGATGGTGTATTTAATTTGTGTGTGGATGTTCCTCCTTGCCATTAGATTAGATTGAATATGTGGTGTAGATCTTATTTTCTATTTTCTATTCGAAGTTATTTTCTATTTGATCACTTGCCTATATATATATATATATATATAATACATGTAAAAAGTCAAAAATACAATTAAGAAAAATTTATCTATATTTACATGTCAACTAAAAAATATTAAATACTCATTTCTGCGATTTTTCATATTTCTAACTGCTACTCATATGATTTTGCTTCTACAAATCAGAAAGGGGAGTTAACAAAGGGAGTTAACAGAGGCTCAATCAAGATGTAAACCAGGACACATCAATCCAGAATATGTTGCGAGAGGCATTAAGGTGGATCAAAGACAAATATTTAACATATGTGATAGTTGAAACAGATTGCCTCGTAGCAGTCCAAGCAATTAGAGGCACGGCATTAATGTTGTCTTATTTTGGTAAAACTCTCCAGGAATACATAGTTCTGTTATCGAAGTTGAAAAATAAAAGTGTTATCCTTAGATTGGTGAAGCGATCTGCGAATAACGTAGCTCATGCTTAAACAAGTTGTAGTTATTCAATACTTGATCGCATTTGGAGTGCGAATGAAGCCTATCCAGATCCGACGAATGAAGCTTATCCAGACCTAAATCATGTACTTGAAAATGATCCGAAAAAATAATGAAAGTTATTTATATATATATATATATATATATATATATATATATATATATATATAATAAAATTTACCGACAAGCGATTCGGTATCTATTTATCCGTTTTTTTTATAATTGATAGAAAAAAGCTTAGAACACTTCTAAAAAGGACAAATTGAGTGATGGTCAGGGATCCGGAGAGAGAATTATATTCGATAAAAATGTTTGAAAATGCAAATCAACTTGCAACTAAATTGTGGAAAGGACTATTGTTTGGCTGTTAAACGTGAAATAAAAAACAAGGTAATTTTGAGGTTTCGATTAATTAAAGCTATGTCTGTCAATTTTTCGTTTCCATGCATTGCAATTGCGTTGATAATCGAATCAAGTTCAGGTTGTTTTTTGGGATAATGGAGAATATTCTCACCCTTACAGCAAAGACGATGGTCATTAAAATAAACAAAACCAAAATAATAATTCAAGAAAAAGGTAGAAAAAAATTTGAGGCGAACCAGACTGATGGACTTATAATGAAATGGTCACATGCCTTCACATAGAACAAACCCTTTTAATTAATTCCTAGAAAAGTCGAAAAGATCAAGACTCCAGATTTTGACCCTCGAGAACCTGTGGTCGAGATAGCACCTCAATCTGCTTGGTAACTTCTGACATGTAAGGCCGCTGATCAGGAGACTGGGCTGCACAATCCATTGCTAGCTGCAATAGCTGAACCATCTTTTCCTCGGTATCCTGGGTTTTGAGGAGCTCAGTATCAAAGATTTCTGCTGTCCATTCCTCTTTAACTGTTGATTGTACCCATCTAGGAAGATCTACACCTTCTTCATTTAAGAGGGCGTGCATGGGAGCTTTTCCAGTAAGAAGCTCCAAAAGCAGTACACCAAAGCTATAAACATCAGCCTTCTGAGAGACTTTGTGAGAATCGGTTACCTCTGGGGCACGATAACCAGCGATACGGGTGGGAGTGGCTGAGGCTCCGACAAGGTTGGCTAGTCCAAAATCTGAGATACGAGCGTCGTTTGACTGGGTAATGAGGATGTTTGATGATTTAATGTTACCGTGGGAGATACTGGACCCTTGAGAATGTAGGTATTCAATGCCTCGGGCAGCCCCGAGAGCAATGTTACACCTGAATGCCCAATCCAAAGGAGTCCTACCAGCTCCTTTGTTTCCTGGGATGATTTTGCATGAAGAAAATTTCAACACTAGAGTTAAGCAGATGTAATATTCAAGGACAATGGGAATTTACTTGGCTTATAATACCGAAATCTTCATACCAGAGCAATACCCTACTAGTTATACTAATAAAGAACTTGGATGGTAAGTAAATCTACAAAGTAACAAACATATCTTCCATAATGGAACCATCATATTCTGCCCTAACAAATAGCAAATTTGACATGTACAAAATTACTTGGGGGAAGAAATTAAAAAGGATGGTTAGCTAACTACTAACTGATGACAAGAATGGAAAGTTGTTAATTAGGCTGACAGAATAGAAGAAAGGATCAGTTTAAGTAACACAATATTTACATGGAAAACAATGAAAGATTATGATAGTCTTTTTTTAGAGTTGCAACACCACATCTTATAAGCCATGAAGATTATGCAGAAGTATAGGCCTTCATTTGAAAATTGAAAGTAAGGCAATGACAGTACTTGGTGTTATTATTTCCTAATCTAACTTCACCATTAAAACATATCACAAATATGCCATCAACAAATCCGGCTTTCAATTCCCCTAAATTATGTTTTCTTATGATTAAGAAATATGTATATATGTGTGTTATGTAAATATCATATCTTTCGAAGTAATCAGGTGTAAACCAAAAGTTCAAAAAGGTAACAAACCTAACTAACAATAAACAAAGTTTAGCAAAAGAAATTGTGGTAACGAAGTAAAGAGATCCTCACCGTGAAGAAGTGCAGATAGACTCCCCATTGGCATATAATCGTACACTAGAAGCTTCTCATCCATGCTATAATAATAAGCCTTGAGAGGAACCAAGTTCTCATGATCCATAGCTCCAACTGCTTCAATCTTCTCCTTAAACTCTCGCTCAGAAATAATCACATCCTTTAACCTCTTCACAGTCACTATTGCCCCACCCTCCAAAACAGCCTTATACGCTGTCCCAAATGTCCCTTTCCCCAACACCTCGGCAGAAGCTCTCAACAAATCATCCAAACCAAACACCTTATCCTTCCCCACACTATTCTCAATAAACACCAACTTCTTACCCCCATTCCCACTCTCCATTTCCCCCGTACCCATACTCACTGCAGCAACCGAAGCCCCAACCCCTTTCCCACCATCATTCTCACCTATTTTCACATCCACCGTCTCCCCACTCTCCTTAACTCTCACAACATCACCGTAACTAGTCTTGTTACTCTTTTTCTTCCGACAAAAAACAAACAAAACCACCACAATCAACAAAACTCCTAACACAGAACCAATCACAATACCCGCTGTAGCACCACCCGATAGACCCCCGTTATCATCCCTCTTCTCATTTCCAATCACAATACCCGCAAGAGCTCCATCCGAAATACCTACATTACTACCATTCTTACCACCTAAACAAGAATCTTTCAACGGACTACCACACAAATCATTCCCAACAAAAGAACTCACAGGCATTTCCCTTAAACTCTTCGGAATCGACCCATTAAGCAAATTAAACGAAACATTAAACTGTTCTAAATTAGGCCTCAATTTCACAAGATCCGGAATAGACCCCGAAAACATATTCTTCTCAAGATACAAAGTTTTCAACCGAGTCATACCATTAAACCCATCCGAAATCTCCCCGGAAAAATTATTCTCACCCAAATTCAACCTCACAACATTACTAAGCCCATACAAAAACTCCGGCAACTCACCGGAAAATTTATTCCCCTGCAAATAAACATTCCTAAGCACACTACATTCCTTGAGATCACTCGGAAGCTCTCCGATAAGTGCATTGTACCGAAGACTAATAGTTTTGAGCTTGGTTAAGTTTCCAAAAACCCCCACCGGAAGTTCACCGGAAAGTGAAACTCCGGGAAGATGAAGACCCACAACATGGTCTTGGTCACATTGAATGCCAGTCCACTGACATGGGGTTTGTTGGGTGGTGTTCCAGAGTAGAGTCCGGCCGCCGACGGCTGACCGGAGAGTTAGAAGAGCAGCTCTGTCAGTAGTTAGATCTGAAGTTATGGTGAGTGTTAAAAGTAGGAGAACAAGTATGTGTGAGATGAGTTTAAGTAGCATTGTGGTGTGTGTGTGTGTGTGTGTGTGTGTTTAGAGTGAAGAGCAGAGGAGTTTGAGTCGAGTCGAGTCGAGTCGAACAGAGTTGATGCTGTGTCTCTTATCTGTAGAGATGGTAGAGAGAGTGCAGTGTAGTGTTGTTTATTGTCAGAGAGATGACAAAAAATAAAATGGGTGGGGGAGTGTCAGTGTGGTTTCCATTATTGAGCTGGGCTATGTTTGTTTTAGGGTTACAATTCATGTCATACTTTAATTTAATTCCCATTATTCTATTATTATAAAATTGGGTTTTATTTTTAAATTTAAACCTAGATATATAATTAAATAATAATAATTATAATAATATGTAATAAAAGTGTAATAAATTACTGTTAAAACATAAACACAGGCTCAAATGAACAAAAGTTGTTGAATAATATTGTAACAAACTAAAAAAATGTTGTTAAATAATATTATAATAAAAGAAAGAAATTATTGTTAAAATTCAAATAGAATCTTATTATTGAGCCAATCTATTTATAAATCATCAATTTATCCACTATACTTAAAAGTGTCCCGTATCGCCAGCCGACTTAACCTCAATCCCAAAAAAAGAGCGCTTAACCGTTCTTAAACAAAAAGGCACAAGAATAGTCATGGACAGAATCGGGTTGTAGTCCGGATAGAATCAAAATAATTAACATAATTGTTTTCATTTTTGATCAATTTTAGAGTTCCTATTGGATGATAATTTTTATTTTTTACAATTCGAGTGCATGTACTTGCAATTCTAATACTTCTTAGTTGTCGGTATTTCTCATACTATCATACAATCATTTCTTGGATTGTTAAATTACAATTCTCATAAAAAATATTTATACATTTACCCTAATTTTTTGATTTTATTTTTCAACTGTATGATTATAATTTTCCAAATAAATAATACAAAAAGTTCTAATAAAAATTGGTTTACATAATTGGTTACGATGCATTGTTATTATCAGGGAGACATATTGTTTATAGTGTTATTTCCTTAAATCGGAGAATACACATTATGTGATAAAAAATATTTTTATAATTATTAAAATTAGAAAAAGACATTAAAAGTGTTCCTTTGACAAATTTCACAACCAATGTATAAAACAATTTCAAGTATTTAAAAATCAAAAACAAAGCATGTCACATATTTTCCATGCACAACAAAAATATTAAATAACAAGGACACGAGATATATGTTAAGTTTGCAAAAGCCTGAATACAAATTTAATTGTGAATTGTTTGTTTTACAATATGGATTTTATTTTTGAGATAATGAGTTTCCGAATTTTTTGAATAAATTTTTTTTTGTATGTTATTAAAATTTTAAATCTCAGCTATTTTGAAATCCTGGTTCCTGTGCCAGGGGAACACAAGTTTAGGTAAATTAACTGTATCTCCAACTTGTACTTTCTAATTATCCCGTTTGTTTATACACCTTCCTAAGCTCAAAATACTCGATGATAAATTATCATCATCATCATCACCATTCCAAGAATCCTCATACTCATCAATCTTCTTTTTTCCCGGTCCGTAACCTCAAACCTCTCGCCGTTGACATCTTCGAGACCCTACGTGTATGAATAATTGAATATTAGTTTTTCGAAATATATACGATATATTAAATTATGGGAAAAAATAAGGTGAATTTATAGACAAAATCTCTAAAATAAATTTTACAAGCTCTTCTTCTATATAAAATTTGTAAGTTAAAAGATTTTATCTTACCTAGTAATAATGTCCTAAATTAATACATACGCTACTAGTTTACAACAGATCTCATTGATATATTTAATTTAATAATAATTTGGAAAATAATATATAATCATAGAATAAAAAAATCTATTATATATCATTACTTTTGATCATCCTAATTTGTATTTTTGAGCAAATTCACTAAATTTTGATCGAAAGTATTTTGTTTCAAAAAATTTAAAAGTTATGTAGAATAAATATATTTTTAAGTGACGTTTTTCACAATGTTTTTTTTTTGAAATAAACAGGAATTTCATTAAAACGATGAATCATACATCAAAGTCTCCAACAACACATTTGGAGGAGACATATAAAATCTTTGGCTTTTTAGCAAACATGGTAATTTAGCCATCAAATGGGCTGCTTTGTTTGCTTGCCTTTTAGCAAAAGAAATCGACAACCCTGGTCTAGACTGATCTTCTAGCACAAAACCAACTTCTAGGAAATTGTCATTAGGGCGTTTGAGAGTTTGGACTGAAAGAAGCGAGTCTGACTCAATCTCGACATGTTGGTATGGTAATGTGGACAACCAGTGAAGTCCCTCGTTGATCGCATTAGCTTTTGCTTCAAACACCGAGTGTATCATGCTCACCTTTTGAACTTTGCCAGCAATGAACGTACCCAGATGGTCGCGGAGAACCAAACCAATGAAAGAAGTATCATCTCCTGACCTGAATGTAGCATCCGTGTTCAGTTTATAAGTCCCCATCTTTGGAGGTTTCCATTTGTGGTTTGTTGGTGGGCAGGCTTGGATGTTAACGGTTGTGGATGCAGTTCTACTAACCCTGGCAGCCTCCCAGTCCAGGAAATATCGAGTGCTCCAGTCCATAGCTATACCATTGTTAACTACTTTGTTATCCCACACCTTCTTATTGCGAAAGAACCAAATCCCCCAGAAAACCTTTGCAATTAGCATTGTCTCTTCCTTGCTTCCAGAGCTAAGTTTTTGAAGTAACCAATCAAGAGCATTTTCCATCATACTCATATCGTAGGATACTCCCACATAATTCCAGCAGCTAGCAGCAAAGGGACAGTCGAAGAAGATATGAAGTTTGTGCTCTATGTATGATTCACACATTGGGCATATGATAGGTAGTGTCACGCCTTTAGCTCTAAACCTTTTTCTTACTGGGATATTGTTTCGACAGAAGCGCCAAAGGAAGATTTTGACATTATGAGGGATATCCAGTATCCACAATTTGCTCCACCCACTTGCTTGTGCCACACTTGTACTAACTAGATTATTGTCACACCAATATTGATAGCCAGTTTTAACAGTGTATTGGCCATTATTAGATCTTGACCATGCCACACGGTCATGAACATTTCCATGAGGAATACGAGAGGATAAGATCAATTTTGCATCGTCCTGTGAGAAAAGCTGTAGAACCTTATCTGTGTTCCAGGCATTAGTTCCAGGTGTAATGAACTCGGATACATGGATGTTACTGATGCCATAATCGCGATTCTGATCAACTCTAAAACCTTCTTTACCCTTGAGCCACGGATCTTGAACTGCATTAATGTTCCTACCATTACCTATCACCCATCTGTAACCATTTTTTAGAGTATCTCTCGCCGTCATTATGCCATTCCAAATAAAACTCGATTCTGTTTGTATCCTGGCTTGCATGAAGTCGCAGTTTGGATAGTAACGAGCCTTAAAAACGCGTGCGACTAGCGAATTTGGCTCCTTCATAAACTTCCAGCACTGTTTACTAATCAAGGCAATGTTGAATCCATACAAACTACGAAAACCAAGACCTCCTTTGTGTTTCGACATGCTCATGTCCCCCAGGAAAGCTAGTTGATTCCCTTATTCTGATTCGAATTCGAGCTCCACCAAAATTTGTTCATGATTCTTTCAATCTCTTGACAAAGTGATTTAGGTAGTAAAAAACAAGACATGCAATAGGAAGGGACAGACTGAGCTCCATTTTTCCATTTTTTTCACAATGTTTTAAAACTATGTGATACATATTACTTTTAGAGCTTATTGCTCCTGAGGGTGATCTTAGGAGACTACGTGATGTTATAAGAAAAACAATACTGATTAAAGGGTATTTATGTGAATGAATGCTATATTTAAACATTTGTCATTCAAATGTTATATTGAATTTGGATATAATCTTACGAGAATCTCGAAGGATATCCAGTTTTCTCTTACGTTTATTATAAAATTGATCATAACAGATCAACCAAGAAGATTGGGATAAGCATTATGCACCGAAACTTACTTTTACCTAGAGAAGCAAATAATATTTTGAATACACAATGAGAAGATAAAGAATATTTTACAAACACAATTAAGTACAACAAAATTAAGATTCTGAATTTTTCTACTAGTAATCACCATTCGCCACCATGGCAAAATACACAATTTTAAAAATATTCAACATGCAAATACCAAGTTTAAACTATGATAACTCCATTATTACAAGTCAGGTTCTGCTCAGATCAACCAAATCGAATACTAAAATCTTCGAGCAAAAACTTGCTGTTAGGGTCAAAAGTCTGGTGTCTCATCTTCTTCTTCTTCTCACTGGTAGCATTCTCATCATAAAGGATAACAACTTCATTAAGATGGTAGACCCCTTTAAAATGGGGCAATACATCGAAAGGTCACAAGCACCCATCCTTGAATCGCTTCCTCAGTTTCATTAACAAGAACTTAGCATGGGTATACATTGCCAAACTCATAACCTTAATTTTCTCTCCAGGATCCCCCTGAGAGGTTTGGCAAACTTGCTGTATTTTTCATGTTTGACAAATGTCACCTCCTTCCATAATGAATTCTTCATGCCTAGGATGGGGAGAGTGTCAATGCCTTGGCAAGGAATCTGCAAACTGAGGATCTTTCCGAATTACATAAACACAAATAAGATTTTAAAACAATAGAAGCTATGAATATTCATAGGATCTCAATTTCAATCGGTAATAAAATAAACATAAATAAGTACATCAGTATTAAAATTAATTTTAAATATAATAGATTAGAAATTATTTATTTAAAATTTTTAAAACACTCAAAGAATTTAGAGTAACATAATATCTTTATTGTTTAGTAAATATATATAAAATATATTTATCAATATGATGCTGATTATTTGAAAGCCCTAATTGCACACTCTGCACACTTTCAGGCCCCCACTGATTTTTATAAAACTTACCGTGTCAGGCTCAGATGTTCCAGTGCATACCGTGAGGTATGTACACTTTTAAGACGACCAATTACAACTTCTTCTTTATCATAAAAAGGAGAGAAAATTATCCATGATAAATCACCCGTTTTGACGGATTTCACGTCAACATTATTCCTTAAACGATGGGATGCACTAACTAACCACTTACTTGATTTTGTGCTAGAGAGAGAAAAGATGATCTAACTCGAACTCAAATCCTAGATGTGTATTTATATGTCTAAATGTTATACACCCAAAAAGTGAAATTTATGTATTTATTTATTTATTTATTTCTGAAACAAACACTTGTGTATTTATATGAAGGATCATATAAATTTAGTAAATTATACTCCTTTTTGCATTTTTTTACTCAAACTTCAAAATTTCTAATTTAACCTTTTTACTGATTTTTATGAATTAGGTCATTTTTTTATTAATTAATTCCAATTTTGATTGATTATTGAACAATTTTTTAAAAAATAATTCTCAATCTAATTTTGTGAAAATTTGAATAAAAACTACTAAACTGCGATGAATCGCCAATTTTTAGCCCGTAAATCCCACATATTATTAATTATTATGTTTAAATAAATATCCAATAAATAAGTATTTTGTTCTTAAATATGTTATTAATATAATAATAATTTTGATATATTAAATGGCGGGGAGCCAATTTTAGATCTGATCCGACAATCTGACCCGAGACCGATCCGAAAAATATAAATTCGGGTTGGAGTTTCTTGGGTTCGGGTCAATTTCCTAGGTTGACCTTAAAGTGATCCGAAAAAATTAAGTCATTTTTGGGTTATCCAAAACTCACTCGAAATGACTTGAAATTATATATATAATTAAATAAAAATATATTTTATATTATTTATATATTAGTTTAATATTTAAATACTATACATTTTATTATGAAGTATTTAAATATTAAATAAAATTAATTTTATAATAAAAAATTAATTTTAGCAACAAATTATAAGAAAAAATAAAATATATACGCCTAGTATAGGCTTAACATAAGAAAATATAAAACCTGATTACACAAGTTTATGCCTATAAAATAAAATACAAAAGAAAATAATGAAAGATACGATGATCAGCCCAACGGAAGTGGTAAGGTCTTTAGTCGTGCAAACCCCGAGTCTGGAGTAGCCAACACAAAATGACAAGTGAGATAAAAGTGTAGCAACAAAAAATTTAAGCTCCGATATCAATGAAAAAAATTGTAAAATAAATGAATTAGAATGAAATGGAGTAACTCTTTTGGGGTTCCAAAAGAGAATTAAACAACTTACTCTATTTCTTATTTTTGAGTACTTTTTCTATTGGATTAATCCATAATATATAGACAATTTTATAAAAAAAATCCACTATAACTGCCTCATAAATTGCAATCAATGTCATTATGTTAATATTTGTAACTTACCAACATTATTCACGTAATAAATTCTATAAGTTACTGTTTCTAATACATTTTTCATGGATATAATTAATGGGTTCTGGTCCACGACAATCGAATGATAGAGATCAGTTACACAACAATTGTTTTCTATACAGTTGGATTGATTGAGTAGTGGACGGTCCATAATAATTTTTTTTTAACATTCCTCTGAAATTTACAGGAGACCTATTTTGCTGAGGTTTCAGGAGACGTAGTCGGATGATACGAGTGCTAGAGATGTTCCAGGATGTGGTAACTATCAGTATGAGAGGTTTAGAGGCAGGTGGACAGCTTCCAAGTAGACAGCTCACGGAAACAGGTTCCAGCCGCCTGCACGTGCAGAGTCCCGCCCTGGTTTCTCTCCTGATTTGTAGGAGACCATTTTTCCATGATCTTAGGGGAGAATTATCCTCAAAATAATCGGTAAAACTGTAGGAATTATCATGAATAATACTTAATTATATTTATGGCCTAACTAATTAATGTTATGAGCTTAATAAGTGTCCTAGTCGAATTGGAAGCTGTTGCATATGATACTTCGAGACAAAGTTGGTAAATTCAGGAGATAATATACAGAAAATGCAGGATAATCATTGAGAAGTTACAGATATGCGGGCTTGATCCATATAGGTACGTAGGCAACTAGCAAAAGGTTGACAAATCGTTTATTTAAGAGATATACACACCAGAGTCGATATATTCGGAGGTACTTAACTAGTGTAATCATCCGTGATTGCATCCTTGTTCCTTAAATCCAACTAACTCAGCCCGTTCGTTGATCATAACAGTTTCCATCTCCATTTGAACCTCGGCTATGAAGCTTATCTGCAATCAAATACACATCACTTTCTTCCGTTATTTCAGCAAGGGTCTCCATAGTGTTGCATCCAAATTCCTATCACAACAGCTACATGTATAAAAATTTGTACAAAAATAATTATAAAATGAGACGTGTTAGGTTTTGATTGGTTTGTACCACTAATAGAACCAGAAATTTGTGGTTGTGGACAATTAAATAAAAAAACATAAATTAATAATTTTTTAAATATTTTTGTCTAGTGAGAGTAAGGGGGTGTTTGGAGGAACTTTTTTCCAGAATAAGTCAACTTATTTTAAGACAAAGTTAGAGATTCCTAACTTTTTTCTGAAAAAAGTTAACTTTTTTTTGCAACTTATAGAATCTCAAATATACATTAAATACTTGTATAAAAAACATTTATCAAAATATGAAATTTTTACCTGAAAATAAATTCAAAATGACTTATTTTAAGGCAGGTCAAACAAGCTCTAAATCTTCTATAATTAAGTTAAAGTCATGGTCCCTAACAATAACAACCAGTTACATACTCCCTCCGTCCCGGCCAAATGTTTACATTTGGTCCGGGCACGGAGACCAAGGATAGTGGGTGTAATAGTGATTTTATTGTTAAAATAAATGAAGTAGTGGGTGTAATAGTGTAAAGTGTTGAAAAAGTGGAGTGAAGTAGTGGATGTAATAATATATTTATTGTTAAAAGTTACTATTTTTAGTAATGTAAAGAATTGGGTGGGACGTCCCAAAAAGGAAAGTGTAAAGAATTGGTTGGGACGGAGGGAGTAACAATCAATTTTTCTACCTTTGAACAGAGTAGTGGACGGTCCAAATTAAAAATTTTACTTTTAATACATCTCGAAAATTTTCCATAAATAGAGCGAGCCTCAGTGGAAATTTTAAAATTTTCCGCGGATTACGGATCCACTCCGTGGAAATTTTGATTCACATGAATTGTTACGGTTTACCCAACTCACATTGTTTGTGCACGTTTTATACTGAATTGTAAAGCTGATGTACACATTACATTTCTTGAATTTTTTATGAATTTTTTTTTAAGACAAGAACAGAAGAATAGTCAAACTCCTGCTATTATTTTCTCTAGTTGAAATTATAATAAAATGAAATATTGAAATTATTACTAATGTCAACTCTTATTATACATATTTTATTTATAAATTATATAATTTATTAAAATAATTATTTAATAATAATAAGAAATAATTTATGGTACATCACCTTTTTAAATTATTATTTCTTATAAAATCTTATTAAAAAATTTTAAAAATTAAATACATATAACAGTTTTCATTTATAATCTAAATTTCGTCCTTAATCAAATTCTTTAAACCCTGATACTCAAACTATATAAATTCTACTAAAATTATAACTAATATAATAATACAATATAAAATAAAATAATATTTAAAATTAAAACCACTTTAAGAATGAATTCAAAAAATATATTTTATTTCTGAACTTATTTTAATTTTTCATATTTTCTAATTAAATAGGTATAGAGAAATGAACCAAAATTATAAAATATTAATAATAATATAAATCACTAATTTCAATATTCATATTAGAGAACTAATATTTATTATTATAATTTATAATAATATTATAACAATATTTTTTATGCACACATTTTTTATTTCATGTACAGAAAATACAAACAATTTATGAAATATATAATATATTTCCACCACGAGAAAAGTATATGTGTATATCAATTTCGAGAAACAAGTAATATTAAAATCAAATAACATTTTATAGAAGAGTTGTGTAAACTAATCATTAACGTGAATCAAAATCATCATTTAACTAAAGGCACACAATTTAATAGTTAAACGAATACACACCAGCAAAATACTGTAACATTTCATGAACATTACGCTTATTCCAGCATCTGTAGCAGAGTTATTTAAATCGGATAACTAGTTACCTAACCCTATATATATATATATATATATATATAGAATCCTACTCAAATAGAAAATAGCTTAAATGAGAAATAGAAAATCATTATTATATCTGCCGCACCCACACACAAATTATATGCACCCTCACACACACAATCCCATTTATTCTCCTCCGTTTTTAATTTGATTTTTCCCGTCAATTGACAAAGTATTTTTCAAATCTAACTTCACCACATTTTTTTTCATCTCCCAACGATCAGTTTTCATACCATATGTGCTATATTTCGGCAAATATAATTTATAATTAAAATAAATTCGTCACTTATCAGATTCAAACTTCAATCACTAAATAATATTACAGAAACCAGTAATTTGTATTATAGAAATCACTAATTTGTATTACAGAAATCACTAAATTATATATCCTGGGTTCACAAAAAAATAATGGAAATCGTCGGAAAAATAAAAGTCACCGGAATATATCACATATGGTATGCAAACTAATTGTTGGGGGATGGAGAAAAACGTGGTGAAATTAGATTTGAAAAAAAGTTCACTAACTAACGAGAAAAATCAAATTAAAAACGGAGGGATTATGTGTGATTGGGTGTATGAGGGTGTATTTGATTTGTGTGTGGGTGTCCCTCTTTGTCATTAGATTAGATTGAATATGTGGTGTAGATCTTATTTTCTATTTTCTATTCTAAGTTATTTTCTATTTGATCACTTGCCTATATATATATATATATATATATATATACATATATATATATATAATTTAGTGATTTATGTAATACAAATTAGTGATTTCTATAATATAAATAAGTGATTTCTGGAATATAATTTAGTGATTGAAGTTCGGATCTGATAAGTGACGAATTTATTTTAATTATAAATTATATTCTCCAAAATATAGCACATATGGTATGGAAACTGATCGTTGGGAGATAAAGAAAAATGTGGTGAAGTTAGATTTGAAAAAAACTTCGCCAATTGACGGGAAAAATCAAATTAAAAACAAAGTAAAATAGATGGGATTGTGTGTGTGAGAGTGTATTTAATTTGTGTGTGGGTGCGACGGGTATAAGGATAAAGTTTTATATTTCTCATTTAAACTATTTTCTATTTGAGTAGGACTCTATATATATATATGTTATTTCAAATTTCAGTTTGTTTCAAAAGAAAAATAATATTATTTATTAATATATTTTTTAAATTTATGTATGTGAGACTTTTTAAAAAGACTTTTAAATCTGAAACCTTTTATTTCTTTAACTTCTTCCGTTATATTGTGACTTGTGACTCGCTACTCTTATGGGTTTTTAAAAGTTTGATGATGTAAAAAGGAGGGTTCTGATGACTCGCTACCGTTATATTGTGACTTAATTGTCACGCCACGACACGACTTTTATTCAGATAAGTTGTCTTGATTTTCATATGATAAATTTTGATTTGTTCCCTATTTTTATTTTCATCATATGATATATCATATACTCTGCTCAACATTTTATTTACCCCTTGTGACTACAAACATATTCCCAACATTCTAAAGTTGAAATTTGTGTATTAGATAAATTTATTTATATGTACGGAGATTGAGCTGAAATGACTATTTTTACTTGTAATGATATGTGTTATATATGTAAGAGTTTATAATGCAAGACGTGTCTGAAACCTGTTTGATAATATGCATGAATGAGATATAATATCTTTCGAGAACTATCCTTATTATATGTGTGTAGTCGTTACTTAACTTTTCGTATGCATATCAGAATGAGTGGTGGATATCAGTGCAACTCATCATATATATCTCTTTATTGGGGTACGGGCGAAGCTATTCTTTATGCTTGTTATGTGTTTAATCGTGTACTACATAAAAGGTTAGATAAAACCCTTTATGTTTCTCTCAAAGTGTGGGAATGTTTGGGAAAAATAGGACTCCCAAATTTTCAAAGAAATAGAATCGGGGCCAAGACGACATATTGTATTTTTGTTAGCTTTAATGATGCTTCATATAGACTTATTTTTAAAGTTGCATATGATTTTGTTTCATATAAAGAATCAAGAAATGTTTAATTTTTGAGCATATATTTCCTATGAAAGTAACTTTCATGTTTGCCTCATGCATCTTCTTTGTCTAAATCTTGTGACATTCCTGAGCCTAGAATGAGCAAAAAAGTTAAGATTGAGACACGTTTTGGACCTAATTTTGTTACTAATTTTTAATTGAGAAAGAATTTTTAGGTGAGAGGAAAGATAAATTCATTCAAGGAAGATCCCAAAACATATGACGAGGCTATATGATCATTATTTGGTCTTAGGCAAATACCCAAAGTCTGGTATAAATTTTTTTATAAAATCATCACCTCTAATGGTTTTCAGGTAAATGATTCTGAGGCTTGTGTTTATTCCAAATTTGATTAATTTGGTTGTGTGATCATACATTTTTATATAGATGATGTGTTAATATTTGGTACAATATAAGGTGCTTAACACAAGTAACGCCTTCCTAACTTCTTGCTTTGATATGAAGGGCTTAGAAAAGACAGATGTGAATTATTAGGAATTCACATGGGTTGTCTTAAATCAGTCTCATTATGTTGAAAAGATGTTAAAGGTATTTAATCAAATTATAATTTTGAGGTAAATACTTTTGATATTCACTTTATTTTGCTGCGGGGTTGTAAATTTTTGCCAATATTAATAAATGGTGCATGTGTTTGTATGACAAACATTGAGTTTGTATTTCAAGAAAAGTGATTGGTATTGTGTGATTTGTAAAGATTGGCAAAATTTAAATCTATAATAAAGAGAAGGCATAAACGCCTAAGGCATGCTAATGTGTAAATCTGATCAGTAATAATGTGATATCACTTGTGTATAAACAGTATGAGATGAATACTGCAGATTCTCTCAGCAAAGGTCTTTGTGAAATTTTGTTGCTGGAGTTGGCACAAAATAGGTTTGATATTATCGTGGAGTGAATTGTGATAAATCACAAAAGAACTCAAGTTCATGACATTTGCATGGTGCTAGAGTTAGCACAAATAAGAATGAGTTTGAATCCTATTGTGGAGTGAATTATGATAGATACCTATCTTAGGAATGTCTAAGTTCAATGGGTCAAATGAAATCACAAAAGAACTCGTGTTTATATAATACTACTACCATTCCTATTAATAAAGTGATGTAATATTTTTGTTATTGTCATATGTATTAGGATGAACTAATGTTCTTAATAAGTTCATAGCATTGTAAGGTGGTTTGCGACAATACAAACTTAATGAACTTACCTATGTGAATGTGAGGGTTACGCCCAATCTCCTATGAGATCCTGTAGGCTAAGAACTCTAGAGTATTCATGAATATCCAACTACAATGTGGGGCGTTTTATAATAAAATTGTGAATAACATTATCAATGTTAATGTCCTGCGAAAACACTTTTGATTTAAGAAAGGTTTTAATGCACATATATGTTTTCACTAACTACCATGAGAGGTTCAAAAAAAAATTCACCTAACATGGTTGTGGAACATACTTGTATGCACTAGGTATCAATTCAAGTCCACAAGACATTAATACTTAATAAACTGATTATCTATTGTCATAAAACTATTTTTTCTTTTGAATCATGTGAGGGATTATTGGAATTTATATAAATATTATTCCAAATTTCAATTTGTTTCAAAAGAAAAATAATATTATTTATTAATATATTTTTTAAATTTATGTGTGTGAGACTTTTTTAAAAAAAACTTTTAAATCTAAGACCTTTTGTTTCTTTAACTTCTTCAGTTATATTGTGACCTATGACTCTCTAGTCTCATGTGTTTTTAAAAGTTTGATCATGTTTTTGATCAATACAAAAAGAGGTCACTACCATGGTGCTGAAAAGACAACCAAAAATTACTCTCACACATAGATAATCAAGTTTATGGGTAATGATCAAGAGTTGTTTTCAATCTGTTTTCTTGTACTACACTAGTGAGACAGATGTTGTGTAACACTAGAGGTTGATTGTCATGAGTCCGTGTGTATATAGCGGGGCAAATTTAACTTTAGCACAGTAATTAAGTTCACGTCATGACTTTTGTTCAGATAAGTTGTTTTGATTTTCATCTGATAAATTTTGATTTGTTCCCTATTTTTATTTTCATCATATAAGATATCATATACTCTGCTCAATATTTTATTTATCCCTTGTGACTACATACATATCCCCAATATATATTTGAATAACTAGATTCATAACCTTACAAATGAGTATCTGTTTTAATAAATCTCAATCCAAAACCTAGGTTGATAGAGGATAAATCCTCACAACTTAGGTATCCAACCGCGCTCCACAAGTATTAATAATTAAGAAGAGTACATAAGTGGATCTTTCTAAACTTAACATATGAGCCTTACATTCATTGATAACAAACTGAGAAAGAAGATGTGTAAAACTTCTTGAGAAATGGCCATGTTCTGCAGCATCTGTGGACAACATTATTGAGTTCTTGTCTATAAAACAGAGTAATGTAGCATATAGCCTCTAGGGTGCTGATATTTTGTAACGTATACATAATGTATATTTGTCCATATCTGTTTCTTGTCTACTAATAGATCGACATATATCATCAATTGTTAGGATGAGGATTTTTGTCCCAGTATTACCTGATAAGTAGACGAAACAGATATTCGTAGATTGCAGCCTAACGATTACAGTAGACATCGTAAAATAATTATGAGGAAACGGTTTAAAAAATCCATCATTAAAAAAAAGTTGGAAAACAGAACAAGACATGAAAAAGAAATCATGGTTGAAAAGATCTATTACTTGCAAATTCATTAGAGTTCCTCGATAGCTTCATAATGTGCATGACCAGAAGCATATGAATATCTGATACATAATCAGAAAGACAAGACCTAATACTGGTATCAAAATGGAAAGTATTCATATAAAATAAATAGGACTTGTTACAAAGAATCTCAACGGTGGCAGCACCAGTAGCTGTCAAACACACTTAATTAGAACACATTAACCTGTAAATCCAGTCTGCTTGAGTATTCATATAAGTGACTCTGTCACTCTGCCGACTTAACTCACTATGGCCTACAACTTGTTACCAACTCACCATGTCCTAATACCCGTTACCATTGCAATAAGCCGAGACTAATGCCTAAGCTAAAACTCAAGATATGTATAAATTTAAAGCCCTAAAAGAATATGTGAAAAGATGGATGTATATAATTCAAAAGATAGAAGAGAAGTTTGTGGTTTTTAAGAAATAGGTAGAATTCTGCCTTTTTTTTGGCTTAGAATATTGCAGTGAAATGGAAACTTAACTTCCCCACAAGTAACCACATCAATGAAATAAGATTTTAGTCGAATGCATTGACGAGCAGCATTGCAACAGAGCTCAAGGTGAGCCAACTGTTCCATGACACTTAGCGAAAGTAGCAAAATACTTGAACTGATAGTTAAAACTGCTTATAATCGCTTTACCTGCAAATAATTTGAATCTATAGTCAGAAATTTTATATAATCAGATCTGATAACCGTACTAATATTATATTGTCACCTTCTAATTTGTAACACTATCCGTACATTAAAAACACAAACACTTCAATATGATGGTTATTATGATGGCAAGTCAAGTCAAAGTTGACGAGGGTCTGGCAATGACTAGTCGCCAACTAGTCAACAAGTTAAAAATGACAAGTGATATATATAATTTCTAAAATATACTAGATAATTCAGTTCAATACAGAAGAGTACGGTATAGTTCTACCACATTATATAACTCATTGATGTATAAGTATAACTGTAAGTGCATTTTAGTTAATGTGTACACATTATATGTAATAATAATTAATAATTAGAAAAAGTAAAAATATATACATATATGTGTGCGTATGACTCTACAAATATAAGAAGTTAATGTTGATAGATTGTGCAAGAAACGAGATTGATGAATTTATCTGTGTTAAGGTTTTAGGACTTTTCTTTTTCATTTTTTAGCTCTAATTGGGTAGGATCGTTACCCGATCGCTGATCCAAAACTGACTAGTCGAGCCATGATCCAACTAGTACAGAGCTAGGGTTACAAGTCGTCCTAATGCCTCCCAAAGAACCTAGACAACCCCACTAGTCGACTGCAGCTTCCCAACTTGTAGAACAACTCCATTAACCATGTCATACATTTATAAATTACTACCATGTGTCCATGTACCTACGTATTAATTCATTTTTTGTACATCACTATACATTGTAATTACATAAATTTGTTAGCTGTAGCAATGTCCACCTAGCTGATCACATATGTACCTTTGGCTGAAATAAATTTTAAGGGTTTTACAACATGATGTGGATCTTCAAAAGCAGCTACAGGAGTACAGCCTTTAAAAATAATGCATAATAGGCACAATACCAAATATGAGAAGGATTGGAAGGGTACCTTTAGCTCTTCTTATATGATGCTCAGTAATTGTGAAAGTGAAAAATGTCGAAGCGATAATCCAAATCAACCAACACGGCAACACCACTACATGAGGTAGAGCTTCGAAATGCACACCATTTCAGTCCTTGGTATGCATCCTTAGAGAACATAATGCTGTCTGTTGTAAAGCAATGACATAACGAGTGGAAGTTTCATATATTACATCTTGCAGTGCAGTACAACTCGAATACACTGTAACTTCAGTACACAAGACCTCAAACATATTGCAATCTTAATTCAAATAAATTAGGGAATTGCCACAGACCAAGTGTATTATATTTAGTATTCATCTATTCCCCTAGCACACTATGTCGGATAAAAAGTAACACATTATTTAGCACCGAATAACTACTATCCTCCCCTTCCACCTAATATAATAGATATGCGGGAATAGATTTTCTACGTACTATCTATATGTTTACTAGGTCACAGCATTTATAACAATCTTCCGGTTACTTGATGAAAACATTTTAGGATTCTAACTGTATTAAAAGTGAACGTGTAAATAAAATCCAAACTCGGCAAAAATTTTCAAAACTATCAAGTTGTCACTACATATCTGAGAATATAATGTTGAAACACAACTAGATTGGGTCTTGTAGTAGCCTAGTAGGAGAAGGGAGTGGTATTAATTCCCAATCCAATTAAGATACAGCCATCTCAGCCAAACCCGGGTTTATTAAACTGAAGACTCCAGGTTGAGCAGTCAAGTACAGAAAGGTAGACAAGCCACAAGAGCACAATTTAGGTAACTGGAATACCCTTGTTTTCTTTAGATAGTAATCACATCTGGGAAATTTAAAGCATTGCATATCATTCCTAATAACAATTTATCTTACTTACACTTTCAGAAACTAAATAGGTAGAGTACCATGTACCGCAATCTAAGGTAGGACTAATAGATTATACATGCACCAAACTGATAGACTCAATTCATCTTCCTTAACTCAGTATAAAACAGAGAGTACACAAAAAAAATCCATCCGGAAATAAAACTGTTCTGAGCTTCAGACTCAAAACATACTTTCCATATTAGACCACAACTATAAGAACACAACTCCAAGTACAAATTAACAACCTAATAAAGAGTTAGACTATCTCAAGTAATCTACTTAACATAATATAAACGATAATTAAGAATAATAATTGTCATTACAAGTTTATAACGAAAAATAATCAAATAGTATTCTTTAAATTTCTTCCCACAACAAAGACTGTACTGCTTGCAGTCTTTCTAGAGAAACGCTTCATAGTACCTTATAAGCGTAGAATTAATTTATAGTTATCAACTAGTTATATATGAACTTATTAAGACATTATAACCCTTCTCATCTGCAAGGGGATGGGTGTTAGCAAACAAATATTTACTACCCTGTTAAGAAATTCTGATTGCACCAACAAACAGAATATAATGTTCATGTATAGACTATAGATCAAAGAATTACAAATATATAGTGATATAGCAATCTCAACCAATAAATAAAGTTGTTTTTGAAGCTCGAAGCTACCGCATTGCTCAACTAAGCTTACTATTCTGTAGTTTTTGGATTCCAGAAGCTTCTATATGAATTTGTCTGCTCTAGATGCTGGACAAAAAGCATAACTAGGCATTACCAGACACCAGTACAGTACAAACGTCTATGCTACACATTTAATCATAAGACATTATAGATTCGCCATTTGGGATAGGTTCACTCAGTCAAATATCCTTTCCCCAGTTGAAAACAATAGAAAGATAATAGAACTAAAGATGCAGAGCAACCCTGGTATAAGGAAAACCAGTCTCCAGCTCTCAGCATCTGAAAGATCTGAATTAGCAGTTTTAGCAGCTTCAAGAAGCTTGCCTGTCAGGTCAACCCCAATGATGCCAGCTAGGGTACCAGCTGTATTAGAAACCCCCATCACAATTCCAGCATACCTTGGAGCAATATCCATGTGATTAACAGCAAAGCCAGCTCTACCTAGTGCCAAGAAACCAAGGGCAACAGAAGAACAAAACACGACCCCACCAGCACTTCTGAACAATGGGATAGCCATCAAGGCAAAGGAAGCCACAATGAATCCTATGGTATTCAAGACCTTCCTTGTAGCAGTCACAGACAAAATTCTCCTGGTGACCAAATGATCAGCAACCACGCCACCAATATTGGAGAATATGAACATATTAAGATAAGGCATCATCTTAGATGAACCCATTTCTTGAAGACTAAGTTGCAGTCCCAATTCAAAGTAAGTGGGCAACCAGTTCATAAGTACATACAAAGCATAATGAAAAGTGAAATTATTCACAACAATGGCCCAAACCGGTAAGCTAACTACTATCCTCTTCCATGGAATTTTCGAAGTTTTGCCGGAATGCCCTCCATTCTCCACATTGATTCTTTGATTCCCTTTAACCGGTAACAAAGATTCCCCAAAACCAGCAGCAGAAGCTTTAGGATGCTCAGATCTCGGTGGATCAGAAGCATATCTAAACCAAAGAAGAGACCACATAGCACCTAACCCCGCTTCAGCAATAAACACAGACTGCGGACCCCTAAACTTCACCAAACTCGGAAGAAACAACATCCCCATAGCAGCACCAAGATACATCCCCGACGTCGTAAGCGAAACAGACCTAGACCTCTCGTGGGGCGGAACCCACTGTGCTAAAACAGTATGAATCGACGGAAAAATAAAACCTTGAGCAACCCCAACCAACAATCTAGCTAAAACCAACAACCCCACCCTGTTCGGATCCAACGGAACCAAAGCACAAGTCATCGACCACAAGACAAACGACAAAAGAAGCACACGCCTACCCCCAATTTTCTGAGCAGCCCATCCCCCAGGAACTTGAGAACAAGCATACCCATAATAAAATGTAGATAAAATAGTCCCTTTACTAGACTGATTCACACCAGCTGCATCAGCAGCAATAGTATACGCAATCGAAAAACCAACCCTTTCAATATAACATACACAAGTACATATAAATGTCAATATAACAATCAAATAACGACTAGGAATCTTCTTAAACCCCATTTCTTGAATCTATGAAATAACCAATTGAATCATTATCTCAATGTACTAATCAACTTCAATTACTGTAACTGGGTTATATGTAAAATGTGAAATCTTGATTAGGGTACCAATTAAATCTTGAAATTGATAAAAGATTGAAAATTGATACAAAGCTCACCGATTGGAGAAGTCTTATTTTTTTGGCTTCTTCACTGCACTTACATGGACATATACATACAAATATACTTACAATAGAGATAGAGAGATGTAGTTACTGTAATGGATCGTCTCCCTACCAGACTGTCAATAGGGAATAGTCAACACATGTGTTCGACCCGCTACAAATCCCAGTTGAATTTGGTATTTATATTATGATTTTATACGTGTGTTTATGTTTTCGTAAATTTTTAAACTTTTTGAATGTAAATAACGAGATTTATATGGTTTTCTAGAGAATGTAGATTGATGCGATTTTTATGATGAGAATTTTATTTTTATTTTATTTGAGTTTGAAGATTTTATAATATAGAGAGAGTTACTCTAATGAAAACCTTTTATAATTAGAACTAAGAATTTTAACAAAATTATTAAATTAAAATTTGAATTAGTAAAATATTTTAATCATAACCCTCTATTTAGTTTAATCTACATCATACAATTAATTATATGTACTAATATCAAAAACAAATCTTCTCAAACCCCACCAGACCACACCCCCACCCGACCAGACCAGTAGCCATAACCACCATCCCGCTCCATCTCCAATCGATCGCCTCTTTCTTTCCCGAACTACCATCACAAATTCGTTCTACCACACGCTACATTTTTGTTCTCCTCTTCTAATTTGTCATTGATTTACTCCATCAAATATATTCATTTCTCTGAAATCATATACGTACATACATATACATACATCTCCATTTATCTATTTCTCATTAATCTTAACATACATACATACATACATACATATATACATGGGTTGAATATGAGAAAGAAATGAAAAAGTTACACGGTGATGATTAAAAAAATTGACGAGCTACACTCAAATCTATGACATCAGAACTCACTCAGATCTATTTTTTTGTGATTTTTAGTTCTGGAAATTTTGGTGATTCACGATCATATTTTGGTTATTTTTCTTAATTTATGATAATTTGGTTTGAAATTTGATGATTTTGAATGCGCTCATGATTCAGCGATGGTGGTGACAGCGATGTCGAGATAGTAGCTATTGTGGTGCCCATTTTTTGGTTATAATAGTGTTTGTGGTGTTAATTTGGTGATGCGGTGCAGGGCGGACTTGTGTATGGGCTGGGGTTGGTCCCAGTCCGGGTAGATTTTTTATTTTTTCAAAAATTATTATTTATAATGTCTATTAAATTTGGGGAAGGCCGGATAAAAAAAATTTCAAAAACAACATAATGTTAGAGTATTAGGTTTCAGAACATGATTTCTTAT
This sequence comes from Oenanthe sinensis, assembly GCA_028671895.1. Classification (NCBI taxonomy): domain Eukaryota; kingdom Viridiplantae; phylum Streptophyta; class Magnoliopsida; order Apiales; family Apiaceae; genus Oenanthe; species Oenanthe sinensis. The sequence goes on from CM053801.1 coordinate 22,113,132, forward strand.
TTGTTAAAAATACTCGTTTATAAAAAGCAACTAGTCCAAATTCTACAAGTATTAATTGCATACAAATAAAGTATTACTATAATATGGCAATCCATCGTGTCACAAATAGTTTAACTTGAAATTTATGCTTTCAAGAATTACGTTCATAATTTCCGGAAGTTAATATTTCCTTTTATAAGTTATAATTTTATTTATATTTAAATGTATAATTAACAATATTAATAAGATAATTATATAAAACAAATTTTGTTAATTTAAATTATAAATTACAATAAATTTTTAAATAAATTCTTATAATGATTTATAAACCTGAATATATTAAATAAATTTTAAAATTTAAATCAAAATTTAATAAACATACGTGAGTATATACTCTAATCCGTTTTAAAAACTATTTATCTTAGTAATTATTTAAGTTTTACTAACGTATAAACACGTTAAATTGAAAAGTGTCCGTACACTTATGTTGAGTAGCTTTACTTCTTATTGCATAAAAAATAAATAATAATTTTTTATTAATTTTATTCAAGATTAAAATTTTGATTCTTAACAATTATAATATATTATATATTATTTTTTTAGTTCTAATTTGATTGTTAGTTTCTATAATTGTTTACAAAAAATAATATTAGTACACATTTTTTATTTCAGTTTTAATTTATTCAGTTTATTGGGTATTTTTTTTTTTTTAATATTATATCAAGAAAAAACACAAGTATAAATATCGGGTTGAATAATTTTTTTACATACATATATACGAATGTTCATGTGTAGCTATAAAAAAAATCATTATATATTCATGTAATTTTTCTAGCCCGGGTCAAATTAAGATCCTGGGTCCGTCCTGATGTGATGGTACCTGATTTAAATTTAATTAATAAGAATTTCAATTAAATGATTATATCGGCGGTGGAGGCCGTGCTATGATGTTAGTAATGATAACTGTAATTGTGATTGTAGTGATGTTATTGTATAGAATTGTAATATATTTATGTATGTATAATAAAATTTTGGTGATTCGAATTTTAATTTAGTGATTCTATTGAAACTTTTAATTCTAATTATAAGAAGTTCTAATTTGAGTATCTTCCTATATATATATACTCTTTTAATTGTTTGAGATATGTCATATGTATAATAAAAATTAAGATTAATGTAAATTTATGGGATAATTATATAAAGATTGAATTATATACAAATCAAAATGAGCATTGTTTACTGAAGAATTTCGTATTGATAAAAATTGAAGGTTTTTTGTTGAAATAAATTTTGTATAATGATTGGTGATGATGGTAAAAAATTTAAGATGATGGTTGTGATTGTGTAAGGAAAAAATATCTAAATAATGACACACATAGGGTGATGGAGGGAACAATAAATTTTATTTATTTATTTTTATTTATGTATAAAGTATAATTTTTTGAAAATGAGATATTTAATTGAACTAGATTTCTTTTTTCTTAAAAATCATTCAAGACGTGACACCTAGAGACACACCATAACATCTTTGAAATTATATTAGTATTTAGGAATTTAGTGGTTGAGGAATTGATCCTATATTTTCGTGTTAGAATCCTTTTCTTTTATTAATTGTTGATTTCAAAATCGTAGTTGCTCGATTAAATATGATAATCCTACAAACGATGACCTGCCTTTTCTAGATGGAGCTTCCATCTACACAAAGTAGAGTCGATTTCTTGTTGTTTAATCTATTTTCAACAATTAATCTTCAAACAAATAATTTAAAAAAATGTTATAAATCGTCGTATGATCTTAATATACCTTTTAGTTAAAATCTAGAAATGAGTTAAATATTTAGTCTCGCCTGAAATGATATTTTATATCATATGTGTGGGGTTAAGGAGCGAAAAAATCTTGTGATTTAGGCGTAGGAGTGGATAAACCCACGTGGCCATGTAGCTTAATAAGCCTCAAATAAATCATTCAAATTAAAACTAATGGTTCAATATAGCCCCTCTAGTTAATTTTTCTTAACTATGGTTAAAAAATTATTATATTCATGTATATTGTGACATTAATATTTTAAAAATATATTAAAATATTTTAATTTTAATATTATGACGTTAATATTCATGTATATCGTAACAATATTGTTACACAAAAAAGTATATAAAAAAATTATATTCTAATTAAAAATTATCTTTAAATAAAATATATAAATTTTATCTCTTTTAAACACGAATACATATAAAATATGTGAAAAATTATATAAAAGTATTTCTACACAAGATTATAAATAAATTAAAATCATAGATATAAAAATAAATTCTAATCATATAAATATAATATTAAAGTAAAAATAATAAATATTAAAAATAAATTTGTACATGATACGAAATGTAAGAAATTGTGTATATTTGTCTATATATATCTATATATGTATGTAAGTAATTGTGTGTGTGTATGTATTATAATTTAATATTAAAATGTCACTCATATTTAGTTAATTATTAAAAAAATATAAATATTCATCGAGTAAGTAGAATTTAAAAGTAAAATATAAACTAACGTGTAAATGTTTAAAGGTTAAAAATTAATAGTTAAGTAATAAAAAAAAGTATATACATACATTAATATTGGTTAACAACTTATTTATTATTTTATAGAATTATTTAATAAAAATTAATTATATAAATAATATATTAATTTATAAATAATAATATTATTAATAAAAAATTAATAATATAAGATATATATGTATGTATATATATTTATATTAATGTAATTAGATATTTAATAATATTTATAACCATAATTAAGAAAAACTAACAAGAGGGGCTATATTAAACCATTAATTTTAATTTGAAGGGCTTATTTGAGCCTTATTAAATCACAGGGCTTATCCGCTCCTACGCCTAAATCAAAAAAAAAATTCGCTCCTTAACCCTATATGTGGATGTTTAAGTATTTTTAAACATTTTATTGGATAATTATACAGTCTTTGATTTAAATTTGTTGGACAAAATATAAATAATAAGATTTGTAAGACTTTTTAGAGAACGCAAAATGGATTTTTTTGTCGATGAGAATTTTATTTGAATTAGGAGATTCAATAATATATATAATCTGATAATTTCTTCAAATATGTATGATTAAAATAAAAGTTAACATAAATTTGTGGGATAATTGTACAGAATTTGGATTATTTATAAATTAAACTAAAATTAGAATTTTTTAGGGAGGAATTTTGTAATAATAAAATTTGAAGACTTTTTATTGGAATTAAATTTTGGGTGATAATTGATGATGGTGGGCTGGTGCTAATAAACATATTATGATGGTTGCGAAAGAGATGGTTGAGACTTGGGATTGTATAATGTAAAGATAGCCAAATACAAAAAAAAATCATTTTTTAAGTCATCTAATTGTTAATAAGTAACATACTAGAGTATATGTCTACCTACCCCTTATTTGTAAGGGATAAAGTTATATGTAATTTTTTGAAAGTGAAAAATGTAACTGTATTCGTTTATTTTCTTAACGTCATCTAAGATGTAATACCGCCTTAAGGCACGTTATAATGACCTCTAAAATCTCCCTCCGTCTCAATTTATATGAGCGGGTCAACATTACAAGTACGTTATTTAAGCAATCTGAGTTTAATTCTATTAACTTTTTATTTATATCCATATAAATTAAAGAGAATATAAATATGCGGTTATAATAATCTTAAATTAATATTTTAAAAGGAAAGTTCATTGTTTTTTATACATAAAAAAAAAAATGGCTCATATGAAATGAGTTTGGTGGCAAGGTAATTAATCTTATTTTTTTCGTGTTCAATCCTATTTTTTCTTATCAATTATAGATTCTAAAATCGCAGTTGTTCGCTAATCATTGTACCTTTGGAAATGACGGACACTTGACTCTCCTAGATGGAGTTTCTAACTAAATAAGGTGGAGTCGATTTATTGGTCTTCACTCTAATTTAAGCCACTAGTCTTCAAGCAAATTGTCTAAAAAATGTTATAAATCGTCGTATGAGCTGTTAATGTGTCTTCTAGTTAATATATGGGAGTTTGTTGGTCCGAGAGTAGGGTTATAAACAAACAGAGTTATACATGAACAAAATTCGATTCGGTAATGAACACGAGTTTAAAAATAAAAATATGTTTGGTTAGATACATAAGTCGAGCTAAATTTTATGTCTATATCGGCTCGAACTCGTTTGACTTGGCTTGGCTTGAATAATATATATATATATATATATATATATATATATATATATAATAGTATGATTTTTAAATTTATATATAATTTTATTTTCTATGTTATAGATAATATAATTTTAAATCTTTATTCTTTAATTAAAGACCGAATTAAAATTCTATACTTCAAAATAAGAAATATGTTTTTCATGGTGAAAATACCATCAGTCTATTTATCTCAAATTCTTCATTTCTCACATTATTCAAAAGTAATTCATTATTTATTTGTTTACATAAACTCTGTAATTTACAAAAGCAAAATTACAAAACTCGATCAAATTTCAACATCAAAATCTATTACAAAAGTTATAATTTCTAAAAATAGTATAATTTTGAGGAATTTAAGATAACATTTGTTACTTTTACAATTTAATATAAAATACTATAGATATAAAAGAACAAATGTATACAATACATATAATTTATCCATTTGAGAGTAATTCGTATGATTATAGGATAATGAAATGTAATTGGAGCGTGAGAATGTGAATTATGTTTTATAAATTAGGATTGGTTATGTAAAAAAAATATGTGATCTTTTTTGTGAAGAGCTCGACTCTATTCAAACTCGAATTTGGTTCGGCTCAACTTGAATTGTTCGTGAATAAATTCGTTTTCGATTCGGTTATTATTCAGCTGATCTTGAATAAAATATTTTGTTCAGTTTGAAAACTGGGCTCAACTGAATTCGTTTAAAAAGAAATAAAATTCAATTTGATTCGGTCAAAACTCAATTAGGTTTTATTCATTTACGGCCCTATTCAAGAGTGGCTCAAACTCCCGAGTTCTTCTACTGGACCAATTTTCTCCATGTAAAAATATATTGACTTTTCTATTAACCACTATCCTTCTTTAATTTTTTTCGACGAATTATTTCAAGCATGTTTTTCGATGAATTATTTCAAGCGTGCCATCTAGTTTTTTTCAGTAATCAATTTTTTGAAAGTCAAAGCAAATTATTCTAAGAGGCCAGGAATCATACACCGGTGGATCTTGACAGAAGCTTCAGTTAGGCCCTCACCAAATTTAAGGCAGTGTAATATTTTAGTTCTTATCTTTAAATTAGTAAATTGTTTGGCACTCCGGCTTTATTTGTCTGTCTTCTTGTTTTGTTTTCATTACATTTTTTATGCTAAGCATCCAACATCTTGCCAAAAGTTATGTTTTTAATGAAAATATCGAAACGTATATGCTGCATTCAATCCGTGGTTGGCAAGAATTTAAATATTATGGTTAATGTGGTTCTTAAATAATTTTATATGTTCATTATCATAAAAACAAAATTATTACATGTTTTCCATTATTATAAAAAAGAAAAACTATAGAACTAGTTGAATCTAAAATAGGTAGATTGATAATTAGTCTTAGATACATGTTTTCCATTATTTCGTGTAACCCTCAATTTGAAAATGCACTTATATTACTTAACCTTTATATTATCAACTATTATGTTGTTTGAGTTAATTCTCTTGTAAGTAATTGTTGGGCAGGGCCAATCCATGTCTGAGATAGTATTTTTGTATATAAATAGTTAATTAATTTCAAAGACATTTTGGATATATCTAATACAAATTCGTGTAAACTTGATTTAAAGCGGACAATATCATATTATTGCGGAGTTATTGAGTTTGATTTGGTTCGAATTTGTACAAGGCATCTTTATTCAAAAAGAAGATTTTGCCGTCTGGCTTCTCATTTATATTAAGATCAGTCGGTTAATCCTCGGAAGTCTAAAATAAAATAGAGATAAAATGAAATTATTTTATTTAATGATATATCTAATCAAACGGAATAGAATAGAAGTTTGAAAGCTGCCATAATCATTCACATCAGGCAAAAAAGATGTTCGAAATTGTACCGAATTTGATTCGTTAAAAAAAATTGCTCACCTCAAACTAGATTGTTTATTATAAAAATGTACATTGAAACTAATTGTCAAATTTAAAAGTAAAAATAATACAAAACACTCTATACAAATTCTTGGACTTGCCTGGTTTAAACTAAGCTCACTAATTAGTTCAGATTTTATACTTTCGGCAAAACAAAATCCTTACTTTGACATTGAATTTATCAAAATCAAGTCAAGAGACTCAAGACTAAACTCTTTGAAAAACAAATAATATATGAAGTCATTCATACTTGGTGCAAATCGGCTCGAGGTATAATTTAAATTTAACCTACCAATGAAAAAAAAAGGGAACAATCCAAGACCGTCTTTTGGCATATAGCTTATATTGAAGCCAATACGGACACCTCATGACAAACAAAAGATACCATGCAAATGAGAGGTCTTGTATTTTACTATATAGCTAGGAGTTCCTAACATAAACAACTCCGATGCGTCCATATGTAGCTAAGTTAATACTGTGTTTTCCTAGTATAAATATAACTCACCTTCCATCCCCTTACTGCAACTCCCTGCTCAAAAGTGCATTTCATTCTCTTTTTCATTCTAACAGATATGGATGATTTATTGCCAAGAGCAGCAAATTCAAGCCCTTTGACACCTCTGGGATTCCTAGACAGGGCTGCTGTAGTTTACGGAGACTGCCCTTCTCTTGTTTACAACAACACTACCTACACTTGGTCACAAACTCACCTCAGATGTCTTAAACTTGCTTCTTCCATTTCCAGTCTTGGACTCGGAAGAGGTGATGTTGTATCCGTTATAGCACCTAATATTCCAGCCATGTATGAGCTCCATTTTGCTATTCCTATGGCTGGTGCCGTGCTCAACACTATCAACACTCGCCTTGATGCTCGTACCATCTCTGTCATCCTTCGCCATAGTGAATCCAAGCTTGTTTTTGTTGACTACGAGTCAACTTCAGTTGTTTCAGAAGCCATTTCTATGTTTCCACCAAACATTAAATCTCCACTTCTAGTGCTAATCGCTGACCTAGGAAGTGAAGACTCTCCAGCAATGTCAGCGATTGATTTTCATTTCAGCTATGAGAAAATGGTGCAAAATGGTGATCCAAATTTCAAGTGGATCCGCCCTGAGAGCGACTGGAACCCACTCACATTAAATTACACCTCAGGGACAACCTCTGCTCCAAAAGGCGTGGTGCATAGTCATAGGGGGACATTCATAGTGACATTAGATTCACTAGTGGGATGGTCTGTTCCCAAACAACCGGTATATTTGTGGACTCTACCTATGTTTCATGCTAATGGCTGGAGTTATACCTGGGGAATGACTTCGGTTGGGGGGACAAATATTTGTCTCCGGAAGTTTGATGCTAAAACCATCTATTCGGCTATTAATAGACATGGAGTAACACACATGTGTGGTTCCCCTGTAGTGCTCAATATGCTTTCAAATTTAGCCGATGCAAAAGCACTGAAATCCCCTGTACAACTCCTGACCGGTGGTGCTCCTCCTCCTGCAGCTGTGCTTTTAAAAGCTGAATCACTAGGATTTGTGGTGACTCATGGTTACGGACTGACAGAGACTGGCGGAGTAACTGTGTCGTGTGCATGGAAATCAAAATGGAATCATCTACCGCCTATGGAGATGGCAAGATTGAAGGCCCGACAAGGGGTGAAAACAGTGGGGATGACAGAGGTGGATGTGGTTGATCCTGAAACAGGTGTAAGTGTGAAGCGAGATGGAACAAGCCTAGGAGAAATTGTTTTGAGAGGAGGGTGTTTAATGCTTGGTTACCTTAAAGACCCCGAGGCAACAGCCAAATGCATGAGAGAGGATGGGTGGTTTTACACGGGAGATGTTGGTGTGATGTATCCGGACGGGTACTTGGAGATTAAGGACAGATCCAAGGATGTGATTATAAGCGGTGGCGAGAATATTAGCAGTGTGGAGGTTGAATCCATATTGTACACACATCCTTCTATTTATGAGAGCGCGGTAGTGGCAAGACCTGACGAGTTTTGGGGAGAAACACCTTGTGCATTTGTGAGTTTGCACGAGGATTCTAATAAGAGTGAAGTGAAGGACAAGGACATTATTGAATACTGCAGAAGTAAGTTAGCACATTACATGGTGCCTAAGACAGTGGTGTTTATGGAGGAGCTTCCCAAGACATCGACTGGAAAGATTCAGAAGTTTGTGCTCCGAGAAAGGGCTAAGAAGATGGGATCAACAAACACTAGAAGTCGCATGTAAAAACGAGTGCATTGCACTTGATCTGAGAGAGGAACCCACAAGGACAACAAGGCATGCAGTTAGGGTACCAATTAAACTAATCTGTATCTACATGTTTGGGTCCTGAAATTTGTATCTTGTATGCTTTCCTATTTGTAATTTTCTGGGCAAATTCAATCTTCGAGTCTTTATCATCTATTAAAAGTGATGCACTAAACCTTTTTACTAATAAGATTATGCTTTCCTGCTATAAACAAATCGTAGAGAATAAGATGAATTATACATCCTTATTGAGAACAGGGGAAAGGAAGGCACATCCTTGAGGATTGGACATGAGCATTGTGAGCACATAGACCAATGATCCTGTTCAATTCGGTAATACTACTGAATAACGAGTACTTAGATTAATCAGGGAGTACTATTAAAATATTAATATGTTTTATTTTGCATCAGATTGGAGATGATTGTTGAATTTAATGCTCCCTTGCCATTTATAATATATTTCAACATAAGCTCCTTGGCGCCGCGCAGTTTGTGTGTGTGGCGTACATATAATCATAAATTATAAAAAGTATTGATGGTCATCTGGATCTATATAGGGATGTAGTTACTTGTTATGGAGGTATTAGCTGGTTAGGTCAATGGTTTGTAAATAGGTTCCGACAAAGTAGCCGCCTGTTTGGAAATCACTTGCTAATTTGGTTCGGCTTTGATTTCTATATAAAACCAAATAGACTAAGATCAAACCGCACCTACTAATATGTCTTTTGAACATGACTATCAAGTCGGTTTTCTATCCTTGATATGGTTATGAGGTTGTTTTATGCGGTTTAAGAGACGAACAATTGTGTTAGTGGATACATGCATTTTCCAATTTCTAGTTAATCAGACATTTCTTGCATCTTGTAGTTTGCAGCAGTATAATGATCAGTGTAATGAAACTAGTGAAATATCGACTGACGAGCAATTGATTCACAAACCATAGGCTTCAAAGCGGGAAAAAATAAATAAACTAGAATGAACATATTGTAGGAATTTATAAAGTACTTGCGATTAAAGAGAAGAAACTTGTTTTCAATAATCCACATAATTGTATTTAGCACTCAAATGATTTGATAATATTTTGATGATTACAAACCTTGGAAGATTGTCCTATTTATAGGACTACATGGAAGCTACATGGAAGTTACTAGAATATTTCTTAATACATGCATCTTAATTAATATGGAATTCTTTAAGTTCATGAACCACTTAGAAATAATAAAGGTCTTGAACTCAAAAGTCTATAACTACTTTACAGATTATCCTAGAATGTTCTAGATAAATATAAAATAAAATAAAGTTTAGATTATATTATTTTAATAGCCTCACTTAAGCTAAACTTTTGCACATGCCAAGTTTCTTCTTCAACTCTTTGAAAATGTCTACTCTTAAAGGCTTTGTAAAAATGTCGGCAACTTGCTCTTTTGTATTGCAATGCTTGACCACCACTTCACCTTTTTCAACCAAGTCTCGAATGAAATGATATTTGATTCTAATATGCTTGTTATTCCCATGGAATACCGGATTTTCTGTGAGTGCTATAGCGGACTTGCTATCACAATATATAATTGGACTTCCTTTCATTACATGCTTAAGATCTTCTAACACCCATGTGATCCATAAAGCTTGGCAACTAGCTAAGGATAATGAAATATATTCCGCCTCGGCTGTTGAGAGTGCCATAACTTGTTGTTTCTTTGACATCCATGTAATTTCACTAGAGCCAATAGAGAACACATTTCCCGAAGTACTTTTACTATCATCAACACTCCCAGCCCAATCACTATCACAATATCCAAGCACCTTGGGATTTTTCACCTTTTGATAATAAATTCCATCTCCAAGTGTTCCACGAACATACCTCAAAATTCTTTTTCCGGCCTCCCAATGAGTCTTCTTTGGTTTCTCCATGAATCTACTAATCAAACTAACACCATAAGTAATATCTGGTCGAGTGGTTGTCAAATACATCAAACTTCCAACAAGACTTCTATATAATGTTGGATCAACATATTTAGAATCATCATCTTTACTTAGTTTTAAGCCAACTTCAACCGGAGTACTAATTGTCTTCGCCTCTTCCATCCTAAACTTCTTCATCAAATCTTTTACATACTTTTCTTGAGAGATAAAAATACCATTCTCATCATGCTTTACTTCTATACCGAGAAAGTAGTGGAGCAATCCCAAATTGGTCATTTCGAATTCTTGCATCATACTTTTCTTGAATTCTTCAACATTATCATTGTTATTTCCCATAAAAATCAAATCATCAACATATAGGCCAATGATGAGAATTTGACCTTTGTTTTCTTTGATGTAAAGTGTATGCTCAAATGGACACCTTTTGAATCCCATTTTCATAAAATAATCATTTATGTGGCTATACCATGCACGAGGGGCTTGTTTTAGGCCATACAAAGCATTTTTCAACTGGTAGACCTTATTCTCCTCATTCTTCTTCACATAGCCTGGTGGTTGATCAATATACACTTCTTCTTGCAACTCTCCATTCAAGAAGGCAGATTTGACATCCATTTGATGTACTTTCCACTTATTTTGAGCGACCAAAGAAAGTATCAAACGGATTGTTTCTAGACGTGCCATGAGAGCAAATACTTCTTTGTAATCAACACCATACTTTTGTTTGTAGCCTTTAACCACCAGTCGCGCCTTGTGCTTTTCAATTTCACCTTGTGCATTCAACTGTGTCTTGTACACCGATTTAACTCCAATAGGCTTCTTTCCTTTAGGAGCTTCAACTAACTCCCATGTTTGATTTCTTTCAATTGCCTCTATTTCTTGATCCATAGCTTTCTTCCATTTGTCTTCTTTAGCGGCATCTTCAAAAGCAACCGGATCTGAATTTGCATATAAGGCAAAATCAACAAATTCATCTTCCAAAATTCTTTTTGTTGCTCCATAAAGATCCGCCATAGATCTTGTCCTTCTAGGTGGTGATTCAGAAGTTGAAGATGAAGACAAGCTTGGTGGAGAATTGGATGGTGGGGTAGGTGGAGTGAAGCCTTCTTCTTCAATTGGATCAAATGCATCATCATCAAGAAAGATACTTGAACTTTCTTTATCATTCTTCCATTCCCATGAAACCTCCTCATTGAAAATAATATCACGACTAATTATAGTCTTGTTTGTGATGGGATTGTATAATTTGTATGCCTTGGAAGCTTCACTATAGCCAACAAATATGCATTTTTCAAATTTGTCATCAAGTTTTCCTCTCTTTTCATCAGGCACATGAGAGTAACAAATGCTTCCAAAAATTCTAAAGTGTGAGACACATGGCTTTTTATGACTCCAAGCTTCTTGTGGAGTCTTCCCTTGTACACTTTTAGTTGGTGCACGGTTGGGAACATAGCATGCACATGCCACTGCTTCGGCCCAAAATATTTTAGGCAATCCTTTTGTTTTCAACATACTTCGGACAAGCTCCATGATTATTCGGTTCTTCCTTTCGGCCACCCCATTTTGTTGAGGGGTTGAACGAACCATTAGTTGATGACGAATGCCATGCTTCTTTAAGAAATTTCCAAATTCTTCCACCATATATTCACCACCATGGTCAGATCGTAGTGTTTTTAAAGAATGCCCACTTTGTTTCTCCACATATGCTCTAAAATCTTTAAATGCCTCAAATACTTGGGATTTTTCTTTAAGAAAATAAATCCACATTTTACGATTATAATCATCAATAAAAGTGAGGAAATAACGACTACCTCCAATAGAATTTGTGAGCATAGGCCCATACAAATCTGAATGTACCAACTCCAAAGGTTTTTTAGCTCGTCATGCCTTCTCTTTTGGAAATGGATCTCGATGATGCTTTCCAAAAACACAATCTTCATATACTTGATCTTGCCTTTGAATATTTGGAAATCCTCTTACCATATGACCTTTACAAATCTTGGATAGAGTGCTAAAACTCAAGTGATTATATCGAAGATGCCAAAGCCAAGACTTGTCATTCACAATATTAGCAAAACATGGAAGTGCATCACTTTGAATTCTCAATGGAAACATTTTAGTTGATGTCATCTTGACCTTTGCAATGAGGTCACCATTTTTTCTTTGATTTCACAAAAATCATCTTTAAAATTCACATGATGTCCCTTTCTTAAAAGTTACCCAACACTTAAAAGATTGTACTTGAGATTCGGAACATAATAAACATTAAAAATATAATTTGTACCTTTCTTTGTATGGATTAGAATATCTCCACAACCTTTAATCATGAGCCTTTTGTTGTCTCCCGTCTTTACTTCTCGTTGAACACTTTCATCAAAATTCACAAAACAACTTTTGTTTCCAATCATGTGGTTACTACAACCACTATCAATGTACCAAACATCATCTAAAGATACTTCTTGAATATTACTCACAAGAAGCATACTTTCTTCTTTCTCATCAACATTCTCATGTAAAAAATTTGAATCATCTTTTTCATCATTGATTTTTTTATAGCAATCCTTTTTCACATGCCCAACTTTGGGGCCGTTTGGCCAAACTTAAATTATGGAAATAAGGGCTTATTTCCAGAAAAAGTTGGGATGTATGTACTTTCCAGAAATAAGTCCTTATTTCCAGAAAAAAGTAAGTTCATATTTGATTTTAAAATTCTAAAACAAATATTTATCTTTAAAAAAAAATGAAAATATGTAAAAAATAAAAATAAAATAAGCTACTTATTTTAAGTTTAAGGAACCCCAAACACCCCCTTTATGTCAATAATGGCATTGAAAATTATATGAATTACCTCTTCCTCTTCCATTGTAACCTCCCCGGGCTCTTCCTCTTCCTCTTTGATACAAACTTGAAACATCATTTTGCACTTTTCCTCTTCCTTGTCCTCGACCACGAAATAATCCTCTTCCTCTAAAACCACCATGATTGGTGTCTTGAAGTTGAAAGGCTTGCTCAGAAGAAGACGAGTCAAATTGCTTTATGCGAAGTTCATGAGATTGTAGTGAGCCCAACAATTCTTCAAGAGAAAGAGTATTTATATCTTTTAATTCTTCGATTGCCACCACAACATGCTCGTATTTTCGAGTCATGCTACGAAAAAAAAATTCCATCACTCTTTTATCCGAAATTTCTTCGCCATTGACACAAAGTTGATTAACAATAGAAATTGTACGATTATAATATTCCTCCACCATTTCACTTTCTTTCATTTGTAGTGAATCAAACTCACTTCTTAAAGCTTGAAGTCTCACCATTTTTACCTTTTCTTCACCTTTGTATGCCTTGTTAAGGATGTCCCATGCCTCCTTTGATGTTGATGCCATTGAAATCCTCTAAAAAATTACTTCATCCACTGCTTGGTAAATAAAGTAGAGAGACTTCTTGTCCTTTTTTCGATTCTCCTTCAAAGTGTTTAGTTGTTGTAGTGTGAGATTGGTTTGATTCTCTGGTTCTTCATAGCCATTTTCCACAATCTCCCAAAGATCTTGAAATCCATATAACACCTTCATTTGAATGCTCCATTGGTTGTAGTTCTTTCCCGTCAAACGAGGAAGTTGAGGTTGCAACATGTTGTTGGAAGCCATCTCTAAACCTTGCTCTGATACCACTTTGTAGGAATTTATAAAGTACTTGCGATTAAAGAGAAGAAAATTATTCTCAATAATCCACACAATTGTATTTAGCACTCAAATGATTTGATAATATTTTGATGATTACAAACCTTGGAAGATTGTCCTATTTATAGGACTACATGGAAGCTACTAAAATACTTCTTAATACATGCATCTTAATTAATATGGAACTCTTTAAGTTCATGAACCACTTAGAAATACTAAAGGTCTTGAACTCAAAAGTCTATAACTACTTTCAAGATTATCCTAGAACATTCTAGATAAATATAAAATAAAATAAAGTTTAGATTATATTATTTTAACACATATAAATGCCATATCACCACAACTTGTTATTTACTTCAATGCAAACAAAGACATGATTTTTAGTGATGCACCAGAATCATCCCAAGTCCTATATCAGATTGGATCTCTCTATGAATGGAAAAGGGGTGTTTCGGATCGGGATCAAAATACTTTACCAAACTGAGGCTGGAGTGTACCTCATACACTTGAACATTGGAAAGATAACAGACTGGAAACACAACAACACCTCTTCTAGCTTGTATTGAAGTTCTGTTTCTGTAAGGCATAAATATAGACTTTTATAGGTTTTAAAACCGAAAACACAATATGATTCTTGTTATGCAAATTTCAAATTTTACAGATTAATCTCTTCATATAGTTCTCAGTAATTATATAGAAGATAGCCTTTAAACATTACCATATAATCGATATCGGGTTCTTGTGCTATGTAATTAGGTATGTCGTTAATTTTCCCTATGTCAAGCCCAGTTGAATTGGGGAATATACATTGTTTTATTTTAAAATAAGAGATATTTTCAGTTTCAATTATAATTTTCCATTTACTCTGCGCTACTATTGGTAGGTTTAACTGATTTTATATGTTAAAGTGATGAATTCGGCTCGCAGATTATTTTCTTTGTACATCAGAAGGTTCTACGTTAACAATATCAAACCATTTTCCACGATTGCTAAGAAAGGCGGAGAATGGAATGATACCTGAGAATCTACCTGGTTCCCGGAAGACCTTTTAGGGAAAAAACGAGCTCCATGGGAAACTAACATCAATTTCTCTATTGATAGTCATGAAAATGTTAGTGATAATACCAGCAATTCCTCTTCATTGCTGCTTTAATCTAAAGTTGATGCTGAGATGAATGCATTTGTAGAGGACGTATATGACGGATAATTGGGATCAAAGAAGAGAAGCCATAAATCACAACAGCAGCAAAAATAAACAAGGACTTGGAATTCATTTTATAGTTTGGAGAATCTAAAAAAGGACTACAGGTTAAAGAAACAGAGGGTTCATGCTATGGGGAAAGAGATTGAAAAGCAAGAAGAGGCCAGCTTAATTGGTAGATTCCATGGGGTTAGCCGGTGCAGATGATATCGAGAAGCTACTTGATAGATGCTCTGAGTTTGTTTTCTATTTCTGCCATATTATGTATTCAACTTCCAATCTGATTAGGCCGTGACTGTGTCCGTTGCATGTGTTTTCTGCTTTATTAAATTCTTAAAATAGTTTATATTTGGATATTATGTTTAGTCTATATTTATTGTCTGCAGTAGGAGAATTTAATTAAGTCTAAAAGTATATATTATCAAATTGTAGGAAAGAAATAGCATTTGAACATGAATAAGTTTTTCTGTTAGGGAGAATTTGATATCATCATGCAAGTTGAAATAGAGGTACATTATTGATATTCTTGGTTCTGTGTGTAGGATTTTGACCGTGCAAATAATAATCCCCGACACTGTTAGGAGTATACTGAACTATTCGTTTGAATTATATATGACATTGTCCTTTTTATTGAGAATCTTGAATGCATATTTTAACATTGTTTGTATATTATATATTGTGGATAATCTAGTATCAAATGGGATAACAAAATATTATATTGTCAGTGTCTATATATAATATAATAAATGTTCACAGTTTAAGTGGAGTTAAACAAACCACTGGAATGACTGGAGTATTATTTGGAAATAATCTATCTTGATTATTGAATAATACTTGTATACTTTGTGTATATTGAATGAGATTAAAATATTAGAATTGTTCTTCTATTCTGACAATAAAGAAGAACTAGGATTCTATAATATTATTATTACTTAGGTTCTTAATCCGGATACAGTGATTGACACTTGTATGCAATGCACATGTTTTGATTCATATGTGATGTAATTTATTGTTAATCACAATATTATGTTTTGGACAATGACATTGCATACAGAGTGAGATATTAACTATAAAAGGAAACCGTGTCCGAAAATATTCGGGTGATGATGTTCTCTTGAAAGCTCGTAAAGATAATTATGTTTTAGTCCTGCAGGCAAATTTATTCTTGCATAATTATAAGATTGAGTGGATGATCAAGTATAAAAGATATTGATTAAATTAATTATCAAAAATTAATTTAATTAATGGACATTCGATATCTTAAACATGAGAAATTTAATAAGCAAATAATATTGGATCCGAATTAAATAATTAAATTACGGCATTAGGAGATGTATTGCAAATATTAATTCTTTAGTGGATTAAATTAATATTTAATGACATTGAGCTTGATCCAGAATGTTATTAGAAGGTCCGACCTAATTATCCATGATCCCTACTGTAGCCTATATATTCATCTTTTTTTTTTTAAACTAAAGGGTTGGAAACTAGGTTTTATGAGCAGCCGTTCAAGGAGGCAACCAAGAACTAGGGTTCCAAGATCTCAAAACTAGAATGGAGGCAACCTTGAGAGGATCGAAGGCCACACTTCGCTCAAAGTGAATACGAGAATACAGTAGAAGACGTGGATTTGAATTGCTTGCGCCATAACGATTAATGTTAATTTTCTATTCAAACTCGTTTGTTTTCATATCATAAAACGCAACATCATGATTCGATTGTCCCAACAACAACATCTATAGCTCATGATGGGAATATTTGGGAGATGTAATGGAGGGAACAAGGCATTTTGCTCTAAGAATTCGAATCCCAGATTGCATCCAGTAAATTCCAAGTAATATTGCTCCTATCCTGTACAAGGAGATGTAAAATTATATCATTGGAAGACTTTGATTGATTAATTAACTTGAGTATTATTTCTCTTTTGTTATGAGTTGCGCTTCATGCATATTCTTCTCTTCTATGATTGAGAAATCCTAGGGATAGTGGCTCCTGCGGTTAGATCACCTTGGATTTGTGGGTTTTCTGCGATTAATCAACAATTATCTGTCCTTTACTTATTTTAATTGTTATCCTGCATTGACAACCCAAAAAGAAAAGTGTTAAGAAATTGGTGGGATGGAGGGAGTATTAGTTAAAAGTTACGTTTTATGCAGAAATTATATGGTACTATAATTTGATGGTCTCCTAGATAATGCTTCAAATCGATAAAGTCGACTGAGTGCTGGTACACATTTGTACTCTCAGTATTTGCTCATTGCCTCTGGATAAACTGCAAGCCACTTCTGGTTTTTAGATGTGTGTAAACAAATAGGTTCTGGGTAATAATAGATATCACAAGTGAAACATGTAACCTTATTGACTTCTCTTAGGCTGAAACGAGGGACTCAACATGTCTTCATAAGTTGAATTGATCGTCAAGTTGAATTTATAATCAAATGATCGTCAAGTTGAATTGAATCTGCATTGAGATAGATGCAAAAGTAGTGGACTCAACATGTCTGGATAAGTTATTCCGTGTGTTGTAATTACTGATTTCAGAAGAGTAGAAAATTACAACAGAAAATCTTACAGATTGCTCCACATAAATAAATGAAGATAAACTGTGGTACAACTCTATTACCATGTAAAACAAATAATCAAACACTAAGCAATGAATATAATTAAATAAAGAATACTGAAGAAGGCCGGGTTTATCAGTAAATTAAATAAACAAATAACTTTGGAACACGTTACTTGCTGAACTTATAATTTTCTGCAATTTATTTTTTTTATAAAAAACATTCAGAAACTCAAGATTATATTGCGTTACACTGCAACGCAAATTTATACTGCGTGTAGACACGCATGTTAAAGCAACGTTCCATCTGAAAACTTAAATCTATTTTTTAATTAAAAATTAAAAACTGCAGCATAAGAAAAGTTTAATTTGGGAACAGGAGGGTGGCCATCTTAGCAGTGCTGCTATACTTTAAATGTTTACATGGAGTCACCGGCTTCAAAGGCATAATTTGAATTAGTGTTTGGCAAGTCTTAGTTAAAGGATCAAAGGATCTGAACTTGAGCTTGAAAGACATATGATAATCCCTATTTGTAATTATTAGATGACAACTCAACTCAGATTACAAAGAAAAGTAAATAAAAAAATATGATAACAGAAATCAAGACAAAGAAAGTCAACCAGACACGAAAAATCAGAATATCATGAAGTTGCTACTTACCACCTGGAAGAAGTTCATTTAAATGATCAAGCGCCGGTGAAAAATAAAAGAGTAGTATCTCAGAAGAGTTCAAAAAGTACAGAAGATTTTAAGTGGCAACTATAGAAAAATTCCGTGAAAAGAAAATTATAGAGATAAAGCTAGAAGAAAGTACAAGACAGAAGATTACATATTTTAATGTCAAACGGTGAAGAACATTTATTTTAGTGTGACACAAATGAACTAAACAGTACATTGTGTGTATATATATAAAGGTTCAACATCAAGTACAAGTGATTTTCAGACATACGGTACGGTGAAGACGGAAAGATTCAAGTTAAATCAACAATGGTTGTGCAGTTAAGAAACTAATTAATTCTACTATCAAAAGTTTAATTAATTATTTAATTTATCTATTTAAATTAATTCAAAGTTGAATTGATTTAATTTATAAATTATTTAATTAAAATTAGTGGAATGAATTAAGTTAAAAATAATATTTTATTTAACATTTAAAAAAGTCTTGCAGCACCCATTTAAAAAGTCTTACCAGATTTCTATTAAAACCTTCAAAAAGTCTTACTAGATTTCTATTAAGACCTTCAAAATGTCTTACCGAATTCTACAATCGAAAAGGTCTTGAAGAAGCAAGTGGACAAAGGTCTTACCGATTTTCAAAGTGAAAAAGGTCTTGCTGAAGCTTTGGAAAAAAAGTCTTACCGAGATTTAAAAAGTCTTACCGAGCTTAAAAAGGTCAAACTAAGTTTTAAAGGTCTTGCTCACTATTTTAGAAAATGTCTGAAGACTTAATTAATTATCTTTTAGAAGTCTTGTTAGAAAAGTCTTTCAACTTTTACCTCTATAAATATGAGGCAATTGACTTCATTTTTAGTGTTGAAAAATTATTCAAATTCAGTAATTTTTCTGCTTGTTATATTCACAGACTTTCTGTGCTGGTTTGAATTATAACTGTTAAATTAGAACAGTTCATGTCAAAATCGTTCTAGAAATTTAAACAGTTATTTGAAACTTGCCTTGTTTATTTTCTTGCTAATTTTCTAGATTTTAAATGTTTATTCATAAAAATAGAAAACTAGTAAGTCAGTCTTTTAAACATTACAAGGACTCGAACCCTCAACAAAAGTAATAATTTAATTATTCACAAATTTTGAAAAGAATTTTAAATTATTCTGAGTATCGTATGTTAGAAATAAAGAACTGATGCTGTTAGAGATTACTGAAGACAATCAAAGTTTAAGCTGACGTCATCAGAGTTTAGAAGCTGTCAATCAGAGATTACCAACAGACATAGTTTATGATTATCAGAGTTTGACAAAGATGGAAACAAATAAATCAGAGATTGATTGGGATAAAGAAGGAAGTGTTTTAATGCAATTCTATTACCTTTCTGGAAGTTATCTTTTAGGAGGATAATGATGAAAATGATATTTCTGTATTTAATAATCATTATCTTTGTTGAAATTAGATATGTAGTTGTGTACTATATAAACACAGAATTAGGTTAACATTGTAATCATTCAAGTAATATCATTCTCATAACCTAGCAGCTCTTAAGAACTTTATTTTTTTGAGAGAGTTTTGTATTCAGTTCATCAAAAGTTAATATAAAACAATACTTCTTCTACATACTTGTATTCATAATCGATTTATTTGATACTATTATATTCAATCTCCCCTTCTATAATAGTGTATTAACTAGGTAACAATTGGTATCAAAGCAGGCAGTTAATTACAACTTAAAGATTTATAAACAATGTCTGGAAACAAATATGAAAGTATCAGAATCCCAATCTTGAGGAAGGCTGAATACCCTACATGGAGGGTAAATATGATGATGTTCTTGGAAGCTACAGATCCTGATTATCTAGACAGGATCAATGAAGGTCAGTATCTACCAACTAAGTTAATTCCATCAATAATTGTGGAAGGAAGACGGGTTCCTGAATACTATACTCTGAAAGACAAGAAGGAGTTGACCAATAAATAAAAACAAGAAGTCCTAAAAGATGCAAAGGGAAGAAACATTATGCATAATAGTCTTGACTCTGTGATGTCTAACAGAGTAATTGCTTGTAAAACTGCTAAAGAAATCTGGGATGCATTAGAGGTTCAATGTCAAGGAACCAAGGAAATCAAGAAGAATAGAATATCTGTTCTAATACAAGAGTATGAATACTTTGAGGCTAAACAAAATTAGTCTCTCACTGATATCTATGACATATTTATTACTCTGTTGAATAACTTAGCTTTGGTTGACAAGGTGTATGACAATGAAGATTCAAACACCAAGTTTCTAAGGGCTCTACCTGAAGAATGGGATTTACAAACATCCTTGATAAGAGATAAGGAAGATTTGAATGAGATGTCCTTATATGAAGTGTATGGAAGGCTGAAAACTCATGACTTAGAGTTACAACAAAGGAAAAATAGAAAGAGTAGCAAGACAAAGTCTGTTTTCTTGAATGTTGAGATTATGTTTGAAGAACCAAAAGAAAAAGTCTTAAAAGCCTCGACAAGAAAAAGGAAAAGCTGTATGGTTAAGGAAAGCAGCGAATCAGAGTTTGAGACAGACTCTGATGTAAACTCTGATGAATCCACAAACTCTGACATGATGGAGATGGTTGCCATGATTGTCAAAGGCTTCAAAAAGATGAAGTATAGGAAGTACACAAAGTAAGGAAACTTCCAAAAGAAGCATGGAGAATCAGATAATAAAGACAGATCTAGGAGGAGAGAAGATAGAGATGGTAAGGCTAAAATACTTGACAAAACAAATGTCAAGTGTTAAAGTGTAACAAGATGGGGCACTTTGCTACTGAGTGCAGAAACAAGGAATCTGGGAAAGCTCTCATTACCTCAAAGAAAGATTGGATGGATTCCTCAGACTCTGAAGAGGAAAGAAACTATACTCTCATGGCAAACTCTGATGCTCCCATCCTAAACTCTGACAAGGTACCAGACTCTATCTTCAATATTAATACTGAAAATGTCTATGAATTAAAGTCTTTTCTTAGAACCCTACATGTTAGTTTTATATCACAGTCACTTGAGAATGAAAGATTAAAATATGAAATTCAAACTCTATTTGTTAGGAATGATTTTCTTGAATATGAACTTACACACATGCTTAGCACTAAGAAAGACTGTGAGAATGTTATTCACATGCAAACTCAACTAGAAATACAGGTTGAATATTTAAAAGTTGAGATAGCTAAAGAACGTGAGACTTTCAGAGTTTGGACAAACTCTGGCAAGAAAGTCCAATAAATTCTTTCTGACAAGAATTGGACATCTGCTCTAGGTTATGAATCTGATAAGGAGACACATGCTAAGAATGATAAGACACACACATGAACAAAAAGAAAGTTGAGTGAACCTGTGAATTTTGTTAGAGATAGTAATGAAAAGGACACTTCTGATAAATGCTCTAATAATCACAAATGTAAAAAGAATAGTGTGTCTGAGAATAAACCAGTTAATATTGGGTTACTCTCTCAGAAGCAACTTAAAGAAAATTTGAAGGCAGTCATAAACAAAAATAAACCTAAAAAGGTAAGGAGGAATAGAAATGACAAATTAGGAATTTCTAAGGAGAATGATTATAAGAATATCCCTGATACTCCTAGAAAAACCTGTTTCACATGTGGAAATTCTAATCATCTTGCTATTGACTGCAGGAAAAATAAAAAGAGGGAACATGAGAGACCTAGATCAGAGGATAGGAAACAGACTAGATATAGACCATAAAATCCTTATTTTCACTGTGGTAGTTTATGACATTCAATTTACACATGTAAAGAATATTATAGTTTATATTTCAATTATTATGAACTTTTGCCTCATTTGAATAAAACTGCAGTTTCTTCTAGTTATTCTGCTAGACAACAGTATGTGATAAAAAATGATAGAAGAAAGACAAACTCTGAAAACTTAAACTCTAAAAATAAAAACTCTGTTAACTTAAACTCTGATAAAGTTACTTCTACTGCAAAAGTTAACAATTTCAAAAAGAAAGGATCTAAACTTGTTTGGGTCCTCAAAGCTACTAATTAATTTGTATTAGTGATTGTAGAGAAATATGAAAAATATCCTATTAATTGATAGTTGATGTTCTGCACACATGACTGGAAACAAATCCATGCTTTTAGAGTTTGAGGAGAAGGCTGACCCATCAGTATCTCATGGAGATGGCAACATAGGAAGAACACTGGGATATGACAATATTGTGATTGGAAATGTCATCATTGAAAATGTAGCTCTGGTTGAAAGACTCAAATACAATCTCTTGAGTGTGAGTCAAATGACAGACATATGTCATCCTGTGGAATTTCATGAAACACATTGTGAAGTCAAAAGTAAAAAGGCTGGCAAAGTGGTTCTCATTGGTCACAAGCATAAAAATCTATTTAAAGCTAGCTTGGAGGTAAACTCTGATGGTCCTTTAACTTGCTTACTTGGAAAGGCATAATCTTTGGAAAGCTGGAATTGGCACAAAAAGCCGTGTCACTTGAACTTTGGAAATATAAATGAATTGGTGAAAAAGGATCTAGTAAGAGGTCTTCTAAAAGTTCAATTTTATCCTGACGGGCTCTGTGATTCTTGTCAAAAGGCAAAATAAAGAAGACATCTTTCAAGAGTAAGACCAAAAATTCTATTGACCAATCTTTTCATCTATTGCATCTTGATCTATTTGATCCTGTCAACATAATGTCCATTGGAAAGAATAAATATACTCTGGTGATAGTAGATGACTACACAAGATTTACCTGGGTGTACTTTTTACACAAAAGGATGAAACAATTGAGATAATTTTTGATTATATTGCTATGATTGAGAATAGATCACCACACAAGGTAAAGATTTTAAGGAGTGATAATGGAACAAAGTTTACGAACTCTGCAATAGATGAATTCTGCTCAACCAAATGAACCATTCAACAATTCTC
Organism: Oenanthe sinensis; assembly: GCA_028671895.1. Taxonomy (NCBI): domain Eukaryota; kingdom Viridiplantae; phylum Streptophyta; class Magnoliopsida; order Apiales; family Apiaceae; genus Oenanthe; species Oenanthe sinensis. Next base: position 22,136,472 of record CM053801.1, read on the forward strand.
AGTACCTGGTACACCTCAACAAAATGGTGTAGTTGAGAAAAAGAACAGAACTCTCATTGAAGCTGCTAGAACAATGTTAGAAGGAGTAAAACTTTCTACTTACTTTTGGGCAGAAGATGTGAATACTGCATGCATCATTCAAAATTGCACTTTGATAAATAAACATGGAATGACTCCATATGAAATAATGAAGGGAAGGAAGCCAAATGTGAAATACTTTCACATATTTGGAAGCAAGTGTTTTATTCTTAAAACACATCCTGAGTAGTTGAAAAAGTTTGAACTCAAAGCAGATGAAGGTATTTTTGTTAGTTATTCAACAACTTCTAAAACTTCTTTAAGGGTATTCAAGGTGTTTAATCTGAAAACCAAGGTAGTCATGAAATCTATTAATGTCTCTTTTGATGATGGAAAAATAACAGGATTACATGATGAAGATACTCAAAAATCTCTGAGTTTTGAAAATAAACTGCTCAAAGCTCAACAAGACACAGACTCTGATGACCTAAACTCTGATGCTATAAACTCTGATGAGTTAAACTCTGATTCAGATAAAATTGATAGAGTAATTGAAGATTCTGCACATGTTGAAGGGGATCAACATCAATCTTCTACTAAAATTGCAGAACCAACCTCAATCATTGAAATTTCAGAGTCTGACCAATCCTTGATAGAGTCAAACTCTGATCATTCAAACTCTGATCATTTAAACTCTGAAAGGTTAAATTCTGATCCATCAAATTCTGAAATATGCACAACTTCAAGGGGATGATCAGCATTTACTGAGGAATCATACTATGAAGGCACAAATCACGAGGGAGCATCTAGTTCAAGAAATCTTCCACATCCATGAAAATGGACCAAAGATCACACACCTGACTTGATAATTGGTGATCCAGAGAGTGGAGTGCAGACAAGGAAAGTTACTCAAAATTAATGTCTATATCATAGTTTTCTTTCTCAAACAGAGTAAAAAAAAGTTGAAGATGATTTAAAGGATGCAGATTGGGTTACTGCAATATAGGAAGAATTAAATGAGTTTGAAAGAAATGAGGTTTGGACTCTTGTTCCAAGACCAAAGAACAGATCTATTGTTGGTACAAAATGGGTGTTAAAAAATAAGACAGACTCTGATGGAATTATAACAAGGAACAAAGCGAGACTAGTTGCCAAAGGTTACTCTCAACAGGAAGGTATTGACTATGATGAAACCTTTACACCAGTAGCTAGACTTTAAGCAATCTTTTTCATCCATTTCAAAACCAAGTACTACTATCTTCATCACTTTCCCTTCAATACCATCTCTGTACTCCTTCTCATTCTTCTCCTCATTTATCTCCACCTTATTTCCAGCTCCAGATGATCCTTCACCAATATGGTGTTGGCTAGAACTACCTGCACCTCCATCTGGATTTTCACTATCATCTCCATCTTTCTTTTCCTGAGTTTTCTTCTCACTCTTCTTCAATCTCAACTCTTCAAGTCTCCTCAATTCTCCTTCCAACACTCTCAATACTTCATCCCTTTCTTCATTCCTTGGAATTTGTTTGAAGTAGTCAAAGGCTTCTTTCACAGACCTTGGCCTACATATACTTACCCTTTCCAAATTCATAGATCTGTACTTTCCATCTGTGGAGCTACTAAATTTGATTCCCAAGGGATCCTGAGTTACCTCTGGAAACTTTTCAACTATCAACTTCTGCAGAGTCCTTTTCAGATTTTCATTTAGCCATGACTTATCTGTTTTGATCTTGAGTTTGATTGCTTCTATAACTACAATTGCCTGCCTACTCTCGATAAGCCATGCTTACACACTAACTGAAATCTCCTTCAGTTCTAACAGAGATTATCCATTTGTTACTCCTAGACACCATCATAGCTGCTCCCACTGTTGACTGTCTCATTGAATCAGAAAATTTCTTGGGGTCTCTGTTAGATGAGGCTCTTAGGTCATTTATTCTTTTGTTGAACTTATCATCTTCAAACACTCTGCTATTTTCATTGTCATCCACCATCAGGATTGCAGCTTGTTCATCATCAAGATCTTCTCTTTCTTCTAAAATGAAATCATCACCTCCATCTTGAAAGAGCTTTTCTTTCCCTTTTCCAACTACATTCACCATTGAATCTTTCTTCACAACTCCCTCCTTTATCACCACTCATTTCTCCTTTGGTCTCTCCACCTTATTACCTCCAAGATTTGTAGCAATCTCAGCAGCCACACTAGACATCAATGCTAGTTGACTCTCCCTCTGAGATGCAGCTTGAGTTGTCTCCTTAACTGCCACCTTATTACTCATTTCTACAAACACCTCATCATTGCCACTGTTCTCCCCCTTAGTTGAGGTAGCAACTACAAGGATTGAAAACTTTGCTTGAAATTCCTGAAGCTTGTCAAAGATGGCCTTGAACCCTTCATTCATTGTCTGCTCCAAACTGGTCATTCTGTTCACCAGCTTCACCTGATTCCTGCCCACTGTGTCCGGGTTCTTTGACAATTTAGTGACCTTGTGTGAAAGGGACTTCAACCTTTCATCAGCTTGTTTAGTGGATTTGGAGGCTGTGGTGGTTCTCATACTCTCTGGTTTTTTATGAGTGATCTCATCACTCCTCACCAACTCACTCTCCAGGCCTAATGCCTTTGATTTTTGGGCTCCCATATCTTGTTTTTTATTTTGGCCTTGCTCAGGGCCCTCTCCTTTTACCTGGGATTTTCTCAGCCCCTCATTTTTATGCTCACCTCTCTTTTCTTTTATCTCTTTTTTTCTTTTCACACCCTCACTCATCCTAGGTGCAAGAGACTAAGCATGTACATCTTGCACAAGAGTTGTAGATTTTACCTTGAGTAGGGAAGAGATGAGAGCAGAATCATCATCACTGAGTTGTTGAGATGAGGCAGCCATTGGAGAGTTACTGTCTGGAATTAAAGTGTTGAAAGCATCTTTGGCAGCTTCTGTTGAGAGGTTACTGTCATGAGGATTGACATCAACTTTGTCATTAACAGCTACAGAGGCTGTGACAACAATCTCTTCTACCCTTTGAGTAGAAGGTTCTTGTGGATTGCTATGATCAGTTTCATCCAACTATTGATATAGTCCATTAACATTTTGATCTTCAATGTTGACAAAGTGTGATACACTATAGTTGAATGAACTGTGTTCCACATGTTCTAGCCCTATAGTGTGAATATCTTCAAGTGTGGGCTCAGGTTGAGTGAGTTCAACCTGTTGTAAAGACTCTTTACAGGGTTCCATGAGAGACTGGCCAAGTTCAATAGATGCCTCCTTATGAGAGGGGACATCTAGAGATATGTTTTGGTCCCTTTTAAGAGATGTGCCCTTTTGAGAGGATACACCCTGGCTGACAGAGGTTGATACCCTTGCCTTCTTTCTCCTAGGCTCACCAGGGCCCTCTTGGGTTCTGTAGTCTGACTACCACCCTTACTTGCTGCATCTAGTGCAGTTACACTACCTACCTGTGGAAAGGCTTCTATACTAGGTTTAGTGGTTCTCATCCTTTTAGAGACCTTGTCCTTTTGAGAGGAACCAGACCCTTGGTTTATAGATTTGTTGACTCTAGAAGGCCGGACTCCTTCTCTCAAAAACTGACAGCTTCCTATTATACTTTTCCTGTCTATTCTGCATCCTGCATAGTCTGAGTCTGAGTATCCAACCAAGTCAAAACCAAATTCTTTAGGGTACCAAAGGCCAAGATTTTGAGTGCCTTTCACATATCTCAGAATTATTTTTACTGCCATTAGATGTAACTCCTTGGGATCAGACTGAAACCTTGCACACAAACCTGTAACAAACATAATGTCAGGCCTGCTAGCAGTTAGATAGAGAAGAGAGCCAATCATGCCTTTGTATATTTTGTTGTCCACTTTTTTTCCTCTTGGATCCTTGTCAAGTTGAGTTGTTGTTGAGATTGGAGTCTTTTCAGAAGATGAATCTTCCATATCAAATCTTTTTAAAAGATCTTTAACATACTTAGTCTGGCAAATAAATATTCCATCTTTTTTTTGATAGATTTGAAGTCCAAGAAAGAATACTAATTCACCCATCATGCTCATCTCATACTTGTTCTGCATCAACTCAGAGAATTTCTTGCATAAGTCTTCATTTGTTGATCCAAAGATAATGTCATCCACATACACTTGAACTAGAATGATATCCTTTTCATGCTTTTTGTAGAAAAGAGTTTTGTCCACAATCCCTCTTGTAAAGCTTTTATCAAGAAGAAACTTAGAAAGAGTATCATACCAAGATCTTGGTTCTTGTTTTAGTCCATACAATGCTTTGAGCAGTCTGTACACAAAGTTTCCCATTTTTGGATCTTCAAAACCTGGGGGCTGTTCAACATACACTTCTTCTTCTAACTCTCCATTAAGAAAAGCACTCTTGACATCCATTTGAAATACCTTGAAGTTGTTGTATGCAGCAAAAGCCAAGAATATTCTAATTACCTCTAGTCTGGCAACAGGAGCAAACGTTTCTTCATAATCAATCCCTTCATGTTGACAGTAATCTTTTGCCACCAGCCTTGCTTTGTTTCTTGTGACAGTACCACACCCATCCAACTTGTTTCTATAAACCCATTTAGTGCCTATTATGGATTTGTTCTTTGGTCTAGGCACTAATTCCCAAACACAGCTTCTTTCAAATTGATTAAGCTCTTCTTGCATGACATTAATCCAATCCGGATCAGCCAAGGCTTTTTCAAGAGTTTTAGGTTCTGTTTGAGAAAGGAAAGAAGAATACATACATTCATTGGCCACATTTCTTCTTGTTTTGACTCCAGTTCCTGGATCACCAATGATTAAATCATTAGTGTGATATCTGATCCATTTAGTTCATCTTTGAGAATCACTAGAGTCTTCAACATTTTGCTGATTGACAGTATCTTTTGTTCTTACACTGTTGACAACATCAATTTCCTCAAGTCCACTGTTCATTGAAACATTCCCAGAAAAATCAGTTGTTTGGGCAGTTCTTTCAATTTCTCTAGACTGATTGGGAGCCATTGTTGGACCCGAAATTGTGTGATCAATTCTTGGTGAATCCTCTTCAATCTCTCCTAAATAGCCTTGATTTTCAAAGGCTAGAGATTCTGTCTCTTGACTTCCTTCAATTTCAGGAAATTTAGTTTCATCAAAGGTGACATTTACACTCTCCTCCACAGTCTTGTAATCTATGATATAGACTCTGTATGCAGTCCTGTCAATTCCATATCCCATGAAAATTCCTTCAAGTGCTTTTGTATCAAACTTTCATTTGATCTCAGTTGAATCTTTAATGAAGTAACACTTGCTTCCAAAGACATGGAAATAATTGACAATTGGTTTCCTTCCTGTGAGCAATTCATAGGGTGTCTTTCCATAGACCTTGTTGACTACAGTCCTATTTTGAGTATAACAGGCTGTATTGATTGTTTCACTCAGAAATAGGTAGGAAGTTTTACTTCACTCAACATTGTTCTTGCAGTCTCAATGAGAGTTCTGTTTTTTCCTTTCAACAACACCATTTTGTTGAGGTGTCCTTGGTGTAGAGAATTGTTGAGTGATTCTATTATCTTTGCAAAAATCATTCATGACACTGTTTTTGAACTCAGTACCATTATCACTTCTTAAAATTTTTACTTTGAACTTTGGATTTTTGTCAAGGACTCTAACCAAGTCAATAATCTCTTGTGCAGCTTCATCTTTAGATGCTAGAAATCTCACCCATGTGTATCCTGAGAAATCATCAACCATTACTAGAGCATATCTTTTCCTAGCAAGTGATTGCACATTCACAGGACCAAATAGGTCCATATGAATTAGTTGAAATTCCTCATTTATTGAACTATTAGGAGTGCTTTTATGAGCAGCTCTCCTTAGTTTTCCTTTCTGGCAATTCTCACACAATCCTTCTTGATAGAATTCAAGTTGATGCAGCCCTTTCACCAACTCTCTCTTCATCAGATGATTCATTTCTTTGAAATTTAAATGAGAGAGCTTCTTATGCCATAGCCAACTTTCAGATGGAGAAGCCTTACTGTAGAAACAGTAGACTTTATCTTTCCTTACAGAGTCCAAGTCAGCTATGTAGATGCTTCCTTTCTTTACTCCTTGAAGAGCTTCTTCTCCTGTCTTCTTGTTGACAATGGAACATCTGTCTTGATCAAAACCAACCTTGAAACCTTTTTCACAAAATTGAGTTATACTCAATAAATTGTGCTTCAATCCATTTACTAGAGAAATTTTCTCAATCTTCAGATTTCCAACCTCCAGTATGCCATATCCCATTGTGAAACCAATGATGTTGTCACCAAAGGTTACATAAGGGCCAACCATTTCCCTCAGCCACAAAAGCTCTTCCCTATTACTTTTTCAACAAGGCTTCATACTTTTCTTTGAGTTCTTCATAGTCACTGTCATTTCTTCTCACTTGTTTTGGCTTTTTGCACTCTGTTACGAAATACCCCATTTCACTGCAGTTGTAACACCTTATTTTGGATCTGTCCACCATGCCTGTCTTGTATCCACCTTTGCCACTACCTCCAGGTTTTGAGATATTTGGCTTGTTGAACCTGGAGCCTTGTCCTCTTGGTTTGAAGGCTTTGTTCTTCTTGAATCTCAAGTTGGAGAACTTTCTTGCCATGTAGGCCATTGTTTTATTCTCCATGTTGTCTAGTTCCTTCAAAGTATAGAACTCATCTTCTTCACCATCCTTGAGTTCCAGAGTTACTCCTTCATCTTCATATGTGACTTCTTCAATTTTGATTTGCTGTTGATGATGTGGTTCTTTGAGTTGCATCAACTGTGGATCCTGAGCCACTAGAGCATTAGAAGTGTCGGTCATCTTTCCTCTTTGACCAGCTTGGATAACTCTCTTTTACAGCAACTCTAGCTCATAGGTTTTAAGAATGCCATACAAAGTTTCAAGAGAAACTTTTGATAGATCCCTTCCTTCTCTTATGGCATAAACCTTGTGCTCTAGGTGGTCAGGAAGTGTCAACATGAATTTCATGTTTACCTCCTTTTTGTCATAAAACTTTCCATGCAGATGCAACTCATTAATCAACCTATTAAACCTCTCAAACATCTCAGTCAACCCTTCACTTGGTTTAGCCATAAAGGCTTCATACTGAGACACCAGAATCTGTCTTTGATTCTCTTTTACTTCATCTGTCCCTTCAAAGAGTATCTCAATGGTTTTCCATATTTGCTTGGCACTGGTGCAATTGACAATATTGTTGTACATAACATTGTCAAGTGCCTCAATGATAATAAATTATAAACAATCATCAAGAGATACTTTTTCCTTCTCAGTGTCAGTGTACTCTAAAACCTTTTTAGGAACCTAGTAGGCTGGTATAGTTTCACCATCTACTATGGTTTCAGGTATATATGTTTGAGGGACAAATAGACCATTTTCCAGGATTCCAGGATAGAGTGGGTTGGCCATCTTTATGAATAACATAATCTTTCTTTTCCAGAGATTGTAATGCTCTTTGTCAAAGGTGGGTATTTTAATACTGCTTACTTTCTGTGCACTCATTTTTAGATCTTTTCAAGTTATGTATGTCTAACCTGCTGCTCTGATACCAGTTGTTAAACATAATGAGTGTTGTAGAAGGGGGGGGGGGGGTTGAATGCAACTTAATAAATTTAACAACTTTTAACTAACAACAAACAAAAGCAAAAGTATTAAGTTACAAAGCAAATAACTAGTAAGCAAGGGACACACAGTGTTTTACTTCCAAAATTAATTTTATTAATTTTTGTTGCTACAACTGACTGGAAAGGGTTTCCAGCTTCAATAGATACAATAACAAGAGATTGCTAGAGTTTCTATGCTTGAGAAAAGTTAAGCTCAGTTGTGTGTGTTCGAGAAAGTGTTTGTAAGATGTGTGTATTTAAACTACAACACATATCTCACTTACAAGTACACTTTCCCTTGTTTCCTGGACAATACTCGAAATAATAATCTCACTTTTTCTTCATGAGTCTTGTCTCCATTCAAAATGTAGATAAAGGTACTCTGTGAGGATTTGACATTCTTGACACCATGAGCACGCTTCACCTTTTTGCTTACTTTTTCTCAAGTTGTAATTGTAGACTTGACAGACTAGGTAAAAATGTCAAGATCAATCTGTAAATGACTTTACCTAGTCTGCTACTTAAAACAGATTGTCAGCTTCTATGAAAGTTACTATCAACCTTCAGCTTCACTTTGGTGACAACATCTTTATTACCGCATATTTTACTGTCAGAATCACCAGTCTTCTAAAACATGCTGTCGTCTAAAGGTACTGTCATCTATTCCGCCAAACATGTTGTCGATCATCCTGCCAAACATGCTGTCAACTCTCCCCACCAAAGCTACTGTCAGGAAACTTGATGTCTTGAATCTTCAATCTCCGCCAAGTTTACTGTCAAGGGATATTTGCTGTCAATAAAACTTGCTGTCATAGAATCTTCATTCTCCGCCAAGTTTATTGTCAAGGAATAGTTGCTGTCGTTTATTTCCAAAAGTTACTATCACTTGAATATGCTATCGCAAGATCCAGAATGTAGAATGTTACTGTCAGAAATTTGATCTATGTTGTGCATGAACACTTTGTGAACTTCTACCTCATGGATCATTTATTTCATTTGCACATGACAGTAACTATTGATACTTACTGTCACCTACTTGACTATTTGAACATCTTATTACTAGTGACATTTTACACATACTGTCAAACTATATATGACAGTATGTTTTACTTTGTTAATTACTAATTAATCTAAGTAAATATTAGTTGATTACATTGTTGGTACCACAATCCCTAATAGATTAGAAACAAAGCAAGGCTAGTTACAAAAGAATACTCTCAGGAGGAAGGGATTGATTATGATGAAACTTTTGTACCAGTAGCAAGATTGGAAGCTATCAGAATGTTCCTTGCATTTGCAGCCCATTCAAAATTCAAGGTATATCAAATGGATGTGAAAAGTGCCTTTTTGAATGGAAAATTGGAAGAAGAAGTCTATGTGGAGCAACCACTAGGATTTGTTGATCCATAGTTTCATGATCATGTTTACAAGTTAGAAAAGGCATTATATGGATTGAAGCAAGCACCTAGAGCATGGTATGAAACTATATCAAAATTTCTTCTTGAAAATGAATTCACAAGAGGTACCATTGTCAAAACTCTTTTTATTACATAAAGGTGATATTTTGCTTGTCCAAATTTATGTTGATGATATTATATTTGGTTCTACTAATGAAAACCTCTGTGAAAAGTTTAGCAAATTAATGCAGTCAAATTATGAAATGAGCATGATGGGAGAATTTAACTTCTTTTTAGGACTTCAAGTCAAACAGAATAATGATGGAATCTTCATTAATCAATCAAAGTATGTGAAAGACATATTGAAGAAGTTTGATATGCAAATCTGTGCAACTACCAAAACTTCCATGTCAATAACCACTAAGCTAGACTCTGACCCAAAGGGTAAGAAAGTTAACAACGCTAGCTATAGAGGTATGATTGGCTCATTGCTAAATTTAACTGCAAATAGACCAGATATAATGTTTGCAACATGCATGTGTGCTAGATTTCAGGCTGACCCAAGAGAATCACATTTATTAGCTGTAAAAAGAATTTTCAGATATCTCAAGGGTGCACAAACACTTGGACTTTGGTATCCTAGAAAGTTAGATTTTTCACTAATTGGTTATTCAGACTCTGACTATGCAGGATGCAAAGTGGACAGGAAAAACACAACAGGTCAATGCCAATTTCTTGGCAACATGTTAATTTCTTGGTTTAGCAAGAAACAATAAACAGTTTCAACCTCAACAGCTGACGCTGAATACATAGCAGATGTAAGTTGCTGTACCCAAATTTTGTGGATGAAAAATCAGTTACTTGATTATGGACTAACTTTCTCAAATATTCCTATGTATTGTGACAATACTAGTGCTATTAAAATTATAGAGAATCCAGTCCAACATTCCAGAACAAAGCACATTGAAGTCATGTATCATTTTATTAGAGAACATGTTGAAAATGGTACTGTGACACTTCATTATATTTCAACTGACAGACAGATTGTAGACATATTAACCAAACCACTTGATGAATCTACCTTTCTCAGACTAGTTAGTGAATTAGGTATGTTAAATATGTAAATGTTCAATCATAAAGGAAGCAATGTATGTACTTTAATTATAGTCCCTGATTTCTGAAACTATGATTTGCTCTTACAAAATTATTGAGGTAGTGTATCTTGACAAAGTCTAATTCCTAAACTCTGATGAGTCTATAGACTCTGAGAATGTTTTAAGTGCCTAGACCCTGAAATAGTTAACATTCGCACTTACAGACTCTGATTACGTTTAAACTGTTCAAATGACTTGAAATAGGCAGTAACAGTTATTTTTTACTAGTGACAGACTGTAGACTCATGTGTATTGTATGCAATTTAAAGAAAATAGAAAATTCTCATACATTTTACTCACTTGTTTATTGAAAATTATTTTCTAAGGCAGAAATATTCACAGAGCTTTTCACGAACCCTAGCTAATTTCTTCGAACTTTTTCATCACTCTCAACTCAACAATTTCAATGGCTGTTATCTCAACTGTCATGAGGGGACCCAAGGCAATTGCATTCTCTTTTGGTGATTTTGAATTCATGACCACGAACCATGTTGCAGCTCTTGGAGACAATAAAGGGGTAGATGCTGACTACTACCCTGTGATGGATTTATTGGAGCAATCTGAGCTCAGCTACATACTGAAAGTATCCCAGTGATTCATATGGATGCTGTATCTCAGGCTTGGAGTTCGGCCAAGGTAGTTGATCATTCTCAGGATCAAATAGGTAAAATCATGTTTACATTTGGTGACTTCACTTTTGATGTCACTGCTGATGTGATTAATTCTGTGTTTCAACTGTCTATCAAGCCTTTATTTGATAATACTGTGTCTGATGATGAAATTAAGAGCATGTTTAAGGAAATAAGTTATTCTGCTAGCTTAGACAATATGAGTAAAATAACTAGGCCTTACTTGAGGAAAGAATGGTCATTTTTCTTTGACCAAATTGCTAAATGCTTCACCGGTAAGTGTAGTGGTTTTGATGCTATTACATTTATTACTTATCAAATTAGTTATAGTCTCTTATTTGACAAGGTGATCAACATTGGTGATATGTTGCTCACTCAAATGGGAGCAAAATTAAATAATGTACAAGAGAGGATGAAGAAAGTCTACTATCATAGATTTCTGATGATTCCCCTAAACCACTTCATTCCTGACATGTCAACTAGATTGGCAGATGCTTGTTGTGTGCATGCCTACAAGCAATAAAGGAGGATATTCTCTGATATTAAGAGAATTGATGAGAAGAAAAAGAGTCTACCTGCCATGGTCTACCCACAGGTAATGCATATAAAGCTCTCAAACTACAAACCTTCTTTCTATAACTATTCATTCTTTAGTGGTGAAATGGTGCAGGAACAAGTAATGGAGAACCCCCTGCACCTACCCAAGTAACCAAATCCCTTTCACCTAAACAATCTCAAAAACCTAGAATAGGAAACCAACCTCTCGTGTTTCTCGAAAGACACTTGTTGTAAAAAGGAGGAAATTGATTCAAACTAGGCTTATAGATGAGCACAGTGATGAGGAGCTCAACTCTCTAGAGAAACAAGTTGTTGAAGGACTCTCTTTGTTAAAAGAGGGTCATGGTACATTTGATTCTAACCTTGAAGCCAAGTCTGTAGACTCTCAAAAGGCTACAGACTCTGATAAACCTAGAGAAGCACCTCAAGATTCTCAAATTGGGTCTCTTGAGAAATCTTTTGCTCAGAAATACAAGAGGTTAAAGAAGGCTTATTCTGCACGCACACACAAGCCTATTACTGCTACTAACCCTATTTTGCAGGAAACAGATGCTCCCAAGGCTCCTGCAGGGCCAGACTCTGAAAGCAAGAAAACACCTAAACCAAAGTCTAATGTTGAGTCAAAGTCTAGACTGCTTGTAGACTCTGATTATGAAACATTTTGGGAAGGAATGCCATTGGATGCAACCTCAAGTCTCATTGATGAAATCATTACTCCAAATGATGAGGTACTGCTATTTCTATATCCCTTGGTAGAATCACTAGAAGATCCTCAACTCTACAAGACACATCAACAAGTCTTGGATCTTCTCACAACCTATGCAACCCTTAGGAAGAGAATGAAAATGGAGCTACAAATGTCTGCACAAGATGTGGTCACAAATCTCTACAGCTACCTATTCAACTCTTCATTATAAGTTAAAGCAGCCGGGCTCATAGAAGGCAGGACAAATGAAGTTCTCAAAGCACTTGGTGTGCCAGACTCTGAACAACAAATATCACAGAAGCCTAAAAAGCTTAAGGCCCACAAAAGAAGAGAATCAGAGTCTGTTGCTGAGTTGAAAACTGAGATTGAGCAACCCGTTTTTAACTATGAAGCAATTTGGGATAATAGGGTTACCTATAGGACATCCATTCAATGGATTTCTCACTTTCAACCTCTGTCTAGACAGGTGGCTGACTATCTTATCCACAATATAGGTACAATTGCCAATAAATACATCTATCCAACCTACCGGAGTAGATTGGATCAATTCAAGGGCACATATTTCCAAAAATCAAGAAGGGAACTGCAGGAACTCTTCAATCTCACAGATGCCCCGGCAATCAATGCAATCCATCTAAGGGCATTTCATCACAATTTGGATGCATTTATTATTGAAGAACAACAGAAAGTAGCAGGAGATGCAAGGAAGTTGGAGGATGAGACTAGTGCACTAGTGGTGACTATTGAGAAAGATGCTTAGTCTGCCTCACTCACACAAGAACCACCTAGTCAGAGGTTGGGTGATAGTGGGGCAAATGAGTATGCTGTTAGGCCCTCCTTGGCAACTCTAAAAAATGTTGTTGGGAACCCTAGTGATATGTAAGGACAGACTCTGATGGATGCTCATGAAGAAATTATCCAATTTATTCTATCAGAGTCTATCCACCTTGAGGGGGAGTCTCATGCACCAACAGTCAAAGATGGTGACACTCAGACTCTTGCTTCTAATGAAGTCATACTGAAGCAGTCAGAGTCTAGAGTAGACCCTGAGACTAGAATACTGGAGCCAAAGGACTCTGGAAAGAAAGAAGATGCTTGTAAGGGTTCAGAGTCTGTTGATGCTCACCCCTTGATGGAAACCCCTAGCCTTCAGACATTTGAAAGGGTTTCCCTCCATCAAGGTGGTTCAGGTATTGAAGCAACTATTATTTCTCTCACCCCTTCTTCTGTAGGACCTTTAAGTGCACCTATCCAAATGAGCAAAAAAATAAATGAGAGGCTGTCACTGGTCCAGGCAAAAGGAGAGGTAGAAAAGGCTGTAGAGAGCCTAAGTGAGAAAGAGAGAGTGTGTGCCCAACCCCACTGTGAGGATGAGAGATTAGGGTATCTTGAAACTAGCTTCGCTTATTGGGATCAAGATTTTCCTAAGATTTGGTCCAATGAGTTGGGGCAGGGGATGCATGAAAATTCTTTTGTTCTAATTATGCAGATTGACAAAAAAAAGGAGGCTTTAGCTGCTCAAAAATTATTTACACAGAGGCCACAATAGCATTTGGTGGACTTTCTAGCAAGAAGAGCAGAAAGAGTCATGGAGGCTTTGGTGGATCCAACTATCATTCCAACTGAGATTGCAAAATTGAAGTCAGAAGAACCATTATTGATCATGCCTATAAGGGCTAGGCTTCCAGAGTCTACAAACTCTGATCACTCTAAGGAGGAGTCAGGGTCTATAGTCCCTTTTGCAGTTTCAGAGTATACACCACCACCAGAGTCTACACCTCCAGTTACCAAGATTGGACCTGTTGATGAGGATTGTACTTCTGAGGATGATGGACCAGTTAATCCATCTTTTGTTTATTTTGATCAAGTGTGTCCTCAGTCTTGGGAGTCTGCACAACAAAAAAGGATAGATGATAAAGAAACATTTGACTGCATTTTGAGTATTCATCAATCTGAAAGACTTAAGGCCTTTCAGAAAAAATCTTTTCTACAAGAACATGGTCACTATCCTGGTGAAGAAGATCAAGCAATTGATGGAGATGTTAAAATTGAGACGGAGAATGTTGCTGCCCAATTGGCTAGTGTGGTCAAAGACATATCTCATATTCAAACCAAATTTAGTGGTGTTGATAATACAACTTCTCTACTCAGTACCAGATTTGACAGAATTCACTCCCTTTAATTATCCAAAGAAGTTTCTTTCAAGGATGTTATTGCTGATATCATTGAAAATCAAGCTCAATTTTAATCTACAGTATCTGCCTTAAACACTAGGTTGATTCAGTCATTGTAGCATAAGCCAATCTTTCCACAGTACTTGAGCAGATTCTTTTGGTTATCACAAGTGGTGATGATGTCAAAAAGGGGGAGAAAAAAATTTGGTGATTCCTCTAGGAGAAATAAGGATGAGGTGTGCAAGGAAGCTAAAAAGGGATTTAAAAGGAGAAGGGATGATGATGAAGAAGCTGGTAATAGTTCTCATGGGCTTTGGGGTCCTGGTGGTGTGCAACAAAAATAATATGGAATGGCTGGAATAGCAAAAACTCAAAAACACTAGTCAAGGACTGGACATGGGAAGTCAGAGTTTAAGCCAAACTCTGATAAGTAAAAGAAAAGGTCAGACTCTAATGAGGTCAAAGATCTTACTTACTGGAAATGTAGTCAATCTAATCTACAACTGAGAGCCAAGAAGAAGACAGGACTTAGAGGCTTTGAAGAATCAGATATTGATAGAACATCAACTCTATCCAGGGATCCTCAATCCTTGACAGATAGACAATTTGAAAAGATTACATAAAAGCACTTAATAAAGTGGTGTCTACTCAAATTGTTTATAATGTTTTTGAAAGAAAGATGTCAGAAAGTACAGAGAAAGTAAAAAATGTGATGCTTGTATACTTCATGGAAGGAGGATCTGTTAGATGGATAAGTCAATCAAATTTCATCTTTTTGAAACAGGCTGAGGAATTGCAGTATATTAGATTTCTCCTACAAATTGCTTATGAAGTGAATAAAAACAAAGAAGCTGTCACACACAAATGGTTCAAGGAGATTGACATGAAGCTAACTCTGCAACCTGAGATTGACACACAAATGGTTCAAGGAGCCATCACTACAGGAATCTCAGATGCCTCAAGGAGAGAAAGGGAGAATGAAGAGATTGCTAGACAGATGGAAATGCAATGGCATTTGGAAGAAGAGCTACAGGCAGAGTAACCATTGAGAAAAAGGAGAAAAGTTTCTATGGCCAAGAAAAGGTCAAGTTCTACTCAAGAAATAGTGGTTCAGGAAAACCTCCAGGGTCAACAAGAAGAAATCAAGGAGGAGGTCACAATTGAAGGATATGATTTGAAGGGAATACCAGTAATCAATGAAAAAAGATTAATTGGAGTAAGGACTCACCCTGCAACCTCTAACCATGAAGAATCAATGAGGTTGGAGTATGAAAATGGAGTGAAAACAATCTATTCATTGAAGGTGATAATGAAGCAAAGCTACAATGTTTTAAAGACTATTCTTCCTTTACTCAACAGAAGGTACAAACTCAACATAACAATTGCTCAGGAGATTCAACAGCAAATATCAAAGTTAAGGAGATCCAAGGCTGAAGCTGAACCTGATTCACCTCTAAAGCTATGGAAGTCACAGGTCAAAAAGGTGGTGTTGGAGCCAAAGTATGCTATGATTTTTACAGATATAGAGGGCAATACAAAGTTCTTTGATATCTGCAAATATCTGGACAAAATCACAGATGAAGAAATACATTACCTCATGAGGCAACTTGGAGAAACTGACAGGGATGAAGAAATTCTGAGGAGTACTTTCATAAGGCAGCTAAAGGAAAATGCTAAAAAGAGAGGGAAGAGAAGCTAATTAAATCAAGGAGACTATGAAGACTTTGAAGCTGCTTGCAGGAGTTATCTATCAATCTGGTACTTCAAAATTTAATGTGCCAATTAAATTTCTTGATTTTATCTGAATGAAAATTTTAAGGGTTTTTGTTATCATCAAGAAGATTTATGCCTGTTAAGAACACAGACACAAATAGGGGGAGATTGTTAGGAATCTACATGTGATTTGATGATAACATTAATCTTAGAATCATAGAAATTTTATTTGTTGTAACTGATCAATTGATATGAAAGTTATAAATATCAATTGATCAGGAAACCATTTATCAGTTGAAGTGTTTATATGAATCAACTGATAATTTGGATTGTAGCATAGGTGTACTTAGTCTATTTCAATCGATAAGGTGTAAATCAATTGATATTTTGTTCATCAATTGATGTTAGAGTCGATTGATATGGATCATCAATTGATGTGTAAATTAAACTGTTAAATTGTAATAATGTGAAGACAGGGAATTGCACAAGTGAAGGATGATCGATTGATATTGAAGCATCGATGGATGAAGGATCAATCGAAGAAGCCAAGTCAAGCATTGAAGACCATCAACTGATGTGAAGACCCATCGACTGATATATCGATTGATAACATCTATCAATCGATAAGCCATCTTTTATCAATCGATGGATATAAAGATCAATCGAAGAAGTACATCAGTTGATGGATTAAAGAATGGATCAATTGATATGCTTAAACAGCAAATTATCAATTGAGTGTGACAACACAGAAAGAATATCTGTTGAAGATCCAGAGATCAAAAGCACACCTATGGAAGACAGTCTAGAGTGACTGTGAAGACTCAATCAGAAGCTGTCTTTCAAACCTTTTTGAAAAATAGAAAAAGGTAAAAGGAAGGCAGGTAGAAACAATACTAGAATAGGTATTGTAAAAGTACACTTGTGAAATATATAAACAAGTGTAGCAGCATTATTAGAAAACATACAAGTTAGACATATTTCTTAATCAACTGTTCAAGCTTGAGAGCACATTTGTAAGAACAGTTGATTTGTTTTCTAATCTTGTAAACGCAGCTAGGTTTCTTCTAACCTAGGAGCATTGAGCAAAAATATATATTGATGGAAAAACCAATCCATCAATAATTTTAAATCTCTTTGTTCAGTTTTATTTTTTAGCACTAATTTGTTCGAACTTATTCTCTTATTCTTTCAAACATCAAGAACAAATATTAGAACAAGGAAAAAGTTTTAATATTTGTATTCAACCCCCCCTTCTACAAATATTGACATTGTTCTAAGGAATAACAATTGGTATCAGAACAGGCTTTCAATATACAGAAAGTTTAAAGATCAAGAACAGTCAATATGGGTCAAAAAGATTCAGGTGTGAAAATTCCAGTTTTAGAGAAAGATGAATATTTTCCATGGAAGGTCAAAATGCATCTGCATCTTCTTTCTCTCGACCCTTCTTATGTTAACTGCATAGAAAAAGGTCCTCATGTTCCCATGAAGCTAGTCACAGGTGTAAACCCTGATGGAACTCCTGCACTTGACAGACATGTTCCAAAACTTATTTCTGAGTTCACAGAAGAGGATGAAAAAGAAGTACTCAAAGACAAGAAGGCCATGAACATTCTGTTTAATGGTCTAGATAAAGATATGTTTGACAATGTTATAAACTGTACTTCATCAAAAGAATTATGGGATACACTTCAAACTCTGTGTGAAGGAACTGAACAAGTAAGGAAAAACAAGATGCAACTCTTGATTCAAAAATATGAATCATTTCATTTCAAAAGTGGAGAATCTATCAATGACACCTATAGCAGATTTCAGAAGTTGTTAAATGGACTGAAGCTATATGGTAGGGTTTATGCAACTGAGGATACAAATATAAAATTTCTTAGATCTCTTCCAAAAGAATGGAAACCAATGACTGTTTCCATTAGACAATCTCAGGACTTCAAGGATTTTACACTGGAGAAACTTTATGGTATTCTCAAGACATATGAGTTGGAAATCTAACAAGATGAAGAGATTGAGAAGAATCAAAGAAAAGAGAAAACTGTGGCTTTGGTAGTCAAGGGAAATGAAGAGAAGAAGGAAAATGGCTATGAAGAAGAGTCAGTCATGATGGCTGGTGATGCTGTTGAAGAATCATTCAAGAGAAAAGGAAAGAGCAAGTGTGAAGAAGATGAAACATGCTCTCAGGATGATTTGGATGAGATTGATGAGCACCTTGCATTTCTGACATGGAAATTTTCAAAGCTAAAATTCAAGAAGAACCCATATGCTCAAAGGCCTGGATCCCAGTTTAGAAACAACAATCAAAATAAAAATCTGGTTGATAGATCTAAATTCAAATGCTTTAACTGTGGATTGGCTGGTCATTTCTCAAGTGAGTGCAGGAAGCCAAAACAAGAAAAGGAAAAGTCATATGAGGGTATTGATTATAAGAAGAAATACTTTGACCTTTTAAAACAAAAAGAAAAGGCTTTTGTAACTGAGGAGAAGGACTGGGCTGCTGAGGATAGTGATTCTGAAGAATATGTCAATCTTGCATTAATGGCCAATCATGAAGATGAAGAAGCTAGTTCAGCATCTAATCAGGTACTAGCTACCAACTTTTCCGAGCTTACATCTGAGGAATGCAATGGTACTATTAATGAAATGTCTAATGAACTGTACAATTTGCATGTCACTCTAAAATCTCTAAACAAAGAAAATCTCAAGTTAAAGAACACCATTGATGCCTTAACTGAGAGGAATATTTTTCTTGAAAATGAACTTGTTTGTTTAGAAAGATTTAAGCAGGAAAGAAAGGATGCTAGGAATGAACTAGTAAACAGTTTGAAAAGAGAAGAATTGTTGAAAGAACAATTAGCTGAAGAAATTGAAACCATTAGCAAATGGAATAGGTCTGCTAAAACTGCCAAACAAATTATTGATATTCAGGGTGTAGATACTCTAGGAGAACTCCCCAAATCAATAAGCAAGTCATTGGCTGATACTTCAATGGATAAAGATCAATCGACTGCTAATCCTTCATCAACTGATAAGGATTATCAATCGATTGATGCTGAATCAATCGATAAGCATCCATCGACAAGTAAATCATCAATGGCTAATAAAAAGAATAAATTTAGCACTCCTATTAAGTTTGTTAAGGAAACCAAAAATCAAGTTGAGGCTGAGGCTGAGAAAATCAACATAGGTAGCTTATCCAAGAAACAACTAAAAGAAAAATTAGAAAAGATAGCACCTGTGGAAATTACTCAACCTAAGTCTGAGAAAAAGAAAAAGAATAGGAATGGTAAAGTAGGCATAAATAAGCACAGTAACTACACTCCTGATATGTATGCACCTAGAAAAGTCTGTGCTAAATGTGGTAGTGTAAATCATTTGTCCATGCAATGCAAAAGTGAAAAGAATTCTATATCTGCAAATGATTTAAATATACATGCCATGACTGCAAATGCCATGTTTACCAATCCTATGCTCATGAATGCCATGTCTTCTAATTTGGTTGCACCTAATGTTCATATGCCTTATGCACAAGTTCCATACATGTATAATCCCTTCTTTGCATATCCTAATATGAACATGCCTGGTATGCCATGGAACATGCTTAATGTAAATGATGAAATTCATGGAAATTCTGCCATGAGTTCCAAGGTGTCAAAGCCCCAAAAGTCAACTCCCAAAGTTAAAGTGGATTTAAACCCACCAAAACAAAAGGAACCTAAGTTGACAACAGGGACTCAGGCTGCAACTAATAAAAGAGGACCCAAGGCAACTTGGGTACCAAAAGCAACTTGATTGTTTTATGTGTGTGCAGGGAAACAGGAAGAAAAATCTCTGGTATTTGGATAGTGGATGTTCAAGGCACATGACTGGAGATTTGTCCCTGCTCACAAAATTTATGGAAAAGGCTGGCCCAGGAGTTACTTTTGGAGATAACAGCAAAGGTTTTACTCTGGGATATGGCTCAATTGCAAAAGAAAATGTTATCATTGAATCTGTAGCACTAGTTGATGGATTGAAGCATAATTTGCTCAATATTAGTCAACTGTGTGATAATGGTAATGGTGTGTGGTTTACAACTGAATCATGCATCATAGCCAACAAAGAATCTGGTGAAATTCTCTTAACTAGAGAAAGAAAAAGGAATGTCTATGTGGCTGATTTTCACTCTGTAAAGGCAAATTCAATGACATGTCTAATTAGCAAAGCCAATACAGAAGAAAGTTGGACTTGGCACAAGAAACTAGCCCATTTGAATTTCAAAGCCATGAATTTATTGGTTAGAAAGAATCTGGTTAGAGGCATTCCACAGATGGAATTCACCAAGGATGGACTATGTGATGCCTGTCAAAAGGGAAAACAAAGAAAAGCATCATTCAAGTCAAAGTCTGAATCATCAATTGATAAGCCTCTGGAATTATTGTACATGGACTTATTTGGTCCAGTCAACATCATGTCAATTGCCAAAAAGAAATATGCCTTAGTAATTGTGGATGACTTCACAAGATTTTCATGGGTATATTTCTTACACTCTAAGGATGAAGCAAGCAAATTAATTATCAATCATGTGAAGAATGTTGACAATGGCACTGAATGGAAGGTCAAGAAATTTAGAAGTGACAATGGTACTGAATTCAAGAATTCAACCATGAGAGAATTCTGTGAAGAAAAAGGTATCACTCATCATTTCTCTGCTCCAAGAACTCCACAGCAAAATGGAGTAGTTGAAAGGAAAAATAGGACCTTGATTGAAGCTGCTAGAACTATGTTAGAAGAAGCAAAACTTCCTACATACTTCTGGGCAGAAGCAATTAATACTGCTTGTTACATTCAAAATATTTCCATGATCAATAAACTTCAAGGCAAAACTCCATATCAATTGATAAAGAAAGACAAGAAGCCAACAGTTAACTTTCTTCATGTCTTTGGCTGCAAATGCTTTGTACTGAGAAATCAAGGTGAAAATCTAGGAAAATTTGAAGCCAAAGCTGATGAAGCTATATTTGTTGGATATGGAATAACAACCAAAGCATACAGAATCTACAATCTTAGATTACACATTGTTATGGAATCTATGCATGTAGTTTTTGATGATAAGAAAATTCAAGGGTTGTTTGATGAAGGATTTCATGATCTATTGCATTTTGAAAATGAATCCACAAGTAATATTGAAGATAGTGATGATGATGTGGAAATCACAAGAGTTCAAGTACCTAGAATCCTCCCATCAATTGATGTCAATGCATCAATAGATAACTTATCAGTTGACAATCATCAATCAACTGATAATACATCAATTGATAATCATTCGATGGATATCAACTCTGCTCAACAATCTTCAAGTAGAGTGTCCATCTCAGGGGGAGGGTTCTCAAATAGTCAATCACATCACAATGATCATAACACTTCCAATGATCATGAAGCATCATCTTCAAGGACAAATTTACCATCACAAAGGAAATGGACAAAAAGCCATCCCTTTGAATTAATAATTGGAGATGTAAATGATGGTGTCAAAACTAGAAGTGCAACTCAAAATGAATGCTTGTATAGTAGCTTCCTGTCTCAAGAAGAACCAAAAAGGATTGAAAAAGCCTTGAATGATTCTGATTGGATAATTGCTATGCAAGAAGAGTTGAATCAATTTGAAAGAAACAAGGTATGGAAGCTGGTGCCCAAACCAAAGAACAAGTCTATCATTGGTACAAAATGGGTGTTCAGAAACAAAATGGATGAATCTGGTACAGTGACAAGAAATAAAGCAAGATTAGTGGCAAAGGGCTATTCACAAGAAGAAGGCATAGATTTTAATGAAACTTTTGCACCAGTTGCAAGATTGGAAGTAATCAGAATCTTTCTAGCATATGCTGCTCATGCTAATTTCAAGGTGTATCAGATGGATGTGAAAAGTGCTTTTCTCAATGGAGAACTAGAAGAAGAAGTATATGTAGAACAACCTCTTGGTTTTATTGATCCTGTTCATCCTGGATTTGTATACTATCTTCTCAAGGCACTTTATGGATTGAAGCAAGCACCTAGAGCCTGGTATGACACATTGTCTAAATTCTTGATTGAGAATCACTTCACAAGAGGTACTGTTGATAAAACTCTCTTTCATAGAAATGTAAATGGCTCTATGATTCTTGTTCAAATCTATGTAGATGACATTATTTTTGGCTCTACTAATGAAAAACTTTGTAAAAAGTTTGCAAAGTTGATGCAGAGTAAATATGAAATGATCATGATGGGAGAACTTACCTACTTTCTTGGTTTGCAAATCAAGCAAGTCAAAAATGGTATTTTCACAAATCAAACCAAATATATTTCTGATTTATTAAAGAGATTTGATTTAAGTGAATGTTCTTCTGCTAAAACTCCCATGGCCACTGCAACTAGACTTGAATTAAACACTAAGGAAGCAAAAGTGGACATTTCAAGTTATAGAGGTATGGTTGGCTCATTACTTTATTTAACTGCAAGTAGGCCAGACATAATGTTTGCTACATGTCTTTGTGCTAGGTTTCAAGCTGATCCTAGAGAATCTCATTTGATTGAATAAAAAGAATATTCAGATATCTCAAAGGAACTCCAAATCTTGGAATTTGGTATCCTAGAGATTCTGGATTTGATCTAATTGGTTATTCAGATGCAGATTATGCAGGTTGCAGAATTGACAGAAAAAGCACAACAGGCTCCTGTCAATTTCTAGGAAATAAGCTTGTTTCATGGTTTAGCAAGAAGCAGAATTCAGTGTCTACATCTACTGCAGAAGCTGAATACATTGCAGCTGAAAGTTGCTGTGCACAAATATTATGGATGAGGAATCAACTACTTGACTATGGGTTCAACTTGAACAAGATTCCTATTTTCTGTGATAATACAAGTGCCATTGCTATAACAGAAAATCCTGTGCAACATTCCAGAACCAAGCACATTGACATAAGGTATCACTTCATTAGGGAACATGTAATGAATGGTACAGTTGAATTACATTTTGTCCCTAGTGAAAGACAACTTGCAGACATTTTTACCAAACCATTAGATGAATCTACCTTCAATGGATTGGTCTGTGATTTAGGTATGCTTAATTATATTTAATCCTTTAAATGTCTGACAAGTTATGTATTTATATTACTTGTAGCCATTGACTATGTTAAATTATTGATTCTTCAATAATCAACTGATAAACATTTTACATGGATATTACTGAAGCAGTCGACAGATAAATATATCAATTGATGATATATTTACTTATCGATTGATGATTGTAGCTATCGACGGATAAATATATCAATTGATGGTATATTTAGCTATCGATGGATAAGAGTACCCGTTGATGAATAAAATATCAATCGATGACCTGGAATTTAAAGGGGTCCATGTCATCAATCGACCTGTACAAAAATCTAGCCGTTGATTACTTATTTTATCAATTGATTAATACGTACATTCCTGTATGTATAACAATCTATTGCCAAAATTAGTAACTTTTAATTATCAATACTCTTCCAACGGTCGATTTAGTTCTATTTTGAGTAAGAAATTATTTGGGAAATCAGTAAATATAAATAGTGAGATTAAAACTTCTTTTAATTCTTACTTGCATTTTTACTATCGATTTTTCTATCTCTTTCTCTTTCTCAATCTTCGAACTTACTCTGTATCTATCTCTTGCTAAGAACCCTAATCTACTACTGTCTAATTATTGTTTCTGTTATAATTACCAACAAGTTTGCCAGTTAATTCAATTATAAATCTTCAAACTCGATTATGGCATCATCAAAGAGAGTCTCACAATCTGGATTCTACTATGAGCTCAACAACTTCGTTGCTTGCACTATGGTGGAGGAAGCCCCAACAGAATTCCATCTTCTAATGGAATTTCTAAAGAATTCAAAAATTTCAAAGGCCCTCTCAGAAGCACCAAAATTATTGTGTACAATCTAGTTGAAGAATTCTGGACAACAGCAGAAGTAGCAGATGATTTTTCTACAATCTCCTTTGAATGCAAAGGACAAAGGTATATTCTAACCACTGTAGTCTTGGGTGAGTGCTTAAATATTCCTTCAAATAATACTATAGATGCACCCACTGACACAGAGATAAGAAGCATGCTTAGAGAAATCAATTATACTGCTCCTGATGCTAGTCTAGGTAGTATTGTTAGGAAGAATCTAAGAAAAGAATGGTCATATTTCTTTGATGCTTTAATAAAGTGTTTTTCTGGTAAGGTTAGTAATTTTGATGCAATAACAACAAGTATACAACAAGTAGGGTATAGCATTGTATATGATAGATATCATAATTTAGGAAGCCTATTACTCAATGAAATATTTGCCAAATTGGGAAATAAAATAAATAGATCTAATCATATTTATTATGCAAGATTTATTATGATTATTATTAACCACTTTGTCAAGGATATTGAGATTGACAGGAATACAGAAATTTTGGAATGCTGGACTCAAAATAAAAGGGTCTTTAAAGACTTGGTTAGGATCAATCTTCACAGCAATGTGGAATTGATCTATCCCCCTTTTGTTCAGGTATTTATCTCTACTTTAAACACTTCTCAACCTAACTCTTCTTTGCTTTCTATGACTATGGAGGGTGGTAGTAATGACCCCAACCCTCCTACCCAAGCCACACAACCAATCTCTAAATCCAAATCTAAGAAACCAACCTCAACAGGTTCTCAAAAACCTGCTGTTGTAAAAACCAAGAAAAGAAAATCAACTAGTGTGGTAGATAGATTAGAGGAGGATGTAGGTGGTGAGGGAACTGGGGAACATCAAAGAACCCAGAAGGATAAGGAGAGTGAGGGTGTGCAACCTCAACCAAGCCACTCCATAGTCTCCCAAAAGACTGTGGATGTTAACATGGAAAATACCACATCCCTATTGCCATTCTCTCAAAAGGATGACAATATTGAAAATAGCCCACAACCAGGGGCACAGAAACAAATTGGGGACACAAAAGCCAAAACACTAACACCATACAAAAGAAGTGAAAAGAAAGTCACCTTTACACTTGGGGAATCACACTCTGCAAAATCACAGGAAACTGTGGTGGAGCCTTCTCAAAGTCTGTTTGATGCATCTCATATAAATGATGAGATGCAGCCCCACTCTCTTTCAATTCCAATCCCTTCTATTCTTCTTTCCCTTCCTCAAACTTTTTCAGAAAATGTTCTGATAAATTATCAAACATTTTCAGATTCTCCTTCTTTGTTTTTCAAGGAGAAGCCAACACTCACTCCTGAATCTTCTTCCCAGAATTTTCAGGATTCTATTTCCCATATCATTTCAAACATTACTTCTCAAATTAATTCAACTGTTTCTACTCCATCAACTGATGTTCCTTCATCAATTGATATTCAACCATCGACTGATAAACCATCGATCGATGCTCAAGATCAATCGATGGGTATGCATCAATCGATGGATATCCCAAACACCACTTCAACTGATAATGTCAATACATCAATTGATGCTCAATCAATTGATGTTGCACAAACACTCTTAGGATTGATTGAGTTGAGTGAGAGACAGGATTGTAACCTGGCAAAAGGAGAGGAAGTGAGTAAAAACATTCCTATTTCTTCCAGGAATGAGAGTGAAACACTTGAGGGCCCCACCTTAGTAGGTGCACAAGAAATGAGTGAGGGAGAGGTGAGATTCCAGGATGAGATCCTGATGCAAAATAGAGAGATGAGTGAAAGTGATAAAAACATTCTACTTTTTGCACAGGAATTGGAAATTGAACTGATGGCAGAAGAAGGAGTAAAGGAGATAGGGGGAGCAAATAATGCTGAAGCTAGTGGGAGTGGAATTGCTAAAGACTTTGAAGAGGAAATAGATGCTGGTGAATTGGATCCAAAGAATTTCATTCATCCTGATCCACAATATCAAGGGTTGGCTACTTCAAGTAACAGGAATGCAGAACAACTCTTGGGCATTGATCATACGGATCAAAGGACCAGGAATCTGAAGGAAAGCATTGCCAATACAACAGACACTTGTTATATGGCACCTGAAGAGTTGGAGAGTGATTCTGATGAAGAGCCATGAATGAACACTATTGATGGTTCCTTAGAAGCTGCTGAGACTGAAATTCTCTCTCAATATAGAAGAATAATGGTGGAAGGAGAAATTGAAGATCCTACTCAAAGGAGAATTGCTCACTATATGAGAGAATCAATGAAAATTCAAAAGATGACAGTAACAGGAGTAAGGAGGGAACTGGAGAGGATTAAGGACTCTATCTCATCTAACAAGGATGCAATGGACAAGAGATTGGATGAGAAGCTACCATTCAACACCATGAATAGCATCAAAGACAAGCTTTTCAAAGAATCCAAAAATTTTACATCTTTGGAGACAAGAGTAGGTTCTCTAGAAAAGAAGATGGATGATATTATCAGAGGTCAAAATCTTCATGCTTCCATTCTTCAAAAGTTTCTTGACAGACTTCCACCACCCCCTCCAATTGATGATAACAAAAAGGGGGAGAATACAAAGAAGAAGGATGATGATGGTGGTGATGGCAAAGGCAGTGGAAGTGGTGGTATAGGTGGTTCTGGTATGGATAAGTCAAGTGGCATTGGTGGTTCTGCACACAAAAGATATAAAAGCAGAAGTAACAGGGACAATCAATCTTCAAAGAAATCTAAGTCATCTAATTCTCCAGAAGATGATTTAGAACAGAAAAAGAAAGAATACAAGAAGTTTGATGAAGATATTGAAGCTAGGAGAATTTCTAGGGAGAAAGAAACTCAATTAATGATTGAGAGGGAAAAGAAAAGAATTGAAGATCTAAGGAGAAGCACTGAGTTAGTAACAGAGGCAGTAGAAAAAGGAGACTTGGATGAGTTCATTGCTCAAACAAGAAAAATAAATGAAGATGCACAAAAGGCTGCCAAGGAAAGAAACTCAAATACAGAAGCTTTTCTTCAATTGGATATTGAAGCTCTTAAAGAAAAGAAGAAAGGGAAAGCAATAGTGATTGAAGAAGAGAAGAAGAAAGAGACTGAACCAGTAAGTCAAAAGCTACTTCAAGGAGCCATCACTACAGGAATCTCAGATGCCTCAAGGAGAGAAAGGGAGAATGAAGAGATTGCTAGACAGATGGAAATGCAATGGCATTTGGAAGAAGAGCTACAGGCAGAGTAACCATTGAGAAAAAGGAGAAAAGTTTCTATGGCCAAGAAAAGGTCAAGTTCTACTCAAGAAATAGTGGTTCAGGAAAACCTCCAGGGTCAACAAGAAGAAATCAAGGAGGAGGTCACAATTGAAGGATATGATTTGAAGGGAATACCAGTAATCAATGAAAAAGGATTAATTGGAGTAAGGACTCACCCTGCAACCTCTAACCATGAAGAATCAATGAGGTTGGAGTATGAAAATGGAGTGAAAACAATCTATTCATTGAAGGTGATAATGAAGCAAAGCTACAATGTTTTAAAGACTATTATTCCTTTACTCAACAGAAGGTACAAACTCAACATAACAATTGCTCAGGAGATTCAACAGCAAATATCAAAGTTAAGGAGATCCAAGGCTGAAGCTGAACCTGATTCACCTCTAAAGCTATGGAAGTCACAGGTCAAAAAGGTGGTGTTGGAGCCAAAGTATGCTATGATTTTTACAGATATAGAGGGCAATACAAAGTTCTTTGATATCTGCAAATATCTGGACAAAATCACAGATGAAGAAATACATTACCTCATGAGGCAACTTGGAGAAACTGACAGGGATGAAGAAATTCTGAGGAGTACTTTCATAAGGCAGCTAAAGGAAAATGCTAAGAAGAGAGGGAAGAGAAGCTAATTAAATCAAGGAGACTATGAAGACTTTGAAGCTGCTTGCAGGAGTTATCTATCAATCTGGTACTTCAAAATTTAATGTGCCAATTAAATTTCTTGATTTTATCTGAATGAAAATTTTAAGGGTTTTTGTTATCATCAAGAAGATTTATGCCTGTTAAGAACACAGACACAAATAGGGGGAGATTGTTAGGAATCTACATGTGATTTGATGATAACATTAATCTTAGAATCATAGAAATTTTATTTGTTGTAACTGATCAATTGATATGAAAGTTATAAATATCAATTGATCAGGAAACCATTTATCAGTTGAAGTGTTTATATGAATCAACTGATAATTTGGATTGTAGCATAGATGTACTTAGTCTATTTCAATCGATAAGGTGTAAATCAATTGATATTTTGTTCATCAATTGATGTTAGAGTCGATTGATATGGATCATCAATTGATGTGTAAATTAAACTGTTAAATTGTAATAATGTGAAGACAGGGAATTGCACAAGTGAAGGATGATCAATTGATATTGAAGCATCGATGGATGAAGGATCAATCGAAGAAGCCAAGTCAAGCATTGAAGACCATCAACTGATGTGAAGACCCATCGACTGATATATCGATTGATAACATCTATCAATCGATAAGCCATCTTTTATCAATCGATGGATATAAAGATCAATCGAAGAAGTACATCAGTTGATGGATTAAAGAATGGATCAATTGATATGCTTAAACAGCAAATTATCAATTGAGTGTGACAACACAGAAAGAATATCTGTTGAAGATCCAGAGATCAAAAGCACACCTATGGAAGACAGTCTAGAGTGACTGTGAAGACTCAATCAGAAGCTGTCTTTCAAACCTTTTTGAAAAATAGAAAAAGGTAAAAGGAAGGCAGGTAGAAACAATACTAGAATAGGTATTGTAAAAGTACACTTGTGAAATATATAAACAAGTGTAGCAGCATTATTAGAAAACATACAAGTTAGACATATTTCTTAATCAACTGTTCAAGCTTGAGAGCACATTTGTAAGAACAGTTGATTTGTTTTCTAATCTTGTAAACGCAGCTAGGTTTCTTCTAACCTAGGAGCATTGAGCAAAAATATATATTAATGGAAAAACCAATCCATCAATAATTTTAAATCTCTTTGTTCAGTTTTATTTTTTAGCACTAATTTGTTCGAACTTATTCTCTTATTCTTTCAAACATCAAGAACAAATATTAGAACAAGGAAAAAGTTTTAATATTTATATTCAACCCCCCCTTCTACAAATATTGACATTGTTCTAAGGAATAACAAATATGTTAATGCTGAAGGAAATGATCAAGACATGTCAGTAGAAGAAAAACAAGTCAAATTTCAAGAGGGTGTGGGTCATTACTTTGGATTTCAACCTATGAGTGGGAAAATTAGTTTTCTAATGTTGAAGGATTTAAAAGAACAAGAAAACAGTGCAAATGATCTGAGAACAGCTTACTGTCAAATCAAATGTTCCAATGAAAAAATGAAGAAATTAAAGAAGTATGTTGGTGAAGCTCTTGCTACTGTGGAGGAAAATATGCCGAAATCTTTTCTGAAAGACAATCTAGCTTTTGAGAAGATCAAGTGAGATATAATTCTTTTTCCTTATACAATTTTTTTTCTAGATTAATTGTTTCATTCTTTAGTTTTGACATCATCAAACCTTGATTTATGCTTACCTTTTATAAAGCATAAATAGGAGGAAATTGTTAGAAATATATTCATTTGATGATGTACAAAAGATTAGAACAGGATTTAGCATAGCTTATTTGTAATAAGTCTTTCTAGTCTCTGAAATTTTATAATCAGAGTCTAGTTAGTCAACATTCTTGTACTTAGAAGACTCTCTGTAGAAAGTGAAACCATAGTCTAGATAAAGATCAGAGTCTGAGAGGTGATCAGAGTCTATAGACTATCGGAGTCTACAATCTATCAGAGTCTACACATGATCAGATTCTATAGACTATCAGAGTCTATAGTCTGGAAGAGTCTGAAGATTTCAGAGTCTATGAAGTCAAAACTGAATTTGGAAGATGATCATAGAAAAGGGAAGTCTTCGAAGATAAAGCCAAATATATTGCAGATATGCTATAGGAAGGAAGGAGAATTACAGAAGGAAACTGTCAAATAATAATTAGGAATTATATTCTTATTGTAATTTGATTTTCTGTTATTAGTTGATAGGCAGCTCTCTATATAAACAGTCTATGTAACATAATTGAAAGTGTGAAAATATGTCGAAGTTTTTGAGAGCATAGAGTAGAGAGAGTTGCTATGAGAAATACAGAGAAACTGCTAGGGTTTGTGTATACCTTAGGAGAGTTTGTTTTTATACATCAATAAAATAAATAGTTGTTATTCATATCTTTATGTTTTATCTTTGTTCTATATTCAAGTCTTTAATTCTTATTGAGTTGATTTTAATTAGGTAGAAAAAACACACAATTATTCAACCCTCCCCTTCTACTTGTGCAACTGGGAAAATAATTGGTATCAGAGCCTAATATTTAAAATTGATCAAAGATGTCTAGAAACAAAGATGGCAATTCTAAGAATTCTATGCTCAAGAGAAATGAATACACTCGCTAGAAAGTTAAGATGCTGCATCATCTAGAGGCTACAAACCCTGACTATCTTGAAATAATTTATGAAGGACCCTATGTGCCCTTAAAGCTTGTGCCTCAAATCATTGATGAAGGTAAAGTAATTGAAGAACACTTCATTGAAAAGCCAAAGGTTGGATGGACAAGAGAGGACAATGAGAATATCCTTAAAGAGGCCAAGGTCAAAAACATTCTCTTTAACAGTTTGGATTATGTTCTTACAAACTGTGTTATATCATGCAAAACTACTAAGGAGATGTGAAAAAAACTTGAAGTGAACTGTCAAGGGACTAAAGATGTCAAGAAGAATGCTAGGTTTTTGCTAATTCAGGAGTATGAGTATTTCAAAGCTAAATCTGGAGAATCTATTACTGAGATGTATGATAGGTTTACAAGACTCTTGAATGATATGGCTATGCTTGGTAAGGTTTATGATTTTGAAGATACAAACACCAAGTTTCTGAGAGCACTTTCTGAAAAGTGGGACAATAAAACAACAGCCATAAGGGAAGCTAGAGATTTAGACGAGGTTGCAGTATTTTTGGGAGACCTTCCTCCAGCTTCTACTTTCTTCCCCGGCCTCTTATCAGATTTTGTTCTACTTTCACCATATTTCTCAGTGCCCTTATCAGTATTTGTTCCCCATTAACCTGTTATAGTAGTAGAAGCATCCTTTACTTGTGGCTTTTTCACCATAGCCTTAACAACGTTCTAACAACCATTGAAACAATTGAAACAGTTCTAACACACTTCTTACCTTTGCAGGACAAGTCTTTGAGTTGTAGTCAGCATCACAACAATAACTGCACTTGACAAAACAGTTTTGTCTCTTCAAAGCTGTTGTCTCAGCTTGTGGTACATCTGAAGTCTTATTTCTTTTATTTTTTGGTCTCCCAGTAGGGACCTTAACATCTAGTGGCGGGAGTTTTGGGTAAGTTGTCTCAGTCCATTCTTGCTCTCCAGAAATATGATCAATTGTATACCTGTAGCATGCTAAAAATGCATCCTTGGAGTAACTTGAGTGGATGTAAGATTCAAATTTCGGTTTAGCCCATGCAATGCATGCACATGCTTGGTTTGTACGAATGAATAATCCACTCTGTCATCTTCGATCGTTGATGGTTTGTAAGGTCTTCGATAGTTGATTTTGTTTCTATATGAAAATGATAATGAAAGTGGCGCGTTTTTGGGGATAAAGTTTGAATAAACAAGTTTGCCCTTCACTTTTTCCACGATGTTGGCCTTTTTTACGGAAGTACACAAAATATAAAATTTTAGATAGTACAATATTGCCTTTGCAGAGTTTGAAACTTTATTATGGCAAGTGCTGGAAGTCCCAAACTGCAGGTATACAAAGTGCACTTTTCTCTATATTTTTTAATATATATTATTATATAATATGTTTAATTTGTTGATCAAAATTGATTAATTTGATTTTGAAAAAATTATGGAAAGGGGGGAGTAATAAATTAAGCCAAATGACGGAATTTATATCCATTACAAAGAAAAATAAAAATGAAGTACTGGCTCATATAATAACCTCCACGGAATATGAAATTTCTATAGCCCACATTTGTCCAAAAGTGAGTTCAAATTGTGCACATAAGACGATCAACGCTTCAACCGAATTATGTATGAGAGGATACATATTCTTATCCAACCAAATTTAGGTAACATTCAACTTGACGTGTTCCAACATCTATTAATAAGATTCGCTTGATAGATAGTTCTGAATCACAATTCTGTGATTATATTCCATCTCAAGATTATCTCTCACCACTTATTTTCTTCCAATAAATAACGCACATTTTTACTTTGAAACCACTTTTATGAAGGACAACTCTATATCTTTTCTCTTTACCGTTACTAATACCTCCAAAATTTTGTTTATCTCTAAGATCAATATTTTCACCAACACATTTTCTTGAAAATTTACACACAAAAATACGAGTACATATTACATCACTTTCACACGTTTTTAGTTGATTGGATTTTAATAGAGAATTCATTTTTTAAAGCATATACCCTAAAATAAAATTTCAGCATCAATCAAATTATCAAATATTTGATCCAAATAAGAGACATTAACATCATCACTGAATGTACCATATCTATTTTTATATATATCTTCATTATCATCAATATCAACATGTTTTTCATTTTTTTAAACATTTACAAACAACTCATCTTCATTAATATTAATATATTCTTCATTTTTTCCCCACATTTTCAAACTCCTCATCTTTCTTCTTTATTCTTTTAAAAATAATCTTCGTTTATGTGTATATTATCTAGGTGTATTGCATTAAAAACATTTCTTTCTTCTTATCTCTAATTTTGGAAGTAAATATGCGAGTAAAGAATTTATGCGCGATAATATACAAAAATTATGGATAAGAAATTACTTTATGAAAATGTTTCAAAGAGTTTACGAAAATCACCTAATCGGCTGCTAGATTTAAAGATTGTGTCATTTTTGTGTGTAGGGAAAAAGGGAAAAGAAGTCTCAGTTGTTACTGAGATTCGTGTTAATATATATTTTAATCCTTATTGTACATGATCTAATCTAACAGTTGAGAAATCATATGCTCTATAATGGATATGCAACATACAATTAATGTGGATCAATCTTAAATTAGAAAGGAGGTAATGAAAAATGACTTAACAAAAATATTTAAAGATATAATTTTTTCGAGTCGTGACATACTCTTATACTAATTTTGAAGAAAATAAAGAATTTTAAAATTAGTAGGTGTTTAAGTTTTTGGTAATATTTTTGTATTAATATTATATTATTTCTATCTTATCTTAATTAAAATATATAAATATATAGTTAAGCTTAATTATGTTGTTCAGTATTCTTTGAATATACTTGTATTTGTTTAACATTTTATTTTTTGTCACCAAAGGAAGAAAATTTTATTACTTCAAATCATTAAATAAAACAGTATAAAAATCCGGATAGACATTCTCCATCTTCCACTTACGATCAGCTAATGAAGAGCTGTATCTCGCTAAATTGTGAGTTATACTATTCGTAGATCGCTTAACAAATCTTAACATTACGTTTTGATTTTGCAATCCTATTAGAAGCTTCTTACACTCGTTTACTATTATCCCTAGGTAAGAAAGAGTAATATATGAACTGCGAATCCATTGCACCAACTTCAAACAGTCTATTTCTACAACCACATATACCTATTGATTTATAATATGATATATAATGAAATCATAAAATATTTAAATTAACTCATTTATTAAGAAAATATTAATAAAACAATATAAATAAATATCATAATAGTTTAAAAAATAAAATAAAATATGATCATTGTATTGTATATATGCTAGTGTAGTGTGCGGTGTCTAAAGCCCAATAGCCCAGCCCACTAAGGTTTAAAGTTTATTAGGTTTTACGGTACTACTTTATAGACTACAAGCCGCAGCCGCAGCCGCAGGAGAGAGAATATACATCTGATATCAATTAATGGAGTTTATAGGACTTGTCTAGACAATTCTACTATAAAAAAGTAACAATATAAATTTATCATATCTTGTATCCTTCAAACCCATTACTCATGAAAAATATTTGACCGACTTTCCAAGTAATAGAAAAAGAATGGAAATTGAGATATCTAAACCATTTTTAACCTAGCCATGACAAAGCAAATTCTCAATGGGCCAAGACATTTAACATATACAATAATAATAAAGTAATTTTTAACACCATAAAATCATCACTAAAAAATAAATACCAGGGTTGTTGATTCATATTAATATCGGGTCTGTACACATGGATTTTACCTGTACTTGTTCGAGAATTACTTTCACCCCAGAAGTCCAACCATAAAAGGTACTCCATTTCTCAATTAATTGTTGTAATTCTTCAAGATACTTCACCAACACTATAATTCTCCTACTAAAATTCATTCTTAGCTTTAAACTATTCAAAATTGACAAAACAATCACCATCTTCTTCCACATTCTCGATCATCTTCACATAACCATTTTCTATAACGATTTTACCAACTAGACTTAAGATCTCTCCCGACTCTGAACTTGAAACTAATACATTCTTACTAATATTATACAATTTGGATGCCTCATTTAATTCCATGTCGATATTTTTGTAACTGCTAGTGCATAATCCGGTAAATATATTAAGGTTGATGAATCCGCCGGGATCAGTGTCGATTTCCTCCGCTAAAATAGGAAGTTGTTTGCTATATGCATAAATTTTGATATCATAATATCTCCAATCTTGTTTCATGATTTTGCATGGTACAAAACTATAAAATGTTCTCTTGAGTCCTAGTTACAACATGTCAATTTGTACAAATCTGGAATAATATTTACACACACTCTTAAATCTTTAGAATTTTAAATATTCTTTCTTGTTATTTTCTTCTTTATATCATGATTTTAGAATTACTCTCACAAATAACCGTTCAATTGAGTTGATTTTGCTCTCAAGATACCAAGAATCTAAAACTCATAAACAATAGGGCGAAACTTCTTCGAACACTATCTCACTCTATATCACACATTAATACTTTTATTAAAAATATAATCAATATAAGTTGCTACTGGTTGTATTAATTCACCAAAAACAATATTAATATGAAAATTATGATAATATTGATATAATTTATCGAGAGAAAGGGTCTTGAGGACGATCTCAAGTAGTTATCTAATAATTTTTTGGCAGAACATTTTTCAGTTTTAAAAATCAAATAATTTCACTTCAATCTATAAATCAAGCCCAATTAAAATGTACACTTCCGCATACAAGCCCATCACAAATAATGATATAATAAAATTCCAAAAATTACGCAATGGTATAGTACATATTCACAAGGGCAATTTCGGTTTTTCAAGAATAAAACTTAAAAAACCCTAATTTTTATATAAGAATTGGCCTATAAAAAGGATATATGAGTAACATATTATATTACGTTTCTTCATATTGAAATTGAAAAAGGTAGAAAAACATTTTACTGATCTATTTTGCATTTCGTTCAATATTGATATATCATATAGTATTATATTATAATTAAACTATATAATTATTATATATATCGAATTATTATAATCAATTTGTTTTTGTTAATCGATAATAATGTGGGGACTGTTTTTGATTAATTTTTGATTTCTATCTCGTTTTTGTTGTGAATTTCAGATTTTTAATTTCATGTTGTTCGATTTTTCTAGGATTTTTCTGAGATTTATATATAATTATATTTATATTTTTATATATTTTTTTCTAGGGTTTAAGAAATTGAAATTGAAATAAAGATGTCGTCTTTTGTCGAGAATGCTGCCGGTGCCGAGATTCAAGAACCTCCGGCTCAGAACACCGTGAATATCGCTCCCGCCGCAGGGAACGACGGCGCGAGTGGTGTGCACGCGCCGCCGTCGACGCAGGCTCCGTCTGTGTCGGAACCGGCGCCGGTGTCGGTTTACCGGCCGGAGGGCGTTGTTGTTTCTGATCCGGCGCCGGCGATGACGGCGGCGGAGGTGGTGAATCAATTCGCGCAGCAGAGCAACGGCGGCGGCGAAGGAAGCAATGGATCGGCGGTGAAGCGCAGGAGAGGGAGGCCGAGGAAGTACGCGCCGGCGGCCGATGGAGTGGTGGTGGCTGCTTCGCCTGTTTCGGCGATTGCGGTGCAATCGCAATCTGGTGGTTCTATTGGTGGTAGCGGCGCTGGGGGATCGCAAGGTGGTTCGGGGAAACGAGGGAGGGGAAGGCCTGTTGGATCGCGAGGAAGGCACATAGCTTCTTCGGTTTTTCCTTTCAATGTTTCACCTGCTGTTACAGGTATATTCACATATATCTCGATTAGATTCGTGAATTTATTTGTTGTTCTTATGTGTGTACGAGTAAAGTTTCTGTTTTTATGTTGCGGAAAAACAAAACGAAGAAAGATTCTGTCTTTCGATGCTTGTCTAATATGTTATAACCGAAAGATTAGGTTGCAGATTTGTTTATGCATATGTTACATGTACTTGATAAAGATTCCATGTTTCCCCTTTTATTTAACCTGTCAATAAACATGGATACATGTGTGTGTGTGTGTGTGGTGAAAGTGAATTAGATTTATTATTTTATTTGGTAGTGTTCTGTGGGTGTAATTGTTTATGCGTAAAGGATGAAGCAGTAAAGATTCTGTCTTATTCATGTTACTTTCAAATGTTTTTATGTTGAAGATTCTGAGGTGGATTGTTGTGTTTTTAAACTTGTTTGATCTGAACTTAAAAAAAGGATTTATCTTTTGGTAGGAGGGTTTATTAGATTTAGTTACCGTTGGGTGGTGTTAATTAAATTGGGGGAAAGAAGAATGTCCGTGAAGTTCTGTGATGGTAACACTAGTTATAGGGTATGAGATCTACGAGTCATGAGTTTATATTTTCATGGAATACATTATCCGGATTCGAGAATAGCCGTTATTTTGTAGTTTCAATGATATATTTGGCTTTGACGAAGTTGTTATGGATCCCGTATTGCAGCTTAATATTTACTGTGTTTCATATGCTTTAACCCGACATATTATAGTTTTTCTTTTTTAGTGACGTGTTACAATTATCTTTGTGGCTCAATTTTATATTGTATATCAACTACTCTGACGTAATGTACTTTAAGTTTTATTCTGTTGCTTCTTTATATTTTCCTGATGTGGGTCCTGCAGTGTAATATTTCTCGATACTTCCAAACAATTCCTGTTATTCTAATAAAATGCTATTGTTCAGGATTACCTGGGTTTGGATTCATGCCACACGTCGTCATAGTGCAACCTGGGATGGTAATCTTTGATACTACCTTCTATTATTCCTTGTGCTGTTAACTGTTACCCTTATCTCGTATATACAGATTTATTATTCCTTGACGTTCTTTGTGATCGTGGATGTATTTAAATTTTTTTGCTTTGTGCCTCCCAGAACTATGTGTATGCCACGTCTTCCCTATTTTTTTAGGACTTGCTATATGTTTGAGATTGTTACTGACAGCAATTAAACCTTACATTATATATGATTAACAAAATTGAATTAAATAAATTGCTCGGTGATTTATGTTTTTTATTATTCATTGTGATTCCCTAAACACTCCAATCTTGTTTCATGAATTTGTAAACACAAATTCTCGACATTCACCCCCACCTCCTAAACCCCTTGAGTTGCCCATTGCTACTAATATTTTTGTTAATATTCATACAATTTTCAATGTATTGTCATGGAGTCCAGAATGATGTTTTTTCAAGTGTACCATATGAATGTTGTGAGCGTATGCTTTTAAAGGTCAATGCAATATAACACATTTTGATATTGTTTGATGTGGATTATGACATGATGCTGGTCGCTGTTAATATTAGCTAAAAGATTCAACATTGGTAGCAAATATATTTATTCTAAGGCAAAGTCTCTGGTCTTTTTATATAATTGGCGGATGTATATACATTTAAATATTTGTCTACATGTTTTTCTTTACACCCTGCTGCTTTAAATGCCAAACTTTCCTTTTCCATCTTTGATTTCTTGATTCGTTGATGTATTTTCGATTTCTTTATGAGTTAATTTTTTTGGAAAATTACTGTATGCCATAATGCAATAATTACTCATAAGATTGTTGAAATTTCATAGACCTGCAACTTTAAAGGGAAAGAATAGGTAGAGATCCTTGTAAATCTGTTTTGAACATAAGTAATTTAATCCATATGCTTCATTGACAATGCTCAGGTCCTGCTTACATAATTTTAGTCATTCTCTGGTGCAAATTATTTTCGGTAATGTTTAAATAGTGAAGCTTTTCGCATGTGGATCCTCTGGTTGCTACTGGACTTACTAATTACAGTATTTTTAAACTGTGTGTAACCATTTTGGTAATTTAGTGTTTTTGAATTCTAGTTATTTTGTGAATTCTTCTTTATAATTTTGAAATATGTAATTCTCAGTTAAAGATTTCAAATTTTATTCTCAGGATGTGTACGCTAGATTAATGTCCTTCTCTCAAGTCAGCTCACAAGCTGTATTTGTTATGTCTGCAAATGGCAGTATAGCCAGTGTAACCCTTCAACAATCATCATCATCTGGTGGAACTGTTTCTTATGAGGTTTGTGTTAGGCTTCAAGATATTTCTAAGCATATTATCTGCCATCCCTTTGCATCTTGTTAAGAGTACAGTCCATCATTATAAGGATTCCTTGAGTTGCACATGCCTTTAGTAATGTGAATTTTACTCTTTTTATTAATTTTTAATTAGGGGTCAGCCATCACTCACATAAACTCTTTACATACCTTTTGAAGGTGTAGTAGTATTTGCTTATAATGATATATTACTTGCTCATTTCAAAGCATATGAAGTACATTGGGTCATTATCAGAGAGGGTATATAAATATTACAATACCAATTTGAATTTAAAATTAGCTATTTGTCAAAATCCCAAGCTTGCTTTATAGAAGTATGGAAGAGGCTGTATATGTTATACTGGGCATTTTTTCACTTTTATGTTTTCTTTGTGGTAAATGTCAATGTAAATGCTTGATTGTAAAAACGATGGTCCAAACTCTATGTTTAACTTGATATGGACAGTAGAATTGCAACTGCTAAATGCTACGAATCTTGTTAAATTTTGGAGTTCTGGAACTCCATAAATTTATATATTTACACCAATGATGCAAGACAGAAAGGCTATACTCATTCGTATGTCCCAGAAATTAGTAATATAGTAAACGATAATTTCTTGCCCCCAGAATAAAATGCATAGATTGCATGTTTATTATTAGTAAACTAGCTTCAACATCTAAATTTTACTAATTGCTCGAGTTACTTGTTAAATATAATAAAGTATACATAGCAAAACCTACCCAAGTACCCAGTATGTCCCAGTCGGAAGGGAGTGGATTGGGGAGCAGTAATATATATATATATATATATATATATGTATTTATGTATGTCTGGGTGTGTGTGTGTGCGCACATGATATAATTTTGATGTTACATATAGGCTAGAGTTATTAATTACATAGCCAGATGCTAATACAAGTTGTATGCAGGGGAGATTTCAGATCTTGTCCATCTGTGGTTCGTTTCTGCTCTCAGAATCCAGTGACCAGCGCATAAGGACAGGGGGTTTGAGTGTGACTCTTGCTGGACCCGATGGTAGGGTTCTAGGCGGGGACGTGGCTGGCTTACTGATTGCAGCTTCTCCTGTGCAGGTAAATTTTCTGAAATATTAAAATGTTGTTTTTAACTGATTAAATTTTGCAATCATTGCCAAACTAGGAGTGTAGTGCAGACCTTTGCATGTTACTGATTTGCATATGTCCGAACAACATCATGATGTAGATACTGCACTGTTATTATATATGTTATTTGCAGCTTTCACACAGTCCTATTTCATTTGTGTTTCACCGAGTATATTTGCTGCTCGATATTGTTTCAAATTAACAGATACTAAGTAGCAATGTAGACCGAGGACCTTCAGTTTTCTCTCTCTCAGTATAGTTACATGCATCTTATAGCACATTTGACTTTATATAGAAAACTGAAGAGTTAAGTTCATTAGTTCATCTTTGATGTGAAAAACAACTCTAAAAATGTAATTTTTGTAACCCTCTTCCGGTGACATGTTCATTAATAAGTGGCTCCTGGTATTTGCTTCTGTTTAGTTTATTATAATGAATTCTGGCCCTAAAATATACCTTATGCCTTGACAGCTTGTTTATGCCTATTACATCGGCCAATAATATTTTTTTTTCACGTTACACTGGATTGATTGTTTTTTGGTTATCCTTGGAATATAGTCACCAGATTATAGCATAATAACGACCATCAGGTAAGTTTAATTAATGGAATTAATGTCAGTTTACAACTTTTTGCCCATTATTAGAATGACTTGAGGTATGGAAAGTATTCTGGTAAAAGTAGTTGCTTCATATATGACAAATTTGCTGTATTGTTGTGGAAAGACCTAGTTTGCGTGCTCCCTCTTAAACCTTTTGTGCTAATGTGTACTGCTTTACTTTCTTGTGTTCCAGTTGATTCTTGGCACTTTCTTATCAAGTCAGCAAGCGACAATACCAGGGTGTAATGACACCGCTCCCCCGAAGAATGTTGCATTGTTTGGAGGAAGCCCACCATCCCGGGCTAACTTAAGTGAATCTTCAGGTGGCCCTGGAAGCCCGTTTAACAACAGTGCTGGAGGATGCAATAATAGCAGCCAGCAAAACGTTCCAAACGTAGCCTGGAATTAGGGTAGTCAACTTGACAGAACCGTAGGCAGACTGTGCTAGTCGAGGAGTGTTTTAGACGGGAGCTTTGATAAACCCCACCCCCTTGGCGAACTTATAGGAATTTCTTTTTATGTTCTTTTCCAAAATTTTATGTTAGACATTACAACAGTTATGGATTCTCCATGTTAGGTTACTGAGTCGGTTTTTATATCGACCATGTGTTGTAGGTGATTATAAAGTTTAGAAACTTGTCTCTACACCGTGAATGGCTAGTAGACTAGAAACTTGTTTTTTTACCTATGCATGCGTTGTTTTTTTTAATGATTTTGTCAGGATGAAAATGGCTGTTTTGCTGGGTTTTTTTGTTGTTGCAAATTTGTTATATTGTCTAGGGTTTGCCAATAATCAGATGGAACTTCGGCAAGAGGGAGGGAGAAATCCAGTACTTGGACCGTTTGTCCCTTTGTAAATTTGGTTTTAATGATACAAGGGCTCATCAATATGAGAGATTATCTGAAGAGCTAAGGAAACAGGGAAAGTGCAGAGTTTTCAAATATCTTGATAGAGTTGAGTTCAAGCTGAAAAATGGAGTAACATTCAAGATCAGACTCAAATTTATCCATGACTATCCCCTGCAAACTCTTAATGTTGTTGCTGACATGCTTAGGGATGCAATTTTGATTGAAGAAGTTATGGTTAGACAACAAATTCTTCAGACAATTGATGAAATCAACTCCAGGGAACAAGAAGAGAAGAGACAGAGATATGATCATTTCAGACAACCAACAACAAAAACAATAAGGGTAGGCTTGATATCTTGCATAAATTTTTGAAACTATCTTTTCCCAAATTAAGGGAGATTGTTGAACCAAATCAAGCCAACCATTATTATATTTATTTGTCTTATTGTAACATTCAAATGCTTCATATATTAAATAGTGACTTGGTTATTTTAATTATGCATTTGCAGTTAGAAACTTGTTTCTAATGCATTTCCAATTGTAAATAAGTAATATCAAAAATAATTATTTTGGTAGAAGATTATGTGAATCATGCATTAGGAAAATAAAGTATTACATCAAATAAGGATTTGCAGAAGAAGATTGTTTCTAAGGCATTTTACTAATAGAGAAGTCACATTTGATAGAGAAGTCATGAAGGCAAGTTGATCGAGAAGTCTACTTAGTCGAGAAGTCATGAACATAGAGTCATTTGAGAAGTATCAAGGAATGTTCATTTGAGAAGTCCAGCTAAACAAATCGAGAAGTCAGTTGAGTAACCCAATCGAGAAGTCTGTAAAGCAAGTCAGTCGAGAAGTGTGAAATTGAGCTTGATCGAGAATTCTAACTCAATCGAGAAGTAAAGTTTGATCGAGAAGTCATCAACAGACATACCAATCGAGAAGTCTATACACTCGAAAAGTCTCAAGTTAAAGATCAATCGAGAAGTCTCACAAGTAC
This sequence comes from Oenanthe sinensis, assembly GCA_028671895.1. NCBI lineage: Eukaryota > Viridiplantae > Streptophyta > Magnoliopsida > Apiales > Apiaceae > Oenanthe > Oenanthe sinensis. The sequence goes on from CM053801.1 coordinate 22,178,585, forward strand.
TTGATTATACATTTCAAAGACTAACTTCTCGAAGCATAAAGGAGTTGAGTATTCGGTTGATTCAAACAACTATGTTGGACTTAAATCAAGCCTAGCCTATGTAATTATATGTCTTGCTGTAACATAGTTTGTACTTCTGTAATAGTTTAAGTGACTCAGATATCCTTGTGTAAAATTGCAGATAGAAGTCTACTCAGTTTGTCTTTTAATTGTAAATAAAGTCAAGAATAAAATATGTTAGAAGATTCAAGCTGAATCATGCAACAAGACAAAGAAGACTGGTGGAGAAATAATGAAAGCCATATGAGAATTCTACCAAGGCAATTGCTCAGTCGAGAAGTCTACTATTAGAGAAGTCAAATCTATGAGAACACTTCGAGAAGTCTCAAAACACACTCAACAGCTCAGTACTCGATCGAGAAGTCAGCCATTCGACAAGTCAAGTATTGAAGTCATTCGAGTAGTGTTAATTATGAATCATTCGAGAAGTGAGAAAAGAAAATCTATTCGAAAAGTTAGCAAAGGGAGCATTCGAGAAGTGGTAAAGATGAGTCATTCGAGAAGTCACAACTTCAAGTTTCTATTCAAGAAGTCTAGCCTAATCGAGAAGTCATCAAATGGAGTATCTAATTGAGAAGTCTAGTCATTCGAGAAGTTAGTCATTCACAGACCAATCGAGTTGTCACAGCCAGTACTCAATCGAGAAGTCAACTTCTGTGACTTCTCGAAATATTTCAAACAGAGTACTCGACTGCACCAATGAGCTATTTTCAAGGAAAATTGCAGAACAAGTCAGATAATTCGGAAGCTCTGTTTTTACAGGATAAGTCAAGCCTGCAAAGATAGAGACAAGTCTACAATGAAGCTGGGAAGTCAGTCAAGACAAATGACAGAAGGTATAAGGCTGGATGTAGCAGACTGTCACATCAGTGTTAGCTAGGAATAGATATCAGTCAAATGTAAAGCATGTCTTGTCTATTTCTAGTTATAACTAATCTATCTTATGTGAGCATGTGCACAGGACATGTTGTCTATATATTTTATGCACAACCACATTTGATAGATGTCTTGTGAGTTTTACAATTGTAATTTTCCCAGAACCAGAAGCTGAAGTTCAATTTGAATTTCAGATTGTAGCAAAAGTTCATTCTAATAAAATTAGATTGAAAGTTACATCTAGTGTTCATTATATTCATTTTCTTTATTTGTTGTTCTAACTTAAATCTATTTCACTTGCTCAATCTTACAATCAAGTTAACAGTTGAATTAGCTCATAAAAATCAAAAGAGTGAAAAAGGCTTGAAGTATACATTCACCCTCCTGTAAACTTCTAGGACTCATAATTCCTAACAAGTGGTATCAGAGCAGGCTGTAAACATACATACAGACTAAAGATCAAGATGAGTTCTCAGAAGCTAAGAAGCATAAAGATTCCTACATTTGACAGATAAAATTACAACCTATGGAAGAGGAAGATGCTGATGTTCATAAAGGCTGCAAACCTCATGTATCCAGAAATATTAAAGAATGGTCCTTTCATGCCAGTAACTCTAGTTCCTGAAACTACTAGTGGGTCTGAAGTTATTCCTGCAACATGGATACCTAAAGATCCATCTCAGTACACAGATTCAGAGAAGGAAAAGGTGTCTCTTGACAATAGCTTAATGCTAATACTAATTGAATCACCAGATCTTGTGATGTACAACAATATTGTAAATTGCACATCTGTTAAACACATATGGGAGACTATAGAAATTCTGTGTGAAGGAACTGAGGAGGTAAGGGAAAATCAAAGGCAGCTCCTTGTCTCTCAATATGAAGCATTCATGTCAAAACTAAATGAAGGAATAACTGAAGTATTTGAAAGGTTCAACAAACTGATCAATGACCTTCAACTACATGGGAAGTACTATGAGACAAAGGAAAAGAATATGAAGTTTTTGCCGACTCTTCTAGAGCACCTGGAGCACAAAATCTCTGTAATAAGATAAGGGAGAGATCTAACAAAACTTCCACTTGAGACTCTGTATGGAATCCTAAAGACGTATGAGCTTGAGTTCTATCAGAAGAAAGCCATACTGGGAAATAGAGGAAAAATGGTAAATGTCTCAAATGCTTGGTTGCAAAGGAACCATCTGTAATTGAAAAGACTGGTACAAGCAAAAGGGTAAATTTTTACTTTGAAACCACTTTTATGAAGGACAACTCTATATCTTTTCTCTTTACCGTTACTAATACCTCCAAAATTTTGTTTATCTCTAAGATCAATTTTTTCACCAACACATTTTCTCGAAAATTTACACACAAAAATACGAGTACATATTACAATTGTAATTTTCCCAGAACCAGAAGCTGAAGTTCAATTTGAATTTCAGATTGTAGCAAAAGTTCATTCTAATAAAATTAGATTGAAAGTTACATCTAGTGTTCATTAAATTCTTTTTCTCTATTTGTTGTTCTAACTTAAATCTATTTCACTTGCTCAATCTTACAATCAAGTTAACAGTTGAATTAGCTCATAAAAATCAAAAGAGTGAAAAAGGCTTGAAGTATACATTCACCCCCTGTAAACTTCTAGGACTCATAATTCCTAACAAGTGGTATCAGAGCAGGTTGTAAACATACATACAGACTAAAGATCAAGAAGAGTTCTCAGAAGCTAAGAAGCATAAAGATTCCTACATTTGACAGATAAAATTACAACCTATGGAAGAGGAAGATGCTGATGTTCATAAAGGCTGCAAACCTCATGTATCCAGAAATATTAAAGAATGGTCCTTTCATGCCAGTAACTCTAGTTCCTGAAACTACTAGTGGGTCTGAAGTTATTCCTGCAACATGGATACCTAAAGATCCATCTCAGTACACAGATTCAGAGAAGGAAAAGGTGTCTCTTGACAATAGCTCAATGCTAATACTAATTGAATCACTAGATCTTGTGATGTACAACAATATTGTCAATTGCACATCTGCGAAACACATATGAGAGACTATAGAAATTCTGTGTGAAGGAACTGAGGAGGTAAGGGAAAATCAAAGGCAGCTCCTTGTCTCTCAATATGAAGCATTCATGTCAAAACCAAATGAAGGAATAACTGAAGTATTTGAAAGGTTTAACAAACTGATCAATGACCTTCAACTTCATGGGAAGTACTATGAGACAAAGGAAAAGAATATGAAGTTTTTGCTGACTCTTCTAGAGCACCTGGAGCACAAAATCTCTGTAATAAGAGAAGGGAGAGATCTAACAAAACTTCCACTTGAGACTCTGTATGGAATCCTAAAGACATATGAGCTTGAGTTCTATCAGAAGAAAGCCATACTGGGAAATAGAGGAAAAATGGCAAATGTCTCAAATGCTTGGTTGCAAAGGAACCATCTGTAACTAAAAAGACTGGTACAAGCAAAAGGGTAAAAACTGAAGAGTTTGAAGAGCAAGAACATGAAGAAAAGGACTCTATCAAAAGTGAATCAGAAGAGGAAGATTTCTACACCATTGAAGAACTTGAAGGCATAGACAATAAAACCATGGCCTTCATGGCAAAGAAATTTAGAAATTTGAGATTCAAAAGAAACAAAAGTTTCAAAACAAGACCAACCTTCAAGTCTTCAAGAAAAGGAAAGAATACAGCAAGGAGCACCAACAATGGACGATACAAAACTGGAACAGTTGATAGATCTAAGATAAGATGCTATAACTGTAATGATCTTGGACACTTTGCAACAGAGTGTAGAAAACCTAAAGCAATAAAGAAGGATAAAGATTACTTGGAGCTGGAAGCCAAGTATGAAGCTCTCCTCAAAAAGCAGATAAGAAAAGCTTATATTGTTGAAGGAAAGTGTTGGGATGACACAGATGAAGATGAGGAAGAAGAATATGGAAATCTGGAACTCATGGCCAACTCAACTAGTGGATTTTCATCCTTAAATTCTCAGGTACCCACATTAATCTCTCTTGACATGTCAAATTCACAATATAAGAAAACTGTGGAAGAATTGAGCATTGAAATGTTTAACATTCACACTAGCATGAGTGCTGCATATGAGGAAATTGCTAGGTTAGTAAAAGTCAATGATGAACTGACTGCTAGGAATGAAACTTTGGAATTATCTACAGTAACTCTAGAAAACTTGAAACATGAAAATGAGTATCTAAAAAACAAGGTTGTTTGTTCTGAACAAATTGAAAAATTTCTTAAAGAACAAATTTCTGAGAATGAGTTAAAAATCAGATCATATCAAAACTCAACAACTATTGTTCAAGAGTTTCATGAGAAGAACAAAGAAAGCACTAGGATTGGAGTTGGTTTTGATTATGATAATCTTAAGAAGAAGAAATATGTTTTAACAAGAGGCAAAAAGATTGAAATCCAAGGAAATCCTCATATTTTGAAAAATGTCAAAGAACCAATTTTTAAGAAAGCAACTGTTGAATTTGATGAAGTCAGTATGATCATCAAACAATAGTTGGATGATGAGGATAATGAAGCAATTGAAAGGGAAGTGCCCTCTGTTGAAAAAGAAGAACCCACAATCAAAACCATTCCTGTTCAAACTGAAACAAAACAGAATGCTCAGAAAAATGATACTATGCATGCTAAAAAGAAAAAGGCAAATAGAAATGGAAAAATAGGCATCAACAAATACAACAACTATGCACCTGTTCATAATGCTCCAAGAAAGATTTGTAAAAACTGTGGTTCAACAAATCATCTTATTCACATGTGCAAGAAGCCTGTGGTTATGTTAAACCATTAATGCATGATAATCATAAATTCTGTGACAAATTTGATTGTATGCCATGCAACATGAATATCATGAATACTTGTTTTAGGCTCAAGAAACAGTTTATTGATGGTTGCATAATTCAGAATCTGAACACAAATCCTAGGCCTAAATCTGCCAGCCTTGTAAAACATAGAAAGCATTCCATGTCACCTAAGCATGCATCTAGTTCTGAGAGTACTAGTCAAGCTAAAAGTCAGAATAGCAAAAAGGAGAACAAGCATGTGCAGGCAACTACAAATGCTAAAAATAAGAATGAAACTCATGCAACTAAGCATAAAGGACCCAACCTTGTTTGGGTACCAAAGAAAACTTGATTTGTGTTTCTTTGTAGGGCACAGGTAAAAAGAAGGTCATGTGGATTTTGGACAGTGGCTTTTTAAGGCATATGACTGGTGACAAAGCCATGCTGTCACAATTCAAGGAGGAGGCTGGCCCAATGGTAACCTTTGGAGACAACAGCACTAGTTTCACCATGGGATATGGAAAATTAATTCATGGAAATGTTGTCATTGAAGATGTAGCTCTGGTCAGTGGTTTGAAACACAACCTTCTCAGCATCACTCAATTCTGCAACAAAGACCTGAAGGTGGAGTTTGAAAAGGACTTGTGCCTCATATCACACAGGAAGACCAAGGAAATTGCTCTGCAAGGAGTGAGGAAATGAAGCCTATTTGTAGCAGACTTGGACTCTGCAATTAAGGAAAGAATTTGATGTTTTTACACCAAAGCCTCAGAGAATGAAAGTTTGCTTTGGCACAAAAGACTATCCCACTTGAATATCAAAAACATTAATTCTTTAGTCAAGAGAGAATTAGTGAAGGATTTTCCTACACTTGAATTCTGTATAGAAGGATTGTGTGAGGCATGCCAGAAAGGGAAAATGAAGAGATCAAGTCACAAAGTAAGGAATTCACCTCAATCACCAAACCACTGCAACTAATTCATATGGACCTGTTTGGACCAGTAAATGTGATGTCCATGTCAAAGAAAAGATTTGCTCTGGTCATGGTTGATGACTTTTCAAAATATACTTGGGTTGAATTCTTGTATTCAAAAGATGAAGCTCTTGAGATTATCATTGAGAACTTGAGGAGACTGGATAAAGGCCCTACTCTAGTAATTGTCTTAAGAAGTGACAATGATACAGAATTTAAAAATGCAACACTCAATGAATTTTGCAAAGAGAAGGGTATCACTCACCAATTCTCAGCCCCAAGAACTCCTCAACAAAATGGAGTGGTTGAGAGAAAGAACAAGACTCTCATTGAAGCTGCAAGAACCATGTTAGCAGAAGCAAATCTACTAACCAGTTTTTGGGCTGAGGCTGTTAGAACTACTTGTTACACTCAAAACAGAACACTCAACACAAAACCAGTTGGAAAAACTCCTTATCACATCATGACAAATAGAAGGCCATCTGTGAAATACATGCATGTGTTTGGAGCAAAGTGTTTTGTTCTCAAAGATAATGTCAACAATCTTGGAAAATTTGAAGCAAAGGCATATGAAGGAATTTTTGTGGTATACTCATTGAACAAGTCTGTCTATAGAGTATATGTGATTGATTAACAAAAAGTTATGGAAAGCACAAATGTAACATTTGATGATTTCAAGTTCCCCACTATGAGTTTGGAAGGTGAAAACTGTTACACTCTAAGATTTGAAAATGAAATAGAGCCTGAAACTTCTGCAACTGAAAAGGTTATAAGTACTCTTGAAGACTCCCATGTAGACATCTCACATGGAACAAATGTAGAAAGAGAACATGAAAATTTCAGTCATATCCAACTTGAGAATTCTCCACATAAGTCTAGCATGAACTCAGGGGGAGGTTCTCAAGAATCTGCAACAAATGGAAATCACTACAATCAGGAAGAAACATGCTCAAATGATAAAGATGGGACTCACCAAACTAAATGGAATAGAGCTCACACAGCTGATCAAATCATTGGAAATCTTGATGAAGGTGTGAGGACAAGAAGAACAACTATGAATGAATGCCTATTTGCATGTTTTCTGTCTCAAAATGAACCTAAAAGAATTGAAGAAGCCTTGTAGGATCCAGATTGGATAATTGCCATGCAAGAAGAATTGAATCAATTTGTGAGAAACAATGTTTGAGAACTAGTGCCACTTCCAAAGGACAGATCTGTGATTGGCACTAAGTGGGTCTATAGGAATAAAATGGATGAACATGGGATTGTAATAAGGAACAAGGCAAGTTTGGTTGCTAAAGGCTATTCACAAGAAGAAGGCATTGACTATGATGAGACTTTTTCTCCTGTTGCAAGATTAGAAGCAATTAGAATTTTTCTAGCCTTTGCAGCACACTCAAACTTTAAGGTCTATCAGATGGATGTCAAAAGTGTTTTTCTCAATGGTGAATTGGAAGAAGAAGTATATGTACAACAACCTCCTGGCTTTGAAGATCCAAATTTTCCAGACTTTGTTTACAGATTCATCAAAGCATTGTATGGACTCAAACAAACCCCTAGAGCATGGTATGACACCTTGTCAAAATTTCTTCTGGAAAATCATTTCACTAGAAGAACCATTGACAAGACTCTCTTTTACAAAAAGCATGGTGAGGATATCATACTTGTTCAAATCTATGTGGATGATATCATTTTTGGTTCATCAAATGAGAAATTATGTCAAAGATTCTCTAAGCTTATGCAAAGTGAGTATGAGATGAGCATGATGGGAGAACTAAATTACTTTCTAGGCCTTCAAATAAGTCAAAAGGCTGATGGCATTTTCATAAGTCAAACAAAATACATTAATGACCTACTCAAAAGGTTTGACATGCAAGATTTCTCAACTGCTAAAACTCCAATGTCTACAGCTACAAAACTGGATGAAGATAAGAAAGGAAAAAGTGTAGATATGAAGACTTACAGAGGAATGATTGGATCTCTTCTCTAACTTAGAGCAAGTAGACCTGTCATAATGTTCTCCACATGTCTATGTGTTAGGTTTCAAGCAAATCCAAAAGAATCCCATCTCATTGCTGTTAAGAGAATTTTGAGATATCTCAAAGTAACATCCTTTATGGGATTATGGTACCCTAAAGAAACATGGTTCAACCTAGTTGGCTACTCAGATGTTGATGTTGCTGGTTGAAGAGTGGATAGAAAAAGTCTTCAGGAAGCTGTCAATTTCTTGGACAGAGATTGGTATCTTGGTTCAGCAAAAAGCAACAATCTGTGTCAACCTCTACAGCTGAGGCTGAATACATAGCTGCTGGAAGTTGCTGTGCTCAAGTGCTTTGGATTAGGAATCAACTAAGGGACTATGGATTGGTGTTGGAAGGAATACCTATCATGTGTGACAACACTAGTTCCATATCAATTGTTGCAAATCCAGTCAATCATTCCAAGACAAAGCATATTGATGTAAGGTACCATTTCATAAGGGAGCATGCAGAAAATGGAGTGATTAAATTGTTCTATGTTCCTACACAAAGACAGTTGGCTGATATATTTACTAAGCCACTTGATGAAGCCACCTTTAACAGGCTGATTAGTAAAATTGGAATGCTAAATTCTTCAGGATAAGTGGTTCACTAAATATATCCCTTCAACTGTTACAACAATTGTTTCACAGACATGAACCTAAATGATTTATCTAAGTGAAACAAGACTGGTGTATATTTATAAATATGTCAGTTATATTGTTGTATATATGATTAAACAAATATTTTAAAACTAACTCAGAATTATTTCTTTGTTCTGAGAAAACCTGAATTGAATTATCATACTTGCGCATTATTAAATAACAAGTGTGGTAATCAAAATATCAGGAATATTAATCAATCACACTTCTTATATCAAAGAGAATAAATAAATTTTATTTATCTAAGAAGTGATGATTACAAATTTCTTATTTTATTTTCCAAGTGAAGATAAAATAATTCTTTAGGAAAACTGGAGTTTGAAGTTAAGTTGCCATTCTTTCTGACTTCTCAACTAAGGAAAATTCTAAGATTTATCGAATCATTCAATTCTGAGAGTTCTCGAATCACTCAATTCTAAGAGTTCTCGAATCACTCAATTCTAAGAGTTCTCGAATCATTCAATTCTAAGAGTTCTCGAATCATGATGTTGTGAGTTCTCGAATAGATCATTTCTAGAGTTCTCGATCAAGTACTATTGAGAGTTCTTGAATCACCAGAGTTCTCGACTATAGCTTGAGTGAGTTCTCGATTGTCTTAGTTCTCGATCAAATTCTGACAGTTCTCTACTAAAACAGCTTTACTCTTTTCTGAGATCTCGATCACTAAAATCGATTACTATTCTAGTCGAGTTGTCTGTGTCATTTAAATAGCAAAGTAGATCTAACATTTCATTTCTACGCTTAACTACAAACTCAAAGAAACCCTTGCATTCCAACTGTTACTCTTGCATCCTTCTCTCTCTAAAACTTTCGTTTCTTCTCTTCACTATTTCTATACACTAACTCCATGGCATCCTCAAGCTCTGTTTCAACTGAAGTTTTTATCATCCCCGAAACCAACTTTTTGGCCATTTCCAGAGATGCTGATGCAAAACCTCAATACAAATGTTTCACCAAATTTCTCATAGAATCATACCTTAAAGAAGCCTTATTAGCAAACCCAACTCTTTACCTGGATATTCTTGAGCAATTTTGGGCTACTGCAAACTGGGAGAACAAAGCATTGAAGAATGGTAGTTCAAAAATAGTTGTAACCTGCAAAATCCAAGGAGTAGATATCAGTTTTGATGAAGAAGATGTCAACAGAAGCTTAAAGATTCCAACTGAAGAGTTTAATAATGAGCCAACTGACGGAGACTTGCTAGACTTTTTAGAAATCATTAGGTACTATGATACTGTGGACAAAGAAGGGGAGAGGTTTAAGCTAGGAAAGATTAACAAGAAATTTATGAGAAAGGGATGGTCATTTCTGTTCGATACTATACTAAGAGTTTTCACCTGCACGAAGACAGGATTTGACCAGGTTAGCGTCATTGCCATGAAACTGGCCTACTCATTGGCCTACAATCAAAGGCTCAATGTTGGAAAGCTAGTTCTTGGGGAGCTCATAACCAGGATTCCCATGAAAGGTAATGAGATTTTCTTTCCTCGCTTTATTCAATTAATTCTCAACTATAAGAATGCTAGTTTAATTGAATTGCCTGGAATGAACAAACAGAGAATTGGCTATTCCAAATCCATGTCAAAAATTATTTTTGCTACATTGGATAGGAGAAACACAGTGAATGTGCCCCTTCAAATCACACCTCACATGCTGAGTGTATTTAGGGGGTACCTACTTGTGCAGCCTAAATATGGTTACCTTGATGCAGTAGGGGGTCCTAAGGTTGTAGAAGAACCAAATACACCTAACACAAGGATCCTTAACCCAACTGCTAGCCCTTCTGTGAATCCAAATTGATGCTAGTCAACCAACCTCTACATCCTCTCAACAGGGTGTAGTTGTAAAGAAGAAGAAGGAGAAAACTGTTAGAAAAAGAATACTAGAGACTGTTGTAGAGGATAACAATGAATTGGATGAGTCACCTGTGGAACCTTTGACCAGGAGAAGAAAAATTAAAAAGGTCACAACTGACCACTCTACATCCTCTCAACATGATGTAAAGATTAACAAGAGACTAAACCTACTTCTAGGTGCACTTTCTCAACAAGGTGCATCTATTGAAATTGGGAGCCATCCCACTCCATCCTGTACAGAGTATGCACCATTGCAGGAATTCACTCCTGTCAATGAAGAAGTTTTAGTTGAAAAGGAGACACACTGTGCACCAGTAGGATCTTCTCTTGAAACTTCCCCATTTTCTCAAGGGGAGTTGCCAACACTCAGTTCTACTCACACTCTCTCTTCTACCTCTCAAATTTATTCTCAACCAATTGTGTCTAGCCAAACACATAAGGTTGTTGATCATCAGGATTCTTACTTCCATGATGAGCCCCATTCAAGTGACTTGGTGCATGAAACCTTATTCACCACTCAGGACACTCATTTAGATGGTGAGGGAATGCATGTTGAGGCATATCCTGATGACACCATCAAAACCACAGAGGTTCCAGAAGTTTTTACTTTAGACTCTGTGGTGGCTCAGGCATATCAAAGCCAAGTGTCTTCACAGACATTAGGTAATCTAGGGGACCTCTATACCATGCAAATGGCATCCCCTGGACACTCCCCAGTCATTCAAAGACTGTCTCCTCAGGAGAAATCACATGTCTATCCAGTGTCTAATGAATCATCTGAGAAATTGGATGAGGAAATAGATACTGAGGGGACCACTATAACTAGTGGCCTTAGCTCTCACTCTTTGTCTCAATGGCCGGAACCTGTGCAACATGACAGGGAACCAGGACCATCAATCTTTGGTGAGTCACTTTCTGATGAAAAATTGCAAGAAATGTATGGAGATCAGTTGGAGGGTTTCTATCACATTGCATAGTAGCTGTTGACTTCTCACCTGCCTAATAAGGATTATGTTGTCGTATTGCTGGAGTATGCAAATGATCAGGAAGAGTTGAAGGAGAAAAATGCAAATGTGGCTGAAGATGAAGAGGCCAATGTAGATGCTTGGTTGAATGGAAAATCTGCAGTTAGTATGGAGGAAGCCTTGGAGTGGACTAGGCAAAAATATATTACTTCTCTTGGGTCGTGTGAGAAGACCTTCACCCCAAGTGTTATATATGATGCAATTCATGAAGCTTCCAAGGTTCAGCTACTGTCCAACCACTACCTTGTCAAGGGAGTTCAATCTGAAATTCAAAATCATAGAACCAAGGTAGAGGGTACATTGCTGGGCATTGAAAACAAGCTAAGGACTGGAGGATTGTATGGGGGGAAGTGCCAAGGGAGAATCTGTAAAGTCTTCAATTCTCAACTCCAAGATGGATTCCCTAGAAAAGATGTTTAAGGAAATGATTCACAGTCATCAAGCCATCCTGGAAAATCAAAGAAAGATCAACAACATGGTTGAAGTCTTATTCAAGAACAGGCATGCAGACAGGCTGCCTGAGGATGTGTCCATTCATACTTTATCTCCATTTCAAGTGTATCTGTACTATCAGTCCAAGGCCAAAGATGAAGCTGCAAAGGCCTCCATAATTGACACTTTAAATGCCAGAGTTGATTCTCTTACATCCACAGTTTCCAAGGTTGTATCAGATGTTCAAAGCCTGAAAAGGGAGTTTGTCAATTCTTTTGCCAATCAAGGGACCTCTCTAGCAAACATTTCTGCATAACTCACTTCTCTACAATCATTGATTTCCAACTTGGGCACAACTAGCCAGGTTCCTCCAGAAACATTGCCAACTCAGATCAAGCCAAGTCACTCTATATTTCTCCAAAGACAAGATATCAATCCTAAGAGGGAGAAGGCAAGAAGAGAAGAAATAGAGGCTGAGAGGCAAAAGGAAGTTATGAGAAAGCTCAGGAGTGAAATTTTAAAGCCCAATTCTGACAAGAATTTTCTGGACCTTCTGCATCACATCAAAAAGCAAGTCAAGGGCAATCATTGGAGTTATAAGAAGATGCTTGACAATGCTATTGTTGCAGTGAGGGGAGTTAAGTTTGAGCAGAATGGACAAATGTTCAAAGAGTCCCTAATTCAAATTGAGTCTGGGTATTTTAAAGTTTCAGTTGCACTTTTTCAAAGACTTTCATACACTGAGCTGAAATATTTGTACAAGGTAGTGGAGCTGGTAACCCAAGAGGATGAAGAATTAAAGAATCAAATTTTGGGACCTCTCCTACCTCATACTCTGTCTGAATCCTACTGCAACCCTGATGGTGTGATGATATGGCTAGAGGAGAGAAGCTTACTCATTTCAAAATTCCTCAACATCTCAACTCAGGAAACAGAAGTCAAATCATAAACCTGATTGAGTTGATTGAAAAGAAGAAAGTAAAGCAGGTTGAAGACAATGAGATTGTGGAGAAGATGAAGAAGTTCATAACTGGTCAATTATCTAATTTTGCAAGTGAGGAGTTGAAGAATAAAAAGAAGAATGATGATGATAAGGATCAGGACAAGAAGGACAAAAAGCCTGAATCCAGGAGTGATAAGAATGAAAAGAAGGGGGATAAGAAAAAGGAGAATGCAGAAAAGAAGAAAAGGGATGATTCTGAAAAGGAGAAACAATATCAAAGGAGAAATCCTTCAAAGCAGCAAGCTGTTGGTATTCACTCTAGTATACCTACAAAATCTCAGGGTACTAGTGTGATATCAACAGTTTCCGAAACTGCTACTGCCCTCAAATCCAAGTCTCCAAGAAGAATGTTCATGAAAGTAACTGCACATGGAGTGATAAGGAGGGAAATTAAAAAGAATCAATCAAAGAAATTGAAGCCAAGTCAACATCTCAAGGTCAACACTGCCACAACAACTAGATTCAAGAATTCTACTAGCTCATTGTTAGTTAGATGTCCTAAGTGGAAAAAATAACTTCTTATTCCAGATAAGGGTCTACAAGTTAAGCCTATCCAAGAAATTGCAGAAGTCAACAAACAGATGTTAAAACAGTGGAAGGTTAACAGGATTGTCAAAGTTGAAATCAGGGACAAAAGAATGTTTGTCACAACTGTTAATGGAGAGGAAAGAGGCTTTCACCATGACAATAGTAATGCTACCACTCATGATATTATGAGAGTGATTAGCCTTTTTGACAAGAGAAGCATGATTAACAAATTAAAAATGATGGAAATGGTTCAGTACTTGGAAAAGAAGTATCATAAAAAGATTAACAAGGTCAAGTACATGGAGGAGATGGTTGAAAAGAAAAGAAAGAAGGAAGAGAGAATAGAGAAGCTATCTGAAGAATTGAGAAAGCAGGGAAAATGCAGGGTGTTCAAAGATACTGATAGGATTGAGTTTAAACTGAGAAGTGGATCTACAATCAAGATCAGATTGAAGTTCATTCAAGACTATCCTATGCAAACTCTCAAGATTGCTGCTGACATGTTAAAGAATTCTATTTTAATAGAAGAAGTTATGGTCAGGCAATAGCTTTTGGAAGTTATTGAAGAACACAAGGCAAGGGAGGAAAGAGAAAGAAAAGAAAGATATGACCAGTCAGCTCATCAACAACAACAACAAAATAGGTAGACTTGATATCTTGTATTAATTTGTAAAATTCATCATTTTCCAAATTGGGAGAGATTGTTGGACTTAAATCAAGCCTAACCTATGTAATTATATGTCTTGCTATAACATAATTTGTACTTCTATAATAGTTTAGTGACTCAAATATCCTTGTGTAAAATTGTAGATAGAAGTCTACTCAGTTTGTCTTTTAATTGTAAATAAAGTCAAGAATAAAGTATGCTAGAAGATTCAAGATGAATCATGCAACAAGACAAAGAAGACTGGTGGAGAAATAAGGAAAGCCATCTGAGAATTCTACCAAGGCAATTGCTCAGTCGAGAAGTCTACTATTAGAGAAGTCAAATCTATGAGAACACTTCGAGAAGTCTCAAAACACACTCAACAGCTCAGTACTCGATCGAGAAGTCAGCCATTCGACAAGTCAAGTATTGAAGTCATTCGAGTAGTGTTAATTGTGAATCATTCGAGAAGTGAGAAAAGAAAATCAATTCGAGAAGTTAGCAAAGGGAGCATTCGAGAAGTGGTAAAACTGAGTCATTCGAGAAGTCACAACTTCAAGTTTCTATTCGAGAAGTTTAGCCTAATCGAGAAGTCATCAAATGGAGTATACTAATCGAGAAGTCTAGTCATTCGAGAAGTTAGTCATTCACAGACCAATCGAGTTGCCAGTACTCAATCGAGAAGTCAACTTCTATGACTTCTCGAAATATTTCACACAGAGTACTCGACTGCACCAAGGAGCTATTTTCAAGGAAAATTGCAGAACAAGTCAGATAATTCTGAAGCTCTGTTTTTACAGGATAAGTCAAGCCTTCAAAGATAGAGACAAGTCTACAATGAAGCTGGGAAGTCAGTCAAGACAAATGACAGAAGGTATAAGGCTGGATGTAGCAGATTGTCACAACAGTGTTAGCTAGGAATAGATATCAGTCAAATGTAAAGAATGTCTTGTCTATTTCTAGTTATAGCTAATCTATCTTATGTTAGCATGTGCACAGGACATGTTGTCTATATATTTTATGCACAACCACATTTGATAGATGTCTTGTGAGTTTTACAATTGTAATTTTACCAAAACCAGAAGCTGAAGTTCAATTTGAATTTCAGATTATAGTAAAAGTTCATTCTAATAAAATTAGATTGAAAGTTACATCTAGTGTCCATTATATTCATTTTCTCTATTTGTTGTTCTAACTTAAATCTATTTCACTTGCTCAATCTTACAATCAAGTTAACAATTGAATAAGCTCATAAAAATCAAAAGAGTGAAAAAGGCTTGAAGTATACATTCACCCCCCCTCTGTAAACTTCTAGGACTCATAATTCCTAACAAACTAGTTTCAAAGAAATTTGTAGAAGCATAAGACAAATAATCTAAAGCATTGTCATGATCAGGACAGACTATCCTGTGAAGATAATGACAAGTCTACAATGAAACTTGAAAGGAAGAGAAGACAAAGACAGAAGAAATAAAGTAGAATGAAAAGATTGTCATAGATTTGTGTTAGCTAAAAATAGATGTTAGTCAAATGTAAAACATCTTTTGTCTGTTTTTAGTTTTAGCATGTATGTCTAGTGAGAGCATGTGCAAACAAGACTTGTATCTATATAGTTAGAAGAAAGCTTTACTAGACAGTGTGAAGAAAAATTGTATTTTTCTTTGTCTTTCTTTCAAGAGTAAGAAGTTCTTTCTTTCAAGAAAAAATATTGAATCATAATATTAAATACATGTAAGTTTATAAAAAAAAGATAAAACTTTATTATAAAATTAATATAAATTTTAAGAATATATAAAAATGAACCTCTTACATGGAGTATAGCGTAAATAAATGAAGAAAAAATATATTAATCACATGTTATATTAAAATGAAATATAAATATTATTCAAAGGATGAAAATAAGAAAGAATAAAAAATAAATTAAAAACGGTTTTAAAAGATAAAAACAAATAATGATATTTTCTCTAATATAATTATATATAATATTAATTAATAAAATATAGTATTATACGAAAATACTCCCTCCGTCCCAACCAATTCTTTACACTTTCCTTTTTGGGACGTCCCACCCAATTCTTTACATTACTAAAAATAGTAACTTTCAACAATAAAATACATTATTACATCCACTACTTCACTCCACTTTTTCAACACTTTACACTATTACACCCACTACTTCATTTATTTTAACAATAAAATCACTATTACACCCACTACTTCATTTATTTTAACAATATTACACCCACTATCTTGGTCTCCGTGCCCGGACCAAATGTAAACATTTGGCCGGGACGGAGGGAGTAACAAACAAAATGAAAAATGTAAAGAATTTAAAATGATTTGGTATTATCAGGTGTTAACAAATAAAAATAATATAATCATATATGATATTAAATAAAAATAAATATATAATGAAAATAATAAATATATAATGAAAATAATAAAATTTGAAAAGAAAATAATAAAATGAAAATAATAAAATATTAAAATTGACCCATTTATCAAACATATAATATAATAATACATATTATTAAAATTTTAAATATAACCAATGCTTAATACGAAGTTAGTATGCATATAAAAATACGTGTATGTATATAATCAGTTAATTCTTAGAAAATTAATTATTATAATTATTATTAATTATTATCACACATTTTATTATTAATAAATTTTAAATAAAAAATATTTAAATATCATGGTAAATTTTGTACCAATATTTTTTGATATTTTATTTTAATCATAATAATAAATACCTTAAAATGTTAGTTCAAATATAATTTTATAATATGTGTGTATATACATATATATATATATATACTATATGATTAAAGGCAAAATGACAAATGTTTGGTGGGTGATTATGATATACTCCTGTTTATCTCCTACCAACTCCAAACACAATTTTCTAATAAAATTTTAATTAAAATATACATTGTACTCATAATCTATTAAAATATTTCAATTTAATCGTCGATCAAACATTTTAATTTATTTAAAATTATAACTTATTAATAAAATTTACCATTATATTATATCTCTATTATCTATACTTAAATTTATCAATTTTTTAAAAATATATTAAAAAATTAAAAACAATATGTGCATCGCACATGTTACGACGTTTTGTATTTTTTTTAAAAAGACTCTTGTTTTATATTATTTCATAAAAAAAATTAAAGCACAAAATAAATTTGGTGATAATGGTCTTTAAAAAGTTAATCATGTGTGGATCGTTTGTTTTATGAGGTAGTATGAGTTAGATATTCGGAATCGGGTTAGATCAGTAGGTGCCTAAAATTTTATTATTGATATTATGTGCTTGATTTAGTTTTATAATGAAATTATTTAATTGAAAGTATTATTGAATTAATAATTAAATAAATTTATTTTGTTATATAAAAATAGAAATATTTTTTTTATTAATAAAATTATTAAACAGTAATCTAATTTTTCTAACCCAACGAGTTTCAACAACAATCCAAACAGACGTTAAAATAAAAAAAAACTATAGCAAGGGGCCACCACTTTAAGTGCGAGGATTAAAGTTACGCTATTTTTATTCTCAACTTTAAGAATAGTAATGAAGAAAAGGGGAGACTTGAGTGAGTAGTGCTTTAACCAAAAACTGGAATCGAAAAAGCAAAGCAAGGCGAAGAAGAAGAAGAAGGAAAGGAATTGATCTTGAAAACGGGGGAAGTGAGAGATGGGAATACTGAGCAACAAAATAACAAAGGAAGAATTGAAGGCAGGCGATCATATCTATTCTTGGAGACGCGCTTATATCTACGCTCATCACGGTCTTCTTTCATTCTTTTCCCTTTCTCAATTCTTCAATTCTATTAACGTTAATATTTCTCATTATTTGATGGGTTTGCTTTTACTTGCAATTCCACTCGTGCTGGTTCATTACTTGATTTTACGCATTTTAAACTTGATTCCCAAGTATTTACTCTCTCAAAATAACAAAAATTTATCACCAACCCTACCTAAATACCTGTCTAGAATCTGTTTTTCGTACCAGAATCAGCAAGTTTTTTAGGAGAAACAAGTATGTGAAAAATTGGTGAAGAGTAGACAGCGAAAACAAAGAGAAGAAGGAAAGTACTGAGAATCGCTAAAGTCTAGTACATTTACTCACTGCACGTTATTTGCTTGTGTGCTGAAACAAATTGATTTTAATCTTGTAATATTGTTAACAGATTTATGTAAAATGAGTGCTGACAAACTGTTGAGTTAGTAACTTAGTATGTTAAGGTTATACGTTATTCATTGTGTAGAAGTATGAATAACGGTCTTTTGAGAGTTATCACGTAATTTATGCAATTAAGAATATTAGCTTCTTAACCCGTGCAAGACACTTGCAAGTTCTAGATGCACATATTTTATATGTGATGTAATTTGTGATTTTTGTATATGTATTGGCTATAGGTTTTGTGTTTTTTAAATATGTATTGGTTATATGTTTTTTGATCTTGATGATGTTAGGGTGCATAAGGTATAAGTTGGATAATATATTTGAAAAACAGGTTGTTGCAAGGAGATTATTGCAGGGTTTTAATATTTTAAAGGGTATAACAGTAATATCACACGGGTGCTGATATATGAACATCCTAAATTTATTTATGCACGCCCTGTTGAGTGTTTTGGACTAAAATGTCCCAGATTTTAATTTGAATCATTAAAATATATAATGTTAAGAAGGGTATTTCAGTCTAAAAATTTAAACAGGGTGTGCATATATCAGCAGCCTATCACACTGAATAAAATGTTTTCCTAAAACTTTTTGTTGTAGTATTATATAATAGATAGATTTGGGCTGGGCAAATCATATCTCTCAGTTATAATAGACATAGTAAGTATATATGTCTTCACAATGACTGACTGCCATATTAAGCACAACTTGCTAACTTGTCTCTCATTGGTAGCAGGGATATATATTGGTGATGGAAAGGTTATCCATTTTACTCGAGGTGCAGGTCAGGAAATTGGGACTGGAACCTTTTTAGACACCATTTTCAGCTCATCTTTCCCTAATTCTTCGGACACTCCATGCCCTATATGTGGCAATCAAGCGAGTGCTAATGGTGTTGTATTGTCATGCATTGATTGTTTTCTTTATGGCGGTGAACTGCATATATTTATATATAATGTGTCACCGCTTATCTTTCTTGCCCAAGCTCGAGGAGGCACCTGCACACTTGCAAAGTCTGATCTTTCTGCGGATGTACTTCATCGTGCTGAGTACCTTCTTGAAAATGGTTTTGGATTCTATAATCTATTTAAGAACAACTGTGAAGATTTTGCTATTTATTGCAAGACGGGGTTGCTCTTGTTTACCAATGTGAATGTAGGTCGGGGTGGGCAGACAGCATCCTTTGTAGCTGCTACTACTGCTGTTGCTTCTTCGCCACTTCGCTTCCTTACTACCAGCTTTGGGGGCCTGACTGCTGTTGGATTGGGGTCATATTGTGTTAGCCGATTGGTCTCAGATATTGGAGTACGAAGAGATGTAATAAAAATTCCAGTGGAGAGACTTCTTTCCCGCACTATTAATGATGTGGCTGAGGGATCAACACTAGCTGTGCCCAACCAAGACTAGACTGTTATGAGGTCAAAAAATTGATTATTAAGTTTGTTGAATTTATGTATGCTTGTTTCTACCAAAAAAAAAAATCAAATATTTTCATGTATTCGATTTGCTTGCTCACATGCTGAATGTTTAGCATGATATCTGGTTTTATCTGCAGAACTTGTTTTCTCTACTATGGAACAGTTAATTATGTATTTATTCACCTCATTTTATTATGTGCTCTGTACTTTGACTTCCCTTCATGACTGCTCATTTTCTTTAAGGAATGATATAGATATGGTTATATATTATATATGTATATGAACTTTGTCCGAATGTGTAGATGTTAATTCATATTAGCCAGGTGATCTGTCTGTTAAAGCTTCTTGATTATCTGAGTGAGCATGTTTGAGTGTAGATGTTAATTCATGTTGGCCAGGGTCTGTGTTTGATAAACCTTCTTAACTTACCTGAGCGAGTATAGAAACATGCAGACATATGGATCGGAACAAATACTTGACCACTTGTATATATGCCTAGATGTTTCATATCATGTATTGTTTGTATTCTCGGCTATTATTTTAGAGGCATATGATACATAATCATCAATTATGTGTAATGTATTTATATGCTCAATGTTAAATTAGTTTTGACGCTGGTATGAAGTTGTTTCTTTGCAATAGACTTGTCTAATGGAAGAGTTTATTATTTTTATTTTATTTTTTAATTCAACTGGGATCAATATAAATGTGCGTGTTTCATATATTTTGTTTGATGTTCATAGTCTATGTTTGAAACTGCTCTCTGCTGTTTAATCTACTTTATTGGTCTAGATTGATAACCCTTACTAGAGTGAATTCAAATGATTAAGTTTTTACGATGAAGTTCGTTAGGAAATTTAGTAAAAAAGAGAATGCGCCTTTCTAATTATTGTGTTGGATCATTAATTTAAATTGTTAGGAATGGACGAGTAAAGAAAGATGAATATAACAAATTTTATATAATTTCGTCCTGATTTCATTCATCCCACGTAAAACAAAGAAAATTGGCCTTTATAAGAAATACTTGTAATCCGATCTAGTATTATATGTTTACTATTATTGTTCTGTTTCTCTCGATGAGTGTAGAAATGAATTTTATATATAGGTAGGTCAATTGGTCCTTACCAATTGACACAGAAAACAGATGCTGGCAGAGCAGTATTAAAGTAATATATCTGAACTTTTTATTTTAAATTTTGTAAAATTTTGTACTTGTATCATTGTTTTCCTTGCAATTTGTTTAGATCAGGTAAACATAGGATCAAATCCGGTTGTTTTTTAACTGATGAGTTATTTACAAGTTTTCTAGTATATGTCTATTTTTTAATGAGTTGATTAATTTTAATTGATAAGAATTTTTTGTGCATGTAGGGGGTCATTATTATTAATGAGAATGGAACCAATAAAAATTTTCCAGTAAGATATTTAAGTACTTAATTATACACAAGACGACCGACTACTTATATATGATTGATAGGAAAATATGAAGACTTTAACATTTGGACAATTTCAATGATAATCCAAGGAAAACCAGTTGAGAATTACAGTGTATTATTAGCTCATAAAGCTGATCTGGAGGGGTAAAATGTGATTTCATATTAGCTTTGACAGTGAAATACTCGCAACAATAATTAAACAGCCTCAAATTCTTAAAATCTCAAATTATAGAGTCATTAGATTGCAAGAACCATATTTATAAATACAGATTCGTTTAATGGTACCTTAATTGCCTGGTTGTGCTTGTGGGTTCTTATATAAGATTAATCAACTGCAGTGCAGTGCAGTTGTCTCTACATGCGACTTCTAGTATTTGTTGATCCCATTTTCTTAGCTATTTCTCTGAGCACGAACTTCTGAATCTTCCCTGTTGCTGTCTTTGAAAGCTCCTCCATAAACACCACTGTCTTAGGCACCATGTAATGCGCCAACTTACTTCTGCAGTATTCTATTATCTCCTTCTCATTTACCTTACCCTTCTTTACATCTCCGTGCAAACTCACAAATGCACATGGTGTCTCTCCCCAGAACTCGTCAGGTTTTGCCACCACTGACGCCTCATTAATCGAAGGATGCATATACAATACTGATTCAACCTCCACGCTGCTCAAATTCTCTCCACCGCTTATAATCACATCCTTTGATCTGTCCTTGATCTCCAAGTACCCATCAGGATGCATCACGCCAACATCTCCTGTGTAAAACCACCCATCTTTGGTCATGCACTTGGATGTCGCCTCTGGATCTTTAAGGTAACCAAGCATCAGACACCCGCCTCTCAACACAATTTCTCCTAGGCTTGTTCCATCTCGCTTCACACTTGCACTTGTTTCAGGATCAATCACGTCCACCTCTGTCATCCCAATCGTTCTCACTCCTTGTCGGGCCTTTAATCTTGCAATCTCAGTAGCTGGTAATTGATTCCACTTTGATTTCCACGCACAGGACACTACAAGCCCGCCAGTCTCTGTCAATCCGTAACCATGACTCACAATGAATCCCAGTGATTCAGTTTTCAAAAGCACAGCTGCAGGAGGAGGAGCACCAGCGGTTAAGATTTGTACTGGCAATTTCAGCGGTCTCACATCTGCCAAATTTGATAGCAGATTGAGTACAACAGGGGCACCGCACATGTGCGTTACTCCATGTCTTTCAATGGCGGAATAGATGGTGTGAGCATCAAATTTCCGGAGACAAATGTTGGTCCCGCCAACTGCTGCCATACCTCAGGTGTAGCTCCAGCCGTTGGCATGAAACATAGGAAGGGTCCACAATAGTACTGGTTGTTTCGGAACCGACCAATCCATTAATGAGTCTAATGAAACAATGAATGTTCCTCTATGACTATGTACTACACCTTTCGGGGCTGAGGTGGTTCCTGAGGTGTAATTTAATGTTAGTGGATCCCATTCACTCTCTGGCCGTACCCACCTGAAATCTGGATCACCCTTAGTCATCATATCCTCGTAAGTCAAATAGAATTCAGAGGATGATAGTGGTGCTGATTCTTCGAATTCCTGGTCAGCAACAAGCACTATAAGTGGAGCCTTATAGTCAGGTGGGAAGAGAGAAATGGCTTCGGAAACAACTGAGGTTGACTGACAATCGACAAAAACAAGCTTGGATTCACTGTGGCGAAGCATGACAGATTGTGCGTGCATCAAGGCGAGTGTTGATGGAGTTGAGCACGGCGCCAGACATCGGAATAGCGAAATGGAGCTCATACATGGCTGGAATATTAGGTGCTATAACGGATACAACGTCGCCTCTTCCGAGTCCAAGACTGGAAATGGAAGAAGCAAGTTTAAGACATCTGAGCTGAGTTTGTGACCAAGTGTAGGTAGTGTTGTTGTAAACTAGAGAAGGGCAGTCTCCGTAAACTACAGCAGCCCTGTCTAGGAATCCCAGAGGTGTCAAAGGGCTTGAATTTGCTGCTCTTGGCAATAAATCATCCATATCTGTTGGTAGAAGTAAGAAGATGAAATGCAGTTGGTAAGTAGTCAGGACCAGAGAGATGGGGAGTGGGATATTGTTATATTAGTGAGAGCCGTGTTGTTTTTAACTAGTAGTACTAATTATGTAGACATCGTAAGTGTGACAACGGTTTGAGATTCATTAAATTAAATTAAAAAATATTTTTTTTCTTTGATTTATAATTACTTTAAAAGTCAGATAAACAAATGCTTCAATTAATAATTAATATTATAATACAAGCAAACCCCGGTTGATCTCGTGGCTTTGACTATCTCTGCCCCTTTTTCAGGGTCCTTGGTAGAATCAATTTTTTCGGTCAAACAAAATACTCCCTCTGTGCTACTCTATTGTTATCCTTTCGGAGAGAATGTCCGACACGTATTTTAAGGTGCATTCCGTAATTTATTTTTAATTTTTTTCTGAAAAAAAATTTAAATTAAATTTTTATTCAGGAAAAAAAAATTAAAATGCGTGCCAGACCTTCTTTCTGAAAAGATAACAATTGGGTGAGACAGATATAGTATTATTAGGAGAATTTTAGATTTAGATTTATTTTCGAGATGATTTGCACTATAATTTTTTTAAAATTTTGTACAATTTTATTTCTGTCCAACCAGTGAGATGTTGTAATCTTATTTGAAAAACTATTCGATCAAAAATAAAAAGGGCAATCTTGAAGGAGTTATTGGTTGTAGAGGTCTCCGAATTAGCTTCAACAAGATATGCCTCAACTAAGATACAAACATCAAACATGTTTGTTTTCATTTCTTCGTTGCGTGTTCAACTTGGCTTCACCTTGTCACTCATCGTAAGTTGTGACTTCATAAGGATTAAAATATATATTTGTATTTATAAATAAATTTATCTAAATTCAATTATCATCCCATATCCCGGGTAAGATGTTTTCATTTAGAGCATTCCCAGTACGACATTAAAACACTAAAATAACGTCATTTTGACACTATTTTAATATAAAACTAATTTCAATGAGATATTATAATGGTGTCAAGATGACACTAAATAATTGGAGTGACAGCAAATTTGGTGTCAAACATGTATTTGGTGTCATGACACCAAATTTGGTACTTTTCAAAATTTTAACTCTACCATCATATTTGTTAAAAAAACAAATTCATCCCTTTTAAGTTTTAAAAGTCAATTGTTCATTATTTTATTAAGTAAAAGATTTTTTTATAATGTATGATATATTGTAAAAGATTACTTATAGTGTAGAATATAATGTCCCTACCATTGAATATAGTTAAAACAACACTTTATCCATCTCTAGTGTTATCAACATCTGCTGAAAAAATATTGATTTTCTTGTCAGACTCCTAGAGCAATTAAATAAATAGATAATGTGTAAAATATTTCTAACCGAATTAAACCTCTTAATATTTTTATTTTCTAGCTAATTACCTTCTCAATATTTAAAATACCATGTCAAGTAGACTTGTTAATGTATCGGAGTTCCGATCCGATTTGAAGTGTTATACTCCTTCCATCCCAAATTAATTGTCTTAACTTTTTTATGGTCAATTTAATTCAATTTTGACTAATAACTGGATATGAATTTATTTAAAATTATACTAATGATATGTTCTTTTCTAACAAAATTGTGCAAACTAAAACTTAAATTAAAATTTAAAGTTCAAAGTGAAAATAACTCTATTTTATATGTTAAATTATTTATATTAAATTTAAATAAATAAATATAGTAAAATCGATTATCTGCCGGTGCCTGACACTATCATGAAATTTCACATGATTCAACTGAGCATTTCGTTGCCTTCATATCCTCCCTTTGAAAAGAGTTAAGATGATTGAAGACCCGGTCTACCACCATTTCTTCTCATCTCACAGCCCCGAATAAAGACAGAGATCAGACTTTTGCATTTACTTCGACTATTCATGAATTAACAGATATACAACAGCTACTACGCAAAATCCACGATATTCAATTATTCAATGAACTTTAGTTTAAGCGGTTGGGAGTAAAATAGAGTAACGAATGAATTTTTTTGAACATTTACTCATATTATGTCGTAAATTTCATATTCTAACTACTGTTTGTATGCATTAACTAGTTCCTTCTTTGTTCATGAAGCATACATATTTTTCAGGACTTGATTCCATCAAATATTTGATGAGCAAGTTTTCATTATTGTCCAACTCGTCGGTTAATTTCGTGAGAATATTTAATACAACCCTTTCAACAGATCAAAATCCCATGCATATAAATTAAAAGGTGGATAGAATTGTAGTTCATGAAGATTGAAATATCATGGAGAATTGAAATAATTAACAGTAATATCTAGGTTTTATAATGCCAGGAAACGAACATAGCACGAGTGTCCTCTTAGGAGCATTCAAATTTTCTGGCAATCGTACTACAAAGAGTCTACCAGAAAGGTACATAATAAGGAACATGAAGCAATAAACACAAGTCGCCTGTAGGTTGCTATTTCTGGAATAAGATTTCATCATGCAAGGAGAAAACTAATTCCACAAGAAACTGAACACAGAATGAGCCCCACTAACGCCAAGAAGTTAAATTTTCTGCAAAAGTAAAATTCCTATATGAGACATGATTTCTAATATCACATAATTTTACAAAAAAAAAACAGAATTTCACAACACACGTGTTTATGACCTTTTCAATAAATCATAGTCAAATTATACATTAGTGATCAGTAATTTATACACACCCCGCATTGGACACCAATGTGCATCGAATCGTAAATAAAATTTCATCGAGCAAATATCCAATAAAGAGCGCATGTACAGATAAATAGGTAGCAGAGAGGTTTGACTAGACGCACTTTAGGAGTAGGCATTATTCCTTTTAAGATGCAACCGATCTCAATAGAACTCCAAGTACTTGGCAGTCAAAATGGATAAGCAACGAATCCTAAGAGCTCTGGGTAAAATTTAAATATACATTCCATCATTCATGCAAGCAGTGCAAATAACAAGTGTGTATATATGTAAAATTTCTACACGAGGCTTGGTTTTCCATTTTCTGGTATTATATGAAAATTTAAGGACTCAATGTGGCAGGTATGACTCTAAAGAAAGTCTGATTAAATTGATTCTATGTTTTGAGTTTTTATTAAAACTTATGAGCTGTTTGGAAATAAGGCAATGCGCATGCATCCCTCACTAGGGGATAAACGTTTGAGATCAATCTCAAATTTGAAGGTTTATACTATCTGAAGGCAGAGAGACAATAATGTAAGAGTAAAAGAGGAATATTTACTCAAGTGCGGTACCTAAATTAGTTACTCTATAGCTCTATCAAAAGCTGAATTGAATCGTTAGACTTAAACAGGATAGTTTAAGACCTCTAGTCTACCACCTTCAAAATCAGTCAATCTGATACCACAATGAGAAGTTGGCAACTTCTCCACCCACTAGTCTAGGCCCAAATCACCAAAACCATGATATGCCCTCTATGGCAATCCGAAACATATGGTTTTCAAGTCAAAAAGACAGTTACCTGAATGGACTACATTAATTTATTTGATGTGATCATATGAAGTACTTAAACTAAACCACAAAAGTCAAATGGATTAGAATAAAAGTCCTTTGAAGTTTGAACCAAAATATAATAAACTTGGAAATCGTGATCCACATATCACTCCAAGCTTTTATTAAGAGCATAGGAAGGCGAACTGAACCTTTTTTAAATAGACAAACCTCAGTTGGCATGTTAAGATGAAAGAGTACCATTATACTATAAATCATCCATGCCCCAGGTTCAACCAAATTTGACAAGAATTTGCACATCATACTCGTTTCAAAATCTTAACTTAATATTACACTTCGGGACAAAATCTAAATTTGGCACTTGGTTTACTGAATCAGATTACTAAATTTGGTAGTTTATATTGTTATAATTCAGTAGGAAATATCATGATAATCACTATTTTTTACTTTCATACATCCAAATAAAGATTTTGCAAAATATAAAAGGATTCCAATGAATACAAATCCAAAAAACAAAAGAAATGAAAAAGTGGGTTCAGTAGGTTGAAAGACGTACCCAACAGAAAGACGTTTTTGTGGATCACCACTAGAGTAGCCTGTGAAATAGAAAAAACGAGCAACAAGGTAAACAAAGCCAAGAGCAGAAGCAATTATCGGGTGCTTAATTCCTCCCACTACCATGAAAGTCAAGAAAAACGGTATCCACTCCAATGAGTTCTGGTGACCTCTCTATACCAATAACCAAAACAAATAACAAAATCAATAATCATCCAGCATCACTCATGTAGTTCACATTAACAAAAAATTCGAGCTTGTGCTGTTCACAAACATTTCAAGTTGATCCTAATCAAGTTGTTCGCTAACATATTACCTTTTTTGTACCCAACCTTGCAGGCCAAAATAACAACTTGATCCAACTACATCCCAACTTTTACATAATATAATGTATACATATAATCTATATAGAATTACGAGTTGATCTCAAGTCAAAAGCTAGAAAATTTTGATTCGACACAAGCTGCATCCAACAAAATATTTCATTTATGCTCAATTTCTTATCGAGTCGAGCTAGTTCACAACCTTACCCCCACCCCCATTTCCCCATGAAAAAAACCATGTATCACAACCCTCACCCACCCTCCCTTCACACTTAACACTAATCAATCAACATCACTAAACAGGATAAGATCTTGAAAAAAACAACAGAGTAAAACCCAGATATAAACACAAACCTGGATACAATTAAAGAGCTTAGCATCTTTATTCTCAGATTCAGAAGCATACAAAGTAGGGTAAGGAACATTGTACCTATAATCATAAAATTAAACAAAACCCCACATCAAAATCATCACACATACCATTAAAAACCATCAAAAATCAAAAAGATCAAATTTTTACAAATGGGTCAGTCCTAATAACACAATTAAAACAATACACAGCCATATAAAATAAAAAAACATAAAAAAGTTTACTTTCTGCGAGCTTTCCCAACTTGAGCAGCCATCCAGAAATTAATGAACCCAGAGAATGAAAGAATGAGAACCACGTAACCGTACTCCTTTGGTAGCATTTCTACTCCGGCCATTTCTTGATTTTCCGGTGAAAATATATTAATTAATATTTAATAATTATAAATATTTTAGTTGATGATATGCGGATAAATGGTAACACTTGTGTTTGTCGTGCACTCGTGCAGTGGTGTTTAAATAACGAATGAAAACTTTGCTAAAAATAAGGGGAATATATATAGTAGAAAAATAAAAAAAAAAGGTTGGAGTATTGAGTTTTGACTTTTTGACTAGTTGGTTTGTTTAAACTGGCATGTCATGCGTTCACATTGGATCTGGGTCCTTCTGGTTCTTTCTGGGAGTGTACTGTTTGAACTGCGTACTTAATTTTTGTGGTTGTGTTTCCACGGGAAGTTTCTAATAGTAAGTCGATTATAAGTTGTTCAATAAATAAGGGGTGTTTTGTAAATATTTTTTTTAAGTATATATTTATATATAAATTTACGGGTTGTTCCAGAACAAACGATTATTTACAAACATTATTCTGCGTTTTTTTCAGTGGATAGGAAACAATCTCAACTAACTCTTCAAAAGCGCAGATAGGATGACGTAACCTTGTATTCACAAAAAAAGACGTAACCCTGTATTCACACAAAAAAAAACCCTGGTATTAATTCTATTCGCGCAAAAAAGACGCGGAGTGATAATTGCATAAATCACTTATCAGGAATCACAAAAAAAAACCTGGTATTAATCCTATTCGCGCAAAAAAGACGCGGAGTGATAATTGCATAAATCACTTATCAGGAATCAGAACCCTAAATTTACTACTCATGTAATGTTTGGTTTAATTAATATTTAAGTAAATATATTTTTATTAGTACTTGAATAATTTTTTTATTTTATTTTGGTTGAAAATTTATATTAATACATATGATCTATTTTCTATTTTCGTATCTTATTAAATTTGTTAAAGAAATTGGTTATAATAAATTAATTAGATTATTTAATTGAATGATAATTAAAAGTTAGTAATAATAATTAAATTATTATTTCATATAAATAATTTATATAGTTTGAATTCATATTATAATAAATAACATTTTAATATTAATATTATAAAAATTAAAATATTTTTTGTTATTAAATATTTATATATGTTCAAATTGTATTATATTTTAAATTTTCTTATATATTTAATATTATAATATTTATGAAACTTAATTAATAAGTTTTACTTTGAAATGAATTAAAGAGGTTGAGACGTTGAGTGTTGATGAAATTAAGATTTGTAAGTAGATTGTACTGAGTATTATAAAAAAATTATATTATAATAGATATCTGAAAATATAAAATTTAAGATATAATTTAATATAATATAATATTAATAAATTATTGGATTAATAAAAAATTGGGATAACTAAAAATTGGATTAATTAAAATTTTAGGTTAATCAAACCGATTACAAAAAAATCTCTTGTTCGGTTATCGTATTATTATAATAATAGAAAGATATATAGATATATTTTTCAAAATAAGTATTTATTTCTGAAAAATAAAGAAATGACTTAATTTATTTTTGAAAAAAATAAGTATTTATTTTTTTTAAAAAGTACACATCTACGTGTTTTTTTATTTATTTATAAAAAATAAGATAAGTTAAATGGATTCTAAATTTTTGTTTTTTGAGCTTAAATTTAACTTTTTATTTTCGAGAGTGGAAATTATATAAAAGATTTCAAAGGAGTTTAAATCATGTTTATTTTATGTTACAGTTAATTTATAAGTTAAAAGTTAATTATTTATATAATAAATAATTATACATTACATATGTTTCCGTTAGGTCTAAACTATCGTAGATATACGATATAGGTAGTTTTTCGATTTGGTTCGTATTTATATATCTGTTTTTGGTGAGCAATAAATAAAGTAGTTATGATTCTAAACAACAAGAACAATTTTCGGGAATATATTTTGTATTATATAAACCCAAGGCGAAATACTCTCACATAGATGTATGAGTTAGAATGAATCTCACAATAAGAAATAAATACGAGCTTTTATTGGCTATGTGTATTCTCTCTATCTCTCTCAGCTGTATCTATTTATGTGTGTTGTGTTCTGATTACTTTCAAAATGAAAATACATTTTGTTTATATGTAGACTTTATATAAAGTGAAATACAATTTTATGTGTCGACATTTCTTTCTCCTTAGTTGACTTGAGTTAACTTATGGATAATCTTCTATGTGTCGAATATTGATATCCTCTATTGGACTTAGAAAATAATCCATTCTTTCATATGTATCGATTTCTTGCTCTGTATGTTTACCTTAGCCATTTTGATGTTATTCAACCCATGTGTCAAATTCAGTTGTCTTGTAGAACCATGTGTCGAATTTTCTTCCATGTATATGACTTAAAAAAGTTCTCATCATGCTAGGAGCTCATGTGTCGATTTCTTGTCTCATGTGAAAGCATGTGTCGACTTTATTTTGCCAGTATATGCCTTGGAATATTTCACATCTTGTAAGTGTCGAATTCTATGCATAGAATTCTATGTGTCGAATTCTACTCCATGTATTTGCCTTGCAATAATTTTCATCACATAAGTAATACATGTGTCAAATTCTTCCATTGTACAATGACTTAGAATATTTTGACATCCTTAAAAGCCATGTGTCAAATTATTCTATTATGTACCACTTGACTTGGATTCTTTTGGCTTGCATACTTGCCTTCTGTCAATTCTTCTTGTATAATGAATATGTTAATCAAATTTTTTATGCTGCCACTTAGTGCACTGGTCAGGTTCACAAGTGACTAACACTGCATTGATCTTCATATTCTCCATTAAATCAATTGACATGATTGTTGTATTCCTTTATTACTTCTAGTCTTCACTGAAATCTTTTGGCACTGACTGCTTGATCTTTAATACTTTCAGAAACACTGAATCACTTATTCTTCACTGAGCCTTGATCATAGGGGGTGTTTGGCTACCCATTTTTTCTGGAAATAAGCCCTTATTTCCAGAAAAAGTAGGTATGTATGTACTTTTTCTGAAAATAAGTAACTTATTTTTTATTTTGAAAATAATATTTGGTTTTAAAATTCTAAAACAAATATTTATCTTTAAAAAAATATGAAAATATGTATAAAAAAAAAAAGTAACTTATTTTAAGTTTAAGGAATCCCAAACGGTCACATAGTAATGAACTTCTTTAAGTGATCTTCAATATTCCATCAAATACCTTGATACATGTAGTTGTCTGATCTTTATTGTAGATTCCTGTGATTACAATAATATTATTTATCAGTCTTTTACTTTTAGTTGAGTTACAGATCCTCGATTACATTGTATGTTACATTATGCTTTACAGTTTCAGAAGTTGAACCAAAAAATTCATAGTATGTATATTTAAAATTGTGTTTAATAAAAATAGTGAATTAATTAATTCTTTACTTGTTTTAGTTTTTGCAATTTGATTTTTTTTTTAAATACAGATATTATTTTTAAGTGAAAATTAAAGTATTTTTAGTATAATCAGAAAATATCATATATCACGTGCAATTGAATTTGAGTGAGTAAAAGTGAGATTTTGTCACAAAAAAAAGGGTAAAAGGGAGATAATCAGAAATCAAATACAATTTGATGTTTGAAAATTATGTAAATTGTATCGACTACCATTTTTCCTAATTCCTCACTCAAGCTATCTACCAAGATGCTTTCACACAGGAGTGTCCATATGTGGGAATGATCATAAATCGTGGAGATGCTGTGGGAGAAATCTTCTATAACGAAGACTTAAATAAAAGTAGATATTGGAATTTTATATAACGAAGAATTTTAAGGAGATGCTCTTTAATATTAAAAGTTGGATAAAAAATGACAACAATACTAACTAACTTATTTGTTTGTAAAAATCCGAAGCTCTTTTTGAAATCGGGTGAAATTCCGAATTTTTTCCATAAACAAGTCAGAGTATATTGACTCAAATATAACAACTCTACAAGCCTATTGAGAAAAAATATGATTTGAAACTCATATGGTGAGTATGAGAAAGTGGTATGAGTAATCATTTTATTTTAATATTTTCATCTTTATTTAAATAATTAAATGTAAATATTTAATATGAAATAAATCAATAATACAAAAATATATTAAAATAATAAATTAATTAATATTTTAAATTAATTATAATTAAAAACTCAAAATTTATTAAATCAAATATATTTATTTTAACACTCAACCAAACACATGATATCAGAAATAATACCTCAAACCCATACATTCTTAACCCGATTCTCGATTCCAACCACATATCACTCCGTGAACCAAACGACCCCTTAATATATTAATATATTAAGATAAAGTCTCCACATCTAAAATGTGAGACGAGGGTTTTACCGTTTAGCAACAATAGAATGGAGTATTGGGTATTACCCACGTAAAAAATTATTGCAGGGAGAACAAGAATCAAAATGCAAGGCAAAAAAGGAATTATCAGACGCCCTCCAGTGTCCTATTAGCCACGGAGTCTGGTAACGGGTCACAAACAAGCACCAGGAGTCTACAACATCAATTCAAACTCAAAATGAATAAAATCAAATCAAGTTCTTTGCGAAATTCGTCCTTCAGGTGCACTAAAATTTTACCATAGTAGCCTTCTTTCAATCTTTCCTGAGCGATGAACCGTTCTAACTTCAAAGTAAATATTAGTCAAATCAGTATCAATCTTTCATCCATAAAGAGTAAAATTTCCTCATGACACTAACCCCTCATATTCTTGTATGCTTCAACAAGATAATCAAGAAGATTTCATGTCTACATTACTCTGGTTCATGTAAACTGTCATAGCACTTTACCATAATCAACTCTAATAAAGTTGTGCAGCTCTCACACAAAATCAAATGATACTAGATACCTGAACTAGGATATGCATTCTAGCTTGTAAATTTTCATCAACTAAAATTTAAAACAGATAGTCATGACATTGATATGTACTGCCTGCTGGTGATTTAGAAAAAACACCCTTTGGAATTTAGCGGTCAGTAATTTTAGCTTCGATCGTCTGGGGGATATTCATCAGCCCCATTTTAATCATAATAAATCCAAAAAATTAAGTATTTTAAATATTTTAATTTATTTAATTTTATTAGAGATATATTAAACAATTACACCAAATTACGGAGTACAAAATTATTCAAAAATTAATCTAAATAGATGGATCAGAAATCTGGCTTGGACTATTCTCAGAAAGAGAAAAATTAAAAAATAACTCTCAGTAATTTCAACTTCGATCATCTGGGGAAATAATCATCACTTCCATCTAAAATCGAAATTAAACAAAAAAGGAGCAACATATAAAACAGAGAGTATTCTGAAAACATTTCTCCAAATTTGATACTTCCTCTCCCTGCTTGGAAATAGGGAATATGTCTGTTGAGGTCTTAAACTAGACTACAACACCAATTCAATCTGAAAGAATGAAATTAAGAAATACACTTGCACGTTATGCTATATCGAGTTAGGCTTCCCAGTTGAGCCCTAACCCTTCTTATGTTTGCAGGTTCTACACAATTATAATGTAAATTTTGTGTCAACCTTACTTTGCTTCCAGCTACATTTTCATAGCCCTCTACCATAATCAACTCCATCAACAAAATTTCTTGAGTGAATCAAGTAAAATTCAATAAACAAAAATTAAATAATTCTCATCAATTCTAAAGCAAATAGGATCATAATAATATAAACCGAAATGGATCAGAATTCTGGCTTTGATTTTTCTCAGGAGAAAAATCAAAAAAAGCGCTCAGTGATTTCAGCTTCGATCATCTGGGGAAATATTCATCAGCTCCATTTCAGGAATTTAGAGATATATAAAAATTTCAATAATAATTCTCAAATACTAGAAAAATAGACAATTCACAGAATTATATATATAATATGTCTGAGAACACGTAATAGTAAGAACAATTGTTCTGCAGATTCAAAAACAAAACTTTTAGAACAATTTATACAAGCGCACATTACGTATTCTTACTCTAAAATTGTTCTTATTTCTTAATATATACAGATTTATAGAGATGGATCAGAAATCTGGCTTGGATAATTCTCAAAGAGAGAAAAATCAAAATGATAGCGCTCAGTAATTTCATCTTCAATCATCTGGGGAAATATTCATCACTTCCATCTCAAATCAAATTAAAACAAACACAGAATCACAAATAAATATATAAATTAAAGATATATATATGCATCCATGATGAATAAGAATTTATCCATATCAGCTAAAGTTACCTCACTAAAGAAGACATAGGAAATGTATAGATAAAGAAACTTGTATCGCTATGCCCGCAATGAGTATTTCGACTTACAATCCAATAAAATTACATACATATAAAAAAGTGGTTAAAAATATGCTTAGTTGCTTGTGAAGTAGTGGAGGGTTTATGTATTTATAAGTGTTCATAAACCCTAACTTCTTACAGGAGTCATTTCAAAGTTTTTTGGGCCAGGGAGGCCCAAGTTTAAGTTTTGGGGCCAAATCATATTCATACCTTCTGTGTTAACACAGAATCAATTAACAGACAAAAATAGCTCATCATGAGATGTTAAGCATCTATTAAACAAAATTACGGCATCTTACACAGATGTTTCATGTTCGTGCTTCAAAAGTGCGTTATAGTGCTCCTCTGGAAACCAAAAGCTATCTTCTTCACTTCAAACAAGTGAAAACTACCTATTAGTACTTGCACTACCAGGAACTATTTACAATAGAGCGCCAGCTACATTTTCAAAATCAATTTGAAGCGTTCGAAGATCTTCACCCACCACATTTTTTTTTGTTTGCAATGTCGAGATCACACTCTCTTTCATCTTCTTCCTTGATACGGTGTCATCAAGATTCGCTGAAAGCTCTCTGATTTTCTTCTTCAGTTCGGCGATTTCTTCATCAGCTTTTGATATCTCCTCAACGCTATGTGATATCTTTTTCTCTATATCTTGGTACTCCTTTTGAAGCTCCTCTTCCTTTTGTTTCTTTGACAATAACTGCGTCAAACATGCTCGAACTGACTCGACATCAAACCCGTGAGATTCCAACTCAGTAAGGGTTTCCAACTTACTTTGAATGACAGTGATAGGATGACTGAATTTTAGCTTTGATATGTTCTCCGCCAGATTGGAAAAATTTATCATATGACCAATAGCCAATCCCTCACGGGTTTCTTCTTTGCATTTGACCAGAGGAGAGAAATGTGGCTTCTTCGTGGTCTTAAATATTTCCATAGACTCGATATTTTTCCAAAGTGGAGAACTCTTAAGAAATGGTAAACTCTGATTATTCTCCGCATTATCAACACATACACTGGCAGAAGGGGTTCCAGTTTCACCACCTTTATCATTAGAATCGGCACGACTGTGACTTTTAATAGGTAAATCTCCTGGATATGATGACATACTTGGACCATCTGTTTTCTGAAGTGGACCTGGCTCCAACCTATCCTTTTTGGCAACTGGAGTTCCATCGGCACATTGGCGTTGGACAGGCAAAGCTCCTACAGATGGTATCGGAAATTACTATTTCGCTACAATAATAATAGAAGAACGCTTAGAACAGAATAATACGAATCAGCAAGATAGAAACCAGAGTTGCTCACTTAAGTTGTCTGAATACGTTGGAGATGGTTTGATTTGCTGGATCCTAGAGTTGTCTGTTTGATCTTCATTTAAATCAGCAGGAATTCCATCAAACGGCATATCAGCGTCTTCTGAACGATATATTTCATGTAAAGAAGAATCTCCTCTTGATGCATTGTCACAGTCTGTAGTACTGTCGAGTTTCATAACAGATAATAGAAAACAAGAACATAAAATAAATACAACATCTGATTTTAGTGGACATAATTAGAAGAACTGTTGCTCAGGATAAACTCTTTCGTAACTCTTTCTTAAGTGAACATCTTGCAGATTAGCTTGATCGCAGATTGCCAGACATTACATTTCTCGCCTAACTATTAATATGGAAACGTGCTTTTCTAACCAAATAATTTGAATTGCAGAACGTACTTGAATTCAAATATTTAGGTTCACCATGCGATAATTACCCATTATCTATTTATTTTTTAATTTGACACACATATGTCACACACCCAACACAAAAAGACGGATGCCATTAAATTAAAATTGCTGGTAAAACTTTAGAAAACCAAAATCTTAGACAAAAGGACTAACGAGAAATATGGAAAACATAGCAGTTCTGTAGATATTGGTTAGCATTATTTAACAAGCCTTGTAATCATAGTTCATATATAGCAATCTAAATATTTTTAACTGATACTAGTTTAAAAACCACAAAAGAAACCTCCGCAATTCTTATTTTGCGATATAAAGCATCGACCATATATGCGCATGCCTGGTTCATCCATACGCATTGATGGACTTGAACGAAACGTAAAGGCATGCTGTATTTAATCTTAAAATGAAATGAGAGGGTGTGAACAAATAGCCATCAGTTAATTTGATTTCCAGAAATGTTGGTATTAAACTAACTGAACAAAAACAGGTTACCAATAGTCCCAGATTTTGAACATCTTCAAGCATTTATAAAGCACATAAAAGAATTGACCATAAAAATAAATTAACGGCAAGCTGAATATATTCATAAATATGTTCAAGCACATACCTTGATATCGAGATTCACTGTCCACAATTTTGCTCATCTCATTATGCTCACTTGACAGAGAATTCTTACATTGTTTCTTTCTTTTAATTAGAATTGTGTCATCCGCCTGGTCCTCAATTAGAGGGATAATTGCTGTTTCGCTGCACAAGACATTGTGCCTCTGATCACCACTTGTATTTTGCTTATTAGCAGCAACCGTCATACTGTCCTTACTCAATGGCTGAAAATGATCTTCATTGGGTTTATTAACTGCTGTATGCATTAGACGGTGCTTCTCTTCACTTATTCCAGACTCATCCCCTGCACATGAATCTTTTGTAACCATTTTCCATGAAGAA
This sequence comes from Oenanthe sinensis, assembly GCA_028671895.1. Lineage (NCBI taxonomy): Eukaryota > Viridiplantae > Streptophyta > Magnoliopsida > Apiales > Apiaceae > Oenanthe > Oenanthe sinensis. The sequence continues at coordinate 22,215,588 of CM053801.1, forward strand.
GCTTTAGCTTCTGTGCTTCCTTCACCTGAAATAAATAATTTTAACATATTCTAAATAAACTAATCTTTAATTCTATGTGTGTATATACAATGGTAGCAGATCTTTTACTGAACCTATCTGTTTCTTAGACAACAATTTCGGTCTTCCCCTTTTTCTCTTCAAAGCGCTGTCACCTTTAGTTGATACATTAGTGCTCTGGGCATAAAGAGCAAAGCATCAACAAAAGTAAATACACAGATACTGCAAGTCTACTAAACACAAGTACACAACACATATATAGTTGGTTCATTGTTTCTCGGAAAACAGAAATTCATGAAATCATAATAATATTCAATTGCAACATTTGACAGATCATTCTTTAAATAAAATTTCGTTATAAATCCTAATTGCACAGGAGTGAATAAAACAAAATCTTCTAGTAATGTGTGGCACAACAGCTTGTGTTCCAATCACTTTCAAAAAGAAGTCACTTAACCACCCTTTTCTGTTCTCTCTTATCAGTAAATTAATCCTTTCAATCAATTAGTTGTAATAAGGTCATTTAGGAGGCTGCAATACTTAACTACGGACACCACTTCCCTAGTTGAAGGCCAAGTTCGACAAGGTGTCAATTGGAAACTGCCGAGTAAGATTTCTCTAGTTGAGCTGGAACCTTAAATGCAGTTACTAACATCACTCTATTGGTTGAATTTGGATGGTTTTCTACCTCAAGATACCATTGTTTATCAAACTTTTATCCATTTAAAAATAAGTGTCTATATTGGGGTTACACCAATGGTATACAAAGTTTCAATAGGTACCTAAATTGGGGCTACACCAATGGTATGCAAAGTTTACTTTGCATAACATTGGTGTGACAAAACTCATGTGTTGATTATACCAGAAGGATATACTTATTCTAGGGCAAGATTAGTAGTGCAATCCTATTTTGAATACATACTAAGAATACTAAATAGATAGTATACTAAGGATATACAGAATAGTACTCATACAGGTGTCAAACTCATTACTCACGTCAACAGTCCGCCTTTCCCAATTTTTGATTTTGCTCTCCTGGTCTTTCTTTGAAGGGGTCTCAAAATTATTGGTACGCAGAGCATCTTCCACTTCTTTAATGGACATATCAATTTTTGCAATACATTGTTTTTCGACTATTTCATCACCCACATCCATATTATCCTTCTTCTCTGCATCATCACTCAAAGTTCTATAAAATGATGGATGATTAACTATTGAGTTACAGCATCTAGTAATAAGTGCATACCTGTAGAACCACAGCCTTTTTCATCCTGTTGTCTTTTAGCTCTTCTCTTCTGTCTTTTGGGATTTCCAGTGTGATCGGAGAGCATAGAACGTCTACTATAATCCTGCAAGTTTATAATGCATTAGTGTTCTCCCACTTGACATAACAATATGAAAAAAGGCAACAGACCAGGGGTTGCACAACATGGCAATTTAGTAAAAGAAAAAATACAAAAACAAAGTCAGCCATCAAGAAACAAAGCAGAAAGACTGACCTTGTGACCTTTTACGTTAAACTCGATATAACTTTGTAAGTGCATAGATGGTAACATTGTTCCAGTAATGGGAACAAAGGTTATCCTTAACCTTATATCTATTATATAAAGTCGGAAATTTAAGCAACACCAATATGGAACACTGATGAGGGGGTCCCCAACTACTAGTTTGATGCAACTGATAATTGTGATTTTGTGACAACAGAGTGGGAGGCGCTGAACAGTAACTCATACAATTTAAGAATTTCTCAAAAGTTTTCACTAAAATAACATAACATCGCTAAATATAAATTACTTGCAAGTTGAGGAATAATTACCTGAGGTACAAGAATGTTACATTTTTAAACCTAAGACAAAATAACAAATATAAGGTTTTGCATCAATATTCAAACACACACACAAACATTGGTTTTCCCCCAATTTCGATGACATATATATTTCAACACACATGCCACAATAGATATGGGGTTTTCACATTTTTACAAAGCAAGAAACACACTTAAATACACACATATATGGGGTTTTCACATTTTTACAAAGCAAGAAACACGCTTAAATACACACATCCAGTCAGGCATCAACTAATTTTAAAAAAAAATAACAACATGCAAACTCAAAATACCAAACAAACAAACCTGCTTCTTCTTTGGCTTCTCCCAATTCCCATCAACCCAATCGAAATGAACTCGAATATTCGATCTCATAACCACCATTTCATTCGGAGGATCATCAAAATAAACCATAAACTTCCTCCCATCATCCATAACATCATTAACCACACCAGTCCACCACCCATCATTATGAAACGCATCCACCACATCATTAACCTCAATGACCTCATTTATACCTTTCCCTACAGGAGGCAATGGCCTAACAAACGAGACATGCACTCTCTCAATCAACTTCTTTGACTCATCACCTTCACTAACCAACTCATTATATTCAATACAAAAGTGATCCTCTGACTTTGAAGCTTGAATGATCTTGGCAACGTACCAGGCACCTCTGAACCCTTCCTCATCGCTTGTTACCTCAACATGCATGCCTTTTTTCAACCTCTGTTCGGTCATATTTGTTGAATGTTTGGTGTTTAGTTGAACAAGAGGGTTTTTACTGTGTGAAATCAGTGCGTGTTTGTGTTTTGGCCTGATGGTAGAGTCCGTCTTGTGACAGAGTGAACCTCGTAAATCACTTAATTATAAAGGTCGTTGCGCACTTCTATTGCTTTTCAACTTCTATCCGGTTTGTACTTCACACAAGAAACATAAACATTAATTATTAATGTTTGGGGTTTAAGTGTAATTAGCCTAGTAAGTAGGAAACGTGTGTGGCTGCACTATAAACAAACACCTGTATCTTTTACAAACACGAGTGCATTGATCAGCCGTTTGGGAAATGGGATTTTATTAAAAATTCCGGATTTGAAAAAATAATAGTATGTTTAAATATTTAGAAAAAATTTGGATTTTATTTGAAATTCAAAACATTCAATTATTAATATAAATTTAATAATTTGAAATGACAACTCTATTCATGTAATTTAAAATTGTTAGGGATTAAAAATTAGGGTGTATTAATTGCTATGAGTGTCGGAGCTTATCGAGTTTTAATGGCTGCGCTTGTATTTCATAGTTGAATTCTGCCCTCACAAGATGCCTACGTATCTCAGTGCGTATGAGAATCAAATCAGACGTAGTTCTAAGAATGGAGGATTAGACCCTTTATATAGACGTAAAAAGTCTAAGAATTGAATATGTTTAGGAGCCTTGGCGGGCAAGACACCTCCTTGAAGGATTCTAGATCCTTCTTGTGGTAGAAGTATTTTCCATGTAGGCATATGTTTCCTTGTTGATTGAGGTGTCTTGGTGGTTATTTCTTGGAGTAGTTTCCTTGTAGTTGGACATAATTAATTGCTGTGTATTTAGCTAATTAATTAATTACGAATTTATTTAATAATTAGGATTTTGAGCCTCATTAAACGAGCCTCCCTTTTAGAACAAACTAGGTTTAAGCAATGCTACCTTAATTATGTCTTTATAAGGGCTTACTTTTAGCCCATATCATTTGCCCCCCAAATTCTGTAAATTGTGCAACACTTAGTAGGAGTTAAGGTTCATGAATTTGTCATTGAAGTTCGCTTTTATGTCTTCCAGAATTTTGCTAAATTGCACTATATCCTCTATTTATGGAGGATTTTTCATAACTTATTTGCACCCACATGTGTTTTTCCTTAATTTCTAGATATTTTCCTCTATTTATAGATAATTTTTCATAATTTATTTGTACCCACGGTATTTTTCCATACTTTCTAGGAATTTTCCTCTATTTATAGAGAATTTTTCATAATTTATTTACTTTTTAAATTATTTTTAATGATTTTTTAAACATTTTTCTGAGTTATTTTCAACCAGCAATCCTATTCGAATTCGACCAGGATTTTGATCGATTTTTGCCTTCAATGAAACCCTGGTCGACAGGGTTCCTGGTCTGCCAAGGTACCTGAGTGTTCCTGGTCGCCAGGATTCCTAGTCGAATTCGACCAGGATCCTAGTCAATTTTTGCTTCACTTGGAACCTTGGTCGACAGTGGTTCCTTGTCGGCCAAGGTTCCCTTGTGTTCCTGGTCGACCAAGATTCCTAGTCGAATTCGACCAGGATCTTGGTCGATTTTGGGCTATTCACAGGCTTTTAGTCGATGGGGATTCCTAGTCGAATTTAATTATGATCCTAGTCATTTCTAGTGCCTCAACCGTATCCTGGTCGAAGCTGATTCCTGGTCAATTTTAGGCCATCTTTTGGCCCTTATTCGACAGGGGTTTCTGGTCAATTTTAGGCCTTCGTTTGGCTTCTAGTCGACAGGGGTTCCTGGTCAATTTTAGGCCATCTTTTGGCTTCTAGTCGACAGGGTTTCTCGGTCGATTTTAGGTCATCTTTTGGCTTCTAGTCGATAGAGGTTCCTGGTCCATTTTAGGCCATTTTTGGCTTCTATTGACAGGGTTTCCTAGTCAATTTTAGACCTTCCTTTGGATTCTAGTCGACAGGGTTTCCTGGTCGATTTTAGGCCATCTTTTGGCTTCTAGTCGACAGGGTTTTCTGGTCGACGTTTGATGATTTATGAAGTTTAATAATGGGCCCTGACCCATTAACTTTAAATTTTTCCCAAATCATTTGGTGGTCTTAGTCCACATCAATTTTTGGGCCAAAGGCCTGATAGGCCCAATTAGTTTATGGGCCTTATTTTTATCGGCCATAGAAAGTTTAACAGGTTGAGTTACCATTTTCCTCGGCTATAAATCAGTGAAGTGAGACCTTCATTTTTCATTTCTCACTTCCTTGGTAAATTTATCTCTAAAAATTGCTCTCTAGAGTTTCGTTATTAAGGGTGATTTCAGGCGATTTTTCCGACCAATTAGTCTAATATTATTAAATTTAAATAGATTTTAAGAAATAACTAAATCACTTAGTAATCTCCTATAGGATTATTCTAGTAATCTTTTCAAGAGTTTAATGTTAATTTTACAAGTGGTTATTTCCCTAAAACTTATTTTTTATAAGAGCAAAAAGTTTGAAAAAAAATGTCATGATATTTTTTTAAACACTATTGCTATATTAATAAGGCAATGTAAAGATTTTTCGGTACCTAAAAGTTATAAATCTTTTTTCAAATAATATTGTTTATTGAGATATGGTGTTTTCTAAAGGGACTACCAGAATGAAAAATCATCTATCTTAGTGAAAATATTATTCGTGTAATTTATACATTTGCCTAATATATAAAATATAATTTTTCTCCTGGTGTTCTACTTTATCTTTTATTCGGAGAAGAATATTTTAAATACACTAGTAAGTAGTAACTTCCCACAAAAACTCAACTATATTTTATATATGAGAATACTAGTAAAAAAATTTATTCTAGTAAAAACTTTAGGGAAAGAGAAGGATGGGGTTTCTCTCGCTTTTGGCATAGCGGGCCCCCAGTCTCCAAGAGTTGATTTATTTCGCCTAATGGCTATATGTAATTTATTCAGATCCAGGTTACAACTTTATCGTATTTTGATCTAATATAATATTTTCACTTGTTAGAATGACTTAAATTTTTTTTATTGGTTATTTGAATAATGTAGAATAATATTGAAATTACTCTCATAATTTTTTGAGAACTTTTATTTTTGAGCCACTACGTTCGGTTTGTATTTTATTCATTTTTCAGGAAAATATTTTGAAAAATATTTTTTCGAACAAAATATTATTTTTAATATTCCCAGAAAAATAAATATATTATTTTCATAATTATTGTATTTATTAATGAATTTTGGTGTTACAAGTTTATTATTATTTGTTACGTGTTTATTTGATTAATACGAAACCATAAGCACTAATTGACTTGGTCAAACCCAAAATGGTCCTTCCCCCAGTACACATCAGATTTCCCCACCAAGGAATTCAAATTTCCCCCCTACCGATTCAAAATTTGGGAGCATCAATCTCAACCCTTCATTCCAAGTCAATCCACACCATTCGTTCCCTCAACTTTCCCTATAAATACAACTCCACCCCCTCATTTATTCACACAAAGAAAGCCAAAATACTTCTCGTTTTGCAAAACTAGTATCATTCTTTTATGGAAGTGTTATTTCCTCCTCTCTAGAAACTCTCTCTCTAGAATACTTTTCTCTCTTACAACCCACTTTATTCTACAACTTTCAAGTTCTTCAACAAAGGTTTATAATTTGTAAACTAACTTTCCATATTTGGTTTCTCTTATATACCAAGCTTAAACATCTTAGTTCAAGCTCATTAAAACTCGTTTGCTTTGAAAAGAGAAAGAAAAAATCGTTTTCGATTTCTCCGACCAAATTTCAACGAGTTTTTCCGGTGAACTTTTAAGATTGTTTTTGTGCTTATTTTATTGGTGTAACAAAGAGGAAACTCTCTTGACTTCAAAGTCTTTAGATTTGCTTCAAGTTTTGAGCACATATCTTTTATAAAGATACTTCATTTTATCAAACCCATTTGGTTTTTAACAAACTCATTTGGCCAAGATAATTGAAGATCTACAAGAAAGATTCAAAACCAAGCACTTATACTTTTGATAATTTGGCCACCTTTGGTCCGAGAAAAATCCGGTCAACATGATTTTTCCGATCGAAGCTCCTACGAATTTTTGTGGCTAACTTCCGTTGGTTTTTTGAAACTTTATTTTAAAGATTAAGAGAACCTAAACAAAGACTTTTCCATCCGTGCCTTTACCGGCCATTTGCTCCTACACTTTCTATCCGACAACTAAGTGCCTAAAAGGAAGTTTGGATTTAGACTTACACTTTCTAGTGTTTAGTTTAATATTCTCATCTTTACTTCCTTTCGTTATTTGATGTTTTTCTTTTACACACACGTTTTAGTGGTTTGTGTATAAAGGTCCTAAGCTTCTATTCTAGGTTGAATTAATTCAATTAAGCTTTTAAAAATTAACTATCTAGTTAATTAAAACTTGTTTAGTAATTTTTCCGAGCTTAACGTGTTCGATCCTGAACAAGTTCTAGACCAAAGGTTAACTAGCCTATTATTAACCTTCGAAGTCTCCTAAGTGCAAGTACTTAAGTTTAATATTTAGCTAACTAACAAACGGAGCGATTATTATATAGTCGCATTGTTTAGCACGAAAATGTTAAGAGTGACTCGGCTTTTTAATATATTCGTATAAGATATATTATACCTTTTCGGTACTACTTCTACTTAACGTAACAACTTCCGTACAAATCAAGTTTTCCTTGACTCAAGAAGTTGTACTTAAATAATTATTAATTAATATATATTCTAGGCCATTGAATTTAAATTCGGTCATATACATTAATATTATTTTGCACTTAAGTTATATTCGTATTTATTGCTTCATCGCTCTAAATATAACTTGTGTGAATTGTTGCATTAATATTCTTACTTGTTAGACTTGCTAGAATATTATTATTGCATCGACCTAGAATTGTAACATTCTAGTCCAAAACTCTTTCTTTGTTTGAAAGGTGATTTTTGTAGATATTGTATTCTACACTTATATGAGGTGAAGTAACGTGAGCTGATCTTGTTCTAAGACCCAAGTCTTTGGTATTCTAACGGGAAGTTAGTTGCCTTTGCGCCGTGATGAAAAGGAAAGACCTAAGACCCGATCTAAGATCCAAGATCGTAATTTCTTAGAAGTACAAATACTACACCAAGGGCTACAACGGCTTTGAGGAGATAACGGAGAGTTATTTTCCAAGACAAGTCTTGTGAATTTTTGTACAATTATTTTAAGAAAGTAACGGGGAGTTAGTGTTCAAAATAAATATTTGTATGTTGTAAAGACTTCTCCGTCTACGTCAATGAGTGTGTTTAAGTATCAAAATCTCGAGACCGGGGAGATGCTCAGGGACTGGACTAAGGGGGCTTATATATTTAGTTAACAATATATAAGTGGTCCTAATCAGGATAAAAATTCTCGTGTGATATTCTCTTTCCCTTACTCTTTACTTTCCGCACTTAAAAATTGTATTAAAAAGTAAAAATTGTATTAAAAAGGGTAACAATTTTTAAGAGGTAAAGAAATATTTTTAAAATATAGTAATATTATTAAAAGGGTAATTAAGTTATTCAACCCCTTTCTATCTTAATTATGTCATTACTACCCATTATTAAGGACCTATCATAATAAAATATAGGATGATATGATGATATAGGAGTGTACATAGTAAAATAGGTGTGAGTATAGTAAAATAGGGAGTGAAGATAATGATTTCTATTTTCTATTTTTAGATTAATTTCTGCTAGATCACTAGCCTATATATATATTGCTAATCATTCATAGTTTGTGTTAATCAAAAACTAGTGGCGTAGAACACGGATAGTTCAATTTTTCGAAGCAGGTACCTGGTGGCCACTCTTTTTAGTTAGCCTAAATTTTAAACCATATTTCATTTCTATAACAACAAAATCCTTTGAAACTATGGGATGACCGTCAACCACCTGAATGTTGTAATCACGTATATATAATAATGGCCACAACGATCTTGATTTGAGTGAATGACATGTCCTTACCTAAATAAGATCACTGAAGGTTTTACTATCAAATCATCCCAAAACATTCTTACAAATTAGTCATCTGATTTATATGTAAATGAAGTAATTTTACATTAAATATGAGAAAATAAGAGGGTAAATTTAAATTTTTTTAGATTGAAAATAAAGACGAACATCTAATATTATAGAATTAAAAAAAAAACAAAAAAAACTAGTATTTTCGGATGGAGGGAGGATATTATGAGTTTTTATAATTTCTTTTTTTTTTAAAAAATGTTCAAAGAATAGAGGATTCTCTATATTTTATAACATTCAAAGGGAAATTAATATATTAACGAAAAAAATATTTTCTCAGAAAACAATTTATACAAAATTTTATAATATAATATTATTTTTAAAAAAGTAATGACAAAATTTTAAAATTTAACCGTACCGATTTTCTAACCGGGACGCCAACAAAGAACTCACCGCACCTGGAGATTGGATGATAATTAGTGGTGCAACCTCGTTTTGGCTTCCTCTTTCTTGTTCAACTCTATTTGCCTTCTTCAGACAGACAAGCGGCCTCCGGTTCCTCTAAAATATTAAGTATTCATATATCATAAGGGCATATTACACTTGACATATTGGTCTATACCTATATTTCTTAAAAACTGGTAAATAGTGGGATGTGCTTTTGAATGTAAAAGATTGAACATATCTCTTCGGGAAGTCATTCAAAAAATTGAATATCCATTTTTCGGGTACATTTCATAATTATATTTTACCGATCATAAAAGTTTCATTTTCTTATCTAATTATATATAAATTTTGTTTGCTTTCTAATTCTTTCACCATGCAGCGGTGTGTAAGTACCAAACGAAAATGAGCCGATACTTATCTTTCAAGAAAGTGACACTGATGCTTTTGTGGCATTTATAATTTATTCTCTAATAGAAATGCAGGCCCTCACAACGACAATAATTAAGTGGCGAAGCAGACACAAGTCATATATATCTTCAACCATCCAGGATTACAAACTTTACGAGTGACATCAATGGTTTTTGTTATAACCAGATTTTTACACGTCCAGATTTGCATTGACGAGTAAGAATTCTGTGGACGGGCATATTGACAAACATGACGGGTAGAGATTGTTCGACGTTCGATAAGCTGATTAATTGCCTTAATTAATAAGTATTTATTAATTCTTGCAATATCAGTTGTATAAAACAATATTGCAAATATTAATTTTTAATTATATTAGTAATTCATTGTAAGTCCTAAAAAATAGGGAAGAGTAATAGCCGACGAGTAGACCAAGGCCCCGTTTGGCTGGACTTAAATTTAAAATAAGTAACTTATTTTAATTTTTTTATATATTTTCAAAAAAAAAAATTAGATAAATATTTATTTTAGAATTTTAAAACCAAATATGATTTTCAAAATTGAAAATAAGTTACTTATTTTCAGAAAAGTACATACATACTAACTTTTTTTGGAAATAAGCACTTATTTCCAGCTTATAAGTCCAGCCAAACGGGCACCAAGTCTCAACGGATAAAACTGAAACACTCGACGGCCAGAAAATCAAGGAAAGGATAAGATTTCTACTTCATATATAATTCAAATACTTGGAACTGATCCCTACAATCAAGGAACGTGATCAACAACTTCTAGCATGAAAATAGGATCGTGGGAGGCATCCAAATCAGACTATAAATATATTCTTGAAGAGATAAACGAGGAGAGGCTGAAATCTATCACAAATACAGATACACAATACATACACCCGACGAGTAGTTGTTGCATAGTCGACGAGTAGCAGTTATGTGTATTTTATTCATTCCAAACACTTGTAATCGATCTTGAACAACATTCTAGTGGATATTCTTAGCTGGGCACACCCCACCCGCAGTTTTTATCCCTTTACTAGGGTTTTCCGCGTCACCAAAATTGTCTCTTGTCTTTCTTTATTTTCATTCATCGAATAGCTTTTTCTTATTTTTTCTACCTGTCCAAATACTAAATTACAGATTTTAATCTAACATACAATTAAAGAACTTAGTTTTTGACCCTACAAAATCTGGATAAAACAGTTGGCTCCGTCTGTGGGAATCTAACTAAGAGTTCTATACGATTTCCACGATCATGACAACGAATCTTGAATAAGGCGGTAACGAAGAGCAAACTACGAACCCTACGAATGATGAAGTACTTAATGTCGTGAAGAGGTTACAAACAGATGTTGAAACCTTGCGTGCAGAAAATGAGACACTCAAAGTTACGTTGAGCACAGTGAGATCCAGTGCAACGGCAGTTTCAAAACAAACGGTGACAAGTGTGGTTCGAAGACTGGATTATGGTGATGATGGTCAGGAGGAGAGACGAAAGGGGGATGATGAAGTGCTTGTGTTAGGCATAAATAGAGCAGAGGTTGAAGCTACGGACAATAATGCTAACACAACATATCAATGGCAGAAAGATACGATGGACAGGCATGACAACGAAGAAGAAAGGTCGAATAGGAGGACAAGGCATATAAGTTCACGATTAGAAAGTAGCATGATGGATGCCATGAAGCTGGAGTTGAAGGAGATGAGAGAAATGATACAACGTATATCGGGCGTACCAAAGTCGTTGGAAAAGGCTATACCGACAAGCTATGCGGATTCTCCCTTCACTGATGATATTGCCTTGGTGGAGATTCCAAAACGATTTAACATACCACATATGAGGTTGTATGATGGTGAGACTGACCCATAAGAACATATCGCTCAGTATAAACAATGAATGTTTACGGTGCCAATTACTAAAGAATTGATGGAACCTTGTATGTGCAAGGGATTTGGCTCAACACTCACAGGACCTGCCCTCCAATGGTTCGTCGGACTGCCAAACAGAACCATATCGTCATTTGCGAACCTTGTCGATGCGTTCAATCTACAATTTGCTTGTAGCAGACGATTTGAAAAGACGACGAGTGACTTATACCGAATTGTGCAAAGGTATAGAGAGCCCTTGAGAGAATACCTTTCCAGATTCAACAAAGAAAATGTGACAATAACAAATTGTGACATACCAACGGCTATTGAAGCTTTCCGCCATGGACTAGTAAGGGATACACCGTTGTACGACGAGCTGACGAAATACCCATGCAGAACCATGGACGACGTACAAGCCAAAGCTATGGCCCAAGTCAGGTTGGAAGAAGATAGAAAATACGACGAGGACAACTATTATCGCCCTAATAGAAAAAATGTTATGACAAAGGCACGAGACAACATGCCTTATTCAATGAACAATCGTGAGGATGCACGTGTTAGTGCTGTACAAGGAAGGTTGGACTGGAGGAAAGACCCAAATCTTCCACCGACATTTGATAGTTACGGATTCAGTATCAGCCCATCAGTCTTGGTGAGAGAATTCAATGAATTGGGGAATGCTGTCAATTGGCCATTAAAGTCAAACAAACCTAAAGCGAATCCCGAATCAAAGTTGTGGTGTGAATTCCACAGTGACTGTGTCAAGGGTTTCGGGCAAGACTACGCAGCAGAATTAACGTAAAAACAATAAAAATCAAAACCCAATCACAGGATCCATGTATAACGTTGGATGATTATGGTGAAGAAGTTTGTACCTTAACAAGGCTTTCCGTATGCTGTTTAATGGAGGTCCAGAAAAGATGATTCACAGCAGCCCTTTGTTGCAAAGATCTGCTCTCTAAAGAAGTCCACACGAACGCCCGATCGTCTTACGATCACCGGAGTCGGTACTAGCCGAATTGTTTGCCCCTCTCTCTCTCTCTCTCTCTCTCTCTTTCTCTTTCTCTCTCTCTCTCTCTCTCTCTTTCTCTAGCCTCTCTTGATGTTGAGCAGCTAGGTTTTTTTCTCTAAAAACGAAATCTGATGATTAAACCCTAATACTATATATCATTATGTATATATAGGGGATAGAGAGATTTTGGGCCTAACCCTAATCCATGTGGTTTCCAAAACCCATTATGACTTTTGGTTATTATTATTTTTAAATCTGAATTCTAATATAATTAATCAAGTCCCACTTAATTAATTCAATAATTAAATTCGAATAATAATAATACTTATTAAATTTGAATTCTAATATAATTAATCAAGTCCCACTTAATTAATTCAATAATTAAATTTGAATAAACAATAATATATTTAAATTCATAATTTAAATAAACCTCTGTTTTGACGTTCTTTGTGTGTGACCATTTAGGTTATTATTACGTTGACAATAATTTTAATATCCAATAATAAAATTATAAACAATGAGCGACATCTAGTAATACATCATTGCTACCCAAGTAACAATAATAATTGGTGATTCAATTAAACCTTTAGTGAATAATGTTTCATGTAATATAATCCCTTTAACCTTATATTATAGATCAAACTTGAGGCATGTATAGTGTCATCATCTTCAACATTTAATCTTGGTTTCCTTAATCAATGAGTAGACTATTTAAACAAATCAATATTTGAGCATGGCCATGCATTTCATAGTCTCACTCAATCAAGAGGCCAATAATATCACTCATAGAATTGAAGGGTTAAATCCTATATCTATCATTCATATTCCTCATACGATTCATAGCATAACCAGTGTTCACCTTTATCATTACCCGGTTAAAGGTAACTTTGAGTGTAATCAAAGTATATTTCTAGTATAGAAATATAATAATTTCAAGTCAGAGGATCATTACATCATTATCACAGTGAGATTTCTTATGACACTTATTAACATGTAGAATCTCACGGCGGGTCTTTCCAGTGTCATGTATTGATACATACACTTATGTTCTTGCCTTTGGTATCACCATACCTATGACCAATGAGATGGGGTCATCTGTCAACAAACATACTAGTCATATTGCATTATTACTGTCCTTAAATAATAATACTTGACTAGGAAATTTTAGGAATAAAATATTATTCATATAATCTCATTTTTAAGTCACATACTTAAAGATATATATTACATATTAATATTCCAAGGACATTTATTATTCTTTCAATTTATGACGCAGCAAATAAAGACATAATAAATAATAATTAAATAATCACATAACATAATTCTTTATTGTTTTCAATAAAACATTAAAAGTATTTTCTCTAGTACACCAATACTAACAATCTCCCATTTGTACAAGAGCCAATCTCTCATGTATCTAATACCCATAGAACTAGTATGACCTTAGTGCTTCTGCTGCGACAAAGCCTTGGTCAGTGGATCTGCAATGTTATCATTTGTATGCACTTGACATATATGTATATCTCCTTGATCATTAATCTCATTAATTAGGTGATATCTCCTAAGTACATCCCCAAACAGCCTCCTTGGCTGCTTCACAAGCATCAATATACTCAGGCTCTATTGTAGAATCAATAATTGTCTCTTGCTTTGAACTTTTCCAGCTTACAGCACCTCCATTTAGACAAAACACAAACCCAGATTGAGAAATCGAATCATCCTTGTCTGTCTGGAAACTAGCGTCGGTGCAACCTTTTACAACCATCTTATCTTCTCCTCCATATACCAAGAATTGATCTTTAGTCCTCTTCAAGTACTTAAGAATATTCTCCACTACTGTCCAATGACCTTCACCTGGATTAGACTGATATCTACTCATCATGCTCAAAGCATACGAGACATCAGGACGAGTACATATCATTGTATACATTATGGAACCAATTGCTAAAGCATATAGAACTTTACTCATACGGTCCTTATCATCCAATGATTTAGGACTGTTATCTTTTGAGATTGATATCCCATGAGATATAGGGACAAATCCCCTTTTAGCATTTTGCATCCCAAATCGATGCAAAACTTTATCAATGTATGTACTCTGACTTAGGCCAATCATTCTTCTTGATCTATCTCTATAGATCCTGATACTTAAAATATAGGTCGCTTCGCCTAAGTCTTTCATTGAGAAATTCTTACTCAACCAAGTCTTAACTGCCTGTAAAGAAGGAATGTCATTTCCTATTATTAATATATCATTAACATATAATACTAGGAATGCCACATTGCTCCCACTAACCTTCTTGTAAACACATGGTTCATCTTCATTTTGAATAAACCCAAACTCTTTAACGGTTTCATCAAAACGGATGTTCCATATCCCCGAGGCTTGTTTCAATCCATAAATGGATCGACGCAACTTACATACCTCTCTAGCATCTATTGGATCAACAAAACCTTCAGGCTGTTTCATATACACATCCACATCTTCTTCAAGGCTCCCATTTAAGAAAGCAGTTTTGACATCCATTTGCCAGATTTCATAGTCATGGTAAGTAGCTATAGCAAGCAAAATTCTGATGGACTTGACCATAGCCACTGGTGAAAAAGTTTCATCATAGTCAATACCATGAATTTGCTTGAAACCTTTTGCCACCAATCGTGCTTTATAGGTCTGTACATTACCATCCATGTCGGTCTTCTTTTTGAAAACCCACTTGCATCCTATAGGTTTTACCCCTTCAGGTGGATCTATCAAAGTCCAAACTTGATTAGTATACATGGATTCCATCTCAGATTTCATGGCATTAAGCCATCTCTTAGATTCTGGAGTGTTAATAGCGTCTTGGTACGTGAGAGGCTCATCTTCATCTACAAGCATCACATCACCATCTTGAGTCAAGAGAAATCCATAATATCTCTCGAGCTCATGGCGTATAAAACCAGACCTACGAACAACCTGTGTTTACTGAGCAGTATTGTTTTCTTATACATTCTGTTCAGGTTCCTCTATTGGTTCATTGTTATCATGTGGGTCTCGAATTTCATCGAGATCTATTATCCTCCCACTGTCTTTTTTAGACAACATTTCTCTTTCAAGGAACACTGCAGTTCTAGCAACAAACACTTTGTTCTCTAAAGGATTATAGAAAGAATAACCATTTGTTTCAATTGAGTATCCCACAAAATTACATTTTTCTAATTTAGGTCCTAGCTTGTCAGAAGTTAGACATTTCACAAACGCCTCACATCCCCAAATTTTCATAAATGACATGCTATGACGTTTCTCAGCCCATATCTCATACGGAGTCTTTTGAACCGTTTTAGTAGGAACTCGGTTAAGTGTATAAGCAGCCGTCTCCAGGGCATAGCCCCAGAAACTAATTGGAAGATTTGCATGACTCGTCATCGATCGCACCATGTCTAACAAAGTACGATTCCTCCTTTCAGAAACTCCGTTCCATTGTGGGGTTCCGGGAGGAGTGAGTTGTGATACAATACCACACTCTTTTAATAAAATTTTGAATTCATGGCTTAAGTATTCACCTCCACGATCAGATCGTAGAGTCTTAATACTTCCGCCAGTTTGCTTTTCTACTTCAGCTTTGTATTCTTTGAACTTTTCAAATGAATCGAATTTATTCTTCATAAGATACACATATCCATATCTACTAAAATCATCAGTAAACGTGATAAAGTAGTAAAAGTCACCTCTTGCCATAGTATGCATAGGAACACATATATCACTATGTATAAGTTCTAATCGTTCAGTGGCCCTTTCACCTTGTCCAGTAAAAGGAGCTTTAGTCATTTTTCCAATGAGACAAGGTTTGCATGCTTTGTATGATTCAAAGTCAAACTTATCCAAGTATCCATCTTTATGTAACTTGGAAATGCGCTTCTCATTTATATGGCCTAAACGACAGTGCCAAAGGTATGTTTGATTTGAGTCATTAGTTTTAAGACGTTTGTTATTCACATTATAGATATGAGTGTCTAAATCAAGAACATATAAACCGTTAAATAAGCGTGAAACCTCATAAGTAACATTATTCAAAGAAAAGGAACAACTATTATTCTGAATAAAAAATGCAAAACCTTTCTTGTCTAAACAAGAAACCGAAATAATGTTTCTGTAAATTGCAGACACGTAAAAACAGTTCTCAAGTTCTAAAATAAGCCCAGTGGGCAATAATAAATAATAAGACACTACAACTAAAGCAATAACCTTTGCTCCATTTCCAACTCGTAGGTCGACCTCTCCTTTAGCCAAAGGCCTACTCATTTGTAGTTCCTGCACATTTATACAAATGTGAGAACTACATCCAGTATCCAATACCCATGATGTAGAAGTAGACAAATTGACCTCTATAACATAAATACCTGAATCAGAAGCTTGACCAGCCTTCTTCTTCTTCAGATCCTCCAAATAAGCATGACAGTTTCTCTCCTAATGACCTGGTTTACCACAGTAGTGACAATCACCCTTTGCAACAGCACTCTTAGGCTTTAAAACCTGTTTGGGATTAGCCTTTGGCTTGGGAACAGAAGCAGATCCAATCTTCTTCTTTCCCTTCCATTTGTCTTTCCTATTAGCCTTACCTTTGTTATCTACCATCAACATGACAGCAGGTTCATCATTTTTCATGTTGGTTTCAGCAGTTCGTAACATGGCCAACAATTCAGTGGGTGTTTTATCTATCTCATTCATATTATAGTTCATAACAAAATGAGTATAGTTGCGGTTCAAAGATTGTAAGATCAAGTTAATCTGAGCTACCGGACCAATCGGGAAACCCAAAGTATCAAGATACTCAATATAACCTATCATCTTTAGAACATGTAGTTGAACAGGTTCATGCTCTCCATGTTTTTAAGCATACAGTGCTTTGCTCGTGTCGAACCTTTCTTGATGAGCCTGTCCCTCAAACATTCTTTGAAGGTGTTCAATCATCTCATAAGCATCCATATGCTCATGTTGTTTTTGAAGCTCAGCACTCATGGTTGCCAGCATGAGACATGCAACATCATTCGCATCATCAATATACTTCTGATAGGCATTTTGCTGAACGTGAGTTGCATTCTCAGCAGAAGGAGCAGGTGAAGGAATTTCAATGACGTGAAGTTTTCGCTCCTGCCTGAGGACAGTCCTCAAATTCCTATACCAATTAAGGAAGTTAGTTCCTGTCAGCTTGTCCTTCTCAAGGGTTGCTCTCACAAAGAAGTTATTTGTGTTGTTTGCCATTAAATATCTACAATGTTTAAAATGCATATTAGTTAGTTGCAAAAGTTTAATTATGTTCAAGTGATTATCATATACATTCATAATATATATCTCCCACTATTTTTATCAAATCAATAGCCCTAACTATTAATTCAGAAAGCATTTCATTAAATCTTTCTAGTGAGCCAAGATCCATATTTCATCCATGTTTTAAGATAGAATTGGCTAATACACCTAAAATACGACTATTTAGGTAGACAACATTAGTCGATTATATCAAATATAACTCTTGGATAGTTTGGTGGAACAACACTTTGTACACATTTATCCAATAAATCTCACCAAACTCTATGCCTCTAAACCCACAATCCTATTGTGATGATTTAGTTAAGTTAGACTCAATGTTTCAACAAACTAAGTCACTTACTTATCACATCTTCCCATGATTGATAAAAGCACCTTGCTTTGGCAAACCCACTCCTTCTCAATCTAGATCTTGACGAGTATTAAACATTGGAAGACATCCGATTAACTTAATATGTATTTAGGGATTTTAATGTTTATATGAACGATCATGATCCCATCATAAAGAGATTCTCAATTTTTCCTTGATCAAATAATCAATTTCAATATTCGTCAATTGTTCAATTTCCAGATCGTCGGAGAAGTCACAAGCGGTCTCACTTAAAACCCAACTTTCTTACGAATAATAATTCGCTTTTGACAAAATCTCCCCATATCAGAAAAAGAAAATTCATATTCAATACCGTGTTTCATAAACACAAGAATCTCATGATCGTTTGTTTAATTTTAAAATCTTGAATCGTTACAGATTTTATCTTTCTTAAGTAGGCATGGCATGGGTATCGTATCTAATACATACATCATTCTAACACATACATATCTACACATGCATTCATATACATATATGTATTGTGTATAAATTAAATGTGTTTGGTCATGGCCCCATCTTATGTGATATTTCCAAGCTAATGGAATTATCAAGGTCAATCTATGGTGGTTTCAAATACTACACTATTACATGTCTTTATCTTCTTCATTGCTCCATCATCTGGATTGCCTCCTAGCTGCCTTGCTTCCAAGTCTCTATTGAACAATTACATTGAATAATAAATAAATCTATTCTAATGAAATTACAAGAAGAACTCGGTTATATTCAAGATTAACAATAACAATGAATAAACGACATGCAAGTCGTATTTAGAAACCAAAACCATAAAACAAAACCACTATCCTATGGGTCTTTAGGCCATAACCATCCACCATGTTATAACATAACACATGTAATATATCTCAGATTATATAAACATATCATTTAATCATATATAATAAATTTCGAAATTTCAGAAAATCAAATAAATTTTAAAAAATAATAAATCGCCATTTCGGGGTCTTTAACATCGTCAAACAGCTTACAGACGCGAAGCTGACTAGTTCAGTATTTCTCTGGGACACGATTCCAGTCAGAAAACACATATCGTTTGCGAAAATCGGACATTGAACACATATTTCAGAAAATCTACCGAAGCCGTTTCAGAATTCGTATCGAATACGATTTCCATAACAAGAACAAACATGTATCATATACATACAGAAATACACAAAATCATCCCATGATTATACAACACATGAATATCATATATTCAAAATCATATAAAAAATATATATCAATATATAGTCATGGCATATCATATATATGTTTACATACATCGAAAAACTGTTAAACACATAACCAAATCATCCCATTATACACGTAGCTCTGATGCCATTGAGGGGTTTCGGGGAAGACTACGCAACGGAATTAACGTAAAAACAATAAAAATCGAAACCCAATCAAATGATTCATGTATAACGTTGGATGATTATGGTGAAGAAGTGTGTAACTTAACAAAGCTTTCCGTGTGCTGTTTAATGGAGGTCCAGAAAAGATGAATCACAACAGCCCTTTGTTGCAAAGATCTTCTCTCTAAAGAAGTCCACCCGAATGCCCGATCCTCCTACGATCACCGGAGTCGGTACTAGCCGAATTGTTTGCCTCTCTCTCTCTTTCTCTTTCTCTAGCCTCTCTTGATGTTGAGAAGCTAGGGTTTTTCTCTAAGAACGAAATCTGATGATTAAACCTAATACTATACATCATTATATATATACAGGGGGGAGAGAGAGAAATTTTGGGCCTAACCCTAATCCATGTGGTTTCCAAAACCCATTATGACTTTGGGTTATTATTATTATTAAATCTGAATTCTAATAAAATTAATCAAGTCCCACTTAATTAATTCAATAATTAAATTCGAATAATAATAATACTTATTAAATCTGAATTCTAATATAATTAATCAAGTCCCAATTAATTAATTAATTAATTAATTTTAAATAAACAATAATATATTTAAATTCGTAATTTAAATAAACCTCCGTTTTGACGTTCTTTATGTGTGACCCTTTAGGTTATTATTACGCTGACAATAATTTTAATATCCAATAATAAAATTATAAACAATGAGCGACATCTAGTAGTACATCATTGCTACTCAAGTAATAATAATAATTGGTGATTCAATTAAACCTTTAGTGAATAATATTCCATGTAATATAATCCATTTAACTTTATATTATAGATCAAACTCGAGGCATGTATAGTGTCATCATCTTCAACGTTTAATCTCGGTTTCCTTAATCAATGAGTAGACTATTTAAACAAATCAATATTTGAGCATGTCCATGCATTTCATAGTCTCACTCAATCAAGATGCCAATAATATCACTCATAGAATTGAAGGGTTAAATCATATATCTATCATTCATATTTCTCATACGATTCATAGCATATTCAATGTTCACCTTTATCATTACCCGGTTAAAGGTAACTTTGAGTGTAATCAAAGTATATTAATTCTCGTATAGAAATATAATAATTTCAAGTCAGAGGATCATTACATCATTATCACAGTGAGATTTCTTATGACACTTATTAACATGTAGAATTTCACGGCGGTTCTTTCCAGTGTCATGTATTGATAAATACACTTATGTTCCTGACTTTCGTATCACCATACCTATGACCAATGAGATAGGGTCATCTGTCAATAAACATACTAGTCTTATTGCATTATTACTGTCCTTAAATAATAATACTTGACTATGGAATTTTAGGAATAAAATACTATTCATATAATCTCATTTTTAAGTCACATACTTAAAGATATATATTACGTATTAATATTCCAAGGACATTTATTATTCTTTCAATTTATGACGCAGCAAATAAAGACATAATAAATATTAATTAAATAATCACATAACATAATTCTTTATTGTTTTGAATAAAACATTAAAAGTATTGTCTCTAGGACACCAATACTAATACTATAGTCATAGAGCATATGATTGTGTGGCATTAAAAAGAGAAATACAGATACTCGTCAAGAAAGGCTACTTGACGGAGTACATGACGGGAAAAAACAGGATTAGAGAGTCGTCACCACCTAGACAGCCTCCCCCTCCACCACATCACAAGGTTATCAACTTTATAGCTAGAGGATCTGAGGTATATGGAGCTACATATTCACAAGCAAAGAGGGCAGCAAGAGAGCCTGGAATGAGGGTCATGCGAGCAGACATCATGGAAACAAAGTTGCCAGCAATTCAGTTCGACGAGTCAGATAGGGAACACGTGACAGAGCCACAACACGATAGTTTAGTCATCTCACTTCCCGTCAGAAATTGCTTAGTCAAGAGAATCTTGGTAGATAGCGGTAGTGCAATGAATATTATGATGTTAGATGCATTACGAGAAATGGGATTGAATGAACACGATATGACAAAGAAATGCACTGCACTCGTCGAATTCAGTGGCGAGACTAAAAGGACGATTGGCGAAATTTCATTACCTACATATGCTCAAGAGGTGAATTTGTTGCAGAAGTTTCTTATTATAGATTTCCAGTCATACTACAACATAATCCTTGGAAGGCCATAGATACATGACTTAAAAGCTATCCCATCAACATATCACCAAGTAGTAAAATTCCCGACACCCTGGGGAGTCCAACAGATTCAAGGAGATCAGGTTCAAGCAAGGCAGTGCTACAAGACATGTTTGAGAGCAACTATTCGACACCAAGGGAAGGACGTTCCTCAAGTACGAGTATGGACACGGAGAAACTGACAAAGGTGAGCCTGTCGACGGGAGAAAAGAAAGTGATAGTCGGACAGGATGTACCGCTGGAGGTCGAAGCCAATTTGGTCGAGTTCTTGACAGAATGTATGGATGCTTTCGCGTGGAAACACGATGACATAACAGACACTAGTGAAGAAGTCATCACACACAAACTCAATGTTGACCCAAACTACGTGCCCGTCTAGCAAAAGAGAAGAAAATTTGTGCCCGACATGAATTAAATTATCAATGACGAAGTCAATAGACTCTTGAAGGCTGGGATGATTCGAGAAGTGGACTACCCCGAATGGTTGGCAAATGTAATGATTGTTCAAAAGAAGAATAGGAAGTGGCGAGTATACGTCGACTACACGGATCTGAATAAGGCATGTCCAAAGGACCCGTATCCATTGCCACATATAGATGCAATGGTCGACACGACAGCTGGACATGAGTTGCTAACATTCTTGGATGCGTCGAGTGGATTTAATCAGATTAAGATGCACCCGTCAGATGCTGAGAAGACAACATTTGTGACTGACAGGGGAATATACTACTATCTGGCAATGCCCTTTGGCTTGAGGAATGTTGGTGCGACATTCCAACGCCTAGTTAACAAGATGTTCAAAGAACAAATATGTAAAACAATGGAAGTTTACATTGATGATATGGTGGTGAAATCGAAATACGCGTCAGACCACGTCAGGAACTTGACAAAGACATTCGACATCCTGCGAAATTATAACATGAAGCTCAATCCCTCAAAATGCAACTTTGCAGTAATGTCAGGGAAGTTTTTAGGGCACATGGTGACAAGAAGAGGAATAGAAGCCAGCCCTGAACAAATTAAAGCAATATTCAAATTGACATAACCAACATCCGTCAAGGAAGTGCAAAAATTGACAGGACGAGTGGCCGCCTTGAACAGATTTATTTCAAGGTCGTCCGACAGGTGCAAGTTATTTTACGACGTCCTGAAAAAAAATAAAGGGTTCTGTTGGACGGAAAGACATGAAGACGCATTCAAGGAATTAAAACAATACTTGACGACAACCCCACTATTGTCAAAACCTGTTCTTGGAGAGATATTGTTTGTATATCTGTCAGTCACAGAACAAGCGTTTAGTGGAGTTCTAGTAAAAGAAGAGAATAACATGCAGTCCCCAGTATACTACGTTAGCAAGAGTTTGGTCGACGCTGAGACAAGATACCCGTCTTTTGAGAAACTGGTGCTGGCTTTAGTTGTCACGTCGATCAAACTACGACATTATTTTGAAGCACACAAAATATGTGTCAGGACAAACTATCTGTTGAAGATGGTGTTGAGAAGACCAGAACTGACAGGAAGGATGGCGAAATGATCCGTCAGACCAAGCATGTACGACATAGTCTATGAACCTCGCACGACTATCAAATCACAAGCTTTGGCTGATTTTGTGACAGTTTTCAGCCCAAGTCAGTTAACAAAAGATGATGATGAGTTACAATCGATGATGTCAGAAGCAAGGATTGATCCTTGGACAATATACACCGACGGGGCGTCAAATGTCAACGACAGGGGTCTGGGACTTGTGCTTAAATCACCACAGGGGGATATCATAGCGCATTCAATATTTTGTGATTTCAGAGCTACTAATAACGAGGCGGAATACGAGGCGTTGATTATCGGCCTGAAGACGACAAAAGAATTGAAGATAAGTCACATTGAGGTATGTTGTGATTCCCTATTAATTGTTAATCATGTAAATGGGTCTTATGAAGCTAGGGACCAGAAGATGTCGGCGTATCTGGGAATCGTCAAGGAGTTACAAGCATGTTTTACGAGTTTCAACATTCGTCAAGTACCAAGAGAAATGAATACACAAGCTGTCGCTCTGGCAGGACTGGGTGTTGTCTTTCGACGGGAAAGCTTGAAGACCATACCCATTATACACGTCCTGAAGCCAGCTATGGAAAGAGGTGAAGAACTAAAAGGTGTAATGAATTTGGAAAAAGTGACTGATGATCAACCTGCTCAACTAACGAGTTGGACTACTGAAATAAAGGAATACATGTCGAATGATACTCGACCAAGCAATAACAATGAGGCAATACAACTCAAGATGAGAGCGTCAAGATTTCTGCTAATAGATGGAATTCTGTTCAAAACTTCTGCTATGGGTTTACTACAAAGATGTTTGGAAGACGAAGAGGCCCGACGGGTACTGAAAGACGTACATTAAGGTGATTATGGAAATCATTCGGGAGGCAGAAGTTTGTCATACAAGGTACTACGTATGGGGTACTATTGGTCTACTGTCAAGCAAGATGCAATTGATTATGTCAAAAGGTGTGATGCCTGTCAGAGGCATGCGCCCGCCCTGCATCAACCATTAGAATACTTGCACCCGTCGATTCCGTCATGGCCATTCATGAAGTGGGGGATGGACATCGTGGGGAAAATGCCACCAGCACCAGGTCAGAAAGTATTCATATTGGTCATGACAGATTATTTCTCTAAGTGGATAGAGGCGGAAGTATTCTGACAAGTTAAGACAAAAGAGGTAATATCTTTTATCAAACGTAATATTTTGTGCAAATTTGACATGCCATCCGAGATTGTTTGCGATAACGACTCATAATTCATAAGTGAAAAGATGAAATCCTTCTGTCGTCAATGGAACATAACACTGACGAAGTCGACGCCAAGATATCCACAGGTCAATGGTCAAGCTTTGTCGAGCAACAAGTTCATTGTCAACAACCTAAAAAAGAGACTGACGACTTACAAAGGATGATGGGCTGAAGAATTACCATGGATTCTATGGGCTGACAGAACAACTCCAAAGATGTCGACGGGTTAAAATCCCTTTGCATTGGTGTATGGGACCGAATCTGTGTTGCCAACAGAAATTATGAGTCCGACAGCTCGTTATGGACTTACAACAGTCGAGAGCAATGAAAGTGAACTCGCCCATGACTTGGATACAGTCGACGAACTCCGTGACATAGCCAAGATACGCATGGCCTCTTATCAACAAAGAGTTGCGAATGCCTACAACAAAAATGTCCGCATAAGGAAGTTTCAAGAAGGGGATCTTGTCCTTTGAAAGGTCTTCCAAAACGCAACAGACACCGACGCTGGTAAATTCACTAACGCATGGGAAGGGCCTTACTTGATCGATGCAGTCGTCGGACGAGGAGCATATAGGCTGTCAACATTGGAAGGACTACAGATTCTGAGAAGCTGGAATGCTCATCATTTGAAGGCGTATCATTTATGATTTCTTCACAGGTCTTTATATTTTGTTTTGCTTTTTCAATATAATAAGTCACTAGGACATGTGGAATACCTGGACGATCGGTTTGCTTGTTACTTGTTTTATGGTTTGACTTGCTCTGTTGGTTCTTAGTTTGTTTCAATAAAATGTATAACACGCCTTTGTCTTAGAAATATGTTTTGTGAAATATATCGTACTTGCTTTTGAAAAATTGATGGTTTTATGAATGCTTTAATTTATGCACTTTAATGCCCAATTGTTAACTTAGAGTAATATTTAAACACTTGACGAACTACGAAAATTGCCATCATGATGTGCACACATTACGAAAACATACATGGTAATTAGAGGCATAGTATCCCGACATTACCAGCTATTGGGCTGATCACCCATGACGAATAGAAAACTAAAGGCCCCGTCCTTTAAATACGAAATCAACAAAGTGAGAAATAAAATTATTTACTTTTAAGTAAAAAAAATCTGCATTCTTCATATTAAAACCAAAAATTATGAAAAATAAGTTAGTTTCAAGAGGGGGAAGGCATTTTAACTACTTAACGTCGTGCATGCACTTGCGTAAGAAAAACGATATTGACGACTGACGTAACGAAGTGACGAATCAACGAGTAAAACGATCTGACGAATATAAGATTATAAAATCTAACATCTACATAATTAAATGTTTTGGGAAAATCTTATAAACAGAAATTACGAATAACCTAACATGATTTATATTTTTCTACATATATACGAGTTTAATAAAACTAGTCTACAAGTTGGACAATCTACTCGTTAAATGTCAGGAGTACATGACGACTACACATAAATGACCTGTCAATGACATACATGCAAACTTTTTATACTTATGACATACTCAAAGAACGTCTACAAACTTTTACGACAAATTCCATGCTTAGACAAGCTGTCGACAAGTCCTGTATGTTTGAGATATTTGACGAACACAACACCCACAAATGTTTACAAAACAACGAAATATCACAAGATATACGTAGCAGATGAGTAATGGCAGTTAATCACTGAATGTTGACGACACAAGATCATAATGACAGATAAACCAACAAGAACAACGTGACGTGAAAGATGTCAATAAAAGATTCCTAGACCAATAAATAAGAATTCCAATGGTCCCCCGTCATGAAAGACGAAACAGAGACTAATATCCAAACCAACAACGTAAAAACTAACGTCAAAGGAAAATAATTCAACAAAATTCAGAAATAAAGAGTCCTAAATGAAATAATAACGACAAAGAGAGATAACCAACTACTCCTCGTCACTCTCATTATCATCTTGAACATTCTTTGCAACCACAGAAGAGCCACAAACCGCTACATCACCTCCATCGTCACTAGGATTGACAGGATCATTCGGGTACGCTTCATTGTA
Source organism: Oenanthe sinensis (assembly GCA_028671895.1). NCBI lineage: Eukaryota > Viridiplantae > Streptophyta > Magnoliopsida > Apiales > Apiaceae > Oenanthe > Oenanthe sinensis. The sequence goes on from CM053801.1 coordinate 22,241,981, forward strand.
AATCCTGACAGCCTCATCAATGTCTTTGTCACCCTATTCCCCACGACGGAACTCTAACATAGTTTCAACGCGAGACTTCATGATACCTTGCGTAAGTGTATCTTTGGTCTCCTGCAGAAACGTACCTTTAGTTTCTTCAGCTTTAGCAGCAAAAATGGTGAGCTCATTGCGCATATCATTCGTCTCTTTGTGATCCATGAACACCTGCTCCTGCAACACACAAATCCTCTCCTGGTAACTGGAATGTTCCAATTTTAATTCAGCCATTTCAATAGAAAATTTACGATAAGAAGCATGTGACAGCAGCATGGCTTGAAATGCCTATAACAAGAACAAAAAGGGAGTTCACAATATATTCATCAGAAGTGAAACAAAAGAAAAACGAGTACAAAGCACAAGGATTAAACGGAAACTTACATGGAAAGAGTGCCCAACAACTTCGACCATTACTTGATCGACAGTCTTAGAACCATGACCACTAACCGATTCGGGTGACAGAAGAGGGGCCAATATATGGACTAATGATCTAGGTTCAGCATTGACACTGTACCTATGAAGATCAGGCCATTGCGAGTCATCAACAGCAATCTCTAGTGTAGCATCCATAATAGCAGGAGGAGGTGGTGGAACCACCACTTTGGATTTCTTCGATTAGGGGTTCGAGGAACTAGATATCTTACGAGAACTCTTGGGAGTTTCACTCCCTGACTCACGTGCACGCTTCAGAAACAACTCCTTGCCTGACATCTCAAGAGCACAGATAACAGGACGCTTGTACTCTGCACCATGAATTGGAAAATTCATTGGGCAGATAGGACTCTTACCCCAATGAGATTGGGGACTATTGTTATAACCAGATTTTTACACGTCCAGATTTTCATTGACGAGTAAGAATTATGTGGACGAGCATATTGACAAACATGACGGGTGGAGATTGTTCGACGTCCGACGAGCTGATTAATTGCCTTAATTAATAAGTATTTATTAAATATTACAATATCATTTATATAAAACAATATTGCAAATATTAATTTTTAATTATATTAGTAATTCATTGTAAGTCCTAAAAAATAGGGGAGAGTAACAGCCGACGAGTAGACCAAGTCTCGACGGATAAAACTGAAACACTCGACGGGGAGGAAAGGATAAGATTCCTACTTCATCTATAATTCATATACTTGGAACTGATCCCTACAATCAAGGAACGTGATCAACAGCTTCTAGCATGAAAATAGAATCGTGGGAGGCATCCAAATCAGACTATAAATATATTCTTGAAGAGATAAACGAGGAGAGGCTAAAATCTATCACAAATACATATACACAATACATACACCCGACGAGTAGTTGTTGCATAGTCGACGAGTAGCAGTTATGTGTATTTTATTCATTCCAAACACTTGTAATCGATCTTGAACAACATTCTAGTGGATATTCTTAGCTGGGCACACCCCACCCGCAGTTTTTATCCCTTTACTAGGGTTTTCCGCGTCACCAAAATTGTCTCTTGTCTTTCTTTATTTTCATTCATCGAATAGCTTTTTCTTATTTTTTCTACCTGTCCAAATACTAAATTATAGATTTTAATCTAACACACAATTAAAGAACTTAGTTTTTGACCCTACAAAATCTGGATAAAACAGTTTTCATAACTCTAGTACATCGTCAAGTCAACAACATCATCTTACGCTGGGAAACCCGTAATAATGAGTACTACTTGGAGTCTCTAAAAGTTATAAGTACACTTATAGCCTCCAGTGTCCTGTGTACCGAGGCATCATTAGATCAGTGAACGGGAATGGGTTATTACTTGATCATGACATCAATCGAATATTGAATTCTTTTCTTTTTTGCTAGTAACTTTTATTAAAACAAATTGAATTCGCTTAGTGATATATTTATCTTTCATTATACTTTTATCATGAATACTCTTGAATGTTCTTTATTATAATTTTTAAGCCAACATTAATTAAAAACATCAACATGGAAATTTTATACCAGATGACTATTAGTGAAGCATGTGAGAAATAGATTATGTAAAATGTAAAGATACTTTTGTCGGTTTCTAGTTATAGCAATTAGGTTCCCTTAACCATGATATGACCTCTGAGGAATCTGTTATGCAGGTTCAAATTGAGGCAAGATCCCCTTCTTGTAGAAGGAAAATGGTGGATGAGCGCAAAGTTGATAGGCAGAACGAGACTACAGTGTTAGGTGATGGTCTCAAATGTATCGCTCATATGTATGCTGACGAGGTGGACGCAAATGATGCTGGCTCCAAACGATGCTCAAACAAGTCTATATGTTGATGATGGTGGAACTCCCGCTGGTGGTGGAGCTACCAGAATTGGTGTTCATGATCCAGCCAATGCAAACATCACAAGGAAGCATTATGGGAGCACGCAACCAAGCAGCAGCAATAAGGGAAACAACCATGGAGGCAATCAAGGAGCTTAATACAGATTTTTGCAATTGGCATCTAGTTGGAGTAGTAGTTAGTTTAACTACTTATTTTAACTTTCACTCATGTAATCTAACTTTGATTTGGTACTATGTCCTTGCGGCATAGTTTGTACTTTGGAGGTGAGTTAGCTCACCTCTTGACTTCTCCATGGTTTCATGGATTTATGGTAGGTCTCTACTTTTTACAAAATTAAAAAAAGTAGCTAAAAAAAGGGTTCGTGATGCATGTGAACATGAGACGGTTGTCTATTTAGTAGGAGCACAACTTTAGATTTCAGTCTATTTAGTAGTTATACCGGTTGTTTAACTGTTTAAATATATTAATATAATAGGGTTTTTTCATAAAAAGTATTAAGTAATAAACGGTACCCACAAGAGTTATCGATTACTTCAAACAACTAATTTCAAGGAGAAATGCAGAAGTAACAAACAAGTTAAAGAAGCATTGTCCTGATCAGGTCAAACATGTGAGTGATAATGACAAGTTAGGATATCCGAATTTCCGAAAACTTATGCTCACCCCTCCTCCCTACTATATATATACAAGTATGTCATTAAAAATATGTTTCCTGCTTGAGGTCTTTTATATACATATAAATAGCTACAAACACAAACACTACTCATACATCTCCTATGTATAGTTTTCTTTTGAAGAGTATGTAATTAGTGCAAATCGGACCCTGGCCCATGTCTATGCAAGAATTCTAGTTGATCTACTTCATTCATTTCCACTTTTATTTTTATTGCATGGTACTATGTTTAATTATATTGGTATATTTTTTTATAATGGTTATACTTTTGTTGAAAATAAATAATTACAATAAATGAATAATTTGTAAAATAACCAAAATTGTTAAAAGTAAATATGAAGCCTTAGCTAAAACTTACCTGAAATATATAGATTTTATAAGATTAATTATTTTTTAGTTTTCGTCCTTTGATTTAATATTTAAAATAATTTGTCCTCTCAATTTTTTTAAATAAATTAATATAATACAACTAGTATTATTAATTTTCAGAAGTATGGAATGAAACGTCCAGTAAAATTCAAAAATAAAATTTAAATTTCATAAAAATATAACTTCAAATTAGATAAGATTCAATATAATTAATGAGCCTTATGTTGGGCCTATCAAGCCCTCAAAAACCCTATCAAGGGTTTTTGTAATTTTATAAATATTGTTCACCGTATCCTTCCCTCGGCTGCCTCTACACTTTTCTCCGATCCCTCCCAGATAGATGCTTTTCCATTTTATCATTTTCAACATGTTTAAAATGTTAATTGATCACTCGAGAAACTTGATAGAAGTATTCCGAGTTCTGCAATTTTCATAGACAATGAAGAAGGTGCTCCAAAGAAACATTATAGGTGCATCAACACTTCTCTTAAATCTCGTTCGGAAGATGTGTATGAACAAGAGAGCTTCCTCTTTGTCGCTTCCAGTTCTGATTCAAAATCTACATAAATGACTTCTTTGTTTCAGTAAAGTTATTGTTATTCTGCATCATCTACATTAATTTGCTTCTTTTCAACTATCTTAACGGTCTTCCTTGCTTCTCTACATGTTGGTCAGAAAAAGTTTTGTGGGCAATTGAGGAGTCTCGTGTGATTCAAGAATTCGTCTGATTCTAGTCCAGAGATCTGATGCGAAGTTTTCTCCAAAAATGATTAGCATACCGATGAATAACAAATTTTATCACTCTTATATATATTTGTTTTTGAAATCATGAAATATAAATGAGGAATTGAATTTTTTACCGAATTACAATAGAAAGTAGATCTTTTGTCTTGTGATATTCACCCGTAAAAATTTGTAAAATGTTGGTTTCAAAACCTTAATTGGATGATATTCCTTCTTTTAAATTCATTATTACTAGCTATTTTCAACGGATGCAATATTTGATTGGGTTGCTTAATTAGTATTTTGTAGTGTGTTTTGTACTGATTCTTTTTGTTTTGGTTATATGATTGAACCACCTAGGTGTGGCCTGGGTGCCTCCATTTACCTATAAAAATATATCAAAATCAAAATCCTCCATTTCATATATTAATTTCTCAAATGGAAAATTCAACACTTCTATTATACAATTATTTAATTACCACACAATACTCCATATTGGAGGTTTCAATTTTTAATAACTTTTATATATATATATATATATATATATATATATATATATATATTAAAATTCAGAACACATAAAAATAATTGATTATTTTTTGGAACAAACTCAAGATTTGTTTACAATTAATATTATTCATTTACATGTGATTAGAACCCTTATTATGAAATAACAAATAAAACAATAATAATAAATTAAAACTATATAGACAATGAGACTTTATAAAACAAATGAGTAAAATATTTTGACAAATAAATTTTTATAAAATAATAACAAAATAAAGGGATATTTATACAATTAGACTTCTAACATATGATTACAAGAATGAAAAGATAAAAAATATATATTAAAAATTTGTAGAACGGTCAAATTAGATAAAAATTAATATAGATCTTGCTAAAGGAGAAGTAAAATATATAGAATTTATAGTATTATTTTTTTATACATTGAGTTATAATATTATAGTATGTATTATATGTAAATTTGAGTAAAATATATGTAAAATATATATATATTATATATATATATATATATATTAATTTATATGTAAATTTGAGTAAAATATATGTAAATTATATATTATATATATTAATTTATATGTAAATTTGAGTAAAATATATGTAAATTATATATATATTATACGTTATATATTATTTTACAAGTACATATATAATATATCATATATATTTATGTAATATTATGTATATATATTACATTATTTATAAAATTTAATAATATATTATAATAGAATACATTATTTTATATTAAAAAATATATTTTTATTTAATTTTGGGGTTTGAGTTTCGGATTTGGGTTCAGGTTTTTGGATATTGGATTTCGGATTTTAATTTTCAATTTCAGGTGATTCCGAATCCGAATCGTAATCCGTCGGTTTGGTACGAGTTTTAAATTTCAGATTTTTTCGGCTTCACATCATGTTCGTATTTGAATTTAGATTTTGTTAAACCTGACCCGATTGCCATCCATGCATAATATATAGGTTGAATCAAACATGTTGGATTTTTGTGCACGTGGATTGTAGAAATATTTCTATCTTAAATTTTTCAACACATAAATTTACTTTTTATGTGCTAACAATTGATAAAATAAGGGTTAAATGACTTATTCATAATCAAACTCTCACTCACCTTCTAATTAGGTCACTGAAGTCAAAAAACTTGCACTTGAATAATTGATATAATATAAACTTATAAAATTATAAGTTTTTTGAGTTCAGTGACCCACTTATAAGCTGAGTGCGAGTTTGATTATGAATAAATCATTTAACTCGATAAAAATATGATATAATTATATCTAATATATCACTACTAACTTGTTCAAAAACTAATCTTTTAAATTAGCTTTACTTATCCTACTAATAATAAATAATAAAAATATAAAATAATTTAAAAACAATTCAAATAATTTTGAATTATTCTAAAAAAACTTTAATACTTAAAGTTTACAACAACTACTAGACAACCCTTCTTTGAGATGTGATATGGTAACATTTCATCGGAAGAATATTTTATATAAGTCTAGCGGTACAATTTGTATTAAATTAAATATTTACTTGGGTTAGTTGCATGTATTCCTCTGTTGAACTACCAGCCTTTTAAAGAAATGAAGGATTACATGATAAATAAGTATTAAATTGTTTGGTTTTAAGAAATTCTTTAAACTTTTTCTTGGATATTATGTTTTAGTGTTTGATAATCATGAGTGCATAAAAATCGTCATGGTCAAGAATCGTCACGGTCAAGAATCGTCACAACCCAAAATCGTCATGGTCTAGAAACTTCCTAAAAGACAACTAATAGATTAGTTCCCAAGACTCCTCGATCGACAAAGAAACTGAATCCTAGACGAAAACGTCCACCAAATCAGTATATGAGACTTGCCCGCTAAGTATCCAAACACTAATCGAAAAATCAGACTCTAAACATCTATATAAAGGACCAATCCCCTTATTATTAGAATTACGTCCTGACTTGATTCTCAATACACTTGAGATGCGTAGGCATCTTGCTAGAACAGATATTGTTGCGAAAAGCAAGTGCAGCCATTAAAGCTCGAAACTCACAAACCCTAGCATTACACACATATTAATTATGACCTAATTTTTAATCCATTACATTTGTCTCCGTTTATGGGAAGACAACATCAACAATGACAAGAAAACCAACTACGGAGATCTTACTGTTGTGATCCCTCCACCCAACACTCAAGGCAAATAAGACCAGATCATAAATGTTCCCCCTCGTGAAACTCAAGAGACAAACACTCAGAGATCCGGCCCCCTGAGCGTGATCGTCCATCCCTCCCATCCTGACAGGACAACTCATGAGATTGATCATCCTCCCTAGGTAACTCAAACCCCTTTTATTGTTACTGCTCATCCTAATATGCAGATCTCAACTATAGTGTTCGCGGTTGGATGAACTAGCAACCCTCTCTACGGGCTTCATCAGGGTTATGAATCCCAATATATATGAGGGCAAGAGCCCTCACGACCATACGGTTACCAAAGGGGAGTTCGTGATTTCTCTGGTCCTTATTCCACGGATGAGGATACAACTGATGATGATGATGATAATGATGTACATCCAAGAAAAAGAAGGGAAGGCAAAGAGTGCATGAGAGAGGCACACCCTCAGTCACGTATAACCATAGATGTGCAAATCATAGCTCACGAAGCAAGCTTGGAAGTAGTGAGAAAAGACCTAGAACAGGTAGAGGCAAGGTTGCCCCCAAAGCGTAAGGCACCCTTCATGATAAAACTAGAGGATGCGACACGAAAGGCCCGAAAAGAAAGTACGAAGGCCAAACCTGTTAGGGTCGAAACTTCTTAGGCTGATCCTACTCGTCTCATAGTGCTAGGAGATCCTGATCATCCAACTCCTCCGTTCACGGATGATATCATGAATGTTCATATAACTAAAGAGTTCAAGATGCCGACCATTAAGGTCTATGATGGAGCAGGAGATCCCGCAAATCATATGATGACGTTCTCCAATGCACTGTTGTTGCAGCCTGTATCTGACGCCCTCAAGTGTTTGGTTTTTCCATAAAAATTGGGGGGCATGGATCAATGTTGGTACAACCACCTACCCCCGAATTCTATAGTCACATTCAAGGAACTCAGCCAAGCTTTTGTAGCTCAATTCATTAGCGAGAAAATGCACGAAAAAAGCTCAGCTTCATTGATGAACCTGAAGCAAGGGAAGAATGAATCCTTAAGAAACTATCTCAATCGTTTCACTATGGAAGCCCTAAAGGTGCCAGATCTTGATGAAAAAGCCTGCAACAAGGAACTACATAACTGTACTTCAAGAGATCTTTAATCAGGCATCCTCTAAAGGACATGCACTCGTTCCAAGTAATGGTCGCTAAGTATATAAAAGGTGAAGAAAACATAATGAAGACAAACACTAATAATGAGGGAAGTAAGAAGAGAAGGGCGGTTAAAGAGTACGATGTCAAGGAAAAATATCCTCAACTGACAAAAGCTCAGGCTCAAAGAAGTCCAAGCAAGGACATAAGTTTACGGAATATGCAACGCTGAACGCTCCCAAGAGCCAAATCTTGATGGAAATAGAGAAGAGGAGAGAAGTGCAATGGCCGAAACCTCTAAGGACTTATCCTGAGAAAAGAAACAAGGATTTGTTCTGTATATTTCATAGGGATACAGGACACGACACGAATGATTGTAGGCAACTCAAAGATTAAATTGAGTTTATAATCAGGCGAGGAAAACAGAGTAAGTTCAACAAAGAAGGTGGAAACAATGAAAGAAGATATCACGACGATCGAAGAAGAGACCATGATGATAAATAGCTCCAACCAAAAGGGCCAGTTATTAATGTTATCTTTGGAGGGCCGACTGCTACTGATACCTCATGAAACTCAAGGAAGGCTTACACCCATAAAGTAATGCACATTGTAGGGGAGGCCTCAAAGAAAACCAGGATTGAAGTATCCTTATCGTTCGATGACTCTAACCTAGAAGGGGTAAAGTTCTCCCACGATGACCCTTTGGTCATCACGCCAGTGATTGGAAACTCTTCTGTCAAAAGAGTACTGGTGGACAATGGCTCATCTGTTGATATCTTGTTTTATGATGCGTTCATAAAGATGTGATACAATGATTCTCAGCTCATACCCTATTACATGCCCGTCTACGGGTTCAATGGAGTTGAATCCCAGATTCAAGGGACCATACAGCTGCCCATGACTTTGGGACAAGAGCCGAGAGAGGTCGTTCAAATGCTGAATTTTCTTGTTATAAAGGCGATGACTATCTATAACGCAATCCTGGGATGCACTGGCTTGCACGCCTTTAAGGCTATAGCTTCAACGTATTACCTGAAGATAAAGTTCCCCACGAGGAATGGTGTTTATGAAGAAAGGGGAGACCAGAAATTGGCCTGACGGAACTGGTGGGGCAAGTTTTGCCCATTGAGGACATGAATATTCGTGAAAATGATGATCATAGGGGAAAGCCTAGGAAGAAATTTATTTCTATACCCCTGAAGGGAGAACTGACAAAATTCTTGCAAGAAAATAGCGAAGTTTTTGCTTGGACGACAACTGATACGCTGAGAGCTGATAACACCAATTAGGGCATATTAACAGCTTTCACCCTATAATTAGCCTAGGTTAAGGCTAAAAGGTGATAAACGCTCATAGATTAGCCTCAATTAGGGAAGATTAGTGTCGAACACCATGTAATAAGCCTCAACTAGGGCCCGTGACTGTCAAGATAACCTTGAATAGGGCAAATCCTCTTAAACGTGTAGGTCATTCTACACTTTACTAGAAGGACGAAACTTGAAAAGGGCCGATGCGACTGTAAGTCGATAAAAAGACCTTTGTAACTTCTACGAAACCTCTAAAAGTTTTCCTAGAAGTTGGGGGCAAATGAAATGGGCTAAAAATAATCCTAACGACATAATTAATGGTGTATTAATTAGAACTAGTGTGGTCCATTTAAGAGACTCATTAATTAAAACCTAAAACTGAAACAGACTTCCATCAAGAAAGGTCTAGAAAAAATCTAGGCCCAAGACTCAAAACGAGGTTGATATTCTAGGTCTAGAACGCGTCTGTATCGAGGATGCACAATACAGGCCCAATCAAACGACCCATAAATATAACTCAGGATCTAGAATCATCATGCTCCAGAATTATCACATCTCAGAATCGTCACGGTCGAGAATCGTCACAGTCCAAAATCGTCACGGTTTAGAATTGTCACAATCTAGAAACATCCTAAAAAGGCAACTCATAGAGTAGTCCTCATGACTCCTCGATCAACAAAGAAACTGAGTCCTATAAGGAAACTGAGTCCTAGATAGAAACGTCTACCAAATCAGCATATGAGACTTGCACGCCAAACTCTAAACGATAATCGAAAACAAAGACTGAAAGGGGAGATAGGAGTGAAGGGAAGTAACTCACTGCACTTTCATGTGTACTAAGAATGCTAAATGTAATCTCTATGTAATGGTTGATGATAACTCAACAATAGAACATGACATGTAATAATATGCAGGTGCACAGAAATCTTGGATCACAGAGTTCAGTTAAGACAAAGTATCAAAGGATCATCTACAGACTTGAAGCTCACTGGAAGAAGTTCATTAACATGTTCAGGCCTCAGTGGAGAATAAAAGATATTGACATCTATTCAAGGATGTGGAAGCTATAGAAGATTGTCTTAGTCTATGAAGATTTTAGTGCATTATAATCGAAGCTACAAGTAAGGTTTGCAAAGAAGAATGTGGAATCATGTTCGGAATCAAGAGCCCCTATCAAGACTAGTCACTTATGAACCAGACCGTTGCATAAAGTGTCAGGACATTGGAGGCAAGCTCTCGTCGGTTAATATGGTTTTAATCATTCTAAAGTTGTTGGTTTTCTTGAGTCAAGTGGAGGATCAACAAAGGTGGTAAATCAGTGTTGGAGAAATACCAGCCTAATGGATAAGGGACAGACGGCACAACCTGATTGGATCTTACTAAAGCTTCACAGATTAGAAGGCCAAATACTTGGACGTGGTGGAGTCACGTATACGGGGCCGAGTATTTGGATAAGGAAGTCTACACAAATTGAAGAGTGGAATGGAAATATTTAATTTAATTAAATAAAGTCTTTATTTAATTATTTATATATTTTATAAATAAAGACACTCTTTATTTATATTATATATATTTATTTAAATATTACTTTTACATTAAATATTTCTAAATGCATGCTTGGCACATGACTTTGAAGATATGATTTGAGTGGACAAGAGTAAAAGGTGGAAAAAGCAAAAAGCTACACATTTTTCTATAATAAAAGAAGAAACTCAAGTCTTAATTTCGTGTGGGTGCAGGAGAAGAAAAGAGGAGAGAGAGAAAAATTATTCTCTCCCCATGGCCGAACTAGATCTTGAATATATTTTGGAGCCATGATTTTCTTTATCTACACCACTCCTCTATCTTTCTATTGTAAACACTTGTTAAATCTTGTTTAGAAGATAGGGCTGATTTTTGTCTCCTAGATCTATAAAATGTAATAGTTTTAGAGGAGACAAAAATCACTTCTTTGTTGTGTTCTTGAGCTTATGTTCTTGAACTTGTTTGTAGCATCTACCCCACTTCAATGAATATAAAGTTATATTCTTGGATCTTGTTGTGTTGTGTGTTTGGGATGATTTACCGTTCATTATCTTGGTTATTTTAATGGTGTTCTTGAGGTTGAAGAAGATGATGAACAGTACCCGGGTTTGAACCAAAGTAATTTTTATGTTGTCCCAAAAATAATTAATAGTCATATTTAATTTGGGAATCGTATTCACCCCCCCCCCCCCCCTCTACGATCTCCGGGACCCAACAATTGGTATCAAAGCTACTCGATTGACATACAAATCAATTGGATCTATTTTTATTTTTGAGATTAAAGAGGGTACGATTGGTTCACTGGGCATCCAGAATTTTTTTGAAGCCCAGAATTTTTCTAAGTACAAAATGTTCGAGATAGCCAAGTAGAATATTTCTCTGTAGAATATTCGACTTAGAATATTCGAGTTAAATATTCGACTTAGAATATTCGAGTTAGATATTCGACTTAGAATATTCGAGTTAAATATTCGACTTAGAATATTCGAGTTAAATATTCGACTTAGAATATTCGAGTTAGATATTCGACTTAGAATATTCGAGTTAGATATTCGACTTAGAATATTCGAGTTAAAATATTCGACTTAGAATATTCGAGTTAGAATATTCGACTTAGAATATTCAAGTTAGAATATTCGAGTTAGAATATTCGAGTTAGAATATTCGAGTTAGCATGTTCGAGTTATCATGTTCGACATGGATGTTCGACTTGGATGTTCGAGATAGGATGTTCGAGATAGGATGTTCGACTTGGATGTTCGAGATAGGATGTTCGACTTGGATGTTCGAGATAAGATGTTCGACTTGGATGTTCGAGATAGGATGTTCGACTTGGATGTTCGAGATAGGATGTTCGAGATGGAATCTATGTAGAACTTTCCTATGTAGAATTTCTACTTAGAAGGCTGTTTCAACATGACACATGGCTACACAGTTTAACTTTTATTTAAAATAAAAATTGTTTTTCTCTCAAAATGTTTTTAGTTTAATAATTAATTTAATAATTAAATTTGAATTTAATTATATAAAATATTTTGGAAATAATTTTTAAATTTAAATAATTTATTTTTCAAGTTTATTTTACATCTTGGAAAATATTTTATTTTATTTTAAATTTTAGACTCAAATATTTTATATTTTTAATATTCTTAGTTAAGAATTTTATTAATTTGAAAACTAAAATTAATCTTAAAATCCAATTTAATTTCTTTTGAGTTTTATATTCTTAAAGTATTTTGAGAATTATTTTTGAGATTTAATAATTTATTTTTCATAAAATTTTAATTACAAATTTTATAAAACTCTTTGAAAAATATTTTTTTGGATTGAAATAATTTATTTTCATGAACATTTTAAATGTTTTGAAAATTTAGTATTTCTATTTCAAAATTATGTTTTCGAGTTGTTTTATTTTAATTATAATTTAAGCTTGGAAGTTTTAATTATAAATCTCATAAAACTTTTTGAAAAATCATTTTGGTTGAAATAATTTATCTTCAAGAATATCTAAGATGACTTGAAAATTTATTATTTTTATATCAAACTTATATTTTCAATCTGTTTTATTTTAATTATAATTAAAACTGTTTTGGATTATAAATTCTATAAAATTCTTTAGAAATTAATTTTGATTTGAAATAATTTCTTTTTCAGGATTATTTAATATACCTTGAAAATTTTGTTATCTCTATATCAAAACTTTCTTTTCGAATTTTATTTTATTTATAATTTGAAATTGAGAAATTTATTATTATTTATCAAAAATGCATTTTCAATTTATTTTGATTATTTAAATTCCAAAAAAAAAAATTAAATACTTCTGTTTGAACAAAATGTTTTATTAAATTAAACAACAGGAGTTGATTCTTCGTTCGTTGAGGACAAACGAACTGACTGAAGAACATTCTAATGGAGTTGAGACCTGATCTTACCATTGGAGATGTATTTCTACATCGATCTACTCAGTGGATCATTTGGTTATTGAAAGGGGATTAGTTCATTTAGGGAAGAGTCTTCGATCAGTGGTTTTCGATTCAATATCTGAAGAATTTGGGATTTTGAAAAGGAATTCAGTTTATCGGTCAAAGAACCAAAACAACAATTGAAGATTTGGTTAAAGGACATCAGTGGCAGAAATACACAAAGTTTGATTATCACTGACATATGATAATCAAGGGGTTATTGCTACACATACAAAGAAGAGTGATCTTTTCAAGCAGAACATGAGACATTCTATGTCGGGGTCTTTAAGCAGAACAATCAGATATCAATTTGGGTTGAAGTAGGAACATCATTGCTTATTGAGGTCAAATGCAAGGATACTTCCATGAGTGTCAGTAGAATGGAAATTGATTTGGATCAATTGATTATCACTCGAGATGGAATGCTAAGCATCGCTCAGGTATACTTTCTAACTAGTTTATACTTGTTTGATTCAATTATAGAGTATTAAGTGCTGAACTGCATTATATTATAAGTTTGATGTAATGCATGTCTCACCTTGATTTCTATATAAATTAGATAACTTATGCTAGTTTGTTAGTGTTGCTTGTTTATCAGTATTTGACTTCATGATTAGATCTTATGTGATTTAATGCTTGCTTTACGATAATTGATCATGTTAGCATATAGAGTCTTAGGTATTTGTAGGGGTACATTTACCGGAAAGAGTATTTGCTGCATGCTAAGTGCCTTGATGTTTACATTGTCAATAATCTGTTTATACTCGCATGGTTGTATTAAATGTTATATTTGATCATGTGCTTGTTAAGATAAGTTTGTTTCTAATTTGGGAATTGCCTAGGGGTCAGTTTAATAAACCATGAATTAAATTTTTAAATTTAAATTGACTCAGGTAATTAGAGATAATATAATGTTAAAGTGAACAACAAAGGTGATTTAGAAGAATTAGGAATCTGAGTGATTGATTCTTCTATGACTACATATATGTACGACATGATTCTTATAGACTGCTAGTCCACCTTAAGTTAGGTTGGGATCACTGAGCTCATAGCCAAGACTACTTGTTGAGGCTGATATAGATGAGGAGTGATCAGTCAAATAAGAATGAGCATGTTGAACTTGAATGCTTTGTTGTTAACTATGTTTAAAAATATCTCTAACCCTTGGACTCAATCAAATTGAGGACCACGTGTCTTAATCATTTGTGAATGCAGAGTATCTTTCAACATGTACAAGTTATATATCTCTGACATTTTCATGTTCGAGGCATGTAACTACTTTTGCTTTGGTATTCAAATGGTTAAGCAAGGTTACCTATTTTTCTTGAATGATCTGAAGCACAATATTAAGGAAAACCTAGGGAATTCTTTGCGAAGGGTTTCCTAATATCAGTTCGGGATGACAAGTATTGATCGGGGTCAAGAGAAATAGAAGCTCACTCTACTGGAAGTGAGGTTATTGCTGACACGAAATGTAATGCTTATGATGAAGTCAACTATTCGTTGAAGTTTATCATAATGGAGTTAGCTGCAACAACAAGTGATGCTCTCACACTTGGTTTATCAACTAATACTTGGTTTATCAAGATAACGGATTCGACGGTAAAGATGAAGTTGGTGAGAAAGGACTACTTCTAATGAAATTCTTTTAAGAAGGACATTAGTGAAGTATGTCAGTTGAAGGGAAGTCAAGTCAAAGGCTACCCTGTTTAGTTTTGGTGGTTGTTCATGCATTCGATAGATGAAGGATCTCAGTGATTAATCACATTCAAAGGATTAGGCAGATTGCTGTAAGAACACTTTGAGGGCAGGTAATGGAATTTGTTGACGAAGGAAGTTCTATGTTATGTCTGCACTGAAAGGAGTATTCTAGAGTAAAGTTCAGTTTCCGGACTTCATGAACAAATGGAGGAGTTGATAGGGAAATCCAGACCTTGAGTGAAATTACAAGGATAATGGATAGACTTAAGGTTTCCTATTCACTACGGCTGAATCAGTTGACACAACAAGTCTAATCAACAAATGTAAAGAGAAGACATCAAGTAAGATTAATCATGCCTGAAGTCACATGGTGTGATGGAGGGCTATCTTATTTGGAGTTAAGAAGCTTACACAGAGTCTGTGATTGATTTAAGATGATCTAGATGCAGTGAACATCATCATCAAGCTCCCTAGCATTCATTTGATTTTAGCTCTGAATTTCTAAAGGTTGACATCCTGTTTAGGGCTCAAGATCAGATGACACCAGATGAAGAAAAGTTGCAAGCAGCATCACAGGGGGAGCATCAGTAAGTTGGATCAACTAGTCATGTTTCATGTTCAAAGGCTAGCAGTGCTCATTGAGTAAGAGTTGAGATTCTTAGGAGCACTTAGTGATCCAGATTGAGTGATTGCATATTAGAAAGGAAATTGTCAATTTAAAGATAATTCAAGGTGATCTCAATCATATTTGAAGAAGTCTACTCTACCCACTGAATATCTAAGGAAACATTAAGGACACATCTGTCATAACAAAGGGTTTTGTGTAACAACATTTCCTAGAGTCAGTTCTTGATGATTCTGGGTAGTAGAGTAGTGATTGGTCGTGCATGTATAAGTGTATTTCATTGGTTTTTTCTGAGTGAATTCAATGAAGACTGAAGATGCACTAACTAATCAAGATTGAGGAGGGTTCGAATCAAGGAACTAACTCAATTAAACCAGAGGCAGATATACTTAGCGCAAGGAATCAATCCACATGAAGACTTGGTATTGATACAGAAGCTGAAGGGTAGTTCGGAGTTTTTTTTTGGTTCTACTCTGCTAGTGTCAAGACTACTGGTTTCTAGAGTGCTGAGTTTAGTGAAGTTGCTGCCAAGACCAATATCTACAAGGAAATATTTGGGTGTTGAAGGTAATGCAGTTTCCGTCTGGATGAGCGTGGTATCGTTTCGAGGAACAATGTTAACTGGTAGCTGAAAAATTATTCCGGTCCAAATGGAGTAAACGTTCGATCTCGAAAGGAGTAAACGTTCGATCTCTCGGGAAAAGAGGAGTAATTGTTCATTCAACGATCATACACCAGTAAAAACTCTATTGACTAAGGTATGTCACTCTAGTCTAATATTGATTTATTTAAATGTAATGTTTATAGAGAGTGTTCATGCTATTTAGATGTCTATGATCTCTAGGAACTGATTAATGTTTGGCTTGTGACCACCCGGGACCCAATATTATCGCTATGAGATTACCTATGATCACCCGGGACCTAGGGACTTAACATTGTAGCATCTCTTTGTATAGTCAATTTATATCCAGGATCTCGTACTTTGTGCTGTCATATGTTATTCATGCTATATGTATCAAATGTTTCAGCATAAGTATTTGTATATATTAATTAATTGTAATTTTATTTACTTTTAATTGTTTAATGCTAATATTAATGGAACCACTTAATATGTAGTTTAAGTGATGTAATTCATGTCTTTTGCAAAATCCATTAATATTAGTTGTCATTCTTTTGATATTAGTGATGTCACTTAGAATTTCTGCACTAAGTGACAAAAAGATTATTTCAAAAACACTGATATTGAAAGTAAGTTACTACATCGCGAGGGGTTGTCAAAGATCATAAAGTTTAACATTAATATTTAAAGGTATTTGATCTCTGATGCAACTAGTACCTCGAGCTTACATACATTCTGATTGTCATGAGTATTTTCAATATGTTTATGTGATAATTGTTGAGATGTAGTGTAAGAAGTTAAATGCTGTCATTCGGTCAATGTATGTTCAGTGTTTAGCGGATGCTTATGTTTTATGCTTTCGAATTACCATGATCTATATTGCAATATGTGTTTGTTTCAAGCGACAAATGGTAATTGTCTAGCATAATGTAAGTATCTTATGTGCTTTATTGTTTTGTAGTAAGATATATTTTATTACAAAATGATTGAATGATGTTAGTACTTTTGAATATCTTGTCATTCATATCTTTGATAATTCATTAGTATTAACATATGTTTTTCATTCTTTAGAACTTGAATGCATAAAGAAATTTCTTGTCTATTTCTTGTGAAAAATGTTTTATCTAAACATGCATTCATTTGCCAGAGAATGAAAAGCCACTAAAAGTTTTCTTTGAAAGAGAACATTTCTTGAGGATTATCTTTCTATTTCAAAATCATATATCCTCTCTCTCTCTAAATATTTTGTAATGAAAACTATTTTCTCTCCACGATTTGTTTAAATAAAGTTACTTGATAACTTGTAACTTAAGTTGCATGGTATCAGGTTATTTTATTTGAGTAAATTGTTTTGATCTTAAAGTATCAACCATTGGTAAAATATTTTTCAAAACTCTTGTTAATGTCTGTTTCACATTGACCTGTAGTATTAAAACAATGGTTGTTTGCTTTGGGATTAGTGCCTTGGACTGTATGACTAAAGCATTCATTCAATTTTTTTAAAAATGATTTATGTTTTAAGTCGGAGATAATATCCGATAAGAATGAATTGCAAAACAATTTCTGAAAACATACAGTGAGCAAGATGAAATAGATTTGAGTTATTAATCAAAATGGTTTTGTTAAAAGAGTTGAATTTCAATTGGATATTTGTCTAAGAGAAATTCAAAAGCACATTTTTCTTAATCTGTTAAACTCTTTTTCAAAGTTGTGAGTTTATGAAATTTGGCTTAATATTCTTTTACCTATTCTTTATTAATTCCCACATTTTAGCTCTGGTGCATTGTTTCTTGAGGACACATTGCTCCGATGCTATATTTCTGAGAAGGAATAGAGAATAAGTTTAATCATACTCTACCAGATTTTATATAGCTCTGATCAACTCTATCTATTTAGCCGTAATGGCTTGGCCTAAGTGGCTATAGGGGAAGGTCAAGAAGTTGAATAATCCATCAATTTCTAACCAAGGCCTTAGTACCAAACACTATCATTCAAATTCAAACTTTCAACCCTTGGTGATATAAGGAATTTATGTTAGTTAGAGGTTGATAAGGGAGAAACTGCACTTGATGCAGCAAATAAGGATGAAGTCGGAAGTGCACCCACAGCTCTACCTCCAGAGAAGAAAAGAAGTATACAAATTGAGGTAACTGTAGCTCATCTGTATTCTCTCAAAAGGATGCAGAGCTGAAAAGGCAATTCAACCGTTTCTGAATGAACTCTCTCAACAAGGTGATTTCATTGAAAATTCGCTCGTCAGCCAGAGCACCTTGTAATGAGTCAAGCACACCAAAAGCATTCACGCTGATGGTAATCCTAAAGTTTTTACTTCTAAGGGATGTTATAGGACCTAACAGTTCTCTAGCCTCTCTTGGGACTAACAATTGTGAGGACACATTGCAAGAAGTGCACATTGTGAGGTATAGGTAAAACCCCTAAACTTCTGTGTTTACCATTCATGGTGAATGAAGTTGTTGAGCCGCCTTCACAGGCATTAGAGGGAAACTTGGATTTCTTGCCATATATTAGAATCCTTGTCAACCTTCCTAGGAGGAACAGTCCTAGTTCCCTAACGGGATTTCACATCCGCAGAGCAATCTATTGATGTTGAGAGGCAATCACTAACAGTTTTCCATGACTGAAAATAGTGAGTTAATTCATCTTCACAGGTGATTGAGAGAGATGTTTGTACACGTCTACTCTCCCAGGAATTCAAGTTCTGGAATACATGGATCGCTCAAAACTTAAAGGCATATCACCGTCAACGATCCAGTGCATGGATTTGCATATGGGGAGTCGGTTGATGCTTAGATAGCTGCTAGTACGCATACCACATTCAACGATCCAGTGCATGGATTTGCATATGAGGAGATTGTTGATGCTGAAAGTAGCTGAGCAACAACTCGTAGACTATGATTCAGTTGGTTTACCAATTTGATGAGTCTTTTGAGGATCAGGGTGTTGGGATTTCAGTCACTCCTGGAATGGAGGAGATTCCAATTTCAGAAGGGTTATTCCCCGACGACGAGCCACGTGTGCATGGATTTGCTCATGGTGAGTTGGGTGACGGCCTAACTGAAACCCTGTCTGAGATTCCATCTCAGAACCTAGATCTTTAGTGATCGACAACATGCTACAGTCAACGATCCATAATATCTTGGTGAGACTAGCATGGATTTACTTGCAGGTACAAATTGCTATAAATGGAATGAGTGCAAGTAAGGGAGAGAAACACTTGAGTGAAGTGAGGGAGTGATACACTTGAGTGAGAGAAATAGGGAGAGAAATGAGTGGAACACTTACGCTTGAAAGTGTAAACACCAACAGAACGTAGTAGAAGTGAGGAAACCATATACCAAACACTAACCTTGCTACTATGCTTGAATCCTGTTACTGAATTTTCCAGCTCTGGAATGTTGAAAAGATTCTTTTCTGGAAGACAAGCTCAAGAAGAGTCTAGCTGAAGCTTAGTGGGAATGTCCAAACTATTACCTTTGGGTCTATTAATTCATGTTGTTCTCAATCTCAAAGGGGGAGACATTAATTTTTAGGCCTAAGGAGGATTTTATGTTCAGTTGGAGGAGAGTTTCTTATTCGATTGGATGTAGATGATACTTTTATTGTTTTAACGGATATTCTCAACTAAGGGGGAGAATTTAGTGATACAAGAAACGAGATCTACAAGAAACGAGATCCGTCAATCCTATCTTGTGGAGGTTACTTAGAGGATATCTAAAGACACAAGGGTGGATTGGAGCTTGCATGAACTAAGGGGGAGAATTAGATGAAATTTAAACCTTAGTGATGCAAGGGAGAAATTACTAAGGGGGAGTTTCTTAGAAATTGGTTGGAGCCTAATCCCTAAAGGTGTTGTAGATTTAACCAATTTTTCGTCTGAAGTGGAGAAGTTACTTTTTGTCAATTGGGAAGAAGTTACTTGTCGTACTAAGGGGGAGAAGTTATGGAGAATCTTAACATCTTGGTTTGCAATGCTATATCTTATTCTGAAAAGATATCTAAGGGATTTTGCTCTATTTGTTTGAAGATCTGTCATTGGAACATTCTTAGGAGAGGTTCGGCAGAAGAATTCTTTCTAGCACGATCAATGAATGAAAATGAAGATTTCTTTGAAGAGTATCAACTCAGGGGGAGTTTTTGCTAAGTAGAAGTTTTCTGGGTAAAGAAGAATGTGAAGGAGATTTTCAAGGGGCATCTGAGAAGTGTCCAAGTGTGTTCTATTTCTTGTTTCAGTGATAGATGAAGTCAGTGGAATAGTGCAGGGAAGAAAGAAAAATATGTTTCCTGGAAATAGAACATCCTGAAGAAAAAGCGGAAATGACTTTCATTCCAAGAGAGAACAACCTTAAGGGGAGAATGAGTTGACCTCTTATGGGGAACATAGAGAGCTGTATGTTCTAGTTCGAATTGCAAGATAAACAAGAATGATTGTTCAGAAGTCTTTACTAATGATTTGTTTCTTTATTGAAAGAACCCCATCTTTGAAGAACATTGAAGTGGAGGAAGCTAAAGGAAAATGAAATTCAGAAATTCATCATTCATTTTCAGCAACTCAGGAAATCTGGATTTAACTGATTATATCTTTCCAGAACCTTTTGTATATTATTTTCATGTCCAGTACTTTAATTGTTTCTTGTATATTAGTTGAGTTATCCTCTAGTAGCTAATTTTATTTAATTGCTTTTGGGGGAAATTGTAAATGGAAATAGTATTTGATTGCTATTCCATATCAACCAAATAGGGAGAGATTGAAAGGGGAGATAGGAGTGAAGGGAAGTAACTCACTGCACTTTCATGTGTACTAAGAATGCTAAATGTAATCTCTATGTAATGGTTGATGATAACTCGACAATAGAACAGGACATGTAATAATATGCAGGTGCACAGAAATCTTGGATCACAGAGTTCAGTTAAGACAAAGTATCAAAGGATCATCTACAGACTTGAAGCTCACTGGAAGAAGTTCATTAACATGTTCAGGCCTCAGTGGAGAATAAAAGATATTGACATCTATTCAAGGATGTGGAAGCTATAGAAGATTGTCTTAGTCTATGAAGATTTTAGTGCATTACAATCGAAGCTACAAGTAAGGTTTGCAAAGAAGAATGTGGAATCATGTTCGGAATCAAGAGCCCCTATCAAGACTAGTCACTTATGAACCAGACCGTTGCATAAAGTGTCAGGACATTGGAGGCAAGCTCTCGTCAGTTAATATGGTTTTAATCATTCTAAAGTTGTTGGTTTTCTTGAGTCAAGTGGAGGATCAACAAAGGTAGTAAATCAGTGTTGGAGAAATGCCAGCCTAATGGATAAGGGACAGACGGCACAACCTGATTGGATCTTACTAAAGCTTCACAGATTAGAAGGCCAAATACTTGGACGTGGTGGAGTCACGTATACGGGGCCGAGTATTTGGATAATGAAGTCTACACAAATTGAAGAGTGGAATGGAAATATTTAATTTAATTAAATAAAGTATTTATTTAATTATTTATATATTTTATAAATAAAGACACTCTTTATTTATATTATATATATTTATTTAAATATTACTTTTACATTAAATATTTCCAAATGCATGCTTGGCACATGACTTTGAAGATATGATTTGAGTGGACAAGAGTAAAAGGTGGAAAAAGCAAAAAGCTACACCTTTTTCTATAATAAAAGAAGAAACTCAAGTCTTAATTTCGTGTGGGTGCAGGAGAAGAAAAGGGGAGAGAGAGAAAAATTATTCTCTCCCCATGGCCGAACTAGATCTTGAATATATTTTGGAGCCATGATTTTCTTTATCTACACCACTCCTCTATCTTTCTATTGTAAACACTTGTTAAATCTTGTTTAGAAGATAGGGCTGATTTTTGTCTCCTAGATCTACAAAATGTAATAGTTTTAGAGGAGACAAAAATCACTTCTTTGTTGTGTTCTTGAGCTTATGTTCTTGAACTTGTTTGTAACATCTACCCCACTTCAATGAATATAAAGTTATATTCTTGGATCTTGTTGTGTTGTGTGTTTTGGATGATTTTACCGTTCATTATCTTGGTTATTTTAATGGTGTTCTTGAGGTTGAAGAAGATGATGAACAGTACGCGGGTTTGAACCAAAGTAATTTTTATGTTGTCCCAAAAATAATTAATAGTCATATTTAATTTGGGAATCGTATTCACCCCCCCCCCCCCTCTACGATCTCCGGGACCCAACAAAGACTCTCAACGTCTATATAAAGGTCCTAACCCCACATTCCTATAACTACGTCCTAACTTGATTCTCAATACGCTTGAGATACATATGTTTCTTGCTAGAACATAGATAGTTCTGACAAGCAAGTACGTGCAGCCATTTAAGCACGAAACTCACAAACCCTAGCATTAAACACATATTAATTACGACCTAGTTTTTGATCCATAATATTATGCATATAAACCCGTATACACAATAACCACAAAATTAATTTTAAATATAGTATTTTAAACTTTGAGAAACTGTTGTCGCTAGCTCCGTAACATAGTAACAGTCCGCCTCATCAGAAAACCAATGTTCAGCCATCCTCCACCATGGTGCCATTGTTTTATATTTACATATTCCCCTCATTTTATGAAATTTTGCTTCTGACACTGCCTATTGGTTTGTCAAGGGTCTTTTTGTTATTCGTCAGTCCTTAGTAAAATTACTTACAGATATTTGCTAAACAACTTGATGAATTCATTTTATCGAAGTTTGTTGTGAAGTTGAGATATTATTTATGTGCATATTTGTTGGAAATTCTATCTGCAAGGAATTCTTAAATGAGTTCACAAGTATTAAATTTTCCATATTTTTGAAGGACTTGTGAATTTATTTGAAATCCAGAACCTCGTGATTATTGCTACTACTTTAATTATCATGTTTACAATGTTATATGCATATGTGGTAATTAGGTGTTCTAGCATAAGTTTGAATATTATCTTAATTGATTTAAATTATGATGTTAGACAATTCGATGTCATATCATTCTCATGATTTAAATGAATTAAAATAATATGCAGCATAATTATTTGCATGATAAATATTTTATGAGTATCAATTAATGATATCTTACTTAATTATTTTGATATTTTCTCTGATATTTTTAAATATTTTGTCACAAATAATTATGACACTTTTAATATTAATGACATTATTTAGAATTACTGATATAAGTAATCAATGCATATTTCAAAATTCACTAATATTGAAAGGCGAAGTACTTTCTAGGTAATGTGTATAAAATTTTTAATATTTTATATACTTAGAAATACTTCCAAAATTTTATTTTTGTACATTTTATTTGATTAGCATTTTTACTATAAATATATTTTTTATTTTCAAATTTTTAGTATCATTATTTCTATATATATATGTGAGTAATTTTATTTTTTTAATTGGCATATTTATTTTTATTTTTTAAATTTTTTTTTGTCTACGAGGAATTTTTATAAGAATCATAAGTATTAAATATCAATATTTAAAGGACTTGTGAATTTATTTACAACTACTTTCTCGAGCTTACATAAATCATTGATAATTGTTATGAGTATAATTGTCATATGCTTGAGTAATAATTATTTGATATAATATATGAAGTTAAATGTTAATTTTCATTCCTATGATTATTTAGTATCAAGCGAGGGTATTTTATCTTATTAAAATTATGAATTGAAGCAATTCAATGTTTATTAGTTTCATAATTTTAATACGATGAGATATTAGGAGCATAATTACTTGCTTTTTGAAATTATTATTAATTATCATATATTGATAATTTGTTATTATTTCATTACAATTAATTATGCTTTTTTATTGTTAGTGATAATATATATTTTTTATCTGAAAATCACTAATAATAAAATTATATATGTGTTCTGCCGAACAAGAGCAATCGACTCGAGGTAAAGCATGTAATCTCGATCTTGATATATTTTCTAATCAATTGATATCAAAATATTACAATTTATATGTTGAGCCCTCAGTGACTATAGGACGAAATCAAGGGATTGAAAACCTACAATCTCTAACACAGATCATAGAACCACAAACACTCAAACAGATACAACTTCATCTACTTAACCCCTGAAAAGAAAAGTTTTATCAACTAAAGATGGTGAGTGAGTAAGTGCCTCTAGTGCACTAGATAAGGAAGTATCTATGAGTGTTCCAGCAGATCTGCCTCTAGTTAGAATGTGAAATTGAAACCAAGGCAACTGCTAACTAATTTATATCCACCCAAAAGGATATAGATTTGCAAATGGCAAAATAGTAACTAGGTTCGTCATCTTAACATGATGAGTCTATTGAATTCGGCCTGTCAGTCAAGGCCATTTGTAAAGAGTCAACTTCATCTGGACACTCTCAAACACTGCAAATCATAAATGTATATATTTAAATGCACTGTAAGGATTTTTACACAAAGAACCAGTCAATATATGATATATCGGTCATCTTGTCAACTTGGATTATAACAATGTTTGTCCCGCATTGGATGAATTGACGGAAGCAATTATTCAAAACTTCTATATCAAGGAAGGAAAGATGATTAATAATTCTGACTGAATCAACATGCCTTCATAGGCGTAAGGAGGAAATTTGGATCATTTGCTACATTATAGATCCTTGTCTCCCTCCCCAGATGGAACATATCTGGATTCCTAATGGAATAGATCATCTTAGATGATCAGCAACTCATTAAATCTATTCCTGAAGCAATTCGGTTTTCAAAGTCAAATATTTTAATGGATTCAATTGAGGACGGGGATTTACGAAACCTCATTGTACCACCAGTGACCTAACTTGAAGGGGCTATGATGATCTTTCTTCTAGGTACAAAAGACTATGTCATCCGTACTGAGAGAGAAATATTGTTGTGAGAAAAGAGTGAAACACAAGTGAGAAAGAGTGAAAATATATATTCTATGAGTGAAACACTGAGAGGGTATATGAGCGAAACACTTGTCAGAAACACAAAGTAAAACCACATACTAGCACACTTATCAAATTTCATTCCCAATTCCCTGTTATAGATTTCTAATGTTACTCAACTAAGGGGAGAAAATTTCTTCTGAAGAGGATTACTCAACTAAGGGGGAGAATTGTTGAACAAGATCTAAAGGGGAGAACAAGATTGGGGTAGAATTGTTGAACAAGAAAAGGGGGTATATAACAACATGCTTGGATTGGAAAGAACTAGTGATTATTAATTAATTCTTCTATTCCATTTGATTTTAGAAAATTCTTGTACATAGGATAAACTGGATTTTCTAAAATGCATAACATGTCATAGTTTGCATTTTTATATCTGTGATGGTTTAATGTTAAATGTATGTCATGTCTGTTGTTACCTCTATTAAATTGGTTGAATAATTCACGTAAGGGGAGAATTAATTCACCTTGAATGAGAAGTGAAGACAGGAGTTGTAGAAATACAGAAGAAGCGGTAAGAAGAGAACAAGATTTCATCTCTGTCATTCTAAGGGGGAATATTGATGAGTCTAAGAAGTGAAGATTATTTAACTTGAGGATTTATCTTTCATCTTTCATTTCTAGTTCACTCAAGAAATCTGGAAATGCAGAATCTGAACCAGAGAAAGCAGCCACTGAAGATGTACCAATGAAAACCGTAAATAAAAGTTAAACTCTAGGAGAATGTGAAGTTGATACTTCTAAAGATGGTAATTATAGATAAGTCAAGCTAGAACTTTGCTAAATATGTTCAGTCTAGAGGAACAACTATCTTATATTTATATTTCATGATTGAAATATGGAAATGTATTATATGTTCTAGAAAATACATTATTATTAACATAGTTTAAAGTTTTATCTATTTTCTTATTTGTTAGTTGAGTCATCCTCTAGGAATTTGTGTGTTAAATGTTTAACAACAAATAGGGGGAGATTGAAAGACATATGACTAGGTCTATTTATAATAAGTGGATGACAACTCAACTCAAATAAGAAAGTGAAGTAAATAATAAATATTGAAGAATGAATCAAGACAAAAAATATCAACTAGACACGAAGAATCAGAATATGAGAAGAAGTCTGACAAGACTACTACTCAATACTGAAAAAAGTTCATTTATATGATCAAGCGTTAGTGTAAAATAAAAGAGTAGTATCCCAAGGAGTTCAGAAGATACAGAAGGTTTTAATTGCCTACTACAGAAAGATTCCAGAAGAAGAATATAGAGGAAAAATAGAGAGAAGACAATACAGGACAAGATAAGACATAAAGACCAGTACATCAGAAATGAGAATCAACATTGTAGTTAGTCATCCATGAACCAGACCAGTGCACAGGGTGTCAACAATGTCAGTAAAGATTTTTCATCAAAAGTTTCAAGTGGTTAGAAATGTTGTTGTTGAAGAACAAAAGAGTTTGATCTACATCAACAATGGTCTTACAATCAAGACTTTAATTTAATTCTCTATTAATTAATTAAATTAATTAGTTAATTTAATTAGTAAATTAATTCACTTAGAATTAATTTATTTCTTAAATTAATTAAAGGATTAATTAATTTAGAATTATTTTAAAATGAAGAAGATAGAAGACAGAGAAAATGTGAAAAGATTTCGGAGCTAACAAAAAGGTTACACAAGTCAAGATAGTATTTTAATTCTACTATCAAAAGTTAATTAATTATTTAATTTATTTAATTAAATTAATGAAGTTGAATTTAATTTAATTTATAAATTATTTAATTAAATTAAATATAATTAATTTATTATAAAAGATATGATTTGATATGACTTGGTATCACTTTTAATGACTCTTTTTAGATTTTATTAAAAGTCATACTGAAATTCTGTTTAAAAATGTTATACGAATAGAAATAGAAAAAGTCATACCGAGTTTGATTAAAAGTCATACTGAATTCTGTATAAAAATGTCATACCAATGTATATTATTTAAAAGGTCATACTGACTTTTAAATAAAAGTCATACCGAATTCTGTATAAAAAAGTCATACCGAATTCTGTACAAAGAAAGTCATACCGAGCTGCTAAAAAAGTCATACCAAGCAAATGAAATGTCATACCGAAATTTGGAGTAAAAAGTCATACCGACCTTTAAATAAAAGTCATACCGACTTTTAAATAAAAGTCATACCGAATTCTGTATAAAAAAAAGTCATACCGAATTCTGTACGAAGAAAGTCATACTGAGCTGCTGAAAAAGTCATACCGAGCAAATGAAATGTCATACCGAAATTTGGAGTAAAAAGTCATACCGAGATAAATTAAAAAGTCATACCGAATTTTCAAAGGTCATACCGAGCTATTGGAAATTCATATAAGTGCTTTTGAAAAGTCATACAGGCTTAAATAAGTCTGAAAAATGTCCTGAATTGAAAAGTCATACAAGCTTTAGTTTCCTCTATAAATATGAGGTGTGAACTTCATATTTTAGTAGAAGTAGAAAAACATTCAAATTCAGTAATTTGTCTGATTGTCATATTCACAGACTTTCTGTGTTGGTTTGAGTTTAATTTCTTAAGTAGAACAATTCGTCTCAAATCTGTTCTAGAAATTAAGGTTTATTCTACCGAATATTGTAATACCCTTTCAAGTTTAATATACGTATTTAACTTGAATCTTGTTTATTTACTTGCTAATTTTCTAGATCTTAATTGTTTATTCATGAAAATAGAAATCTAGTAAGTCAGCCTCCTAAATACTACAAGGACTCGAACCATCGGTAAAAGTAATAATTTAATTTCACAAATTCTGGAAAAAAAATTAAATTGTTGTGAGTATCACATTCAACACCCCTTCTACGATACTTATGAGACCTAACACTAGTATTAATATGATTCTCTTAATTAATAAGTAGTGAAGGATCAACGGGGCCACAAATATCGTCCGACATATTTGAAAATTAAAAAAGAATTACGTAGGTCTAACAATGATGATGAATATATATAAAATATGTACAAACTAACAATGCTAATAAACTAATAATGCCGATAAACTAGCAATTTTGATAAACTAACGACAATGATATTTCCAACTATACACAAGCCAAAAAATGAAACAAAATTTAAAATTTAACCCAAAAATTTGAATTATCTAAAATTCGAACAAAATTCGAAATTCAACCCAAAAATTCGAAATTCAACACAATATTACTAAAATCATCCAAAAAATTGAACTTAATCAAAATGCGCAATACAATTCAAAAATTCGAATAAAATTCGTAATTCAACCCAAAAATTCAAACTATATTCAAAAAGAAAATTCTAAATTCAACTCAATATTATCAAAAACATCTAAATATTCGAACAAAATTCAAAATTCAATCTAATATAAATAAAATCACCCAAAAAATTGAACTTAATCCACAAAACACATATACACACAAATATACATATATAAATTCGAATCATACTCCAAAAAATCGAACTTTAAGAGAACTTAATCCAAAAAATCGAACCTTTAACCACACATACACACATATATATATTCATATTAGCAAAAAACTCAAAACCTAACCCGTAAACGTATATACACGCATAATACAAGAATGAGTGCAAAAAATGAAACAATACTCACTTGATTTAGTGGGTAACCGGAAAATCTGAGTTGATAATGATCGGTGTTGGCTCGATTTGATGAGTTCCTAATTAAATCTAAAAACTATACAAATTTTTATACAAAACAAGTAACAAAAAATCAGGTCTTTTAAAAAAATTTGAAATCAATTAAACTATATAATATATTATATAGCGTATATCTTTTTAGAAAAACCGGACACGTGACTGTTTAGGGGCAGAAATGATAAAAATAAAATATATATGCTATATAATATAACATATATTTTTTCTCTTTTTTTAATTCCAATCATTCATTTAATTTATTAATAGAGAAAAATGGATTAACTTGATTATTAATATTTGTTTTAGCCAGATTTTTCAGGGTTAATAGCTAAGTCTATTTGATTTTGTGTTTGAAGAACAAGTAACAAAGTAGTAAGACAAGTGCAAAAAAGTAAAGAAAAGAACAAGAACATAAGTCATTTTGGTGACGCGGAAAACCCCTTGAACAAGGTTAAAAACCGCGGGTGGGAATGACCCAGCCAAGATTATCCACTATAATTGTAATTGAGACGAAGTACAAGTGATTTGAATGAAGAAAAATACATGAACTGCCTACTTGTCGACTATGCAGCAGCTACTCGTCGACTATGCAGCTGTTACCCGTCGGCTGTATGTATTGTGTGTATATCATTCTGGTCTTCCCCCTCTTTTATCCATCTCTTTAATCATATTTATAATGTGTTTTTCTCCTCCTTCGTGATCCTGTTTTCATGCCACAACTCCTGATCACGTTCCTTGAATTATGGGATCGTTTCCTTATCTTCTCATGTGATTGAATTGTAGTTGAATTAGGATTCTTATCCTTTCCTGAAAATTCGCCCGTCGAGTATACTCAGTCTTACCCGTCGAGACCTGGTCTACCCGTCAGCCTGTCTAGTTCCTATTTTAAAGGACCCTTAATAATTATCAATATAATTAATAATTATCCATCTATAATTGAATAATTCAACTGATATTGAATTATTAATGAATAATGCTGATAAATATAACCAAATAATTTGTGGGTCGTCCAAACAATGTATACTCGTCAGTTTACTCGTCAGCTCGTCGACTATGTTGCTACTCGTCAGCTCGTCCATGCAGTCGTCAATAGAGTTTTTCACCCGTCAATACAAACCTGGACGTGTAAAAATCTGGTACAAACAATTGCCCCTAATTTTATTGGGTGAAGACATACAACCAATAAAATTCTTCTTCATCTCGAATATTATCTCGTTGTTGTTGGTTGCATATTTGTAGTCGTCCATTTAATCAAAATGGCTTGTTGACAGGTTCATGTGATTCCTTAGCTCGTCGTAGTAATATGCCACTTGTAATATGTGATTTGTTGTGTGTAGTTGACAACTTGTAATATGTATTTCGTCAAATGTAACTTGTCGAGTGTGACTTGTAACTCGTCACACGTAATTCATAACTTGTCGATGTAACACGTGACATGTAGTCGAGGTTTGTAATTGTAGTGCATAATAGGGATTATTGAGCCTTGATGTCGTAATGTCAAAGATGTTTGGAAGGCCAATCTCATGTGAGACATGAGCCACGACCATAATACTTGTTTCATAAGCGTAGCTCGTAGTCGTAATTATTTCAACTTGCAGTTGAAATACGTAGATGCATATACGTAGCTTGTAATCATGAAATGTAACCATAATGTGCAATCATATTCGAGATTCGTGAATGTGACATATACCATGTCGATGTAACTTGTAGTCATAATATATGAAATGTCGTAGACTTGTAACATGTAACATGTCGACGAGATGTATAACTTGTAATTGTAATATCTCAAAATGACTTGCAATTCGTAAAATGCCAATGAGACATGTAATTCATAAAACGTCGTGTCAATGTGATACGTAAATTGTATCACATCGTATGTCGAATGTAATCATAATATTTATTCGTCACATGTAATATGTGTTATATACGTCGATTGTATATCGTCACTTGTCGTAAATTGTCATTCGTCGATTGTATATCGTCACTTGTCGTAAATTGTCATTCGTCGATTGTATATCGTCACTTGTCGTAAATTGTCATTCGTCGATTGTATATCGTCACTTGTTGTAAATTGTCATTCGTCGATTGTAATATATTCGTAGGTGCATGCACAACGTTTAAGTTGTTAAAAGGCCTTCCCCTCTTGAAACAAACTTAATTTATCGTAATTTTTTCATTGTGTAATAACAAAGCTCGTTGCCATATGGCGTTCGCCTTTGTTATTTTTATTGTATGTATGTTAGGGGTGTTGCCCCTAGCCGTCGTACGTCGTGGGTGATCAGCCCAATAATAGATAATGTCGGGATACAATGCCCCTAGTTATCACGTAATTGTAATGGCCATTTATCGTAGAATCGTCAATGTATTGTTTATCGTAGAGTTTGTAATGTCATGCATATAACTTAACTAAATACAAGACGTAAATAACACATAATAAATCTAGCGTACGTGTAAATGCATTGTCAAAGCAATTAAGCATATGAGGCATGATATATAACATACAAGCATATTTTCACATAGTTCACATTAAAGCATGTAGATATTAAAGAAGACGTCCAAACCAAAGGCAAACATGTTGCATATTTGTCAAGACAAGATCAAAAGAAGTAACTAAATCTCAAGAGAACATACCGTACGAGAATTATTTGAGAAGTAAATGTAGATGTCATTTCTGTCGACGGGTTGGATGTCGTCGGACAAGTAGTCTTTTAGTTGTTGTATCCAACTTGTCATGTCGGTGTCTTGGGTGTCATCCTCGTTATTTGTTAACGTTGTAATTGTCGCACAATGATGTGAGCTGTTGCCCCTTGTTGTAAATGTCGTGAGGTACTGCCCCTTGTCGTTGTGTCCACGTACGAGGACTATTGAAAAATAAATATAGATGTCATGTTTGTCGACATGTTAGATGTCATCCGACATGTTAGATATCGTCAGACAGGTAGTCTTCGAGTTGTCGTATCCAACTTGTCATGTTGGTGTAGTGTGTCATAACATACATGATCTCTTCCAAGCTGTCATCTTTCTGAATGGCTACTTTGAAGACGTGTATGACTGGAATGTTGGATAGGTTGATATGTCTAAACACTGCCCCTAATCCAAAGGCGTCATCATGTGTGTTGAATTCTCTTGTAGCATGTCGCATGTCGTATGTTTCTGTCAAGTCCTTGACGGATATTGGAGACGTCAATTCAAAGCACCTGTCAAGTGTTTGACGTGATCAGCCATGTTCCTTGAATTTACGTCGTCATTGTAAGACATGACGAAGTTGTTGGAGTTTTAATCTTTGTAGGTAAGAAGAATATTGTTCTGCACTTGAAATGTAATTGAAAAGAACATATTTATTGATTCGTTGATGTCGACAGGTTGCATGTCGTTGGACGGGTGCAAATATTCTGAAAGCTGATGTTTGACGGGTGCAAATATTCTGACAGTTGATGTTTGACGAGTGCAAATATTCTGACAGTTGATGTTTGACGAGTACATGCCTTTGACAAGCATCACACCTTTTGACACAGTCAACAGCATCTTGCTTCGACATCCTCATTCCGAACACTTTGGCCTCATTGTCGTTGGTGAGTTGGACGTTACTCGACGGGTACTCCTTGATTTTCAGCGTCCAACTTGTCGGCTGCTTGTCGTCAGCATTCCGTCCGTCGACCAGAACCAAAACATCATTCAAATTTTCATACTTGTTTTCATCATCTAGAGTCATAACTTCTTTCAAGACATCATCCCATTTTGTGACAGGCTTCAAGGCATGTATAATCGGTATTTGGACAGATCGACTTGACGAAAGACTGCCCCTAGCCCGGCCAAGGCGTCGAGACGACGACTTGTGTATTTAAGCCTCTTAGAACTTGTCGAGTTCAGCGTCCTATCTTTCTGTCATGTCACGATGTCGTAGGTGTTTGTGTTAGTGCCATATTCAGATGTCTTCATGTATGTCTACCACATATTTGTTGATATTTGTCGTCAGGTATGTTGTCCATGTTCAGACGTCATACTACATTCTTGCAGTTATCCGTCATGATGTCATTTTGTTGTTAGATTTACTTGTATAGAACTCCGCTTTGAGCGTCTCATTCTCTGATCGTAACAAAACTACGTCATGTTGTAATTTTTTCATGGCCAAAATTATGTCATCGTCCGTCGTCATGTTGTTGCCTTCATTCGTAGTTTGTTGATTGTCCTCCATCATTCTTGAATTCGTATAGACTCTTAGCTAATTTCCCACAGACGGCGCCAACTGTTTTAGCCAGATTTTTCAGGGTTAATAGCTAAGTCTATTTGATTTTGTGTTTGAAGAACAAGTAACAAAGTAGTAAGACAAGTGCAAAAAAGTAAAGAAAAGAATAAGAACATAAGCCATTTTGGTGACGCGGAAAACCCCTTGAACAAGGTTAAAAACCGCGGGTGGGAATGACCCAGCCAAGATTATCCACTATAATTGTAATTGAGACGAAGTACAAGTGATTTGAATGAAGAAAAATACATGAACTGCCTACTTGTCGACTATGCAGCAGCTACTCGTCGACTATGCAGCTGTTACCCGTCGGCTGTATGTATTGTGTGTATATCATTCTGGTCTTCCCCCTCTTTTATCCATCTCTTTAATCATATTTATAATGTGTTTTTCTCCTCCTTCGTGATCCTGTTTTCATGCCACAACTCCTGATCACGTTCCTTGAATTATGGGATCGTTTCCTTATCTTCTCATGTGATTGAATTGTAGTTGAATTAGGATTCTTATCCTTTCCTGAAAATTCGCCCGTCGAGTATACTCAGTCTTACCCGTCGAGACCTGGTCTACCCGTCAGCCTGTGTAGTTCCTATTTTAAAGGACCCTTAATAATTATCAATATAATTAATAATTATCCATCTATAATTGAATAATTCAACTGATATTGAATTATTAATGAATAATGCTGATAAATATAACCAAATAATTTGTGGGTCGTCCAAACAATGTATACTCGTCAGTTTACTCGTCAGCTCGTCGACTATGTTGCTACTCGTCAGCTCGTCCATACAGTCGTCAATAGAGTTTTTCACCCGTCAATACAAACCTGGACGTGTAAAAATCTGGTACAAACAATATTAACACCTTTTTTTTAATGTGAAATACGACCCTTTACATTTATCATTCCCTCAGGAGGACCATAACCTAGTTAAGCTACGCCACCTCATCTGCTATACACCTGTTGTGGACAACAGCGTATATAGGGGTGTCAATGTGTCATAGCCTTCACATGCAAGACTTAAGCTTGGCAACTAAAAAGGCATGTTCCAACGATTCCAAGTTGGCCACTTACCCATATTCCCAACAACGAATCAACAACCCATATGTTCTTAAACAAACTATATCCACACACAAACTCTAATATTTTCCATCATGGCTTGACATGCCTGAGTATAATCTCAAGTAGCACTATGTGGTTAAAATATTTTATAATATAAATATAAAGAAAAAATTTAATATTTATAAAAATGTCACTCAAAATTTATATTAAAAATTGATATAATTTTATGTAACAGCATGAGGTCATGCTCAGACCCAAGTTTCTCTTCCATTATTTATGTAATTTATAGTATTTATAAGTTATTATGATTGTAA
The DNA here is from genome assembly GCA_028671895.1 of Oenanthe sinensis. Classification (NCBI taxonomy): domain Eukaryota; kingdom Viridiplantae; phylum Streptophyta; class Magnoliopsida; order Apiales; family Apiaceae; genus Oenanthe; species Oenanthe sinensis. Next base: position 22,276,385 of record CM053801.1, read on the forward strand.
AAAATATGTAATTTAGTGATGTATTTTTTATTGTTTTTAGAACAGATTTAAATTTGAAGTTTTATGGAAACTAATATCACTAAATTTACCCCAATATAATGATATAGAATCGAATTATTTTGCAAATTATCATTCCATTAATACTTGCGTATGTTCAGATTAATCGAATTCGATTGGAAATTCCAAATATTATCCTCCAGGAAATAAATGACACTTTGATTTTAAAATATGTAGCATACCTCTATTAATTAAGAAAATGACAAATAACAATTTTTTACAAAATTAGTAAATTAATTAGTTAAAACAATATCCTAACTAAACTAACTGACATTAGCCATGAATGTTTATCACATACTCACACATATATACATACATGTCTTGTGTATACGTGGATCCCGCACCCATGTGCTGTATCCTGTAGAGCTCCAACTCTCCCTCTGCTCCTTCCCTGTTCACAAACTCTCATTTCTCTCTCTCCCTCTCTCTCCCAGTCTCTCTCTCTATCTCTCTTATCTCTCTCTATCTCTTTGAGACACACACACTTGCTGAGAACACAGCACTATGATTTTTCATCTAAGGTTCAAGCTGCTTGTTCTCATCTACTTCACTTGTTCATCTTCAGTACTCTTCCTCACTTCAAACTCACAAACACAACCCAATGACATTGCAGTGATGTTATCTCTCAAGAAGGCTCTGAACCCATCACCACAACTGGGCTGGACTGACCCTGATCCATGCAAATGGAGCCATGTAGTTTGCTCACAAGGAAAAAGGGTCACCAAGATTCAAATTGGACATCAAAATCTCCAAGGTACACTCCCTCCAAACTTGTCAGACTTGTCTGAACTTGAGCGTTTGGAGCTACAATGGAATAATATTTCTGGGCCTTTACCAACTTTAAATGGCTTGTCTTCATTACAAGTTTTGATGCTTAGTAATAATCAGTTTAGTTCAGTTCCTGTTGATTTTTTTAATAAGTTGAACTCATTACAATCTGTTGAAATGGATAATAATCCTTTTTCTGCTTGGGAAATACCTGAGACTTTGCGAAATGCGTCTGCCCTTCAGAATTTTTCAGCTAATTCTGCTAATATAACTGGGAAAATTCCTGATTTTCTTGGGGCTGATGAGTTTCCGGGGTTGGTTAATTTGCACCTTGCTTTTAACAGCTTGGAGGGTGAATTGCCTTTAAGCTTTTCGGGTTCGGAAATTGAGTCATTTTGGGTTAATGGGCAGAGAGGTAGTGGTAAACTTGGTGGAAGGGTTGATGTTTTGCAGAATATGACATCTTTGAAGGAGATTTGGTTGCATTCGAATTCGTTTTCTGGTCCATTTCCAGATCTTTCGGAGTTGAAGGCATTGGAAAGCTTGAGTATTCGTGATAATTCGTTTACTGGTCCAGTTCCGTTGTCTTTGGTGAATCTTGAGTCTTTGAAAGTTGTTAATTTGACAAATAATATGTTTCAAGGACCGATGCCCGTGTTTAAGAATTCGGTTAGCTTGGATATGGTGAAGGATAGTAATAGCTTTTGTTTGCCTAAAGCTGGTGACTGTGATCCTAGAGTGAATTCATTGCTTTCAATTGTGAAATCATTTGGTTATCCAACGAAATTTGCAGACAACTGGAAGGGGAATAATCCTTGTTTAAGTTGGGTGGGAATCACTTGTAGCGACGGAAATATTACTATTGTTAATTTTGAGAAGATGGGACTAACAGGTACTATTTCTCCTGAATTTGCTGCACTGAAATCTTTGCAAAAACTAATTCTTGCGGATAATAATATAACGGGTACAATCCCGGAAGAACTCGCAACTCTACCTGCACTAACTATGCTTGATGTGTCATACAATCAGCTTCATGGTAAGTTGCCAGCTTTCAAGACTAATTTGAATTTTAAAACGGACGGGAACACAGATATTGGAAAGGATAAGAGTGATTCTTCTCCTGGCAGCAGTTCCAATGGCACTTCTAGTTCTGGAAATGATGATAATTCCAAAAATAGTGATAAGAAGTCTAGGAGTTCTGTTGGAATCATTGTGCTTTCTTTACTTGGGGTTCTTTTTGTGATAGTCTTGATTGGCTTGGCTGCTTTTTGTTTTTACAATAGGCAAAAGCGCTTTAGCAGAGTACAAAGCCCTAACGCTATGGTGATTCATCCTCGACTTTCGGGATCAGATAATGACAGTATGAAGATCACAGTTGCAGGATCAAGTGTTAGTGTGGGTGCTGTTAGCGAAGTACATACGCTTCCTGCAAGTGAAACGACTAATGATGTCCAAATGGTTGAGGCAGGTAACATGGTTATTTCCATACAAGTTCTGAAAAATGTGACAAACAACTTTAGTGAAGAAAATATATTGGGGCAAGGAGGTTTTGGTACAGTCTACAAAGGGGAACTGCATGATGGAACTAAGATTGCTGTGAAGAGATCGGATGGTGGGGTGATCATAGGAAAGGGCCTGACTGAATTCAAGTCTGAAATTGCCGTTTTGACAAAGGTTCGACATCGACATCTTGTTGCTCTGCTTGGCTACTGTTTAGATGGAAATGAAAAGCTTCTTGTATATGAATACATGCCTCAAGGAACACTTAGCCGTCATCTTTTCAATTGGGCAGAAGAAGGGTTAAAGCCACTGGACTGGACAAGAAGGTTGACCATTGCATTGGATGTTGCAAGAGGTGTTGAATACCTTCATGGTTTGGCCCACCAAAGTTTCATACATAGGGACCTGAAGCCCTCAAACATTCTTCTTGGTGATGATATGAGAGCCAAGGTTTCAGATTTTGGTCTTGTGCGCTTGGCTCCTGAAGGTAAAGGGTCCGTCGAGACAAGAATTGCTGGAACTTTTGGGTATCTTGCACCAGAGTATGCAGGTGTGTTCTAAATTCCCTTGTCGCTTTCAAAGAAAATTGTCTTCTATATTACAAAATTATGTTTCTCTTCTATACTTCTGCTATCCTTAGCTAATATGGTTGTTTATCCATACAGCAGTATACATTATTGTTTTTGAATTATATATCAGATAAAAACTTAAGGGATACATGGAAATTGGAACCTTTCCTAACTGGAGTTTTTATGTTGGTTTTTATTGGTATCAAACCATATAAACATGCACTTGCATTATCAATTCTTAGGTCCACAAATCAGTCCTAAATCTTATCGAATCATGTTTTATTGCAGTAACTGGACGTGTCACCACAAAGGTCGATGTCTTCAGTTTCGGGGTGATCTTAATGGAGCTAATCACAGGAAGAAAGGCACTTGATGAAAGCCAGCCCGAAGAAAGTATGCATCTGGTAACATGGTTCCGAAGAATGCACCTAAATAAGGATACATTCCGTAAGGCTATCGATCCCACACTTAACCTCAACGAAGAAACCCTTTCCAGCATACACACCACAGCTGAACTAGCAGGCCATTGCTGTGCAAGAGAGCCATATCAGAGGCCTGACATGGGTCATGCAGTCAATGTGTTATCATCTCTTGTAGAGCTCTGGCAACCATCCGAGCAAAGTGCCGACGACATATATGGTATTGATCTTGATATGTCTTTGCCACAAGCACTTAAAAAATGGCAAGCATTTGAAGGTAGAAGTCATGCAGATTCTTCAGCCTCATCTTCCTTCGTTGCAAGTTTAGATAATACTACCACTAGTATACCAACATTGCCTTGTGGGTTTGCTGAATCATTCACATCTGCAGATGGAAGGTGACAGATAGAAAGTTGAAATTGTAGTGATAATGAATATGGGGTTGGTTTTGGCTGGTTATTCTGTTTGTGTCTTCTTTTTCTTCTTTAATTGTTTTCATCTTGTAAGCTTTGCTGTCATTCACTTTTTGTATTTTAGATTTCTAGTCTGGATATTCTTTACCTTTTTCTAAGTTTGAAAAAATTCAATGCAAAGATTACACACTGTCCTTATCTGTCAAACTCCAGTTGTTTGTCTGTCTGTCCATCCACTATCAAAAATAATTTGTTTACAAAATAAAATTTACTCCTTGATAATTGTTAAGCAAGCAATAAGTATCTACTTTCGTAGGACAAATCCAACAGATTACTTGTGCGAGTTTAATTTTTTGTCAAAAATAAAAATCTTGTGTTTTGAGTCTTTTGACACACAACATGTTACATGGCAAAGCAAAAAATTATTTGTGATGAATAACATTATTTAGAGTAAAACAGGGTACATATTAAAAATTGTCTTGAAGCACCATCTTGGCCAAAAAAGCACATGGGTGCACGTTGGGTCACCTATTCTAGAGAATCCTGTAAATATTGTGTCAATGATATGTTCTTTTCCCGGCCTGTTCTGTTAATTGTTATCATCAAAACTGGACCCATAAGCTCAGGTGCACACGCTTTCATCGAATCCATTCTCATTCTAACCTAATCTGCCATTCATTTTCCCAAACTAACCTGCTTCGTTCAATCATTCCCAAACTAACCTAGTTTACTATTCAAACTCAGTCTTTTTTATTTTTCTTTTACTTTTTCCAAATTTCTATTACATTTCTTATTATTTTTTTATATTTTATATTTTATATATTATAATGTCAATAAAAATTATACGAATATATCAGTTGTCTAGTCAAATAGTTGTCAAATAGTAAGATTCTTCAAATAATGTGTAACTTTAATAGCTGCAACCTATTCAATAATTTTGTTTGGACTAGTCTTTTCACCTGTTTCACCAATAATAATTCATGCCTAACACTATTGTACCATTTGAAATGGCTATATATACATTTAGCCTCTTGCAGTAGAAACCAAGGCATATCAAGCAAAGAGGTTGTCATATGTTATTTTCTTTGATTTTTAAGTATTTTAGTAAGATAATAAGCTAATATTTGCCATTTTATCAAGCTTGTTTGATATTTTATACTAATTTCTATCGTTGTATACTAATTTAAGATGGAAAATTCGAATGATGGACACAACTATCCTGATTTTGGAGATCATTTTATGAGTCTAAATTATAATTATTTTACTAATTATAATCCATTTCAAACACAAGACACACATGTTGGTTCTAGTCAAAATAACTCAAATTTTTATCGCTCACAGGAAATTCAAATGGAGGAAATTATCAATGATGGAGTAAGAAGATCTACTGCTGTTTATAATTTAAGTGAAACTGATAATTTTAGCTCTTATCAGGAAGTGGATAGCGAGAACTTCGACAGTGAAGAATTAGATGACAACGACGATGAAAATGACTCAGATTCATCAAGTAACGACAATGATGCAAGAGATGAGCCAACTTATATAGAGGAACATACTCCTACTGCGCCATGGTTTACAACAGAGGATGTCACTAACAATAATGTCACTGATAATGTCACGGAAAACAAAAGGCTATATCATATGTATATGGTGATTGGACGACCTCTTATTCCAAACTTCCACAATTTTTAAGTGTTTTGATGCATTTTAATCCAGGTACAAATGCTTTAATTGAGGCTAAAAATATAAACTCTAATACATCTGTGTGCAAACGTGTATGGTGGGCATTCAAGCTGATGGCTGATGGGTGGCAATATGTTAAACTAGTTATCAGCATTGACGGCACATTTCTAAAAGAAAGGTATAATGGAAAGTTATTAATTGCAATGGGGTTCGATTCAAACAACCATCAATATCCACTTGGTTATGGCCTAGTCGACGAGGAAACGACAGTCAATTGGTCATGGTTCTTATGTCTACTTCGAAGATATATATGTAAGAATAGAAGAGGAGTATGCATAATTTCAGATCGTCATGCTGGAATCATCGAAGCAATGAAAAAAGAAGAAAGTGGTTTCACTGGTGATATGGGCATACATCGTTTTCGTCTTTTACATGTTCGCAGTAATTTCAGTTCAGCTTATTCTAGTTTACATTTAAAGATGTTATGTTGGCTAGCTAGAAATACTTCTCAAGTAAGGAAGTTTGATGCAGCGATGAAACAAATCAAATAACTTAACCCTGATGCAGAAAAATGGCTTTGAAATATTCCCCTTGAGATGTGGACTATGGCTTATGATGGAGGTCATCGTTATGGTCAGGCAACAACAAATATGATCGAAAGTTTCAATGGTTGTATAAGATCTTCTCGTTTTCTGCCTATCATATCTATGGTTGAGTATATATATTATCGTTCTGTTAAAATTATTGCAGAACGACGTACTCAGACTTTAAATGATCTCCAAAATGGTCATGTTTATTGCAAGAAATCAAGAGAGTTATTTGAAAATATTGAAAGAAAGGCATCAGCACACAAAATCATTCCATACAATGAACGTGGAATTTTCGAGGTGATTACTGCTCGTTATAAGACGAAGAAGGGATTTTGGAAAGGTGGCAACAAGCATACAATTGATCTACATAAAGGCTTTTGCTCGTGTGGAAAATGGAGTCGATATCATTCCCCATGTTCGCATATAGTTGCTGGTTGTTTGACATGCAATCTTGATTGGAAACAATACATTGAACCATCTCACAGTTTGACAACACTGTATGAGATGTGGAAATATGAATTTTTTCCAATATCCCATCAAGCTTATTGGACATTTCCATTAGCAAGTAATTGGGAAAGATATGGCATTTTTTTGCCTAATGAAAATTTGAAGAAGAAAAAAAATAAGCGAGGACAAAGAGGTCAAAGTCAGCGCATTCGAACAGAGATGGACACCTCAAGAAAGGCTATAATCTGCGGGAGATGTGGACAAGAAGGTCATACAAGACGTATTTCACGGTGTCTTGAAAAATAACATAACAATTGTATTAAAATTATTGTAATCGTTTTTTTAATTATTAAGTCTTTTTATATTAATTATAATTTCATTTAATTTTAAATGCATTATTATTTATTATTTATTATTTTATTACTTAGTAATAAGTAATTTATTATTTATATATAAAAGAATAATAATAAATAAAATAAAAATTTGGAAAAGTACAAGAAAAATAAAAAGACTGAGTTTGAATAGTAAACTAGGTTAGTTTGAGAATGATTGAACGAAGTAGGTTAGTTTGGGAAAATGAACGGCAGACTAGGTTAGAATGAGAATGGATTCTGCTTTCATCCACTGTTTGGAATCAATTGTTTTAGTAATAATAATTGGAAGAAGAAAAAAACAAAGCATGTCCTATATCTAGGTAATGATTCAAATGAAAGTGATTCAACTAAAAAGTTGATTGGTGTGGAAGAGAAGATCAATGGATTTTACCCATATGATTCCTTGACTTAAAATTTAGAAAATTTGATGGCAGCGCTCTAATAATTCTTTTTAAAATTAGGACAATTACTCTATTTCTTTTTTTAAAAAAAATTAGAATCATTCTTTATTTTATTTTGACTAATAAAATATTTATTTCTCTATTTTTATACACCATTTTTTCCTGTTTCTTTCTCTCTTCCCATTCTTTTTTCAAATCACTTATAATAATAATAATAATAATAATAATAATAATAATAATAATAATAATAATAATAATAATAATAATAAATACGTATAGGAAATGTTGTTTTAATGGATGCACACAATCATATCCTAAATTAATAAAAATTCTATTATATATAAAGGTCTATCCCCGCTTCTGGGCACACTTCTTGGGTTTTTCTTATCCGCTATGAAAAACCGCGAATAGATGCCATATATAACATATATGAATTGTTAACAATCTTGTACGATATAAACATAATCATATATATAATTATCATAGCCATATAAGAAACAAATATGGAATATCACAATTCATGTATATAATAGTTAATCCATATAACAAAGCATAACAATACAATCATTCAATTAGAGAATTAACTATAATATAAGGAGAAGAGTTTGAGAAAACAAATAGAGATTGGATTTAATCTGTCTCATTAAATCAGTTTCGTCCATCACCGTTTCTGCATAGCGACATGACTCCCATGATAAAACTAGATACAGTAACACCGATAAATCAATGATACTCTCAGCGAACTTGAACTGAGTTGGAAACTATCACCGGAATATTTTGAACTTTAAAACTGAAGAGATTAAAATTACAGAGAGGGCTATAATTTTCTCAACTGAAACCCTAAGACTCTATTTATAAGAAGAGACTTGAATGAGCTTGTTTTTTCTTTTCAATGTGATACAAGGTATTTATAAGAAAAACCAAGAAATAGGTTTGTACTACTTGTTATAACCAGATTTTGCTGGTATTGCTCTATATCGACGAGTGTCAACGTATTTGACGACCAGACGGGTGAACCAATGAGTATACATGATTTGGACGACTAACAAGTTATTTGATTATATTTACTAACATTATCCAATGAATAATTCAATATCAGTTGAATTATTTAATTATACATAGATAATTATCAATAATGTTGATAGTTAACCAAGGTCCATTAAAATAAGAATTATTAACGAGCCGACAGGAAGACCAAATCTCGACGGGTAAACCCTGAAGTACCCGACGACCGAAATTCAAGGAAGTGATAAGATTTCTACTTCAACTATAATTCGAATACATGGGATTGATTCCTACAATCGAGGAACGTGATCAGCAACTTCTAGCATGGAAATAGGATCATGGGGGATATCTAAATCACACTATAAATACAATCAGGAGAAGATAAGAAATGGGAGATTTTATTCAACCACAATTCTTTGCACATAATACATACACCCGATGAGTAGCTACTGCATAGCCGACAAGTAGTAGTTATATGTATTTTTATTCATTCCAAACACTTGTAATCGATCAAAAACAACATTATAGTGGATATTCTTGGCTGGACACACCCCACCCGTAGTTTTTATTCCTTTACTAGGGTTTTCCGCGCTACCAAAATTGTCTCTTGTCTTTATTTATTTTCAGTCGTCGAACAACTTTTTTTTATTATTCCTACCCGTCTAAATACTAAATTACAGATTTTAAACAAATATACAATTAAAGGACTTAGTTATTGACCCTTCAAATTTTATGGGACACTAACTAAGAGTTCTATACGATTTCTACAACTATGACTACGGATTCTGAGCAAAGAGAAACAAGGAACGACCAACGAATGATGACGTGCTCGCAATTGTGAAGAAGCTACAAACCGATGTGGAGACCCTATGTAGTGAAAATGAGAACCTCAAGGTTTCACTGAGTACGGTAAAATCAAGTGCAATGGCGGCCTCAAAGCAAACGGTGGCAAGTGTGGTTCCAAGGATGAAATACGATGATGATGATCAGGGAGAAGGTCGAAAGGGGGATGATGAAGTTTTTGTGTTGGGTATTAACAGGGCTGAGAATGGAGCTACGGACAATAACACTAATACAACATCTCAACGGTAGAAAGATACAACGGGCAGACATGACAACGAAGAAGAGAGGGCGAATAGAAGGTCGAGGCATAGAAGTTCATGGTCAGAGAGTCACCCAACAGATGCTATGAAGTTAGAGTTGAAGGAGATGAGGGAAATGATACAACGAATCCCAAGTGTACCAAAGCCGTTGGAAAAGGCTACGCCGACGAGCTATGCAGATTTATCTTTCTCTGATGATATTGCCTTGGTGGAGATTCCGAAACGATTTAACATACCACACATGAGGCTGTACGATGGTGAGACTGACCCACAAGAACACATTGCACAGTATAAACAACGAATGTTTAGAGTATCGATTACCAAAGAGTTAAGGGAACCTTGTATGTGCAAGGAATTTGGTTCGACGCTCACAGGACATGCCCTTCAGTGGTTTGTCGGACAACCAAACGGAACCATATCATCATTTATGGACCTCGTCGAAGAGTTCAACCTACAATTTGCTAGTAGCAGACGATTTGAGAAGACAACGAGTGACTTATACCGAATTGTTCAAAGGTATAGAGAGCCTTTGAGAGAATACCTCTTCAGATTTAATAAGGAGAAGGTGACAATAACAAATTGTGACATACCGACGGCTATCGAAGCCTTTCATCGAGGACTAGTAAGGGATACACCATTGTATGACAAACTGACGAAATACCCGTGTAGGACCATGGACGACGTATAAGCCAAGAATATGGTCCAAGTCAGGTTGGAAGAAGACAAGAAAGATGACGAAAACAACTACTATCGTCTTAATAGAAAAGTCGTTACGACAAAAGCACGCGACTACATGCCTTATTCAAGGAACAATCGTGAGGATGCACGTGTCAGTGATGTACAAGGAAGGTCGGATTGGAGAAAGGACCCAAACCTTCCACCGACGTTCGACAATTACGAGTTTAATATTAGCCCGTCAGCTTTAGTAAGAGAATTCAACAAATTGGGGAACGCTCTCAATTGGCCGTCAAAGTCAAACAAGCCCAAGGCAAATCCGGAGTCAAAGATGTGGTGTGATTTCCATGGCGATTATGGCCATAGAGCATATGATTGTATGGCATTGAGAAGAGAAATTCAAATACTCATCAAGAAGGGCTATTTAATAGAATACATGATGGGAAAAAGTAGAGTTAGAGAGTCGTCGCCACCAAGACAACCTCCCCATCCATCACATCACAAAGTCATTAACTTTATAGCTGAGGGATCTGAGGTATGTGGAGCAACGTATTCACAAGCAAAGAGGGCATCAAGGGAACCTGGAATGAGAGTCATGCAAGAAGACATCATGGAAAGAAAGTTGCTAACAATTTAGTTCGACGAGTCAGACAGGGAACACATGACGGAGCCACAACACGACAGTTTAGTCATCTCACTGTCCGTTATAAATTGTCTTGTCAAAAGAATCTTGGTAGATAATGGTAGTGAAGTGAATATTATGATGTTAGATGCATTACGAGAGAAGTGTTTGAATGAACACGACATGACAAAGAAGTGTACTGTACTCGTCAAATTCAGTGGCGAGACTAAAAGGATGGTTGGCGAAATTTCATTACCTACGTATGCTCAAGGGGTGAATTTATTACAGAAATTTCTAATTATTGATTGCCAATCAACCTATAATCCTTGAAAGACTATGGATACATGACTTAAAAGCTATCCCGTCGACATATCACTAAGTAATAAAATTCTCCACACCTTGGGGAGTCTAACAGATTCAAGGAGATCAGATTTAAGCAAGATAGTGTTACAAGACATGCTTGATATCAACTATTCAACACAATAGGAAGGATGTTCCTAAAGTTATAAGTACGGATACGGAAAAACTGATGGAGGTGAGCCTGTCAACGGGAGAAAAGAAAGTACTAGTAGGACATGATGTACCACTAGAGGTCGAAGCCAAATTAGTTGAGTTCTTGACAGAACGTTTAGATGCTTTTGCAAGGGAACATGACGACATAACGGACATTAGTGAAGAAGTCATCACCCACAAACTCAATGTTGACCCAAATTATGTGCCCGTCCAGCAAAAGAGAAGAAAATTTACGCCCGACATGAATCAAATTATCAACGACGAAGTCGGTAGACTCTTGAAGGCTGGAATGATTCGAGAAGTGGATTACGAAGAATGGTTGGCAAATGTGGTGATTGTTTAAAAGAAGAATGTGAAGTGGAGAGTATGCATCGATTACACGGATCTAAATAAGGCATGTCCAAAGGACCCATATCCATTGCCATACATAGATGCAATGGTCGACGCAAGGACATGAGTTGTTAACATTCTTGGACGCGTCAACTGGGTTTAATCAGATTAAGATGCATCTGTCAGATGCTGAGAAGACAACCTTTGTGACCGACAGGGGGATATACTGCTATTTGGCAATGCCCTTTGGCTTGAAGAATGCTGGTGCGACCTTTCAACGCCTAGTCAACAAGATGTTCAAGGAACAAATAGGTAAAACGATGGAAGTCTACATTGATGAAATGGTGGTAAAATCAAAGTGTGCGTCAGACCACGTTAGGGACTTGACAATAACATTTGACATTCTGCGAGCTTATAACATGAAGCTCAATCCGTCAAAATGCAACTTTGTAGTAACGTTAGGGAAGTTTTTAGGGCATATGGACACAAAAAGAGGAATAGAAGCCATCCCAGAACAAATAAAAGCAATATTCGAATTGACATCACCGACATTCGTTAAGGAAATGCAAAAATTGACAGGACGAGTGGCTGCCTTGAACATATTTATTTCAAGGTCGTCCGACAGGTGCATGTTATTTTACGACATCCTGAGGAAAAACAAGGGGTTCTGTTGGATGGAAAAACATGAAGAAGCGTTCAAGGAATTAAAACGATACTTGAGAACAGCCCCACTGTTGTGAAAACCAGTATTTAGAGAGATATTGTTTATATATATGTCAGTCACGGAGCAGGCGATTAGTGGATTTTTAGTAAGAGAAGAGAACAACATGGAGTCTCCAATATACTATGTTAGTAAAAGCTTGGTCGACGCTGAGACAAGATACTCGTCACTAGAGAAACTGGGGTTGGCTTTAGGTGTCACGTCAATCAAACTACGATATTATTTTAAAGCCCACAAAATATGCGTCAGGACAAACTATTTGTTGAAGACGGTGTTGAAAAGGCCATAATTGACGGGTATGATGGCTAAATGGTCCGTCAGACTAAGCATGTATGACATAGTCTATGAACCTCACACGACTATCAAGTCACAAGCTTTAGCTGATTTTGTGGCAGATTTCAGCCCAAGTAAGTTAACAAAAGCTAATGACGAGTTACAATCAATGATGTCAGAAACAAGGATTGAGCCTTGGACAATGTACACCGACGAGACGTCAAATGTCAACGGCACAGATCTAGGACTTGTGCTTAAATCACCACTGGGGGATATCATAGCACGTTCAATATGTTGTGACTTCAAAGCCACTAATAACGAGGCAGAATATGAGGCATTGATTATTGGTCTGACGACGGCAAAAGAATTGAAGATAAGTCATATTGAGGTATGTTGTGATTCCCTGTTAATCGTTAATCATGTAAATGGGTCTTATGAGGCTAGGGACCAGAAAATGTCAGCATATCTGGGAATCGTCAAGGAGTTACAAGCAGGTTTTGCTAGGTTCAGCATTCGTCAAGTCCCAAGGGAAACGAATACACAGGCTGACGCCCTGGCAGGGCTAGGTGCCGTCTTTCGACGGGAAAGCTTGATGACTATACCCATTATACACATCCTGAACCCACCTACGGAATGAGGTGAAGAATTAAAAGGTGTAATGACTTTGGAAGACTTGACAGATGATCAACCAGCTCAACTGACGAATTAGACTACTGAAATAAAAGAATACCTGTCGAATGATACTCGACCAAGCAACAACAATTAGGTAAGATGACTCAAAATGAGAGCGTCAAGATTTCTGCTAATAGATGGAGTTTTGTTCAAAACTTCTGCTACAGGTTTATTACAAAGATGTTTAGAGGACGAAGAGGCCTGACGGGTACTGAAAGGCGTATATGAAGGTGATTGTGAAAATCATTCCAGAGGCATAAGTTTATCTTTGTACTACGTATGGGGTATTATTGGCTGACTGTCAGGCAAGATGCTACTGATTATGTCAAAAGGTGTGATGCTTGTAAAAGGCATGCTCCCGTCCTACATCATCCATCAGAGTACTTGCACTCGTTGATTCCATAATCTCCATTCATGAAGTGGGGGATGGACATCGTGAAGAAAATGCCACCAGCTCCAAGTCAGAAAGTATTCATATTGGTCATGACATTATTTCTCCAGGTGGATAGATGCAGAAGCATTCTGACAAATTAAGTCAAAGGAGGTAATATCTTTTATCAAGCGTAATATTTTGTACAAGTTTGGCGTGCCATCTGAAATTGTTTGCGATAACGGCTCACAATTCATAAGCGAAAAGACGGAGTCCTTCTGTCGTCAATGTAATATAACACTGACGAAGTTGACACCGAGGTATCCACAGGCCAATGGTCAAGATGAGTCGAGCAACAAGATCATTGCTAACAACTTAAAAAAGAGACAGATTACTTACAAATGACGATGGGCTAAAGAGCTACTATGGACTCTATGGGCTGATAGAACAACTTCAAAGACGTCGACGGGTCAAACTCCATTTGTATTGGTGTATGAGACTGAATCTATGTTGCCGACAAAGATTATGAGTTTGACGGCTCGTTATGGACTCGCAACAGTTGAAAGCAACAAAAATGAACTCGTTCACGACGTGGATATAGTTGATGAACTCCATGACATGGCTAAGATACGCATGGCCTCTTATCAACAAAGGGTAGCGAATGCCTACAACAAAAATGTCCACATAACGAAGTTTCAAGAAGGGGATCTTGTCCTTAGAAAGGTCTTCCAAAACACAATGGACACTGACGTTGGTAAATTCGTCGACACATGGGAAAGGCCTTACCTAATCGATGCAGTCGTCAGATGAGGAGCATATAGGTTGTCGACATTGGAAGGAGTGAAGATTCCGAGAATCTAGAATTCTCATCATTTAAAGGCATATCATTTATAAATTCGTCTCAGTCTTTATACTTTGGCTTGTTTTTTCATATAACAAGTCGCTAGAACATGTAGAATACTTGGAAGACTAGTTTGCTTCGCTGCTTGATTCCTGCCTTGAATTGTTTCTTTAGTTTTAACTTTGCTTAATGAAATGCATGATATGCCCTACTTTCTGTAGTGTGTTTTATTATGTAGCATGGTTAGTACCCATTTATGAATGAATGTTAATCTTGTATGCAAGAATACTTTAATTTATGCATTTCGATGTTTAAACTATACCTGAGAATATAGTATAGATGCATGATTACTCGTTAATACGAAAATTGTCATCATGATGTGCACACATTACGAAAATATACGTGATAACTAGGGGAATAGTATCCCGACATTATCAATATTGGGTTGATCACCCATAACGAATAAATTCTAAAGGCCCCGTCCTTTAAGTACGAAACCAACAAATAGAGAAACAAAATTAATTACTTTTAAGCAATAATTTTTTGCATTTTCCACATTAAAACCAAAAACTATGAATAAATAAGTAAGTTTCAAGAGGGGAGGGCCTTTTAACTACTTAACGACGTGCATGCACTTACATAAGAAAAACAATACCGACGACCGACGTAACGAATCGACAAGTAACAAATTAACGAATAAACAACTTGACGAGTATAAGATTTTATAATCCCACGTCTAAAAAATTAAACACTTCGACAAATGCATATATATAATATTTCAACAGAAACTACAAGTGGCTTGACATGGCTCATTTTTTTTTGTATACATAGGAGTTTTATAGAATTCGTCCATAAATTGAACAACAAACTCGTCGAGTATTGCAAATATATGACAATTATGCATAAGTGACTTGATAATGGCACATTTTTCATATATGCTAACACTTATAAATACACTCGAAGAATGCTTCTAAACATTTACGAAAATTGTTTGAAAGATCTCCAAACTTAAAATACAAACATCGACAATATTTTGTATGCCTATCCTACTTAATGAATGCAACATTCACAAATACGTACAATACGACAAGATACAACAAAATATATATTATGGATGAATAATGAAAATTCACCAATAGAAGATAGCAACACAATCTCATAGTGACAAACAGATTAACGAGAGTAATATGACATGAAAGATGTCTATTAGAAATTCCTAGAATCATGAATGAAAAATCCAACGGTCCCCCATCATGAAAGACGAAACAGGGACTGATATCCAAAACCAACGTCAGAAGGGAAAACTTGACAGAGTTCAGAATTAAAATTACTAGATAAAAAGAAACGACAAAAATAGAATTAACCAACTACTCTTCGTCACTCTCATTGTCGTCTTGAACATTCCTCGCAATCACAAAAGAGCCACCGATTGCTGCGTTACCTCCATCGTCACCAGGATTGACATGATCATCCGGATACGCTTCATTATATATACTGACAGCCTCGTCAATGTTGTTGTCACCCCATTCCCCATGACGGAACTCTAGCATAGTTTCGACGTGAGACTTCATAATACCTTGAGTGAGTGTATCCTTAGTCTCTTGCAGGAACGTACCTTCAGTTTCTTCAACTTTAGCAGCAAAAATGGTGAGCTCATTGTGCATATCATTCATCTCTTTGTGGGCCATGAACACCTTCTCCTACAACACATGAATCTTCTCTTGGCAACTGGAGTGTTCCAATTTCAATTCAACCATTTCATTAGAAAATTTGCGATAGGAAACATGTGACAGCATCATGGCTTGAAATGCCTATAATAAGAACAAAAAGGAAGACCATAATATGTTCATCCGAAGTGAAACAAAAGAAAAACAAATACAAAGTACAAGGATTGAAAAAAATTTACATGAAAAGAATGTCCAACTGCTTCGACCATTACTTGGTCGACAGTTTTAGAACCATGACCACTAACCGTCTCGGGCAACAGAAGGGGGGCCAACATATGAACCAATGATATAGGTTCAGCGTTGACACTGTATCTATGGAGATCAGGCAATTTCCAATCGTCGACAACTATCTCAGGTGTGGCATCCATCACAGCAGGAGGAAGTGGTGGAACTACCACTTTGACTTTCTTTGATTGAGGGCTCGAGGAACTAGATAATCTATGAGAACTCTTGGGAGTATCACTCCCCGACTCACGTGCATGCTTCAGAAACAACTCATTTCCTGACATCTCAAGAGCACAGATAACAAGACGCTTGTACTCTGCACCATGAATTGGAAAAAGAGTCTGTATGATGAAAATAAGGAGCAGTACTAGTAACAACTGAAATATACCTTTAATGAATTGACGACCAAAATTGGCCATCCTCTCATATTTAGGAGTACCAGCTGAATCAGATGAAATATCATCAATTTGAGTGTCCAAAGATGCGATGACAATTCCCTTGCCCTTATCTTTCATAGCAGCAAGTGCTCTTAGTAGCCCTAGAGTAAGACTCAGACCCACCAACATCCTTTCCAGCAGCGGACTTGAGGAGCAGTTTGCCAGCAAAAGCTGTTGTGTCAACGAGAGCAGAATGTCGAATTGGACGATCCATAAAATTTGGCCAAACTCTGTGACCCAAAGACAACGCCAAGATTTCAACAATTATCTTAGCGGCCTTGACATCATCAATAGCTGACTCAGCATTGCAATCTAAAAAAAAAGCAACCCAAATAACGTATATTTCAACAACGTGGAGAAAAAAAAAACAAATGATATCGAGTGCAAGAGACACATGTCCCTCCAAGTCATGATAATGACGTAGACAACAGAAGTCATATGAAAAAACTATATATATATATATATATATATATATATATATATATATATATATAATGCAAAGTATGATGTGACCTTGATTCAGTAATACGACAAGGAACGAACAATAATGTATGAGTACAGCTGTAAGGGGAAATACATCATACATGTGGCGTCATAACAAAAATTAGAGTTGAATCGAAATAAAAGTATGACATAAACTAACAAGGTAATAGTAATTACCATCTCTGTTCCATTCTTCACGAAGGGAAGCAGCATGGACCTCGAGTGATGCTTTCTCGACGTAAAAGAAATTATTCTTCCAGCCACAGTCATGCACGTAGTCCAAGTTCAAGATCAATTGTGTTCTCTTTTTACGACCAACCAACCCATAAAGGCCACCATTAAACTTCTTTTCCTGGTAGAAGTATGTAACGACTGAGAGATCAATTCCAAGTTTGTGTTTGTCCTCGATAACATCTAAAGAAGCCAAAATTCTTTACGCCGAGGGCATCACTTGAGATGGGGAAATGTCCAGAGTCCTTATAAAATCAGTGACAAGCTTCATAAATGGAAAAGACATACCAATTTCGAAAGGGTAATTGTAAAAACAAATCCATCCGAGAGCATAGAAATCGGAAAAAAACCCCTTCGTCAGGGATGACAAGCACCATATTAGAGTCTGACTTGAACAGTAGAGTCGTGTCAACAACACTATCAGACGGCATCGAACTCGAGTTGGTGCTCTTGGAGTCGAGAATACCAATCACCGTCCATCTTGGCTTCCCCATCGTAGCAGCTTCTACAGGTTTGATACTGCTCTTGTTGCCTTTTTTCGCCATTAGTTGATGAAGGGTTTGACAGAGTTGAGAAATTGAGGGATGAGTGTGTTGTTACAGGGTGATTGAAGCCCTAATTGATGGGAAACTTAAATAGAAGAGAAATGAAGTGTTTGGGTAATTTTGAAATACATATATGATATGTATGTATAGTTATTTTGCTTGAAAAAGAAGTAGTGGAAGACAAATGTAATTCCCAAGAGCAATCTCATTGGGCAGTTGGGACTCTTACCCCAATGAGATTGGGGACTAATGTTATAACCAGATTTTGCTGGTATTGCTCTGTATCGACGAGTGGCAACGTAGTTGATGACCAGACGAGTGAACCGACTAGTATACATTATTTGGACGACTAACGAGTTATTTGATTATATTTATTAACATTATCCAATGAATAATTCAATATCAGTTGAATTATTTAATTATACATAGATAATTATCAATTATGTTGATAGTTAACCAAGGTCCATTAAAATAGGAATTATTAACGAGCTGAGGGGAAGACCAAGTCTCGATGGGTAAATCCTGAAGTACCCGATGACCGAAATTCAAGGAAGTGATAAGATTCCTACTTCAACTATAATTCGAATACATGGGATTGATCCTTACAATCGAGAACGTGATCAACAACTTCTAGCATGGAAATAGGATCATGGGGGGTATCTAAATCACATTATAAATACAATCAGGAGAAGATAAGAAAGGGGAGATTCAATTCAACAACAATTCTTTACACACAATACATACACCCGATGAGTAGTTGTTACATAGCCGACGAGTAACAGTTATATGTATTTTTATTCATTTCAAACACTTGTAATCGATCAAAAACAACATTATAGTGGATATTCTTGGCTGGGCACACCCCACCCTTGGTTTTTATCCCTTTACTAAGGTTTTTCGCGTCACCAAAATTGTCTCTTGTCTTTATTTATTTTCAGTCGTCGAACAGCTTTTTCTTATTATTTCTACCCGTCCAAATATTAAATTACAAATTTTAAACAAACATACAATTAAAGGACTTAGTTATTGACTCTTCATTTTTTGGCTAAAACACTACTCTCGATGTGATACACTTCTCAAATACCACTTTAAAGGGTTATATTTTGGAACATCAGTTCTCATTCACCCTTTATCCATTTTGAACGTGTAAATATGTGTTGGAATTTACTCATAGAGTAGAATACAATCCAACCAATACATAACACCAACATATAGTGTTTACAATCAAATTGAGTCTCAAAATGGTTCACAATTTAGTCTAAAATACTAAGTTTTTTCCAACATAAATAACACATCAAGACGCTGTTATGCTTACTTGGATTGCAGATGAATATGCCGCCATATATATGCCCAAACAGATATATTCAGATTTTAGTACGTTATGACTCATTCTAAAGCCTACATTTGGGCTGTTTAATGATAAGATTGTGTGTTGCCATGATTGAGGTTACTGAAACGATGAAAACGTTCACGGAGCTTTTGAATATTTTTACATGAATACTGGAATAACATGTGGAACGGAGATTAAGTGAATTAGAAAAAATTAGAAATCGTATAAAATGTTGAAAATGCCGAAATGAAATGTCAAATGAGTTATCTGGACAACGGACATGATTTCTCATTACGAGTGTCTAAAATGCCTGCCAATCTCTACCAAATAATACATGAGAATAACAATTCGAATTTAAGTAACCGAATGCAAATAACATAAACACAACACCATAGTTGTTGAGAGGTCCAACATCTGCAACCAAACTACGCATCAACAGCTACAGTTATGGAAGCTACATTTAGCCACGTAAATCGTTTAATCATCAGCAACTAATCATTTAGCTTCATTTTCTTTATTTCATCAAACAACATAATCGAACTAAAATTCGACAGGCTGCCTCTACTACACACCAGTTGCCTCTAATCACCTTTCACCTCAACATGGGTCACACCTCTTTGAAGAGAATCGCCACAGCCAGAGTTAGGCAAAAATGCTCCACCTCAATGAGCCTCTTGCCTAGGTGCGCCTATAGCAATGCTCAGGTGAGTAATCGATGGTAGATGACATGACAGGAGTCAAAATACACGTTAGCCTGGATATGAGATATGTAATCCAAGCTCTATTTTGGAGGAGGTAAGCTTCTCAATCTATTTCTAGTCAGAATTACTCAGATAGGGAATTATACGCAAGATTTGTAATGACTCCAAAAAATTTTAGGCTGCGGTATCGTAAGGGTGATCAGAAAATTTAGATAGCTTAGTAGACTCACATATAGAGGATAATAGTCAACCAAGGTCAACACATAATGCCAGATGAGCAGGAAAGTTTTTTACACATTCAGTTGCAAACCACAGTCTGTATACTCTACATAGGTAGTAATAGCGTGTAGAGTGAGTATTCATTCTTCTTCATTAGTTAGGTAGAATATATAGATACACTCATCATGTATTGTAAATACAGTTTTGGTGTATATAGTTTACTAGTTCATTTCTCTGCAACTTTACTCGAGCTTTCAGATAACCTTCTAACTCCACGTGATTATCATTCTGATTCTTCAGGTAGTACTTTTGAACATGAAGAAATCCCTGACGCAGTATACGATTTTTCCCAATTCTCTCCATCGAAAAACTTGATCTCAACATGGCTCACTGTTCCAGGATCAATACACCTAAAGGTAACTGCGACTCCATCTGGATTGGACCGTGGAATGTAGAATGAAGTTATGCCACAAATCTTACAGAAAGTGTGTTGTGCTGTGCGAGTGCCAAAAGTGTAAGTCGTGAGGTACTCTTTTGAATCGCCTAGAAGTTCAAATCTTTCAGAAGGGACAATAAAGTGGGTGTTTCTTTTCATGGAACAAATAGAACAGTTGCAATCCCAGGCCACTATATTTGTTGGTGCATGTACTTTCCATCTTACTCTTTTGCAATGACATCCACCATTATGAACTACCATCGATGACTCCATTTTGTAGATAGATGGAGTATGCTTTTACCATGAAATCAGATAGTCAGAGCGCGAAGAATTTATTCCACAAATTTGGATTCACTCAACACACCGTTTAGACTTTAAAAACTAGATCCTAATGTTTAAAGTATAAACTTTCGGAGCAGATATTGTGGTATGAAGAAGTAGAACATATCAAAGTATTTGCATTTAGGTCCTATGCACAAAAAACAATTTTAAGGAATGCTTTAACTAATGAACTTCTGTTAACAATTTAGTCGGTCTTATCATGTATTGTTGCAAGGCACAAGCACAAAACTAGAAGGTGAGAAGCAAGCTCTGGTACTTACATATGCTTGAAACTGTGTGTGTGGTTTTCCGATTGTAGAGATGATGTTCTGAAAGGACAGCTGCTGAAATACATGTGATCAAGTCATAAATAACGGCACTACCCAATTTCCTTTTATAATGTAAAAGTAATATACTCCAAAACTTCATTGATATGCTTGCCAGGAGATTAGCTACAGTCAAGACAATACACTTCAACAAACCTTAAAATTAGTAACCAGGGCCTCTCAGAGGATTTGGTGACCCTATGTCCCTATGCAAAAACTCAAAATCAGGCCTTTAAGTAGTATAAAAATCGTGATCATTTAAGAAACAACTTGATTGGAGGCTTAAACAAATTTACAACTCAAATCCACCCTAACCATCTTAATTTGAACTTTCTTTCTTTAAAAACCGGCTAACAAAGAAATAAGGGCAATCGCATGGTGGACATCTCCAATAAGTCAGGAGTTTTGGTAACTAATACCCTACTGTCTTTATTGTCGGAAACTTACTAAAACCAAGTCGTAATGAGGACATACACTATATCCTGAGTCCTGACACGAAACCAACCTTGCCAATTTTACAGCACTCACAAGTCATAACTAAAAAACGTAGCAAATGACCCTGATTAATACTTCACAGATTCTTAAAAAGAGGAAATAAATGACAGAACAATTACATGGTACATACATACATATAAAGCAATTCTATCTATTTCCAAAGATGAACATACAAATCTTTATCAGATACCTACTGTAAGTTTCACTTTTTAGACAAAATCATGTATAAAGTAATGATTTAGCAATTCATTACTAAATCATTTCTCAAATTGAACCTTTGGCAAACTATATACAGCCCAACAAAGTAAATCAGACCAATTTCAAGACTATACTGCCCATTAGACACTGACCCCACAGTTGATACAGATTAAAATTAGTTTTTAAGTAACAAACATGGAGAGATCGACATAATTTTTGTTATGTGAATACAATAAAGGGTAAAGTTTACCTTAATTATCCACTTTTGCTTCCTTTTGAATGTGCTCTGACATGTAGTCAGATATGTCGAATGAATCTATACTGATGCCATAAAATAATTATTAGTTTTCATATAATAAAAATTTATTAGTTTTAGAAGGTAAAGAATTGATAGAGACGTCTAAATAAGAAAAATGTAAAAAAATAGTTGGAACGGAGGGAATATTTTTTTATGTTAGTTTCACATGTTTTGTTTTAATATGTTAGTAATTTGGATTGTGTGTTAGTTGTATTAATTATTGGAGAAATAAAAAATATAAAAAAATTATTTTAATATAAATAAAATATTAAAAAAATTTCATTCGTATATCACATGGGTTATAAGTTAGTATATATATTATAAATTAATTATTTTATATAATTAAAATTTTTAATTTAATATGATAATATATTTATTTTATTATTAAGAAGGAGGACTACATTATAGTTGTATGTATAATATATTTGTTTGATAGAATATACTCTAATTAAAATTTAATTAAAAAATATATTTGAACTTGAATATGAGACAAATATGACCAGACTATATCGGACGAACGACCGATCAAACATTTTTTCATTTGAGCTTTAATAATATAGTAAATAATTAATATATTTAAATTAATCACTAAACATATATGATATTTAAATTAATCACTACACAGATATGATATTTAAATCATATAAACTAATTAATCTATATTATATATATTATAGATATTTATACTGTCTATATTATATTATTATAACTGTAACATGGTTTTATTTTGGTTTGGTATAATAGTTTGTTTGGTTGGTTAACACCCTCTAATAAAATTTAAAATTTGCCGAACTATAATAATAATGGAAATACAATAAACTTACTCATCTTAATTTTATTATCATTCAAACTCTTTAAATTCTACTAAACTTAAAATTATTATTTATTATAATATACTATTAAAATTACAATATATTATTAATATTAAAATCTCAGAATATATATTTAATATTGGTTAAACTAATTTATTGTACAAACTTATACTTTTATACTATCTTATTATAATCAAATAAATGAACTTTTTTTATAACCTTGGTTACTCCATATTTCGGTTGTCCCTTATTTTTGGTTCACCTAAAATTAAATCATAATATTATATTATATTTGAATTATAATTTAAAATTTATATTTATATTAAGAATCATATTTACGATCTAACTTTCATTTAGCATAGTTATATTAAATACAATCTATTTATAGAATTCAGTTTCTCCACCATTCAAACTCTTCAATTCATTTAAAATAACAATCAATTTATTAAATCTTATGAATGATATAATATTGTTATTCTTTTATCTAAATTTTATTAAATTTATATAATAAATACAATTTAAGCATCTTAATTTAATCTCACTTAAACTATCAAATTCATTTAAAATTTTCACTCATAATTGAATCTCACAAATATTATAATATTATCATTAATTTATCTATTTTAAATTTTAAAATAATAATTAATTAAATAAATATCATAAATAATATAATATTATTATTATTTTATATATATATATTAAATTTTATACCAAATACACTGCTCAAATTATTCAATTTTTTTAGAATATATTAAAATATCTAACAGATTTCATGCATGGCACGATTATAAGTTATTAGTATTATTAAAGTCGAAGTGATAAATGTTTAGTCGGTCGATCGTTCATTAAGTATAGTATTTGTTTTTTACTCAATTCCCAATACATTCTATCAAAAAAATATATTATACATACCATATGTTGATGGAAAAATCTGGTAATCAACAAAGATTGAGATTCTTTGCCGGAAAAAGATCTAACGAGGTTGAGATGTGGTGGAGCACGGTGGTTATATGAAATTGGGGGCTGAGATTACTAGGTTTCAGAATAATTAGAATTTTGTTCTCTGACGGCTGTGGGGTCTAATAATTCCGACCATTAACTATGTGACTAGGTACCTCTATTTATAGGCAAAATATTTATAGGCAAAATAAAGTATCAAACCCACATAACTCTTGGCAAAGCAGAAGTCCGCGAGGAAAAGACTTTCCTTCTTCGAATCAAAGTAGGCAAAGGCAAGTGAAACCTTCTTGGAAGATGACTCTACATTTGGGCTTGTTTGGATAAGTCAAAGCCCAATATAAGGTCCAAGGACTTCATGAATTCGACGCTGACCCGGAAACCGTGGGCTCGGGTCGATCTACTACAGCTATTTCACGGATAACTTGACTGGAGACCAGTATTAGATCCACCACAAATACAGGTCACGTCCTAAGCCCCCAAACAAGGACAACACGTCTGAGTACAGGGAAAAGATCTTCCAAGATAAGGTTAGCAATACATCATAACTCCCCTACGAGAGTGTAGCCCGAGGAATATGGAGTTATGGTCTTCAATAGGCATTGACAAGTATAGATGGCATATATATTTTAAATCAAGATATAAGCCGACAAGGAACAAGCTAATCCCGTTAAATAAGTAAGGTGCGTTCTGCTTACAGCCCTTCAAGGACGCGCCTTCCATATATAAGTGATGCAAGAATTGTCATATAACAATTATCCCCCAAGTCTTGAAATTATTAAAAAACAATTGAAAAGACTTCTCTTCTCGACTATGTACTCAAGGCGCGTCCTTACAAACACATTTTTCATGAACTCTCCCTAGACTCAAACTACTATGCCCTACTTCGATTCATTTTATGATCATTCCCCCCAAAAGGCGCGGCTATTATACTTTGTTTCTAGCCTTTCATTCATCCCTCCGAAGATTTCAAAACTAACAGGCGCGTCTTGATTGTTGTAGCCCGAGGAATATGGAGTTATGGTCTTCAATAGGCATTGACAAGTATAGATGGCATATATATTTTAAATCAAGATATAAGCTGACAAGGAACAAGCTAATCCCGTTAAATAAGTAAGGTGCGTTCTGCTTACAGCCCTTCAAGGACGCGCCTTCCATATATAAGTGATGCAAGAATTGTCATATAACAATTATCCCCCAAGTCTTGAAATTATTAAAAAACAATTGAGAAGACTTCTCTTCTCGACTATGTACTCAAGGCGCGTCCTTACAAACACATTTTTCATGAACTCTCCCTAGACTCAAACTACTATGTCCTACTTCGATTCATTTTATGATCATTCCCCCCAAAAGGCGCGGCTATTAGACTTTGTTTCTAGCCTTTCGTTCATCCCTCCGAAGATTTCAAAACTAACAGGCACGTCTTGATTGTTTCCACCAACGTTTCAAATTATTTTTCTTCTCAGTGCATACGCCTATATATATATATGCATATAATAACATTTTTTTCGATCCTCACATTGAGGCCCAATAACAATTCGCCACGTGGCTAAGCTATTTTTTCATACATATATATATGTTTACACACTACATCTCTTCATTAGTCATTCAAAACCTCTATCACCCTTGCAAAAAGAGCTCCAAGAACAGTCGAAGCATCAACAGCCTTTTTCGGCCGACTCCTCAAGCCAAGTTCAAATTTTCTACCAGCATCGTGTTCGTCTTATTGGTACGTTTTTAATGCCATGCTTTTTATTCGATTCCAACTGGTAGAACTCTTGTAAAATGTAAAAAACCGTTTAACTACTTCGTGTTCTTGATGTATATGCGTGTATGTATTGTCTGTAGATCCTTATTTGGTATAGAAGAATTACCCCCAACTGTTTTTAAGGTTTACCCCTTTTTTATGCCCTTAAGGCCCGCCCTAACTGTAGATACACTTTATGTCTTTAATTTGTATCTTTTTGATTTTAACCACATTAACCCATAACTTAAACATAAAATAAAAAACTTATAGGACGCGCCCACCTCTATAGACCATACTTATGGATGCCTCCGTCAAGGCTTACTAATGATAACTACACTTAATTAAAAATCATGACATGATGGGGGCCTTCGGAGGAAGAAACTCTACCCTTACACCTCGATCACACAAAATCATCTGTCCCACGACAGTCTCAAGCTCAGGACAAATCACAAAAATAACAAAAATATAGGGCACACCTTCATTTTTTTTACTTGCTTCTTGTTGGGTCCTGGAAGTATCGTAGAAGGGGGGTTTAATACGATACTCACTAAATTAAAAAATTCTTTTGAATCTTTTGCGGATAAATAATTTAGAGTTCGGTTAGTGGTTCGAGTCTTTGAGTGTTTAGGAGGCTAAGTTACTAATTTTTTATTTTTACGAATAAATAATAAAGTTCTAGAAAATTAACAAGTAATTAAACGAGACAAGTTTCAGGGAATATATCTTTCGTATATAAACCCTGAGGGGTGCTACACCTAGTTAAAAATATAACTAGTTTCCAAAAAATAAATTAGTTTTTTTCTACAACAAAGAGATATGACTGATTCCTATTACAAAATATAGATCTGTGAATGTACAAAAAGGAAATCAATCTAACAGAGAGTGTTTTATAATAGCCCTATATATATAAAACATAATGAACCACCTAGATTATAAAACTCCGGTGAAAAAGGTATGTGTATATCTTTGTAACTCTTATTCTCCAGCTTCTGTCTCTCTATGTATTTCTTTGTGTCTGTGTGTATTTTCTTACACATACTCTCACATTTTCTTCTCAAATGAATTAGATTCATTTGTTTATATAGTGTAGGCTTTACAATAATTAAACAACTTTCTAAGTGTCGACAACTTCTCCCCTGTATGTTGACTTGAATTGACTTTGAGAATCCCGTGGATATTTTCTAAGTGTCAAAGTGTGTTTCCTTGTATTTGGGACATAGAAAATAATCCATCCTTTCACAGAGTGTGAGTTTCGAATTATATAGCCTTGTATGTTTACTTGAGTTGACTTGATCACATGTGTCGACTTCTTTCTCCTTGTATGACCTATGTGTCGAATTTTGTCTCCTCTAGCATGCCTTAGAATCATTTCCATGAAGAATAACTACATGTGTCGAATTCTATCTCAATGTATAGACATGTATCGACTTTTCATCTCATGTACATACCTTAGAATAATTCACATCATTCCAAGATCATATTTGTCGAATTCTACCATATTGTATGAGCATGTGTCAATTTTACTTCCTTATAGAATTGACTTAGAATCTTTTTGGCATCCCTACAAGCTATGTTTCGAATTTTACTCTCCATGTATATGCCTTAGAGTAATTCTCATGATGCCAAGAGCCTATGTGTCGATTTCTTATCTATTATATGAGTATGTGTCAATTTCTTAACACATGTAAATATATGTGTCGATTTCTTAACACATGTATACTAGACTTAGACTCCTTTTTGGCATATGAAAGGCATGTGTTGAATATTAACTCCCTTGTATTGATATGTGTCGAATTTCTTTACCTAGTATAACTAAGTGTCAATTTTCTCCACCTTGTATAATGACTTAGAGTATTTTCAACTTCTTTTCAATCCTTACATACTTGGCTTCACATGGCTTCTTGTCAATTATTCTTGTGCAATAAACATGTTGACCAATTCCTTTGTGTTGATACTTAGTGCACCAATCTGGTTCACAAATGACTAACACTGATCTTGATCTTCATATTCTCATTTAAATCAAATGACAGGAATGCATCAGTTCTTTATTGCTTCGAACACTAACTGTAAATAAACACTGTACTTTCACTAGAATCTTTTATGGTACTTAGACAACGTCTTCATTACTACTACAATCTTGAATGCTTCATTAACTATTTTTCACTGATGCTTGAATATATAAATGAACTTCTTTCAGTGAGTATAACTTCAAGACTGTAGTTGTCTTCTTTAACCTTTGTCTTTACCATGCCTTCAATAATTCTAGATTTTTATGCTTCGAACACTGTCTATATTCAATCAATGCCTTTACACTAAAATCGTCTAGTGGCACTTCTATACTGAATCTTCAACACTTCTGAAATCCTGAAAGTCTTCAACCATTATTCTTCACTGAGGCATGAACATATTAATGAATTTCTTTCAGTGATCTATAGTAGACTTTAAAACTTCTTCTAATGTCTTGATTCATTGTATTTGTCTTATCTTCATTTATTCCTGATTTCTGTGTAGGCATAGTAT
This sequence comes from Oenanthe sinensis, assembly GCA_028671895.1. NCBI lineage: Eukaryota > Viridiplantae > Streptophyta > Magnoliopsida > Apiales > Apiaceae > Oenanthe > Oenanthe sinensis. Next base: position 22,304,739 of record CM053801.1, read on the forward strand.
TATTTACTTGTCCTGTTCTAGTGTTGAGTTATCATGATTACTATTCATACAACTTTGTAATCTCACCAACACTTATTCTTCTTGTTCATTTTACATATTACACTTATATTTCTTCCACTCTTCATTTTGCTCAGGGCGCACCTTTTCTAGACCACGCTAAGTATTGATCTTTGTCTTCATTTCAGATGGTCAGAAGAGGCGTGTCCAGCCCACCTTTCCATCTATTTCGTGATTTCAACCCCAGATACGGGGTATCCACTACTCCAACCCCTATTCTTGAACCTTTCACGCCAAAAGCTCTTAAGGAGGTCCACAATATTATGGTACATCTAAGTCAGCATCAGGAAGACCTGTCCCTGTCCGAAGGTGAATTCTCTAGCCCTAGAATTCCCTATATCTCTGAGGCGTCGTCCAAATATCTTAAGAAATGTAGCCAAAATGATAAGGGCATCTCTCAATCAGGGGGGTGCCCTATTGTTGTCACACCCATAGAAGATTGGTCAGACGAAGAGGAGACAACTTCCTTGTCCAGAAGAAAACATAATAGCCAAGTGGTGTCTGATGATGAAGATGAAGTGAGTTCCCCCTCTCAAAACCTTAATCAACAACCAACCTTAGACGAAGATACTGAGGAGGATCTATCCCCTCCTAGAAACCCTGGAATATAGCCCGTTTTAGAAGATGACGATGAGGACGATAACGCATCCTCGGATAACGAGGCTTTTCCTGTTTCTCCATCCCGGTCTCCAATACCTCTTGTCCACTAGGCAGTGGAAGATTACGAGGTTGATCTTGACTGGGACCAGTTTGAAGAGAAGTATTCTCCTAGAGAAAAAGAGGCTATGAGAAAGCGTCATGGCAAGCTGGCTTGTGTTGGAATGAGATCAAAAACCAATTTCAAAAAAGTAGATAGGCTGACATACTACTAATATGTAGAAGAGATTTTTGGCGTGCCCACCGAGGTGATGCAGCCTCACAGATTTGACCATGTTTCATGCTTATTCATCCCTAGGATGGTTCTGACCCCGAAGCTTTTAGGGCCGGAGTAGGCGCTCCTCTACATGATTTTTTCAAGGTCATTTGTCAGCGATACGAGATTGCTCCCATCTAACTTTCTCCTAACTCCTTTAAATATGCCGCAGGCCTGTTCATCTTGTACCTTCAACAAGGCTTTAATCCCACTGGTTTAGAAGAATTTAATTACTTTTTTACGTGTATGAGACAAACATGGTGAATATTGGATCAAATCAAGCCTACCATAATTATTTATTTATCTTGTTATAACACATGTATAACTCTTGTACTAGGCTGGTGACTTAGTGCTTTTAATGTATACTTGCAGATAGAAGCATGTTTCTATTGCAAATTCAAATATATAATTGTAAGTTAAGAATAAAGATTGATAGAAAATTCAATTCTGGATCATGCATCAACCCTGAGAAGAATTCACCAAAAATAAGAATTATAGTATGGAAAATTTTCTAACTCAAGTGTTCGATCGAGAAGTCACCTTGGTAGAGAAGTGACATGTGAAACTGGTAGAGAACTCTCAAAATGTCTCATAGCTCAGTATTCGATCGAGAAGTGTTCATTTGGGAAGTCAAGAAATCAAAGCCATTCGAGAAGTGTTAAAGGTAATATACATTCGAGAAGTCTAGTAGAACAAATCGAGAAGTTAGCAAAGGACGCAATCGAGAAGTCTGAGAAAAGAGATAAATCGAAAAGTCTGTAATAGTAGACCATTCGGGAATTCTAGCCTGATTGAGAAGTCATCTAAGCTATATATAATCAAGAAGTCTAGGCACTCGAGAAGTAACAAGTCAATAGACTGATCGAGAAATCTCATAAATATTCGATCGAGAAGTCTGTGTCATGACTTCTCTAAGCAAGAACAGTTGAGTAATTGATTTATTCAAGAAGCTAAATTCAAGGAGATTTGTAGAAGAATAAAACAAGTAGTTTGAGGCTCTATCATGATCAAGATCAGTCAAACCTTTGAAGATAGAGACAAGTCTATAAGAAGCTTGAAAGAAGAACAAGACAAAGACAAAAAAAATAAAATGCAAATGTGATGTACTGTCAGAAGAATGTGTTAGCTAGAAATAGACAGTGTTCGAATGTAAAGCATCTTTTGTCTATTTCTAGTTTTAGCTAACTGACTTGTAAAAGCATGTGCGAATGAGACATTTTGTCTATATAGCCAATGCATAGCATCACATGTTAGTAACAAGTTGAATATTACAATTGTATTTACTTATTGTATCTTTCAAGAACAAGAAGTTGGGATTCAAATCAAGAATCTCAGATATGTACCAATTCAATCTAATGCAATATTAGTTTGAAAGTTAAACTTCTGTGTTTATTATCCGCAATTCTCTTATAAACACTAAGATAACATAAGGTACAAGTTTTAGTAAAATCAGTTCATCAAAGCAAAAAGCTTAAAAATGAAAAAGAATCAAACCATACAATCACCCCCCCTCTATATAGTTTCTGTGTAACTCATACCTAACAAGTGGTATCAGAGCACAGGCTGTTGACATACAAACAGTACAAAGATTAAAATGAGTTCCTAGAAACTTAACAACATCAAGATTCCTCCATTTAACAGAGAACACTACATACTATAGAAAAAAAATGCCCACATTCATTAAGACTGCAAACTACATGTATCCTAAGATCTTAAAGAATGGACTCTTCATGCCTGTAACACTAGTTCCTGAAACAACTAGTGGCTCAAAAGTAATACCAGCTACATGGGTACCAAAAGATCCATCTTTGTACACTGACAGTGAAAGAGAAAAAGTTACTCTTGACAACAGTCTGATGCTCATACCGACTGACTCTCTATATATGGTCATGTATAACAATGTCGTCAATTGCACCACTTCCAAGCACATTTGAGAAACCATAGAGCTACTATATAAAGGCACAGTGGAAGTGAGAGAAAACTAAAGACAACTGTTGGCCTCACAATATGAAGCTTTTATGTCAAAACCAAATGAAGGCATGACTGAGGTCTTTGAAAGGTTCAATAGACTACTAATCAATGAATTACGGTTACATGGAAAAGTTTATGAGACATAAAAAAAGAACTTGAAGTTTTTGTTGACTCTTCCTGAGCACTTGGAGCACAAAATTGTTGTTATCAGAGAAGGAAGAGATCTAACAAAACTTCCTTTAGAAACTCTATATGGAATATTGAATACCTATGAATTAGAGTTCTTTAGAAGAAATCCATTCAAGAAAATAGAGGCAAAATGGAAATTGTATCTAGTTCCTTGATTGTTAAAGAACTTGTGAAGATAGAAATGGTTGGTACAAGCCAAAAGCTAAAAATTGAAAAGATTGTAGAAGATGATAAAGAATCTATCAAAAGTGAGTCTGATGAAGATGAGTTCTACACTATTGAGGAGCTTGAGAGCATGGACAACAAATCTATGGCTTTTATGGATAAAAAGTTTAAAAACTTGAGTTTTAAGAAAAACAAAAGCTTCAAGCTAAAACCAAACTTTGGCTCCTCAAGTAAAGGCAAGACTCCTAGAATTAATTTCAAAGGAGGCTATAATATTGGAACTGTTAAAAGATAAAAAATAAGGTGGTATAACTGTGATGAACTGAGACACTTTGCCACTGAGTGTAGAAAGCCAAAAGCAGTCAAGAGGGATAAAGACTACTTGGAGTTGGAAGCCAAGTATGAAGCCCTGTTACATTATAGAAGGGAAATGTTGGGAACTTGCCACTCATGGCCAAATCAGATGAAAGAGAATCAACTTCAACAAGTTAGGTACCAATCCTAACCTCTATTGACATGTCAAACTCTGAATATAAAAAACTATTTAAGAATTGAGCACTGAGATGTTTAACATATATACCAGCATGACTGCAGCTTATGAAAAAATTAGTATATTGTTAAAAGTTAATGATGAATTGTCTGTTAAGAATGAACATCTAGAACTATCATTGATTAACATGCAATCCATGAAACAAGAGAATGAGTACTTAAAGAATAAGATTACTTGCTTAGAACATATTGAGAAGTTCTTAAGGGATCAAATTGCTGAGAATGAACTGAAAATAAAATTTTATCAAAACTCATTTGCAGTTCTACAAGAGTTTCATGAGAAAAACCAAGAAAATTATAAGGTTGGAGTTAGGTTTGACTATGACACTCTTAAAAAGAAAAATTCTATGTTAATAAAAGGCAAGAAAATTGAATTCCCTGGTAATCCTCATATTTTGAAAAATGTTGAAGCTCCAATTTTTAAAAAGGCAGTTGTTGAGTTTGATTAAGAAATTATGGTTATCAAACAACAGTTTAATGATGAGGATGAGCTAGAAGCTAAGAAGAATGTGCCTTATGTTGATGTAGAAGAAACAATGGTTAAGGCCAAGTCCACACCTGTTAAAATTGAAAAAAAGGAACATGTCCAGATAAATGAAATTGTTCATGTTAAAAAGAAAAAGGCAAATAGAAATGGTAAATTAAGCATTAATAAACATAATAACTATGCATCTTTTCACAATTCTCCAAGGAAGATTTGTAAAAACTGTGGATCAACAAATCACCTTACTCATGTGTGCAAGAAACCTGTTGTTGATAATGCTGAACTTGTTTGTGGATATGTTAAACCTTTGATGTATGATAATAAAAAATTATGTGACAAATTTGATTGTATACCATGCAACCTGAATGTGATGAATACTTGCTTTTGGTTAAGGAAACAGTTTGTTGAAGGATGTATCAGTCAAAATTTAAATAACAAAATTGTTAGGCCTAAATCTGTCAGTCCAATCAAAGGAAGAAAACACTCCATGTCACCTAGAAATACATCTACCTCAGGAAGCACTTACCAAGCTAGGAATCAAAACAAGAAAAAGGAAATTATGCATGATAAAGTGACTAGGAGTGCTAACAAGAAAAATGACATTCATATGACTAAGCATAAATGACCCAACCTAGTTTGGGTACCAAAAAAACTTGATATTGTTTTGATTGCAGGGCACAGGTAAGAAGAAGAAGGTTATGTAAATCTTGGACAGTGGATGCTCAAGGCACATGACTGGTGACAAAGCCCTGCTATCATAATTCAAGGAAGAGACTGGCCCAATGGTGACATTTGGAGACAACAACATTGGTTTCACTATAGAATATGGAAAATTAATTCATGAAAATGTTGTCATTGAAGATGTAGCTTTGGTAAAAGGTTTGAAGCACAATTTATTGAGCATCACTCAATTCTGCAACAAAGACTTGAAGGTGGAGTTTGATAAAGAAATGTACCTCATATCACATAGAAAAACCAAAGAAATTGTTCTACAAGGAGTAAGGAAAGGAAACCTGTTTGTAGCTGACTTGGATTCAGCAAACAAGGATAAAATATATTGTTTCTACACCAAAACTTCTGAAAGTGAAAGTTGGCTTTGGCACAAGAAACTGTCTCACTTAAACTTCAAGAATCTCAATTCTCTAGTCAAAAGAGAATTAGTAAATGATTTTCCATCACTTGAATTCTGCATAGAAGGATTTTGTGAGGCATGCCAAAAAGGAAAAATGAAGAGGTCAAGTCACAGAAGTAAAGAATGCACCTCAATCATAAAGCCTCTACAATTAATTCACATGGATCTGTTTGGACCAATAAATGTTATGTCAATGTCCAAGAAGAGATATTCACTTGTCATGGTTGATGACTTCTTCAAATACACATGGATGGAATTCCTGCACTCAAAAGATGAAGCTCCTGAGCTTATCATTGAAAATCTAAAGAGATTTGATGAAGGCCCAACCCCTGTTGTGGCTATAAGGAGTGATAATGAAACATAGTTCAAAAATGCTACATTAAGTGAATTCTACAAAGAAAATGGAATTACTCACCAATTCTCACCTCCAAGAACTCCACAACAAAATAGAGTTGTTGAAAGAAAAAATAGGACTTTAATTGAAGCTGCAAGGACCATGTTAGCAGAAGTCAGTCTACCAACAAACTTTTGGGCTGAAACTGTCAAGACTCCATGTTATACTAAAAACAGGATACTCATCACAAAACCTGTTAGAAAGTCTCTTTAGCACATCATGACAAACAGAAGACCATATGTCAAGCATATGCATGTGTTTAGAGCAAAATACTTTGTTCTCAAAGTTGATGTTGATCATCTAGGAAATCTGAAGCCAAAACATATGAAGGAATATTTGTAGGATACTCATTGGATAAGATTGTCTATAGAGTATATGTGATTGATCAACAAAAAGTGATGGAAAGCACAAATGTGACTTTTGATGACTTCAAGTTTCTTGTCATGAGTCTTGAAGAAGAAAACTATGACACCTTGAGATTTGAAAATGAAATGGAAGTGGAAGTATTGAAAATGAAAATGATGGCAATGCACATGAAGGCTCACATGTAGAAATTTCACATGGTACAAATGAAGAGAGACATACTGAGGATATCAGTCATATATAACTTGAGAACTCTCCACACAACCCTAGCATTCATTCAAGGGAAGCTTTTCAAGGATCAACAACAAATACAAACAACTCAAATCAGGAAGAAACAAGTTCAAATGAAAGAGGTGTAGCACATGAAACAAAATGGAATAGAGCTCATAATACAGATCAAATTATTGGAAATCCTGATGAAGGTGTGAGAAAAGAAGGACAACCATAACTGAATACTTGTATGCTTGTTTTCTTTCTCAAAATGAACCTAAAAAGATTGAAGAAGCATTGTTAGATCCAGACTGAATTGTTGTCATGCAGGAAGAGCTAAATCAATTTGAGAGAAACAATGTTTGGGAATTAGTTTCACTTCCAAAAGATTGATCAATTATTGGCACTAAATGGGTTTATAGAAACAAAATGGATGAACATGGAATTGTCATAAGAAACAAGGCAAGGTTGGTGGCAAAATGATATTCACAAGAAGAAGACATTGACTATGATGAGACTTTTGCTCATGTTGCAAGACTAGAGGCAATAAGAATTTTTCTAGAATTTACAACACATTCAAATTTCAAATTCTATCAAATGGATGTCAAAAGTGCATTTCTGAATGGTGAATTAGAAGAAGAGGTTTATGTACAATAACCACCTGCCTTTGAAGATTCCAAATTTTGTCTATAAACTTCTCAAAGCATTGTATGGTCTCAAACAAGCCTCTAGAACATGGTATGACACTCTGCCAAAGTTTCTACTGGAACATCAATTTACTAGAGGAACAATTGATAAAACTCTCTTTTACAAAAGTAGACAAACAAGAAATCTTGACATTGAAGCCGGGGAAATGGTTGGAGGATACAATTGTTGATGTATATTGCTTGTTGTTAGAAGAACGAGAGCAATATTTCTTTGGCAATAAGGATTGTGGCGCGGTCAAGTACTACTATATGAATCTTTGGTTTTTCCAAATCATGCAAGAAAGATATTGCAAAGATGCGGATATGAAGAAAAAGAATCCCATGAAAAGGAGTACCAAGGATTGGAAGAACTTAAAAGCCGATTTTGAAGTTTATGGGACTAAAAAGGACAATGGCCTAAAGGCTACCGATGTGGACTACATTATAATGCTGGTGGTGATGAACCAACATTGGATTCTATGTGTGTGGTTAGTAAAAACTTGGCGAGTAACATAATTTGATCTGCTATTAGATGATACTCCATTCATTACACTTCATGATATGTAGAAGAAAGATTTCTACATTGTGGTAAATTATAAATTAAATTTGTTATGTTCCAATTATGCTTCTTTATAATCATTATCTTTACACTCTACTTTTATGTTTTCTTTATAGGAAAATTTGATTCCAATTATGCGTCATACTTTGGATGAGGAAACGTTTTCTGAGGTCGCATATTCGGAAGTTGAATTAGTGAAGGATCGGCCTCGACAAATTAATGGTCATGATTGCGGCGTTTTTATGTGCAAGTACATTGATTTCATTTTTCAATGTCTAACTGATGGTTAGGGTGGTATGGAATGGGATGATGAGATGATCAATCACTTCCGGTTTTGTATTGGTTGGGAGATCAAGAAAGGAGTTGTCCGTCATACGATTGATTTTAGATGTTTTTTTGATATTTTTGGATTGGTTTGGTTTTCTTTGGATGTTCTTGAGGATTTGATCTTATATTTATAATTAATGTTATGAATTTGGTTGTTATGATTGGTTTTGTTATTATTGATTTGATGGTTTTATTCTTATTATGTTTGATGTGATTTTGGTTTGATTTGGTAAAAAATAGGAGTTTGGTTGTTAAAAGAATGAAAATGATTTTAAAAAAAAGCTCTAGTGTTACGCTGTATTATACATCGTAAGTACGCTGTATAATACAACCTAAATAACTTGAAGAAAAAAACTAAGGCAAGTGTTTTAAATCTCTGGTCTTACGCCATATAATACATCGTAAGTAACTAACCAAAAGAAAACTAAGAGAAATGACTTACCCTGTATAATACATCGTAAGTAATCAACCGGAAAAAATTAAGTGAAGTTCTTGAATTCTCTAGTCTTACGCTGTATAATACAGAGTAAGTAACCAACAAAAAAAACTAAGGCAAAGATCTTTTTTATTCCAAATGCCAAAATACTAAAATACCAAAATTAAAGTACAATCAAAGTGTACCAAAATAAAAATCAAACTACAATATCAAAATCAAAGTACAATCAAAGTGTACATTATTTTACAACTTTCTTTTAAATATAATGATCAAACTACATCAAAATCACAGGGTCACCAAAATCAAAATTAAAAATTCATCAAAAAATAAGATCAAACTACAAAATGTGATGATCAAACAAAATTACAAAATTCATTAAAAAATAAGATCAACTACCCATTGCTAATTTAATTGGATAATTTCTTGCATCATGCTTGACATCAATTCCACCACAATAACTACATTTTCTTAGTTTTTTTAATTTAGACATTTCTATACCACTTTTTGCTCTTTTCTTGGGGCGACCTTTGGTTTGAGACATCATAGGGTTCTTTAAATTGTCAAAATTCTCATTCTTATCAAAATCTTGACCACTTCCTTGATCATCCCCTTGTGCTTGATTCTTCGAAGGAACCTTATTCGGAGAATTTTTAACATTATCTGTTTCTTTTTCAATCAAATCCATAACATAGTTAAATCTTGCAATTGAACAACTCCTACGAGCCGCTAAACCTTGAAAGGCTTTACATAAAGTATTATACCGGGCGGGTTGTGATTGAATATAATTACCAATGGTAAGATTTTTATACGATATAGACCCCACAACTTTATTTCCTTCAATTGTCCATCTTAGGTTGATTAAATTTAAAGGAATTTCCGTCCATTGCATTCTATTCAAATATTGAATAATGTGACGACAAATCATTCCGGAATTTTCTAATTTATGTCAAACACAAGTTAGCGTGCCATCTTCGGTCAAAATCATAATATAAACATTTCTACATCTGGTCGCCACCATGATTTTATATGCTTCGTACACCTTATAGAGCATAGTTCTCTTGGCCTTTTTCTCAATCATAACATAGGTTCCGCTTTGTTTAAGCTCGTGTTGAAAACGTCTAAATAATTCCTTTTGTATAAATAGATGCTGCATGATTCTCTAATGAAGAGGATGTTATTCTTGACCTATCTTTGTACTCTATCTCAAAGTCCGCTTCTTTCTCACGTAAATATTGTTTTTCCAACGCTTTTTGTGAATTCTCTATAAACTCTTTTAAACCGGTGCTCGCATTTACATATTCATTGAAAGAAGCATTCATCGATTCACTTCTTGAGGTAGTGGTCATATCGCTAGTATAATGAAGTTTAGTGTACACACGAACCCACTTATGTCTAACGGAATACATATCTTTCCACCAACAATGATCAACCAATTTATATTTTTCAACCAAATCATTTCACCTATCTTCGAATTGTTCAACTACTAATGACTTGTAAATACACAAGTTAAAATCTTCTTTAAAGTGTGGTTCATTTTTGTATAAATTTGACAATGTTTTCCCAAATTTAGTACTTATATGCCAAGTACAATAAAAATAGTTTGTGTTTGGCAAAAATTCAGCAATTGCATTTCCAATAACAACGTCTTTATCGGTGATAATTGAGATTAGAGGCTTATTCCCGATAGCTTCCAACCAATTCTTAAAAACCCATATATAAGAACATTCTTTCTCATCCCATATTAATGCAAATCCAAAAAATATGGATTGGTAGTGGTGGTTTACCCCCGTAATTGGTACAAATGGCATACAACACCTATTCGTATGGTACATAGAGTCAAACACTACCACATCCCCAAAATTTTTATATGCATTTAATGATCTCGGGTCTACCCACAACATAGCACATACCCGATTTTCTTCATCAATATCAACTCGATAGAAAAATTCCCCTAAACTATTACATTTCAATTATCTAATTAATGCCAAACCTTCTAGGGTATCACTTGAATTAAACACATAATGTCTAATATCACGCAAAACATTTCGAATGTCTTGACTAATAAATTCAATATTCTCCAAGTCTCTCATTAGCTCACCTAATACATTCATAGTTTTTGAAGGCCCAATACCTGACTTATTGAAAATAAGAATCAATTATCGAATGATGTGTGCTATATTTCTTGGTCTTTGAATGAATTATACTTTACTAGGGGAAACCATTGAATGATTGTGCTTCAAATTAACCAATGTCACTTCCCACTTCTTTAATTTCTCTCTATGAACAACATATATTTGCGCCTTACAACTCATTCTACAAATAGTATCTCTATTTCTCTTTCTTTTTCAAATATCACCTTCATCCAAAGACTTTAAGCTTAATCTACCGACTTTTCCACATATGTACAAACGCGAACAATTTTTTTTATTTTTCAAGCGTCTATGTGTAGTTCTAATTATTACCTCAAAACCAATACATCTACCATAACCTCTACAAAACATCTCCGCTTCATCTAAACTATCAAACAATTGACCAACACAAGGGTAAATATCATTCAAACCATCTAAAGGAACATCATCATTATCTTCCACATTTTGTGTGTTTATGGGTGAATTTTCCGACTTTGTGCAATTTTGTGTGTGGTATATCCTCATTATCATCAACATCATAAAAATCATCACCATCATCAATATCATCATCATCATTATCAATATCATCATCATTATCATCATCAATATCATTATCATCATCAATAATCTCTATAATAAGACTAGGTTTTTTATCTTCTTCATTAACATCATCAATCTCAAGTTTAAACTTATTAGGAGACTTTAATTTTAAAAAAATGAAAGAAGCCATAAAAAAAGGGTGTTCCAATAAAGAGAGTTAACCTTAACAAGTTCAAACTTTTAAATCTTCTTCTCCCAAGCTCATACTTTTAAATCTTGAACCAATGAAATCTTCTTCTCCCAAGCTCAAACTACAAGATTAATAAAGAAGTGGGAGGTGATAGAGAAGTGGTGAAATATCACACAAAATAGTATAGCTTATTACTCAGCTGAAAATATAGTATAAGTGAGGCGCAATCAACCTACAAGATATAATATAACGTAAGCTTTAGTGGGGCAATTTTAGAATTTTTTTAAGTTTACGTTGTATTATATAGTGTAAACTTAAAACAAATTTCCTAGCCGTTCATTTGATAAATCAATGATAAAAAATGATGTTGACTAGAATTTAACTTATATCCAACTGTGATTGGTGAACAGTTTCATATACAATATGTTTAAAAAATTATTAATAATTATAAGTTTTGAATTATTTTATCTATTTTTATATGTTCTTTTAATGTTTAACCCACATTTTTAGGTGTTTTAATCACATAATAAAAATTATTTTTTTTATAAATTAAAATTTTGGTTATATTTTAATTCAAACTATATTTTAAAAATAATAACTTTTCCAAAAACCAAACTGACATACAAAGGAATAATGGGTGATAGCCTTTTATATCATAATTTGAATAAAAATGACATAATATAGGACAATTTAAAAAAAATGACTCTTTATATAACTCAAAAACGCAACTTTAAGTTGATTTTTTAAAAAATGTAACTTTAAATTATGTTTTTACTGAATTTTAAATATATTTTTTTTACATAAATGCAAGTTTAAATTATATTTTTATAATAATCCGGATATGTATCTTAAAGATGCCTTACCACCACATCTACAAAACCTGCATACACGCTCCGCCCCCACTTCAATCTCATATAACAGTGTTGTCATGGGCTATATGAAACGGAGATTACATGCCCAACAAGTGTGTATCACTCACAAGGTAGGGAGATAACTAAGGGGTCGTTTAGTTCATGATATTTAGATATTAGGTATAAGTTTATGTCCTTACAGCCCCATACCTGGTATTTGGTTGAAAAAAATAAAATCTAAAACTCATACCACAAATATATAAGGTATGGGTTTTTAATACCCAACGGAGGAGGTGGGTATGAAATATGAGTATCGGGAATCATTCATTTTTAAATTAAATAAATTCAGTCCAACATTCAACCAAACACATGGTATGAGGAATGATACTTAAACCCCATACCACCCCAACCTGATTCTTCATTCTAACCCCATACCCTTCTGCAAACCAAACAACCCCTGAAAGTAATAAACATGTTGTAAAGTCATGGGCTAAAATATCAGAATTTAAAGTTAAATGACCTAAAAGATTACAGTCTGAAAAGTTGGCCCTGTATATCACAATTAAACGCTTGATATACTTGCATTTACTCAGTGATAAGTAACTTCATCATAAACAATTGATGAATACTAAGAGCATGTGCAGTGCCAGGGTCACTTCCCCTTCCCCCATTGACAATTCGTTGCCACCTCATCCCGAAGTGGATTTATAAAAAAAGTGGTCTCAACTCATCCAATGCTAAAACCCACGTCCCACATTTTGTAGGACCCCTTATATTGTTATTATAATATATATTTAATAAAATGATTTTATAATTTAATTTTAAATTTAATTTATTAGTGTTAAAATTGTAATAATCAAATTAATGTGATTAAAAATTTTAAAAATATTATTAAAATAAAAAACATGTCCCGTAATTAAAATGCATCATATTATTAAAAAACATGAAATAAAAAACAATACATAAGAAAACATTAAATTTAAATGTTACAATATAAAAAAATAACGATTATTGTGGAACTACGAGATATGTTTAACTAAGTCATTTTGTAGCTGCGATGTGCTCGTCTATCACGCATCTGCATACTGTTTTGAATATACATTTCATACGGAACAGAAGGTTCTTCGCCTAAATTTGGTTGTGATAAGCCATTTGTTGCATCATCATAAGTTAGTAATGGACCAAATTGAATGGCATATGTGTCATTTTCGTCTTCAACAATCATATTATGAATTATGATGAATGCTCTCATGATTCTCCCAAGATCTTCTTTGTCCCAAAAGTGTGCCGGAACACGTACAATTACAAAATAGGACTGCAACACACCAAACGCTCGTTCAACGTCTTTTCGTTGGCTTTCTTGATATTTTGAAAATAATTGTTTTTTCTCACCTTGTGGATGTAGTATCGTTTTAATGAATGTTGCCCATTCATGATATATTCCATCTATTAAGTAATATCTCATATTATAATTGTTTTCATTGATAGTATAATTTACCTCTAGAGCACGACCTTGTAACACATCATCAAATATTGGTGACTGATCTAAAACATTTATGTCATTATTTGATCCAGCAACTCCAAAAAAAGCATGTCATATCCATAGATCAAATGAAGCAACCGCTTCTAGTATAATTGTTGCAACTCCTTTATGACCAATCATGAGCATTCCCTTCCATGCTTTTGGAGAATTTTTCCATTACCAGTATATGCAATCTAAACTGCCTATCATACCAGGAAAGCCACGAGCCTCACCCATCTGCAATACACGTTGCATGTCGTTCGAGTTCAGCTTTCGTAGGTATTCACCCTCAAATATCGTAATTACATTTGAGACGAATTTTTTCAAGCCTTCAACCGCAGTACTCTCTCCAATACGAACGTAATCATCAACAACGTCAGCAGATACATGGTATGCCAACATACACATTGCCATATATTTTTTTTGTCAAAATATATTTTCTGGATATATAAGATTCGGTGAAAAATAATCGTTCACTAGACGGTGATGACCTCCTTTACAATCTCTGTAAATATTTCTTCGAGGCGTGGATGTTGAGCTCTGTCCATATATTTTATGGAAGAGCTCGAGTCGACGATTTCTTTTAGTGTCATCGAAAAACTCTTCGATAAATTCTTTAATAAATTCTTCAATGAAGTTTTCTAGTGTGGGTGTTTAATTCATGTTGATGTGAATTGAAAGAGATGATAAATCTAGTTTATATAGAAGGTAAAAATGAATATATTATAACAGCTAGTTTATAAACAAATAAAAGCAACCACTAGCTTCCAACGTCTAGTTTATAAACAAATGAAAACAACCCCTAGCTTCCAACGACTAGTTTACAAATAAATAAAAATAACCACTAGCTTCTAACGGCTAGTTTCTTGCCATAATTTTCTCAAGCAATTTTGCATGAGTCTTCCGCTGAGCATCATTCATTTTTATGGTATCTTCCAAAATGACTTGTAAATTCATCTTAGCTTGCTTTGCCTCAAGCTCCCTTTGTCGAGTCTCAATATCTTTTTGATGAATTTCATTTACGGTTTTCATTATGGTCATTTTTCTCGAGTCATTAGCTTCGAAAGCTTCATATTCTTAAATTTCTGCAGTTATTGTCTTCCGTTTTCCCTTCCTTTTAGCTGCTTTTGTACCTGTAGGATGAATCGGCTCAAATTCATCAGATGTTGGTGTATCATTATTTCCCTCCAATGAGTAAGCTCCCAAACTACTTAATTTAGTTCTTTTAGAACTTGCACTAGTTGTAGGAGTTCTCCACATGGGTTGTCTACGAAGCTCACGCCAATGATTGTCAAAGTTAGACTTCTTCTTGGAATATTTTAAATGAAGTGCATGAGTTTTCTCAATTATGTCGTCCAAGTTTGAACTGCTCCCGACTATTCGTTGAGCCTCATCATGACACGATTCAAATTTCTAAGCACCTTCATTTATTCGTTTCCACATTTTTTTCATTGTCATAATTTCTCTCTTAATGACACTGGGATTATCTTCTTCACAATATTGACGAATTCGGTCCCAAAATGCTTTGACTTTTTTATCAGTACCGATTAGTGGATCGATTGTCACATTCAACCATGCACTTATTAAGAGTTTATCTTCAACCCACTTCCACTGACCAATAGTTTCTCTTACCTCTTTGGTTTCCTCACAATCATCATTTAGATCAATAATGTTTTCATGGTCAAATTGCGTTTTCGGAGAATTTTGAATATTGATAGGTGTTTATTTGGTTTTAAATTGTGGATTTGAAAATAGAGGAAATGGAAACCGATATAGAGAATTTTGAGGATATGAAAATGGAAATTGAGAATTTTGAGAATGTTGAAATTGGTATTGAGAATTCAGATTTTGAGAATTAAATATTAAATTTTGTGGGTTTGGAAAATAGGAATTCGAATATGGATATGAAAATTGAGGGTTTAGATTTTGAGGATTTGAATTTTAATTTGAAGATGATGAATTATCTGGATTCATCTTTTGCTAATATATTTTTTTTAGAATTAAGGAGTGTAAATAATAAGGGCTTGAGGATTGGTATTTATAGGAGAGAAAAATGTTACCGTTTATATGTACGTTATTATTACAACATTAATATTTATTAATGGTAATATATCAACGTTAATATTTGTTTTTGGATTGCAACAGTCATATGTGCAGCAGTTTTTACAAAAGTAATTAATAAAAAATAAAAAAAAGCTCAACTGGCCAAACCCGGCATGGTGTCACTTGACCAGTTCTTTATAAACCATCTAGTGATGTCCAATGCCATTATTAACTGGCCAATTCACTTTACCAGTCCCGAGGCGCCTATTGTCACTGCGTTGCACATGCTCTAAGACCCATGAATTCTAGTGTCTGCATGTTAGTTAATAATAATATATATTATTGATTCAATGATGAAAGACAGTGTTACTGTGATAGCAGAGAGATAATAATTATATATATATATATATATTAACTGTTGTGACTTGTGAGAGTGTATTGAAAGAGGGTGATGTGATAGTAGAAGGCGAGTGTTGTGCTTTGATGCACGTCGGTCATTACACAAATAACGTAAACACAATTTGCGTTTTTACTAATAACGCAATTTATATATGCAATTTTCAAATATTTTTTTAAAAAATAAGTAAAAATGTAATATTATATTGCGTTTTTAAAAAACGCAACTTTATGTTGCGTTTTTATAAAACACAACTTTATATTGCGTTTTTACGTGATAAAAATGATTTTTTTTAATTGTGATATTTTTAATCATTTTTATTTAAATTATGACAGAAAAGGCCAATATCCCGTGATTATGCGATTAGAGCCTTAGAGGGTCATTTTTTATTAGTGATATTTTGAATATTTTACCATTATAAATGTTATTAAGAGGGTATTTTCTCAGAAATAAAGAAGTAATGAAAAGTCTAACTCAAAAAGAGTTTGACTCAAATTTATTATAATTCTACTACAATCTGTTAAATTTAGTACAGGGAATAAATTATAAAATCTAACAAAATCTTATGTTGCGTTTTTACATGATAAAAAGGATCATTTTTTTGAATTGTGATATTTTTAATCATTTTTATTTAAATTGTGACAGAAAAAGGCTAATATCCCGTGATTATGCGATTAGAGCCTTAGAGGGTCATTTTTTATTAGTGATATTTTGAATATTTTACCATCATAAATGTTATTAAGAGGGTATTTTCTCATAAATAAAGAAGTAATGAAAAGTCTGACTCAAAAAGAGTTTGACTCGAATTTATTATAATTCTAATACAATCTGTTAAATTTAGTACGGGGAATAAATTATAAAATCTAACAAAATCTATGATTTATAAAAATCATTAAATGTTTTAAAATATTAATAATTTTTTATATTCTGCGACAAATAATATAGGACTTTTAATTTTTTTATCAAGTATTCATTGAATGACACCAACTTTCAAGATTTTGGAAAATTATTGTTAAAATCATGGGCGGACCCATAGCTTGAGGTATGGGTGTCCGGGTACCTAGTGAACTCCTGTTAAAATGAAATTATAATGTAATTTTTAACAAGAATTTATTAAAAAATAATATAAGAAACCCACTGAAATTAGAAATTTATAAATAAAAGCCTACAAAATACTAAAAAAATTATAAATTATAAATTTAATAACTAAAAAAATATTAATACATAATTTTTTATACAAATATTAAGTTAAATATATGTTTAAAAATTCATATTTTAAAGAAAACAACTACATAATGTAAAATATATTTTTTATGTATATAATTTTATTAATTTTTAATTATTATAATTTTTTTATTTAAATATTTATATAAAAAACCCACTAAAATATATTACTTGTTCCGCCATTGGTCTTAAAATAGGTAGTAGTAAATACCATCAAAATCAAATAAATATTTTAAAATTTTTGAATAAATATTTCATCTTAAAAATTGAAAAATAGAAGAGGAGTTTGTGTTAACGGATAAGAGTGAGATGTAGACATAGGACAACTTTATCTCTTCCCTCTCTTGTCTTTATTAGATAATGTGATATTATAACATTAAAATAATATAATTTTTATATTATTTGTTACTCTCCATTAAATATTATATTAATATTAAATTTAAATCCAAAGAATAGTAACTTCTGATTATTTTAAATTTTTTTATTATACTTTCATGTTTGTTAATACAGTAAATTATTCATCCTATATCCCATGTATATCTTATTATATCTAAATAAAAACTTTAATATTGAAAAAGTTAAAATAATATATTTTTTTATAACTAAAAATATTTTTTATATTATATATAATATAATCAATTGAAGTTGATTTTTAGTATTATTATTCTGTTATAAAATATTTAATATCTATTGGTAAGATTATATAAATGGAACGGAGAGGAACTAAACTTGTATATATGTTGTTGACAAAGTATGTGTTGACAAACTTGTATATATAGGCTCAAGTTTCAGCTTTGTACTGGCGGTTATGTATATATAATATTATCATGACAATGATTGACAATCTTAGTATATAATATATATAATATTTTTTATATTAGTATATATAATATAATTAATTGAAGTTGATTTTTAGTCTTTTGACCGTTATATGTAATGTTTTGGATAATACTTTGTGTGTGTAAGTTGTAAGAAGGATATGGTTTTGTTATATGTAATATCACTACTAGAAAAACAGGAATAGACATCACCTCTTTAACATCGGTTGGAATTGAAACCGATGTTAAAAGTGTCTATAACATCGGTTTTATAAAAACGATGTCTTTGTGCTATTTAGACATCAGTTTGTTAGAACAACCGATGTGAAAGGTCTTTATTAAAAAAAATGAAATTCACGGGATCCCGCTCCTTTTTCCCCCTTTTGCAAATATTCCCCCTCTTAGAAAATTGTAAGTACTAGCTGCCGGCCTCTTTTGTACAAACAAACAAACAAACAAAATAAACTTAAAACATATTAAACACTTAAAACTTAAAAACATAAAGATTAAAATAGCAAGCTCTACTATCAAACCCACGAACTATGAAGAACAACTCTATCAAACCCTAGCCATCAAACCCACGAAGCCAAACAAATACAAACCCAGGCCGACCACGAAGAACAAAGCTCTAGATCGAAGCCCGTGTTGTAAAACCCACGAAGAACAGCTGTAGATCGAAGACTCGAGGGCTTGAAGGCTCGAAGCTGAAGGTCAAAGCTGAAAATGTGAAAGCCGAAAGGTCTACAAAGCTGAAGGTACGTTGAAGGTGAAAGCTGAAGCTCAAAGCTGTTTGAAAGGCCTATAAAGGCTGTTTTTTAAGTTGGTAAGCCCTAACTTTTTAATTGGGGATTGAAACCCTGACTTTTTAATTCGGGGTTTCGAATGATTTTAGTGTGTGTTTGATTTTGTATACTTGCGTTATTTTGATTGGGACTTTAATTGGGAATTGAAACCCTAACTTTTTAATTGGGCTTTGAATCAGTTTGATTTTTAATGTTTGTGTTTGATTCCTTATCCCTAAGGTATTCCCCTTATAGTCTGGTATTTTTCTTTTGTTCTAATTTCAATTAGTGGAGTATTAATTATATATAATACACTCCAAAAGAACGGAAATGGTTCGCTGTTGAGAAGCGGTTAGGAATAGAGAATCAATCTTTTGTGCCACAGCACAAATCATCAAAATAACAAAATCTGAACTCTTTGGCCACACTGTACTGAAATCAAAGAACCTGGTTGTCATGATGCTAAGTTGACTAGTTGAGCCAAGTCGTCAGTGTACAGTCAAGATAACATGTCGACAAGTTGTCCAGGTCCCCCAATAAGTCATCATAGGTCAACAAGTCTTTCATAATGTACATTATAATCCATTTGACATGTACTCTTATAAAATTTATAATTAATTATGGAAGTACCTCATGTTAAATAAAATTTTCATCAGCTTAAGTTATAGTATTAATACTAAATACTTAATTATAGTGCCCTATAACTACATAAATCAGTGAAATTATTTTAAGGAATATTTTATACTAGATATTATCATTGAGCTGCAGCTTTCTAGGCCTCTTGTTAATGTATTTTTGGAGAGACCTTAAATGCAATTGTGTTTTATCCTTCAAAATGTATTAAATTATAATAACTTCCAGATGAAACAATTGTGTCAAGGTTGCTTGTTTGTACAATTTTTTTATAAAAAAAGTCTGTTGCTTAATATTCAATATGTAGGTTACATGTAACATGATCTTTTGAGTTTGTTGATGCAGTGACACAAATTTTGTTCGTGTTTACGAAGATGTTCAACAAAACTCGTGATGAGAATGCACACAGCAGGCAGATGCGAAGAAGAAGAAATTGGAAAAGGAAGCTCTGAAACAACAGACAACAGCTAATGCTTCAGCAAAGAGGGAGCATACTGATTCTGATACCCCAAAAGATATAAAAGCCATGATTAGTGATCAATACCTATCTACAAAGCTGAGGGGAACTCGTACTAATGGCACAGGTTGACGTGAGGTGGAGTTTAGAAAGTAATGTCGATGCATTCTTGCAACTGTCTTGCAACAGTTCTCGAGGTACCAAATAATGCAAACAATTCTTACTGTTTTATAGTAGTTTACAAATTGCTGATTATTTGTTTTTGTTATATGTTTACAATGGAGCTCTAAGACTTGCAGGACTTGCAGGACTTACAAATGGGAGGAACTTGATGTCGTTCGCTGGGAGACACTTGATTATATCCAAGCCATCATGTAGTTGGGTTACACTCTCAATTATACTATTTTGATTGTAGTTGAATATTTGTCGAATAGATAGATGTAGTATGTACTTGTTTGGATTAGATGGATGTTTAGTAGTTGATTTTGGATTGGATGGATGTGTAGTAGTAGTTGACATTAGATTGGATGTAGACAATTGCTATGTTGCAGTAATCAAATTTGGTAGTTTTCTTGGTTTGGTAATTTTTTTTGGCGTGTATGTTTTTAATATGTGAATGGTTTAAATAAGCAACCAAACATCATTTTATACAAGAAACTGATGTTAATGTAATATTATTACATCAGTTAGAAAATAAGAAACCGATGTCTATTAGTCACTCTAACATCAATCAATTTAAAAGAAACTGATGTTAAAGGTCATAAACATCGGCTATAAACTGATGTAAAGCAAAACAACAACCGATGTCTTTGTGGGTGATGTTAAAGACCCCCTGTTTTAACATCGGCTTACCACCGATGTCTAAATAAGCTTATAACTTCGGTTGTATTATAAGAAACAGATGTTAAATGTTATAAAAGACATCGGTTAGTTAAAGGAAAACGATATTATAAGTAATTTTAGACATCGGTCAGGAACTGATGTTAAAAAGGGGGGTCTTTAACATCACCCACGAAGACATCGGTTAAAATTTCTCGAGACATCAGTTATTAACTGATGTCTAATCCAATTTTTCTAGTAGTGTATATATGGTTTGTGAGGTAATTGACTGAGCACTTGAATCTATTTGGTTATATTATTATAGTATTATATAAATATGTTATGGATATTTTATAGTGAAAGGGTGTCACACTTTATATATCACAATTTCATTTCTCTCATTTCGTTTTCATATAAATACTCATCTATTTCCATCAGGGACTACACCAGCTGGTGTTTGGACTACAGGTCTAAATACATCTCTCTTGTGCAAGGAGTCCAGTTCTTTCTAGATTGCAACTTTTCATTTTGGCCAATCATCTCATTTTCGACATTCTTCCACACTTTATGGTTCAAGATCGGAGTTCATCATAATATCACATGCCACAGAAAAAGCATATGCATCATCAATTTCAGTATTATCACGATCCAACAATTTTCCGTTATGTACATAATTTATCGAGATTACATAATTTTCAGGTACCTTTGCTTCTATAGAAGCATGTGCCACTCTATGTGTAATATCCTCTTTAGGAGGCAATACCACTTCAGGTATTTTTGTCACACCAACTTCAGGGGCTTGTACCTCTTCAAGAGGTAATACCACTTCTAGGGTATTTTCTAGAATGCTTGCCACTTCTGGGGCATGTCCAATTAATTTCTGTTTTCATGGTACAATATCTTTTATACCAATAGGTCTACCACGCTTCTAGCGTAGTTTTAAATCACCAATCAATTCTTCAAGAATTGATTTTTGTTTAGGGATTTCAACCCTGACTGGAGCATTAATAGCAGGTATATATGATTTTGTAATGCATTTAGAATCATTAAAAGCATCTAGCATTTGATTAGCAATATTTTGCATATGAAAAATTCTTCGAACCTCAATTTCACATTGATTAGTACGTGGATCAATAGAATTAAATCCTGATGCATTCCATGGCATTTCATAATTTAATTTATGCAAAACATTATATCCCCCTAATGAAGGGAACAAAGACTCGTCAAAATAACAGTGAGCATATTGAGTAGTAAAGACATCACTAGTTAATGGTTCAAGATATCTTATAATAGAAGGTGAATCAAAGCCAACATAGATTCTAAGTCTTCTTTGGGGTCCCATTTTTGTTCTTTGTGGTGGAGCAATGAGAACATATATAGCACTACCGAAAATCTTAAAATGGGAAATATCGGGTATTTGACCAAGAACTAATTGATAGGGGGATTCTTTATGATAAGTAGATGGTCTCACCCTTATTAGTTTCACGGCATGAAGTATAACATGCCCCAAATAAATGGAGGTAACTTAGCCCTTCATAGTAAAGGACGAACAATAAGTTGAAGTCTCTTAATTAGAGATTCAGCTAAGCCATTTTGTGTATGCACATGAGTCACGTGATATTCCTATATACATACAATAATCATTGAAAGTTGAAGAGTTAAATTCGGCAGCATTATCTAGGCAAATTGATTTAATAGGATGATCAGGGAATTGAACTCGTAATTTTATTATTTGGGCAAGTAGTTTTACAGAGGCAGTATTTTGGGTTGAAAGTAGACAAACATGTGACCACCTAGTTGAAGCATCAATTAAAACCATGTAGTATCTAAAAGGGTCGGAAGATGAATGAATAGGACCACAAATATCTCCTTGAATTCTTTCTAAGAAATTTGGAGACTCGGTTTGTAGTTTGACAAGAGATGGTCGAATAATCAGTTTTCTTAAGGAGCATGCCGAACAAGGAAGTTCGTTATGTGGTATAATCATTTGATATCTAAGAGGATGCCCCTTAGAATTTTCTATAATACGGCATATCATAGCCATTCCTGGATGACCAAGTCTTTCATGCCAAAACATAAGAGATTTTGGGTCTATGAATTTAGGAATGGTGGTTATATGTGATTCAATAGTTTTAATCTTTGTAGTGTATAATCCTGAGGGTATTTTATCTAAGATCTATCTTCTTATAGACCGAGCTAGTTGAAGTGATGAGAAGATATTCCTTTTTATTTTCACTAGTAGCCTCAACATGAAAACCATTTAGACGAATATCCCTAAAACTCAGAAGGTTTCTAGTTGATTTGCTAGAATACAGAGCCTTTTGTATTTGAATTTGTGTTTCATTTGGTAGAATAAAACTAGCTTCCCCAAGTCCTTTTATTATATTTGATGTACCCAAAATCGTTCAAATTTGTGAGTTAGTATTAGTCAACTGTGAGAAATATTTCAGACTTTATAGAATTGTGTGAGTAGTCGTGCAGTCAATAATGCATATATCTCCCATAATATACTATATATATGAAAATAAATAACATTTTCATTAAAACAAAGTACATACATGAAAAAAAACATAGAAACTATTACATATAAAACAAATATATAAATACTAATTATTTAGGTCGTAATAAAGTTTAGCGCTCGTGTCAGTTATATTTAAGGGTTCGTCATTTCCTATTGCATCATTAACTAAATTCTGGTTATAATTAGCAAAGTTGGTCTTTGCCATTTTTTCTTTAGGCCTTTTAGATGATTGATACAAGTCAACAAGATGTTTTGGCGTTCGACAAGTGTGAACCCAATGCCCTTCCAACCCCACATCTATGACAAACATCTCTAGCATCTCTTTCTTGTGATACCTTCCTTTTATTTGGCATTTCAGGTTGCCACCTCAAATTGTCAGAGTTGTTGTAACCATCAAGTTGCCAATTCAGGTGGCCAGAATTATATTGATTTCGAAACCGACCAAGGAAACTTCCTCGTCCACGGTTTTGTCCATAACCTCGCTCTCCTCTATGCCCTTTCCCAAATTCATTCTTCTGGAATGACATATTATATACTTCAGGTTACTGGGCAGAGCCTGTAGGACCTGCCTTATGATTTTTTAACAGCAACTCATTATTCTTTTTAGCCACAAAGAGGAGAGTTACCAATTCACTATATTTTTTAAAATTGTGCTCTCTGTACTGTTGCGCTAGTATCATAATGTTGGGTTGAAAGGTCGAGAAAGTCTTTTCAATCATCTCAGCATCAATAATTTTATCACCACATAAAATTAGTTTTGAACTTGTTTTGAACAACATTGAATTATATTCTGTAACAGATTTAAAATCCTTGAGCCTTATATTAATCTAGTTATAATGGGCCGACGACAAATAAACAAGTTTTTGGTGATCAAATCTATCTTTGAGATTATTTTAAAGAGTGAGCGGATTTTTAATTGTTAGATATTCTTATATTAAAATCTTCGTGAATATGATACCTAAGAAATATAATAGATTTTGCATTTTGTTCGATAGTTGAGGATTTACCGGACTCAATAGTATCTTTTAACCTGTTAGCACTAAGATGTAATTCTCCATCGAGCACACATGACAGATAATTATTCTCAGAAACATCCAGTGCAACAAATTCTAATTTTGCAAGGTTTGCCATTTTGGTAAATATTTAAAACATGATATAATATAACACATTAATATTTAAACAATTAATACATCATGTATAGCAATATATATAATATAATGAAATATTTTAATACAAAAGTTATGACGGCATAATCGACCATTGAACTTTTGAAATAGTTTAGTATAAAAGTTATGACAGCATAGCCGACCATTGAACTTTTGAATAATAATTAACGGCAGGACCATCTTTATAATAATACTTGATAACAGAACCATCTTTATAGTAAAAAAAATATAAATAAATTTATAAATAACGAAATAAAATAAAATAAATAAGATTACATCATAACTTTTTCTTTAAACAAGTTTTAATTGGATAGAGACCCGTACTGATAACGCGTTATAAAATATTTAATACCTATTAGTAAGATTATATAAATTGAACGGAGAGGAACTAAACTTGTATATATGTTGTTGTTAACAAAGCATGCGTTACTCACTCTCTGTCTTGAAAAATTAACATGTAATGGCCTTATATAAGCTCAAGTTGCCGCATTGTACATGTTGTTATATACTCCCTCCGTCCCGGCCAGTTGTTATCATTTCAAAATGGGGTGTCTGGCACGCATTTTAAGGTGAATTTTAAGGATAGTTCCATAATTTATTTTTGAAATTTTCCTTTTTTGTATAAATATAGAACAATCCTATTTTTATACAAAAAAAGAATTTTTTAAAAATAAGTTATGGAACTATTCTTAAAATCCACCTTAAAATGCGTGCCAGAAAGTGAAAAAAAAGTGATAACAATTGGTTGGGACAGAGGGAGTATATACATATAATATTATGATGACAATGATCGACAATCATTAGTATATAATATATTCAATAAGAGTATCTCCAAAACTTATGAGCTTTTTAATATGAAAATACAAAATATTGCTTAAACTAAAATTTTATTAGTATAAGAGTGTCTTCTCTATTGAATTTATATGACTCTTTTAACTAACTATTTTTGTGAATAAAATATTTATTTCCTCTAATTTAAAATTTAAAACTGCAATGAAACCAACGATTTCAGTTTCGGTTTGAAACATTTTGGTTCAGTTATTATTGGTTCAGTTTCGATTATAAAATTAATTATTATGAAAATAAAAATAAAAAATAATAGTACAAAATGTATAACATTGCAAGTTCACAAAACAACTCAGAATATAGGAAGTGCCTAGAGGCAGATACATGAATGATGGTGTTTTTATCGGTTTGTGTACTGAGATACCAAATCAGTTGGCATTTAGGGATGGACATATTTAGATACGGATTAAATATCGATTTTGTGTTCGAAACTTTACTGAGATATATTAATTTATTGGGCCTGGTCCACTTATGTGGGCTATGATGTTATTAATTAATAATAATAAAAAAAGTTAATGTGTGTACTACATAAGTGTATGTGTAAAACAAATAATAAAAAAAGGGACAATAAAAGGTTCGAGAGCAGACTATGGAAATAAAAGGGGGAGACAAAACGTTTCTCAAGTTTTTCTTAAGAAATACCAGGTGTATCTCCAGCAACAACGGAAACTCAACATTTGATGTTTCAAGGTTGTATCTTGCATTTATTTTGTATTGCTCTAGACTGGTGAGAGTATCCAAACTTTGGTTTGAATCCACATTTCTGTGAATATTGGTATTTGTATACTAAAGTTTTTAGTATGAGTGGTTTACTGTCATCTCGTGATTTTTCCCTTCATGGGTTTTCCACGTAAAAACTCTGTGTGTTGTTTTCTTCTTTGTTGCTGTTATTTTCTTTTCTGTTGTTTGTTGCTGTTATTTTCTTTTCTGTTGCTGGTGCTTGCTGGTTTGTTTTGTTGATTGACTTACTATCCTGTTTTTACACACAAAGAGGGATAATAGAGTTATATTGCAGAGAGTTGTGTTGTTAAGTTTTTGTGTCTTTTCTAGAGATTATATTCAACTCTTATTCCCAACATAATTGATAGAAATTTATTCTAGTGGAAAAGTTATTTCTAGCCATATTCAAATTTATCTAAGTTATTAGGGCATATATTTATAAAACTTTCAATGTGATTATGTTGATAATTGAATCAGGCTTGCCGGTCATTTGAGGACGAAGCCACCCTAATTGTAACAAATTAAAAATAAAGAGAAGTAAAGAAACGGTGCAATATTAATCAGGGCTTAGCCCTTAAAACCCGAAATACAAGGAGGAATCCAGAAACCATACATAATGAGGATACCCAAGCAAGCTAATTATAAAGAAAAACTAGTAGAATGATTATGAAACACAATGGTACACTCTTCCACCGAGCGGAGACCCCATGAATTCTCCTGATAAGGAAAAACTGGTAGAATTATTATGAAACACAATGGTACAATCTTCGACCAAGAGGAGACCACACGAATTGTCCCTCGAGGCTTCACAGAAGTGTGGTCTCTACTATCATGGAGGTGACGACATATGGATCCATATTTGAAGCAGGCCTGCGGTCCTCAAAGTAACCTTTGCCTTCGTTTTCAGTGTCTCTACCCACCCGAACTGATGCTCCCCTGTTGGCAACCCCCTGTGGGAAAGAAACAATAATGTAACTATATAAGTCATAGTGTTGGTTTTTCAAGTTTTTTAGCTCATCAAATAATATAATGTAGAAGGTGCATATCCATGCCTGGACACCAAGTCACCAAATAGTATGATGTCGAATATCAATTGTGAATAAAACATGAAAACATAAAAATCTAAATCTGATAAAAACTTTTTTGGTGCATGAACAGGATAATCTGCTACTTCATATGAAAAAACTTAAACATGTGAATGTTAAGGTACAAATTATTATAGAATATATCCACAGAAATGTATGACAGAGAAGTAATGTACCCATGAAAATTTGTGTATACTGGCTGTCTCATGTTTTCCAGTCAGACGACGTTCATTGCCTTCACCATAAGCAGCAATGTGTTGTGCATGCTTGATCTCAAGTTTCCCAATGGCCTTTTTGATCAACTCAAACCCACCTTCATTTCTCATAGATTTGGTGCTGAAATAACATTCAGTATGTCATACAAAAGTAGTTGAGGAAGTGAGGTTGCAATATAAAATAGGAAACCAATTTCGGTCTATCTACCTGTAATTTGTGTGGGCACCTGCACCGTTCCAGTCACCCTATTGAAGAAACTATATTGTTAATATATCCAGGGGTCCTAATAATAGTATTTAATGGAGTTTTTAATGCCTCCATCAAAAAGATGAAGGAAGAACAGACTGTAGAGCTACAGTTCACATCGTCATTCTTCTTGGCGATAAAACTATGAACTGTGATTTGTTAAAACTAATATTTGAGATTTTATGTGACAATAATGAGTAGGAAGACTTACCGGAATAGGCTTGGGATCAAGCGAAAGAACCACCCCTGCCATCTCAGTGATCCTCTGCAGACCAAGAAAAATTTATAAATTTAACAGAGTACTCTTTTGTTGTGGTTAACTGAATATATAAAATTTTCCCTAATTTTTTTTTGGTTGACAAGAAAGTAGGACTACCTCTAGAATGTAACGGGCCACCCATAGCTCGTCTCCTGCTGAGATACCAACAGCCGGACCGACTTGAAATTCCCACTATGAAACAGGAAGAAGAAAATTGTGAGTATTAATTCCTACTAGAAGATAACAGGCCCTTTTTCTTCATAGATTACTCTGTGTACATTGAATAGATGATAATTATCATAAAAACTAAAAAGGAGTAATAATATTGCCAAAAAGTTAAACATACTTGTCCTGGCATGACCTCCCCATTTATGCCACTTATGTTAATACCAGCATACAAACATGCTTTGTAATGAGCATCAACAACATCCCTTCCAAAAGCTTTGTCAGCACCAATAGCACAGTAGTAAGGCCCCTGATATGATCGTAGAAAAAGATTAAGCTACTTCTCGTAAAATTTCTTTAAAGGTAGAAACTCTTTAGTAGCTCAAGTGTTTAGCATACAAGGACCATAACTGTATATAGATAGAAACATCAATCGGAAATATAGAAGGTACTGCAGTTGGATGCATAAAGGTTCACCTGTGGACCGGGAAATCCTCCGGTTGGCCAACCGAGAGGCCATTTGACCTCTTTCTTTAGCAAGGTGTACTCTTGTTCAATGCCAAACCTGTTATAAGATAATATTACAATGATTTAATTTTCTTTATTAAATAAAAATAGGAAGTCATCGGAATTTCCAATGTATACCAGGGAACTTCAGCAACAACATCAGGGTGGCTAAAAATCTTAGCCGCATTACATCTCTTGTTTGTAGGAATTGGTTCACCAGCCGGTGTGTAGGTATCACACATGACCTACATCAAAGGAAATGGAGAGATTAAGTATTGGCTTCATGATGTCCATTACAGCATCAATATAGATTAAACAGAGCTAACTGGATCAGGAATAAAAATTTAAGGGATATTAACCTACCAAAATGTGGTTACCCCTTCTGAATGGATCTCTAAAAATCGCTTGAGGACTGATTCATTACATCACAACAAAAAAGTGAATAAATAGCTAATATTTTCCTATATTAGAATAAATTACATAAGATGAAATTCCAACTGCAGAAATTAACTTACTACAAGATCACTTCACTGTCCTTCCCCGGGGCTTGACCAGTGCTGGAGCCGTCATAATTCCATTTTGGAAGCTTAGAAGGATCATTAGCCGGACCAGAAAGAGTCTACATTACAGTTAAACAAACAAATTACATGAGCAATGATGGTTAATTATTTGTAATTAATTCGAATTCGAAACCAGTTTAAAATTATCAGAAATTACCCTTGCTTTGCTTCTTAGGCCGCCAATCGCATCAATCCTATTATAAAAAAAAAAGAACACTAAATTTATTAAGTTATTACAAATATTATAAGATTTTGCGAAAAGCCTAGTTTAAAATCTGTTTAAAATCTCATACGCCACCGTTTTCCACTTGTACCTCAAATTATGTAACCTATGCTAACTTAAGAAATTAAGTTTTCGCTTCGTCAACTTAACAATTTTTGCAACATGCAATCAAGAAATCAAATTCTTCATAGCATTCAGAAGAAACTTATGGATACAAGATATTTGCCGACAAGAAACCATGATAATGAACCAGATTAATAAAACATTCGATAACCACATACACCACACGGTCCACACCATTTAGCAATGGTTTGGTTTGGTGTGACATAGTACAAAAATAAAGCGACCCTACACCATTTAGTTATAAATGATTTGGCTTGGTTTAGTTTGGTTTGGTGTGATATTGGACAAAAATAAAGCTACACTGTTTTTGAAAAACATTAACCAAGAAAAACAAGTATGAAAGACAAAATGATAAGTTACCAAATGTATTCGGCTATAAACTTGTCAGTGGAGTCAGAAAGGTCGAGGTTGATGAGATCTGTGAGTGAAGCCATTGTTGTTTGTGAATTGGAGGGACAGGCAGAGAAGACTGTATATATATAACTGTTGTGAAATGCAATGCAAAGACGTGAAGATTGAGGCTGATAGAGTAGTAGGATATATAGTGGTGCCTGGTGGTCTACTATTGGTAGCATAAAACTAATCTTCAATTATGAGGTTAACATATATTTTAGTATTTTAAGAACCCTCCTAATCTACAATTATGAAGTTAAGATTAGTATTTTAATAGCAAGCAACTTGAGATTTAAAAGAGATTCTAATTTTTGTTGTTTATTTTTATAAAAATAAAATAAAATATTGACATTTACGGTTGTATTCAAAATCAGTATTTGAATCTTAATTGAATATTGAAACATATTTTGTAAAAAAAATTAAATTTTAACTGCAATACTAAACAAATTCTTAAAATTTAGGATATTCTAAATTGAAATCTAAAAATTTCATTTTATTTATAAACAAAGTATTATTTGTAATTGAGTTTTGGAAGTATTATGAAATTAAAAAAAAATATTTGAGAGATGCTTATTTTGGCAAAAATATGAAGTCTATCTGTACTCCAAATAGGATTCATAGCTTTTGGGTACTAATAATTTACAACTTAATTTTTGTTTTCTTGTAGTTTATTTCATTTCAAAGAGATTTTAAAATCTATTTTCAATAACTAAATTAATTATACGCAGGCCACATAAATTAGATACCACTAGTGTATCATGTATGAGATGCACACATATATTATTAAATCGTTTATAAAGTCAATACATACACCAATAATGAAAACCCAAGAAATCCCCCTAGCAGGTACCATGAAAGCAATAGCATAACATTTTCTACCACATGAATAAAAATAATTTTGTGCAAGTCAATGTGGTAGCAAACCCATCTTAATTGTGTCCCTTTGCAATAACTAAAAAGGATTAAATTGTCGAATACTAGAAAGGACAATGCACCAAGTCTGTCACCAAAGGTTATTATCGATTTAATAATCAAATGATGCAAGTGCAATGTATTTTAATTACTAATACGACCATTTGCGGTTTCTTATCCTGGCTTCACATGATATTAGTAGTTAAATAGTATGATTAGAGCAATCGACGATATTTCTTAATTTTGAAGTGAAGATTGTTATAAACAAGAAAATAAACGATCGAGTTGAACACACATGAGAAAATGCCTCAGAGCCAATGTTCGAGAGCACATCAAGCCAACTTTCAAGGACTTGAAATGTGTTTGTGAAAGATGCTAGAGTTGATTATTGATGATTAGTACTCTCTTTTTTTGTCTCAAGTTGTTTAGTTTTATATGAGATTAGTAATTTGACAGATTTTGATTCTCTTTCTTTTCTTTTTTTTTCTGATCTAGATCGAGGTACTCATAACATGTCTAAAATAATATAATCCGCCATTTTCATTTTCTCTTTTATATTGAAGTTCTCGTATGATTTATCATTTATTTTAATGTCTCTTTTATTTAAGTTTTAATTATATCAAAAAAATATTATGATGAAAATTCTTCTGAATCATGTATAGAATTGTCGCGGTGATAAACTTGCGCGCAGAAATATATTATTAAATCATATTTTGCATGGAGGCTCGATGGCTTTATTGTTATAATTTAGGAAAATTGGTTATTAATTTATTATAAACTATTTAAGAAAAGGTTTGCCCACGAAAGTTAACTAGTTTCAGGCGATTAAATGCTAATCGAAATTTTCTTCGTCACAATTTATCAACGGATTTACAATAAAATGGTGACGATATTTAGTTGTTATTGAACTACGTAATTATCAATAAAATTGTAACTGAATATTCGTTGTATCATGTATGCTTGTTGCAAATTTATTGATAAAAGCTATTTAAATTTTTTATTAGCTTTTTTCTGTTATAATTCTGTTGATAATTCTTATTATCATTTATATTTTTAATTATCATGAGTTAAATACTTTGTTTCTTCTATTTTATCAGAAACCAATTTAAGTTAATACTAACTTGAATGCGAATCTAATATTGAAATGCATGTCTCATTCATCAAACCATCAAAAATAAACAAAATGACCACCATAATCATAAACAAGGGCGACCTAAGCATGGGCTCAAGCGGGCTCAGCCCAATCAGCCTCTATAAATTTTAAAAAATTATCATTAATATTATCCATTGATTTAGTTTTAGCCCCGTTGAGTTAGTTATAAAAAGCCCCAGTTAGAATGGTTTGAAAGGTAAAATTAACGAAATATTATGTATATTGAACAAGTAGAAGTTGCTCAATTTGTGTATCTAACTTAATTTTCTTTTTCTTTTTCCTAAATGTTTAAAAAAAAATTACACATTATAAAATTAATAACAGAATTATTTTTTAGGCTTTATTTATTCAGCTGAAATTATTTACTTTTAGTTTTCCCCCTAAATCTTGATATTTGTTTAATACTAAATAAAAAAATAATTTATTTTTATTTTTTAGTGTTTGTTTAATTTTTAGAAAATATTTTAAAAATTTCGATATCAATTACATTTAGATAAACACATATATTACAAATATGTTATAATTGTAAGGAAAATGATTTCACCTCTTCTAAAAATGAGTATATTTTTCAAAAATTAATTAATTTACAACTATAATTACAAAATAAGGAAACGCTAAATATTTTTAAAATCAATTTTATAAACAACTTTTTTAGAAAATTCAAACAAACATGACTGTAAAATGATACAAAATTATTTGATTAAATATAAAAATTTGAACAAAAATATATTTTGTAATGAACATATATGATTTTTTTAATATGTAATAATTTTTATTTTAAAAATCAATATATGTGAG
Organism: Oenanthe sinensis; assembly: GCA_028671895.1. NCBI lineage: Eukaryota > Viridiplantae > Streptophyta > Magnoliopsida > Apiales > Apiaceae > Oenanthe > Oenanthe sinensis. Next base: position 22,337,472 of record CM053801.1, read on the forward strand.
GAAAAAATTTCAGCCCAGGCCAATTACAAACTTTGGATCCGCCCCTGATTATAAACAACTTTTTTAGAAAATTCAAACAAACACTTCAGATTTTATGTACACAGCTGTGACGACAAATTAAACTTCAAGCAACAAAATGTACACAGCTGTGAAGTATTGAACAAATTAAACTTTAAGCAACAAAAATAGTACAAATTATAGTCTGAGACGACTCTAGAACACCAAATCAACTTAACAACAAAAAAAATGCTAATACCATCATGTATATTCTTAAAATCAGTCATCCCATTATCGAGGAGTTCACCAAAATGTCATATAGATCTGGAACAGGAATAGGAACATAGCAAGATTAAAAGAAAAAAGAATTAATTACATGCCGCAGAAAACTTAGAGAAACAAAAGAAAGAAAAAATAGAGATCGGGTAATTTAATCAGTCGAAGGACCACATGTTAATTATGAAAACTATCATGTTGACATTTATAAATATAAAGCAGTGTCTAATTGTCTTCAATAGTGTCTGCTTCATAAGCTGATATTGTGCTTCGTTTGTAAAAATATTACTACTGATGAGGGTTGATAAAAGATGCCTAACATATTATGATAAAATTAATTTACATCAAGTCATGCATTTTTTTATGGTCCGCATACTAGTTAAACATTGTCACCCCTCGATTCTTCATTTCTCTCATTTGTTGCTTCTCATCCATCTTTATCAAACGATTCTTCATCTCATTCTATACTACAATATAATATTATTCTTCATCTCATTTGTAGAATTCAGTTGAAGTCCGGATGAGTCAATTCACTCCTTTCAATCTCCCTTTCAAAGTGTTTTTCTCTCTTTTCTCCCAAAAGTACAGTTATCTCTATTATATACTATAATACGATATGATGGTATGATGATATATCTCTAATAATATATATATAACTCTAATGTATAAGTTTTTAATGTTTTAGAAGGAAATACAAGTAATTTTCGTATAATAAGTTGAATTCTAATGTTGAAATTCGTAGTCTGTCTTGCAGACCTGTTTCTGGACTGCTCCAGTTGAGAATAGAGTATTGGACCACTTTTGAATTAAAGATAATTACGTTCACTTCGAGTGGACTATAGAAACGTCCAATTCTGATGTCTAAAACTCAAGTTATGGATTGATGTCTAAGATGTCCGTTAAATCTGAATTTCCTTTTAATTTATCTCCAAATTGGACATTTTATGCTTCAATTCTTTCAACTTTATGATATATTTATTTCATGTAATAAAATATTAAACTCTAATTAATAAATATCCAATTATGTACAAAATACTAAAAATATGAGAATAAAATCTTATAAAATATATATAAATATATATTCTATCAATAATCCACTCTTTTTTTAAACTAAAGAAAATTTTATTTATATACATCTAAGGCAACACCTATTCTAGCATGTAATACCCGCAACATTTTCTTACTAAACCAACACCATGTTCATAGGTAAGGTAACACCTAAAAACCTGTAACGTTTTTTTGCTAAGGCAACACCATGTTTATATGTAAGATAACACCTAAAAGGCACAATTATAGTAGTCATAATTTAATATAGATATTTCAACATTCTAGACTGCAACACGATGCAGTTGTAGAAGGCCATCATCTGTGACATAGTGGTCATATTTAGACCTGACAAAATGGGTATGGATCCGAAGAATCGAATCGAAATTCATGAAATCGTATCCAATTTTATATCTGAATTACATAATCCGATAAATATCTAAAAATTAATTTTATCCGATCCGAAAATTACTCGAATAAAAAATTTAACCGAAAATAATTCGAAATATTAGATCTGAAAATGACTTGAAACCGATTAAAACCGAATATACAATTATCTGAACCGAATATGACTTGAAATATGATATCAGATTTGATATAAATACGAATTATATCAAATTAGAAAATAGGTGAATTGAATTTTAATCTAATAATTATATTTTAATAATTTATATCTATAATCTTATTAACCCCACTATTTTTAACTAAATTAATCTATTATTAAATAAAATTCATATTTAAAATAAATTTATATCAAAAAATTAAAATGGTTATACAATCAAAATTGTAACAGCCTGCCCTTTTTCGGACCATTAATTCGAGCAAATCTAAAATACAATAAAATATATTAGTCCAAAAACTTAATTACAAAGATAACTATTAGAAAAACGCAGTTAACAATGACAAATCAACAACCCATCTACTCCAAATCTAATATCCTCGAAATCCAATGCACTCAATCTTCCTCTTACACTGCAAGTAATAATCGACTTACAAATATCCTCAAAAATCAGTGGGTGTTTTAATAAAATAATTTTCCTTCAAAAATAATATAAGTCTTGAAAATAATTTGAGAAAGACAATTTAACCCACAGTTTTAATATTTAAAAATTCTTTAATAAAAACAGTGCGATAATCTTATAAAATTGCACAGTCTTGCTCTACGGCCACACTTTACCGGTGACCGACATCTTATTCTTATTCTTATTCTTTACCACACTTTCCAAATAGACGGGATCTAAAGTTCAATAATCACTCGCCCTTATTAGATATCTAAGAGTGCACACTTGTGCCCTAATAAGGGTAACCAAGGCTAGTTCTAGAACTATAGCGTAAATTACGAACGGGTTCGAAACATAGATACTGAGTTTCATCTCATATCTCATATCTTATATTTTATACAATTCCAAAATAATATTCTTATATCTTATACGAACTCTAAATTCACAGTATCAAAATCCTTTTCAAAAATAAAAGTAAGTCAAATGGTACTTACCTCCAAGTCAACACTATAAATCATATATTTCATATAACACTTCTAAAATTTAAGAATCTACACCATCCTTAAACACATATTCAATCCCTTGCACCCAAACAAAAATAACGCATCTCAAACCTCGAACGTCCCTATAATTCTTAATCTGCGCAGATCTGAATATGACACTTTTGACCCTCTAAACGATATTTTCTGGAAAAACTTAAATCACGAAAGTCATAGAGAACGAAAAGATCTTTTCAAAAAAAATCTAGAATCAACGAATTCTGACTTGTGATGAATTTACTATGAATTTTACAAGATAGCTGAGTTGAGTTATGCATGGGAAATCCTACGAATTTTATGAACAAAGATGAAGAAAAAGAAAGAATTGTATTGGGAGAGATTTGCAATTATTTAATCCTGGTGGCTCGAAAATAATACAAAAATATGAGGAGGTTTTAATCTATACATGGTCACGGTTCGTGAACCGCCGGTTCCGGTTCGTGAACCGCCGGTTCCGGTTCGTGAAAATCTTGAACCTGAACCTGAACCTTAACAAAATATAAACCTTCGGTTCCGGTTCAGACGGTTCCGGTTTACGGTTTGATCTGGTTTTGACCCGGTTCAAGACCGGTTCCGGTTCCGGTTTGAACCTTATAAATAAAAAAATTATTTATATTAAAAATAGTGTTAAATTCATTTGTACTTTTTTTAATTAAAAAACTAGTAAATATATTACAATAAATTTTATATGTTTTACAAGAATACAACAAACAATATAATTTATTACAATAATTTTTATAATCTATACTAACTCGAGCCATCCGATTCAGAGGTAGTAGGAATTGTAGTAGGATCTCCACAATATTCATAAGATGAGGATGATGAAGTGATGTTGGATTGTTTTCTTAATTCTGCTTTTTTCCAATCATTCACACAAACTTGTGTTTCTAAAGATTCATGAGCCAATCTTGATCTTCTTGGATCCAAAATATTTCCTCCTATGCTGAATGTTTGTTCCACCGCAACAGTTGAGGCTGGAACCGCTAAAACTTGACTCGCAATTTTAGCAAGTGTAGGGAAAGTCCTCTTATGCCTTTTCTACCAAGCTAATATGTTAAAATCTAAATCTGTATTAAACTCAAAAATTGTTGTTAGATAAATGTCGAGCTCCGAATGTGAGCTCGAATGCCTTTGTTTTTTAGAAAGATCCATTAAATTTTTTGTTCCCGGACGTAATGAAAATGATGATGGTGTAGGAGGAAGAGGAGAGTCAACATTATCAATTACATGAAAATGACTGCATAAATCATGTAAATGTCTTTTAACTCTAATCATTATATTATTAACATCAATTTCAAGATCATCTTGTAATCCTAAATATTCATAATAATTTTCTAACATTTCTTGTAAACCATCATATTTAAATCTAGGATCAAATACAGAAGCTACAAGATAAATATCAGGAATTATTTTATAATAATTTAGCCATTTTAATTTCATTTGTGCAACACCTTCATAAATTTCATATATTTTTTCACCCTCATTTAATGCAAATGCAATATTTAAAGCTTCAACAATAAATAAACTAGAGGTTGGTTTGTAAACATAACTAAAAGTATAAGTAGCATCATTAAAATTTTTAAAAATCTCCATAACTTTAGCACATAAATCCCAAGTTTGTGGTAAAAGATTAGAATTTGGTATATTTTCGGTGGCAAAAGAGCATAATAGAGGTTGATATTCTAAAGATTGACAAAGTAAAACATAAGTAGAGTTCCAACGATGACCAACATCTTTGGTAAAACGTTTCGGGTGCACATTATTATTTTCACAATATTTTAACCATGTTCTAGTAACATTAGGGTGTACCCAAATATATTTAATAACATCTCTTATTGGTTTGATTAAATGTTGTATAATACGTAATCCATCTTGAACACATAAATTTAAAACATGGCATGCACATCTTGCATGAAAAAATCTTCCACCAAAATTAGGTTGGCAAATTCTAGTTAATTCGGGAATGGAGGCATTATTAGAGGAAGCATTATCGAAAGAACATGAAAAAATTCTATTAATCAGTCTATATTCCTCTAAAATAGCATGAATTATTTTACATATATTACTTGTTGTATGTGAATCATCAAATACTCGATAAGCTAAAACTCTTTTATTTAATTCAAAATTTTTATCAATATAATGACAAGTGAGACCCATATATGAATGTATTTGATTATGATCACTCCAAATATCACTACAAATAGACACATGTGTGTCATTATTACTAAAATATTCAATCAAATTATTTTTTCTTTTTTTATAAGATTTAATCAAATTTCTCTTAAGTGATGTTCTAGGTATTCTCTTAAATGCGGGTTGTACATCTCTACTAATCCAATCATTAATACCAACATTTTCACCAAAACTAAAAGATAACGAGTCTACCGAAATAGCTTCGGCTAAACCATAAGAACTACTAGCATGATCATAACGAAATAATGTAAGAGGATTAGGAGAAGAAGTTGCAAACCCAGATAATTGTGTTTGTCCCATTGCCATTCCTACCTTCTTAGGATGTTTGCTTTGTAAATGTCGATTCAAAGTGCCATAACCTCCTCCCACTTGCAAAGAGCGTAAATTTTAGAAACTAGACAAGATAGGTGGGGACCACAAGATGGCGTAAATTTGACTCTGAGCAGTAGGTAGTGGGAACATAATCATGTGGCCATGTGGGCAAGTGGCTAGGAGATTTGAACAATTTTATCGTGAATTGTGGCGTCATAGCTATACATATCTATTAATTTCATATTTCATGTTTCACATATTAGCTGTTTGGTTTCTCTTTATTATCTTATAATAAAAAATAAAAAGTAATTGTTCATATTTTATCAAATACATTATTATCTGTCGTGCATTTTGTGAGAAAAATGAATTTTGGGAGTCTACTTTTTTATTTTATTTTTACATTTTGAAATCATTTTAAAATTTTTGGAGTCTAAATTAGTTGCTAAATAATTTTAATATATAATTCTCACTTCAAAAGTTATTTTCATAAAATTTGAATCCAACATTTTACATCACCTACTATTAATATCGAATCAAGATTAACTACAAATTTATTTAGATCTAACAATTTCCATTTATCGTTTTTTTTACAAGTACTCGTATTATTATAAAATCCATTTTATTAAAATAAAAACTCATGATTGAGAAAAAAAACAACGATAAAAAATAACTTTTAAAAATCATTATAATTTACAGCTCACACAGGGCATACCACGGCACAAACGAGTTAAAAAGTAGAGAAAAGCAACCCGAGAGATCCGACCCGAATATAAGAAATGGGCTTGTGATGTTTGTATTGTATAATTAGGGGGGTAAATTAGTTTTTAAAACCCTTGTTTCATCCCATAACCCTTCAGGCTTCAGCCCTTCTCTCTCTCTCTCTTTGACTCTCTCTACACAAAATAGACACACATGTACAGAAAAACACATAGTGAGTGTTTGATATCGAATGCAAGTGAGTGAATAAATTGGGTCTTGAATTGAAATCGAATTGCAATCAATACCCCAGTGTAGTTGTAGGGCTAGGGCTAGGGTTTATTAATAATCTTGGGAGATGGTCTCCGGTTCAAGAACAGAGGGTGGAACGCAAATACTATCTGCCGGTGTTAGAAAAATGATACAATCGGTAAAAAAAATAGTGGGTAATCACTCTGATGCTGAAATCTACTCAATAGCTACAAACAAATACTAGTTAACCGGCGGGTTTGAACCGGCGGGTTTGAATCGGCGGGTTTGAACCGGCGGTTCACCGGTTTTCTATTAATAAAAACCGTAACCTGAACCTTAAAAGTATAAAAACCCGCGGTTTAGGGCCGGTTCCGGTCCGGTCCGGTTTTGACCCGGTCCGGTCCGGTCCGGTTTTCCGGTTCCGGTCCGATTTGGCCATGTATATCTTAATCTATATATAATATTTTTAAAACCCTACAAAAAAACCTATTACGATTCAAATCCGACCCATATTCAGAAAACTCATTATTCTAATTCAATTCTAATACCTAATATCTATCCAATTTTAATCTTTTTTATTACTATTAATCTATTTTATTATTCTAAAAAAATACGAGATATTACAAAAAATTTTAAAAATTATATTATTTTATATTATAAATAATATATTTAATAATAAGATAATTTTTTAAAGTCTTACAAATTAAAAAATAAAAGGAGAAAGATGGTGAATAATTTATTAAGTCAAAAAACTTATTTAACGATTTTTATTTTATTTTATTATAATTAAAAACTAATCCAAGATTAATTTAAACTGTATTTTTTCGATTCAAAATTATCTGACCCGAATTTGATTCGAACCGAATTTAATCTAATTATAATTCAAAATTCAACCGATTTTAATCCAAACTAAATCTGAACTGAATCTGATTCAATCCAATGTGAAATGTACTCCAAATATATCATAACCGAAAATTAATCCGATCCAAATTGATCCGGTTATCCGAATTGACAAATCTAGTCATCTATACTATATTATTAAAGTCGAAAGATTGAAAGTTGGTAGTCGGTGGTCCTTGATCGGTATTTGTACCGGATAATTATTATTGGACCTAATTTTTAAACATGAATTTTCAAATTAAAAACCATCAATTCCACATTAATCTCCTAAATAAAACACATATCTACAAAAAATACACAAACATTTTCCTATTAAAATACAAATAAATTATATAAAATATATACATATAACATTAAATAAAATTTAAATTATTATTATAAAAATAAAAATATATTCAAATTATATAATAAAAATATTAAAATATTAAAACAATTCGATTTGTGCATCGCACGGGATATAAGCTAGTATTGATAATATCGAGGATGACGTTTTGTAGAGCATATGTTTTCACTGGAGTGTTTTTATGCTATTTTATAAATATCAGTTGTATTATTAATATCAACTAGCTCTAACGCGCACGGGATCGTTCTATACTTCAATTTTTAAGGAAATTTTTTTTTATTTATATTTCACACTAATTTATACTTAATAAAATTATAGTATATATAACATATTTTAAAAAAAATATTATATGTACTCTAATATATCAAATATACTTGTTAAAATAACTTTACTCATTTATACGTATGTTTGCTAATTAAATTGTGCTCATTCAGGAGTTAATATATAATTTAGATAACACTATTTAAATAAATGTGGGATAATATAATACTCCCTCTATTACATTTACATGTCATTTTTAAAAAAATGGTGTAGCTTAAGAAAAAATTAGGTAAATACTACTCCTAAATGCTTGTATATTTTTTTTATCAAAAGAAAATAATTCCATGTAAAGTGTATCAAAATATAATTTTTATTGAAAAATTCTTTTATTCAATAAAATTTATCATCTATATGAAAGACATAACATAAGACGTCTTTGGACGCTTAAAAAATAAAAACTTAATGTTTTAGAGAAAACTAACATAAATATCAAACTATAATTACAAATAAAATAGTCGAAATGTCTACAGTTTTCTTAATACATTCAATTGTGTCTCACAACCCACTTCAGTTTAAAGAAATTACATATCATTTTATTGTAAATATTTTATCTTAACAACTCCTTATTGTGCTCGTATTCTTTTATCGTGTTCTAACTTAGTAAAAAAATGCATATGTTTTTATTTTTATGAATCGATTATTAACATATTATAAAAGTTAAAATACAATAAAATATATAAGATTTAGAAATAATTATAATTAACTAAATATATAATAATTTATAGATATTAATAGTAGAAAAAAAATAATAAATAATAAAGATATTAATGAAAGGAAGATAGTATTTAATAGATATTAATATATAGATATATTTATGATTAAATTTGCTCATTTGTCCTATTATATATATAGGTCAGTGCTCAAATGAGAACCTCCTTTAAAATGAGAACTTAGATCCAATATCAACCTCACATTATTTAAATCAAAACAAATCCCAGCCATACAAATATAGATTTGAATTTTATGTTCCCTCTCCTTCATCTCTTTTCCCCATCTCTTTTCTTTCATTCAGCACCACCCACTCATATTCCATCTCTATTGTTGTAATCAATACCGCCATTCATTTTCCTCCTCCGTTGTTGTAATCAATATCAACATTGACATCATATAGAGGTCCATATCGTCATACTAATATCGCCGCTATATTTTCGATATGGTTGCATCCGTTTTGTCATTTCCAATCTCCTGTTGCCTACCATTGTTGTATCTTGCTACTATTTCACATAATTTAGCTAATAAAACATGTACATAACAGTTACGGCTTGTTTCAGATTTACAATTTTTCGGATCTTGTCTTCATAAATGGTAAATATAAAGGTAATGTATGTGTGGTGACCAAATCTATAGCAGAAACGGTAGTATTAGATATGGCTGACAAAGTTTTTTGGTGATTCGTTCTAAAAGATTTTAGTGATTTGTATAGAAATTTGGTGATTTGTATTGATATTTTTATATTTTTGAATTCAAGTTGGTGGTTATGTTATATGTTATGGTGATTTTTTATGCTTATGTGTTTGATGTTAAAAGGTTGTTGGTGGTTATGGTTATTATAGTATAGTACAAATTGCAGTTAGTCTAGAGTGTTGATGATGTTTAAAGTTGCTCGTGGTTATCGTAGTGTTGTAGAAATTATAGTTATCGTGGAATGTTGATGATGGTGGTAATGTTATTAGTGCATGAGAGATGGTGGCGGGAGAGGTAGTATGTAGTATGAGGAGATAATATGTATAATTATATATGCGTGTGTATATATATATATATATATATATATATATATATATATATATATATATATATATATATGTATATATATATGTGTGTATGTTTAATTTTTGGTGATTCAAACTTAAATTTGGTGATTCTGTTATAAGTTCTTACTTCTTACTATAAGAAAGTTTTCATTGCAGTAGCTATATATATATATATATATATATATATATATATATATATATATATATATATAAAAGATAGATTGTACCCGTGATATTTAATCACTTACCATGAGGTGACACTAATTATCTCATGGCCTGAAGAAACCTACAGTGCAAGAGGATCTGCAAGAGTTTTCTAGTAAACTCTTAAATATAGGTAAAAGTTGTATGGAGAAAGTTAAATGAATTAATAATTGAAAAATATATATGTTCTACATTATATTCTACTATATTATATTTGTAATATATTGCAGAATTTAATTGAAGACATATATCTTCTTCAATTAATACTTCATTTAAGATTGTCCATAGAAGAAAAGTCCTTAAATATAATATAAAATAATATGCTCTTAGTAAGTTATCACATTTTTAAGAGTGTGAACTCCAACAATGATTTTTATAATTCTCTATTTAATATTTTATTCATATTTAAAGGAAAAGTGGGAAAAGAATAGGAAATATGAATATTTTATTAAGAAATATAATTTAGAAACTATGTACAAGCTCCTAAATATATGAATGGCTTTTATATTTGAACTTAGGAGATTATATAAAAATGAGAAAAGTGGTCCTCATGTCATCCTCACAAAATTACCAGAGGTTAGACTCAAATTTAATACAAAATTGGAATGACAATTTTGTATATATAACTTCACCTCCGCATTGACATAAATACAACTATATCACCATTGCATTTTATTTTAATATCAGGATATTATCTTGAGAATGACCTCACGAGCATCAACCTCTGTAAAAATTCTCTCGGAGATGCTCTACATGATATAGTAAGTTGCACTACATGATATAGCAAGTTTCCCGTGATGACCTACATCTCTAGATCCCTGGATTTTAGGCGCCACAATTTATTTACAAAAAGTTCAAACTCTGCTCGAATGAGAAAAAACTCGATCGGCTCAGTTTTACTTATTTACAATCCTATAAATCGGTATTGTCATCGATTTTGAATTTATATAAACCCGTAATTCTAAGGTATCGTGTTTGAAGCTAGTATTGAGATAAATTTTAACCAAGGATATAACATCATCGATGTTGTCTTTGTTTTTCCCTAAAAGCACTTTAATAATATTGTCATGCATATATTTTCTTAGATTATATACGGAATATGCAGGACAGCTGTATCGAGCGCTTTCTTCTTCATGACTATGCTAAGCAAGCAAGCCAAGACTAAAATAAATAAAACGAATATCCAAACGTACATTTATAAGTCCCATGCACGGTCTCACAACTCCATATTTTCGGCAAAACCCTCATTAGCCAAATAAATCATATAACCTCTCTCTTATTCATGGCTATAACACCACTCTTATTCATTTTTTATCTCCTCCTATCACTTTTCGCAATCCCCTCACTTTCCATTTCAGACTCATTCGTCTACGGCGGCTGCTCCGAATTAAAATACGCCCCAAACTCACCTTACGAGTCGAATCTCAACTCTCTACTCACCTCCCTCGTAAACTCAGCCACCTACTCTTCCTACAACAAATACACCATCACCGGCTCTAGCCCGACAGATGTCGTCTACGGCCTTTTCCAATGCCGTGGTGACCTAGCAATGCCTGATTGCGCGACATGCGTCGCGCGATCAGTGAGCCAAATTAGTTCCATGTGTTCGAAAACTGCTGGTGCAGCAATACAATTAGAAGGATGCTTTGTTAAATACGACAATAATAGTTTCATAGGCGTGGAGGATAAGAGTGTGGTGTTACATAAATGTGCACAGTCTATCGGATTCGATACGGGGTTGATGAGTCGTCGAGATGCTGTGTTGGGGAGTTTGGGAGGGTCTGGCGGGCCGTTTAGGGTTGGAGGGTCTGGAGATGTGCAGGGTATGGCTCAGTGTGTGGAGGATTTGAGTACGGGGGAGTGTCAAGATTGTTTAAAAGAGGCAATTGGACGGTTGAAAAGTGATTGTGGAGGTGCGGTTTATGGTGATATGTTCTTGGCTAAGTGTTATGCTAGATACTCAACTAGTGGTGCTCATGCTTATGCCAAATCAAACCATGGTAACCATGCTTTTTACCTTTGCACTTTCATGAGAAGCAAATTTCAAATATTAAATTTTCATACGGTTGGTTTTATTAATTCGATAAGAAATTTAAAGAACGTTTTTTTTAATGAGATATATTAAATTCTAAAGAATATATTATAGAATAGTTTCCGAAGTTAATTATTTATTATATCAGTTTGGTGCCTAGATTTACAAATTTACGATTTGTTGACTAAATTTTTCTTTTATTTTTTTAAAAAAGTGGGAAATAGTTACTAATATCCTGAAAAATAAAAATAAAGTATAGTTATAATTTTCTGACGATTAGCAATTTTTTTGAAATACAAAAATAATTTATGATCACTAATTCTGAAAATTCAGCCATTAAAATGCCCACCACTTTACAATTTACTTGATTCTAAATTATGAATTAATTTTATCTAAATTCCGACCTCTTCATTTGAATCAAGCATCTAATAATACGAGCTGAATTAGTTTCGGACGCAATGTATTTAGCACTAGTACATTCTCTATATTTCTATGTCGAATCTCTTAATTCTTTTCCTTTTGATCATTGTTACGTACAGGTAATTCTCACAGTGATGGAGAGAAAACATTTGCAATTATCATTGGATTAATAGCTGGGGTTGCACTCGCTATCATTTTCTTAACGTTCTTGAAAAAAGTGTTCGGGGGACACGGTACTCACTTTTATTTCTCTTTATATACACTTATATATTTAATCCCTCGTCTAATATTTCATTGAATTTTCTAACAAAATTAATTCAACTTTATGTTATATATATATATACATGATCCGATCTCATTAATATATAAAGCCATTCTCTTTTTGCAGGTAAATAAAAAATGCGAAAGTGAATATGCATGCAAAGAATATCATCGATTCATCTTCTACACCTTTTCTTAACATTAGGGTTCACTTTGGAGTCAATTATGATCTGCTTTTCTTTTTGTTGATCAGCAAAAGTTTATTTTACTATTAGAAAGTAAAAGATAATGCGACTGATAAACAGAGAAGAAAAAGCGACTAAGATTCCCACTAAATTAAAAGTCGTACTTTTTATTTTGTCATGTAATACACACAAGTACGTGTAATATTTGAGGTAGTGATGCTTTGATCGATTTATGATATTCTTTCTGTAAAGGGACAGATTAAGGCATTTGTGTAATGTTCCTTGTAATTTTGCAATTCTTTTATGTACAAGTTTTTGAATAAATCCTGTGTTACATCTTTAAAATAAGGATAAATTCATTGTTTGTATTTCATTGCTTGAGATTATGAGGGTGCTCACTTGTTTTCCTCTTATCTTAAAATGTTTCAAGGGGCCGTTTGGATCATAAATTTAAACCAGGTTGATGGTAATGAAATTCTAATACAATAATTTATTGATATCTCATTCTCATTCACAGGGTTTTGAACCAGGCCTGTGTTGCATATATATATTTGTAACCTGCAAAATGTTTTAGCTACATTGTCATGACAATTAGGTACAATTTAGGCTATCATATATAAAGAAATCCTTCTCAGCAGAAAACTTGGCAGCGAAGGAAAGCTACACTGATGCAGAAAAGTGACATTAGTCACATATATTAGGAAAAGGATGATTAATTTGTAAGAATTGACATGATACATATTTTAATCTCAAAAGAATATATTGGACGCTGCTATCAAGTATCACTTCGAATAAGACATCATTTACCACATAGATATAGCACAGTCCCCGCAGATCTGTCCCGCCCTTAGAAAGGTTTCTTTAGGTCTTTTAAAAGAAAAGTTTTAGTATATTATCAACACTTATATAAAAATTAAATATTTTCTTAAGTAGTAATTTAAAATATATGATTTTCTTTTACGAAATACTTTTGAGTGGAGTATGTATGTTCTGTATTCATCATAAAGTGAGAGAATCAATGATTATAATGAATTTTTAGCAGAAAATGATGAATAAGATGATGTAACTCAAAATGAACAATTTGTAAAAGTTTCTTAAAATGTCCATACTTCGTGTCCTTGTATACATTCCTCGAAAAATCTACAGAACGTAAATTACATATAAAAGCTTGTATTATATTAATAACAAATTTTGTTATTTCCTCCCGTACTGTTAGGAATTATGTATTTTAATAATAACTCAGCTATTAGAATCATAAGTTTGCATTTTTATTTTGTAACTGGTCAATGAATATATGTTCTATAAATATACATTGACTAGATAATCAATTATCAGTTGAAATTGAATTGTATCAACTGATAATTTGGTATCACAGGAACAATGTTGTCTAAGTCATTTATCCATTGATAGCATAAATGATAAATGAATAATGCATCCAAGAGTCGATGGATATTAGAGTCAATAGATTTTGGTCATCAACTAATGTGTTCAGAATATGTTATTTGTAATTATTTGAAAACAGGAAAATACACAAGTGATAGATTGATGCATGATCAATGGATAAATAAAAATTCAATGGATATTCTGAAGTTAGATGGATGTTGAAAAATGAAGACTGTCAACGAATGCTGAAAACCCATCAATTGATACAATGATTGATAACTTAAACATCAATCGATGGATAAAAATATCAGTCGATGGATGATCAATTAAAGACTCTGAACCAGAAGATTAATTGATATGTTTAACAGCAAAATATGAATTGATGTTGGCAATTCGTGAAGACCAGGTCAGGAATCTTTTTAGACAGAGGAAGATAGTCAAATTTGTCTTGACTGTGAAGACACTGATAGGAGCTGTCTTTCTTGAGAGAATGCAGGACAAGAACATTCTCCAATTTGCACAATGCAGAAAGGAAAGACAGAGGCAACGAATATCTAGTTTAGGTTATTTTTGTTTTATCAGTTGACTAGAAATTTGTAAAGAGCATTTGGTGGAATATACACCAATGTTGTAGTATAGTTGAAAATATAGTTAGAAGAGAGAAAAGAGTACAAGTTATTCAGAACTTCCAAGAAAACATTATAAGAACCACTTGTATTTCAACTGTGTAAAGAAGTTATGTTTAAGACCTAGAATTTTCAGAGAAAAAACCTTCTAGTGGATCCAAGCAATCCACTAATAATTTTAAAACTTTGTGTTTTTACTATTTCAATTCATTGTTTCTTTTAACTGTTCAAGGTTGCAAGAACATTATAAAGTTTTAAATTGTACTCACCCCCCCCCCCCTCATTTACAATTTACATAGTGACTTTTAGGGCATTCTAGCTTATTTACCCATTAGTATCAGAGCTGAGCATTCAATATACATAGAGTTTAAGTTTAAAAAGTCATTATGGGTCACAAAGATACAGGTGCGAAGATTCTTATGTTAGAGAATGAAGATTACTTTCACTGGAAAGTAATGATGCATCTGCACCTATTTTCACTTGATACTTCTCATGTTCATTGCACAAAGAAGGGTCCCTATATACCTATGATGATTATCACTGTTTCAATCATGATGGCACACATGCACCAGCTAAGCTTGTTCCCAAACCTATCTCAGAATTCACAGATGAGGATGACAAGGAAGTGCATAAGGACAAGAAGGTCATAAATTCTATGTTCAATGGTCTAGACAAGGATATGTTTGACAATGTCATCAACTTCACTACATCCAAGGAAGTTTATGATACACTTCAAACCTTATGTGAAGGAACTGAATAGGTGAAGAAGAACAAGATGCAACTGTTAATCCAAAAGTATGAGGTTTTTCATTTTAAAAGTGGTGAATCTATCAATAATATTTATAGAAGATTTCAAAAACTGCTTACTGGATTAAAGTTATATGGAAGTGTGTATGCTACTGAGGACACAAATATGAAGTTCCTTAGGTCTCTTCCTAAAGAATGGAATCCCATGACAGTTTCCATTAGACAATCTCATGACTTCAATGATTACACTTTGGAAAAGCTGTATGGAATACTCAAGACCTATAAACTTGAGATGCAGCAAGATGAGAAGATTGAGAAGAACCAAATAAAAGAGAAGACAATGGCATTGATGGTCAAAAGTACATAAACCAAGTCAAGTGAAGAACATGATCTATATGATACTGATGAAAAGAAGAGTGTTGTTGTGGTTGTGTTAAGAATCAACAAAGGAAAGAACAAAGTTAATGAAGGTGACTTCTACAATCTTGAAGATCTAAAGGAAATTGATGAACACTTGGCATTCATGTCAAGAAAGTTTTCAAAACTGAAGTTTAAAAGAAATTCACATGCTTAGAGTCATGAATCCTAGTACAAGAAAGACAACTATCAAAATAAAAATATGGTTGATAGGTCAAAGTTTAAATATTTTAACTGTGGATTGGCTGATCACTTTTCAAATGAGTTTATAAAACCAAAGGCTAACTCAAAATTAAAGTTTAGTAATGGAATTGATTACAAAAAAAAGTACATTGAATTGCTGAAACAGAAGGAAAAAGGCTTAGTAACTAAGAAAAAGGACTGGGTTGTTGATGATAGTTAGTTTGAAGAAGAAGAAGAGTTCATCAATCTGGAACTCATTACTGATCATGTTAATCAAGAAACTAGTTCATCTAAAAATCAGGTACTAACTACCAACTTTGTTAATCTATCTAACGATAAATGCAATGTTACAATCAATGAAATGTCAAATGAATTATATAACTTACAAGTCACACTTGAATCTTTATCTAAGGAAAATCTTAGACTCAAGAACACTATAGATGTTGTATCTGAGAGGAACACTTTCCTAGCAAATGAGTTAGTGAACTTAGAAAGATTTAAGTTAGAAAGTCAAGATGCTAAAGATGAACTAGTTAACAACCTGGAAAGGGAAGAAACTCTGAAAGAAAAACTTGCAATTGAACAAGAAATAATAGAGAAATGGTATAGGTCAGCTAAAGTCTCTAGAAAAATTATTGAGGTTCAAGGAATAGAGTCATTTGTCAATGACAGGCCTCTTGAGGAAACACCAGTTACTAATTTTAACTCAATGGATAATAATCAAACGATTGATAATCATGTATCAATTGATAAGGATTATTAATCAATTGATAACATGAATATTAGTAAGTATACATTGACAAATAATCAAACAACTGATAAGACTACTAAAACTAAACCTAGAATTAACAAACCTATAAAATTTATTAAAGGAAATAGTAACGAAGAAACAAGTCAAGGAAAAATTGAAAAGCTCAATATAGGTTTTTTATCCAAGACTCAATTAAAGGAAAAACTTGAAAATATAGAAACTATTAATGTGGATTCAAAGACACAAGTATTTGTCATGAAGCTTACTTGGATAACATGGAATGAAGGAGGGATGGATAGAGCTTGGAAAGTAACTTAACTCACAACATGGTTGATTATTATATATTTATTAAGTAGGTATTTGGCTTATAAATTTTTACCTATCACTTGAAAGAGTTTTCTTATTTTAAACACTTAGGTTTTATTTTCTTTTTGGATTTAGTTTTTATGTCAATTTCTATTTAGATTAGGATTTTGATAGTTTTCCTAGATGGATTCAAGTAATAACTAATTCTAGTCGATATTGAATTCCTTTTAGATTACTATTAGGTATAGGTTATTTATCTACCCTATATATAACCATATCTTGTAATTTTTTAACAATAATGTGATGATATAAAACTTTTATCTTGAGAATAAACTATGAGTAATTTTTCTTTCTTCTAAATTTCAATCACTGGATTGCTTTGAGGGTTAGATTCAAATTACTTAGTTTCTGGATTTATTTATGGAGCTTGAGATTCAAGGTTCGCGTTTCTGGATTGATCGTGTTGTTTTAAATATTTATTCGTGGTGGTATTTTTTAATCTTCAAGGGTGGATTCTCAAGAAGGGCAGAAAATCCACATCAACTCTTGTCCAAACTAAGGAAGGTAAGAAGAAGAAAAACAGGAATGGTAAAGTAGGAATCAACAAGCACAACAATTATATGCCTGACATGTATGTTCACAAAAAAATCTATGTTAAATGAGGTAGTGTCAATCATTTTTTTGTGCATTGTAAGAATCCTAATAATGACGTGCCTACCAATCACATGTTTGCAAATGTCATGCCTTCTAATTTAGTTGCACCATCTCTTCATATGCCATATACATCAATGACATATATGTTTAATCCATATTTTGCATATGTTCGTATGAACATGTTTGTCATGCCTTGGATTATCCCTTATGAAAATAATGATCATGCTTATAAACTGTCCAATTTGAATAACATGAATGGCATACCTGGTATCAGTACTAATGTGCTAATGTTCCAAAACCCAACTCCTAAAGTTAAAGTGGACTTAAACCCACTTAAACCAAAGTTTGAAAAGTTGGTGCCTAAGACAAATGCTGCAACTAATAAGAAAGGATCCAAAGTAACTTGGGTACCAAAATCAACTTGATTGTTTTTTTATGTGTGCAAGGAAGAAAAAGAAAAAATCTTTGGTACTTAGATAGTGGATGTTCAAGGCATATGACTAGAGATAGATTCCTACTCACACAGTTTGAGGAGAGAGCTGGCCCAGGAGTAAATTTTGGAGACGACAACAAAAGTTATACAATGGGATATGGCTTGATTTCAAAAGAAAATGTCATAATCAAACATGTAGCACTAGTTGATGGTCTTAGACAAAATCCTCTAAGCATCAGCCAACTGTGTGATAAAGGAAATGGTGTATGTTTTACAATAGAAGCATGCACTATCTCAAACAATAAAACTAGTGACATTATGTTAACTGAAAATAGAAAAGAAAATATCTATGTTGCTGACTTCAACTCAATCAAGACAGACTCAATGACTTGTTTGTTTAGTAAAGCTAAAACTGAGGAGAGTTGGTTGTGTAACAAAAAGCCAACTCATCTCAACTTCAAGGCCATAAATATGTTGGTTAAGAAAAATATGGTCAGAGAAATTCCTCAAATGGAATTCACCAAGGATGGATTATGTGATGCATGTCTGAAAAGAATATAAATAAAGGCATCATTCAAATCCAAAATTGAATCATCAATTGATAAATATTTAAATATTCTAACTGTAAGTCTTATAAAAATAAAATTTATTAATGTTAGTTATGAGCTATGAGAAACTTATACGAGGGGGGATGAATGTATATGTTGTCTTTTTCTTTCTTTTGTGAATTTGTATTGATCTTGAATCCTTTAACTTTTATGTAGAAGACTTGAATGTATGATTCTTTTACTTATGTAGAATTTAAACTTGAATGCTTACAAACAATTTAACTTTCAATCTAATATTTTATTAGAATGAACTTGCTACAAATCTGAGATTCAAGTGTGAATCTCAGCTTCTTGTTCTTGTAAGAAAAAAAAGAGTGAATACTATGAATATCCAACTTGCTAGCCTATGAAGCTGTGCACTTAGCTATATAGACAAAATGCTGAATTCACATGTTTTTACAAACTAATTACTGAAACTAGAAACAGATAGAAAATCTTTACATTATACATGATCTATTTTTAGCTAAGTCCTTCACTTTGACAGTTCACAACATCTGTTTCACATCTTCAGTCTTTGTCTTGTTCTTTTCTTCAAGCTACCTTGTAGACTTGTCATTATCATTCACAAGTTTGACTGACCTTGATCATGACAATGATTCCTTCACTTGTCTCTTACTTTTGCTCATTTTCTTGAAATTAGCTCACTTAAAATAGTCGAATACTCCTTTGAAAACTCTTCGAGAAGTCATGTTGTAGACTTCTCGATCGGCTACTCTTGAGAATTCTCGATCAATTCCTTTCGACATTTCTCAATTGGCTTAGACTTCTCAATTAGATAATTCCTTAATGACTTCTCGATCAGCCTAGACTTCTCGATTGGACTTCTTCCATTGACTTCTCGATCAAACTCATTTATTAAATTTCTCGAATGCTTCAATAACTAATTTCTCAACATGCTGATTACTGGACTTTCTCGAATGAGACTTCTCTGTTAATCACTTCTCGAATGGCTGTATTTCCTTAACTTCTCGAATGAATAACAAACACTTAGTCATTTGAGACTTCTCGGCTAGTTTCCATAACTGACTTCTCGATTAGGCTGACTTCTCGAATGATCATTTGCCTTAGAAGAATTTTCATATTAAACTCCTTATTTGATAAGGTCTTCTTATTCCTGATGCATGATCCATTTCACTTTGAATCTTCTACCAGAACTTTATTTTTGTGACCCTCTATTTACAATTTGGAATTACAGTTCTGCAAATTTACATAGTAGGAACTAAGACACAAACCTATACAAGAGATACTAGTTATGTTATAACTACAGTAAAAGTAACACAATCAAACTAGGTAAACTTGTCTAGATCCAACAACTAAATAAAAGTTGACTTATTCTCTAATAAAATAATTTTATGGATGATTTAAAGAAGAAATGATAGAGCGACTTATTGGTAAAAAATGTATTTAATATGCATGGTATGATTTTTAAAGGATAATTCTCAGACACTTTAAAATTGCTCGAAATTATTTTTTTAATTTTTAGAATTTTTGTGTTAAAAAAATTATATAAATTACTATTTATCTTCTAATAAGAGTCTAAATACTATTTGTCTTTAAATTAGGTGTCTTATAAGGAAATATTAACTTATCTCCTAATTACGAATTCAATTACTACTTACCTTCTAATTAGGAGTCTAATTATTAAATATTAATATATTCTAATTATAAGTTTTATAAAAATAAAATTTACTAAATATAAGTTGACTTAATCTCTAATAAAAATAATTTTATAAGAAATTAAAGAAAACTGATAGATCGGCTCATTAGTGATAAATGTATTTAATGAGAAAGCGACTCAGTATGGAAAATCATGATAATTGTTAAAATTTAATACTCATATTATGATTTTTATTTATAAATGATAAATTTTTTTTACTATGTTATCAATATAAGTTTACGTGAGATCTAAATAAAGAATGATAAAATGGCTTATTCATATGAAAAATGTTTAAAAAGAGAGTGGCTCGATTATAAGAAGTGTGTTCAAATTTAATAATCTGTATTATGATTTTTAAAAAGTAATCTCACTTGAAAATTTTATATAAATTGCTATTTGTCTTTTAGAAGAGTCTAAATACTATTTGTCTTCTAATCAGGTGTCGTATAAGCAAATATTAACTTATATTCTAATTACGATTTTAATTACTATTTACCTTTTAATTACAAGTCTAATTATTAAATATTTACATATTCTAATTGCAAGTTTTATAAAAATAAAATTTACTAAATATAAGTTGACTTATTCTATAATAAAAATAATTTTATGAAAGATTAAAGAAAAATGATAGGGCGACTCATTGGTGATAAATGTGTTTAACGAAAAACCGGCTCGGTAAGGAAAACCGTAATAATTGTTAAAATTTAATACTTATGTTATGATTTTTATATATAATTTATTTAGTATGTTGTCAATTTAAGTTACGTGAGATCTAAATAAATAATAACAATTATAAAATGGTTCATTCATTGAAAAATGTTTAAAAAGAGAGCGGGTCAATTGGAAGAAGCGTGTAAATGTTAAAATTTAATAATCTGCATCTTAAAAAAGTAAGCTCACTTTAATTTTGAAGAAAATCAACAATGATCATATATATAATATCATTTAAGATAATCAAGTCCATTTTTATTTTTTATTGGGGTGGATAATTAAATCAAAAATGATAGCGAAAAATATGTAAAAAAAACTTCTAAGTAAAGTTTTAAATGATATAATTTATTTTATCATACTGATGATAGAAAATATTTAATTTTCAGCCCACTTTAGTTCGATAATTTTTAAATATTTCACATTTTTATATATAAAAAATGATCAATTATTTATTAACAATCAATTTATAAAATATTATTTGGACTAAATTTATATATTATTATAAGAGTACAATGTATATTCTTAAAGCTATTTAGATAAAATCATTTTATAATTGTTTGTTTAATAATTTTTTTCCTAAATTATAAAATTAATCTCATATAATTTTAATAAATTTATAAAAATATTATAAAACTGTGGCAAAACTACTTTTTAAAGTAAGCAAAAACCGAATACAAGACAATTATATCAAGATATAAATTCATATTATTGGTTTACGATCTCTCATTCTTTTTTTAGGTACGGTTAAAAAATAGTAAAATACACGTTCACATACACATCTTGTCAACCTCATATAATTTACGTGAAAAATTTATACTAAACCACCGTATTACCTTAAGAAATTTCCTGACGTAAACCTCGATTTCCTTTTTCTCTTTTAAGTAAATCTTAATTTTCGAGACAAATCATATCCCTAATAAATAGTTAAACTGATGTGTTGATTTTGGTTTAAAATAACTCCTTTTCTAGTTTTTACTACCAACTAGTTACATCCTCTATATCCAATCACCGATCCTCCCTCCCTTTTAAAAACTCTGCTCATTTTCCCAACTCTTTACACACACAAATCTCCGAATCAACTCTCAAATAATCAAATCATCAAAATCCAAATGCAACCCACTTCATAATTCTCCAAATCACATTCTGGGTACTCTCTTGTTTCATCAAAAACCAATGACTAATTATCACTATCTCCCAGGCACTGTCATTATTTTCTCTCTACTCTTCACCATTGTCAAATCAGACCTCACAACTGACAAAGCCGTCCTTCTAGCTCTCCGCACTGCCGTTAGAGGCCGAACCCTTCTCTGGAACACTACAGAATCCTCCCCATGCAATTGGGTTGGAGTACAATGCAGAAATAATCGAATATCGGAACTCCGGTTACCTGGAATGGGACTTGCTGGTAAAATACCGGGAAATATACTTGGAAACTTAACTCAGTTAGTCACATTGAGTCTCCGGTTCAATGCACTATCGGGATCACTCCCTTCAGATCTTTCGTCTTTAAGTAATCTTCGAAATTTGTATCTTCAGTCTAATCAATTTTCTGGTACCATACCTACATTTATATTTTCTTTAAAGAATTTAGTTCGGCTTAGTTTGGCTTCGAATAATTTTTCGGGGCCTATTTTAAGTGATTTTAATAAGTTGAATAGGTTGGGTACATTATATTTAGAAAAAAATCAGCTCAGTGGTGAAATTCCAAATTTGAATTTTCCAAGTTTAGTTCAATTTAATGTTTCTGATAATTTTTTGATTGGTATTGTACCCGAAAATTTGTCGAGTATGCCAGAGAGTGCATTTGTTGGCAATGCCTTATGTGGACGGCCTCTTAAGTCTTGTAATGGGAGTGGTACAAAAAGGAAGGGTAAATTTTCTGTTGGCGCGATTGCTGGAATTATAGTTGGATTTGTTGTTTTGGTTTTGATTATTTTGGTTGTTCTGTTTTTCGTTTGTTGTAGAAGGGGTGGTAAAAAAGAGGAGGTGAGAGTTTTTAGATCAAGTAAAGAAAGTGAAGTTGTTAAGATTTCAAAAGAGAATAATGTCAAGGACGAAGATTATTTGAGTAATGCTTATCCAAGATCGAACGATAAAGGAGAGAGTGTTTTGGGAAAGAAATTGGTGTATTTTGGGAAAACGGAGAAAGGTTTTGATTTGGAAGATCTTTTGAGAGCTTCTGCTGAGGTGTTGGGGAAGGGGACATTTGGGGTATCGTATAAAGCGATTTTAGATTCCGGAATGCTTGTAGCGGTGAAGAGATTAAAAGAGGTGGCAGTGCCTGAGAAAGTATATAGGGAGAAGATTGAGAGTGTTGGGAGAATGGATCAAGAGAATTTGGTGCCTTTGAGGGCATATTTTTATGGCGTCGGGGAGAATTTACTTGTATATGATTACATGCCAATGGGGAGTTTATCTGCCCTTCTGCACGGTGAGATAACATTCTTGTGGTTACGTTTTGATTTTTCAATTTTCTTACATTACTCGTGTAGTGATTTTTTATCCTGACAAGTTTTATCTTGAAGTATGAGTTCAGTTGTATCATGATATTTTGGCATCCTTAACATCATATATTAATCCATTGTAACTCATTGTAGATGATATGTACCTAGCTATTACATTAATTTGCAGGATTCTCCTGAATTATTATATATCTGTAATAAGGTGGTGTGTCTAGAAGACACTGATCAGATTATTTAACTTAATGGAACCTTTGGTCTAGCTTTCCTTGTAATCCTGCTTCATGTTCAGGAAACAGAGGTGCTGACAGGACTCCCTTAAACTGGAAAATACGAACAGCAATTGCACTTGGTGCTGCCCTAGGTATTACATACATTCACTCACAAGGGTCAACAGTTTCTCACGGAAACATTAAATCAACAAATATCCTCCTCACTGCATCATATGAGGCTCGTGTGTCTGACATTAGCCTTGCTCAATTGGTCGGGCCAAACACCAGTCCCCACCGTCTTGATGGCTATCGAGCACCAGAGGTGACAGATGCTCGCAAAATCTCTCAGAAAGGAGATGTCTACAGTTTTGGTGTGCTTCTATTGGAGCTCTTAACAGGGAAGGCTCCCACTCATTCCTTCTTAAACGAAGAGGGTGTAGATCTGCCAAGGTGGGTACAATCTATTGTCAGGGAAGAATGGACAGCTGAGGTTTTTGATGACGAGCTCCTTAGGTATCAACATGCCGAGGAGGATATGGTTCAGCTTTTGCAACTTGCTATCTATTGTACTGCCCAATACCCTGATAAACGTCCCACAATGACCAAGGTAACACAGAAAATTGAGGAGCTTGGTCTCTCCGGTATATAACAAGATCCACAAAATGACATACTCTAAACCACTTCAAGTGCAACACCACCTTCTGCTGCAATCTACTAAAGTTTCATCAATTATGAGATGTTTTCATACGATGGTTTGCAGATATATGATTTAAAATGAAGATATTTTATCATCCTTAAGTCCACTGTGCATCTTTTAAATGCTGTTATTTGCCCACATTGTTATCCTTCTGGCAATATTGTATTTTACAATGTAATTTTGATAGTAGCATGGTACTGGGAGACCAAATGTTATTCTTTTTTTTGTTCATGGAATATTAAATAGCTTTCAGTTTTTTGTGCTTTGCCTGTAATTCAATGTAATCACTTTAATCTTCTTTCCTTGCTAGTTTCAGCTTTAGCTTTTGCTTTCCATATAGTCTTCATTTTCTGTAATGTTTGTGTGCGCAAGTGTGTGTTTACGTGCTTGCAATTTTGCACGTTAGTAAGTCCTGTCATGGGAATAGTGAGTTAGGAGGACTTCATAATTATGATATACAATGCTATCGAACAGCATTCCAAGTGTTAGTTACCCTCATTATCATATAGGCTCTTCATATATATTAGACCATTATAGTATCTTTCCACTGCTACGTACCACCAATCAATTACCCCTATTGGCACTACAAGAGGGTTAAATACGAACGCCTAAATTCGACCGACTTAAATTTAATCGAAATCAGTCGAATTTAACATCAACATAAATAAATAAGTGATCAGACTTAATTTTGACTGGACTCGGTCAAATTTAGCTAGTCATATTGAAATTTTAATTCGACCGCTGATTTTTGTCGGAAAATGTGGGATGTTCTTTGCTTTGCAAAAGAAATATATGTGGTAATTACTGCTTTTTTTTAGGGTGCATTATTTACAACTTATGTGGAAGATATGTAATTCTTTATGTTGAGGCATTGGTGCACATAAATCAGTGTCACTTCTTAGTGGGTAAGAAATCTTTGCTTTACCCTTACAAAAATCATTAAGTGGAAGATGCAGATAGTGCCGAGTTTATGACTTTGCTTCGAAATTTAACTAGGTTAGTTGAAATATAATTGTCTTACACTTAAGTTAGCCATCATAGTTATTTCAAAAAAAAAAAAAAGTTAGCCATCATAGTATTTTTCTCACTAAACCTATATCCTGCTTGTCTTAAGTTGTTGATGGCTCTACCTAGTAGCAACTAGCAACTACAAGTCTACAACAACATTTGACAAAGCAGTACACAAATTTGTTCATCTTCTTTACAGATAATATAATGACTAGTTTTTTATTCGAAAGTTCTGAATTAACAAAACCAAATATAAAATTATTAGTGAATCTTCCATCTTCGTATAATTTAGCAAAAAAAATTATATGCCAATTTTATGTATTTTGGGGGGAAATGAAAAATACTAGATAAGCGGTATATTAAAGACTTAATTGCACTTTAATGACCTGAACTATAATGTTATTGAAGTAAAATGGCTCTAACTATAAAAAAAATTCAGTTTAATGGTCAAACTATTTATTTTTTAACACTTGATTGCATTCAGTCTAATTTTTTTCAACAGGCGTTAGTGAAATATTATTTAATTGCACGTTGGTGGCTGAAATATAATTTTTTTTGCTAGAAAAAAGGCTCAATTATAAAGTTTACCAATTTATTAGCCAACTACTCATTATTTTTTAATAATTGATTATATTATAATTTTGTATTCATACTCTATTTTGTAGTTTATATAATTTTAATTATCACACATTTTAAATATTTTTTTTGACATACACACATTTTAAATTTTAAATCATATTAATATAAATTTATAAAATAAAAATATTTATGAGGTTGATTTGGTAATTTATCTAAAATTGAAAAAAAAATACTTATAAAAAGAGTGATATTTTATAAAATAAAATTTTATCATGTATTTATAGTTGTACTCTTTTTTATGTATAAGTTGTGTTTTTTTAATATCAAGTGTTGATTAAACACTGCTCAGACTCGTCGAATTTATTTTTTAAATAAATGTAAAATTACTATAATAGTTCTGGTATTAATAATGATAAGACAAAGGTAGTGGATAATATTGGATGCAATCAACTATTAAAAAATAATAGTTGGCTAAAAAATTGGTAAACTTTATAATTGAGTCATTTTTCTGCCAAAAAAATTATATTTTTGATCTTCAAAGTACAATTAAGTATTATTTCACTGACGTCTGTTAAAAATTTTTGACGGAATGCAAATAAGTATTAAAAAATAAATAATTTAGCCATTAAATTGATAAATTTTATAGTTGAGTCATTTTCCTTAAAAAAACATTATAGTTTAAACCTTCAAAATGCAATGAAGTCTATATTAAACTAGAAGATGAGTGTTTTGTCAAAAAAAAACTAGAAGAAGAGTGGTAAATAAAGGTACGGATTGGGCTTTTAAAAATATTAAACCCGAACTGAAATTAATTACGATCTACTACATATTTCTGTTAATTAGGAAAAGTGGCTAGATTACTCGGATTTGGGCCAGCTCAGGCTCAGCCCAAGCGAGCCGTCTATTCCTATTTTAGGAAAAGTTGTATGGATCTTATCTGTTGATTAACTATTTAACTCCAATCTGAAAAGCACCTCAAATTAGTGGAAAATTTAAATTACTATTTATGTGATTAATTCGAAAATTATTTAAAATTAAATATTTTAATTATATAAATAATATATATAATATATAATAATAATCTTATTTGATGATATATAATAAAAATTATTTAAATAATATGTGAATATATTATACATATATAATTGTGTAATGTAATTATATATGAAACTGTTCAACAGTTAAAGTTTGATATTTTTTGATATCCAACCAACTCTTCTCTTACCGTTAAAAAAATAAATCAACGGCCGAAATTTAAAAAAAAAATGCACATATGCTCTATTATAAAACGTACGAAAGACATATTTTTTTAATTCTCATTTTGCCCTTTTAAAATTACGCTTTGTTATATGTCTCTCGAGAATACATACCTTGATTTCCAAGAAACACGCTTGTTTTTTTATCATACCATTTTTTGGAGATTTCTATGAGCTCTCTAAAACTCATTTCAACTTTGTCCATTTTATAACTCATTTCATAACTCAATATACTTTGAGCATCTAATACTCATTTTTTATAAACTTTGAGTTTGACAAATTTTTGAATTTTTTTAAAGATTTCAAAAATTAAGTTTAGGAGGAGAAGATTCAATTTGTTGAGGATTTCAAAAATTGAGTTTGGGATAAGATTCGATTTCAAAGTTGAAGTTGTATTATGGTTTTAAGTTGTTTATGGTATTTTGAAATTAGGATTTGTATTGATCTTAATTTTTGGTTGTATTTTGGAGTTGAATTAATTAGTTTAAGTAGTAAAAAATTAAAATAAAGGTACGTCATATAAAAGAGAGTGTTTATACAAACATGTTTAGGCTTTCAAGAATTTTTTGATTTAGTTCTTATTTTAGCCATATACATATGCTATATAATTTAGCGTACGTACGCTATATAGCGTACAAGTTTTTTTTAAACGTGCGTTATATAAAAGAACATATGTACATGCATGTTTAGGTTTTCGAGCCTTTTTTGACTTAATGTTTTTTTAGCTATATATGTACGTTATATAATATAACATACAAGATTTTTTTAATTTAATAATATCCACGTGGCCACAGTAAGGGTATAAAAAGTTTAAAAAAATAATAATTAAAAACATACGCTCTATAATGTAGCGTATACGCTACATTATAAAGCGTAAGTCTTTTTTTTTTAATCCTAACCTTTTATTAGTTTTTTAATAGTGAAAGATAAGTTGACTTGATTAACAATAATATCGAACTGGATAAGGAACCCATTATATATTTATATATAAAGATTAATAACATGTTTTATATTATAAAAATTTCAAACAAGTTCAGTTATTTTGAATACACAAAAAATTGACTTGAACTCGACCTAAAATTTAAAATCCCCAATAACTAATTTATATTTTTTTATCATATTTGTGTTATATTTCGAGTCGGGTGAAATATTGACATATTAATTTTGCCCGATAGTTAAGCATTAATAAATCAAAACTCACGGTCATATTGTTTCATAAATTATGTCAAATCATAATATTACACGATGCTAAAAGAAAGTCATATTTTTCTAAATAAATCAAAATGCTCCCACAGTTAGTTATTTTTTCATAAAAATTCTATTAATCTAAATTACAGTTAAATGTTTTTCTCAAAAAAGTTCAAGGTTCGGATTTATTTGATTCATAATGAGTAAAATATTAACACAATTTTATGTGACATGAACAAATTAAATTTGATAATAATATATTTTTCCTCAAAAGTTTGATTCGATTATAACATTTACGAAAATGTTTGATAAAAATATTTGTAAACATAATTTTGCCAAATTAGTGAATATAATTTACGGAGAAACTCATGAAAGATTTATGTTTAATCCTAATAATTTATGAATATGTTTTCAAGGATGAGTTTTATAAATAGGTTTGTATTCGTGCTAGATGACTACGAAAGTCTTGGTATTATGTTAAATTATTAAATTATTGTGTATATGTGTTTTGTCTATGTTGTAAATATCATTATTATTATTATTATTCTTTTGCAGTTTTGCAAACCAATTTATTAGTTAATCTTATTTACAAATTACTCTGTTATTTTGCTAAATTTATTGATTTTAATATTATCATTTTTAAAAATTCAATGAATAAATATTCAAGCAAATAAACTTTCTTGCTTTTATAAGTTGAACATCTCAACGCATAGTAAATAAAAAATATTACCACGTCCATATAATTTTATTTTAAAATCGGGAACGCGTTGATTGGGTAAATGAAGTACACGGTTTGATGTTCGATGCCTTATAAAGAAATATTCAAAAAAATTAAAAAAAATACTTTGTATTACAAGTGAAGTTAAGTAAGCGCCGTAATTTAAACTTTGTAGAGGATTTGATTTTGGAAGTTTATAAATATGCGCACTGCTGCTGATTACTATAAGCATTACTTAAACTCATTCTCCTCCTCATCTTCTGTCTCTTCATCTCTCAACATAGATATACATATTGCTCATTTAACTTATAAGTAGTGGATTAAGTGCATAAATTTTACTTGATAGATATTAAAAGAGAATTAAAGTGTTAATTAAGCAATATAATGGGGAGGCAACCTTGCTGTGACAAAGTTGGAATGAAGAAGGGACCATGGACTGATGATGAAGATAGGAAGCTCATCACTTTCATACTCACTAATGGCATATCCTGCTGGAGAACTCTTCCTAAACTAGCAGGTACTGTATCTTCTCATCCTCGAAAGTCGAGAGAAAATATCATGTTCTTTGCTTCTACTTAGAATTGTTATATATCTAGTTGAGGTTTAAAAATCTATATGGGATTGATCATATTTTTCGGGAATGGGAATCGGGAATGAGCAAAGCTTCAAAATGTATTTGTGTTTGGAAATGGAACATGTCAAATAATACATGTTAAATTTTTGTGAATTGTTTTGTAACTGGTGTGCAATAATTGATATTGCAGGGCTGATGAGATGCGGAAAGAGCTGCAGGTTGAGATGGATAAACTACTTGAGACCCGATTTGAGAAGGGGATTGTTATCAGAATATGAAGAAAACATGGTTATCAACCTACATTCTCAACTTGGCAATAAGTAATTTTTCTACTATCATAATACCATCTCCTCACTTGTTATATATAATTTTCAAAGAAAATTCAAGTTCAGAATTATAAAATATAATGAAATGGAAATAAATATTTGCTTGTTTCGAGAATATTTTGAAGCATGCAGGCAACCCTAACAAATTAATTTCTAGTGGTGTGCTCATATTATTCTTCTACAAAATGATGTTTTTGCAGATGGTCCAAGATTGCTTCTCATCTTCCAGGAAGAACCGATAACGAGATTAAAAATCACTGGAACACACGCATCAAGAAAAAACTAAGGAAAAACGGGATCGATCCTGTCACTCACACGCCACTAGCTCCAACAGAAAAATCTCAACAACACGAAAATCAGAACTCGTCTAATATGGATCAAAATACACAAAACGAGAAATGTACTGATTCAATAACTATTCAACAAGATGAGATGCAAAGCATGCTAGAAGCTCCAACTTTGGAAGTTATGAATAATGGTTTTTGCACCGATGAAGTACCATTAATTGAGTCCCATGAGATTCTTTTTTCTGATTCTTCGGTGCAATATAATTCTTCTTCTTCGACGACTACTACCTCATCAAATACAACCATTGACAGCTTATTAGAAGATTTGGAGTTTTTATCAACTTCAGACTGGCTTAATGGTGTTGATAGCACAACAAACAACATAGGATTCAGCTGGGACATGGATGATGACTTTAGCAATTCGAATTTCTTAATTAATGATATTGGTTATGGCAGATACAACCCTCCTACTGTTAATGATTTTTACGATTTCTCAACATTGGTATTGGGGGAAGAACACTGACGGATTTAAATTTCAGTGAGGGCACTATATATACAAGAAAGGAATTGTTACTTCAAGAATCGATAGATCCCAACTTCAAACATATCTAATATTAATTTTTAATATAATAAAACATAAATTAATTCTAAATTTTTATTTTATGAGTTTCCTGTTTAATTAGATCAAATTTGTCTTTTTAATTATTGAGTTGTTGAATCAATGACTGCACATATATTTTCTAGTGAGAACACTTGGTTAAACCTTCAAAATTTCCTCCTATAGTTCAAAATTTGAGTGAGGTCCATCCCCACTGGACACAATATATATCCGTCCTTGGTGAAGAATAATATTGGAAGTTTGAGCTCTTGCTAGGGGCCATCATTTTAACCGGAATAAACTTTTAAATCTACTTTACATAAAAAAGAAACTAAAGTTGACAAAATTGTAAATTATATTTTTAAAATCAAAGTTCAAAAGTCATTATTTTGTAAAAACTTTTACAAAGAACGTATTTTTAGAAATAGTTTGCATAGTCTCGGTAGTTCTCAAAAAAGCCCTTAAAATTATAGGAGTACATGTTTTTTTTAAAAAAATTATTACGATCGAGATGATAGGGGTAATTGTACGTAATAGAATTAATATAGTATCCCATATAGATAGATGGTCTGTTCGCAATTATTCCAACTAACGATTCTGTCGCAAATACTCACGTCCTACATTCTTATTGAGTCCCAAATTGTTATTTTGCCATATAAAGTTAATAAAATGATTTATTAATAGCAGATTTAAGAAAAAAAATTATTTCTTATTTTGTGGCATAAATGCATATATCGTTTAATACATTATGATGGACCTATTCGGAGTTTTGTTGCAAATTAAAATATTGGGAAAATAATTATAATATAATTACTCTGGTGGAAATATATTAATAAAATATTCAATTTTATCGCAGAGTACCTTGCGATTGGACTAGGAAGTCACTGTAACTAAATTTACAGGTAAATTTTTAACGAACTTTCAGTAGCAATGGCATACATTCCTTTTGTAGTGAATTAATTTGTATCAGGGTTAATTCCCTGCGATAATAATTTGAATCAATTTGAATAATTTATTTTTTTTCTCACTTCATACGTATATCGAAATTGGAGTATCCATAGAGTTCAACTCTCCATTATCATGCGATATTCAAACTCTGTATAACCCCATTGAATCTCTAATTTGAACAATTGTATCAAAACTTTTTTAAACTGCAGAAATTAATTCATAAAGAGAAAACTATACTCTCTCATAATAACCAGGCTCGCGATGATATGAAATTTAAGTTAACTTAGAAAAGTTGTTAAAATTTAAATTTTAAGTTATTATGTATTGGTTATATTTATTATAATTATATAATTTATGATTATTGAAAGTAAACATATAAAAAATAAATACAGAATTGTATATTTGGATGATAATATTAAATAATAAATATTATGAACCTACCAACTCATGGGATGCTGAAAACAAAGAGTGAAATTTTGACTAGGTAGCGATATTGGAACTTAAATGTGTGTTTTGATGGAAATTTGAGGATAGGAGAGGTCTTAAAAAAGGTTGAATTTTTTAAGGGTAAGGGTTAAAAATACTTGTTTTTTAAAAAAGTTAATAAAAAGAATATTATTTTAAAAATTTTGGTTAAAACTACCAATTGAATAATGAGTAACGGCCTCATATTTTTCTTTGAGTTGGTACCCTCACAATACACTTGTAGCTATGTCTCATGTACAATTTTGCAGGAAATGATATATGTAGTAAGAGAAGATTGTAGACGGACGGTAGCTATGTCTCATATACAATTTTGCAGGAAATGACATATGTAGTAAGAAAAGATTGTAGACTGTTCAAGAGAATGTTCTTAACTTTGCATCTTTTAATACATTTTTTTGTCTTCCTTTCCATTAAACTTTTGGTTTATCGACAAAGTGCTCAATAATAAGTTTCCCATTTATAGTGGCTTATGGAGCAAGTTCTGATGATTTGAATGGTCCATCATTAATTTTGTTAAAATAGTCAAGGTCTGTTACCTCCCAATAATGCAACATCTTAACTTTTAAGAAAGAGTATTCATATAACTTTTTTTTGATTAAATTAGTTATATTTTATAGATTTGGAAATAAGGGAGTCAACACCTGGGGAAATCGAGGTGTAAGAATATAACCTCAAGTCATGAAATAAGCAAATTCATTTCCAAGTTCAAAATAGTGTTAATGCCTTAAGCCTTACAAACCATTAAAACTAATGAAAATTACATCCTAGAACCATCACGGACATTTGGCAGACATCCATACTCCTTTGTATGGTAGCCAGCAACATCGTCTGTCAACAATCATCTACATCTTGACATGCGTTTCACTATGAGTTTCCTCTCCCATCTTGTCATGAGCTACACCTTGTTGGACCAAATCAAGCCAACCATTATTGTATTTATTTGTCTTATTGTAACATTCAAATGCTTCATATATTAAATAATGACTTGGTTATTTTAATTATGCATTTACAGTTAGAAGCTTGTTTCTAATGCATTTCCAATTGTAAATAAGTAATATCAAAAATAATTATTCTGGTAGAAGATTCTGTGAATCATGCATCAGGAAAATAAAGTATTACATTAATAAGGATGCAGAAGAAGATTGTTTCTAAGGCATTTTACTGATAGAGAAGTCACATTTGATAGAGAAGTCATGAATGCAAGATGGTCGAGAAGTCTACTTAGTCGAGAAGTATACTCAGTCTAGAAGTCATGAACATAGAGTCATTCGAGAAGTCCAGCTAAACAAATCGAGAAGTTAGCTGAGTAACCCAATCGAGAAGTCTGTAAAGCAATTCAGTCGAGAAGTGTGAAATAAGCTTGATCGAGAAGTATAACTCAATCGAGAAGTATAGCCTGATCGAGAAGTAATCAACAGACATACCAATCGAGAATTCTATACACTGGAGAAGTCTCAAGTTAAAGATCAATCGAGAAGTCTCACAAGTATTCGTTTAAACAGTTCAAAAAATGACTTCTCGAAGCATAAAGGAGTTGAGTATTCGGTTGATTCAAACTGCTAGTTTCAAGGAAATTTGCAGAATCATAAGATAAATAATCTAAAGCATTGTCATAATCAGGACAGACTATCCTGTGAAGATAATGACAAGTCTACAATGAAACTTGAAAGGAAGATAAGACAAAGACAGAAGAAATAAAGTAGAATGAAAAGACTGTTATAGTTTTGTGTTAGCTCGAAATAGATGGTAGTCAAATATAAAGCATCTTTTATCCGTTTCTAGTTTTAGCATGTCTGTCTAGTGAGAGTATGTGCAAACAAGACTTGTGTCTATATAGTTAGAAGAAAGCCTCACTAGATAGTGTGAAGAAAAATTATATGTTTCCTTGTCTTTCTTTCAAGAGCAAGAAGCTGAGAATTGCAAACACATTCTCAGATTATAGCAAATCATTCTAATAAAAAGATTAGATTGATATTTATTTGTGGTTTGTTTACTGAAATTGTATATCTCATTCAAACACTATTAATGATAAACAAAACTACAATACTTGATCAGTTATATAATCAAAGGCAAATTGAAAAATAGATATCAACTATACATTCAGCCTCCCCCCCCCCTTCTGCATAGTTTTTAACAAACTCATTCCTAACACATTTGCTCCAACTATGACACCATTTTAAGTAATCTTATTTTCCTTCCTTCCAGCCCATTGGTCTTCCTGACTTTGTTTCATGAGAGCAGTCTCTTAGGTTAAGCCCTAGTCCATATTTAGTCCCTTCATCGTTGTCTAATTATGGTCTTCATGGTGCTCTTCATATTGATTAATGGTCCAAAAATATATCCAAGTAAAGAGATCGTGATCACAGTCTAGAGATTGTCATTTTAAAATACTCAAATGAGCATCTTGATATATATAGTCTGAGCTCATCTTGTCAGGCTTTCCCACCTTCACACCAACTCTAAAGCTTTGTCCCAACATATGGACAAAAACAAGGACTTCCAGAATAAAAGTATAGTCAATAGAGTTAGACAAACCAAATAGTTTCATTTGAAGAGTGCTCTGAGATTCATAAGAATAGATGTTGTACCCGACCTTAATTCATGTCAAGTAGAGAACTAGCATTTGTAAAACAAATCCCAAACCATGATATAAAAAGCTTTGTTGCAACCATAAATCCCGTAAAAGGGAAAAGTTAAAGTGTAAACAAAACTTGTGCAAAATACATCATGATAGTGAGAAAATGGTGAACTAAGTCCTATTTGAGGCACCAGAACAAACATAAAGATGTTTCACAAGTCCAGACAGTTTAGGATAAATATCAAACACTTCATAGGCAAAAGCCAAATAAGGTTGAAATTAATGTTAATAACCCTTTTTAGAACAACCAGACATATATAATCAATATTCAACCAGACAAGATAATAGCTTCTGCCATTAACATAAATCCAAGAGATGAGAGATGGCAAATACATGTCAGAACTTCTGCTTTTATTCTCAAGAGGTGGATTGGATGTATGCAACATACCTGATTTGTTCCAATTAGGAATATGAATATTCTTAATCGTTTGAAATCTTATGGTCTTGCAGTTTGTTTTAAGAGCTAAAATAGCTTGTTTTTGTTCCTCTGGTCATCATTGTCCAAACTAGTGTGGAGTATGATATATGCGAAATGAGTAACATGGTCGTGTGTTGGGAGGTCGTTTGGATAAGCTCATATAATGGCTTATCCAAAAGGAGACCGAAGGAATTCTTTAAAAAGGGATTAAAGAAGATGAGAATAACATTAGAAGAAAAAGAATCTCTCGAGAAAGTAGAACTAGAAGCATCGAAAAAGAACATAGAAGAAAGGTGAATACAATTATAAATAATATGTCTACTTTTTTGAATAATTAATCAATAATATGAAAACTCAATTAAAACAAACGCTTTGTAATGATAATTATAATAATTTTGTAACACGAACTCTATTAAAATGTACACAAAATTTTGATAACATTTTTATTCAAAAAGTGGATTGGATGTATACAACATACCTGATTTGTTCCAATTAGGAATAGGAATATTCTTAATCATCTGAAATCTTATGGTCTTGTAGTTTGTTTTAAGAGATGAAATAGCTTGTTTTTGTTCCCCTGGTCATCATTGTCCAAACTGGTGTGGAGTACGATATCCGCGAAATGAGGAACATGTCGTCTGTAGGGAGGTAGTTTGGATAGACTCATATAATGGCTTATCCAAAAGGAGACCGAATGAATTCTTAAAAAAAGGATTAAAGAAGTTTGGAACAACATTAGAAGAAAAAAGAATCTCCCGAGAAAGTAGAACTAGAAGTATCAAGAAGAAAGGTAAATACAATTATAAATAATATGTCTACTGTTTTGAATAATTAATCAATAATATGAAAACTCAATTAAAACAAGCACTTTGTAATGATAATTATAATAATTTTGTAATACGAACTCTATTAAAACGTACACAAAACTTTGATAACAGTTTTATTCAACACTTTATAACAATAATTATGTTTGATAAAGAGAAATGTTGTTTTCGGAACAATTTTTTTAAATTTCTAGGACATGCATAAATGTATAATTATATATATATTTATAATAAATAAGAAATTCACAGTTTTAATACAAACTGTTTTAACTGAAAATAAAAAAAATTGCTCAGAAAATTACATTTCTCTTGCTAAATTGGTTATATTTTCCTCCTCGCACATCCGTACAAAAACTTCATTTGCACTATTATTCGGTCGAATTATGACTTGTGGCCGGAACTTTCCTGTTTTTTTCCTATTGGATGGAAAACATTTTATCCGGTCAAATTTAATCGTAATTGTCAAACAAATGAAATAAGGGAGCGTGTGACGAGTTGACATTGGGATGATTAGAAAATGATAGATAATTAGATATGGATTAAATGTGTGTGCTATACACTATGCACGTGTAACATGGACTCGACTTCTATTTTTCACTCGGTTTGGTCAGGTCAAAGCCACTACTAGTGGCTTGCCAGTGGCTACATAGCTAGCTTGCACTACAGTAACAGTAGTAAAATGGAAGACCAAGAGCAAGTCCGATTTTATATTTTATCAGGAGAAATTATTAAAAATATTATTTTTTCTAACTTTTTTATGAGTTTATTAGTTTTTTAAAAATTTATAAATATACGGTTTGCAACTAAATGTAAAATTTTCATATAGCACTGATAATCAAATACATTTGAATCCAACTTTTTTTTGAAAACAATCGAAGTTATTCTTAATTCCATTTAAAGTTAATTTTAGTCGCATACAATTATATTGGGTTGTAAAGTCGTATTTTTGTATTAAAAATAACTTCAAAAATTTTAGTTTTATAAAAAAATATAAAACGATTTTTTGCAAAAATAAATTAAAAAAAATATTTTCAAAAAACTCTTTATTATATTGTTGTAATCTCAAGTTAAATGTAAAAATTTATAGTTTTAAAATAATTATATATTTAAATGCAAATATAAGTAGCTGGTTTTAAATTTGAAATCAAATGCAAAAAATTATCACTACTTTATACCTTATTCCCGAGTTTTAAAGAAATAAATTAATATAATTTCATGCATGTTTGTGCTTCCCAATTTTTTTTATGGAGGAAAACAAATAAAAAAGATGAAAATTGTAAATTATTTCCTTCCAAAACTTTAATTCAAAGAATAAAATAAAATTTGTATATTTTTATTATCTATATCATACCTTTTAAATAAAACGATAAAAATTTAATTTACCAACTAATTATATGTTCTTATTTTAACTTGTGAACAAAAATATTTTTACTCTTTAATTTGTTGAATTAAAGAGCATACGAGTAAAACTTATTATACTCCCTTTATTTTGGTTTCATTTACATTTTTACTTTTATTCCTAAAAAAAACTCACCCATACTGTTTTTTTTATAACAACTCGTCCATACTTAAAAAATTAGTTTGACTTCTTCCTTCCATTAGGCATAAACAAACTCACATGTTTGATAAGTTTGTTTGAGTTCAAATTGGTTTAATAGATTAAGTTTGGTTTAATAGGCTTTGATAATGTCATCGAATATTATTCTATTTAAGACTTGCTCGAGTTCTTTGAAAATAAAAAATTCAATTTATTAATAACAAAAATGTAAAAAAACTGAACTATTTTATAAATATTTGTATTTGATTCTATTCAAATTCAATAAACTTAGTTTGATATGTTATTAAACTCAAATTCGAACAAAAAATATGTATAACAATATTATTAAACAAAAAATTTTTATTGTTGCTTTATTTTAGACTTAAACTGATAGTCGATCAAGGCCCATCATTGCCCTCGGCCCAGTCCTCAACACAAGAGCCTGGCATGAGAGTCCAATCCTCTCAACGGTACAGGAGACAAAAATGACAAGTCAAATAAAGAAGCAGAGAAGGACGCCCATCTACCCGTCCACCTATCTCAACAGTTCAAAATGATGGAGAGTCAAGATTAAAGGTACCAACCCCTAAATCATAAAACTCGGTCCTATTTAAGAAAGGAGGAAGAGGGGTTTTAGATGTTATACACTTTTCAAATATATGCATACATAATACATACACTTATAAGCCAGCAACAAAGTTTTTCCTCTCAAAATCTCATCTTATTCTCACGCCGGAGGTATCATGGGGCAACCACCCCTCTAATATTGATTTGCAGGGACCCCACTACAGCTACACCATCTGAAAAACCCAAATCCAGCCCATAAAGGAGAGTAAGGGCCCAACCTGGCAAGGCTTATCACGAAGTATTTGGTTTTTGAATAATAGATATTTTATATTTTAATTTTCATCTCTTTCATGTACATTCTATACAAATTTTATATGCAAAATTAAAATTAAATTTTTCTCTAACATTTTTTTCGAGTGCGAAACACGGATAATATTACTAGTTGAATTAAAAACTGTTCGAATTTATTTTCAAAAAAAAAAAAAAAACTGTTCGAATTTGATTGGATTAACTCTAAATTGAATTTAGCATTCTAGGCCCATTTAATGGTATAGTTAGCCCACTATAGAATAAAGTGATTTGAACTCATTTCATGGGTCTGGGCCTTAATTTATAAAATGATGAAACATCTATCATTTCTTTCTTAAACCCTAATACAAGTCACAAATTTCAACCATTCTTTCCAAGCCGGAGAACATCTATTTCTTCTCTAGTTTTCACTCGACTCTTGTATTTTTCTTCTTTTCAAAAGTTTTAAATCTAAAAATCAAAGCATCTCGTGCAAATTCCTCTGTTTCTATGCAATAAGCAGCAGGAATTATGATCAAAATAATCATATAAAGATGCTAAATTAATTATATTTAGGCCCTATGGACATGCATCTTCCTTTCCATGGATTTTTTGCATTTTCTCGTAGGCTCAACATTTTTATATCTTATTATAATATCTATTCGGTTTATATTATAAATTGAAAAATGTACGTATTTTTCAACTCATAACCACGTCGTGGTTATAATGAAATACAAACGTAGTCATTATGTGTACATGCTTATTCTCGAATGTGAATAAATTAAAATGAGAATCGAGAGAACCGGTGATATGATAGATTTCGATGATAGAAATAGCTGAGTAATTTGATTCTAAATTATCATAATTAAATATAAGCAGCACATATATATTATTATGTTACAGTATTGATATTTGTAGATGCTCCATGATGAATGATTTGCTTTAACCACACTGAAGAGATGCTCTGATGAGTTTGTAAGGTTATGATTTTGTTGGAATTAAGTTTTCAAAGAGTTTAATGTTTTCGTTTCTTCGAAATTTGAGAACATTGGAGTCTTGCTTAATTCTTGGAAGATTTAATCTTCAATTCATCAGTTTTCTCATGTGGAAAATCTTTGGCCTGTCACTGAGAGCTTTATATTAATTTTTTCTCCGATTCGAATAAATTCAAATTATTTAATTTTGGGAGGTTTAGTGAAATATTGCCAGTTTGCCACCGATGTTAAAAATATGTAGGTGAGTCTAAGGTACGGTTTAAAATGTATCAGAATCTCGTTCTCATTCTCAGTTGGAATCGCATGATCCAAACATTGTTTAAATGAGGCATAGGATTTCTAAATGTTCAATGTTCTTGCATCAAGAAGTAAATGAAATAGAAATCTACAGTAGTGTATACAATAACTTAGAAGAACCAAATGTGTAATCACAGCTAGTACAGAACTTTGATTACAGAGAAAATAGTCAAGTAATCCTTCTATGAGTTATCAGAAATCTTTTTTCACGATATCAACGAGGGAGTAGATGGTTAATAATGTGGAGATGGTGTGGGTGATGGAGGATCTGATCTGGGAAATAGCGTAGAGAAGAATTTATTAGCAAGAACTACATTTGCTGCATCGGATGGATGAAAGGCATCCCAAAATACGTATTCAGTTCTGTTGTTGCACAATTTTGAGTTTGGCAAGCCCTCCAATACTTGTGTCCACATTGCAACAGGAAGTTTTTGACACCTTGAACCCTGTTTATAATCAATGTAAAATGCAATTAGTTCCTGTGATGTGTTCACGCGATGATGCAATTAACAAGCCTTAAACCTCTGGATGACTGAATATATATCTATGTTTCTGTTCTACAGCAATCTTTATGCGGTTAGAGTGGTTACCATAAGCAGCAGGGTTGTGGATTAAATCCCAAACTGCATCGTAAGTATCTGCAAATGCTAGTTTTGCACCATAAAGGTTTCGATTCAGGGTAGCTATCAGCTTCTGCACTCTTGAGTTAAACTGAAGCACCCATTCATTTACTTGCTTTAAGCATTGCCCACGTTTTGATTTCACCCGTTGGGAAGGTATGCACCCGAGGGGACTAATCCCGTGAAATACCAGCTTTCTTGCTCCAAGTTGATAGAGTCTCTTTGCAACAAAATTCTCAAATTTAGGGCAAAGTGTAGTTTCTATATGCAAATGCTAAGAATAACATGTTGAATAGTTTGGAGTTTTACCATAAATTGTTCGCAGAAGTTCTATAAATTCATCATGAGTATACTGTTCACCATCGGCTAAGAAGGGTTGCAGATAATTGTTGACATAGTCATTGCTACCTAAAAATGAACCAGGAGATTTGTTACCAGCTAGTATCAGAAGACACGGGGGAAAAAACACAAAACGAATGATTTTATTGATACCAATTCCAATAAAGAATATTGCTCCACAGCTTTTCTGCAGCATCTAATCCAATTTTACGATTCATTGCTTCCTTTGTCTTTTTAAAGCTGTCTATCTGATCGCCAAATGATAATCTCTCAATCTGCAACAAACATAAGCACAAGTTATTACTTGATACACACATAGTAATGTATCGAATGATTATGAAAGAAAATGCTAAAAATGTACAAAGTAGAGTCCAGTGTCATTAAGAATTCCAGCTCCGCCAGATGCATAATTAATCCCTTTCAGAATTGCATCATCATTCAACGACAATGAAAGAAAAGGTGGTGGCGGTGCAATTCCAAGTTTTTCAGCTGCATTTTAGCATAATATTTAAACAGATTATACGATCATACTTCTGTGGATACAATCATAATTCATGTGTGACAACTGACAAGTTGTTATTCTTACATATTATGTCACCAATGGTCCTGCCATTCGTGAATCTTCCAGTAGCCATTCCTCCCTTATAATCAATCCCGTAATATGGAAAGTTTGATTTGGCTAGAGACAACTGCAGATAATTGTTGTTTCCTACTTCTGTCAAGGAATCGCCAAAAATAAACGTGACTATGGATGCCCCTGAAGAGAGAACCACCACATGTGTGACAAAAATGAACGCAATAACATGCTGAAAAGCACCCATTCTAATTTTTGTGTTCTTGTTTAGAATATTGGATGATTTGTACTTTTATAGTAGTTCATACGAGTACTGTGGAATGCGCTGTTAGTCAAGTCCAGTTCTTCAAGTCTGTACCTAGTTGGTGATTATGCTCAAAATGTCGAGCGAAACGATGAAAATGAGTAGTATTTGGTATGGTTTATGGATTTGAACAAACAGATTTAGATGGTTGATCAAGTTAATTATAGACAAGTTTGGTGATATTTGTCTAGTTGTTGCCCAACTTGATTCTGTAAAGTCAGCAAAGTAAGTGTAATTAGGTTCAGAGTTTTTGTTGCCAGTTTTCTTGTTTCGGCAAGACTGAATGTTTTCACTTCATTTAATCTTGAAAGCACAACTTCATCAGACTCATCAGTCTATAGTCTGTGCTGTTGTGAATGCTATATGCATTCAGGACGTCTTGAAGTTCAATAGCCCAGTTCATAAAATACTCGGTATAAATTGTTAGTTGGTATTAATTTGATGCCCTGTCACTTGAAGCTTGAGACATTGAAGGTGTTTGTTCTCTTATTGCAGAAATAAGTATTTCTTTTAAGAAAATGCAGAAATAAGAAATTTCTTTAAAAAAAGTACACATCCACGTTTTTTTCTTTAAAAAACAAAATAATCCAAATGAGACCATTATTATTACCAGTTAAATGATAGGTAGTACACATCTTTTACAGTTCGTTAACTAGACACCGAATTTAAATTTGAAAGAAATGCAATGAGATTTGAACTATGGTGAATGTTTAAAAAATTTATTCATTCTCCCGTTCCATTCCAAATAACCTAAACTAGAACTCAAATTATTCCAATTTAAGATGGAATACTCCATAATACATTTTCTTTTGAGTTCCTATCAAAAAAAATTTACACTCACTCATTTATTTATAAAAAATTTTCATTCTACCTCCATAAATTTCCTTTATTTTCACTCATTTCATTCTATTATTCACAACCAAACACAATATGAAGATTATATTCGGACAATTAAAAAATATATCTAGTGCTCGTTCTTAAACTTTTATTTATTATTGCAAATTTAGAGTATATGTTATTTTAATTAATATATGTTATTTTAATTAAATTTTAATTTAATGGGTTTTTAATGTACAAGAAATTGACACATTTATAGAAACATGCCCGGATACCACAATTGCAACCAATACAATTATTTTAATAATGTAAATATTATTAAAAAGGATTCTAATAATATTTTTTCTTGCAACCAATACATGTATTTTAATAATGTATCTCTCAGTGCTCCATCACGCACTAATCATCTTGACAAAAGGAATTAGTATAACGTAAAAGAGTGTTAGTTTGGAAATTAAGTGTAGAAAACATGTGCAAGAGAGCCAAAAAATCTTAGAATCTGCCTAAACACCAGCTGAAATATTAATCCGGGATAATTAAAAATAAAAATTAGTAAAAAAAGAAAAAGAAAGTGGTTTATGAGGTTGAACCTTCCCTTATGTGGTTAATAATGCCTTAATGGTGGTCCAATATAAACTCCCATAATAGGATCATTTGCTAATTTTTAATATAATTATTTGTATCTTCTTAATTTTCTTGTAGCTTTATCATCCATTTCTAGAAAAAATACGAGCTTGATGCGTCTTAAAAACGAAAGTAGCCCGCAAGGTTGGCTCAGTTGGTCAAAGAGAGAGGAATATCATTCTCTTAGTCACAAGTTTGAATCGGAATAATTAA
Organism: Oenanthe sinensis; assembly: GCA_028671895.1. Lineage (NCBI taxonomy): Eukaryota > Viridiplantae > Streptophyta > Magnoliopsida > Apiales > Apiaceae > Oenanthe > Oenanthe sinensis. Next base: position 22,381,086 of record CM053801.1, read on the forward strand.
TTGAATAATCGAGAATTTAATCAGTCCGATAAATTATCAAACATGAATTAATCGATGATTAATCATTAATGATCGATTCTCATAACAATGACTTTCCTACGTAATATAAGTAGTCAAATGTACTAAACTTCAAACGTTAACGAAATTCACATATCATATTTTGTGCACACCAAGTGTTTGATGAAATTCCCCAAAGAGTTTAAAATCAGAATACATGCCAATCTTCTGCTGCGGTGTTGAATGTGTGGTGGCATTTGGTCTTCTCAGGTGGGCATGGAAGCGTTGCACTTACATTGGCGCTTACGATAGCGCCCCCTGGCCATAAGCTAGTGCTGGTAAGTTCTCCTCGGTGCCTCGCCTTTGCCGCATTATTCTTGCTATATATGAAGAAAATCTTCGGAATCCAAGGTTTCAAACTGTAAATTGGTATCGAATGAATCCCGAATGGGTGATCAACCGTGTTACTTACGTGGAAACAATGGGTCGGTCACCACCTTATTTGATTTACATTGATCATTATAATCGAGAAATTGTGCTTGCGATTAGAGGTCTTAATTTAGTTATTCGTGATGATTACAAGCTTTTGCTTGATAATAGACTTGGAATGCAGAAGTTTGATGGGGGGTATGTTCATCATGGTTTGTTAAAGTCGGTTATTTGGTTGTTGAAGAGAGAGTCTGAGACTTTGCGGAATTTGTGGGTTGAAAACGGTTCGTGGTATAGAATGGTGTTTACGGGGCATTCGTTGGGGTCTGGTGTGGCAGCGTTGTTGACTGTCATTGCTGTTAATCATGGTTGTAGTCTTGGAGGAGTTCCTAGGAGTAAGATCAGGTGTTATGCTATGGCTCCTGCTAGGTGTATGTCTTTAAATTTGGCTGTCAAGTATGCTGATGTTATAAACTCGGTGGTGTTGCAGGTGAGAAATTATGGATTTATAAAACATTTTTTACATTATATGTGACTGTTTTGTTGTATCAGCTCAGTGTGTTTGTTGGTTGATGTCCATTTTGGAGTCGAAATGGTTCTTGTTTTTCTTATCTCCTGCGATTTTGTGATTGTGATTTGGTTGTACTATTGTTGATTAGTTAAAGTTTCTTACATATATGTACGGCCTTTGCTTACGTACACTTCTATTTGATTCGATTGTCGTTTGCTATTTTGAATATTTAGGAGATAAAGATGATTAGGCTAATGTAGTGAAATTAAACTTTAGTTGAACTTTTTGTGTCCAGGATGATTTCCTACCTCGAACAGCCACCCCATTGGAGGATATATTTAAATCAATCTTCTGGTTAGTTGGATTCTTCTATAAGTTTCCACTTTCGTGTAAATTGTATAAATTAGCCTTGTATAGGATTGAGTTTTTATTATTTTCTAAAGCAGGACTTGATACTTTGGACAGCTTGCCTTGCTTACTATTTCTAGTCTGCTTGAGGGATACCTTCATACCAGAACATAGGAAGCTCAGAGATCCTAGACGACTGTATGCTCCTGGACGAATGTATCATATTGTAGATCGAAAATTCTGCAGGTGAATTGACCAATATTTTTATTGAGTGGCTATCAGTTAGAAACAAAATAGAACTCAACTTGGTGATATTGTTTTTTAAGGGAAGGAGTATCAACCGATAACTTATGGAAACAAAGCAAAAGGTGGTGCTTGTAATAACTGTTCAAATTTAATATTAGATTTACTCATTTCTTAACACAGATGTGGAAGGTATCCTCCAGAGGTCAGAACAGTTATCCCTGTCGAAGAAAGATTCGAACATATTGTCTTGTCTCGCAGTACTACATCTGATCATGCATTATTTTGGATAGAACGAGAAGCAGAAACAGCTTTAGAAGTAAGTAGAAAGGATCATTTTACATGCAATGGATTTCTTTCTCTCAATTAACTACTTTATGGTAACTTATCTTCTAAATTACATACAACGGATTTTTGGTAATATTGTCCATAGAGCTAGATGAAAACTTATTTTAAAAATTATTTTCCTTTTTCTAGAAATATACATGGTACGCGTGAATCAAGATGCATACAACAATCTTATGCCATTGCTACCACAGAGCAACACGCGCACTTTCTAAGATGTCTATTCCCTATATCTATAAATAGGATACATCACTACGTAAAGTATGATAGATGCTAATATCTTAGCTGATGCAAAACAAGAGTTGAAAATCATACATTAAAATTTAAAATTCATGTGGTAGGGACAACTTGGAAAAGAACCTAGGAAAAATTAAAATGGCTGACTACCCTAGGAGGCTATGACTAGACGTGTTCAAGACCAAAAATTCATCTTTTTTAGAAGTTAGAACAGTGATTGTATTCTGAAAAGAAATATCTAGCTCACATCATTCTTGCCTTAATATTTTGTTGTAATATTAGTGTGTTATTATGAGAATATTCTTATAGATATTGAAGGAGAACAGGGCCCCGGAAGTACAAAGAGTTGATAGATTATACACCCTGGAAAAAGAACACAAGGATGCCCCGGAGAGAGCTGTTAGTCTAGACATACCTCATGCTGTAAGTGACCTCACAAAGGAGACCTTAAAGGAAGAAGAAGAGAGATTCTCATCAGGGGACAAGGAAGTTGTCAGAGTGATGGCAAAGAAGCCCAAAGACCAAGTTCAGACTCTGTTGGAGATAGAATGGATTGGAATGATGTTGTGCACATGCTCTTTGACAAGAATGAGTGCGGCAAACTGCAATTAAAGAGAGAGGTGACTGCTGCCTCCGACTGAGCCCTTAAAGCATATATTTGAATCGGACTGGTAAACAGCACCTTTTAAAATAGCGATGAAGCATACATAGGAGGCTGAAAGGGGATGTGTCATTGGACAATGTTTTACCTGCATCAATTTCGTATTTTACTTTGTTCTGTTTTTTGATATCGAGTAGCTATCTCAGTTATTGTTTTTTTTCGGATTTCAGTATATCTCACCATTACGAAATGTTGTTTGCTGAATTCCTGTTTATCCCATTTGGTCATGTTTGCATGGCTTCTAGCTGATTAAATTCCAGTTCCTTATCAAGCTCATCATATGATTTCTTTGAAACTCTCTTCCCTGGCTATGCCAATGCAATCACAACCACCTCCTAATGTTCCTTTGCTACTCACAGTAGACTTTCATATTTAATCAAATTAAATTTTGTAACATAATGGTATACATAGAGCAATTTCACAAATTACCGATTGACTTCAAAATGCTGAACTTAAAGTTTTATTTAAAGAATTGGCTCCCAAAAGAAATACTAATTTTTTTCCTAGAATTTGACTTGAAAAATATTAAATCTTGAACATAAATAGGCTTCAAAAAAGCAAAATAAATAAATAATGAATATAAGTATTTTGTTGAACATTTAAATTTAAATTCGGTAGACGTACACAATGTTACCAATTAATCAAATTTTAATTAACAGAGTGGAAGAACAACTGTAAATATGTGTTACTGTCCACAGCTATAACACATTTTTAAACTGCCTTCCTTAAATTCCAAATTACTAATTTACAGAAAGCTAATTTGTAATTGCCATGTATTTCATATAAGATTTCCGTTATTACAAGTAATACCATATAAGATAAAACCTATCAGTTAATAAGCTATTGAGCCCTATATATAATTGACTCATATACACAATATTTTGTGCTTGATCACAAACATAAACAATGGAGGAGCTTCATAGTGATTCAGTATTCATCAATTATATAATTTATTTATTTTTTCTTTTTTCTTCCTCTTGTAATATATTTTCATAATGTTTTCTATGGTTGCAGATTTTTGTTTTCAAAGCGAATGAATTTTCTTGCGTGACATGCATAGAGAAAGTGAAGAAACGATTACTTAAACAAATTGGTAATTCTTGTTAATTTTTCGATTTTATAGTCGGGCATTAAGAAAAGATTTCGATTAAACGAGTAACAAGTTGCGCTGCTAGCCCTTACTACATTGTGATTCTATGATATAAATATATTTTGTGTTCAGGTATTGTGGAGGTTGATGGAGATCTAGAAATGAAGACTGTGACAATTAAAGGCAATATACAAATTGTGAAGCTTATCACATTGTTTCAGAAAATAAGTTTACATGCTGATCTCATCTACTATAAAAAAGAAAGCTGGGAAGAACATGATCATCGAAACGAAAGTTGTGGCAAAGAAGAAGATGACTGTTTTCGCGATTCTGACAACGATGAAGTGGAAGATATTCGTGCAAATGATCACAAAAAACAACACATGTTTAAAGATTATGATCAAAGAAAGGAATGTCATGGGAAAAAAGAAAAAGAATGTTCTTGTGACGACGATGAAGCAGAAAATATTGGTGCAGATCATTACAAAAAACGTAACACGTTTAAAGATCATAAACCTGAAGCGTATGTGCCGCCCAAACAAGAATATTTTTGGGGAGAAGTTCAATCTGGAATGCACAAGAAATTTTCGATGATTCCAGGAAATAATTCATGGTTTACTGCAGGCTTTCCGAATTACCATGGTTCCTATTACCCTGCCCCATGGCCACAGGGGGACTATATGTAAAGATGATTCAGGTTGTGAAATTGATATTGATCTTGTCATTCTGTTTTTCAATATTATTGACGAACTTCTGTTAAGTTTCTGATTAAATATTCATGTCTTTGGAGAGATCAAACACTTTTGGCACACATATTCGCTGTTTAATGTTTAAGGAGTCATTTGTTAAATCTCGATTGTCTATGTATGATTCAAAGTAAAAATATCTGAGTGAACTACATATCCATCTTTTATCTTAGCTTACAAATTATTTATTCCATCCTGCTCAAAAAATTAAGAACTTCAATAGCCTGGTTCCTAAAATATGACAGTTAATTCATTATTATAGCTTAGCAACCATATACGGGCCTAACCACACATACTTTCGATTCTCCCAATCCCTCAGTAATCAATTCCTCTGGTGTACTTTAATCTAATCAACTCGTAAAAATTACCAAAAAACATAGAGGAATTAAAAAAACCACCATTTATTTGCAGAATGTGGCATTTAAAGTTTTAAGGTTGAAAAATCCATCAGCACCACAACACAAATGAAAAATTGCAAGTAACTAAATCTCCAACACATACAGAGGACCATTACATTCACTCTGTCTTCAGTGTGTTGCCAATGTCAATGACAAACCTGTAACGGACATCCGATTTTAGTAGCCTCTCCATTGCAGTGTTCACGTAGTCCACCGGGATAACCTCAACATCTGCAGTAATGTTGTGCTTCGCTGCAAAGTCAAGCATTTCTTGTGTTTCCTTCAATCCACCGATGGCACTCCCAGAAAGAGTCTTTCTCCCTATCAAATTTCATTCAACGCATTTGATTTTTTATAATCTGATTTGTGTCATAGATATATAAATAATTTGCCATCATTTTTAAATTTATAATATAACTCACCAAGAACTAAAGGGAATGCTGGCACCTCCATAGGTTTATCTGGTAAACCAACCATAATAAGCTTTCCGTCAGTCTTCAATAGCCCAAGCAAAGGTACCACAGGGTGATTAGCAGAAACAGTGTCAATTATACCATCCATTGAGCAGAATGCACCCTACATGAGTTTGATCATCAAATGATGCATGGGTATAAAATCAACAAAACCAAGTATATAATCAAGGCAAATGTCATTGAATATAGCTGTAATAAAATATATAAAAACATTTATAGAAAAAAGATAGGCAAAGCAGCTACCTTCAACTGCTCAGGATCACGACTAACCAAAAAAGAATCAGCACCAAGTTTTTCCATAGCTTCCTTCTTCTTGCCTTCCGAAGTACTGATAACTGTTACATGAGCACCAAATGCTTTTGCCATCTTAACAGCTACGTGCCCAAGCCCACCTAAACCTACAATTCCGATTTTAGTACCAGGCTTGTCTAGTCCAAAGTGTTTGAGGGGACTATAAGTGGTGATCCCAGCACAAAGCAGAGGAGCACCAGAATCAGGTGGCAAATTTTCAGGCCAACGAACAACAAAATGCTCATCTGCAACCATTGATTCAGAATAACCTCCATAGGTTATGCTTCCATCAAAGTAAGGAGAACTGTAGGTTTGTATCATCTTTGGACAGTAATTCTCCGAATCACCATTGCAATTGTCACATGAACCGCAAGATCCAACCAAGCACCCTACTCCAACATTATCTCCAACCTTGACTTTTTTCACTTTGCTCCCCACTTCTGTTACCACTCCAACAATCTCATGCCTGTATAAATAGTTTGCTCAACAATACATGTAAATCAAGATTATATATTCATGCAAATTATGCACTCCTAATGGATACACTTGTTGATGTGCATTCTTATGACTGATTTCAGAATTAAATCATAATAAAATTATTTCTACAAAACAAATTCGTTTTTATAGCCAGTGCACATCACACGTAAGAAATCATCGTGGAAACATCAAGTCTAAAACCTCAGGAATTCCAGAGTAGGAACTCCAGGCTCCTAAATAATTTTTTCGTCAGTTACATTCAAACACTATCATCAAACAACAAATTTTAGTTTTCACAGAAACCAAACCAAATTGGTAAGATTAAGGCAAATCTTCTCCAGACTGTTTCCATAAAAATCACCGACTACTGCACTGCCAAAGCAAGAAATATGAAGACAACCTCTGCACTTATAGGAGATTAGGTAAGTTTGTTCTACATATCATATATGGAGTCACTTGAGTCTTACAGATACATAATTTTTATAAAAAGTTCTGGACAAGAAAACTATTTTCATAATATTGGATCTTCCGTATGACTTTTCCATTTTTTCCCTGAATTATGCCTCTTGCGCGTGATTTAATGTAAATATTTAATTTACATTACAACATTTTTAAGGCCTCTGACAAGCAAAAATTTCAAGAATATATATTTAAGGAAATGCATCATGCAAAACACAAATGTTTAAAAGGAGGATTTTACAGATTTTTTGCCTTTTTGGTTGTACCAAACTTGATATGTGCACCATGTTTACACACATACCTAAAGATGATAAAAATTAGATGCAAGAACTTACCCAGGAACAATAGGATACTTGGTCATGCCCCATTCATTTTTGATCATATGAAGATCTGAATGACATACACCACAGTACAACACTTTGAACCTCACATCCTTTTCCCCTGTTTCTCTGCACCATCCGCAAATAATATCGAAATTCGCATGTACAACTAATAAATTTTATCGTAAAAATTAAATTATTTGGACATATAAAATTCAAGAAAATGTAATGTACCTTCTTGAAAATTTAAACGGGGAAAGATGGCCAGATGTATCAGTAGCAGCCCAGCCAAAGGCCTTCACGGGATGTTCTGTTTCCGGTGACTTTGCCATTTGTTTTGAGTACACAAATATTTCAGATGTACGTAATATGATGTTTATGGCTAATAAGTTGTACTAGTAACAGATATCACACCCACTTTTATTACACACGTACATATATAGATACGCTTGTCAGTAGGGCTTTGGGTTGACGAACACGGCCCATTTTCATAAATTTATAAGGTCCCACAAATATATTTATATAATATATGCTGACAATATTATTATATTATGAAATAGTATCTTCTTTTTTAAAGGAACAATAAAGATATAGTAAAATTTAGGAACAACAAAGAATTAGTATCTCTAATACGTACTTTTAATTTATAAATTTATTTTATTTATTTTCGTAACAAAATATAAGCTTTATTCAGGGAAGAAAAATCTTAGAAAAAGATGCTTTACACCAAAATCAGATTAAGTGCCAAGTAAAATCAGATTATAGTGTCTTAATATTAGAGTTATAAATTTATTTTTACAATTCAGTCCTAAATGACCTGGCATGACAGTGTTATTATGAAATATTTTAATTGTTGTGATTTATGTGAATGCACCAGTTTTATTATTATTAATTAAGTTAGAGTTATTCAAAACATAAGACATGACATTTGTAAAATATTTTGGGACCAAATTAGGGACTCTAACATTACCTATAATTTTATTAGCAATAGTGTTTAAAATAGATACTATTTTATATGTTTATAAGATTGTTAACAAAAAAGAATTATCACACTGAATATATAGATTTTGTGATTCACTATTACAAATTCACTATTAATTAGTGATTGTAAAGTAGAGATTTGTGTATGGATAATGTTTTTTTTTTGAATCAAATGTATGGATAGTGGTGTAAATCAAAATAAGGCTTCATAAAGTTAATATTATACTTTTTTTAATACTTTTACATTAATTACTTTAGCTATATATTTCTAGTTCTTATTAAATTTAGATTTTTCTAATAGTAAGGAGACACTCCATATTTGTATATTTGTTGAGGATTAGGGCCATAAATGAATTGAATTTTAGTTGAAATTTACACAAAAACGATTAACTTAAAATTATTTTTAAATGAATTGAGTTGAGTTTTTTAATTAAACAAAAAACCATATTCAAACTCGTTTAAGTAATAAATGAATTAAATATGAGTTTGTTTGCAATTCAAATGGTCGGTAATATTTCATATTATTCTTAACCCAATTTATAATATATGACAAAAAGTTTTATGAAGAAGTATTAACGCAGAACATATATGTCATGTATTATATTATATTATGTTTATAATATATTGTTGAATAACTGTGTTCTTCAATTAATATTTTATTTAAAATTTTTTATAAAACAAAACCCTATAATATATAATTTAAAATATGATTAAAGTGCCTATGGGATTTTAGTAAAAATAATTTATGATTAATTTTGCAATGAATAAACTTTAGTAGGAGGATTAAGGAGATTAATTATATTATTTATTATTAATAACTTCTTGGTTTGAGAAAATATATCGTTAAAGTGATATTTATAGTATTATTATCAAACAATATAATTATCTTATTAATTCTATTGAAAAAATATTATATTTTATACTTGAAATTTAATAATTTAATTAACAAAATTTATAAAATGGCGGAGTAGCAAATAAATATCCCACAACTACCTTAATTATTACAGTAAGAGAACAACTAAGTGGTGGTTTGGTTCAACTTATTTTGCAATCAAGTATGGTTTCGTCCATTCCAAAGCGAGATATTTTGATACCCAAGGTGGAGATGTGTATGATAAAGGGGTACATGAATCATTTTATTTTAATATTTTCATCCCTATTTAAGTAATTAAATTTAAATATTTAATATCAAATAAATCAATGATACAAAAATATATTAAAATAATAAATTAATTAATATTTTAAATTAATTATAATTAATAACTCAAAATTTATTAAATCAAATATATTCATTCCAACACTCAACCAAACATCATATCTCAAACCTATGCCTTCTTAACCCGGTTCCTTTCCAACCTCATATTGTAAGCCCTAAACTCTTTGGTAAGGACCAACAGGGGATCATTGACAATTCATCGGCATTTTTTCCCATATTGTCATTACTAGGGATGACCCAGATTCAGCACATTTTTAATGAATAAACGTGTGTCATTAAAATCAGAAAAGATACTCCCTCTGCTCTAATTTAATTTTTTACACGTAATTTTATATATATTGACCACATAATTAGAATTAATATTTTAATATTTTTTTATAAATTAAAATTTAAAATTTATATTTTTATTCAAAAAAATAATTAAAAATATCAATTTTAAATATATGGTCAAAGCACCTAAAATTACGTTCAAAAAGTCCAGTAACCTATATAAAGGATCAGAGGGAGTGTATAACAAAAAATGCGAGTAGTAAACCAAAAACAAATCGTCAAATTAAACGATACCAGAAAATTTAAAACATAATTTGTAAAAATTGTATTTTTGGCTAAAGTAAAAATCATGTTTAGTCAGTTAGCAAAAAAAATCAGGTTTAGTGCCCCGAACCCGAAGTTAGGCTCTATTAGGCCTTACAATTATTGTGTTTTTCTAATATGTGGCTGGCTTATCAAATTTTCATTGGCTGGTTCCTTCTCATGTATGTACAAAAGTTCTCAGCAATAAAAATTTATCAATTCATAAAAAATTAGTTGTTAGTGTATGCTAACCCTCAATTATTTTACATAAATAAAGAATAATTAATGTAGAATAGACTCGAGAAAAGGTTGCTAACAACAACGCAAGTTGTAAAACTTGGTTTAAAATAGCCTAACATTAAACTACGAATGATCATGAAAGACCACTAAATAGAAGTAGATCCTATCATAGAAGTATAACCCTAAATAAGGCACGAATACTCTGCCTAAAGTTGCGTATAAAATTCAACATGTACTTTAGAAAAGTTAAATGAGCTTTTTTATGCAAGGGTTTTGAACAAAATCAAAAAGTTAAATGAGTTTTTTTTAGTTAAGTTGTTTAATATTAATAATAAATAAGAGAGAAGATTACAAGGCACGCCATTCAAATTACAAATCCAGGATTATTCTGACATGGCGTGGAAGAACCCTAGCTCGTTTAATAAACCAAGTTGAAGAAGTAACACGATAAATGATATCCCTAACCACTAAACACCATATCGTAAAGAATATTTGGATGTAAAAATCCTCTCTCGAAAAGGCACCGTTAGGATGTTTCCAGATGTAATACGTGTAAACTTGTATAGTGAACATGAGCAGAGCATGAGTTACTAGATTTGGGCAACTGGTATCGATCATTGAAATAAACTGAATCCATGTTTGACATGTTCTGAGGGAGGTTGTTTATATAAAGGTTTTGAACAAAATCAAAATGTGACCGAAAAACTAAATCTAAAGTATAATATCGGTTTAATTAGGTTTTAATCTTTTGCAAATTCAGTTGATTCAGTTTCCTTGCTTTAATTAAATTGAAATAAATATCACTTAGGTTCATTTTTCAATAAAAAAAATCGGTTGAAATCGAACAACTTATATATATATATAGGGTCCTGCTCAAATAGAAAATAACTTAAAATAGAAAATAGAAAATAAGATCTACACCACATATTCAATCTAATCTAATGGCAAGAGGGAGCATCCACACACAAATCAAATACACTCTAATACACACAATCCCACATAATCCCTCCGTTTTTAATTTGATTTTTCCCGTTAATTAGTAAAGTTTTTTTCAAATCCAACTTCACCACATTTTTCTTCATCTCCCAACAATCAGTTTGCATACCATATATGATATATTCCTGTGACTTTTATTTTTTCGACGATTTCCATTATTTTTTGTGAACCCAGGATATATAATTTAGTAATTTCTGTAATACAAATTAGTGATTTCTATAATACAAATTAGTGGTTTCTGTAATATAATTTAGTGATTGAAGTTTGAATCTGATAAGTGACGAATTTATTTTAATTATAAATTATATTTGCCGAAATATAGCACATATGGTATGAAAACTGATCGTTGGGAGATGAAAAAAAATATGGTGAAGTTAGATTTGAAAAAAACTTTGCCAATTGACGGGAAAAAACAAATTAAAAACGGAGGAGAATAGATGAGATTGTGTGTGTGAGGGTGTATATAATTTGTGTGTGGGTGCGGCATGCATAATGATAAGGTTTTATATTTCTCATTTAAGGTATTTTCTATTTGAGCAGGACCCTATATATATATATTTATTTATATATTGTATGTATCGATAGTTTGGTGAATTCAGATTAAATTGAAATATTTAAGCTCTGTTTGACACTATTGTTTAAAACTGATATGTTATTAGAAAAAAGTGTTGTAAAAAAAAGGTATTTTCAGAAAAATCAAATAATTTTCTTGGTAATATTTTGGATTTGCCAATATTTTGAAATATAATATAAAAAATAATGTTTTTAGGAAGGTTTGATAATGAAATTTGTTATTTCTTATAAAAACTGAAAAACTATTTTTTTTCCAAAAATATGGTGACCTGATTTTTCTAAAATCAGCTTTTATATCAAAATCACCTTTTTACAACATTATTTTTCAATTTTACCCAATAATTTTTTTACCTACTTGTAAAAAAAAGTGAATACTGCCCGTTACAGAATACCAAACACATCCTTAGATTGATAGTTTGTGCCATATTTTATTTTGTTTGTTACCTATTTTACTGAATTTATGAATAAAATGAACATAAAAATTAGAACAGTAATAAGTTAATATACGTAAATTTTTGCTTTTTAAGGACTAAACCGAACCGAGCGAAATTTTCCCGTTCGATTTCGATGCAATTTATAAAGATAGTTCAGTTCGATTGGTAAAAATGAGAAATTCAGTTTCCAATTTTTTCATTTCGGTTCAAAATAATACTCGTCCCTGTATTTGAATCAGCACCTGCGTCACTCTGGTCCAGGTTTTAGGCATGGTCATTCTCATGCCTATTAATTGCACTTAATCACATACGTATTCGGCTCAACTTCTCTTTTGGCTCACCACATACTCATTTCCACTTACAAGCAATATCTTAAACTCTATATTGTTGGATTATTAACCAAAAAATTGGAAATGGCAAAATTGCCAGAAACAGAACACCCTGTTAAGGCTTTTGGCTGGGCTGCTAGGGACACAACTGGGGTTCTTTCTCCTTTTAAGTTTTCAAGAAGGTACAGATATAATTTATTTGTTCCTCTTTCGCTTTTCCTATATATATATATATATATATATATATATATATATATATCATGCATTCATATGTAACTTTTAATTTTGATTATTATATATGATGTTATGTGTGGTGCAGGGCAACAGGAAATAAGGATGTGAGGTTAAGTGTTGTATTGTGGAATATGTCATTCTGATCTTCACATGATCAAGAATAAACGGGGATTCACCAATTATCGTATTATCCCAGGCTTAGAACATAAATATTTATAATCTTTATAAGTTAAAAAATGCATACGATTTTCAACAAATAAGTTATTTATAAGATAGATCAAACTGACGGGAATAAAATTTGCATGGTTCTAAGTTTTAACTAGGTTCTAAGATGGTTATAACTTATTCTATATGACATTGTGACTTGGGACGCGAAGGAGCCTTCTTACTAGCTTCTCTACTAATAATATGCTAGCTTATCTACTAATTAGTATGTGATGGATTATATGGTTATCTACTTGGACGAATCTGACCTGGTGCAGGCTGGCCATGCAACTGCATTAGGCTCACTGAGATCAGGGTCCATATTAACTTTTACCCTTAATGCTTAATGCTTGTATAAGTGTAATTTTATTAAATATTATGTCTATATATGGCATTCTACGAATAATTCAAATCCAAGCAATTGGATGTCATTTAGATGTTTAGTAGTGTAAGCGTTTGATCTGTCCTCCAAAAGATAAAAGAAGTATTTCCCAAGAACATAATTATTTATATCAAGAGTTTATGTAGTAGCTACGATGGTTTGGTGGAAAAATTTTCTACATATGCAAACCTCAAATGAATTAATTTTTTCATTATTTTGTTTTATAATGATCTCAATGTTCTTATATTATATTTTATTTTTCTAAAACCATGTTCTTATATTTGGTATACTTCGTGTTTATAATGCCAATAGGTCTTTTCCTTCTATGAATCTGTATGTAAGAACCTTAGGTACATGTCCTTCTCCGGGTACTTTGGTACAATTTTAATTTTTTTTCCAGAAGATGCCTAAATTTAATTAATCTAGAAACACATAAATAATGCAGAACAAAAGTTATAACAAAGCCTGGATAATTGGCATGATCTTATTTACTAGAACCAATTGTAAATGATGCCTATTATAATTGATATAGACACGAAATTGTTGGTGAAGTAATTGAAATCGGGAGTAAGGTAGAAAAATTCAAGGTAGGTGAGAAAGTTGGAGTAGGCGTCTTGGTAGGGTCTTGCCGTTCATGTCCCAGATGCTGTGAAAATTTGGAAAATCACTGTACAAAGCAAGTACAGACCTATGGTGTCCCTAATTTTGATGGAAACAAAACATAGGGATGATATTCTGAGTCGATGATAGCAGATGCGCACTTTGTTGTTCATTGGCCAGACAATTTGCCTTGGATTCTGGTGCTCCTCTTCTATGTGCTGGAATCACAACATACAGTGTTGGGTATAAATTATACTGCACACTAACAATATGAAAGTTATATAAACAATTAACAAGAACAAACATATTAAATCAATTAACAAAAACAGACATATTAAATCAATTAACAAAACAAAGTACAAAAGTAGAAACATATATGAATCAGTAACTTATAAAAAAATGAGAGAAAAGAGAGAAAATTTAGCTCTAACAGAAGTTTTGTGCATACTGTGATAGAACCAATAACTAGAAGTCTTGATTGTTCTTGAAGAGATTATTGTTCCACTTACATTATGATGGGTTGCAGCAATATCACTTTCAGGATAAAACAACACAGATCAATCCGCCCACAGAAATGGCAAGGGTTAACAACGACTAGCAAATCAGTTCACCCAAAAAACATATCCACTTTTTATATATGAGAGGTAGGAGAAAGAGACACGCCTCAATTTTCCTGACAACCTCTGCAATTTTTATTGTATGGAAGGTACAAGTAAGAGGCACACTTCAACTGCACATCTCAATATATAGGTTTCTTGTGGTTCTCTTCTCTTATTCTACTCGATGTTGAATATTGAATTTTCCAAATAAATAGAGATTTGTAAAGAAATAGGTTTTATTTGTTACTTATATTATTCATATTAAGTAATATTCATATTGCAATATATATTTAGTCTGGTTATTAAAATAATCATTACTCAATATATTTAATATTAATATTAAATAATCAATATAAATAAATCAAATAAACTTGTACTTAAAAGATATAATTCTCAATAGCACCTTGTCACATAAACATTCCACTTATAATAGTAGTTATAAACAACACTGACATAAGATGCTATATAAACTCGTTATCTTTACTTTACTAATTCAATGTGGGATAAACACACATAACCCATTTCAAGCAAGCAACTTCAACTCAACTTATTTATGGATTCCACCAAGAAAATGTTTTAGATCCAAAAATGAAAGTTTAAATTCTTATAGTAAGAAACAACCTCAATTAGTTAGTTTCCGGAAATTACATCAAGAACATATATAAAATATACCTTAAACTTCCCATTTTCTAACATTCCCCCACAAATCCATACAGAAATGCATATCGATTCTTATCATGATTTGTTTTTCAGAGTCGGTACCCTTCCGGGTTTGAACCCTCCTAAGTCCTCTACTTCGATGGCTACCGAATATAGATGGAATGTTTCACCTTGAATCTTTATCATTAGGTGTAACCACGCTCCATAGACGATGACAAATCAAAGGCTATGGTGCTGATCTACGACTTTGAGATTGTTAGGAATTATGAGTTTTGATGATAACAAATTACTTAGAATTTCAATAGGGACTCAAGATTATTTTTGTAACTGATCAATGGATATGACTTATAAATATCTATTAATTAGGAAACCAGTTATCAGTTGAAACTTGTTTCTCAATTGATAAACTGGATTGTAGCATTGATTTATGTTTCACTATCAATTGATTGTATTACCTCGATGGATGCAATGATGTAGTCAACTGATGTTATTGACTTCAATTTCTAGCTTCTCAACAGATGTGAAGAATGGCTGATCAATTGTAAATATTCTAAGTCAGAATTCTCACAAGTGAAGTGATCAACTGATGTTGAAGTCGATGGATGAAGACACTACTCAACGGATGAAAGCTATCAATGGATAATTACAGTCAACGGATAAAGAATCATCAATGGATAAGGAGTCGATGGATAGCTCAATTATCCATCGACATATCAACTGATCAACAGATATCCTATCCATCGATGGATAAGCAAAGGTGAATCAACTGATAAGCTTAACAGCATTTATCAGTTGATTAAAGTTTCCCTATTTAGCTAAAAGCCAGATATCACGGGAACAGTGCAGAAACTGAATCATTGGAAGACAGTCCTGTCAGGACTGTGAAGACTTTCTAGGCAACACAGCATCCAAGGAATATCTTAAGACAAAAGACACTTCCAGAGCTAGTTAGTTCTACAAGGAAAGCTGTGAAAAAGGAGCTAGTTTCTATTTTTATGTAAACAGTATAAATTGTAATATTATATTGTTATCAGTCGATAGAAAACTAGAGGAGTAGTTTTTGTTTATAAAAAGCAAAAACACAGTAGCAAAGAAGAAGTTTTTTTTAGAACACAAGAAAAGCAAAGTAGAAAATCAGGCAGAACTTGTAATGCTTTTCTAAGTTCTACATTCAACTTTGTACGCAGCTTAGTATTTTTACTAAGATCAATTGAAAGCAAAAACTCACTAGTGGAAAAACAATCCACTAGTAATTTTTTTAATCTTGTTGTTTCTGTTATCAACACTTTAGTTATCCAGTTCTTAGTTACATCAATCTTAATTAAACATTCTCTTTGTACAAACTTATTTTCGCAAGAAGTTGAATTAATTATTAAGTTTGTATTCAACCCCCCCTTCTCCAAACTTAGTGTACTTAAGGGCGAATAACAATTGGTATCAGAGCAAGCTTTCAACAAACAGAAAGTCAAGATCTAAAAGTACATCAAGAATGGGTCAAAGAGAAATAGGAGTTAAGATTCCAGTTCTAGAGAAAGATGAATATTTTCCCTGGAAAGTAAAAATGCACTTGCATCTGCTATCTATTGATCCTTCCTATGTTCATTGCATAGAGAAAGGTCCACATGTGCCTATGAAAATAGTTACAAGTGTAAATGCAGACGGTACTCAAGCACCAGACAAACTCATTCCTAAATCTGTGAGTGAGTATACAGATGAAGATGAAAAGGAAGTACACAAGGACAAAAAGGCCATGAATATTTTGTTTAATGGTCTTGACAAGGACATGTTTGACAATGTCATCAGTTGTACAACCTCCAAAGAAGTCTGGGACACTCTTCAAACCCTCTGTGAAGGTACTGAGCAAGTAAGAAAGAACAAGATGCAACTCTTGATTCAAAAGTATGAGGCCTTTCACTTCAAGGGTGGTGAAACAATAAATGATACATATAGTAGGTTTCAAAAGTTGTTGAATGAGCTTAAACTATATGGAAGAGTTTATGCTGTTGAGGACACCAACCTCAAATTCTTGAGGTCCCTACCCAAAGAATGGAAACCAATGACTGTCTCTATAAGGCAATCTCCTGACTTTAAAGATTATACCTTGGACAAGCTGTATGGCATCTTGAAAACCTATGAGTTGGAGCTACAGCAAGATGAGGAAATTGAGAAAAGTCAGAAGAGAGAAAAGTCCATTTCTTTGATGGTCAAGGAAAAGCAAGTTGCAGAAACAGATGAAGATGCTGATTTCAAAGAAGGGAAGAAAGAAGGTCATGGCAATGGTGCAAATTATGTTAGATATGATGAATCTTCTACTGGTAAAGGAAAAGAACTTTGTGATAGTGATGAGTCACTCATCAAAGATGAAATGGATGAAATAGATGAGCATTTAGCTTTTCTATCAAGAAAATTTTCTAAACTCAAGTTCAAAAGGAATCCAATGCAAAGGCCTGGATCACAGTTCAGGAGAGACACTCAACAAGGCAAAAATCTTGTTGACAGAACTCAATTCAGATGCTTTAACTGTGGATTGGCTGGTCACTTTTCAAGTGAATGCAGAAAGCCCAAAGTTGAAAAGAGGTCAAAGTCTAGTGATGGTGTTGACTATAAGAAGAAGTACTTTGACTTGCTCAAACAAAGAGAGAAGGCTTTTGTGACAGAAGAAAAGGACTGGGCTGCTGAGGAGGATTCTGAAGAAGAAGAAGAACACATCAATCTTGCACTAATGGCCAATCAAGATGACCAGGAAGCTAGTTCATCTAGCAATCAGGTAATTTCTACAAATCTATCTGAGTTGTCCAAAGATGAATGCAATATTACAATTAATGAAATGTCTAATGAATTGTATAATTTGCATGTCACTCTTAAGTCTTTGAACAAAGAGAACACTAGGCTCAAATTAACATTAGAAACTCTCACTGAAAGAAACAATTTCTTAGAGAGTGAGCTAGTGCAATTAGATAGACTCAAGATGGAAAACAAAGATGCTAGAAATGAACTAGTTGACAGTAAAAAGGAAATAAATAAGTTAAAAGAAAAATTAGAGGATGAACTAAGAACCATTGACAAGTGGAACAGGTCAAGTAAAGCTAGTAAGAAGATGAATGACATTCATGGAACAAACTCTTTCACCATGTTGTCTGAAACTCTTGAGAAAATAGCCATTGATGAAGATCAATCTTTAGAAAAGAAGCAATCGATTGATAACTCTGAATCAACTGATAAGAATTATCCATCGATTGATAATGCTATTTCAACGGATAATTATCCATCGATTGAGAAGTCATCAACTGCTAAGAAATGTGATATTAAAACTAAGTTTAACAGACCTATTAAATTTGTCAAAGAAAGTAGCTCCTCTGAAGCTAAAATCGAAGTTGAAAAGGCTAATATAGGATTCTTATCTAAAAATCAGTTGAAAGAGAAATTGGAAAAGATAGAACCTAATATTCAGCCAAATGAAAAGAAGAAGAAAAATAGAAATGGTAAAGTAGGCATAAACAAGCACAACAACTACACACCTGACAAATATGCTCCTAGGAAAGTATGTGCTAAGTGTGGTAGTAAAAATCACTTATCTGTGCAATGTAAACTCACCATGCCTACAGCAACAAATGTACCTGCTATACCCAACATGCATACCAGTTCTGCTTTTCCTCATTTAGTTGATTCTCATGCTGTTCATGCTCAGTATGCATCAATGCCTTATATGTTTAATCCATATCTTGCATTTGCCAATATGAATATGCCTGCTATGCCATGGAATATGCTTAACAGTCTTCAAGCACCAAATTTTTTCAACTCTGCAAGCATGAGCATTCCAAATATTAGCACTGAGAATTCTGAGGTAGGGAGACCAACACCTAAGGTTGAAGTGGAAGTAAAACCACCCAAACCAAAGGTACAAAAATTGGAAACCAAGCCAAAGATAACAACTAATAAGAAAGGACCCAAGGCAACTTGGGTACCAAAATCAACTTGATTTGTTTTGACTGTGTGCAGGGAAAGAGAAGAAATCTTTGGTACTTGGACAGTGGATGTTCAAGACACATTACTGGAGATAAATCCCTGCTCACAAAGTTTGAGGAGAAAGCTGGCCCTGGAGTAACTTTTGGAGATGACAGCAAAGGGCACACCATGGGATATGGCTTGATTTCAAAAGAGAATGTCATCATTGAACCTGTTGCATTAGTTGATGGCTTAAGACATAACTTGTTAAGCATAAGTCAACTATGTGACAATGGAAATAAAGTCTGTTTCACAACAGAAACATGCATAATTTCCAACAAGGTAGATGGAAGCCTGGTCATGACTGGGAATAGAAAAGGGAATGTGTACATAGCTGACTTCAACTCAACAAATGCAGAATCAATGACTTGTCTTCTCTCTAAGGCAAGTACAAATGAAAGTTGGCTGTGGCATAAGAAATTAGCTCACTTGAATTTCAAAGCCATGAATCTCTTGGTTAAGAAAAATCAAGTGAGAGGCTTACCACAAATGGAATTTGTCAAGGATGGACTTTGTGATGCTTGTCAGAAAGGAAAACAGAGGAAGGCATCATTTAAGTCAAAATTGGAATCTTCAATTGAAAAGCCACTTGAGTTATTACATATGGATTTGTTTGGTCCTGTAAATATTATGTCTATTGCAAAGAAGAAGTATGCTCTAGTCATTGTGGATGATTTTTCAAGATTCTCATGGACTTATTTTCTACATTCAAAGGATGAAGCTAGTCATCTCATCATCAAGCACATAAGAGAAAATGAGAAAAATCTTGAATGGGATGTAAAGAAGATAAGGAGTGACAATGGAACAGAATTCAAAAATTCCACAATGAAAGAGTTCTGTGAATCAAAAGGAATCATACACACATTCTCTGCACCCAGAACACCTCAACAAAATGGGGTAGTTGAAAGGAAAAATAGGACATTGATTGAAGCTGCTAGAACCATGTTGGAAGATGCCAAACTCCCAACATACTTCTGGGCTGAGGCCATAAACACAGCATGTTTTACTCAAAACATCTCCCTAGTAAATAAAGCTCAAGGGAAGACTCCTTATCAATTGATCAAGAAAGACAAAAAGCCAAAGGTGGGATTTCTTCATGTCTTTGGCTGCAAGTGCTATGTACTAAGAAATCAAGGTGAAAATCTAGGAAAATTTGAAGCCAAGGCTGATGAAGCTATATTTGTTGGGTATGCACTATCAGGTGTAGCCTATAGAATCTACAATCTCAGACTACACATTGTTATGGAATCTGTACATGTAGTATTTGATGATAAAAAGATTCAAGGCTTGTTTGATGAAGGAAATCATGACACACTGCATTTTGAGAATGAATCAAATGATGTAAATGACGATGAAGAGGCAGAAATTATAAAACCTCAAGTGTTCAGAAACCCAATATCAGTTGATGTTACTGCATCAATGAATAATTTATCAGTTGACAGAAATCCATCAACTGATAATGCATCAACTGATAACTCCTCAACGGATAATCAACAATCTACTTCAAGGGTATCCACTTCAGGGGGAGGGTTTCAGAATCATTCTACAAATTCAGATCACTTTGAGTTCAATACAAATGATCATGAAGCTTCATCATCAAGGCAAAATTTGTATCCTCAAAGAAAATGGACAAGAAGCCATCCATTTGAACTAATTATTGGAAATGCAGAAGATGGTGTCAAGACAAGAAGTGCTACTCAAAATGAGTGTCTGTATAGCAGTTTTCTATCTCAAGAAGAACCCAAAAGAATTGAAGAGGCTCTCATGGATCCTGATTGGGTTTTGGCTATGCAAGAAGAACTGAATCAGTTTGAAAGAAATAAAGTATGGAAGCTGGTGCCCAGACCAAAAGACAGATCAGTAATTGGTACAAAATGGGTATTCAGAAACAAAATGGATGAAACTGGTATTGTGACTAGGAATAAAGCAAGGCTTGTAGCAAAGGGTTATTCACAAGAAGAAGGAATTGATTTTGATGAAACTTTTGCACCAGTTGCAAGGTTAGAAGCAATTAGAATCTTTCTGGCCTATGCTGCACATGCTAATTTCAAAGTCTACCAGATGGATGTGAAAAGTGCTTTTTTGAATGGAGTACTAGAAGAGGAAGTCTATGTGGAACAACCTCCTGGCTTTGAAGATCTAAAATTTCCTAACTCTGTCTACTTTTTACTCAAAGCACTTTATGGCTTGAAGCAAGCACCAAGGGCCTGGTATGACACTCTATCTCAGTTTCTCATTGAGAATCATTTCACAAGAGGTACTGTTGATAAAACTCTATTCAGTAGACATGTTAATGGCTCTATCATTCTTGTACAAATTTATGTGGATGACATTATTTTTGGATCAACAAATGAGGAACTTTGCAAGAAGTTTGCCAAACTAATGCAGAGTAAATATGAAATGAGCATGATGGGAGAGCTTACCTACTTTCTTGGGTTACAAGTCAAACAGGTTAAGGATGGTATTTTTATAAATCAAACAAAGTACATTCATGATTTGTTAAAGAAATTTGAGTTAAGTGAATGTTCTTCTGCAAAAACTCCCATGGCCACTGCCACTAAACTTGAATTAAATACCAAAGAAGCTAAGGTGGATATTTCAAGTTATAGAGGCATGGTAGGCTCACTTTTATATTTAACTGCTAGTAGGCCAGATATAATGTTCTCTACATGCTTATGTGCTAGATTTCAGGCTGATCCTAGAGAATCTCATTTAGTAGCTATTAAAAGAATTTTCAGATATCTTAAGGGTACATCAAATTTAGGTATTTGGTATCCTAGAGATTCTGGTTTCAATCTAATAGGCTACTCAGATGCTGATTATGCAGGTTGCAAAATAGACAGGAAAAGTACTACAGGCACCTGTCAATTTCTGGGAAATAAACTTGTGTCATGGTTTAGCAAAAAGCAACACTCAGTATCAACTTCAACTGCAGAAGCTGAGTACATTGCTGCTGGAAGTTGCTGTGCACAAATTTTATGGATGAGGAATCAACTATTTGACTATGGGTTCAACTTGAACAAAATTCCCATCTTCTGTGACAATACAAGTGCCATTGCAATAACAGAAAATCCTGTGCAACATTCCAGAACTAAACACATTGACATAAGGTATCATTTCATTAGGGAACATGTAATGAATGGTACAGTTGAATTACATTTTGTCCCTAGTGAACAACAACTTGCAGACATATTTACCAAACCTCTAGATGAATCTACTTTTAATAGATTAGTCTGTGAGTTAGGTATGCTTAATTATGCTCATGCTTAAAATGTCTGTCAAGTTTTGCAGCCATTGTTCACAATTATCAATGGATATTTATTTATCGACAGATAATTACCTAAGTAATTGTTTATCGACGGATAAATCCCATCTTATTTGATCAACAGATAAATGTTATTCCTATCGATGGATATTTATCTATCGACAGCTAATTATCTTGGTAGTTAGTGATCGATCGATAAATGATTAATTCTCTATTTTTATCCGTCGATAGTAATAGAATTTCTACAGTTTTATTCATCCGTTGATCAGATTATAGCCGTTGGAGAATTACCATCAAGGGTAATAAATTACAGTCTTTCATACATCAACGGTTATCTACTAATTAAAAAGTCATTTCAAGTCTTTTTAATACTAGAAAATATAAATAGCAGCTACAATTAAAAATTCATTCTTACCTGCTATTTTTTTTAAACTATTCTTCTCTGTCTCTCTCTCAAGCTAATTTTATCTAATTCTCACGAGCTCTCACAAATTCTTTCAAGTTCACTTTAATTTCTTGAATATCAACTGAAAGAATGGCACCACAAAAGAAGATCGTCTCTTCCACTGGGTTCACCTATGAACAGAACAACTTCACAGCATGTCTAACGGTGAATGATGCTCCTGTGGACTTTCATCCATTGATGCGATTCCTAGGAGATTGCAAAGTTTCCAAAGCTCTCAGCGAAGCACCAACAATCGTGTGTTCCTTTGTTGAAGAACTGTGGACCTCTGCAGAGATTTCATCAGATGGGAAGGTAATTTCTTATTCTTGCAAAGGTAATACCTATACAATAAATAGTACTTCATTATCTGAATGTTTAGGATTGCCTGCAAATAATTGTGATAAGCCCCCAACTGAAGAAGAAATTAGGGACATGTTAGAATCCGTTAATTATGCAAATGCTGAAACTGGATTAGGAGAAGTTGTTAGGAAGAATCTTAGAAAAGAATGGAGTTATTTCTTTGATGCCATAATTAAAGTATTTTCTGGAAAAATAAGTAATTTTGATGCAATTACAATAAGTATGCAAGAAATTGCTTATTCTGTCCTATTTGATAAATATTTTGATTTTGGCACATTACTCCTAAATGAATTGACTGCCAAATTAGGACCCAAGTCATCTAGGAAACATAATATCTACTTTGCAAGATTTTTCATGATGATTATTAATGCCTCTGTTGGAGAATATGAAATAAGTGCAGATATGGAGTCCTTGGAGCCATGGATGCAAAACAAGAGGGTCTTCAAGGATCTTGTGAGAATCAACTTACACCCTAAGTTGTGCCTCATTTATCCTCCTCTTGTACAGGTATATCTTCAAAATCTCAATCTTTTACATTCTTCTTCAAAATCTCAAAGTTCTTTGCCTTCTGCAACAATGGAGGGAGATGGAAATGCCCCCATTCCTCCTACCCAAGTTGCACAACCTTCAAAACACAAGTCTAATCAAACCACCTCAGTAGTTTCTCAAAAGACTACTGTTGTAAAAAGTAAGAAAAGAAAAGTCACTGAGGGGAGAGTAAAGGTGGTTGATAAGGGTGAGGGAACTGGCCAACATCAAGAAAGCCAGAAGGATAAGGAGAGTGAGATTGAGAGGAACCAGCCAGCCTCCAGTCCAATCTCCCAACAGATTGAGGCTGTAGTAAAGGACTTGAACACATCCCTAGTTGCATCTTCTCAAAAAGATGTAACTATTGAAAAGAGGTCTCAACCAGGACCATCAGATGGGGATAAGGGTCACCAAATAATACAACCATATAAAAGAAGAAAGAAGGTTACAAATACTGCACAGGGCACACACACTCTTGCAAAGCCAAATGAAAATTTGGTGGAGCCTTCCGTTTCTTCTTTTGATGTGTCTCAGAATCTTCCTGAGGCACAGCCCCATTCTTTATCTGAATTTTCTTCTCAATCTCCCTCAAAAACTATTTCTTCAGAAACAGTGTTGATTGACAACTTCATTGTTTCAAATTCACCCTCTTTGCAACTCAGGGTGGAGCCAACACTCTCACGTGCATCACCAAATAAGGTTAACACCTTGGTTGATCAGGCAAATACTGTTAGTTCTCTCCAGTCAATGGATATTATGCAATCAACTGATAATGATAACTTCCAACATCCATTGACTAGTCCACTATCATCGATGGATATCCTTACATCCATCGACGAGCTCCCATCAACGGATATTCATCCATCGATGGATACTTCTTATCCATCGATTGATCCCTTAATGTCAATTCATGAATCATCCATTGAAACACTTCAAGTGGCCAATACTCTATTAGGATTGAGTGGAGTGGGTGAGGTGTGTGAGAGGCAAGGTTTGCATACCTTGGAAAAAGGAGAGTGTGTGACTGAGGGGCCCTCAAATTCTTCTGAGGTGGCAAAAGGAGAGGGTGTGAGAAAAGAGAGTCCCACCTTAGCAGGTGATGAAAAAGGAGAGGAAAGTAAGGGAGAGGTGAGAATCCAGGATGAGATCCTGATGCAAGAAAAGAGAAAAGAGAGTGAGAGAGAAAAGAATAGAGAGAAACCAGTTTCACCATCTCATGAAGCATCAACTTCTAAAACTGAGCAGATTGAAGCAGGACTCACCCAGAAGTTGGGGCTGGAGTCAGGGGGAGCTGTAGACTATGAAGTCCCTGCAGGAGGTGCAGAAGTCATCATGGAGATGGAGGATGAAATTGCTGTAAATCTTGATGCTTCAACCTTTCAACATGAAGATCCTCATTATCAGGAACTAGCAGCAGCATCTAATCAAATAGCTGAGCAAATGCTGGGTTTAGTGCAGACAGAAGAGCAATTCAGGAGTGGGAAAGAGTTTTTGGTCAGACAACCTGATGATATATCCCACATGAATCCTGAAGATTTTGATGACAATTCTGATGATGACCTTCTAGATCCACAAGTGGCTAGTGATGAAACTACTTTAGCTGAAACAGAAAGGGCCATTATTTCTCTTTACAGAAGGTCCATGGCTGAAGTAGATGTGGTGGATCCCCTGCACAGGAGAATTCTGAACTTTTACAGGGATAATTTGAAGATCCAGAAAATGCATGTCACAAGTTCCAAGTATGAATTGAAAAAAATAAGAGAAGACATTGACAGCTCAAGGATGCATTTTGACACCACCATTGACTCCAGACTCAGCCTCACAATGCTGACTAAAATCAAGCAAAGGTTGGACACTGAGTTTTCAGCAAAGGACAAGGTAATGGAATTGGAGAAAAGAGTAACCTCCATGGAACTTAGCATGCAGCAAATTTTGAAGAATCAAGTCACTCAAATCAATCTTCTGGGAAAACTCTTAGAGACTCCCATACTCTCTCAGTCAGTAGCACAAGTGCCAGTTGCTGATAACAAAAAGGGGGAGAAGCAAGAAGCTGATGCATTGGGGAAAGCAAGTGGTACTGAAGCTGTGGTAAAGTCTACAGATCCCAAGAAGGAGTTGGCTCAAGACATAGTAAGGAAATTTGATGCAATTGCTAGCAAATTCAAGGAAACAGGTTCCAGTAGCTCACAACCTGGTGACAGGAAAGGAAAGGGAAAGCTAATTGAAGATGATAAAAAGAAAGCTGTCACAGGTGGAGGGGAAAGTGAAAAATTGTTGAGCAAAGCCATAGTAGTTGGCATAAAAGAAAAGGAGCAACAAGAAAGAAGACAAGAAGAATTAGCCATTCAATTGCAAAGGGAATATGATGAAGAGGATAGGCTAATAAGAGAAGCCAGAAGAAAAGAAGGTGAAAGGAGGCCAAGGATGAAGCAAAGAGCAAACAAGCCCAAAGATGCACCAAAATCATCTAGAGTTAAAAGACCATTAACTGATGAAGACAAGGAGAAGAAGCCAAAACAAGTCAAGACTGAAGGTCAAGCTTCTGGGAGTAATCAAGCCAAAGAAATAGAGGTGTTCAAACACAAATCTGAAAACTTTGTGCCAATCAAAGCTGAGGGAATGATTGCAGCAAAAGGGCAAAGGAAGAAAGATGTTGATCTTCTTCACATTGAGTATGAAGATGGATCACACTCAACCTTCACATTCAACCAAGTTTTGGATCAAGGATATGGCATCTTGAGGAAGATCTACACTATGCTCAACAGGAAGTATTATCTAACTGAAGAGCTAGGAAAGGCCATCCTTGAAAGAATGAAGAAGATAAGGGAGGCACCTGTTCAAGAAGAAAGGGATGACAGAATAAAGATCTGGAATCCTGAAGGAAGAAAAGTGCTTCATGAGCCCTTCTACTTGATGATATACAAGGACAGGGAAGGCAGAGAAAAATGCATTGATATTTGTCAAGAAATAGACAAACTTCCAAATCTGGAATTAAATCATCTGGCAAGTCAATTGGACTACAGGATTGAAGATGAGTAGATATTGAAGGGAACCCTCTACAGGAAGATGAAGGAGAATGAAGACAAGATGAATGAGTCAAGGGGAAGAAGGAGAAGATAGGAGATTCAACCTCAATCATCAAAATTATCAGAATTCATCCCTGTCTGGTATCTGATTACTCTGTCTAAAACTTTACTTATCAATATTGTAATTCTTGCTAAGAATGAAAATGTTCAGGAATTTTGTTATCATCAACAGAAAATTTATGCATATTTTAAATATTCATAAATAGGGGGAGATTATTAGGAATTATGAGTTTTGATGATAACAAATTACTTAGAATTTCAATAGGGACTCAAGATTATTTTTGTAACTGATCAATGGATATGACTTATAAATATCCATTGATTAGGAAACCAGTTATCAGTTGAAACTTGTTTCTCAACTGATAAACTGGATTGTAGCATTGATTTATGTTTCACTATCAATTGATTGTATTACCTCGATGGATGCAATGATGTAGTCAACTGATGTTATTGACTTCAATTTCTAGCTTCTCAACAGATGTGAAGAATGGCTGATCAATTGTAAATATTCTAAGTCAGAATTCTCACAAGTGAAGTGATCAACTGATGTTGAAGTCGATGGATGAAGACACTACTCAACGGATGAAAGCTATCAATGGATAATTACAGTCAACGGATAAAGAATCATCAATGGATAAGGAGTCGATGGATAGCTCAATTATCCATCGACATATCAACTGATCAACAGATATCCTATCCATCGATGGATAAGCAAAGGTGAATCAACTGATAAGCTTAACAGCATTTATCAGTTGATTAAAGTTTCCCTATTTAGCTAAAAGCCAGATATCACGGGAACAGTGCAGAAACTGAATCATTGGAAGACAGTCCTGTCAGGACTGTGAAGACTTTCTAGGCAACACAGCATCCAAGGAATATCTTAAGACAAAAGACACTTCCAGAGCTAGTTAGTTCTACAAGAAAAGCTGTGAAAAAGGAGCTAGTTTCTATTTTTATGTAAACAGTATAAATTGTAATATTATATTGTTATCAGTCGATAGAAAACTAGAGGAGTAGTTTTTGTTTATAAAAAGCAAAAACACAGTAGCAAAGAAGAAGTTTTTTTTAGAACACAAGAAAAGCAAAGTAGAAAATCAGGCAGAACTTGTAATGATTTTCTAAGTTCTACATTCAACTTTGTACGCAGCTTAGTATTTTTACTAAGATCAATTGAAAGCAAAAACTCACTAGTGGAAAAACAATCCACTAGTAATTTTTTTAATCTTGTTGTTTCTGTTATCAACACTTTAGTTATCCAGTTCTTAGTTACATCAATCTTAATTAAACATTCTCTTTGTACAAACTTATTTCCGCAAGAAGTTGAATTAATTATTAAGTTTGTATTCAACCCCCCCCTTCTCCAAACTTAGTGTACTTAAGGGCGAATAACAGAGATGTTAATGGTCATGTCTCGATCCTGTTCGTAAAATATTTCAAGGAATAACCCTTTTCTCTAATTGCGATCTCACAATTATATTCGCTTAGCTTGGAATCTCCAGAGATGTACTGCCAACATCTCATCTCACGACTTGACCCCATTTAGATTTCTTAAAAATCTTGCTTACTAGCAGTTACACTACCTCTTAAGGTTTATAAGGGAAAGACTCGGATACATGAGTATCTAGATATTTGTAGTAGAGGTACTACCGAATCACCCTCATAACTTGTTATTACCACATTGAATACACTTCAAGGGATCTCCACTCAGGTGTATTGGGTTCCCGTTATTGATGACTCAAAATGGGTTATCAGTCTCATCCCCAACCTCGACTTAAGGACAACAACATGCTCAAGTCCCTTAGTCAAAGGATCGGCCAGGTTATCTTGAGTTCCAATAAACTCAATAGCAATGATCATGTCAGATACCAAACCCCTTATAGACTTTAGTCTAACTTATATGTGTCTCTTTATTTTTACATTATACTTCTTACAGTTTATCTTGTAGATAATTGTACGACTATCACAATGAACAGTAAGAGCAGGAAGCGGTTGATTTACTACAGGAATCACATACATAAGCCCATGCAACCATTCAACCTCTATCCCCGTGACATCTAATGAACACAACTCAGCCTCAAAAGTAGACCGAGTTACAATAGTCTGTCTAGCAGACTTCTAGGATATAGCTCCACACGCAAGGGTAAATATATATTCAGTCACTCCATTGGAACTAGATTTCTTAGCTATCCAACCTACATCACTATATCCCTCTAGCACTCCAGGAAACCTCCTGTAATGCAAAATAAGGTAGATGGTGCCTTTCATATATCTAAGTACTCTATTAAGAGTATTCCAATGAGTCTTGTTTGACAACTTGTATATCTAGCTAACTTAGACACAACATATGAAATATCTGGTCTAGTGCCATTAACAAGATATTGCAAACTTTCAATAATTTAAGAATATCTTAACTGAGACACAGGAACTCCTGACTTATTCTTGATAAGCACAACTTTTGAATTATATGGTGTGCGTGCGATTCTACAATTTGAATAACCATACTTCTCAAATATAGATTTCTCTATATAATGAGATTGGGACAAGGTTATTCCATCAGCTGACTGAGTTAGCTTAATACCAAGAATCACGTCAGCCTCACCCATATCTTTCATTTCAAAGTGCCTTTTCAAGAAACTTTTATCTCGTTAATAATCTCAATATTGGTTCCAAATAATATTATGTCATCCACATATAGACACAAAATTACATTTTCATTTCCTTTAACCTTATAGTAGACACACTTATCACTTTCATTAACCATAAAATGAAAAGTCAAAACAGTTTTAATAACCTTTTTGTGCCAGTCTCCAGGAGCTTGTTTCAAGTCATAGATAAACTTGACTAACTTACACAATTTCCTCTCATTGCTAGAAGCAACGAATCCCTCAGGCTGATCCATATAAATCTCTTCTTCAATATCACCATGAAGAAAAAATGTCTTTACATCCATCTGATGGATGATAAGACCATGTACGGAAGCCAATGCTATAAGAATTCGAATTGTTGTCATTCTTGCAACATGAGAGTATGTATCAAAATAGTGCATGCATTCAATTTGCCTAAAACCCTTAGCTAACAGCCTAGCCTTATACTTATCTATTGAGCCATCCGGGTTCATTTTTCTTTTGAAAATTCACTTACATCCTATAGTAGTACACCAGGAGGGAGATCAACCAACTCCCATGTTCCATTAGAAATAATAGAGTCGATCTCACTCTTTATAGCACCGGAAAGTCTGAAGAGTCCATGGCCTGCCGGAAAGTCAAAGGTTCCTTCTCGACATTGTAAGTGATGAAATCACTTCCAAAGTCTTTGACCACCTTTGCACGTTTACTCCTTCTAGGTCCTCTACTTTGTTAGGAGTAGAGCTACTAGCAAGATCTGCCCCACATTTGTCATCCTTTTCACATTATCGGGAATGGACCTGGATGGCGAGTGAGATCATCATCAGAAATACCCTGAGGTATACTTGTCTTCATAGGGAATACATTCTCAAAGAATGTTGCATCAGAAAACTCAACTATAGTGTTTGTCACTATACCATCTATTTTAGATTTTAACACTAAAAATCTTATAGCGATAATGGTTTCAATATAGCCCAAAAATATGCAATCAACAGTTTTTGGTCCCAATTTCTTTATCTTGTATTCAGGGACAAATACCTTTGAAAGGCAGTCCCACACATGAAGATACTTTAAACTAGTCTTTTTGCCTTTCCATAGTTCGTAAGGTGTCTTGTCCATATGTTTCAGAGGGACTTTGTTTAGAATATGGCAAGCCGTATTCAGAGACTCTCCCCACATGTACTTAGGTAACCCAGAATTAATTAACATACTGTTAATCATATCTTTAAATATTCTATTCTTTCGTTCTGCCACCCCATTAGACTCAGGAGTGTATGGTGGAGTCACCTCATGAACTATACCATTACATTTGTAAAATTTATTAAACGAGGCACCCGTATACTCTCTACCTCTATCAGATCTCAAACGTTTAAGTACTTTACTAGTTTGTGTTTTAGATCAGTTTTGAATATAATGAATTTTTCTAGTACTTCATCTTTATGTTTAAGTAAATAAACATAGCAATATCTTTTACAATCGTCTGTAAAGGTAATGAAATATCTTTTATTATCCATAGTCATAATACCACTAAATTCACATATGTTTGTATGTACCAATTCTAATACTTTTGAATCCCTAACAACATTATAAAAGGGTTTCCTAGTTTGTTTAGCAGTCACACATACTTGACATTTAGATTTCTTTTCAATGGCATACTTTAGAATCAACTCTAAATTCATCATATTCTTTAGAACACTAAAATTTAGATGACGAATATGTGAGTGCCATAAATCGGATGATTCAACACAATTAACAGAAGGAACAACAATATCATTAATAAAACTGCCCAAAACAAGCTCCACATTTATTAAAATAATCCATCAAATAAGTAATCTTTGCTAAAAAATACACCAGTATGTGTAATGACTACTTTATTACAATTCAAAGAAAGTTTGAAACTATTTCTAACTAAACAGCTTCCACTTATTATGTTTCTACGAATGTCAGGAACATGATGCACTCTAGTAAGGAATAGAACACGCCCAGAAGCAAACTTCAGGTCCACGTTTCCTATTCTAAGAACTTGAGCAACACTAGCATTCCCCATCGTCATTGTCATTCCTTGAATCCGTTAATAAGATACAAACATAGTAATATCAGTACAAATATATACATTACCTCCAGTATCAATCAACCATTCAATAGATAGATAAGTGGAAAGTAGTATAGGGTTGTAGGTAACATACCCGTCATTGGTTTTAGAAGCAATAGCTTCACCAACAACCATGTTAACCACATGCCTACTAGTGGTTCCAAGCACAATATTAGCTTGTGATACCACATCAGATTTTTTCACTTTCTTTACAGGATAGTCCTTGCTCCAGTGACCAACCTGTCCACAAGACCAACATGGTTTGTTTGCCTTTGGTTTCTTAGCCTTGTTCTTGTTATTTTTAGGCTTAGTGTTTTCCTTCTTAGTGACAAACTTTCTTTTCTGTTCAACAGTCACTAGGTTCACCTTCGAACTCCCATGTTTAGTAGGCATCACATGTCCCAGTTTGGACTTTTGTTACTTCT
The DNA here is from genome assembly GCA_028671895.1 of Oenanthe sinensis. NCBI lineage: Eukaryota > Viridiplantae > Streptophyta > Magnoliopsida > Apiales > Apiaceae > Oenanthe > Oenanthe sinensis. Next base: position 22,412,962 of record CM053801.1, read on the forward strand.
GCATAGAGATGTCCAACATCATGTTATTCTAGGTGATCTCTCCTTTTTGTCTTTTTAGGGAGAGTGCAAACTCTTCCCAAGACTTTGGGAGCTTTTCAATCACCGATATAACCTGAAACTTCTCGAGAAAGTCCATTCCAAACTCCTCCTTCAAAGCATGTACAAACATCTCAAACTCATGCACTTGCTCCGTCATGGATTTAGTATCCACCAGTTTGAAATCAAAAAAGCGAGTCACGGAATACTTTTCTAGATCTTGTGAGTCGATATTATGTGTCTGATCCAGCTTCTTTCATAAGAGCTTTGTAGTGTAGGAATCTGATGAGTAAACATCGAACAAAGTGTTCACTAAAGCTACTAAGATTGCAGCCCTAGCCACTCCATCCTTTTCAGTCCATAAAGAATAAACCTTAACAGAGTCAACCTGTTCTTGATTCATAACATGAGGATCATACTGCACCACCGACCATAAACCCTTAACCGCTAACCACAACTTCATCTTTTTCTGCCAGCGAGAAAAGCCAGCACCACCGCTGAACTTATCAGGCATACCAGACAGATTAATAGGCTGTGAGAAACGGTATGTAGCTCAATCAATGACAGTAGGAGTACCCCAGACCCAGAACCAAGAACACCAACAACAGGAGTTTCAGTTTCGTTAACCATCTTATTAATTACAGTATATAACAAATAATATCTTCAAGATTATTGGGTATAAGTTATACTACACAGCAACAATATGGCAGTTATATAAACAATTAACAAGAACATGTAGATTAAACCAATTAACAAAATAAATCACGAATGTAGAAACATATATGAATCAGTAACTGTAAAAAAATGAGAGCAAAGAGAGAAAACTTAGCTCTAACAGAAACTTTGTGCGTACACTGATAGAACCAATAAAACAGCTAGAAGTCTTGACTGTTCTTGAAGAGATTATTGTCCCACTTATGCTGTGATAGGTTGCAGCAATATCGCTTTCAGGATAAAACAACACAGATCAATCCGCCCACTTCTCTTATTATACTCGATGTGGGATATTGAGTTTTCCAAAGAAACAGAGATTTGAAAAGAAATGGGTTTTATTGATCAATCCGCCCACTTCTCTTATTCTACTCGATGTGGGATAGTGAGTTTTCCAAAGAAACAGAGATTTGAAAAGAAATGGGTTTTATTTGTTACTTATATTATTCATATTAAGTAATATTAATATTACAATATATATATATATATATATATATATATTTAAAGTCTGATTATTGAAATAATCCTTACTCAATATATTTAATATTAATATTAAATAATCAATATAAATAAATCAAATAAACTTGTACTTAAAAGACAGAATTCTCAATAACACCTTGTCACATAAGAATTTTACTTATAATAGTAGTTGTAAATAAAACTAACACAAGATGCTATATAAACTCGTTATCTTTACTTTACTAATTCAATGTGGGACAAACTCATTTCAAGCAAGCAACTTCAACTCAATTAATTTATGAATTCCACCAAGAAAATGTTTTAGATCCAAACATGAAAGTTTAAGTCCTCATAATAAGGAACAACCTCCATTAATTAGTTTCCGGAAATTACATCAAGAACATATATAAAATATGCCTTAAACTTCCCATTTTCTAACATATAGTCCCCTAAGACACTTTGGACTTGATAAGCCTGGTACTAAGGTTGGTGTTGTAGGCCTAGGTGGGCTCGGCGATGTAGCTGTGAAGATGGCAAAAGCTTTTGGTGCACATGTTACAGTTATAAGTACTTCTGAATGCAAGAAGCAGGAAGCATTAGAAAAACTCGGTGCAGATTCATTTTTAATTAGTCGTGACCCTGAACAACTGCAGGTATCTAATTTTCTCTTAAAATGTAGCATACTGATAATTATCAATGATTTGCTTGATAGAATTACATGCTAATTATCAATGATCAAATTTAGGGTGCAATGAGCTTGCTTGATGGTATATATTATTGATACTGTATCTGCTACTCACTCTGTGATACCATTGCTTGGGTTACTAAAGCCTGATGGAAAGCTTGTCATGGTTGGTGCACCTGAAATGCCTCTTGAGGTGCCAGTGTTCAATTTACTCAGGGGTGAGTATCCAACCCACATACCTAACTAATTTAATTACAAATAAATTCGCAGGATGTTGTTACATCAATCATTTTAAACTGAAATTATGTTGTAAAACTAAATGTGACTAAAATTTAACAGGGAGAAAAATTCTTGCTGGGAGTAATATTGGTGGGCTAAAGGAAACACAAGAAATGCTTGAATTTGCAGCAAAGCACAACATAACTGCTGATGTTGAGGTTATTTCGGTGGACTATGTGAACACTGCAATGGAGAGACTTGTGAAGTCCGATGTCCGATACAGGTTCGTTATTGATGTTGCAAATACGTTGAAGACAGAGTGAACACTGCAATGTACATTGTTTTTGTTCAGTACAAGGTTCAGTCCTGTTAGCTGCTGTATTCTCAGAATAGCTCATACAGAATCATGTCGGACCATTATTACTTTTTCCCATCCAAAAGAGATGCCTTCTCTCAATTCCCTTTTCTGTACCCCCAACTACAAAGTTACAAACTACCAACATATTTATGTGACTCCCTCGTATTATCATTTAATATGAATATGAATGGCATTCTTGTATGTTGATATCCCCGTCACTTTTCTGTATGCCTATATTTTGAAAAAAGAAGTTAATATCGACAGCACAAATCATTCAATAATGAATTTTTCAGTGAACATTATGATTGCGTTTGATGGGAGAAAATGTAATGAAATAGGTTGAAATAAGTGAAAATAATAGAGTTGGCAGAGTGGATATGAATTAAAAATGAACGAGGGTAAAATCTCTACCATGAGATTTGGGAAGAAGATGAATACCGAGAGAGAATAGAAAATGAGTTAGGAAAGAGACTGCATCATTCTATCTCAAATTAGGGTTTTTTTTTACTTCAGATTGTTATGAATGAAATAAGGAAGTAATGCAATTTTTGAATTTTTACAATATAGTTCAATTCTCATTGCATTCCATTCCTTCCATATTTATTTATCTCAACCAAACACATACAGTATAAGATAATGTTAGGGATTGTGGTGTAATCAACTAGTGTACTTAGTTTAAATTTAATAAGCTAAGTAAAATATACTGTCATATAATCATTGACAATATAGTTAGTAGTCACTTGTAGACAGTATATTTGAAAGTATTAGTTAGGTGACAGTACATTTGAAAGTTACTGTCTTGTATAAAAGAATAAAAATGAGTCATGTACTAGAAGTTCACTAAGTGTTCATGCACAACATGATTCAAAACTCAGACAACAACATTTCAAGTACTCAAGTCTATGACAGTAGATTACAAATGAGAACACATTTGAAACAGCTGACATCAACTATTCCATTGACAGCAAACTTGACGGAGAATGAAGATTTGAAGACAACAAGTTTTACTGACAGCAACTATTCCATTGACAATAAACTTCACGGAGAATGAAGATTTGAATAAAATAAGTTTTACTGACAGCAACTATTCCATTGACAATAAACTTGGCCGAGTATGAAGAATTGAAGACAGCGAGTTTTACTGACAGTAACTTTGACGGAGTAATTGACAGCAACATTGGCTGAGATAGTTGACAGCAACTTTGGAAGACAGTATGGTTCATAGACTATCAAGCTTGACAACAAAGTATGCGGAACCGAAGATACTGTCACTAAAGGAAAACTAAAAGTTGACAGTAAATGTTTAATGAAGCTTACAGTCTGTTTCAGGTAGCAGACTAGATAGTGAAAATACAAAGAATGATTTTGACATTACTATCTAGTCTGACAAGTCTACTACTACAACTTGGGAGAATTCAAGCAAAAGGTAAAGCGTGCTTAAAGAGTCAAAGATTTCTGCATATCTCAGAGCTTCTTTATCTACAAATTGAATGAAGACAAATTTGAATGGAAAAAATAAAATTTCTATTTTAAGCTTTGTTCTAGCAATAAGGGAAAGTATACTTGTAAGTGGGATATGTGTTTCAGTATAAATACACATATCTCACAAGTACTTTCTGTTATGCAATTGAGCTAAAATTTCTCAATATAGAAACATTAACAAACTCATTGTTATTATATCTGTCGAAGCTGGAATTATTTTTCAGACAGTTGTAGCAAAACAAAAATTAATAAAATTAAATTTTGAAGTTTAAACACTCTGTCATTTTATCTACTTAGTTTTTTTACATCATTAACTTGTTAATTATCATTCTTGTTAGGAGAATCCTTCATAATTAATCAAGTTACATTCAAACTCCCCTTCTCCAACACTCATCTTAACTAACATAAAATAATAAAATAAATAATGAATTCAAATGACACACAAATTTCTTTCCTTATTTTTAAGGAGCTTGACTTATTCCTCATCTTATTTTTAAAACAAAATATTCATATAATCATATCTCTCAGATTTTAATCTTGATTTCTTTCACTTTTCGTCATTTTTCTTTTTTTATTAATATTATTATAATAATAAAAAACAAATATAAGAAGTCTCGTTAAAACTGACATACAATATAATGTCTTAGATTAGTAGGATCCATATTATTTATAATATTTTTAAGATACAAATTAAGAGGTTTATTAAATGCCCTAAGAGTATGCACCCTTGTGAAAAAAAATATTGTTTAGTCAACGACCTGTTGAAATTTAATAATGTAGCAATTTTTTATTAATTTATTAATAAAATCAAAATATATTAATTCATTATTCATATCATCACAAATTGATGGAATTGATGATAAATTGATAGAGTAATAAACAATTTTTGTATTTATAAAAGTCTATCTATTCATTGTATTTATATATTTGAAATTATTTACAAAAATTCACTGCAACATCAAATCCATAAGCATTTTTTTAGGAGTATTGGGCTACAAGAGTTGAAACAAGTTTTACTCAAGCCCGAGTCTTAATTATTTTAAATGGATCGAATGGAGCCTAATTTTCTAATTAATCAAAAAGTGATATTCAAACTCGATTTGATAATAAAAGAGGTGAATACAAATTTGTTGGTGAACAAATCGAATCAAAATTAAATTGAACAGAATCGAGATGTTCTCTACCAATTTGTATATTTTTTACTCAATAAATTCAATATATAAAATATAAATCACGATATATAGTTATACAACTAAATTGCACCAGAAAAGCTTAGAATTTAACCAAAATATTCACTTAACCCTAGGTATTAGAATTACAATTTTATCTTGTTAGTTGTTATTGTTAATTTATTTTTATAATTTCTATTATTAATTAATTATGAATATCATGTGAAGTTCGATAGTTTTTATTTTCGCATCAATTTATAAAATGTATGAATTCATATATACTCAATTTCAGACTTTCTATTATATAATATTAAATTCAATCTGCAATTAAATCAAAATTTCAAAATCATATTATTTGTTACATCAAAATAAAAATTATATATATATATATATATTTGAAAATCATAATAATGTAAATATATAATAATGAATTAAATATAAATTTTATTTTAAAATATATAAATTATATATAAATAAATTTAAAATATACATGCATTATTCAGTCGAGTATGTCGAGTTAATATATATATATATATATATATACATTTATATATTTATATCTATGTATATATTTACAGGTACCACAAATTAAAAGTAATCTACACACATATATATTTAAAAATTAATAATTAATTTAAAATTATATATATAATATATTATATGAATAAGATATATATTAAGTGCACAAATAAAAGAGTAATTTTAAAACAAAATTATCAAATGAATTTACAAATGACTATCATCTATATTAATAAATTACGTATCATTTAATGTATATATAATTTTATTGAATTTATATTACTAATTTTATAAAAAAATAATCGAATTCAAATTAATCTAGTTAGGTTAAAATAAAAATCTAATATCTATACTATCTATTAATATTATAATTCCTACTAATCCTACATTTCATTTCTCCAATTATATCTCAATTCAATAACTTCTTTTATTTTATTAAGGTTATTCAAGTAATTTACTAATTCAGACAATTAATTCAATTGTATTACCATATATCATTCTTTAATGATTGGATCCCACTATCTAATTAATTATAATTTGAATATTAACTAATTATGCTTATATTTGATATTCAAATTTAATATAAATTATTTTAAGAAATGGAATAATAATTTTCTAAAGTAATCCATTCTATTTTTATTGATATTTAAATTTTTTTATTAATTTAAATGCATTTGTTTTCATTCAAAATAAGTAAAATGTTAGGAAGCAAATACTGATGGCTGTCAGAGAATACAAATCAGAGTTTAAGGAGTTATCGGTCAGAGTTTACTCTATCAGAGAATACTCAATTAGAGTTTACTCTAACAGAGAATGCTCTATCAGAGAATAACAACCGATAGAGTTTGCAAGACAGAGTTTGTCAAGAAGCAATTCGAATCAGAGTATGAATAGGATAGTAAGAAGGAATCCTAATGCAAGTCTATTTTCTTATGTAAAGCTGTTTTATTTCTAATCTGATTTGTAATTAAATTGTAACTGTGTCTATATAAACACAAGCATATGTTAACATCGAAATAATCTTTACAAGTAATATCTTTCATAACCTAGCAGTTCTTAAGAATAAAGTATTTCTTGAGAGAGTTATGTAATTTATTCAATATTATCAATACTAATTTGTGATTACTTTACATACTTGTGTTCTTGATCGATTTACTGGTACTATTACATTCAACCCCCCTTCTATAATAGTTTATTCATCTGGGCAAACATAAAAAAATAACATGTTCATGATATATAAGGTAATTATTATGTATAGTATATTTAATTCGATTATCTTATTTATTATTTAACCTATTGTTAAGTTTGAAATTCTAATTATTATTAAAAAAAATTGTGTTATCAATTCATTTGCGTACGCACGGAGAGTATCATATTATTATTAAAAAACTAATCAATTAAATATGTGACAACTCAGTATTTGGGACAATTTTTGAAATTTTTTTTTGGGGTAATTAAAATTTCTTTTTTTATTCTCGAAATAAATATATTAAATTTTAAATTTAATCCATTAATTTTTATCATCTTTCCTACTATATTTATAAAATAGATTTGATAACCTTCTGTTAGGAAATAAACATTGATGCTATCAGAGAATACCAGAACAGAGTTTATGCTGACGTCATCAGAGATTAAGAAGCTGTCGAACAAAGTTTACTCTAACAGAGAATGCTCAATCAGAGAATGACAACCGATAGAGTTTACTAATCAAAGTTTAAGAAGAAAACATACAAATCAGAGTTTGATTTGGATAGTAAAGAATGAATCCAAATACAAGTCTATCGCCTTATTGAAGCTATTCTTTTCATAATCTGTTTTGTAATTGAATTGTAATTGTGTCTATATAAACACAGATATAGGTTAACATAAATAATTTTTCAAGTCTTATTTTTCATAACCTAACAGCTCTTAAGAACAAAGAATTTCTTGAGAAAGATTTGTATTCAAGTTCATAATATTAATACAAAATAGTGTTTCTTCCATACTTGTGTTCGCAAATCGATTTACTTGATACTATTATATTCAACCCCCCTTCTATAATAGTTATTCATCTACGCAAACAATTGGTATCAGAGAAGGTAGTTATTTTTAACTAAAAGATCACATAAACATGTCTGGAAACAAGTATGAAAGCATAACAATTCCAATCTTGAAGAAAGCTGAGTACCCTACATAGAGGGTGGAGATGATGGAAGCAACTGATCCTGATTATATTGACATAATTATTGAAGGACAGTACCTCCCAACAAAATTGGTGCCATCAACTATTGTGGAAGGCAGACAAGTCCCTGAACATTATACTCTTAAGGAAAAAAGGAGTGGACTAATGAGGAAAAGCAAGAAGTCCTCAAAGATGTAAAAGTAAGAAATATTCTGCATAATAATCTAGACTCTGTGATGTCAAACAGGTAATTGCATGCAAAACTGCTAAAGAAGTATGGGATGCACAAGAGATTCAATGTCAAGGAACCAATGAGATTAAGAAAAATAGGAGATTTGTATTTATACAAGAGTATGAATATTTTGAGGCTAAACAGAATGAGTCTCTCACTGATATCTATGATAGATTTCTTACTTTATTGAACAATTTGGCATTGATGGATAAGGTGTATGACAATGAAGATTCAAACACCAAATTTCTAAGGGCTCTTCCTAAAGAATGAGATCTGCAGACATCTTTGATAAAAGACAGGGCTGATTTAGATGAGATGTCTTTAGATGAAGTCTATGAAAAATTGAAGACTCGTGACTTGGAATTACAGCAAAGAAGAAATAGGAAAAGTAGCAAGGCAAAATCATTTGCTTTGAATGTTGAGGCCAAGATTGAAGAACCAAAAGAAAAAATCCTTAAAACCTTAACAAGAAAAGGAAAGGCTGTAATAGTCAAGGAAAGTAGTGAATCAGAGTCTGAGACAAACTCTGATGACTCCACAGACTCTGATATGATGCAGATGGTGTTAGTAATTGTGCTCTAGAGACAATACTTTTTATATTTTAAGGAAAATATTTATTATTAAAGATTATGTTTTATTGATTATTATTTATTTATTATGTTTTATTTACTGCGTAATAAATTGAAAGCATAATAAATGTCCTTGGAATTTTGATACGTATTATATATCTTTAAGTATGTGACTTAAAAATGAGATTATATGAATAGTATCTTATTTCTAAAATTCCCTAGTCGAGTATTATTATTTAAGGACAATAATAATGCATAAAGACTAGTATGTTCCTTGACAGATGACCACATCTCATTGGTCATAGGTATGGTGATACTAAAATCAAGAACATAAGTGCATGTCTCAATGCATGGCACTGGAATGACCCGCTGTGAGATTCTACATGTTAAATAAGTGTCATAAGTAATTCTCACTGTGATAATGGTGTAATGATCCTTAGACCTGAAATCATTATATTTCTATATGAGAATTAATATACTTTGATTACATTAAAAGTTACCTTTGACCGGGTGATGATAAAAGTGGACATTGGGTATATTATGAATCGTATGAGAAATATTAATGATCTAGATGAGATTTAATCCTCATAATTTTAGGAGTGATATTATTGGCCTCTTGTTTGAGTGAGACTATGAAATGCACGGTCGTGCTCAAATGTTGATTTGATTTTAATAGTCTACTCATCGATCAAGAAAATAAAGATTAAATTATGAAGAGGATGACATGAGACATGCCTTGAGTTTAATCTATAATATCAAGATTAAATGGATTATATTACATGGAACATTATTCACGAAAGGCTTAATCGAATCACCGATTTTTATTATTACTTGGGTAGCAATGATGTATTACTAGATGCCGCTCATTGTTTACAATTTTAATTAGATATTAAAATTGTTGCCAACATAATAATAACCTACAGGGTCACACACAAAGAACGCTTAAAGGAGAAATAATTTAAATTATGAATTTAAATTAAATAAGTAATTTATTTTATTTATGATATTAATTAAGTATGACTTAATTAATTATATAAATAGAATAAATGAATTATTTAAACTAATTCCAAAATTAATAATTAATTAATTAAGTGAGACTTAATTAAATAATTTAGAATTTTGGATTAGTATTAATTATAATTGGATTATAATTAGAAAACTTATTCCTCTCTCTATATAATCTCTTTATGGGCTGATTTAATTTAGAAGACATATTTTTACTAAAACCCTAGCCGTTTTGAGAAAAGACGAATATAGAGAGAGAAGCAGTTTTCGGGTGCTAGTACACATCAATCCTTCATGAAAAGTGTTCGTGTAGATACCGTAGAGCGTAGATCGCGAGAGCGGGATAAGTGGTGATTAAACAAGCTTTGGACCTCCATTAATCTTCCATTAATGAACTGTTAAAGATTCTAAAGGTATTTATTCTTTATCTCTGAATTAAATCTTTTGTTTTCGCATGGATCCTTCGGAGGGTTTCGCTATTTTGATTTATTTTTCGCGTTTATTCCGCTGCGTTTGTGCCTTGAAACCCTGCAGATGGTTGCTATGATTATTAAAGGCTTCTAAAAGATGAAGTACAGAAAGTACAAGAAGCAAGGAAATTTTCAGAAAAAGCGTGGTGAACAAGAAAAGAAAGACAGATTCAGAAAAAGAGAAGAGAGAGATGGAAAATCAAAGACTATTGACAAATCAAAGGTTAAGTGTTATAAGTGTAATAAGATGGGGCACTTTACTACTGAATGCAGAAGCAAGGAACCTGGAAAAGCTCTAATGACATCAAAGAATGATTGGATGGATTCCTCAGACTCTGAAGAAGAAGAAACCAATTATGCACTCATGGCAAACACTGATGCTCCCATTATAAACTCTAATAAGATACCAAACTCTGTCTTCAGTTTTGATACTGAAAATATTTGTAAATTAAAATCTTTTCTTAGATCCTTGCATGTTAGTTTTAAATCACAGTCTCTTGAGAATGAAAGATTAAAATCTGAGATACAAACTCTGACTGCTAGGAATAACATTCTTGAATCTGAAAATTCTAACATGATTAACACTAAGAAAGATTGTGAAAATGCTTTACACATGCAAACTCAGTTAGAAATTTAAGTTGAATATTTAAAAACTGAGATAACTAAAGAAAATGAGACTTTCAGAGTTTGGACAAACTCTGGCATAAGAGTCCAACAAATACTTTCTAACTAGAATTGGACTTCTGTCTTAGGTTATGAATCTGATAAGGATACACACACTAAAATACACATAAAAAGAATATTGAATAAACCTGGAAAATTTATTAGAGCTAGTAATGACAAGAAAACTCCTAGTGAATGCTCTAAAAATAATAGTGTGTCAAAAAACAAAAATGTGAATATAGGGTTACTTTCTAAGAAGCAACTTAAAGAAAAGTTGAAAGAAGTCATAGATAAAAATAAACCTAAAAATGTGAAGAGAAATAGAAATGGCAAAGTAGGAATTACTAAGGAGAATAATTATAAGTATATCCATTAGGCTCCTAGCAAACCTTGTTTTACTTGTGGTAATTCGAATCACCTTGCCATTGACTGCAAACAAAAAAAAGAAGCTGAGAGACCTAGTTCAGAGGCTAGAAAACAAACTAGATATAGACCATAAAATTCCTGTTTTCACTATGGTAATTTATGGCATTCAATTTATACATGCAAAAAATGTCATAGTTTGTATTACAATTATAATGAACCATTGTGTTTTCCCAGTTGCACAAGTAGAATGGGGGGTTGAATACTTGTGTGCATTTTCGTGCCTGATTAAAATTTACTCAATATGAATTAAAGACTTGAACACAGAATAAAGATTAAACACAAAGGTATGAATGAAAACTGTTTGTATTATTGATGTGTAAATACAAACTCTCTTAAGGTGTATACAAACCCTAGCAGCTTCTCTGTATTTCTCACAACAACTCTCTCTATCTCTATGATCTAAAAAACTTTTACTTATTTCACACACTCTCAATTAGATTACATAGAATGTTTATATAGAGAGCTGCCTATCAACTAATAACAGAAAAACAAATTGCAATAGAAATATAATTACTAATCATTACCTGATAGTTTCGTTTTGTAAATCTCATTCCTTCTCATAGCACATCTGTAATGTTTTTGGCTTTATCTTCGAAGACTTCCCTTTTCTTAATCATCTTCCAAATTCATCTTTGACTTGATAGACTCTGAAATTTTTAGACTCTGCCAGACTATAGACTCTGATAGTCTATAGACTCCGATAGTCTATAGACTCTGATCACCTTCCAGACTCTAATCTTCATGCATACTCTGGTTTCACTTTTTTCAAATATTCTTCTAAATACAAGTAACATGAATGTTGACTATTTAGACTCTGATTATACAATTTTAGAGACTTGAAAGACTTATTATAAATAGACTATGCTAGAACCTGTCATAATATTTTATACATCATCAAATGAATATATTCCTAACAATCTCCCCCTATTTATGCTTTATAAAATGTAAGTATAAATCAAGGTTTGATGATGTCAAAACTAAAGAATAAAACAATTACTCTAGAACAATAAAACTGTATAAGGAAAAGAATTACTTCTTACTTAATCTTCTCAAAGGCTGGATTATTCTTCAAAAATGAATTTAATATATTTTACTCCATAATAGCAAGAGCTTCACCAACAAATTTCTTCAGTTTCTTCATTTCTTCATTTGAGCATTTGATTTGACAATATGCTGCTCTCAGATCATTTGCACTGCTTTCTTATTCTTTTAAATATTTCAACATTAGAACACTGACTTTCCCACTCATAGGTTGAAATCCAAAGTATTGACCCACACCCTCTTAAAATTTAATTTTCTTTTCTTTTACTGACATGTCTTGATCATTTCCTTCAGTATCAACATATTTTAAGGAAAATTTACCCATCTGTCGATTTCCTTGTCTGTGCAGAGTCAGCTTCATATCAATCTCTTTGAACCATTTGTGAGTGACAACCTCTTTACTTTTATTTACTTCATAAGTTATTTGTAGGAGAAATCTAATTTATTACAATTCCTCAGCATATTTGAAAAAGATGAAGTTTGATTGACTTATCCATCTAACAGATCCACCTTCTAAGAAATATACTAGCATATCATTTTGCACCTTTTATGTTCCTCCATGTCCTCCTTGTATCTTTCTTTCAAAAATATTATAAATAATTTGAGCAGACACCACTTTGTTTAAAATGCTTTTGTGTGATCTTCTCAAACTGCCTATTTGTCAAGGATTAAGGATCTCTGGTTAGAGTAGATGTTCTGTCAATATCAAATTCTACAAAACTTCCAAGTCCTGTCTTCATTTTGGCTCTTAGTTGCAGATTTGATTGACTGCATTTCCAGTATGTAGGGTCTTGAATTTCATCAGAGTCTGACTTCTTCTTTTACTTATTAGAGTTTGGCTTAGACTCTGACTTCCCATGTCCAGTCCCTGGATAATGTGTTTTAGATTTTGATAATACAAACACTCCAGAATGTTTAAGTGGTACACCACCAGGACCCTTAGGACCATGAGAACTATCACCATCATCATCACCATCTCTCCTCCTTTTAAATCCCTTTTTGTCATCCTTGCACACATCATCCTTATTTCTCCTGGAGGAATCACCTTTCGTCTCCCCCTTTTTGACATCATCACTACTGGTGACAACCAAAAAAATCTATTCAAGTATTGTGGAGATGTTGGCTTGTGCTGCAATGACTGAATCAACCTTGTTGTTTAAAGCAGATACTGTAGATTGAAGCTGATCTTGATTTGCAGTGATATCAACAATAGAATCCTTGAAAGAAACTTCTTTGGATAATTGAATGGAAATAATTATGTCAAATCTAGTACTGAGCAGAAAAGTTGTATTATCAACACCAGTAAGTTTGGTTTGAATATGAGATATGTCCTTGACCACACTAGCTAATTGGGCAGCAACATTTTCTGTGTCAATCTGAACATCTGCATCAATTGCTTGATCTGCTTCACCAGGATAATGACCATGTTCTTTTAGAAAAGATTTTTTTCTGAAAGGCCTTAAGTCTTTCAGACTGATGAATACTCAAAATGCAGTCAAATGTTGCTTTATCATTTATCCCCCTTTGTTGTGCAGAATCCCAAGACCGAGAAAACACCTAATCATAATAAAAAAGACGGATTAACTGGTCCATCATCCTCAGAAGTGCAATCATCATCAACAGGTTCATTCTTGGTAACTAGAGGTGTAGACTCTGGTGGTGGTGTAGACTCTAAAACTGCAAAAGGGACTATAGACCCTAACTCCTCCTTAGAGTGATCAGAGTCTGTAGACTCTAGAAGCCTAGCCCTGATAGGCATGATCAACATTGGTTCTTCTGACTTCAATTTTTTCAGTCTCAGTTGGAATGATAGTTGGATCCACCAAAGCTTCCATGACTCTTTCCGCTCTTCTTGCTAGAGAATCCACCAAATGATGGCGTGGTCTCTGTGTAAATGAATTTTGTGTAGCTAGAGCCTCCTCCTTTTTTCCAATCTGCATTATTAAAAGAAATGAATTTTCATCCATCCCCTACCCCAATTCATTGGACTAACTTTTAGGAAAATCTTGATCCCAATAAGTGAAGCTAGGTTCATGATACCCTAATCTCTCATCCTCATAGTGGGTTAGGCACCCACTCTCTCTTTCTCACTCAGGCTCTCTACAGCCTTATCTACCTCTCCTTTTGCGTGGACCAATGTCAGCCTCTCATTTATTTTTTCACTCATTTGGATAGGTGCACTCAAAGTTTCTACAGAAGAGGGGGTGAGAGAAATGATGGTTGCTTCAATACTTGAACCACCTTGATGAAGGGGAACCCCTTAAAATATCTGAAGGCTAGGGATTTGCACCAAGGGGTGAGCATCAACAGACTTTGAACCCTTACAAGCATCTTCTTTCTTTTCAGAGTCTGTTGACTCTAGTATTCTAGTCTTAGGGTCTACTCTAGACTCTGACTGCTTCAGTATGACTTCATTAGAAGCCAGAGTCTGAGTGTCACCATCTTTGACTGTTGGTGCTTGAGGCTCCCCCTCAAGGTGGATAGACTCTGATAGAATAGATTGTGGAATTTCTTCATGAGAATCCATCAGAGTCTGTCCTCCCATATCATTGGGGTTCTCATCAGCATTTTGTTGAGTTGTCAAGGAGGACCTTTCAGCATACTCCCACGCCCCACTATCACCCAACCTCTGACTAGGTGGTTCTTGTATGGGTGAGACAGACTGAACATTTTTCCCACTAGTCACCACTGGTGCACTTGTCTCAACCTCCAACTTCCTTGCATCACCTGCTACTTCCCGTTGTTCTTTAATAATACATTCATCCAAATTGTGATGAAATGCCCTTAGATGGATTCTACCATCAGGCCCTTAGATGGATTGCATTGATTATCAGGGCATCTGTGAGATTGAAGAGTTCTTGCAGTTCCCTTCTCAGTTTTTGAAAATATGTGCCCTTTAATTGATCCAATCTACTCTGGTAGGTTGGATAGATGTATTTATTGGCAATTGTACTTATATTGTTGACAAGATAGTCAGCCACCTATCTTGACAGAGGTTAAAAGTGGGAAATCCATTGAATGGTTGTCCTATAGGTAACTTCATTATCCCAAATTGCTTCATAATTAAAAATTGGTTTCTTAATCTCAGTTTCCAACTCATCAACAGACTCTGATTCTCTTCTTTTGTGGACCTTAAGCCTTTTACGCTTCTGTGATATTTGTTGTTAGAGTCTGGCATACCAAGTGCTTTAAGAACATCACTTGTCCTGCCTTCTATGAGCTCAGCTGCTTTAAATTGTAATGAAAAGTTGAATAGGTAGCTGTAGAGATTTGTGACCACATCTTGTGCAGACATTTGTACCTCCATCTCCATTCTCTTCCTAAGGGCTGCATTGGTCGTGAGAAGATCCAAGACTTGTTGTTATGTCTTGTAGAGTTGGGGATCTTCTAGTGATTCTACCAAGGGATATAGAAATAGCAGTACTTCATCATTTGGAGTAATGATTTCATCAATGAGACTTGAGGTTGCATCCAATGACATTCCTTCCCAAAATGTTTCATGATCAGAGTCTGAAGGCAGTCTAGACTCTTCCCAACATTAGACTCTGGTTCAGGTGTTTTTTTACTTTTAGAGTCTGGCTCTGTAGGAGCCTTGGGAGCATATGTTTCCTACAAAATAGGGTTAATAATAATAATAGGCTTGTGTGTGTGTGTGTGCAGAATAAGCCTTCTTCAACCTTCTGTACTTCTAAGAAAAAGATTTCTCAGGAGATTCAATGTGAGAATCCTGAGGTCCAATCCTAAGCTTTTCAGAGTCTGTAGCCTTTTGAAAGTCTACAGACTTGGCTTCAAGGTTAGAATCAAGTGTATCATAACCCTCTTTTAGCAAAAAGGGTCCTTCAACAACTTGTTTCTCTAGAGGGTTGAGCTCCTCATCACTGTGTTCATTTACAAGCCTAGTTTGAACCAATTTCCTCCTTTTTACAATTGGTGTCTTTTGAGAAACACCAGAGGTTGGTTTCCTAGTTCTAGGTTTTTGAGATTGTTTAAGTGAAAGGGATTTGGCTACTTGGGTAGGTGTAGGGGGACTCTCCTTTACTTGTTCTTGCACCATTTCACCACCAAAAAATGAAGCATTGTAGAGTAAAGGTTTGTAATTTAAGAGTTTTACCTGCATTACCTGTGGATATGTCATGGCAGGTAGACTCTTCTTCTTGTCATCAATTCTCTTGATGTCAGAGAATATTCTTCTTTGTTGCTTATATGCCAGCACACAACAATCATCTGCAAGCTTGGTAGACATGTTAGGAATGAAGTGATTGAGGAGAAGCATAAGGAATCTATGATAATAGACTTCTTTCCTCCCCTCTTTCACATTATTTAATTTAGCTCCCATTTGAGTGAGCAACATATCACCAATGTTGATCACCTTATCAAACAAGAAACTATGACCAATTTGATAAGTAATAGTAGTAATAACATCAAAGCCACTACATTTACCAGTAAAGCACTTAGCAATTTGATCAAACAAGAAAGACCATTCTTTCCTCAAATAGGGCCTAGTTAACTTACTCATGTTTTCTAGATTAGCAGAATAACCTAATGATTTAAACATGCTCTTAATATCAGAATCAGAAATAGTTTCATCAAAAGGTGTTTTAACAGGAAATTTAAACACAGAATTAAGCACATCAGCAGTGACATCAAAGGTAGTTGAGCCAAAGGTAAACATAATTTTACCTGATTGATCCTGAGAAAGATCAACTACCTTTGCAGAGCTCCAGGCCTAAGAAACGGCATCCATATGAATCATTGGTGATGCCTTGAGAATGTAACTAAGTTGACTCTGCTCCAAGAAATCCATCACAGGGTAGTAGTCAGTGTCTACCACTTTCTTTTCACCTAGGGCTGCAACATGATTTGTGGTCATGAATTCAAAATCCCCCAATGTGAATGTAATTGCTTTGGGACCCCTCATAACTGTTGAGATAGCAGTCACTGAAATTGTTGAGTTGAAAGTGATGAAAATGCTTGAAGAAATTAGCTAAGGTTCGTGAAAAGCTCTGTGAATATTTCTGCCTTAGAAAATAATTTGCAATAAATAAGTGAGTAAAATATATGAGAATTTTCTATTTTGTTTAAATTGCATACAATACACACGAATGTACAACCTATCACCAGTCAAAAGTAACTGTTATCGCCTATTTCAAGTCATTTGAATAGTTTAAATGTAATCAGAGTCTGCATGCGTGAATGTTAACTATTTCAGAGTCTAGACATCGACATTCTCAGAGTCTACAGACTCGTCAGAGTCTAGAAGTTAGACTCTGTCAAGATAAAGTACCTCACAAATTTTGCAGTAACAAATCATAGTTTGATAAAACAAGGACTATAATTAAAGTACTTACCTTGCTTCTGTTATGATTGATCACTTACATGTTTAACATACCTAATTCACCTACCAGTCAGAGAATGGTAGACTTTTTAGGGATTGTGGTGTTAACGTTGTAATCAACTAATATTTTACTTAGATTAATTAGAAATTAACTAAGTAAAATATACTGTATTATACATATTGACAGTATGTTTAAATGTCACTTGTAACAGTATGTACTAAAGCCAAGTAGGTTACAGTAAGTATCAATAGTTATTTTCTTATACAAATGTAATAAATGATCTATGAAATAGAAGTTCAAAAAGTGTTCATGCACAACATGGATCAAATCATTGACAGTAACATTCTGCAAACTGAAGCCTACGACAGCATATTCAAGTGACATCACCTTTTGAAACAACTGACAACAACTATTCTTCGATAGTAAACTTGATAGAGATTGAAGAATAAAAAACAACAAGTTTTAATGACAGCAACTATTCTTCGACAATAAACTTGGCGGAGATTGAAGAATCAAAGACAGCAAGTTTTACTAACAGCAACTATTCCTCGATTGTAAACTTGGCGGAGATGAAGAATCGAAGACAACAAATTTCTCTAACAGTAACTTTGGCAGGGATAGTTGACAGCATGTTTGGCGGGATAGTTGATAGTACCTTTGGACGACATCATGTTTTAGAAGACTGTCAAGCTTGATAGTAAAGTATGTGGAATCGAAGATGCTGTTACCAAAGAGAAGCTAAAGGTTAACAGTAACCTTTTGGTGAAGCTGACAGTCTATTTCAAGTAGCAGACTAGGTAGTGAAAATTCAAAGATTGATCTTGACAATTCTATCTAGTTTGTCATGTCTACTACTGCAACTTGAGAAAAGGCAAGTAAAAAGATAAAGCGTTCTCAAGGAGTCAAGGATATCAAATCATCTCAGAGCAACTTTATCTACAAATAGAATGAAGACAAATTTGAATAGGAAAAGTGAAGTTTTTATTTCAAGCATTGTCCTAGGAACAAGGGAAAATGCACTGGTAAGTGGGATATGTGTTTTAGCATAAATACACATATCTCACAAAAATTTTCTCTTATGCAACTGAGCTTATCTTTTCTCAAGCATAGAAACAATAGAATATTTCTTGTTATTGTATCTATTAAAGCTGGAAACATCTTCTAGTCAGTTGTAGCAAAAACAAAAATTAATAAAATTAATTTTTGAAGTAAAACACCTTTCTTCATTTAATTGTTTATTGTTGTTTGCATTTGTCACTTAATATTATTACTTCTTGTTTGTTGTTAGACGATTAAGAAATAAATTGTCAAGTTGCATTCAACCCCCTCATTCTGCAACACTTATACTATTTAACAACTGGTATCAGAGTAGCAGGTTAGATATACATAACCTGAAAAGATCTAAACATGAGTGCATAGAAAGTATGCAGCATAAAAATACCCACCTTTGACAAAGAACACTACAACCTTTGGAAAAGAAAGATGACATTGTTCATAAAAATAGCCAACCCATTCTACCCTAGAATCCTGGAAAATGGTCCCTTCATACCTCAAACATATGTACCTGAAACCACAGTAGATGGTGAAACAATACTAGCCTACTGGGTTCCTAAAAAGGTTTCAAAGTACACTGACACTGAAAGAGAAAAAATATCTCTAGATGATTGCTTATAATTTATCATCATTGAGGCACTTGACAATGTCATGTACAACAACATTATCAACTGCATCAGTGCAAAGTAAATATGAGAAACCATGAGATACTCTGTGAAGGAACATAAGAAGTAAAGGAAAGTCAAAGACAAATTCTGGTGTCTCAGTATGAAGCCTTCATGGCCAAACTAAGTGAAGGGGTGACTGAGATGTTTGAGAGGTTTAATAGTTTGATAAAAGACCTAGAGCTGCATGGAAAGTTTTATGACAAAAAGGAGGTAAACATGAAATTCATGTTGACACTTCCTAAACATCTAAAGCACAAGGTTTCTGCCATAAGAGAAGGAATGGATTTATCAAAAGTATCTCTTGAAACTTTATATGGCATACTTAAAACCTATGAGCTAGAGCTACTAAAAAAGAGAGCCATTCAAGATGGTCAAAGAGGAAAAATAGTTAACACTTCAAATGCTCTAGTAGCTCAGGATCAACAGATGATGTAGCTCAAGGAATCTCAACATCAATAACAAATCAAGATTGAAGAAATCACATATGAAGATGAAAGTGTGACTCTGGAACTCAAGGATGGTGAAGAAGATGAGTTCTACACTTTGGAAGAACTGGACAACATGGAAAACAAAATAATGGCCTACATGGCAATAAAGTTCTCCAATTTGAGATTCAAGAAGAACAAAACTTTCAAACACAAAGGACAAAGCTCCAGGTTCAACAAGCCAAATATTTCAAAACCTGGAGGAAGTGACAAAGGTGGATACAAAATAGATATGGTGGATAGATCCAAGATAAGGTGCTACAACTGCAGTGAAATGGGGCATTTTGCAACAGAATGTAAGAAGCAAAAACAAGTGAGGAGAAATGACAATGATTATGAAGAACTCAAAGCAAAGTATGAAGCCTTGCTCAAAAAGCAACAAGGAAGAGCTTTTGTGGCTGAAGGAGGGAAGATTATAATGATGAAGAGGAGGAAGAATATTGAAATCTTGCTCTCATGGCTAACTCTGGAGAGGGTTCATCAACTTCATTAAGTCAGGTACCCTTTCTTACTATTATTGATATGACTACATCTCAGTATGAGAAAACTGTTAAAAGTTTAAGTTCTGAAATTTTCAATATTTATACAAGCATGTTAGCTGCTAATGGGGAGATAGTTAAATTGTCTAGTGCTAATGAGTTATTGAAGATTAAAAATCATGAACTAGAAATTAAACAGAATGCTTTTGAGTCCTTACAACAAGAAAATGAGATTCTTAAAAATAAGGTAGTTTATGCTTCCCAGATTGAGGAATTTCTTAGAAAATAGATTTCTGAGAATGAACTAAAAATCAAGGCCTGTAAGAATTCTTCTTCCTTGTTAAAATCATACCATGATGATAATACTGAAAATCAAAAGGTAGGTATAGGTTTTAACTATGAAAATAAAAGTGGAAAGAAACATTCTGTAGAGCAAGACATCAAACATACTATCAAACCTTCCATTCTAAAAAAAGTTAAGAATCTCATGTTCAAAAAGGTAGAATTTGAATTTGATGAGGAAGCATTAGTGATTAAACAAGAGATATATGATGAGGACAATGAAGCTGTCACTAAGACCCTTAAGTCAAAAGATACTGTCAAAATCCCTAAGACAGTTAGTTTTGACCTTGACAGTAACTTGTGTTTAAAAGATGTTGTCGACACTGGCAAGACAGTAAGTTCAGAAGCTGCTGTCAAGACTGTAAAATCCAAAATTACTGTCAAGACAACTCCATCTAAACCTATTGTCAACATCAGCATGACAGTAACTTCTAAACATACTGTCATGAAGACCAAGAAGAATAGAAATGGAAAACTAGGAATAAACAAGAAGAACAATTATGATTATATTCCTAATGCTCCTAGAAAGTTGTGCAATAATTGTGGGTCTTCTAGTCATCTAACTCATGTCTGCAATAAAAGCAAGTCTAATGTCAAGAATGCTACTTCTGTCAATGGAAATTTACACAGCATGCATTTAAAGAACAAACAAGTTACTCACTGTGGTGACCTTAGCTTGTTCCTCTCTTTTCTTTTCCTCCTTGAGGTCCTCTAGATTCATTTCATAGGCAATTAATATAGAGCTCTCAAGGATTGGTTCTGCAACAGGTGTTATGAAAAGAGGTTTAGGTGTGTCCTTAACAACATGTGGAATACCCCTTTCTTCAGCACTTTGCCTGAATGGGGTGATGTTGCTTGCCTTTCCTACAGATTTATTGTACTCAAAGCCTATTCCAACTTTACCTTTTATCTACTGTTGGTTAATTAGGTCTTTTATAATGTAAGAAGAATTTTTATAGGCTAGCCACTTCTTCTTTTCTTCCACTATCTGATTTCTGAGATAAGCTTCAACCTTGACATAACAACTAACACTATTTATTTGAAAAGCCAAGTCCTCAATCAATTTGTCATTTCTAGCTTTTAACAATTTTAATACATCATTCTCATCATGTAAAATTTTGTTTTGAAAATTTAGTTTCTTAACTCTATCTCTTATATCATCTAGTTCTTTACCAAGCAATTTAAAAATTTTAGGGCATGAAGGATTTATCACTATTCCTCCTTGACGAGTTGGAGACAATGATTCTTCAGATGAAACCATAAGAGTAAGATTTCCCAGCTCTTCATCATCATCATTTTCTGAATCATCCCAGATTTTTCCCTCTGCTAGATAAGACTTGCCTTGATTCTTTTTCATAAGTGCATCATACTTTTCTTTGAGCTCTTCATAAGACTCTCTCTTCTTCCCTTACTTCGGCTTCTTGCATTCAGTTGTAAAGTGACCTAGCTCATTACAGTTAAAGCAACGAAACTTTCTTCTGTCAACTAGGCCAGTCTTGTAGCCACTTTTTGATACAGTTGATGAAGAACCTCCTTTCTGGAACCTTCCAAAATTAGGTTTGACTTTGTATGAGGAGTTCCTTCAGAATCTCATGTTGCCAAACTTCCTGGCAACCATAGCTAGAGATTCATCTTCCAGCTGATCCAGTTCTTCCAATGAGTAGAACTCACTATTTTTCTAGTTATCTGAAGTATGTCCAATTTCTGGAACCACATACTCCATTGAATTGTTTGACGGTACAACAGCCTTCATTTCCTTTTTCTCTGGTGCTTCCACTAACAGTGCTTTAGAAGAACTAACAACCATGCCTCTTCCATACGTTTCTCTGATCTGGATCTGTTCCAATTCATAAGTCTTTAGAACTCCGTAGAGTCTGTCTAGTGTAACTTCTTTCATGTCCCTAGACTCCCGGATGGTCGTGATCATGTGTTACAGATGCTTTGGCAAGGTTAGTAAAAACTTCATGTTCACCTCCTGGTTCTTATAATATTCACCATTGAGATTCAGTTCGTTCATCAATTTGTTCAGTCTCTGAAACACCTCAGAGACACCCTCACTAGGGTTGGATCTAAACTGCTCATATTGGGATGTCAGGATCTCGAGTCTATTTTCCGTGACTTCTTCAGTCCCCTCATTTATAATATCTATTGTATCCCAGATTTGATTGGTGTTTTTGCAATTAACAACGTGATTGTACATAACATAATCTAGTGATTCTAAAGTATGAGTTGGAGACTGTTATTCAGGGCTACATTTTCCTTCTCGTCCTCTGTATAATCAGCCAAATCTTTAGGGAACTGTCTGTGAGGAATTACAACCTCATTTACCTCATGCTCGAGTATGACTGTAATCGGGAGCTCAATACTTTTGGTCAAAATCTTTGCATATTTTGTATTGGTTGTCCCGAGAAATAACAACATCTTATGCTTCTAGAAGTTGAAGTGATCTTTGTCAAACAGTGGGATTTTAATGCTAATTACTTTTTGTGTACTTATATTTAATAAGATTAAAATTTAAGTGTTTCGAAAAATAATTTTTGACTTAAAATAATTTATAATTGAAAATAATTTTTGGGTAAAAATTATTTCGAATAAAAATAATTTTGAATTAAAAATAATTTTTGATATCTTTATGAATTGCGGAATTTTTGGTTTGGATCTAATATTGAAAAAATCAACCAGCTCTAATGTCAATTGTTGGTCACTGATATTGTAGAAGGGGGGTTGAATACAATATTTGAATTTAATCGCGGAATTATGGATTTAACAATTTTACTTTAATTTCTCACGAAATATTAATTATAATGAAATACTGTTCAAGTATAAGAAATGATTTTAACTTAAAAAGTATTATAACATTAATATAATGAAAGTATAAATAACTTTTTAGAATTCTAAAACGAATTAGACATGAACTATTCTAAAATAACAATTATTATTCAAACCTGTACAGAAAGTCTGTGAATATTACAATCAAATAAATTACTGAATTTGAATGTTTTTCTTTAACTCAAAATATGAAGTGTTCACCTCATATTTATAGAGGAAACTAAAGCTTGTATGACTTTTCAATTCAAGACATTTTACAGACTTATTTAAAGCATGTATGACTTTTAGTTTACACTTTATGACTTTTGAAATCATTCGGTATGACCTTCAAATTAGTTGGTATGACTTTTATAGTAAAAGTCAGTATGACTTTTAATAATAAAATTCAGTATGACTTTTGTGAAACAAAAGTCGGTATGACTTTAGTTTAAACAAAAGTCAGTATGACTTTTATTTAGAAAATTTAGTATGACTTTTTATAATACCAAATTCAGTATTACTTTTATTATAATCTAAAATGATTTATTAAAAGTCATACGAAGTCATATTTTTTATAATAAATTAATTCTACTTAATTTAATTAAATAATTTATAAATTAAATTAAATTCAACTTGAATTAATTTAATTAAATAAATTAAATAATTAATTAACTTTTGATAGTAGATTTAAAATATTATCTTGACTTGTATACCCTGTAGTTAGCACCGAAATCTTCTCGTCTTTGCACTGTCTTCTGTCATAACATCACTTAAGCTAGATGATAAATATTTATTAATTAGTTGATACACAAATGTATTGTCTAGTTCATTTGTGTCATATTAAGATAAATATTATTCACCTTTTAACTTTAAAAGCTGTGGGCTTCTGTCCTTCTTTTACTTTACTGTTTTTCCTCTTTTATTTTCTTTTACTAGAATCTTCGTGTAGTAGCCACTTAAAATCTTCTGTATCTTCTAAATTATTACTTCTTTATTTTTCACTGACGCTTGAACATTTTAATGAACTTCTTCCAGTGTTGAGTAGCAATTCAATCAAAATACTTCTGATACTAGGATTCTTCGTGTCTAGTTAACTTTCTTGGTCTTGATTCCTGTTATCATATTTATTATTTACTTCTTTTTCTTATCTAAGTTGAGTTGTCATCTAATTATTACAAATAGGCCTAATCATATGCCTTTCAATCTCCCCCTATTTATTGTTAAACATTTAACACACAAATTTCTAGAGGATAACTCAACTAACAACTAAGAAAATAATACGACATTTAAGAACTGTAAATAATAAAAAATTCTGGTATTATATTTAACAATTTTCCAGATTTAAATATGAAAGAGAAATACAAGATAGATGTTCCTCTAGACTGAACATATTTTACAAGTTCTATCTTGACCTATATAATTCTTCATTCTTCACCATCTACAGATTTATCAACTTCACATTCTTCTATATTTGAACTCTTGTGAACATGTGTTATTGGTACGTCTTCAGTGGTTGACTTTTCTAGCTGTATGGGTTTTCCATATAACCTTCTTTGTTCGGCCCGTGTTAATTGTCAAAGTACTTCCTCCTCGACAGGATCTTCTTCATCTTCTTGAATAGCATATGTTGGATCCTGGAAGTATCGTAGAAGGGTGATTGAATGCGATACTCACAACAATTTAAAATTCTTTTCAGAATTTATGGAATTAAATTATTGCTTTGGCTGAGGGTTCGAGTCCTTGTACTGTTTGGGAGGCTGACTTACTAGCTTTTTATTTTCATGATTAAACTTTTAAGATCTAGAAAATTAGCAAGTAAGTAAACAAGATTCAAGTTAAATACGTATATTAAACTTGAAAGTGTATTACAATATTCCGTAGAATATTTCTTAATTCCTTAGAACAAATTTGACATGAATTGTTCTACTTAAGGAATTAAGAATTCAAACAAGCACAGAAAGTCTGTGAATATAACTTTACAGAAAAATTATTGAATTTGAATGTTTTCTATTCTTATCAAATAATGAAGCCATTCACCTCATATTTAAAGAGGTTGAAGCTAGCAAGACATTTGAATAAAACTTATTTAAAAAATCATAAAGACTTTATAGAATAGCCTTTAAGACTTTTCAAATTAGCTGAGCAAGACTTTTTCTGCTCGGTAAGACTTTTCATTTTTCGGTAAGACTTTTCATTTTTCGGTAAGACTTTTGAAAAGTCTTATTGAAAAATTCGGTAAGACTTTTTAATTTAAAGTCTTATTGAAAATTCGATAAGACTTTTTAATTAAAGTCTTAAGAGATTTTTCGGTAATACTTTCTGTAAAGTCTTAATGAAATTCGGTAAGACTTTTGAAAGTCTTGTTGATCAGATTCAGTAAGTCTTTCTAATTTATGCAGCAAGACTTTCTTTAATTAAATATACATATAATATTAAATAAAGTTTAAACTATTATTATACAAATAAAAATAAATTCAAATCATATCAAAAATATTAAAAAAATTCATCCGTGCATCGTACTTTATTTCATTTATAATATAATCTATACTATATTATTATAACCGAAAGATTAAAAGTTTTGGTCGGTCGGTCGGTACTGGGTCATGGGTCTAAAAAATATACATGTATTAGATATAATTTAATTATTATAATACGAGTTCTAACTATATACACATCTTATAACTATATTAAGTAGAATTTTACATTTTAGGCCAAATTATATATTTATTATAACACGGGTCCAAACTATAACATATTTATATTAAATAGAATAAATTTATTTAAAATAAGAGAACATATAATATTAACATAAATTCTTAATATTATAAAATTTTATATTAAATATCAATAAAAAAATCAGTTTACTTAAATATTAGTTATTTCATGCTTCGCATGGGTTATAATCTTGTATTATTAAAACCGAAATATTAAAAGTTTGGTGGTCGATAGTTATTATTTGGGCCGGATAATTATTATCGGATCTTAAGTTTTTTAACATTAATCTTTTAACTAAAACACATCTCACATTGCTGATAAGAAAAACACATCTCATATTAATCTTTTAACTAAAACAAACTCCTAAACAAAACACACAAATATTATCCTATTAAAATATAAATATTTTTAACTAAAATACATATCACATTAATCACCTAATTAAAACAGATTTCTAAACAAAACATATAAATATCGTCTTATTAAAATACATATACAAATAAAGTATATGAAAATTTATATAAAATACATACGTAAATATTAAATAAAATTTAAATGATTATTATTAAAGAAAATATTAAAATTAAAATAATAAAATATTAAAAAAATTGATCCATGCTTCGCGTGAGATATAAGCTAGTATCCATTTACAAGATCTTAAAGAACCAAACATTCCTTCAACATCAATCCAACCTGATCAAAATTTAAATCAGACCAAATTTTAATTAAAAAAATCTAAAACTTTCAAATTGAATCAAAATCCGGTCCGATAAATTTTCAGTGCATCTCTTGTCTTATGCACAGCCCACTCAACAAAATAAATAGGAGTATATATCAGAAAACGGCCGGTCCAACGCTGAAAATCTATTAAAAGTACAAGTATTTAGAAAATATATTTTAAAATAACGTAATAGTTCTCTGTTCCTAAATAAACGTAGTTTTTGAAATTTTCTTCTTAAATTATCTTTATAAATTAATTTTTAAAATAAAATTTAATATTATATTCCAATTAAAATTGACAAAAGTAGCCACGGAGAGAGCTTAGAATTCAAGTTTTATTTGAGTTAGGAAGTCAAGTCAGGTTTTGTCTGTCCTAGGCTAGGCATCACCGCCTGCGTCACTCTCGAAGTTTCGATTACTGTGCTAGAAAATGAAAAGTTTAAGACATATTGTATATATTGTATATGTTCTTGATATAATTTCCGGAAACTAACTAATAGAAGTTGTTCATTGATATGAGGACTTAAATTTTCATGTTTGGATCTAAGATATTTTCTTAGTTTAATTCATAGATAAATTGAGTAGAAGTTGTTTGCTTGCAGTGGGTTAAATGGGTTGTCCCACATAGAGAATATAATATGAGTGTGGGTGCTTTATATGCATATATGTGCAAGAGTAGTGTCAACTACTAAGGCATGTGAGTGTGCATGGTGTAATTGTGTGCCCTCGCGCGCACACACCCGCGCCGCCGCCGCCTCGGGTCGGGTTAAAGGGCGATTTGAATGAATGTATTGGCGTCTCGCGTACACGAGGCGACCTGAGCGAGGAGTTTTTATGTAACTGTCAGAGTATATATATATTCTGTGACTGATTAGAGTTTGGTGGTCAGAGTTTATAAACTCTGATGGGCCTAATCAGATTTAGCTAAACTCTGACTGTTATGAATTTACTGAAATATATTCTATTAAAGTCAGAATAATTATTTTAATTAATGTTTTATCTGTTGTTACGTTTTATTGTATTATATATACAGAAAACGTTGGAGATAAAAGATAGATACAAGTGACAAATTTGAGAAAACCCTAGCAGTCATACTCTGTATTTTTCTACACACCAATTCATACAAATATAGATAGGTTTTCTGGGCGAACTGATGTGCAGGTCGCTGTTGAGTGCTACGTATCTGTGGACGAAGTATTCTGTGATGTTTTATCCTAGAAGTGATATTGCTGCAATCCAACACAGCGTATTGGGGTAATAATCTCTTCAAGAACAGTCAAAGACTTCTTGCAAGGCTTGGCGACTCAGCAGTTATTTTGGTTCTATTAAGTTTCTAAGTGTTCTATCTTTTCTCTTGTCTTTACAGTTACTGATTGATATATCTTATTTATACTTTCGTGCTTTGTTTTGTTAATAAATTGTTTAAATAACTGTCTCATTATTGTGTTTAGTTTTTTATTATTCCCACCATACTATATATACCCACTCAACCTCTCTTTTCTCATCACAAACACTCATTTCTGTAATCTCTTCTTCATTTTAAAATCTCGAAAAGTTGTTCAAATGGC
Source organism: Oenanthe sinensis (assembly GCA_028671895.1). Classification (NCBI taxonomy): domain Eukaryota; kingdom Viridiplantae; phylum Streptophyta; class Magnoliopsida; order Apiales; family Apiaceae; genus Oenanthe; species Oenanthe sinensis. The sequence goes on from CM053801.1 coordinate 22,441,341, forward strand.
AAAATCATCAGAAACTGAACACCCTGTCGGGGCTTTTGGCTGGGCTGCTAGTGACAAAACTGGAGTTCTTTCTCCTTTTAAGTTTTCAAGAAGGTACATATATCTATATATTTATCTTTATTTTTAATTGTCTTGTGACGAGGTATGATAGGACGTTAGAGGTTCTAGATTCGATTCTGGTTTATCCCGTTTGTAATTTGTACTGCATTTGTGGGTCATGGGTGGTGCAGGGCAACAGGTGATAAAGATGTGAGGTTCAAAGTGTTGTATTGTGGAATATGTCATTCTGATCTTCACACCGTCAAGAATGAATGGGGATTCACCAAGTATCCTGTTGTTCCAGGGTACGTACCTCCTTCATGTTTTTTTATCTCTCTTGCCTGTTTATATTTTTCGATTTTTTAAACAACATAATATGTGTGTTTGTTTATATATTTTATATCTTTAAACAATATCTTGTTTTATGCATGTTGACGACGTGATGAACAATATTTCGGTTTCAAAAGTGTTTCCTATTTTATTAATAGTGTTTCCTAAGTATAATATATAACTCATGTCTTTGTCCGGGGCCATGGTCCCTCCAGCCTAATTAAAGATCGGCCTGTGGTTATACATAGTTTATCATACTCAGATGCTATTTGTTTATGTATAATTATTTTGGGTCTGATGAATAAAATGAGGAGTACCGAAGAAACTCTAGTCGCAGGTCCTTCTATATAGCTTCCGCTACTTTGGTTTAAGCTCTAATCAGGACAAATGAGAAATACAGTAGATAATAATTCTGGAAAGGACATGATCTTATTTACTTGAATCGATGAAAATTGATAACTAATATTATGTATACAGACACGAAATTGTTGGTGTGGTAACTGAAGTTGGGAGCAAAGTGGAAAAGGTCAAGGTTGGAGATAATGTTGGAATAGGGTGCTTAGTTGGCTCCTGTGGTTCGTGTGATTGTTGCTGCGACGATATGGAGAATCACTGTGCAAAGCAAATATGGACTTATTGTGGATCATATTTTGATGGAACAATAACATACGGAGGGTATTCTGAGTCGATGGTTGTGGACGAGCACTTCGTTGTTCATTGGCCAGAAAATTTGCCGCTTGATTCTGGTGCTCCTCTATTATGTGCTGGGATCACAACTTATAGTCCCCTGAAATACTTTGCACTTGACAAGCCTGGTACCAAGGTCGGTGTTGTGGGCTTAGGTGGGCTCGGTCATGTAGCTGTTAAGTTTGCAAAAGCTTTTGGTGCACATGTTACAGTTATAAGTACTTCCGAAAGCAAAAAGAAGGATGCATTGGAAAATCTCGGGGCAGATTCATTTCTGATAAGTCGTGACCCAGAACAATTGCAGGTGTCTGCTTAGATTTGAAATTAGCGTTCAATTTTTTTTGTGTAAGATCTGCTTCAAATATTTAATTACTAATTATCCTTCATCACATTCATTTAGGGCGCAATGAGCTCACTTGATGGTATTATTGATACTGTATCTGCGAATCACCCTATTGGTCCATTGCTTGGGTTATTAAAGCCTAATGGAAAGCTCGTCATTGTTGGTGATCCTGAAAAGCCTCTTGAGCTGCCAGTGTTCCCTTTGCTTATGGGTGAGCATTTAACTTAACTTTTTATTCATTAGTAATTTCACAAAATGTCGTTATGTTAGCCATTATTTGAAAAAATCATACTGTAATACTAAAAATGCACTTAACATGTGACAGGGAGAAAGATTCTTGCTGGAAGTAATATCGGTGGACTGAAAGAAACACAAGAAATGCTTGATTTTGCTGCAAAACACAACATAACAGCTGATGTTGAAGTTATTCCAATCGACTATGTGAACACTGCGATGGAGAGACTCGTGAAGTCTGATGTTCGATACAGGTTTGTCATCGACGTTGCAAATACGTTGAAGACTGAGTGAAGTTTGGGCAGAGTTTTATTGTTGTTCTAAATGCATTTTCTTTGGTTAGATATCTATGTTTACAGACATTGGTTCTTTGAATTTGAATTGTGGTGGCTAAGCTTTGTATTTTCTTATTTCTGCAAATTATATGAACAATATAGCTTTCAATAAATAAAGCATGAAACAGCACTTCATAGCTCCAGCTGATTTTACTCGCATTCTTGCGTCGACGTAGACACTCCCTTGCAAAGAATTGTATGTTTAATAAAAGTAAAATTTATTAGATATAAGTTAACTTATTTTCTAATAAAAATAATTTTATGAAAGATAAAGAAATACGATAAAGCGACTCATTGACGAAAAATATGTTTAACGAGAAAACGGTTTAGTAAGGAAAAATGTGATAATTGTTAGAATTTAATACTGAAGTTATGATATTTATTTATAGTAGAATATATGTGAGATCTAAATAAACAATAATAAAACGACTAATTCGTCGAAGAAATGTTTAAAAAAAATGGCTCAATTAGAAAATGTATTAAATGTTAAAAATTAATAATCGATATTATTATTTTTAAATAGTAGTTTCACTTGAATTTTGAGGAATATCAACAATGATTATATATATAATTGGATTTGCGATAATTCGGTTCATTTTTATTTTTATTGGGGTGGACAAACAAATTAAAAATGACATAAAGAATATGTGAGAAACTTTTAAGTTAGGTTTTAAATGATATTATTTATTTGATCATATTGATGATAGAATTATATTTAATTTCCAGCCGACTTTAGTTCAGTAATATTTAAATATTTTACATTTTTATATATAAAGAATGATTAAATATTTATTTAACAATCAATTTATAAAATATTATTTTGAATAATTTATATATTATTACAAGAGTAAAATGTATGTTCTTAAAGTCGGTTTATAATTATTTATTTTATATTTTTTTCCGTAAATTATGAAATTTAATTCCATGTAATTTTTAATAAATTTAGTAAAATATTATATATAAAGGAGAAGATGGAGACGGTTAGGTGACGCTCTCAAATCGTCACAGTGTATTTTTCTAATTTTCTCAAATTTTTGAATTAGTAAATATTAAAAATTATAAAAAAATCCTAAATTACGTTATATTCTCTTAAACTTTCTCCTCAAGTCAAGTAAATTATTATTATCCATAAAATAAGTTTTGAAATTTTAGAAAAGACATTATTATACATAAGGTAATTAGATATTTTAGAAAAGACATTAAATTATTAAAAATCGAAACTATTTTGATTTTTCAAAAAAACAGTATCTATAAAAAAAGTTAATTTTATTCTTTTACCTAAATTGAATGTGTTTCCATCTAAAAAATAATAGACCATCATTTATATAAATTAAAGATCAAGCATCAAAAAAATAAATCACAACAAATTTATCACAGAGGTATTTATATTCAACGTCTAATACATCATGAATTACACTCTCTTGAATGTTTTGAATAACAATAGAGACGATTGGATGATAAGAGTGAGAATATGCATGATGTGTGAGACAATCAATACACAAACATGTGATCAATTTAATCTTGACATGAATTTAATTGATGAGAAGGTTAATAAATTTTTGTTATTTATTAATTTATTACAATTATGCATTTGTATTAATTTTTTGATACTTTAATTTATAATAAAAAAATCTTATCCATGCAACGATTCAAAAACATCTACTTTTTGATTCAAACATATTTTGGAAGAAAGGTTTTTATATAGCATTAAAAACTTAAAAGGAGCAAGTACTGGCCAATATAGACCACTACCTTGTGAGTTTAAAGTGGTGTTTTTACATACAACGGCCCCAAAAAGGTTGGAAGAAAGAATCATTAATATACAATTACATGGATTTGAGTTCATATGTCCCCGTATAATTGAAGCGCGTGTTAATAACACTAATATATTGTCAGGTATTTTGATAAAATAAGATATTATAAGTCACACACACATCATAATGTTATTTTAAATATTTGTTATTATTGTTGCTTAATCTTCGTAATAATTTTATTAATTATCTGATTTATTTTTCAATTTATTTAAATCTACCAATTGACCAATATAGGTGTAGTTGGCTTTTAATAAATTAATTAATATTTATTCATTTAAAAATAAAATTAATAAGTATTTTTAAATAAATTTCTATAATATATTACAATTAAATATTTATTAAATATTTTCAATATCAAAAATAATTTTAATAAATTTAAAATTTATTATAAAGCCGCCGCGAAAAGCGATTTTTTTCACTAATTCTAATCTATTACTGTACCTTAAACTTTATACTCTGTAATCTGTTTGATTATTAATCACGACTTTGGAAATGGCAAAAACACCAGAAACAGATGACCCTGTTAAGGCTTATGGCTGGGCCGCTAGTGACACAACTGGAGTTCTTTTTCCTTTTAATTTTTCAAGAAGGTACATATATGACATACGTAAATCTATGGATAATAATTTTTTTTGTAAGATGGGGTTCGGCACATTTTCTACAACATTTTTTTTGTTATATTTTTCTCGTGTTCTCACGTTAAAACTGTTCTCGAATCTCGATCATCACTATTTTAGATGATAGTGTTAATCTGATGTGTTTTGATGATATATAACATCATGCTGATTTGTTAGTTGTTATTATAACAGCTTGTTATGTTACCAGTTTTACTCTATACAGCTTATCATTATATGATTGACTCACTTGATATAACCTGCATATATATGAGTTTGCTATGTATAAGTATATTCTTAGGTAACTTGGTTGAGTATGTGGAAAGACAAAATTTCAGGAAAGTGTTCGTAACAGCCTGCTAAGATCAGTCACAGAACCGTAACAGCAAGCTGACACTGTTCCGCACTGTTCCGCCCAGAACCATATCAGCAAGCTGACACTGTTCCGCCCAGAAGCTATTCAAAATAAATTTCAATAATGGATATTCCTTGAAGATGCTTGGAGAGATCAGAGTTTGGTTAGGATTTAAATCTGTAAGGACTCTATTATATAATATATATTTTATATAATTAATAGAGCTCAAAAAGGGTTTTCAAATACCTTCCTTATTTATTCAGATTTGATTCTCCTTACCATATCTTTTCAAAACATATTTCTATCAATCTTTTCCATATCAAAATCTTTCCATAACAGTTCAAATTCGTTTTGATCTTTTTCTAGTTGTTGGAAATTGATATTTCCTTTCAAAATTGATTTGTTAGAAGATTTAAACTATTTCAAATTTCGAATTTCAAATCTTCTAATTTCCTAGTTGTTGGAGAATATTTTATGCTAATCAAATATTTTTTTATGGCATAATATCTTCACAACCGTTGTATGCTTCTTATATATATTCATTTGCAGTCTTTATTGTAAGGAACCAATTGATATACAACGTGAAAGTTTTGAGACTTAATTATACACGCCTTCTCTCTTCTCTCTCAAAACACTTTGATTTTATAAACTCTGAGCTTTATTGTTATATACACGTATATTATATACAAGAGTTTATAGTTTGGGTTGTAACGTTTTTATTCTTTGTAAACAAAGTTGTATTGATTAGTTGCTGAAGTAGTGGCAAGGGATCTAGGTGATCGGGAATATATTGCTGTAGGGAACTCTTTGTATTAGAGAACGGGTTGTTCAGGAACTAAGGAATTCAAAGGAGTAGGTGGCTCAAGGAATTCAGAGTTCAAGAGGAACAAGCTTGTTAGAGAATCTTGTAGTTCAAGAGGGCTGGTTATTCAAGGGAAACATAGTGTTTCAGCAAGCTGTTTTCAGCAACTGGGTTAAAGGGAGATATATTATTCTATCGTGTAATTGGTATTTTTATTGATCAATAATATATTCTCTTACCGGGTTGGTAAGGGACCAGGACGTAGACCATTAGTGGATAGGGGTCGAATCTGGCTAAAATCGATTGTGTTCTTTATTGTTTTCAGTATTTACATTCTACACTGCATCATAACAGCAAGCTATTATACTCTGTAATCTGTAATCAGTTAGCTGACAGTTCAGCAGCAGACTGTTTTGTTTGTAACAGTCGATACAAGTTAGTAAAAATTAAAATTGGTCTTAGTTAGTCATATACACCTATTCACCCCCCTCTAGGTGTGCATTCACAGATAGTGGTATCAATACATGTTATGACCGTTATGGGTGGTGCATGGCAACAGGTGATAAGGATGTGAGGTTGAAAGTGGTTGTACTGTGGAATCTGCCATTCTGATCTTCACATGATACGTAAATAAGTACTTCTGTACTAGGTTTTGATATATTTTACGCAATTAAAAATTAAAAATTTGGCGCAAAAGTGTAGAGGATCACACATTTAAATGTTGCTAGTGCTAAATACTTATTGTTTGATAACACACTGGTTTGTTAGTTGTTAGATTATTTTGTTTGAATCGTAAAAATCTAAATCGAAACGCATGCTCAAGTTGCTTTAACTTTCGGTAGGCCAGTGATGTGCAGTTCATTTACACTTGTACAGCTGGTTTATTGTTATGATGATGCTTTTAAGTGTCGAAAGCCTTTTGTGTTGTGCATGATCTGTAGTATTTCTTTGTGCACAAAATACTGTTGATAGATAATACTACCTCCGTCCCACCCAATTGTTATCTTTTCGGAGAAAAGTCCGGCACGCATTTTAAGACGCATATAAAGTATAGTTCCATAACTTATTTTTTATTTTTTATTTCTGAATAAAAATTTAATGTTTAAATTTTTATTCAGAAAAAAAAAAGTTATGGAACTATACTTTATATGCGCCTTAAAATGCGTGCTGGACCTTCTCTCCGAAAGGATAACAATTGGGTGGGACGGAGGGAGTAGATATAAATATCGAAACCAATTGAGTAATGCAGAAAATAGGTAGTAAGTATTAACTGGTAGGACTAAATATTTACTGGCATAATGTTATTTACTCTAATGATGAAAAGTATATCATAAATACAGACACGAGATTGTTGGTGAGGTTACAAAGTTGGGAGAAAAGTAGAAAAATTCAAGGTGGGGGAGAAAGTTGGAGTGGGCGTATTGGTTGGGTCTTGCCGTTCATGTGACACTTGCTGTGAAAATTTGGAGAATCAATGTGAAAAACATGTACCGACCTATAGTGTTCTCTATTATGATAATACCGTAACCTACAGAGGGTATTGTGAGTCGTTGGTTGCAGATGAACACTTTGTTTATCGTTGGCCAGAGAATTTGCCACTTGATTCAGGGGTTCCTCTTCTCTGTGCTGGGATCACAACATATAGTCCTCTCAAATACTTTGGACTCGACAAGCCTGATACTAAGGTTGTGTTGTAGGCTTAGGTGGGCTTGGCCGTGTTGCTGTCAAGATGGCAAAAGCTTTTGGTGCACGTGTAATAGTTATAAGTACTTCTGAATGCTAAAGGAGGGAAGCATTGGAAAAACTTAATGCATATTCATTTTTAATTAGTCGTGACCCTGAACAATTGCAGGTATCTACTAACCTCTGTTTTCATCAAAATTAGCTTTCAGATTTTGTCATTTTCATGAAATTTTCATGTGTTGAAGATTTACTTGCTAATTATCGATGATGATCGAATTAATTTAGGGAGCAATGAGCTCACTTGATGAAATTACAGATACTGTATCTGCTAGTCACCCTGTGGTACCATTGATTGGCTATTAAAGCCTAATGGAAAGCTTGTCATGGTTGGTACCATCTCCCAGCAAAATGTGTATTATATAAATAATAATTTCGAAAAATTAGATAGTAGAATTTAATGGGTGAAATTTGACAGGAAGAAAGATTCTTGCTGGGAGCAATGTTGGTGGAGTGCAGGAAACACAGGCAATGCTTGATTTTGCAGCAAAGCACAACATAACTGCTGATGTTGAGGTTATTCCTGTAGACTATGTAAACACTGCAATGGAAAGACTTGTTATGTCTGGTGTTCGATACAGGTTTGTCATCGACATTGCGAATACGTTGAAGACTGAGCGACGTTTTGGTGGGAGTTGTTTGTTGTGTACCACTTGTGTTGAAGACATTAGCTTGTGTTACAGTTTTACGTATATAGATAACAGTTGAAGACAGTGTGAAGTTTTGGTGGGAGTTGAAGACATTATATTGTGTTATAGTTTTGTTCATAGTTATCGCGGAATATCAAAACAATATTTGTGTTTTTAATAAAATAGGTCAAATAACAAATATAAGAAATTAAAGTTATTTTTAAAATTTTTAAAAATAATTTTGATAACATATAATTATTGTGTCAACCATAAAATTATAACTAATTCATATCGACTAATTCAAATTTAACTCAATAAACTCACTCGAACTTGAACACTTGTTAGACATTGAGTATGAACGCATTTTTAAGTTAAAAATATTTAAATTAAAATTATAGAGCCTGCAAATTATTCAATCTCAACACCATATTTTAAATTTCAAAATTATTTATTAGTTATCAAAAATATTTTTAAAATTGTAACTTAATAATTTTCACATAATATTATATGATTTTAATATTTTTCACGTTTTTATAATTCGATGAAAATAATAGCCACTGATATATAAATCTGAAACTAGATTCACTATTTTGAAAACCTGAACCAAACTTTGGTCACCAAATTTTAATTTACTCGGCTTGTGTAGATACCGTGAATTGGAGGTACCGTCTACTGAGGTAGAATTGGTTTTTTTTGTCTGTTTACGAGTTGTATATCTATTTTATATTATCATTGGCCAAAGACTAATGTTGTACTATGTCATAAAAGAATGGAATTGAATAAAATAAATAAAATTAAAAAAGTAATAATAGAGGTTGATTCAAATAATTAATACTCCATTCTCCCTCCGACCTCTATTTTTGAAAAAGAAATTTGTCCATTTTTAATATTTGACTAATTCAAATATATAAATAATTTAACTCAATTTAATATAATTATAAGGGGTAACAAAAAAAATATCCGATTAATATTTTCTGAATATGTGTGATTTTTTCAAAATGGACAAATAAAATAGGATGGAATCTAAATAAATTATTGATGGATCGATTTTTTTAACAAAGTACTCCCTTAGTACAGTCTTGTTTGACTTTTTTGGGGTCAATTTGACTGAAGTTTGATTGATAATTAAAAATTATTTTTTTATGATTTTAAAAAATATATTTTTTTTTAATTATATATTATATATAATTTTCAGTCAAATTTTGGTCAATTTAACTAGATAAAAGTCAAATAAGACGGTTAATTTGGACGGATGGAGTAAGATTTATTCGGAAAATAATTGTCTAGTCAGAAAGAATCAAACGCAACTTCCAGTTAAGAATCCTTACCAGATATTGTATTATCCATATAAGGATGAGTTCAAATCCTGGTCCCATCGGCCCCATGCAACCCCTACCAGCTTCCCACTTCCTCATGGGCGGCTTACATGCAATAATTCTATGTTATTATAAACAAAAAGATAACATTATTGCATCCCATTGTAGGTTGTCACCGCTCCTTAAAATCTGTCATTCTCAAGCTTTTATGCCATTCCTCGTTTACAACTTTGAGATAAGCTATAATTATTTTTCTTGGTTTCTGTCTTCATTTTGTTGTAATGGCTAATTTCGCAGATGAGCATCCCGTAAAATCTTTTGGATGGGCAGCTAGAGACCCTTCTGGTCATCTCTCTCCCTTCAATTTCTCTAGAAGGTAATCAATTTTTCTACATTTCATTATGTTAACACATACATTTGTATATATTTTAAGTTTTGGAGGTTGAAAAGGTGGTGTGGTATATGATTCAGGGCAACTGGAGAAAAAGATGTGAGGATCAAAGTGCTGTACTGTGGGATCTGTCATACTGATATGCAGAATGCAACTAATGGCTGGGGAGCCTCCACTTATCCTGTGGTTCCTGGGTATGCATCTACTCTTTCCCGAAATCTGTAACTAAGAAAGATTATAATATTGATACACACGTCATTTTTTAAGGTTAATCGAGTCGTGATTTGGCATTTTGGTTTTTGTTTGTGTAGGGTTGTGTTAATAGTATATGATCCATTTAGTATGGGGGTGGTAGGGGTTTGAGCCCTTCCACCCCTGGATTTGAATGATCCATTTGGTGCCTTCTACTATTACCTTAAGGTTATGGAAGAATCGGTTGCCTAACAATGTCAAGTATTGTCTTCCGCTTTGCTTTAACTAAACCTCCTCTGCACCAGAAATTAAATTACCAGCTTAGACATATAAAATTTAAATAGTATCTACCAACTTCATAGTAGATCTATAACCAGATTCTCGGTTTCTAAATTTATTGTCTATCTTATGAATTGGTTAACTTCATAAATGAAAGGCATCATATCCACCATGAATGCTGACTAGGTCCATAAATGCAGGCATGAAGTTGTTGGTGAAGTTACAGAAGTGGGTAGCAAGGTAGAAAAAGTTAAAGTGGGAGATAAAGTGGGTGTTGGATACATACTTGGATCATGTAGGTCATGTGATGACTGTGCTAATGATCTTGAGAGTTACTGCCCTGAACAAAAATTAACATGTGGCAGCGTTTACTATGATGGAACTCGTACATTTGGAGGATACTCTGACACCCTGGTTGCTGATGAGCACTTTGTAATTCGCTGGCCAGAGAATCTTCCCCTTGATGCTGGCGCTCCACTCCTCTGTGCAGGTATCACAACTTACAGCCCCTTGAGACACTTTGGTCTTAACAAGCCCGGAATGCACATTGGTATTGTGGGCTTAGGAGGGCTTGGTCATGTTGCTGTCAAGTTTGCCAAGGCTTTCGGCACAAAGGTCACCGTGATTAGTACTTCCCTTGCTAAGAAACAAGAAGCTATTGAGCATCTCGGTGCTGATTCATTTCTGGTTAGCCGTAATCCAGAAGAGATGCAGGTAGCAAACAATTTAAAGAGGAAAATTTGTTTTTCGCTTTAATCATTTGTTTTAAATAGCACCAAGTGGTCTGAAGATCTCCTAGCGGTTAATAATTTGAATTGTTTGTTTAAACTTGCACGTCTGATCAATTCAATTGGCCAAAAAAAGTGGTGTCAATACTAGACTTTGTAATGCTTAATCCGATGAGTAATCAACTTAAGTAGGGATCTTAGGACATAGCTTGAGCTTATCAAGAATTATATAAATATGTTCTAACTATCTTTATTATTTTGTAATGTTTATAGGCCGCTGCAGGAACAATGGATGGTATTCTTGATACTGTTTCATCTGCACACGCCCTCCAACCATTACTTATGTTGTTGAAATCACATGGAAAGCTAGTCTTGGTAGGAGTTCCTACAACGGCGCTTGAGCTACCTGTATATCCTCTGATTCAAGGTAAGAAGTTGGCCATTTAAACACCTTCATAACAAATATTGCTGATACATTTAGCTATGATTGCAGTAATCACTTTGTTATGTTGCCTATGCTCTGAAACAGGTAGGAGAGTGATAGGAGGAAGTGGTTCAGGAGGGATGAAAGAAATGCAAGAAATGATTGATTTTGCCGCGAAAAACAATATCATAGCAGATGTAGAGGTGGTTCCAATGGACTATGTCAACACTGCTTTTGAGCGGCTTGAGAAAGCTGATGTTAGATATCGTTTTGTCCTCGACATTGGAAACACACTAACAAAATCTGCCTGAGCTCTGCCCTTAAGCTTTAAAACTTGGACGGGGCATCGTTTTGTCAAAGATACTTGTGGTATTATTGTATCTTATAAAGTTGTTATGTTTGTGTTTATTCTTGTCCTTGTGTAGCCTGATGGATATCTCTCTTGTCTTGATAAGAAGGGCTTGAATAAATGGCCCCAAATCATGTTTTCCTTGAATAATTGCGTTGTCACTTGGCCTTTAATTCAGGTTTTCCGCAAGTTTGAAGTCTTAAAAGTTGGTGTATCTAAACTTGAATGTTGATTATGTTGTAATGAATAACAAAGATACGTTGGCTGTTTGTTTCTTACAAAATTTATATAGAAGAAGAGTTTGTAAAATTTATTTTAGAGATTTTGTCTATAAATTCACCTTATTTTAATTAATATTTCCCATAATAATCTAACATACATATTATAACCCATACCCCTAAACCTATCGATATAAAAAAAAATCCAAACTTTTCAGCTTGAGACGATGTCAACATCGAGAGGTTTGAAAGAAGATTGATGAATATGAGGATTGTTGGAATGGTGGTGATAATTTATCATCGAGTATAAACAAACAGGACAAGGAGAAAGTACAAGTTGGAGATAGAGTTAATTTATCTAAAGTTGTGTTCCCAAAGCACAAGGGCCATCTCATCACTTACAATGACCGCAATCGTCCGGTACGAATCTTGTTGATTTCAGATTTAGTGTATATACGGTATAACCTCGATATATTAATAATCGATAAATTGATAGTCAATCAATTTTTTAATGTATACTTAACCTCGATAAATTAATTAATAATCTCTATCTGGTAATTTAGTTTTTCCTTTTTTTTGGGTCTAGGTCCAGGCTAAGCACCTGCAAGAACATGCTTGGTGGATATATACAATGCGTTACAGCCTCAAGCTTGTCTCGAGGTCGTGTTGGTCCCTGTTAAACTTGATAAAGTTGGACTAGAATTACACAATTCTCATCTCGAGGAATATTTTCAACAACACTTCTCCTTCATGCCTTGGACTGCCATCCCCTTGAATGATATCAAGTCCAGGGAGTATTTGGAAGCTACATTTCCCGTCTCTGACTTTATCAAAAGCAAACCCGTCTCGGTTGTCATTGATCCCACAGGCATGGTTTTGAAACTCAATGCCATACAAACCTTTCACTCGTTCGGAGCTCGGGGTTTTCCTTCCACCGAGGAGAGGATTAAATGGCTTATATTGGAAAACATAAAGGCCTTGTACTCTCTCTCCGTTTCAAAACTTTTGGCCTCTGCTGAACGTAATTACGACTTGGACAAAAATAAGCAGGTATTCATCTAGTGATCATCACAATATTATCACATATTTATTTTTTGCTCTTTGAATAAAATATATTTGTATGCTCCCATGAACTCTGATTGTTGTCTATTCCTTACTCCTTTTAATAGAAGGTACCTCTTGATAATATTGATGACAAGGTCGTGGTCTTGTATTTTTATGATGAAGAACAAGACGATGATTTTTTAATCAACATCCAAAAGGCCTATGAACAGTTGGTTAAAGAGCATAACTTTGAAATCGTGCTCGTTTATGTTCACGACACATTTCTTGCCTATGAACTTTCAAGCGAAGAACTATTCTGGGAAAGATTAAGCAAGATGCCTTGGCTGGCACTCCCGTATAAAGACCCAATCTGTAAGAAGTTGCAGCAGATTTTTAGACATCTCTTAATTATCGTTGAGCACATCTGGACAATTCCAAATTCTGCCAAGTTTTGGCGGAGGCTAAAATCAAGGTATCTCCAAATGAAGGGCACAGAAAATGAGTTTAAAGTGATCCACATCTGTGGAAAAGAGATGTCTTCATATTCCAGTCCCGTTGCACCAATGTCAGGTTTGATGCTTCCTATTCATCGGGGATCACGTGAAGACCAGCTGATATTACGTGCTTTTAGACAAGGTTTTGGACTCCTTGCTGTCGATGGTGAGGGAAGGCTTGTGAGGAGAACAGTATCTACATCGATTGAAAGGGATAATTTTGATTTTCCCTTTTATGCTGGTAGTTTGGAAAAGGATTTCTCGAAGGAACTTAAAGATAGGTTCCATTGGTGGTACTACAAGTATTAAGTATGAGGTTTGGTAGAAAACTACTCGATCTCAGAGTCTTATGTTTCTTTACTAGTTATTCTCCTCCTTTCTGTACTTCCTTGGAACCCAGGTGGGCGATGGTGAAAATGTGTTTAATTTAATTTCTAGTACTTTTGTTATTATAAATCAACATAAAGACGTGCGGATTATCGTTTCAAATAGATTATTTAAGAGGCTGACATTAGAAGCTACTGTACTTTTCTGAAACTCTTCAACTAATTTCTGGAGTTAGCTCATTGCACCCGGCCTTGATTGAGTGTAGGTCAAATCTAAAATTAGAAGTTTAATATGCGATAAACAAACAAGTTTATATTTATGAAATTTTAATTATTCCCACGGATGTATCATGCAAGGGTAGGCAACTAGTCACATATTGTCTATTATCATGAGTGTCTATTAATCGGCAATAATCCAGCAAAAGGGGGATTATTCAGGGCAGGTTCAATGGATAATGGGATGTAATATCAGTTGGGAAGGAATAAATGTCGAAGTTATTGGATCTTTAGCAATTCATGCGAAAATTGGTTGTTGAGAATCTCCAGAGAGCCCATATTATGAGATTTCTCAGAGATCGAAAGGGGCACGGACGCTTTATTTATCACCAGGTAAAGGTAAAGATGAATACTATATAACGGGTTATATGAATAAACTTCTTCGATTCCAATTTGGGGTCAAGTCACTTAACGAATAACCTCGCTAAATGCATTAACGAATAAAAAAAATAGGCCCTATGTAAAGAGTTTATTCAGGACAAAATGCAGGATGAGTTTAGCTAATTAAGAACTCATAGTAATAATTTTTTTTGTAGAAGTTTAGCCTACCGAACGAACACTAGCAACAACTTAGAGACAGAATGGCCTTTAATTCTGGTAAATCTTTGCACAGGTACATAGATTGTTTCTCTATGGATGCACCTACAAAGTCCCTATTCATAGTTCAGGTAGGATAAAAGCTTGAAGGAGACTCCTAGAAACCATGATACTGTGTAGTGTTCCTGATATGATCATGTTTCTGTAACTTTTTCCAGCACAAGGATCTTCTCTTCAACCACGATTGATGCACCAGAGATCTGACAATCACAATATATAATTGACGAGGTCAAATATATCACATTCCAGCACATAAGCATGTAATTACATCATAAATTCACAGTCAATGTGTCAAGAACAAAAAAGATGCACAACAAAGGTATTCATTGTATACCTTAAAGGGTAAAAAAGAAGGTAAATTTATGCATGAACTCGATCTGTGGTATCTTAGCTTCAATAGTCATAGTTTAACCTCGAACCGTGGATTATTTTTTTCATCGTGAAGCCCGGAGCAAACTATTTTTATCTCAGTTAATACTTACTACAACATAGGAAGCACGGACTCGGATACGGCGACACGGGACTCGGATACGGCGACAAGGGGATTTACCAATTGTCAAAGAGTCATGGATACGCGACTCGGTAAAAAAATAATAAAAAAATTATATATATATAATAAACAAGATTTGTATGCATCAATTCCCCCTTTAATCTTGAGCAAATGAGCAAGAACTTGACAGTAAGATCCAAAATAAATCTTATTGCAGTAGTTATATTGCCACCTAACATTACCACCCTTTTCCCCCCTTCTCTACAACTGTTACATACTTTCACAATGGGAAATTGGAATCGTTTTCTTCTGAACACGTGTGTTACTATCAGCACTTGAACCCATTGAACCACTCATTGAATATACAGAGATATACACACACTGAGGAATATATATGTATTTATATTAAAAACTACAAACACAGATGCTAATATATATATATGGACAACCATAATTTATATATGTATGTATGTATGTATATAGATGTATGTATAAAGGAGAAAGTGACGGCTTTGATGAGAGATACTAGATGGGTTTTATAGATAGCATATGGGTTTTATAGAAACGCATTTTGAATTAGGTTAGAATAAATGGGCTGGGCTTTTTTTTGGGTGTGGGCCGAGTCGGTACTGAGTCGGAGACTAGTCACTGGAGAGTCAATTACCGTTTTTTCATCTAGCGAGTCGGACATGTACTCAGACGAGTCAGTGCCGATTCGCCGAGTCCGACTCGCGTACGGCAGCCTTTTAAAGAGTCTGTGCTTCCTAGACTACAACTAATATGTGTGAAAAGAGTGTGCATAGTTACAAAGAGTGCTGATTTCTGTCTGACACCACTACTTGATATGTGTTCTGGATCATTATCATTCCTATTACCTTCTCCATTGTTCTGCAGCAAAGGGCAAGTAACATTACCTTCTTCATACGAGCCAAGTTGCTACCACTTTCACCATAAACAAAGCTGAGAACTTCTTCAGGAACTTCAAACACCTCTGTGCTATTTGTTGAAACAGCAGATTCCACACTGCAAACTTCATAGTCAAAGGCATGTATACGGACAAACTAAACATGTCTGTACTAGTGTACTATACTTGCTTATAAGGAACACACATGTCAAGTGCCAATACGTAACCAATATCTAGATTATCTTAGTAAATTACGAATACTTGTATGTTACATAAGTTAGTCAGGTGGAATATAATACTTTACAAAATTAAAATTTTATCCCTTTATGTAGCATCTTCCATTCTTCCCACAAATTATTAATCAAGTAAAGTAGATATCTATTTGACAGAGAAGTAAAAATAAAAAACGTAACCAAAAAGGAGGATCCATTAGGTACATGAAGATGCAATCTATTTGACATTAAGTATGAGGCCCTCAATTAAGTATTGACTAGATTGTGCTGGCTCGTATGCGTGCAACATAATCTTTTCTGATCATTTAACGTAAACTGAATACAATGAAAAGTGATGATAAATGCATAACTAATAGGTAGGAAACATGTTCGTATATAGCTTTGAAGCATGATTGGTTAGCTCACAATTACAGCATGTGGTTCTTCATTCAATCAAATAAAGACTTCTTTCGGTTTTTAATCGACTGGTCCTTTTGCTGACTTTACACAAAACCACGTTTCAATTTGACTATATTAATAATCTGAAGCGAAATCACACCAATATGGAACTGATAAGCCATATAGTTACAGTTATGAACTATATTCAGTTACTTATTCTATGTTTATCTAATCATACAAGAAAGTAAGGGACTACAGATGAGACTTCTAACTCGGAACTGGTAAACACTGGCCTGGTTACTTTGTTCCCAGAAAAGTTTAGTAACATGTTCAATTAACTGTAAAACAGCAAAATAAAGTAAGATTGAATTATCGAACAATTAGGGGAAAAAATGAACTTTCTACACACAAACTAAACTCATCTAAAAAAATAATGAATTCTTAATAGCCAATCAATTTAACAAACTATCATGTTATAGTAATATAGAGTCATAGACACAGTAGCAATTGGTGCGGTTTTCTAATACAACAGTTGGTTGTTTTATGATAATTTTGAGCACTTCAAATTCACATTCCTTTTTAAAATTATTGAAATTTTATTTTCAAACTTTTGATCTTGGACGTGATATTACCTTGGTGGTAGACCCCTCCTGCCCGGTACAAACATTTTTAGAACTTTTATAACTATTTCTCGTGTATTCAGAGCACCAAACCATAATGAACATATGCCATCATTGTGAGCATAAGCACTGCATGAGCAGTTGGCCAGACATGCGACCTGACAAACTTGACCACTCTCCAAATTCGAAGATTTCGAATTTGCAGGATTTGAAATTCCAGAGGTAATTAAAAAATCAATATCGGAACATTGCAGGGGATTAGTCCTGATACATCCATCAGACCAATCAGCAAAATGCCACTCTTCTGGCGAAGCAGGGATAAAACCTTTGAAACAAGCACGAGGAGTGCTGGGAATCTGACCCGATCCCCGCGTATGCGGAAGTGCTTGGACCTGTAAATATATATGATAATAATAGAAATAACAAACCAATAATATATTGTAAAAGAGATCAAAGATTTTACGTCGTGGATAATAACTTCACTAGAATAAAAAAATTACAATATCCAGATATACGACTCTGAATTTTATATACAAATTCAATCTAACATATTTATTATGTATATTCCTCACTCACCGAAGTGTTTCCCTCTAAACCTCCCCTAATACTATTTCTCGACAGTCTTTCATTCCCTACCTCTTCCAACTTGGACGGTTTCACACAACCCGATAGAACGACGCCTATAGTGGAACCACCTCCGATGTCATGTCACATAAGATTGTCAACTTTCTTCGCAACCTTATCGGAGATGCTATAACACTAGCCAACTTAAAGCAACGAGTCCAAATCTTCTCCACCATTTTTGGTGTGTCACCCCATCTTTCACTTTTTTGATTGGTTAATTAAGGTGAGTTGGATTCCACTCATATTACTTTATATCAATACATTTAAAACATGTTATTAGTTATTGTATCAAAATATTTTCTTAACATCATACAATAATAATTTTTAAATAATACATATTTATATAAAAAATTATTTTATTAATAAAATAATTAATATTTTTTCTTTTAAAAATAATTAATATTAATTGATATAATTTATAATTAAAATTTTCATAATAATAAAATTTACCTATATAATATATTTGGATAAATATATTATTTTTTTAATAATATATATCTTTTTCTTTACGGGTGGGTGGTGATCTTTTTGAGGTCTATGTATCCGAGTAAAAGCAAACTCTCCGAATTTGTGACCAACCATTCCTTCAATAATTTTACATCGAACATGAGTTTTTATAGATTCTTACGAAGGAATCAACAAATTCTGGCAGAAAAGTGGATCTTCGTCACCAAATTTTATCTATAAGCCAACCAAGTAAATTCTTTATGAAATATTTTATATGCTAATATATGTTATTAAAATAAATATATTTATCCAAATATATTACATATGTAAATTTTATTATTATGAAAAGATTTAATTATAAATTATATGAACTAATATTAATTATTTTTAAAAATTAATATATTAATTATTTTATTAATAAAATAATTTTTTGTATAAATATGTATTATTTAAAAATTATTATTGTATGATGTTAGGAAAATATTTTGATACAATAAATAATAACATTTTTTTTTGTCAAAACTAATAACATGTTTTAAATGTATTAATATAAAGTAATGTGGGTGGATTTCAACTCACCTTAATTAATCAATCAAAAAAGTGAAATACTGTGTCGCACATTGATGGTCCAAAAAGATTTGGGACTCTAAAGCAACTACCCAACAAAGTTTCAAGGCAACACAAAGTCATACTACAAATATCATGTTACAAATTAATGACTCTTACATTACCTTAGAAAATAGACCAAGATTTATAGATTAAACGGGTTGATCAATAATAATAATCAGAAGTACGAGAGATATCGAATTCATTTATTTATTTACCTATCAATCTAGAACAAGTCATAGATTATTTTAACATCCAATTTTTTCTATGTTTAATTATTTTATTCTTTTTTCTTATCCGTTACTTTTTCATATTTACTTTATAGAGTTATATGTTGGTTTTTGGTACATATATCCAAATATCATTTTTATTTGGTTTTTTAAGAGAACACATAGTTAAATTATAGGTCTTTGATGTAGATATAACCTCAAAGCAGCCCATTATTATGTATCTGGTCAGGTTATGTAGCCATTCTTTAGTCTTGGTTGTACGAATTTTTGTTTTACAATGTTGTCGGGTTTTCCCATTTGTAGTGCTACACTGCTTAGTACATATGTCGCAAACTCCACCTGCGGATTCATATTTTTGTGCAATATAGTTTAACCTCCAAAGAAACAGTATATATACAATTACTCGAGTGTAATTACTCGCTTGTGTATCAATCAAGGATAAGTAGTTTATAGCCAAATTCATATTGAACAGCTCAGATGCTTCCAAATTGAAGAGCTCAGATACTTTTTAAGATGCATTACTTGACAAGAAAACGATTAAGATAAGAAGCATGTGATCTCTCCAGTTTGGCTTTGATTACAAACTAGCGTTTCTTTTTGAGTTCTATGGATACTATGATTTTAACAAGGATAAATATATTTGATAAACTTTATGTTAGGTTATAGGTTGTGCCACTACTGCGTGCTACTGTGCAGTTCAAATCCAATGTTTGTTTAGTGAGCTTGGTCACCTGAGTCATTCTGCATTGCAAACCGGAACTATTGCTTTCGGATAACTTCTTTGTTCGGAGAATCAACATCGGAATGAACTCTTTGATGATAATTCATCTATTGATCAGCTACCATACTAAATGTACCATGAGATGGCCATGGTTGTATCAATGAGTAACAGAACTTTTTCAGGTATTGTTAGGGATCTACATGAGTGCTTGCTGAAAGCACTGCCAGCGGAAAAAATGTGGGTGTTCTTATGGACATTATGGCAGTGGCCTCTGTTTCTGGGCAGGAGAGTAAGGAAAATAAGAGTCAATACATAATTCTTTTGAGTATGAGTCTTTCCTTATCTTTATGGTGTTTACCTATCGGCTTCTACGACAAATACTCTTCAATAATTGAAGATGAAGTGTTTTACTCCTAAACCTATATAAAAAACACACATTAAAGACCTTGAAAGGACTATTTCAATATCTGTGTCAATACACTTGTCTTCGATTATACAAAATTGTACCTTATCTTATATTAGTATGTATTTATTTTGATTTTAGTTATACTACAGGTCCCTTATTTTATCTCATATCATAGTACTGTGCGTTTGCTTGGCAATAATTAAAATAGTAAAATTAGTTGAAACATACTTTTGTCTGCAATGTTCACTCCAAAAGCTGAAAACAGATTAGCCAAATATCTCCGTCTAAAAATATTGTACTTGAGGATGAGTAACGAGAAAAAAACATATATTAGAGGGTGCATGCTTGGCTTCGGGTTGTTGAATTGGACATAATACCAGTTTGCCATTATAACTAGGTGATTCAGTGATTGCATTACAAACCATCGCTAATACAAATCTTACTAACATATTAACAAACTACAAACATTTTCACACACATATTTACCGTAGATTCCATGAATAAAGTATTACATTTGGGGAATATGCGTGTGCGGGATTTAGGGCTAGTTAAAATTGATAGAGTAACATATACTTTAGAATTTTTATATGCATTTTAACTATTTTGAAAATTTGTCGAATCTTGTCAACTTTCATCGGCAACCTCTCAACTCCAATAGATAGGCAATCAAGGGTCATACTACATAAGTTTAGCAACCCTCATCGGAAATGATCTAACACTAGCCAACTTAAAGCAATGAGTCCAAATCTTTTGCACCATCTTAAGTTTGACAACCCTTATCGGAGATGCTATAACACTAGCCAACTTAAAGCAACGAGTCCAAATCTTCTCCACCATTTTTGGTGTGTCACCCCATCTTTCACTTTTTTGATTGGTTAATTAAGCTGAGTTGGATTCCACTCACATTACTTTATATCAATACATTTAAAACATGTTATTAGTTATTGTATCAAAATATTTTCTTAACATCATACAATAATAATTTTTAAATAATACATATTTATATAAAAAAAATATTTTATTAATAAAATAATTAATATTTTTTATTTTAAAAATAATTAATATTAATTGATATAATTTATAATTAAATTTTTTCATAATAATAAAATTTACCTATATAATATATTTGGATAAATATATTATTTTTTTAATAATATATATCTTTTTCTTTACGGGTGCGTGGTGATCTTTTTGAGGTCTATGTATCCGAGTAAAAGCAAACTCTCCGAATTTGTGACCAACCTTTCCTTCAATAATTTTACATTTTACATTGAACATGAGTTTTTGTAGATTCTTACGAAGGAATCAACAAATTCTGGCAGAATAGTGGATCTTCGTCACCAAATTTTATCCATAAGCCAACCAAGTAAATTCTTTATGTATGCTAATATATGTTATAAAAATAAATATATTTATCCAAATATATTATATATGTAAATTTTATTGTTATGAAAAGATTTAATTATAAATTATATCAACTAATATTAATTATTTTTAAAAGTTAATATATTAATTATTTTATTAATAAAATAATTTTTTGTATAAATATATATTATTTAAAAATTATTATTGTATGATATTAGGAAAATATTTTGATACAATAACTAATAACATTTTTTTTTGCAAAACTAATAACATATTTTAAATGTATTGATATAAGGTAAGGTTGATGAATTTCAACTCACCTTAATTAACCAATCAAAAAAGTGGAAGACGGGATGACACACATGGTGCAAACATAATGGTGCAAGAAGATTTGGACTCTAAAGCAACTGCCCAACAAAGTTTTAAGGCAACAGAAAGTCATACTACAAATATCATGTGACAAATTAATAACTCTTACATTACCTTAAAAATAGACCAAGAATTATAGATTAAACCGCTTGATCAATAATAATAATAAGAGTAAAGTGTATTTCGTGTACCCGCACTTTGTGTGTCAGACCACTTGGGATACCACACTTCAAAAACTACCACGCGCTATACTGCATTTCTTAACGTCCTAGCACTTTGCTGTTTTTCGTTAAATTGGGCTAACGTCGTGATCGTCTCCGGTGACCTTGAACGACGGCAAAACAAAACACAAACAAAGCTTGTCAGTTTTTATACCAAAATAACGCTAGCCTTGCCAGGAGTACGTATATAACAATTATACATACAAACAAGCAACCATGTAGCCGTAAATTGAAGAAATCCGACGAGCTTTACCGGAAAAATAATTTTCCGACGAGCTCCAAAAGCAACCCATAAACACAAACAAAAAATATCACTAGCATGTCCTTTCACCGATCTACGTAATCATGTAATTAGTTTATGCAACAAATCAACGGAAAAATAAATAAGAAATTCAAGTATAACCCGAAAATCATGAATTACAAACCAAACAATTTCTAACGAAGACGGAGCACGTAGTCATGTACTTCAACACATAGGATTCAATTTGGTTACTCATATGAAGAAAACTAAGTTAAAAATCATCTTCAAAAATTGCTTTGATCTTCAAGGACACGAAGAACACCTTCTTCTTCAAAACAAAAAAACTGACGGTACACGAAGTGCACTTTACTCTAATAATAATCATAAGTACGAGAGATATCGAATTCACGGTACCTATTACCTATCAATCTAGAACAAGTCATAGATAGAGGTCGTACGTTAATTTCGCGTGAATAAGAAGCTACCAAGCATGCATTCATTTATTTTCTCGTCTCCGCTGTTTCTTAAATCTTCTAGCTTGACAAAATGACCTTTACATCTATTTTAAACATTATTTTATTTGATTGAATCTTTCTCTAGCTAGTACAGATTAGAACTCCCCACAAGGCCACAAAATGATACATACGTAAGTTTAAAGAGATTTCATACTAATCTTTTCCATGGTAGTCTTCTACATGCATATTTTCTTAAACATATATACACACAAACAGAGATAGAGATAGAGAGAAACAAGGTACAATATCATAGGTTGATAAGAACGGGTTTCAAGAAATGTTACAGAGAGCTGCAAGCAATGCATATTCGTGGTGGTGGGCTAGTCACATTAGAACTAAACAATCAAAATGGCTCGAACAAAGCATGCAAGGTGAACCTTATCTTTCTTCCATCGTTTTCTACATGCATGTATTGTGTTATAATATCGACATTCGACAAGATTACAGAAGATCCTGACAATATCTCAACACATTATTATCACCTCTTTAATGATTAATTCTTAATAAGGGTGCAATGTCTCTTGTTTAACATATCCAAAACATTATGAAACCAAAAGTCAAGAACATCCACAACCTTGAGGAGGATGAGTAGCAAAACTTATATTAATTACGTTCATAAGACAATGTTATTTTAATTTCTATAGGCATGTGTAGCTTCAGCGCTCATTCCATTGTTTGATTTTGTAGACATGGAAGACAAGGTGGAATTTGCACTCACGCTCGTCCAAGAAGATGGAGATTCCTTCGCCAAGAGGGCTGAAATGTACTATAAAAACAGACCAGAGCTGATAAACTTTATTGAAGAGGCTTTTCGGTCTTTCCGTGCTGTGGCTGAAAGATATGATACCTTATCAACAGACTTGCAAAAAGCCAATACCACAATTGCTACCTGCTTGCCAGAACAAGTACAGTTTGCAATTGATGATGAAGACGAATTTTTGGCTTACAGGCATCCAAAGTTTAGTCAAGGGCCAGCGGCGGATCCATCAAAAGTCCCCAAAGCTCCTAATCGACCTATGAAAGGTATGATGAGCAACGCCTCAAAGAAACTGGAAGCAAAGAAGTCATCTGTCAAACCAAGGAAGATTAAACTTAAATCTGGGTTGACCAAAAGCGAAGCAGTTGAGGAGATTGACAAGCTTCAGAAAGATATTCTTTCATTGCAAACGATGAAGGAGTATGTGAAGATCTCGTATGAAAATGGGATATCCAAGTTCTGGGGACTTGAAAATGATATCATGGAGAAACAAGATAAGGTTAGCAGGTTGCAAGATGAGTTTAGTGTTAGCAGTATGATTGATGACAATGATGCTCGGACTTTGATGGCCGAAGCAGCAATTAAGTCATGCAAGGAGACATTGGCTAACTTACAGGATAAGCAAGAGAAGTCTGCTGAAGAAGCAAATGTAGAGAATGGAAAAATAGAGGATGCCCGTCAAAGAATTGAGTCGATCAAACATGAGCTTTTCCCTGATCGGACGGGTGATGTTGAAAGAACAGATCAAAATTCTAATCACAGAGTGGAAGAGTTTCAAAACCTAAAACAAGAGATGGTTGGCCCGGAAAGAAAGAAATTGGAGGAACTACGTGAGAAGATCAAAGAACAATTGAAAGAAGGATCTAATGGACCTCTTACAGTGTCAGAACTAGCAGATAAGATTGATGATCTTGTGAATTTAGTGATCAACCTGGAAAGTGCAGTTTTGGCACAGACTACCTTAATTGAAAGATTAAGAACAGAAGCTGATGACCTTCAATCACAAATCCGAAGCTTGGAAGACAATAAGGCTAGTCTGATGGGAACACATGAATTGAAAAGCAGGGTGAAGGAATTGGAGGAAAAACTACATGTGGTTCAGAATTTACACATGACTATCATGATTCAGAGTAATGACCTCAGAACTCAATTTACCGAAGCTCATTCTAGTCTTGATGAACTGTCAGAGAAACTTCCAAGTGTTGAACCAGATGAAGAATTGGAGGAGACAGATTTGCTACAAGAAGAAGAGGATCACTTTATAGAAGGAAAACCAGAACAAGCACTGATAGAACAAGACAAAGGAGAAGGAGGAGGTGGTGGTGGTGATGATGAATTGAAATCTAACACTTCGAAAACAGAAGAAAAATCAGATGAAAGTGAATTGAATTTAAGAGAATCGGCAATCAATTCAAAGAATACAAGTAGCGGAGAACAAGTGGCCACATTAAAAAATGACGATGGTGATAGTGTATTAAACTCTAATACTTCAGGTACAGAAGAAAAAGAAAATATGATTGAAACGAGTATCAGTGCATCACCAAATGAAAATCTGAAGGCGGGAGGTACTGAATCTGATGGCCAATCGGAAGAAAGTCAGGTCTCTAAACAAGAAGACAATGATGAAGGATTGCCAAAAACAACAGATAAACAAGAGGAAAATGATGGAGTGCCAAAAACAGATGATAAACAAGAGGATAATGATGGAGGAGTGCCAAAAACAACAGATAAAGAAGAGGACAATGATGGAGGATTGCCAAAAACAACAGATAAACAAGAGGACAATGATGAAATATTGCAAAAACCAACAGATAAACAAGCAGTCAATGATGAAGGATTGCCAAAAACAACAGATAAACAAGGGGGAAATAATGAAGGATTGTCAAACACAACAGGGAGACATGTCAGATTTGAGATGGATTTAGAGAAGTTTGAAGAGGACCTAAACTGGCAGCAGATGCTGTTGCATGGAGTGGAAGATAAAGAAAGGATTTTACTGGCAGAATACGTAGCAATTCTTAGGAACTATAAAGAAGTGAAGAAGAAGCTGAGTGACGAGGAGAAGAAAAATGAAATTCTCTTTGAAACAATGCTGCAATTACGGAATACAAAAAGCGCTCTTTCAAAGAAGGACAAAGAGATTAAATCTTTGCATCACAAACTTAACCTTCTGAGACAAGAATCTAGCGACATACCTGAATCAAAGGACTCGACAGAGGATGACACTTTTGACATGCCTCCAACAGAGGAAGAGGAGGAAGAAATCAAGTTCTTAATTAATCAGCCTAAAACCATCTCACCAACTGAGGAAAAACTTAGGGGAAAGATTGATGCTGTACTCGAAGAAAATCTGGATTTCTGGTTAAGATTTAGTAATGCATTCCATCAAGTAAAGAAATTCAAAACTGAGGTTCATGATTTACAGGATGAAATAACGCAAGCAAAGAAAAAAACCGAAAACAAGCAACACGGATCCATTTCAACAGACCTTAAAGCAGAGGTTCGTGCAATATACACGCACCTTAGTGAGAAAAAGGCTGAAATTACAGTGTGGTTGGAACAAAGTGAATTGCTGAAAGATGAACTACAGCACAGAATTTCATCTATATCGGACATTCAAGAAGCAATAACAGATTCTTTGAAGGAAGGAGTGGAGACTGATGAGATTACCTTTAGTACTCATCAAGCTGCAAAGTTCCACGGTGAGGTTTTGAACATGAAACAAGAAAATAACAAGGTAAATCAGGAGTTGCTAGCAGGTATAGATCACATAACTGCTCTCCAAATTGAAATTGAGAAGACTCTGGCGAAGATAAATGCAGAGTTCAAACTTACAGAAAGAAAATCATCTTTCAGGAGTTACAGCATTTCCAAGATTCCCTTACGTTCATTTCTTTTTGGAATTAAAGCAAGGAAGCATAAACATTCACTTTTTTCACACAGGCATCGCAGCAGCAAAAAACCTGATCTTTGAAACTCTTATGTGCGTAATATCTACAAATATTTTATGCACTTGTTTTAAAATGTGGTGAGGGTGAAAGCAGGGGTCTGTGCAGAACAAATATAAATATAGGACCATAGGGTTTTCTTTCATATACTTAGGCAGTATGGCTACTGTTTTTATCCTCTTTTGTTAATTCAATGGAAACTATTGCTAATTTTACGTTTTCAAGTATCTCAAAGTAAATCCGTTTGAGTCATGCAGATTTTGTTGCTCTTGCTCTCACGGTCCTCTCAGAACCTATTATCAAACCAGTGTATTATACAAATGAATATTATCACTCACCATATGCTAATATACAATCTGTCATAATATCACTTTTTTAATTTCACTTTTATGTTACAGTCCCATGACATCCTTCAGTTCAAATCTCCTACCTCATGCAAACAGGGGGGGGGGAATATATCAAATTTCTAAGGTTACATCTTCCTACCACGTTTTAACAGCTCAGAAGAACAAGAGTTACAAGACTATCCGAGAAAGCCCTCTTTGTTTCTTTCCCTCTTCCCAGTTCCCATCTTTTCATTCCAAATTATAATCATAAATTTCATAATTAATTATGACAAAAACTAGAAACTATGGTGTCATTATACGATACCATCAACCGAAAATGGTTCTTGCTGAGAATACAAGTGAGACCTTTTTGTGCGGATTCTATGTGGTCACTGAATAGAAAAAACTTTACAAGCGCACTTCTTGTACAGCACAAAATATTTGCAGAGTCAGTGTGACAACAATGCAATTAGATCTCGACTAGGGTCTCGTATACTTTAGGGTCGGCCCTCAATGCAATCCTTGCATATCGAAGAGTAACGTTTGGTACTTTGGTTCATGTTCTAACTTCTAACCAGGGACGGAGACCGGAGTAAGGGTTGAGTGATATATAGAAACTGTTAATTAGGACATGCATGCGAAATATGAAATGAGAATAATTGATACTGTACCTCAGGGCTCAGAGTCTCTTACCTCATGTGGGCATATAAACAAAATATTTTATCAATGCTCTTTGTTGTAACTAGCTTATATATACGAATAATAGCTTTTTTTTTGGAGATTTACACACCTATTAATAAAATTTATAACACACGAGTAAACCAGTAGCCCGTTCTCTCTCCTCTTATTTGAGCCGCCGTTGCTGTCTTTAACTCCGGCGGTGGTTTTATCACCGGCCGGAGGCCCCTTCCTAGTTTTGTTATTACTTCTTCTTCAATAAAATCGAGCTTTAGTTCCATAAATTTTGAAAAAAATCTAGTTGAGTTCTTCATTTTGGCTTTCAGATCTACTACGATTAAGAGCTCGGATTTTCAAATAAAAATTAATTTTGGATTCAAAATCTCCGACCTAACATCATATCAAAATTTGGTGTGATTCCGAGATCTTTGAATATTTAGGATTTTTTATATCATTTTGTACGAATTTGTTGTTTATGTTGATAGTTACATCGCTTTATGTGAGCGCTATTGTATTTGCTGCATTGAAAATAAATTATATGGTGTATTAAGAGATTTGAATATCCCGCATCGACAATACTTTCGGCAAGTCTATAGCTGATGTCCGGCATGTAGATAATTGGGGTGCGCTTGGGACGGTGGTGAAAATCGCATGTGCTTACCTCTAAAAAAAAGTTTGTTCATAACATGAGGTTTTTGGTACCTTTGAACTTAGTTTTTGCAGTCGAATCCTCTGAATATCGCACTATCCATAAAATTATTGTGAGGGTCGACTATGAAGTTACCGTTTTCAGGAATGATGTAGGTTGAATTGTTCGAGAGACCATTGAAGTCATTTTTAAATTTCAGAATATTTGTATTCAGTTTGTTAAGCGATCCTGAAATAAAGTGGTTAATTATTAATAAAATCTGTTTTAAATTTGATCAAAAAAACTAGCTTATATATACCCTCTTCTTTTTTATATCTCATTAGTCAATTGATATTTATATTTATAGTGTATTTTATAATTTAGTTTTAATTTTTTTTAAATATGCATATATTTATTTAAATATAATACTAATATATATATTTATTTTCTTTTCTTTCAATAATAATATTAAGTTAATTCTGGGAGCGTGTGAATATGCCAGTGGTGGGAGTTAAACTAAGTGCTATGAACTTGTTAAGGGAGTGGAAGCAGGCTCAGCAAGAGGTACCTAAGTACAAAGCTACTGTAAACCAAAGTAATAGACGATGGAGTGTACCATCACATGGATACGTCAAAATAAATGTTGATGCAGCCTTATTTTTTAATGAGAATTGTGTTGGCATTGGAGGAGTTATTAGAGACGATGATGGTCGATTCCTACGGGCAAAGTGTGTGAAGATGGACGGACTGCTGGCACCGAGAGAAGCTGAGGCCCTTAGTTTGAAAGAAGCCATGGCTTGGACGAAAGCACTGGGTTTTAGAAAATGCATCTTCGAAACGGACTCGAAAATGCTTGCTGATGCATGTAAGGGGAGCCAAGGAAGATCATTTTTTCATACAATTGTTGATGATTGTATTGATTATTTTAAGCATTTTGAACATGTGCTAGTTAAGTATGTTAGTAGGTTTGCGAATGGCGTAACTCACGTGTTAGCACGAGCTTCTCATTCTATGCCAAACACACGGGAGTGGGTTCAAAACGCTCCTGAGTTTATGTATGATGCCCTGACATTTGATGAATTTTAAGTAATGCAAGTACGGTATTTTTCAAAAAAAAAATATTAAGTTAATTCTTGTAGTGGGAAGTTAAACCTTATTAACTTCATTTACTAATAATACTTGAAAGTGTTTCAAAATAATAATAATAATAAGAATAATAATACTTAAAAGTAAAATTAAGGTAATTCTTGTAAATCGAATTTTAGTTATTTCCATAAGAAAAAGTCTCATACTAATGTTAAAAGAGAAGTAGCTATTAATATAATATGAAATCAAAAAGTATATTTTGGTGCTAAAATAGATTTCATACTACAATGCATGATTTCAAAATAGAATCAATAAATATAAAATTAAGTAATTTTTCAACTAATAATGTAAGTGTACCAGGCAGTTAGTTTAAGTCGTAAAAGGGCTAATATAACTCAATTATATTTTATTTTTGTCATTTTATTAATAATAATATATAGATAATAATAATATTATTATATTATATAAATGATAATAAAAAAGTAATTTTTTTTATCCAATTGTTCATTCCTAGGAAAGTATAACATTAAATTTATTAAAATAGATATTTTTATATTCATTTATATCCAAATTCCCACTTGCATGATGATGTAGCAATTATAGTTATATCTATACTTGATTCTAAATATAGAAGTAAGTATAACAATTTTTTTCAATTTTAGCACCTCATGTAGCATTGTATTGGAGTGTTATGTTCTGCAAGAAAGTCTAATGGTGGTGTTAAAAAGGATGTTATTGTTATAATATAACATCCATAAAAAAATAACCCACTCCAATGGCCAATGGAATGTTATAGTTTTTGCTAAATATAGCAACTATAGATGTTATTACTATATTATAGCACCCGTAAAAAATAAATCACTCTAATGAGATGCTATACTTGGATGTAAAATAACAAAATGCTATAATTAGCTAAATATAATTTATTTGATGTCATTTCTAACCAAACAATTGGAGTAGAAGTTCTATTTTAACATCAAAACTTACTTTTTGGTTTTAAAATATAACAATAGCTATACATATAATAACACCACCCTTGTATTTTGCTCTAATTGATGTTGTAATATAGAAATAGCACCTCCATAGTGGACTTTTTCCGAATAATAATATTTAAGAAATATAGAGTAACACTTTTATATATCAAATCACATTATTCCTTTATGCTATGTGTAGGATATAATTTATTATTTGAACGTCAGTCAAAAATTTAATTGCTACAATTTAAATTCCAAAATTAAGTATAAAATGTTCGAAAAAATAATAAAAATAACTATTGCGTTGTTAAAATTGACTATTCAGGTTACCATCGATTGAAAAATTAGTAATGGCCGTCGTCCATATTGGTCTTGTACCATGTTTTCAATATTTGATATCAAAATATTCATCGAAAATATATTCAAGAAAAAATTTTAATTTCAACGAATATGTTAATAGAACAAATTGCAAAATCAAAACCAGTTCTACACTTTTTTAATAACAGTGATTCTACAAATTTGTTGCCATAAAGAAAAAAAATCGTCAGACTTATATTTTTTTCTCAAAATATATTTCTATGATTTTTTTAAAGTAAAGTTTAATATATTCCAATCAAATCAGCTCTAAAACAAACCCCAGTCAGCTGTTCAGTTCCCAGATCGTTTAACAAACTTAATGGGGTGATAACATTTTTAAGAGAAATATAGGACTACCGGCCCCCAAGATTTAAACTTTCTGACATTGTGTAAGGTGAGCTTTTTGGCAATATTCACCACCGAATCCGCCCTAGAATTTTGCTGTTTTACACCAAGTCATTTCAAGCTTTCAAAATCCCCCACTGTTGCAAAGAACTGCAGAAATTTGCCTAAACAATGATTCTCACAAACACGAGTTTTAAGTCTTTTGACACTGAAAGTTCTCTACCAGAGATTCATTGAGCGTCACAAAAGCTTCCATGTTTGAACCAAAACCATGACGAGTATGAATATTTCAGATCACCAAAACATTAAAAAAAAATAAGTGCTCAAGGTACCACCATATTAGGTACCAAAATTTGGAAAAGTGCTCGAGTATTCGCCGGATAAAAATAATTGTTTTAAAATAACATGTCCATTTCAAAGAATGGTCACATGATATTATGAGTAAAAGAACCCGAACTCCACATCTTGTTATAACATTTCAAATATCAATTTCACTAAAAAGAAAATAACCTAGTAATGGCAGACACTGCTTTATCTGGTTCCTGCCTTTATGTACTAAATAAATTTAATTGTAAAAGACTGACAAAATCCTCCAACACAATAATCATGGAGGATCTGCTTTGACACATTTACAAATGATTGGACAAGTGCAAGACAATCTTCACAAATGGGTTAGCAACTAATATAATAACCGTGTAGTATCTTCAACATTATCTCACTTATCAGCAGGTGTTGTATCAGGAACAGTTGAATTTTGACCATCTTTCTTGTTCTTGTCAGTCGTTGGAGACATGCTACCACTTCGGGACGTAGCCAATTCCTTAAATACTGGAGGGGTCACAGAGGAAGATATTCCCTCTTCTATAGGAAGGGTTCGCTTTGAGCCGTCCAAAGCTACACCAAGAACTATATTTTCTTCCAATACAGATCTTAACGCAGGTGCCTGCACATCTGGCAATCTCTCTGTCTGCTTCGAACTACAGGTGGATTGGTTAGCATTGTTACCAGAAGTTTCTACCATGGTCGACGAGGAACTATCAACTACGGTGTTCTGTGGAGCACCTCCCCAGCCTACATTTTTAGGTTGTTTCTTGGTAGAGTTTGTTTCTGTAACATTATCAGTACCAGGGGCTTTGGAGCTTGAGCTTGAAACTTCTCCAGTCTTCGAAACTACCTTATCTCCAGATTTTGACAAGGTTTTTTCTACAACTTTATCATCTGGCTTAGTATCATATATAGGTGTTTCAGCAATTTTCCGGTCCCTTTTGCTGTCAGGATAGGACGCATCTCCAAGAGCATCAACTGCTTTTGTATCGGATAATGATGCTTCTTTCTCTTTGGGGTCAGAGGCTTGCTTTTCTTTGGTTTTAACATCAGATGGTCCACCCTTTACATCTACCTGATTGTCAGGTGCTGTCCGTGGAACAGCTTTGTTGTCCTCTGCATTAGCACGTGCTGGCCGAGTTTGAGGTTTAGTTTTATCTTCTCCGTTAATTTTGTATGATGGTTCAATCAAAAGTAACGGGCGGTTTGTTGATGCTCTACCACGAGTGAAGACTGAATCAGCAAATGGCATGCTATCCAAATCAGCATCACCATATATCTTTTGGACTGTACGAATAGGAGTAGCAAGACGAGCCCGGTGATGGCTAATAACTCTGAGGAGATCCAATAGTATAGCTTCCTGTTTTTCATATCCAAATTATTAACTATTATGAGATACCACTCCATTTTTATGGACATGACATTTTCAAAATAGATAAAGAAAGCCAAGTGAGAACAAGTAAATATACACTGTTAATTACAGTTCACTATTTCAAGATACAGAGAAATGCAGCACATTTTAGACATTAAAGGAGGATTATGAAGTTTTCTGCTTTGATTGTGATCATTAGCCTAGCTTCAGGCAAATCATATTCAGTAGCATTAAAGTGGAACTCAAAGAGAGAATTAAAATTACCTTTACACACAGGTACTCTTCAAAATGTGATGTCTTGACAAAGCAGGATATCAGGATCTGTAATAGAACAAGAGCAAAATCAAATACAGCCATCAAGTACAACATAATAACATTACAGATTTAAGAGAATAAACTGTGGCTTTAGACCTTATCTTAATAACAGACATAAACATAATATGTTGACACTTGATCTTTTTACAATACAACAGAAATTAATAGAAATATTTATTTATAGAATATGTTACAAGTACTTACAGTAATCAAAGCCAGAATTTGATCTTTTAATAGAATATGTTACAAAACAGTAATTATAGAATATGCAAACATAATATGCCTAATCTTACATATATTAATAGATAAAATTCTTAATTGATAATGGTGTACCAACACTTTATATATATGTTACATATTTGAACCCAAAACGATTACTGTTCTAGTGCTTGTAACATATATTAATAGATAAAATTCTTAATTAATAATGGTGTACCGACACTTTATGTTATATATTTAGTTATAGAATGAGATGCTTGAGAGTAAACCCAAACACGACCCATTTAGGGTTCGTGTACTTTCGTATTCGTGTAATTTTAAATAAAAATAAATTTAAGTAATTAAATATTAAATTTTTCGGTCAAATTTTTACAAATATGTATTTAAATCATTTTTACATAAAATGTTATAAAATTATGTATAATATATAAATAAATATTAATATATCTAATCTAAATATTTAAACATATTTTTATTTATGTCGTGTACTTCGAGACGTGTCATATATCCAAAGGTTAAACCCAAACACGACACTAAATTTAGGCCGTGTACTTTCGTGTCGTGTACCCAAAAGGTAAACACACACTAAATTTTCGTGTCATGTATCAAATTGGTTGGTCTAGTATTTTAGTGATATGAACAAATTGCTAAGGGCAAAGAGTTGTAATCATTGTAACAAGCTGTGAGCCTAAGATCTTTTGGTTGTAATGAAAGATAAAAGATATTTTTGTTCTTTCTCAACAATAAAAGACTTTTATTTATAATATATTAACTAGTTTTGAACCTAACCTGAGATAACTACCTAAGGTCATCCTTAGGAGAAGTTTTCTCTAAAAATATATAATAACAACGTTATGAGATAATATGTGAATTAAAATTATTTATATGATATGTAGATATATAACACATGTATAAAATTATGTAATGTAAATATATATTTTTTCTATAATATTATGTATATATATTTTTTCTATAATATTATTATATTATATATATATATATGTTAATTTTCGAGTCGAGTTCGGGTATTTTGGGTTACCCCACGTGATTTTTTGGAGTAAATTTATACCCAAACCCGAACCTCAAAATAATCAACCCAAATTCATATTTTCTCGTGTCGGGTTCCGAGTCATGTCAAATTTTGACACCCCTAACATCAATTACATTGTTGAACAAGAACAAAGGTATACTTGACATCATTACTTCCAGTCCACTAGTACTATATTGTCTCTGCACGCCACCCAAGAACGGAAGCTATACTGTCTCTGCTCCTACTCCGAACACTTATTACTCCTTAATTCCTATTTCGATTTGACTGATACTTACCCATTAAATCAACTTTTAACTAGTAATAATTACGGTTGAAGAAATTGTTGGATCTAGAAAGACGAAGCAATTTGTAGCAGTTGGGGAAAAGGAGGAACGAAAAAGAGTAAGGTTATTTGTAATTGTAAGTTGTAACCGTAATCTTTTGGTTATAGAGATTGAAATTTTTGGTTAATTAATATTTGGATGGATTGTTGGAGAATAGTTGGATTAATAGTTGGGTCTTTTACTAATAGTTGGGTTTTTTGATAAATTTAAAGAGTATTACAAGGTCTCATCTCCCTTTCTAAATATTTTTACGAATACGTTTTCTTGATATAGAAGTTTTTTTCTTAATTATTTTTCGAAAGTACTATTTGTCATCTCCGTGACCAAACCTGCCCACAACTCTACCACTGAGCTACTAAGGAATGTGTTTACCTTTGGAGTACACAACACGAAAGTACACGAACCTGAAAGTACACGGCCTAGATTTACTGTGGTATTTGGATTTAACCTTTGCATACACGACACGACACGAAGTACACGACATAAATAAAAATATATTTAAATATTTATATTTATATTTATATTAGATATATTAATATTTATTTATATGATTCTACATAATTTTATGTAAAAATGATGTAAATACATATTTTTAATACATATTTGTAAAAATTTAACCAAAAATAATAATATTTAATTACTTTAATTTTTTTATTTAAAATTACACGGTTACACGACACAAAAAGTACATGACACGAATATATACGAACACGAAAGTACACGAACCCTAAATGGGTCATATTTGGGTTTACTCTCAAGCATCTCATTCAATAATGAAATATATAACATAAAGTGTCGGTACACCATTATCAATTAAGAATTTTATCTATGTTAGAAGTACCGGAACAGTAATCATTTTGGGATAAAATATGTAACATAATATGCCTAATCCTTTATTTTTATGATAGTTGAAACTAGGAGTGCTTATGCCACAGCTCAGGCACTCCGCTACTCCCTAATTCTCGTATATTATGAACTACGATACTTTTACTTGCTCTTCGAGATTCAGTTTGTTTTTGTACGAGAAAAACTGACATGAATCACTTGAACTCGTATTCTGATACAAGAGCCATAAGAGGTGTATTCAATATTTCTCTGATTGCTGCCTATTCTTTTCATGTTTTGGATAAAAAAACATTAGCCTTTTTATTAATATTCTTAGACACTGAAAAGTGACCTACTCACCTACTTCGTTTTATTGGTTTGGACTCAAACCAGGCTAGCAACTACGACAAAGAAATATCTCTAATTCTCTATCCATTTCTTATACAAAAGAATCTTTCATGGATTTATAGCACACCAGGTATCTCAAAGATAGCATAGCAGCAAGCTGCCAAAAATGATATTTACAGATGCATGTTCCAATAAAGTTAAATTTTTACAAATGCCTTGGTACTATCTTGTTCAATATAACACAAAATCCACTTTACTCGCCGGTGAATAAACAAAAAAAATTGGAGAACTATCTAATAAGATACTGGCAAAACAGGAATTATGTTTCATAGTCAAGGTATTAGCTGTTAAGTAGAAATTAGACTGACCATAAGTGCTTGATTTTCAGGATTAACATTCTCCAAAAACACTCTTCTGTGCAATTTCTGTTGTTCTACCTGAGGATTTTTTGCCAAAACTTTTCGCATATCAGCAACAATACTCTGCAGATTTAAAAGGCATCAATACTTTATGACTGGAATCAAAATTTATATACATATATTGAAGACATTAATCATTTATCAATATATGAATGTTTCAGATGACTAACATTAATCTTGTTGACGTCCAAGTGACTGATAGCCAGATGAGTTTTAATACGCCAATGAGATTTTTGCGTGAGATTTCTCACAATATTTACTGTAAACTTGTGATTTGGGATGTGAATGGCTTCACGGTCTTCTCCTCTTATTATCGTAGGTGACCACCACCCTACATGCTGCATGACATAACTAGGTCCATTTTACAAAGGCCTTTGAGCCCAGCCCAGCCCAGCAATAAATATGAATTTAAAGTTGTCATCATATAATGAGTCCCATACAAGTAGTCAAACAACTGTGTTTCATATATTTTCTGGGCTCAATTTTTTTAAACATGTTCTTCAGGGAAGGCAGAAAATATATGCATGGCAATGTATAATTCTCAATTATAGAAATATGGTTACATAATCTCAATTATGACCAGAATTACTGTACATACCTCAACTGTACCAGAAACTTCATAGCCCTCAATCTTTGTCTGAATCCACTCATTCACAATAAAAGGACGGGTTGCATGAATCATTACACTTGAGAGAAAATTTGTAAATATCTGAAAGGAAACATTACAACAAACGTAAAAACATACAAATTAGAAAGAATTGTTAAATATAAGTTAGAAAGTGACATAAGCAAGATGATGTCACTACAATGACATCATAGTTACTGTAGCAAGTGTGGCCAGCAAGTAACTACTGTAGCAAGCTTTGGGAGGAAGCTAAGTTTATCTATATTAAGAGATTAGTGTTCCTTCTTGTATAACACAAGATATCAGAAAATGCAGCAGAAGTAGTAGTATATTACATACACACAGTTCACTGCATATTTGTGTTTAATATCTCTCTCCTTTACTTAGCTATATTTCTGCCCTATTCACACAAATCGCAACATGGTATCAGAGTCAGGTTTGTTTAATTAGAGAAATCAGTGTTTTTTCATCTTAAAAATTCAATGTTCTCAAGGGAACTTGTGTTATTTCTGCTCAGATTTGCTTTTTCAGTCATTTAGCCTTCCACACTCAAGTTTCTTAAGGGAAACTTGGGCCCATATTATGTTCAAGTTTGGCCATCCAAACAAAAACCAAACGAAAACAAAGTAGGGCAGGAGAGTGTTAGTTTAAGTATTGTGTCAATTTCTTAAGGGAACTTATGTCCACACTCAGTTTTCTACTTTCCTCAACTCCAAACTAGATCAAAAAATAAGATGGGCTGCTCCTTTATATTAAGGTCAGGCCCTACAGTAGTAAAGAGGTTGGTTTCCATCCATCAACCAGTAAAGAGGTGGACATCCACCATAGCGCTGACAGCAGCACCTCCTAAGTTCAAACATAGGCCTATTTTACTGAGAGTCCTAGTATTTTCAACAAAAATTAGTTCAAGGACTAATTGGTGGTCATCCACCATAGTGT
The DNA here is from genome assembly GCA_028671895.1 of Oenanthe sinensis. Classification (NCBI taxonomy): domain Eukaryota; kingdom Viridiplantae; phylum Streptophyta; class Magnoliopsida; order Apiales; family Apiaceae; genus Oenanthe; species Oenanthe sinensis. Next base: position 22,479,126 of record CM053801.1, read on the forward strand.
TGACAGCAGCACTTTTTGCATATTGACATGGCCTAAAATATACTGTGTGGTCGCAAGTTCGAGTCCCGGTATCCCAAAATTCTCTATTACATAATCTCAATCTCAAGATGGATCAATCATGGGATGGCCTAGTTGAACGCTCAGGTTAAGCTCAAGGGCTACTAGTGTCTACTCTTCAATCCTTAGATAGGTCTTTCATCTCAAAATGGGATTTTGAGTGAGGGGGCGTGTTAAATATAAGTTAGGAAGTGACATAAGCAAGATGATGTCACTACAATGACATCATAGTTACTGTAGCAAGTGTAGCCACCAAGTAACTACTGTAGCAAGCTTTGGGAAGAAGCTAAGTTTATCTATATAAAGAGACTTAGTGTTCCTTCTTGTATAACACAAGATATAAGAAAATGTAGCAGAAGTAGTAGTATAATACATACACACAGTTTACTGCATATTTGTGTTCAATATCTCTCTCTCCTTTACTTAGCTATATTTCTGCCCTATACACACAAATCGCAAAAAGAATATAGAAAAATAAGAAAAGGAAGTTCATGTTTGGAAGGTGGAGGAGATATCGCCTAAAAATATGCACAAATTGAAGGTAATATCAAATTCCAGGAAATTAAAGAAATTAAATGTAAAACCTACCTCTCGGCCTGCGAGTGTCAGGAGCACTGTACCAAGACCTCCTGCAGTGAGCCATTTCTGGGTAGAAAAACCTAGCAACTCCATGAACAACGATACAGCAGCCACCCACACTGCACTGTATACAGCTTTGCCAGCAAATTGAAATCCCATCTGCAGTGATGCAAGAAATCTTTATCTCTGTAGGAACTTTAGACCAGGAGAATGCTAAAAGCAGAAACCATATCTACGGTATAGAAAGATAAATAGCAAAGTACAAAGAATGATTAACAACAAGACAAGGATTCTATTGAACGAAGTATCCGGCTAAATCATAAGTTTAGGTAAGAGATTATATGCATATATATGGAATCCATCTGTGTGAGTTGCAGTGAGTCTGCGGATCAAAATGGTCCTTCAAGCCTTCAACATCCAGTAGTCATTGCTTGTGGTGTCAACAAATTGACGTCTATGTTACATATTTGAAGTTAAAATACAACCAGTATAGCCTACTTGTAGAGGACTGGGGCCTTGATGAATCAAACCTGGAATATTAAAATTCTTCTATTTTGTTAATGGAAACATAGAAAGTAATTTGACCCATATCACCACTAGACTATCATTGAGGTCAGAAGTTATTTAACAAATATGCTATATAGTTAATAATATCTATAAGTTCACATCGTAACAAAATATTGTAATTACAAGTTGAAAAGCACATACCCAAGACATTTACTACTACATTGATTCAAGCACAACAAAATTTGCAATATGAAATATAAATAAAGGCATTCTTTAAAAGCACGACTATATAAATGTGTGTGTGTATGTGTGTATGTATGTATGTATATGTATATATATATATATGTGAAAATCAATCAAATGCAAAAAGGTTTTCCATGAGAAGATAATAAGTTATGAATATGGTTGTTCTCTCTTTCACCAATGGCTAGCTGGCCAGTGCAATTACTTTCTCATGAATCCCGCCTTCTTCCAGACACCCTACACATTTAGATCTTTAAGTATTTTACATTTTTTACTCACTTGAGGCTGTACTGGGCATTCAGTCCATGCTGATACAGTAATTAAGATATGCTCACGTGATAGTTCATATACCTTTTCTACACCAGTTCAGTATATTAGTTACATAGAAGCAGAGCATATAATCCATTCTAACCTACATAAGCCTCATACTATTAATAAGAAGATAAAAATATTACTGATGATAGAACAACAGAGGGAAAAAAATGATATTACTGAACATACATTTCTTGTATCAGCAGGATCATTTGTCTCCATATAATATTTCTGTGTTTGCTGAATGACACTGCACTAGATGATTAAAACAATAATCAGTCAAAATATTAACCCAATTGAAAGAAGTTCAGAGCTCCAAATTCAGCAATATTTTACTCCAAAAGAGTAGAGAAATTTTGACAAGAAATAATTTGGCCAGACAAGGCAGATGTATCAGAAGAATGAATTTAGAAATACGAAGAAACCTTGCAACAATAAGCTGATTCACTGCGAATTTTTAACAATGGAAGTGGAAAATTATATGACTAACACAATTTTTTTATTACTTGACATCATATCAGTTGTTTGGCCTATCAAATCAAAATTGATCAATGACTACAACAAAAAAATTGAATATTGATTATACTCACTGACAAACAGTACTCTTACCGTGATACACAATATGCAAAAGCTAGCACAGTTGACAGGGATCTCACAAAATTCAGGAGCCGCTGCTTTACAATTTCACTAGCTTCTGACGGCAAGACCACAGGATCCAATGTTCTATCATAGGAAAAAAAATCCGCAAATGTGTCAATTAAAATTTCTGATGCAAGCCATAATGAAGCGGAGCGGGATATAATTAAATATAATTGCTAATTTTCTTAAATAATTATGTAGATATCTCATATCAATGTACTTGTACTCTTATATTATTTACAACAATATTCTAGAATATCGAAACATGGTATTCGTATTCTGTTAAGAATGTAGATATATAGTACTCACTCCGTTCCATCAATTCCTTAACAATTTCCTTTTTGAGATGTTCCATCCATTTCTTAACATTTCCTTAAATAGCATATTTTTCTTCACTAAAATTTGTTGGTCCCACTAACTTATACATATTTCCTCTCTTTCCATTGCTTTTTTAATCTTCCTTAATCTCAGAGTCCCACCCAAATGTTAAGAATTGGGTGGGACGGAGGGAGTAATATTTATTGATTAGGAATTTATTTATCTACATAATCATTAGGATTGATTCCTTTTATTTAATAAAGGCTTTTACTACTATATAAGGAGATGTGGCATCGTTTATCATTCAGATTTTCAAAATTATGAATTGACAGGATACGGATATTTGTAAATCCAAGGATTTATGCATGTCAGAATTCGCAACTAGGGCTTTAATTTGAGTCGAGTTTTTGCTCATTGAGTTCCAAACTTCCAGCTTTTTTATCAATTTAACTCAATCCTATTAATTATCGAGCCCAAAAGTTATGTTTGAGTTCGACTCGTATAGTAAATGAGTCGAGTTCGACTTTTTAATGAATTTTCGAGCTTATTGGGGTTTTTAACGAGTTTTCGAGCTTACCGAGCTTTCAAACTTATCGAGTTTATCGAGTCTTATCGAACCTATCGAGTATTGATTGAATTTTTTTAAAAAAAAATTATATAATTATTCTGCGTTCTTCAACTTAACCAAAAACATTTTTCACTACCAAAATTGCAATTAACTTTCAAAAATATGTCTATATAATGTGGTTACATGAATTTTTAAACCAGTATATTGTGATGTAATCAATGTTAAATTGTTTATTCACTTATAATTATACAATAATTTAATGGCATATTACGATGTTATAGTAGTATTTAAACTCGTAATCAAAACCACTAATAGTTTAGTAAGAGTGTTGTGAATTATTAAGCAAGAAGATAATTTTGTAAATAAAAAGAATTAATGACCAATAATAATCATCTATTTAGTTTTATACATAAAAAATAATTATATAAACTTATTGTAAGAAGATATTATTCAATATATGTTAATCTTATAATAGAATTACTGTAAAACCCCTATAAATTAATAATGTCAGGACAGGCAAATTTTATTAATTTATCGAGATTATTAATTAATCGAGGTAAAAGATGTATTGTTGCTATTATGTTACTATCATGTTAGGATCAAAAATCTTTATTGAAAATATTAATTTATCGTGGGTTATTAATTTATTGATTATTAATTAATCGGGGTTTTACTATAATATAATTTGTTAGAGTATAATATAAGATCGTGGTAAGTCAGTTAAGATTTTAGGAGAACCGGTAACTTAACATAGGGGTCTCAAGTTCAATTCTCTGTCACCCCAATATTCTCATAATTTGTTATGACCCAAAAATGGGTTTTCGAGTGAGGGGGAATGTTAGAAAATAATATAAGATCCTCGTAACTTAATAAATGTCATCTTTTCTCCAGGATCATGGGATAATCCATTAATCTTCATGAGTTAATTCCCCCGAACAAAACGGGATTGCAGAAAGAAAAAACCGACACCTTCTAGAGGTTACTCGTGACCTATTATTTGAGAAAAATGTTCCTAAACACTATCAGGGGATGTTGTTTTAACAGCCACATATCTCATTAACAGGTTGCCAAGTCGAGTACTACAAAACAAATCTCCCAACATCCCAACGAGCAACGACATATTGTCTGAATCATTTCCTCAGATAAAACACTTATAACTTCCGCTGCAAACATTTGGTTGCCCTGCCTACATCCATATACAAAAGAAAAACAGAAATAACAAACTTGATCCAAGAGCCTTGAAGTCCATTTTTCTCGGATATTCATCAAAAAGGGTACAAAGGCTATCACCCAAGTAGTTAGAAGTTCTACATATCAAAAGATGTCACTTTTGTTGTAAATCATGCCTTTTATACAAATTGGCTTCCGTGGGAGCATGAATTGGAAGACAATTCAGATTCAAACACTCCAGTAAATCTTCCTCCAGAAATTTCAACACCTAGTTCAGGTCAAAGCCTCAATCCTACACCTATTCTTAGTCCATCCAAGGATCATGTTTCAGATAATCATTTAGTATCTCCATTACAAGTGTATTTGAGAAGGAAGAACAATCGTGAACTAGTAGCATCCCAATCATCAGACCTCGTGCAAGATCCATCTGCCATGACAGGTAACAATCTAATCTATTTACCACTTGCCTATTGCTCCCTAAAAAGGTGCACGTAAATGCACCCAATAGCCAATTTTATGTCATTTACCAACTTATCTACATCACATAAAGCTTTTCTCACTGAATTACATGCTACTAAGATTCCAATAATTGCTCAAGAAGCACTTAGAAGTGAGGAATGGAAAAATGCTATGATTGAGGAAATGAGAGCACTTGAAAAAAATAAAACTTGGGAGATTGTTAGGCTGCCTAAAGGGAAAAGAGCAGTTGGATGCCAGTGGGTTTTCACGGTGAAATATAATGCTAATGGGACACTTGAAAGGTATAAAGCCAGGCTTGTTGCCAAAGGCTATACTCAAACGTATCGGGTGGATTATGTAGAAACTTTTGTGCCTGTCGCAAAATTAAACACTATTCGAATATTATTATCCTTGCATAATTGGACTTTACAACAATTAGATGTTAAAAATGCCTTTCTACACAGTGTTTTAAAAGAGGAAATCTACATGGGTCCCCCCCCCGATTCAATCAAGCTTTTGGTACTAACTATGTATGCTGGTTACGAAAATCTATTTATGGCTTAAGACGGTCTCTAAGAGAATGGTTTGGAAAATTCACCATTGTTACGAAAGGAATGAAATTCAAGCAAAGCTTTAGAGATCCCACGCTCTTCTATAAAAGATCCCATAAAAATAAAATCTCCATCTTAATAGTGTATGTTGATGATATCATAATTACAGGAGATGATTCAGCTGGGATACAGAAACTAAAAGATCATTTATCCAAGAAGTTTGATATAAAAGATCTAGAAAAACTCAAGTATTTCCTAGGAATCGAGGTTGCACATTCAAAGGAAGGAATATTCATCTCCCAACATAAATATATCTCGGATCTCCTCAAGGAAACAGGTACACTGGGGTGCAAACCTTCTGAAATTCCCATTGATTATCATCAACATGTTAGGTGAATCTACAGATAGTCCAGAAGTTGACAAAGGAAGTTCATTTACCTTGTTCACACAAGACCGGACCTGATATAGCTTATGCTGTTAGTGTGTTGAGTCAGTTTATGGCTTTATGCATGCTCCAAGAGAGATACACTTACAACCTGCATACAAAGTCCTACACTATCTTAAAAGCACTCCTGGGAAAGGTAATCTTTTTAAAAGAAATGGAAGACTTGATTTGGAAGCATATACAGATGCAGATTAGGCAGGCTCTTTAGTTGATAGAAGATCTACCTCGGGATATTGCACATTTCTTGGGGGAAATCTTGTAACTTGGAGAATTAAAAAACAATCAGTAGTTTCTAGATCAAGTGCTGAAGCCGAGTTTCGAGCAATGGCTCACGGTATATGCGAGTTGTTATGGATAAAGATTGTCCTAAGAGATTTGGGCATTAAATGGGAAGGTACTACAAAGATGTATTGCGACAATAAATCGGCTATCAATATTGCACACAATCCTGTCCAACACGATCAAACAAAACATGTTAAAATTGATCATCATTTCATTAAAGAAAAGCTCAAGAGTGGACTCATTTGCATTCCTTATATCCCGACCAGCAAATAACTAGCAAATGTCTTAACAAAGGGACTGCCTAGTATGTCGGTTGATAGTATTACTAAAAAAATGGGAATGGAAAATATCTATTCAGCAGCTTGAGGAGGAGAGTTTACAATGCAGTCCAAATTCATTGAATCTGGATCCTCTAGAATATTATTCTCTGATTTGGTAGTAAATTAGCAGATTCCAAGGGAAGTAATTTCTAGTTTATTAGTCAATACAAGATGTCATGATTTAGAATAATTATAGATACTGAGCTTGATTCTTTCCTAATTTAGAGTGTATAGAATGTATAGCTCATACCACTTGTAATATATACAGGCTGCTTTTATACTCAATAAAAGTAAAAAATATTTACTTGCGTTCATAATTTAACAAATATAAAAACTAATAACTAATAATAATATGGGAAACAAATATTAATTAATAATTTAAAATGTAATTTATATATATATATATTATCAAGTTTGAGTCAGAAAACTCGACTCGAGTTTTTATCGAGCCTAAAAACTTGTTCGAGCTCAAACTACTAGATTCAAATTACAACCCTATTCGCAATTGATTCCCTAGTTCCCTACGGAGATAGGTTCTATCCCAAGTTTTCAATTGAGAAATCTATCCCAAGTTTTCAAACAATTTCTCAACCTTTTCCTACATCGAGTTATATCATTTGCAAATTCATGGTACTTTTCTATTTACCTACTAATTTTTTAGCTCCACCCATTCGCCAAAGTTCATTAGAGAATCGACGCTCAACCGAGACAAACACACAATCTAGAGCAGGATTCGTTGCTGCCCAATATCAAAATTTTTTAATTTTCTTAAAAACAAAAAAAATACTCATATAATGTTATTGTTCAATGGATTTTGTATACTAAAAAAATGTTCACAAATAACATGTCTTCCCGTGTAGATCTTATACTACTCAAGATTTAATTTTTGTAACTTGATCCTTTTAATGGTATCCTTCATATTCGTATACGGAAAGGGCAAGATGTATCAAGAGAAGCTTATGATTTGTGCACAAGCTAAGACACCTACATGTCAAGTAAGGCCATATGTTGTGGTAGAAATAAATCTCACAACTCTAAATATTGTTTATAGTAAAAATACTCTTAAATTCATTTTGTACGTGTAGTTTGATGATGTGGACTTTGTACAAGCAGATGCTAATATACTTATATCTCTCCTTTAAGATATCAAAGGACACCCTAATCAGTCCACATTATTATTCCTAAACTTGAACAATTAATTTGACGAAGTCAAATTAATGAATGATATCAATCACTGGCATCCGTGGTTTATTCTATCAATTGTTCAAGTTGAACCCTCATGCAGATCATGTTTGAACCTTCTGCAATATTCATCACTTCAATGCTCAAGGTCAAGCTTTTAGACGAGGGGGATAATAATGAAGAAATAGCTAAATTAATTGTTCATTATTTTATACTAATATTTAGATTTAAGTGTATTTGTAATCAAGTATCGGTATTATATAGTAACTACAATCTAAAATTTAGATAACCTTAATACATATCAATAAAAATTTAGAAATACGGTATTATTTTTATTTTTTGTAAACTACATAATTACTATGAGTTTATTATTGTCCGAGATACAGTTTTACTCCTATAAAGGTGTAATCATCGCAAATTAATTAGGTTATGAATATTTTGAAGAGATAAATCAAATGATATATTTATCTCTACCGATTCTCTGAGGAGATAGATTTTGTCTCTGTTTTCAACCATTTTCTTAACCCTGTCCTAGAGGCTATATCACAGAAACAAACAATAAATTTCCCAATCCTTAATTTCAAGTCACCAATACCTGCAGATGAGTGTTGCTCCGGTCCAGAGCAAAATAGGCTGGAGATAAGACGTCATAATATAATTGGCGCTACTCTTTTTCCAACTGCTATCGCTTTTCTGTAGCACAATTTGCAACATAATACGTATGACTCAAGGAGATATCAGAAATTTAAAAAAGAAAAAAAGTTCAGCAAAAGAGAAAACAAAACTGCCAAAAGTCAGATAATAAAGAACAGAGCACATACGTGAAGGAATATGCTTCTGCTTAGACGCATCAGTGGCCCCAGGCCCCATACAGCAAAAAGTAAAATGGTAATAGTCGGAACCAACTTAAGTAAAACAGGTTTGCCTTGCAAAGCACCAGAAGACCTGCATGACATAAAATTGGTTTACATATTAAGTTTTAAACCAGAAATCAATGAAATGAGGATAAGATCCTGAACATGAAAACTGGAATACTGATCATTAACTATTTGCAGACCTGCCCGCATGTAATCAATTACGAAAAAATTTCACATCTTTAATACATTAAGGAGGAACAGTTCTGGTTCTATTAAGGGTATAATATGAGCAAGTAAATTGACTTGCAACAACATAAGTGTCTAAATTGAAGGGGGAAAATTACCTCATCAATTCTATTGCTGCATTCTTTAAATTAGATATGTGGAATGGATGACCTGGATTAAAAAACGAATGACATTTGAAGAGATTACGCCTATTTGGAACAGCATGTACACGTCTGTGCAGTCTATCTGAAAGATGAATACTCCATGAATCTTGTCTCTGAAAATACAACCAAAAAAAAAAATCTGTCGAACTATACTAGTAAAATAAATAACATGTACTTACACCTCTACTGAGCTTAAGGAAAACAAAAAAAGTTCAGGCAGGGCCTGGAAGAAAAACGATACACTTGGCTTGCTCAAACAGATAAGGATTAGGGATAGAGAGCTATAAGCAATTATTGCTAACTATCTTGCATGGATTTCTGCTTTTCAGATGAGTTTAGAACTTTGCAAAAGGAACAGTAACATAGCAACATAAACTGTGAAGAATTAAGCAGAAGCAATCCAAAAAACATTTTAAGCTGATATTCATATTCAATAAAAGCAATCCGAAGAAAATTAATCTGACAGAAAAGTCAGTCGCAGAAAAATAGATCTTCACCAATTCAAAAACCTGGCACACTTCTTGAAGTCTTCCTAATATAGTTCCATCTAAAGTAAGTATAAACATAAGGAAAAACATTGAAATTACAAGGATATAATAATCCAATATAGCATGAAAACTCAAATAACTAATTACTTAATACTGTCAGCCATGTGAATCGGAGTTTTTTCTTCCAATATAACCGCAGGAAAAGATGAATTAGAAATTAGAGAAAAGCAAAAAAAATGAAAAGTTTCATGTAATTAAAAAATAAGTGACATGCCGATATAAAGATTTGAATGTCCTGAGACTGTGGAGGACCGAGGACATAAAAATCATACAAGCACCAATGGTCAAGGTTAATGAGGCATGTCACACAAACCAAATCCAATGCATGACATGATCAACACAAAACTAAAGCTTTTCCCTATTGACAAATAACTAAATAAGTAACATGCAGATGATATCTAAAAATGTGTGCAACAAAACAGTCATACTAGCACTAAAGGGAAAAAAAAGATTAGAAGTCACAGCATACAAGTAAACTCGACAGATCAAATAGATGCTTACCAGGGAAAGTGACGATATAGCGCCTAATAACTGTACATTGCCACTTCCTGGCCAACTCTGCTATTTAAAAAAACATCCTTAAGTTAAATGAATATAATAAACAGAATGCTAGAATGGTTTCAGGAAAAAATATTTTGGCACCTGGAATGGTCTACTGGCTTGATGGTTCCTATATATTTCCAATTGTTGGGACAATTGCAAAGTGCAAGAAGTTGCCATGATTAAACAAAGCTAAGTGCCAATATATTGCGCCAAAAAGGATAAGGTATTGATGCTAATCAATATTGACTAAGCAATCGGTCGACCATTGCTGGTTTAAAAGCAAATTTTATATCTGATTAATTACGCAATTCTACTGCAAGAGCGATTTATTTATCTGCGAGGTTCTTACCCCTGCAACCTCCTGTGAGAAGAAGTAAAGAAATATTACCAAACCAAAACAATGAATATTATGTATTATGCACTGTCCTGACATGAGTAGTAACGGGGAAATAAAAAGCATCTGAACAAAATTTCATTACAAATTAAAGGGACTTCTTAGTTTTCACCGTACAAAACAAATAAAGGAGCGACGATTAATTTGAGAAACTCAATCAACTCACAGTCACATATCAACTAATATAATTTATTCCACACACATGATCGATGATATATTTAAAAAAGAAGTTAACGCATGTTGTCTGTTTCATGATCGATGATTACATGAATATTTCTTAGCATTCTAAAACACGAATGTTATTACGTAGCTTTAGTTTCGTCATGCTTCTCTTACAAATTCAGCAACTCCTTTTAATCTTCAGCCAAGGCCCAATCCACATTCACGAGTTTGCTAATCCACTCGTCACATACTTGTCCCAAACAATATAGCACGTAAACCAAACCAAACATACTCCGTCTATTTTACTCGGAAGTAGCGCTCAAAAAAAGGTAATATATACGCAGACCTTACCCCTACACCGATTAGTAAGTGTTTGTCTACCATTATCTAAGTTAAGCAAGTGCCTAAAATGTACATAATCTCTCGAAATTTAACTTCAATTTCACGCGACCGCAGATTATAATGAAATATAGAAAATCAGCTTTCGACATTTATCCGAAAAAGTTAAAATTAAATAAGAAACATAGCATACAATATTACAAATTAATTTGCAATTTATAACCTTAGGAAAATGTTAAAACAAGTATGATAATTATAATAAAATAGACAAACTATAGATACATATATAATTGAAGGTGTTAAATTACCTGTAGAGCACGGCGGAGACGCGGCGGAAGTTGCAGGGAGAGAGAGAGAGAGAGAGAGAGAGAGATTTGGTGTAATTATTATGCGTATGTATGTGTATGTATTCGTGTTAGAAAATTGAGTTTTGGGGGTTTCAATTGGGTGATTGGTGTTGCCGCCGACAAGTCAGTATGTATATTTGTTCATTTCCACCGGCCACGCCACTATTATTTAAGAATTTTTATTATTATTATTATTAAATTTATTTAACAGAAAATATATTTAAAGTGATATTCTATTACTATTACCTTTTTTTTGGAAAATATTACTATTATTATTATTATATATATATATATATAGGGAGCTACTCTTACGAGAACCCCTTATAATTAGAACTAAGAATTTCAACAGAATCATTAAATTAAAATTTGAATCACCAAAATATTTTAATCTTAGCCCTCTATTTAGTTTAATCTACACCATATAATTAATTATATACATATAAATATGTATATATCACCAATACCAAAAATAAATCTGCCCAAATATTTCACCCACCAACCACTAGTAGCCATCATACCGTCACGTCTCCGATCACGCCTATTTCTTCTTTGATCACACCTATCTCTTCTCCGATATACCATTATAAATTCTTTCTACCATACGTTCCATTCTTGCTCCCGTCTAATTTGTCAATGATTTACTCCATCAAATTTATTTACTTCTCTAAAATCATATACATACATATACATCCATTTCCATTTCTCTATTTCTTATTAATCTTAATATACATACATACATACATATAAACATGTGTTGAATAAGAGAAAGAAATGAAAAAGTTACACGGTGATGATTAAAGATATCGGCGAGCTACACTCAAATCTATGACATCAGAACTCACTCATATATGTTTTTTGTGATTTTTAGTTCAGGAAATTTTGGCGATCCGCGACTGGATTTTGGTGATTCGCGATCATATTTTGGTAATTTGTGTTAATTTATGGTAATTTGGTTTGAAATTTGGTGATTCTGCATGCGCTCATGATTCAGCTGTGGTGGTGACAGCGATGTCGGGATAATAGCTATTGTGGTGCCCATTGTTTGGTTATAGTAGTGTTTGTGGTGTTAATTTAGTGATGTGGTGGTACGTGATTTAAATTTAGGTAATAAGAATTTCAATTAAATGATTATATAGGCGGTGGAGGACGTGTTATGATGCAGGTAACTGTAATTGTGATTGTAGTGATGTTGTTGTATAGAATTATAATATATTTATGTATGTATAATAAAATTTTGGTGATTTGAATTTTAATTTAGTGATTCTGTTGACGTTCTTAGTTCTAATTACAAGAGGTTCTCATTTGAGCATCTCCCTATATATATATATATATATATATATATAGATAAATAATGTGAAAAAATAGGAATTTAATCTGAGTTAGTGATTCAACCGGTGGAAAAATAAGAATATATATATATATATATATTATTCTCCGTGTATCATAGCAGTCGACCTCTCCGTCTTTCTCCTCTCTCCACTGACATAAACCCTAGTTTTCTAAACTTGAGTTTTAAGGAGAATCTCAGGGCTCTCATATCGCTCGAAACTATTTTTCTAATTTTTATAGAATTTATGTATTAAAAATTTATAAAATTTCTTATTTATCTTCTAATAAGAGTCTAATTACTACTTGTCTTTTAACTTGAAGTCTTATAAGAAAATATTAACTTATTCTAATTAAAAATCTAATGAAATTAATATTTACCTTTTCAAATTCAAATATTCTAATGGTAAGTCCTATAAAAATAAAATTTACTAAATATAAGTTGACTAATTCTCTAATAAAATAATTTTATGGGAGATCTAAACAAGAAATGATAGAACGACTTATTAGTGAAAAATGTATTTGACGAGAGAACGACTCATTAAGGAGAAGCATGTTAATCATTAAAATTTAATATGCATGGTATGATTTTTAAAGGAGAATTTTCGGGCGCTTTCAAATCGCTCAAAATTATTTTTCAGAATTTATGTATTAAAAAATATATATATAAATTACTATATGTCTTTTGATAAGAGTCTAAATATTATTTGTCTTCTAATTAGGTGTTTTATAAGAAAATATTAACTTATCTTCTAATTACGATTTCAATTATTGCTTACATTCTAATTAGGAATCTAATTACTAAACATTAACATATTATAATTATAAGTCTTATAAAAATAAAATTTACTAAATATAAGTTGACTTACTCTCTAATAAAATAATTTTGTGGGAGATCTAAAGAAAAAACGATAGAATGACTTATTGACGAAAAATGTATTTGACGAGTGAGCGGCTCATTAAGCAGAAACATGTTAATCTTTAAAATTTAATATGTATGGTATGATTTTTAAAGGATAATTCTCGGGTAATTTCAAACCGCTCGAAATTATTTTTCATAATTTTGTATTAAAAAAATATAAATTACTATATGTCTTATAATAAGAATCTAAATACCATTTGTCTTCTAATTAAGTGTTTTATAAAGAAATATTAATTTATCTTCTAATTACGATTTCAATTACTATTTAACTTTTAATTATGTGTCTAATTATTAAATATTAACATACTAGTTGTAAGTGTTATAAAAGTAAAATTTACCAAATATACGTTGACTTATTCTCTAAAAAAAATTTATGAGAGATTTAAAAAAAAATGATAGAGCGACTCATTGACGAGAAATGTGTTTAAGGAGAAAGCGGTTTTAAATGATATTATTTATTTTATCGTACTGATGATAAAAAAATATTTAATTTTCAGCCACTTTAGTTCGGTAATATTTAAATATTTCACATATATATATATATATATATATATATATATATAAATGTGAAATATTTATGAAACTGTTCACACCGACCACAGTTGAATATCTTTTGATATCTAACCAACTTATCTCATACCATTAAATAATTAAATCAATGACTGAAATTGAATAAAAAATATAATATATGTTAGGGATTGTGGTGTAATCAACTAGTGTACTTATTTTAAGTTTAATAAGCTAAGTAAAACATATTATCATGTAATCATTGATAGTATAGTTAGTGGTCACGTGTAGACAATACATTTGAAAGTGTTAGTTAGGTGACAGTACATTTGAAAGTTATTATCTTGTATAAAAGAATAAAAATGAGTCATGTAGTAGAAGTTCACTAAGTGTTCATGCACAGCATGATTCAAAACTCAGACAACAAGTTTTGAAGTACTCAAGCCTATGACAATACATTACAAGTGACAACATAATTGGAACAGACGACATCAACTATTCCATTGATAATAAACTTGGTGGAGAATGAAGATTTGAAGACATCAAGTATTACTGACAGCAACTATTCCATTGACAATAAACTTGGCGGAGAATGAAGATTTGAAGACAACAAGATTTACTGACAGCTAGAGCTAGCCAAAGGGCGGGTTGGCTCGCCCCGATTCGCCCTTTAACTCGTTAAAACTGCCTGAAAACCGGGCCGAGTCAAAAACCGGAACAAACCGCGTAGAAAATGAGCCATGCACGAGTCTGATAGGAGTGAACCAAAACCGGCACGGACCGGCATGTCAAACCCACATGAACTGCGATGAGCTTGAACCGGCACGACCCGACACGGACTGCGGCTCGTTTGACTCGCTACAACCCACTCCAACCCGCTACAGCTCGCCTAGCTCATCACGGCATGTGCGCACCTGCCACTGGCTTGAGTTATATAAATGATTTGCATTTGAAAAAATCATGATATATTACCAATATATATGTCAAGCATGTTAAGCAAAAGGTTAGAGTCTTTTAAATTTTATCATTTGTATATGGTTAACTTTATAATTTAATTTGTCAAAAAAAATTATAATTTAATTTGCCAAACCATGGGTACCAATTTTATTATATATATCTATATATATATATTTGATCTAGCATGAATCTTCTAGTCTTATTTTTTAGTTGAATTAGTCATTGTTCCTAAGTAGGTATTTTACATTTAATATATGTATTATTTATTTAAAAGAGTTTTCAAATAACGGAAATCGTGCCGGTTCACTACTTTGCTTACTGCTTTAGTCAAATCGTCCATGCAACCCCCCAACTCGTATGAACCGCAAACTCGGCACCGACCCGCCACAATAAATGGAATATAAAAAAAACCAAACCCGCCTAACCGCCAAGCTGTACACGAGCTGCGTTTTTTCCGACCCGGACCGACTCGACACGGCTCGCTTACCGCTGCGTGTCATGCCCGAGTCGTGAGGTGGCTGAACCGGCACGGCTCGTCCGGACTGCTCGTTTGGCCACCTCTACTGACAACAACTATTCCATTGACATTAAACTTGGCGGAGAATGAAAATTTGAAGACAGCAAATTTCACTGACAGCAAATTTTGCGGAGTAGTTGACATCAACTTTGGCGGAATAGTTGACATCAGGTTTGGAAGACGGTATGTTTCACGGACTATCAAGTTTGACAGCAAAGTATACGGAGACGAAGATACTGTCACCAAAGGGAAGCTAAAAGTTGACAATAAACTTTAAGTGAAGCTGACAGTGTGTTTCAGGTAGCAGACTAGATAGTGAAAATATAAGGAATGATTTTGACATTACTATCTAGTCTGTCAAGTCTACTACTGCAACTTGAGAGAATTCAAGCAAAAGGTAAAGCGTGCTTAAAGAGTCAAAGATTTCTGCATATCTCAGAGCTTTTTTATCTACAAATGGAATGAAGACAAATTTGAATTGAAAAACCAGAGTTTCTATTTTAAGTTTTGTTCTAAAAATAAAGGGAAGTACACTTGTAAGTGGAATATGTGTTTCAGTATAAATACACATACCTCACAAGTACTTTCTTTTATGATACTAAGGTAAAATTTTCTCAAGCATAGAAACATTAACAAACTCATTGTTATTGTATCTATCGAAGCTGGAATTATTTTCTAGACAGTTGTAGCGAAACAAAAATTAATGAAATTAATTTTTTCAGTTTAAACACTTTGTTATTTTATCTACTTTATTTGTTTGCATCTCTAACTCGTTAATTGTTATTCTTATTGTTAGTTAATTAATTGAGTTGCATTCAACCCCCCCTCTTCTGCAACACTCATCTTAACTAACAATTGGTATCAAAGCAGGAATTTTAACATATCTAACCTGAAAAGATCCAAGATCAGTGCACAGAAAGTAAGCAGCATAAAAATACCCACCTTTGATAAAGAACATTACAATCTTTGGAAAAGAAAAATGATGTTGTTCATAAAAAACAGCCAAATCACTTTATCCTGGCATTTTGGAAAATGGTCCTTTTATCCCTCAATCATATGTACCTGAAACCAAAGTAGAAGGCGAGACAATATCTGCCCACTGGGTTCCTAAAAAGGTTTCAGAGTACAATGATACAAAAATAAAAAAAATATATTTGGATGATTGTTTACTGTTCATAAATATTGAAGCACTTGACAATGTTATGTACAACAACATTTTTAACTACACAAGTGCCAAACAAATATGGGAAATCATTGAGATACTGTGTGAAGGAATAAAAGAGGTAAACCAAAACAAATCTCGGTGTCTCAATATGAGGTTTTTATGGCCAAGTCAAATGAAGGGTTGACTGAGATGTTTGAGAGGTTCAGTAGGCTGATAAATGACTTGCACCTGCATAGAAAGTTTTATGACAAGAAGGAAGTAAACATGAAATTCATGTTGACACTTCCTGACTATCTAGAGAAAAAGGTTATTGTCATAAGAGAATGAAGAGATTTATCAAAAGTTTCTCTTGAAACTTTATATGGCATACTCAAAACTTACGAGCTAGAGCTATTATAAAAGAGAGCTATTCAGTCTAGTCAAAGAGGAAAGATGGTCAACACCTCAAATGCTCTGGTGGCTCAGGATTCAAAAATGCTGCAGTTCCAAGAACCCCAACATCAACAACGGATCAAGATTGAAGAGGTTATTGATGAGGATGAGAGTATCACTCTTGAACTCAATGATAGTAGTGAAGATAAGTTATATACCCTGGAAGAACTGAACAACATGGAAAACAAAATCATGGCCTACATGGCAAGAAAGTTCTCAAACCCGAGGTTCAAGAAGAACATGTCTTTCAAACCCAAAGCTCAAAGCTCCAAGTCCAACAAAGGAAACACATCAAAATCTGGAAGAAGTAGCAAAGGTGGATATAAGACAGGAATGGTGGACATATCAAAGATAAGATGTTACAACTATAGTGAGATGGGGTATTTTGTAACTAAATGCAAAAAGCCAAAGCAAGTGAGAAGAAATGACAATGACTATGAGGAACTTAAGGCAAAGTATGATGCCTTGCTCAAGAAGCAACAAGGTAGGGCATTTGTAGCTGAAGGAAAATGCTGGGAGGAATCTGATGATGAAGAGGAGGAAGAATATGGGAACCTAGCTCTAATGGCAAACTCTGAAGAAGAGTCGCCTTCCTCATCAAAACATATACATTTTCTTACTATTGTTTGTTATTTCCCAGAACAATGCCAATATAATTTATAGAAGGGGGGTTGAATATAAATTATCAAAACTTTTTATGTTTTAATAATTGTTCTTGAAGTTTATGTGTTTAAGAGAAGATATATAAACAATGAAACTGAAACTAAATTGAACAAATATATTTTAAAATTACTGATGGATTGGTTTTTCCATCAATGTATATTTTGCTCAATTTTTCTAGGTTATTAAAACCCAGCTTCGTTTAAAAGGTTAAAAAATAAATCAACTGTTCTTACAAAGTACTCTAAGGCTGAACAGTTGATTCAAGAATGTTAGGAATTATGAGTTTTGATGATAACAAATTACTTAGAATTTCAATAGGGACTCAAAATTACTTTGTAACTGATCAATGGATATGACTTATAAATATCCATTGACTAGGAAACCAGTTATCAGTTGAAACTTGTTTATCAACTGATAAACTGGATTGTAGCATTGATTTATGTTTCACTATCAATTGATTGTATTACCTCGATGGATGCTATGATGTAGTCAACTGATGTTATTGACTTCAATTTCTAGCTTCTCAACAGATGTGAAGAATGGCTGATCAATTGTAAATATTCTAAGTCAGAATTCTCACAAGTGAAGTGATCAACTGATGTTAAAGTCGATGGATGAAGACACTACTCAACGGATGAAAGCTATCAACTGATACAAGTCATCAATGGATAAAAACAGTCAACGGATAAAGAACCATCAATGGATAAGGAGTCGATGGATAACTCAATTATCCATCGACACATCAACTGATCAACAGATATCCTATCCATCGATGGATAAGCAAAGGTGAATCAACTGATAAGCTTAACAGCATTTATCAGTTGATTAAAGTTTCCCTATTTAGCTAAACCAAAAATTACGGGAACAGTGCAGAAACTGAATCATTGGAAGACAGTCCTGTCAGGATTGTGAAGACTTTCAAGGCAACACAGCATCCAAGGAATATCTTAAGACAAAGACACTTCCAGAGCTAGTTAGTTCTACAAGGAAGGCTGTGAAAAGAAGCTAGTTTCTATTTTTATGAAAACAGTATAAATTGTAATATTATATTGTTATCAGTCGATAGAAAAACTAGAGTAGTAGTTTTTGTTTAAATAAGTCAAAAAAACACAGTAGCAAAGTAAGAGTAGTTTTGAAGAACTCAAGAAAAGCAAAGTAGAAAATCAGGCAGAACTTGTAATGCTTTTCTAAGTTCTACATTCAACTTTGTAAGCAGCTTAGTATTTTTACTAAGATCAATTGAAAGCAAAAACTCACTAGTAGAAAAATAATCCACTAATAATTTTTAATCTTGTTGTTTCTGTTTTCAACACTTTAGTTATCCAGTTCTTAGTTACATCAATCTTAATTAAACTCTCTCTTTGTAGAAACTTATTTCCGCAAGAAGTTGAATTAATTCTTAAGTTTGTATTCAACCCCACCTTCTCCAAACTTAGTGTACTTAAGGGCGAATAACAATTGGTATCAGAGCAGGCTTTCAACAAACAGAAAGTCAAGATCTAAAAGTACATCAAGAATGGGTCAAAGAGACACAGGAGTTAAGATTCCAGTTCTAGAGAAAGATGAATATTTTCCCTGGAAAGTAAAAATGCACTTGCATCTGCTATCTATTGATCCTTCCTATGTTCATTGCATAGAGAAAGGTCCACATGTGCCTATGAAAATAGTTACAAGTGTAAATGCAGACGGTACTCAAGCACCAGACAAACTCATTCCTAAATCTGTGAGTGAGTATACAGATGAAGATGAAAAGGAAGTACACAAGGACAAAAAGGCTATGAACATCTTGTTTAATGGTCTTGACAAGGACATGTTTGAAAATGTCATCAGTTGTACAACCTCCAAAGAAGTCTGGGACACTCTTCAAACCCTCTGTGAAGGTACTGAGCAAGTAAGAAAGAACAAGATGCAACTCTTGATTCAAAAGTATGAGGCCTTTCACTTCAAGGGTGGTGAAACAATAAATGATACATATAGTAGGTTTCAAAAGCTGTTAAATGAGCTTAAACTATATGGAAGAGTTTATGCTGTTGAGGACACCAACCTCAAATTCTTGAGGTCCCTACCCAAAGAATGGAAACCAATGACTGTCTCTATAAGGCAATCTCCTGACTTTAAAGATTATACTTTGGATAAGCTGTATGGCATCTTGAAAACCTATGAGTTGGAGCTACAGCAAGATGAGGAAATTTAGAAAAGTCAGAATAGAGAAAAGTCCATTGCTTTGGTGGTCAAGGAAAAGCAAGTTGCTGAAACAGATGAAGATGCTGATTTCAAAGAAGGGAAGAAAGAAGGTCATGGCAATGGTGCAAATTATGTTAGATATGATTAATCTTCTACTAGTAAAGGAAAAGAACTTTGTGACAGTGATGAGTCACTCATCAAAGATGAAATGGATGAAATAGATGAGCATTTAGCTTTTCTAACAAGAAAATTTTCTAAACTCAAGTTCAAAAGGAATCCAATGCAAAGGCCTGGATCACAGTTCAGGAGAGACACTCAACAAGGCAAAAATCTTGTTGACAGGACTCAATTCAGATGCTTTAACTGTGGATTGGCTGTTCACTTTTCAAGTGAATGCAGAAAGCCCAAAGTTGAAAAGAGGTCAAAGTCCAGTGATGGTATTGACTATAAGAAGAAGTACTTTGACTTGCTCAGACAAAGAAAGAAGGCTTTTGTGACAGAAGAAAAGGACTGGGCTGCTGAGGAGGATTCTGAAGAAGAAGAAGAACACATCAATCTTGCACTAATGGCCAATCAAGATGACCAGGAAGCTAGTTCTTCTAGCAATCAGGTAATTTCTACAAATCTATCTGAGTTGTCCAAAGATGAATGCAATATTACTATTAATGAAATGTCTAATGAATTGTATAATTTGCATGTCACTCTTAAGTCTTTGAACAAAGAGAACACTAGGCTCAAATTAACATTAGAAACTCTCACTGAAAGAAACAATTTCTTAGAGAGTGAGCTAGTGCAATTGGACAGACTCAAGATGGAAAACAAAGATGCTAGAAATGAACTAGTTGACAGTAAAAAGGAAATAGAGAAGTTAAAAGAAAAATTAGAGGATGAACTAAGAACCATTGACAAGTGGAACAGGTCAAGTAAAGCCAGTAAGAAGATGAATGACATTCATGGAACAAACTCTTTCACCATGTTGTCTGAAACTCTTGAGAAAATAGCCATTAATGAAGATCAATCTTTGGAAAAGAAGCAATCGATTGATAATTCTGAATCAACTGATAAGAATTATCCATCGATTGATAATGCTATTCCAACGGATAATTATCCATCGATTGAGAAGTCATCAACTGCTAAGAAATGTGATATTAAAACTAAGTTTAACAGACCTATTAAATTTGTCAAAGAAAGTAGCTCCTCTGAATCTCAAATCAAAGTTGAACAGGCTAATATAGGATTCTTATCTAAAAATCAGTTGAAAGAGAAATTGGAAAAGATAGAACGTAATATTCAGCCAAATGAAAAGAAGAAGAAAAATAGAAATGGTAAAGTAGGCATAAACAAGCACAACAACTACACACCTGACAAATATGCTCCTAGGAAAATATGTGCTAAGTGTGGTAGTAAAAATCATTTATCTGTGCAATGTAAACTCACCATGCCTACAGCAACAAATGTACCTGCTGTACCCAACATGCATGCCAATTTTGTTTTTCATCATTTAGTTGATTCTCATGCTATTCATGCTCAATATGCATCAATGCCTTATATGTTTAATCCATATCTTGCATTTGCCAATATGAATATGCCTGCTATGCCATGGAATATGCTTAACAATCTTCATGCACCAAATTTTTCCAATTCTGCAAGCATGAGCATTCCAAATATTAGCACTGAGAATTCTGAGGTAAGGAGACCAACACCTAAGGTTGAAGTGGAAGTAAAACCACCCAAACCAAAGGTACAAAAATTGGAAACCAAACCAAAGATAACAACTAATAAGAAAGGACCCAAGGCAACTTGGGTACCAAAATCAACTTGATTTGTTTTGACTGTGTGCAGGGAAAAAGAAGGAATCTTTGGTACTTGGACAGTGGGTGTTCAAGACACATGACTGGAGATAAATCCCTGCTCACAAAGTTTGAGGAGAAAGCTGGCCCTGGAGTAACTTTTGGAGATGACAGCAAAGGGCACACCATGGGATATGGCTTGATTTCAAAAGAGAATGTCATCATTGAACCTGTTGCATTAGTTGATGGCTTAAGACATAACTTGTTAAGCATAAGTCAACTATGTGATAATGGAAATAAAGTCTGTTTCACAACAGAAGCATGCATAATTTCCAACAAGGTAGATGGAAGCCTGGTCATGACTGGGAATAGAAAAGGGAATGTGTACATAGCTGACTTCAACTCAACAAATGCAGAATCAATGACTTGTCTTCTCTCTAAGGCAAGTACAAAAGAAAGTTGGATGTGGCATAAGAAATTAGCTCACTTGAATTTCAAAGCCATGAATCTCTTGGTGAAGAAAAATCAAGTGAGAGGCTTACCACAAATGGAATTTGTCAAGGATGGACTTTGTGATGCTTGTCAGAAAGGAAAGCAGAGGAAGGCATCATTTAAGTCGAAATTGGAATCTTCAATTGAAAAGCCACTTGAGTTATTACATATGGATTTGTTTGGTCCTGTAAATATCATGTCTATTGCAAAGAAGAAGTATGCTCTAGTCATTGTGGATGATTTTTCAAGATTCTCATGGACTTATTTTCTACATTCAAAGGATGAGGCTAGTCATCTCATCATCAAGCACATAAGAGAAAATGAGAAAAATCTTGAATTGGATGTAAAGAAGATAAGGAGTGACAATGGAACAGAATTCAAAAATTCCACAATGAAAGAGTTCTGTGAATCAAAAGGAATCATACACACATTCTCTGCACCCAGAACACCTCAACAAAATGGGGTAGTTGAAAGGAAAAATAGGACATTGATTGAAGCTGCTAGAACCATGTTGGAAGATGCCAAACTCCCAACATACTTCTGGGCTGAGGCCATAAACACAGCATGTTTTACTCAAAACATCTCCCTAGTAAATAAAGCTCAAGGGAAGACTCCTTATTAATTGATCAAGAAAGACAAAAAGCCAAAGGTGGGATTTCTTCATGTCTTTGACTGCAAGTGCTATGTGCTAAGAAATCAAGGTGAAAACCTAGGAAAATTTGAAGCCAAGGCTGATGAAGCTATATTTGTTGGGTATGCATTATCAGGCGTAGCCTATAGAGTCTACAATCTCAGACTACACATTATTATGGAATCTGTACATGTAGTATTTGATGATAAAAAGATTCAAGGCTTGTTTGATGAAGGAAATCATGACACACTGCATTTTGAGAATGAATCAAATGATGTAAATGATGATGAAGAGGCAGAAATTATAAAACCTCAAGTGTTCAGAAACCCAATATCAGTTGATGTTATTGCATCAATGGATAATTTATCAGTTGACAGAAATCCATCAACTGATAATGCATCAACTGATAACTCCTCAACGGATAATCAACAATCTACATCAAGGGTATCCACTTCAGGGGGAGGGTTTCAGAATCAATCTACAAATTCAGATCACTTTGAGTTCAATACAAATGATCATGAAGCTTCATCATCAAGGCAAAATTTGCCTCCTTAAAGAAAATGGACAAGAAGCCATCCATTTGAACTAATCATTGGAATTGCAGAAGATGGTGTCAAGACAAGAAGTGCTACTCAAAATGAGTGTCTGTATAGCAGTTTTCTATCTCAAGAAGAACCTAAAATAATTGAAGAGGCTCTCATGGATCCTGATTGGGTTTTGGCTATGCAAGAAGAACTGAATCAATTTGAAAGAAATAAAGTATGGAAGCTGGTGCCCAGACCAAAAGATAGATCAATAATTGGTACAAAATGGGTATTCAGAAACAAAATGGATGAAACTGGTATTGTGACTAGGAACAAAGCAAGGCTTGTAGCAAAGGGTTATTCACAAGAAGAAGGAATTGATTTTGATGAAACTTTTGCACCAGTTGCAAGGTTAGAAGCAATCAGAATCTTTCTGGCTTATGCTGCACATGCTAATTTCAAAGTCTACCAGATGGATGTGAAAAGTGCATTTTTGAATGGAGTATTAGAAGAGGAAGTCTATGTGGAACAACCTCCTGGCTTTGAAGATCCAAAATTTCCTAACTTTGTCTATTTTTTACTCAAAGCACTTTATGGCTTGAAGCAAGCACCAAGGGCCTGGTATGACACTTTATCTCAGTTTCTCATTGAGAATCATTTCACAAGAGGTACTGTTGATAAAACTCTATTCAGTAGAAATGTTAATGGCTCTATCATTCTTGTACAAATATATGTGGATGACATTATTTTTGGATCAACAAATGAGGAACTTTGCAAGAAGTTTTCCAAACTAATGCAGAGTAAATATGAAATGAGCATGATGGGAGAGCTTACCTACTTTCTTGGGTTACAAGTCAAACAGGTTAAGGATGGTATTTTTATAAATCAAACAAAGTACATTCATGATTTGTTAAAGAAATTTGAGTTAAGTGAATGTTCTTCTGCAAAAACTCCCATGGCCACTGCCACTAAACTTGAATTAAATACCAAAGAAGCTAAGGTGGATATTTCAAGTTATAGAGGCATGGTAGGCTCACTTTTATATTTAACTGCTAGTAGGCCAGATATAATGTTCTCTACATGCTTATGTGCTAGATTTCAGGCTGATCCTAGAGAATCTCATTTAGTAGCTATTAAAAGAATTTTCAGATATCTTAAGGGTACATCAAATTTAGGAATTTGGTATCCTAGAGATTCTGGTTTTAATCTAATAGGCTACTCAGATGCAGATTATGCAGGTTGCAAAATAGACAGGAAAAGTACTACAGGCACCTGTCAATTTCTGGGAAACAAACTTGTGTCATGGTTTAGTAAAAAGCAACATTCAGTATCAACTTCAACTGCAGAAGCTGAGTACATTGCTGCCGGAAGTTGCTGTGCACAAATTTTATGGATGAGGAATCAACTATTTGACTATGGGTTCAACTTGAACAAAATTCCCATCTTCTGTGACAATACAAGTGCCATTGCAATAACAGAAAATCCTGTGCAACATTCCAGAACCAAACACATTGACATAAGGTATCATTTCATTAGGGAACATGTAATGAATGGTACAGTTATATTATATTTTGTCCCTAGTGAACAATAACTTGCAGACATATTTACCAAACCTCTAGATGAATCTACTTTTAATAGATTAGTCTCTGAGTTAGGTATGCTTAATTTTGCTCATGTTTAAAATGACTGTCAAGTTTTTTTTTGTTTTGTAGCCATTGTTCACATTTATCAATGGATATTTATCTATCGACAGATAATTGTTTATCGACAGATAAATCTCTTCTTAATTGATCAACAGATAAATGTTATTCCTATCGATGGATATTTATCTATCGACAGTTAATTTCCTTGGTAGTTGGTGATCGATCGATAACAGATTAACTCTCTATTTTATCCGTCGATAGTAATAGAATTTCTACAGTTTTATTCATCCGTTGATCAGATTATAGCCGTTGGAGAATTACCATCTAGGGTAATAAACTACAGTCTTTTATACATCAACGGTTATCTGCCTAATTAAAAAGTCCTTTCAAGTCTTTTTAATACTAGAAAATATAAATAGCAGTTGCAATTAAAAATTCATTCTTACCTGCTATTTTTTTTACTCTAAACTATTCATCTCTGTCTCTCTCTCTCTCAAGCTAATTTTATCTAATTCTCACGAGCTCTCACAAATTCTTTCAAGTTCACTTTAATTTCTTGAATATTAACTGAAAGAATGGCACCACAAAAGAAGATCGTCTCTTCCACTGGGTTCACCTATGAACAGAATAACTTCACAGCATGTCTAACGGTGAATGATGCTCCTGTGGACTTTCATCCATTGATGCGATTCCTAGGAGATTGCAAAGTTTCCAAAGCTCTCAGCGAAGCACCAACAATCGTGTGTTCCTTTGTTGATGAACTGTGGACCTCTGCAGAGATTTCACCAGATGGGAAGGTAATTTCTTATTCTTGCAAAGGTAATACCTATACAATTACTAGTACTTCATTATCTGAATGTTTAGGGTTGCCTGCAAATAATTGTAATAAACCACCCACTGAAAATGAAATTAGGGACATGTTAGAATCCGTTAATTATGCAAATGCTGAAACTGGATTAGGAGAAGTTGTTAGGAAAAATCTTAGGAAAGAATGGAGTTATTTCTTTGATGCCATAATTAAAGTATTTTCTGGAAAAATAAGTAATTTTGATGCAATTACGATCAGTATGCAAGAAATTGCTTATTCTATCCTGTTTGATAAATACTTCGATTTTGGCACACTACTCCTAAATGAATTATCTGCTAAGTTAGGACCCACGTCATCTAGGAAAAATAATATCTACTTTGCAAGATTTTTCATGATGATTATTAATGCCTCTGTTGGAGAGTATGAAATAAGTGCAGATATGGAGTCCTTGGAGCCATGGATGCATGTTAGGTCCAAATGTGTTGTAGAGGGGGGGGGTGAATACAACTTTTTCAAAGTAATGAGAGAATATACAAATATGCATGTAGTAAATGATGACACAGAATTTCAACAATATAACTTTATATTCATTGAAGGATTTGCTACAACATTCATAAAAGTATCAGGATCAGTTGAACGATAAATACAACAATTGAAGCTTGATTCAACTGATCTTTCTCTCACTACTGTTTTACAGTAAATGCTCTCTCTTTAAAAATATCGTTACAATACAGAGATGGACTTAAAGTCTTATTACAAATAAAACAAAGTGCTGCTTTTATAATGTCGTGTAGTCTTGATCTTGTCCTTTTTGTGTTCATGGCCCAATCAGGACTCGTCAACAAAAAGTACTTTCCCAACCACTCTGGATCAACCGTTCACAATAAGCCACTTGTCCCTTGAACATTAAATGCTACATATCGACCCTCATCTCGATCTCGGCCTGGACCCATCTCGATCTAGATCTGTGAGAATCTCGATCTCGATCTGTGAGAATCTCGATCTGTGAGAATCTCGATCTCGATCTCGATCTGCCGTGGATCGAGATTTGCCTTTGCAATGTTTATCTTTAATTATCAATCTCGATCCGCATCTCGATCTGCTGTGGATCGACATTTGCCTTGCAATGTTTATCTTTAATTATAAATCTCGATCCGCATCTCGATCTGCTGTGGATCGACATTTTCCTTGCAATGTTTATCTTTAATTATAAATCTCGATCCGCATCTCGATCTGCTGTGGATCGACATTTGCCTTGCAATGTTTATCTTTAATTATAAATCTCGACCCGCATCTCGATCTGCTGTGGATCGACATTTGCTTTAGCAAATATGCACTCATCGAATGTTGACTTTCTTTAGTGACTAATTGTGGATTAACCTTTATAAGCAAGTTTCCCTAGCTTCTTCAATATTCTTCAACAAGCTCTTGAACATGGATCTCTACTACCGACATAAACTTGCTATCAATGTCCTGACACTTGATGCAACGGTCTGGTTCATAAGTGACTAGTCTTGATAGGGTTCTTGCTTCTGAATAGATTACCATGTTCAATTGGTAATGTGGCTTCCCAATAAGTGGTTCGAACATTAACTGTCAATAAACAATGTAACTTCACTAGAATCTTTTCTGGTACTTCGACAACGTCTTCATTACTACTACAATCTTAAATACTTCATTCTCTGTTCTTCACTGATTGTCAGTGAGTATAATTTCAAGACTGTAGCTGTCTTCTTTAACCTTTGTATTTACCATGTCTTCAATTCTTCTAGATTCCTATGCTTCAAACACTGTCTATCTTCAATCAATGCTGTTACACTGAAATCTTTTAGTGGCACTGTTATACTGAATCTTCAACACTTCTGAAACCCTGAAAGTCTTTAAACATTATTCTTCACTGAGGCATGAACATATAAATGAACTTCTTTCAGTGACCTGTAGTAGACTCCAAACCTTCTTCTAATGTCTTGATTCGTTGTATCTGCCTTGTCTTCATGTCTTGCTGATTTCTGTATAACTGTAGTATTATTTACTTGTCCTGTTCTAGTGTTGAGTTATCACGATCACTATTCATATAGCTTCGTCATTTCCAACAATCTCCCCCTATTTGATTGTTAAACTTTAGCAAACAAATCACCTAGGGAGGATAACTCAACTAACAACTAGAAAAAGTAATCGTCCTAGACTTGTAAACAATGCTACTGATTTTTCTGGATCAGATTCTGCATTTCCAGATTTCTTGTGTGACTGAAACGAAAGATGCTTGTCCCTCTAGCACTGAACGGATATTCAAATTGTATCATCTTCATTTCTGTTTGTTTGAGCTTTCTCCGTTTCAAAATCCTTCACAGTGTGAACTTAAAGAACTTATCATGAACAGAGCTTCATAAGAATCATTATTCCTGGGTATATCTTCAATCAATACTGAACATTGCTAAAAAAAATGTTTTCCCCCTACGAATGTGATTCTCCTTCTTTCTCTTCTTCTCCCTTTAGAAAATCAATGGAATAGTCAATTTATGTTCTTCCAAGAATAGAATACAGCTTCTTGATTCTCCCATATTTCTGTTGTTTCCCCTCAGGATCAGAAGATAAGATTTTCTTCTTTTTCTTGTCTAAAATCTCCCCCTAAGGCTATTAATTTCTCCCAAGGATACGAACCCCTTATTTCAAGGATCTTCCAAGAACCGAACCTAAGGATCCAGGAACTTACCTTTTACCTTAAGAGTCGGGTTCCAGGAACTTACCTTTAAAAATCAAAATCCAGGATACGAACCCCTTTAGGAAATTAACTCTTAACTCTTCCGAAGGATACGAAGATGAGACTGGTAACTTCTACTTTTTCTTGTTATAGCTATAGCACTATAACTTCTCCTATAAATCTCCTATAAATCCTCTATAGCACTATAACTTCTCCTATAAATTCTCCCCCTTAGTTGAGGAATCCTCCAATATCTCATTGATTAATGGTTTGTCTTCCAAAGAAGGTTCTCGTCTGTAGTTGATCGGAAAAAAATATAGGAACTTTTCTTTCAGAAGTAGCAAGGGTAAGTGTTTGGCTTATGGTTTCCTCACTTCTACTACGTTCTGTTGGTGTTTACACTCAAGTGTCGAGCACTTAGAAGTGTTTCACTCTTTCTCTCCCTATCTCTCACTCAAGTGTATCTCTCCCTCACTTTCACTTAAGTGTTTCTCTCTCACTTTCACTCTGCATTCCAAGATATAGCCTTCTGTACCTGCAAGTGAAATCCGTCAATTCATTCATATTCTCATCACCTCATTCATCAATATAAACTGAATCATTATCAAGTGGAGAATTGCCTCGTAGAGGTGTTTTTGATCTTTCATGCATAAGCATTGTCCCACACCAGACTCAATAATAATTGCTAAATCACTGTCTAGTGGAGCCTCACCTCTTTGAGATGGGTTATCCCAAGATTTTAAAATCTTTTTGGGAATCCTGCCATGTTCTATCAAGGAGTTGCCTCACACCTTCTCCGTAAACGGGAGGTGGACATTCCTTTTCAGGATCTGGAAATGTTCCTTCCAGGAGGGGCGACGTAGTAGACAATGTAATGAATGGCAAATTAGAGTCTACGTTTCCCTCGTAACCCAATGACGGGTGTTTTGTTAACATGCCTATACCTCACACTGTGCACGTCTTGCAATGTGTCCCTAAAATATATCTGTTTAGGCTTACCATTAGCGTGAATGCCAGTGGTGTGCTTGACTCATTACAAGATGCTCTGGCTAACGAGCGAATTTCAATGGACTCACCCTGTTGAGAGAATGATTCCAGAGACAGTTTTATTGCCTTTTTAGCTCTGAATCTTTTTGAGAAAATACAGATGAGCTTACAGATACCTCAGTTTATATACTTCTTTACTTCGCTGGAAGTAGAGCTGTGGGTGCACTTCCGACTTCATCCTTATTTCTCCCTTATCAACCTCTAACAAACATATGTTCCTTATAACTCCAAGGGTTAATATATGGGAGTGGATGAAATGAGTGTTTGGTATTAAGGCCTGGGTCAGAGATTGATGGAGTTTCAACCTCTTGGCCAGCTACTATAGCCACTGGGGGCTAAACAGATAAAATCAATTTAAATAAGATAAAAAGATAATCACTTTAACATTCCAAAATATATTTTTCATCTCAATGAGAAAATAAAAATATAAAGAGGAATGGTAAAGGGATTGCATTAAAGCACTTTTAATAAAAGAGTTTTGTCAGATCGAAAAAATTAATCATTTAAGAGCATGACACTAATAAAAATTTTCTTTAAGATACTTATCCCATAATAAAACGCGGGAGTATCAGAGAAAAATTCTATCACTATGAATTTCTTATAAGGCAAACTTCCCATAATAAAATGCGGGAATTTACAACAAATAAGGAATTCAACTCTTCTACCAAATTGTATCTCAATAAAATGACTCTTTTCCATTAAACCTAAGCACTGTATGTTTTGAAAACAGTTTTGCAAAACATCCTTATCAGATAGAAGAGAATGATTTTCTGACTCATAATTCAATTATGATTTACATCATTTTCGTCTGCCTGATAATGTCCCCGACTTAAAATCAAAACATGACAATTGGGGTTGAATGTATGCTTAACATTACAGTACTAGGCCTTCAAAGCAACAATCACTGTTTTGGTACTATGAATCAATGTGAAACATACACTGAAACAAGTAGTTAAAAACAAATCATTTTACAAGTGATTGGTACTTCGAAGTTAAAACAATTTTTTTAAAAAGAGAGAAAAAGCTTTTAAAGATAAAACATTTAAAACAAGCTTTTGGGAGGGAATAAAGTTTCGAGAGAATAGAAAGATTATCCTTAAGAAAAGTTTTTCAAAAGAGAAGTTTTGAAAAAGAATTCTTAAGTTTTCTTAATTAAAACTGATAGAGAAAATGAATGTATCTTTGAATAAAACATTTTGAAAAAGAAATAGACAAAAAATTTCTTTTAAATACATTCAGGATCATAAACCAGTCAAAGAAAGAAAACTAAATATATTAATACTAACGGCTTTTTCAAAAACCAATTTTTACTTAGAATAAAAACTAAGCAAATCTATTAGTATCAATATATCACAATTATTTTATAATAAAATATTATTCAATTATCACAAAGTAATAAAAGATAATAATTATACTACAAATAATTATGCTTCGAATTTATTTTAATATACTTAAATCATGGAACCAATATATCACTGAATTGTTTTATATCATCATGATTTAAACAAATCAAAATAAATTAAATACTTATGTTGCACTAAGCAATTGTCAATCACATGCATATATATATTAATTAAACATGGCAATCATTCAGTAGAACAATAAGCATTAAGACATATTTTTATTATTAGTGATTTCAGATAAGCAATTTGTGTTACCACTAATATTAAAAATATCACAATTAATTGCACGCTGATGCCAATTATTTGATATTTATCAATAATTTCAAGATGCAAGAAATTGTGCTTCTTATATTTTATCAAATCAAAATTATGAAACTGATAATCATTGTATTGCTTCAATCCGTAATTTTAATAGGATAAAATAATTTAGCTAAATATTAAAATATTCATAAGATTGAATATTAGCATCTAACTTCCTACACTATATCTAATAATTGTCACTCTAGCATATTACAATTATACTCATAACAATTATTATTGATATATGTAAGTTCGAGAAAATAGTTGAATAGAAATTCACAAGTCCTTTAAATATAGACATTTAACACTTGTGTTCCTAATTGCAACTTCTCGCAAACAAACTTATTATTTTTTAAAAAATATTTTCTAAGTATATAAAACATTGAGAATTTTATACACATAACTTAGAAAATACTTCATCTTCTAATATTAGTGAGTTTCAAAAAATATGCATTAATTATTTAGAACAGAAATTCTAAATACCGTCACTAATATCAAAAGTGTCATAATTATTTGTAATAAAATATTTTAAGACTCTTAGAGTGAAATATCAAGGCAATTAAGCAAGATATCATTGACTAATTCTTATCTAATATTTACCATACAAATAATTATGCTCCTAATTTATTTTAATTTACTTAAATCATGGAACAGATATTTCACTGAATTGTTATATATCATCATGATTTAAATAATTCAAAATAAATTAAATACTTATGCTAAATAATGTAACTACCACTTATGCATAATACATTGCAAGCAAGATAATTAAACTAATAGCAAAAAGTATGAGGTACTGGATTTCAAATAAATTCACAAGTCTTTGAATATTGAAAATTTAATACTTGTGAATTCATTTAAGAATTCCTTGCAGATGGGATTTCCAACAATTGCCGTTTGATACCAAATATGCATATAAGTAACATCCTGAGTTTACTAACCAACTTAGATAAAATAAATTCACCAAGTTATTTAGCAAACATCTGCAAGTTATTCGACTAAGGACAACTCTCAAAAGAAATGATACTTGATGTCCATGAGCTTGTTCCTTCAATGGTGTGAAGAGTTCAACAGAGTTGCTGGAAATTGACAGCTTTTAGGAATTACTTCCCTGTCTTTCGTACAACCTGCATTATCTATATCTATATAGCTAATTAGGTTAAACCCATTATCTTAAGGGTCCCAGATTCCAAGAATTGGTGATCCCCTAAGATATCTCGTAATTCATAACTTAGCTATAAGATAAGATTCTCTAGTATCCACTTGGAAACTTGCACATAGGCATATCGAGAATAAAATATATGGTCTTTGAGCACTTGAATAAGTAATGAGCTGGTCATACCTCTATAGCTTGTCATTACAGTTCATATACCTGATTTGCCCTGATCAAGCTTAGTGGTCTGTTGGAAAGAAGTCTTGGCAGGTCTAGAATCTTCCAAATTGCGCATCTTCAAAAGATCATTGACTTCCTTTAATTGCCATCATTCTTTCGAATTAATTATAATCCAGAAAGAATTACAACTCTTCCAACATGCTCATTTTGAACCCACTCTGCATTAACTTAGCAAAAATATATCTTGCCAAATTTTCGTTAGTAGACCCACATATAATATAATCATGGTATACTAGCACATATATATAACATTGTGTGTGCCATGCATTCTAGAGAGACATATGTGTATAACTTACTCTACTGTAAAATCATATTAAAGTAATTAACAGTCAGAGTGTCATACTATGTCCTTGACGTTTTGCTTGAATCCCTATCTCCGTCATAGAAGAGCTTGCGAAGAGAATGATATACAAATTGTAATGGATCTGCAACTTCATCTTCTAGCTTCACCATTCAGGAGTGCACATGTTCACATTCATCTGATAGATCTTCATGCTTGAATTCTCCACATGTGCTAGATTGTTAGGTCCTAATCGTTGAGTCCCTGAAAATTGTTAGGTCCCCATTGATGAGTCCCAAATGATCAAGTCTCGTCACTGGTGCTTACTGCTTGATCTTGAAAGTCCCGAAGATTCTGTTTCCATCATCGTCGATACATTCTGCTTTAAAGTCCTGTAGCACCCAGTTTGGCTTTGCCCCTCATAACAATGCCAATAGTCATCCAGTTACTGAGAACCCTTACTGTACCAATTTCAGCTTTGACTTTAGTGGTCTGGGTTCCAGCTTCAGTAGTTTCTGCCTTCGAACTGATTGAGATCATCTTGCATTGCAATCACCCAATCTGGACCACTCTGTGCTTCTTCAGTATTCTTTGGGATATCAATTGATTGGTGATACCAATTATTAGTTCTTGACAATTGCTCTTTCCCAAGAGTAACTATTTACTTTGCATAGCACTTCTAGCCTTTACTCAAGAGTCCGGATCACTAAGAACGAGACTCCAGGATTGAATTTGACTTCAAACCTTTTGTCTTGGCAGAAATGTTCTTAATGAAATCCTTTGATCTTCATTGTTGAGTATGACTAGTAGATCCTTCTTCTGTTTGCTCCCCCTGAGTTGTTGCTAGGATGTGTTGAAGATCCTTCACCTTCTACAGTGGATTTCCACTAAGGATCTGAATCATTATCATTGCCATTGATTCCTTCTGCAACCTCAGCTTCTACATCAGTATCTGAATTTGTCAAATATTCAGAATAGTCGTTCATTTGAATGCTTGGGAGCTTGGTGTTGTAGGTCGACAAATTCAGACTTTTAATCACCTTCTGTTTTCACATCACTTAAGCCCTGAAGACTTTTGACTTCAATGAGTAGCCGAGGAAAATTGTTCCATGAGTCTTAACTTAACTTGCCAAGATACTCAAATAAATCTTCAATTAATAACAATCTCCTCCAAACACACGAAAAAGCTTTAGTGTTTGCTTCTGGTTGGCCATTAACTCATATGATGTCTTTTCACGATCTTGTTGATTAAAGCAGCATGCTGTGTTAATTTGCTTCAGCTTTAAAGTACCTTTTTCAGTGCAGACTTCACTTAGAACTTCACTCGCGAAATGCAGTTCCACTATCTGACTTCAAAGTTCTCACAGCTTACTTTGCTTCCAACTTGATCTCCTGATGTGATCAATCACCATATGTGACATTTTGTCTGTTGAATGCACGAACATAACCAATTGTAATTAGGGTTATCAATTTCAATCACCATTAAGCATATTTCTTTCATGACTTTTCTTCAGTGTGATGTTTTCTTTGACTTCCCTATGTGACATACTTCAAAATGTCCTTCTAAATAGAATTCCATATGAAGCAGTCCTCTCACCAATTTCATCTTTATCAAAGAATCCATTGCCTTGTAGACTGACAAGTGTGAGAGCTTCCTTTGCCATAGCTAACTCTTCATTGATGAAGTTTCACTGAAAAGTTCACTTCAGCTTTGCATCGAGATTTCCTGTCAGCTACGAACAAACTTCCTCAACCTCAGCTGAGTGAGCTTCCAACCTTCTTGTTTGAGATCAACCACTTTTCCTTTTCAATGCTTTTCCAGAATACCCTTGACAAAGAATTCCCTAGTGCCCTTTAGATAGTGCTTAACTCCTTTCAACAAGAAAGATGCTTCTACTGATGACAGTTCTTAACTCATGATAGCCATATCCCTTGTATATCCTTTGTTGCCATCTCCAAAGGTTACCATTGGGGAGGCTTTCTCAACCAGTTGTGATAGTAGTGCTTTAATCTTAATCATATGCCTCATACATTAAATGTCACGAAGTCACATAATTTTTGCTTTCCATAACATACTCTGCAATCACAAATGATTAATCTTCTTGGTACTCAACTTTAATTGAGTCCTGATGGGTTAGAGATATTATCAAAGGTAACAACAGCTTCAACCTTAACATGCACAAACTAAACTTTGACTGATCACTTCTCATACTCTGCAGCCTTGACAAAGTAGTCTTTAGGCTATGAGACTAGTGATTTCAACCTAACTTAAGGTGAACTAGCAGTCTTTACCCTACTGTTATTCTTATACATGCTTTGTCTAAGATTATGCAAGTCCTAAGATATGCATTTTCAAATTTAACTAAACAAGCATGGAAATAAGAACACATGGTAAATATTCAGCTTCAATGCATAAAAGCACATGGATAGAAGAACTAACAAATTAAATTACTAATTCTTTCTAATCCATTCTGTCGTTGTCTAACATTTTTAACTATCTCTAATTACCTAAGTCAGTTTTAGATTAAGCTTCGAATCTACATGACTTACTGACTCTTAGATAATTCTACCATCTTTTAACCAATTATCCCTAACAAGCAATACATGATCTAATATAGCATTTAAGTACAACTATGTGAGTAAAAGTAAATCAAATGAAAATAAGCACATAAACAATTAACAAGTCATTTGCCATTAAGAACAAATAAAATCTGATATATGACCTGTTTGTCTATTAGCAATTTCACAACATTAGCAGAGGTATTAAATCACATCAAATTTAACTCAAGTTTCAGCAAATGTTTAGGGATACACATAACCGTCTAGAACACCCTATCTAATTCTAGATATTCATTTTACTGTATATAAAATCAAGTAAGAAATGTACTGATTAAACTCATGAATCCTAGCATGCAATCTTATTCTTAGCAATCAATTAAGCATTTAAGTACTAAGATGCTAGCATGCTATCATGAATATAATACATTCCAAAACTTAATAAACATACAGTTCTGAATTAGATAAACGTATACTAGTTAGAATGTATACCTGTGAAGTGCTTAGTGATTCATCTACAGTGTTGGTCATTGATGCCAGATATCCATTTGGTGCATCACTGTCACTGATAGAATCAACCTTGCATTTAACTTCATCAACAAATGTTTTCCCTTGCTGCATCCTCACTAATGCTTGAGATTCCTGCTATAACCCAACATAGTGTCTTCATCTTTTGCTTGCTCCTTTTCTGACCTTGTAGGTGTCATACTCCATCTTGAGTAAAAGTGTTTTGTTGATCTCAGCGGTACCTTCCATGACGACCTCTATTTCTAGGTTTATCGAACGGACGTATCGAAAGTTATTTGCTCCTTATCAGCATCTGAAAAGTCCACTCCCTCTTTAGGCTCAGACCGATGTGGTACAATCACATCTCCTTCCATATGCTCAGGAACAACAACCATCGTAACAAATTCATTATCAAAACTCATTCTTCATTGATCTCGGTCGAACACTGGAATCTTGAATTGATTATTTTAGGTGCCATCTTTATGTAGATTTAGAGTAGAGATAATAAACTTTTCTTCTTACTTGAGTAGTAATTGAAAGAAAATTGAATTATCTCCAAATAAATCAAAGTTCCAAAACCGGTCACCAAAAATAATTTTAAGTACTCGACACTAGGCTCTGTAGATAATCTATGTCGAAATTTCACCAAGTCGAAACTCTCAAGTTAAATTTCTAAGTCAAAATTTTGTACAAGTAGAAATTCTCAAGTAGATATTCTCAAGTCGACCTTTTGTCTTGGAGAAAATCTGCTGTCGGTCACTTTCACACTTTTTGACTTTTGTGTCTTTTCTTACCTAACTCACTTAACAACAACGTGCTAGGTACAGAGTCTTCTAATAATTACTTTTTGTGCAATGAGTATGTCCAATCAAAAGCCAATAACACCTTTTTCACTTTATGTCTTTAGAAAAGGTAATCAAAAAGTTGCTGGGTTTATCTTCTTTACAAGAACAGCGATGAACACGTGAAGAACACCATAAACCAAAGTACCCAGTTTAATTCACAACAATTATCTAAAATACACCCAAGCTAAATAATTACACCTGGAGTATTTAAATAATTTTAGGACGAGTTTTCACTGTTTAATTAATTTAAGTACACTTTTCAAGAAAATCTTAAAAAGTAGATCTGGACTTGAAAACTCCCTAATCTTCTACCAAACACAAGGATCTATGTTTTGTATGTCAAACATTAAGGCTCTGATACCAATTGTTAGGTCCAAATGTGTTGTAGAGGGGGGGGGGGTGAATACAACTTTTTCAAAGTAATGAGAGAATATACAAATATGCATGTAGTAAATGATGACACAGAATTTCAAGAATATAACTTTATATTGATTGAAGGATTTGCTACAACATTCATAAAAGTATCAGGATCAGTTGAACAATAAATACAACATTTGAAGCTTGATTCAACTGATCCTTTCTCTCAATACTGTTTTACAGTAAATGCTCTCTCTTTAAAAATATCGTTACAATACAGAGATGGACTTAAAGTCTTATTACAAATAAAACAAAGTGCTGCTTTTATAATGTCGTGTAGTCTTGATCTTGTCCTTTTTGTGTACGTGGCCCAATCAGGACTCGTCAACAAAAAGTACTTTCCCAACCACTCTGGATCAACCGTTCACAATAAGCCATTTGTCCCTTGAACATTAAATGCTACATATCGACCCGCATCTCGATCTCGGCCTGGACCCATCTCGATCTCGATCTGTGAGAATCTCGATCTCGATCTGTGAGAATCTCGATCTCGATCTGTGAGAATCTCGATCTCGATCTCGATCTGCCATGGATCGAGATTTGCCTTTGCAATGTTTATCTTTAATTATCAATCTCGATCCGCATCTCGATCTGTTGTGGGTCGACATTTGCCTTGCAATGTTTATCTTTAATTATAAATCTCGATCCGCATCTCGATCTGCTGTGGATCGACATTTTCCTTGCAATGTTTATCTTTAATTATAAATCTCGATCCGCATCTCGATCTGCTGTGGATCGACATTTGCCTTGCAATGTTTATCTTTAATTATAAATCTCGACCCGCACCTCGATCTGCTGTGGATCGACATTTGCTTTAGCAAATATGCACTCATCGAATGTTGACTTTCTTTAGTGACTAATTGTGGATTAACCTTTATAAGCAAGTTTCCCTAGCTTCTTCAATATTCTTCAACAAGCTCTTGAACATGGATCTCTACTACCGACATAAACTTGCTATCAATGTCCTGACACTTGATGCAACGGTCTGGTTCATAAGTGACTAGTCTTGATAGGGTTCTTGCTTCTGAATAGATTACCATGTTCAATTGGTAATGTGGCTTCCCAATAAGTGGTTCGAACATTAACTGTCAATAAACAATGTAACTTCACTAGAATCTTTTCTGGTACTTCGACAACGTCTTCATTACTACTACAATCTTGAATACTTCATTCTCTGTTCTTCACTGATTGTCAGTGAGTATAATTTCAAGACTGTAGCTGTCTTCTTTAACCTTTGTCTTTACCATGTCTTCAATTCTTCTAGATTCCTATGCTTCAAACACTGTCTATCTTCAATCAATGCTGTTACACTGAAATCTTTTAGTGGCACTGCTATACTGAATCTTCAACACTTCTGAAACCCTGAAAGTCTTTAAACATTATTCTTCACTGAGGCATGAACATATAAATGAACTTCTTTCAGTGACCTGTAGTAGACTCCAAACCTTCTTCTAATGTCTTGATTCGTTGTATCTGCCTTGTCTTCATGTCTTGCTGATTTCTGTGTAACTGTAGTATTATTTACTTGTCCTGTTCTAGTGTTGAGTTATCACGATCACTATTCATATAGCTTCATCATTTCCAACAATGCAAAATAAGAGGGTCTTCAAGGATCTTGTGAGAATCAACTTGCACCCTAAGTTGTGCCTCATTTATCCTCCTCTTGTACAGGTATATCTTCAAAATCTCAATCTTGTACATTCTTCTTCAAAATCTCAAATTTCTTTGCCTTCAGCAACAATGGAGGGAGATGGAAATGCCCCCATTCCTCCTACCCAAGTTGCACAACCTTCAAAACACAAGTCTGATCAATCCACCTCAGTAGTTTCTCAAAAGACTACTGCTGTAAGATCTAAGAAAAGAAAAACCTCTAAGGGGAGTGTGAAGGTGGTTGATAAGGGTGAGAGAACTGGCCAACATCAAGAAAGCCAGAAGAATAAGGAGAGTGAGATTGAGAGGAACCAGCCAGCCACCAGTCCAATCTCCCAACAGATTGAGGCTGTAGTAAAGGACTTGAACACATCCCTAGTTGCATCTTCTCAAAAAGATGTAACTATTGAAAAGAGGTTTCAACCAGGACCATCAGATGGGGATAAGGGTCACCAAATAATACAGCCATACAAAAGAAGAAAGAAGGTTACAAATACTGCACAGGGCACTCACACACATGCAAAGCCAAATGAAAATTTGGTGGAGCCTTCAGTTTCTTCTTTTGATGTGTCTCAGAATCTTCCTGAGGCACAGCCCCATTCTTTATCTGAATCTTCTCTTCAATCTCCTTCAAAAACTATTTCTTCAGAAACAGCGTTGATTGACAACTTCATTGTTTCAAATTCACCCTCTTTGCAACTCAGGGTGGAGCCAACAATCTCACCTGCATCACCAAATAAGGTTAACACCTTGGTTGATCAGGAAAATACTGTAATTTCTCTCCAGTCAATGGATATTATGCAATCAACTGATAACTTCCAACATCCATTGACTAGTTCACTTTGATCGATGGATATCCTTACATCCATCGACGAGCTCCCATCAACGGATATTCATCCATCGATGGATACTTCTTATCCATCGATTGATCCCTTAATGTCAATTCGTGAATCATCCATTGAAACACTTCAAGTGGCCAATACTCTATTAGGATTGAGTGGAGTGGGTGAGGTGTGTGAGAGGCAAGGTTTGCATACCTTGGCAAAAGGAGAGTGTGTGAATGAGGGGCCCTCAAATTCTTCTGAGGTGGCAAAAGGAGAGGGTGTGAGAAAAGAGAGTCCCACCTTAGCAGGTGATGAAAAAGGAGAGGAAAGTAAGGGAGAGGTGAGAATCCAGGATGAGATCCTGATGCAAGAAAAGATAGAAGAGAGTGAGAGAGAAAAGAATAGAGAGAAAGCAATTTCACCATCTCATGAAGCATCAACTTCTAAAACTGAGCAGTTTGAAGCAGGACTCACCCAGGAGTTGGGGCTAGAGTCAGGGGGAGTTGTAGACTATGGATTCCCTGCAGGAGTTGCAGAAGTCAACATGGAGGTGGAGGATGAAATTGATGTCAATCTTGATGCTTCAACCTTTCAACATGAAGATCCTCATTATCAAGAACTAGCAGCAGCATCTAATCAAATAGCTGAGCAAATGC
The DNA here is from genome assembly GCA_028671895.1 of Oenanthe sinensis. Taxonomy (NCBI): domain Eukaryota; kingdom Viridiplantae; phylum Streptophyta; class Magnoliopsida; order Apiales; family Apiaceae; genus Oenanthe; species Oenanthe sinensis. Next base: position 22,519,477 of record CM053801.1, read on the forward strand.
TGGGATTAGTGCAGACAGAAGAGCAATTCAGGAGTGGGAAAGAGTTTTTGGCCAGTCAACCTGATGATATATCCCACATGAATCCTGAAGATTTTGATGATAATTCTGATGATGAACTTCTAGATCCACAAGTGGCAAGTGATGAAACTAATTTGGCTGAAACAGAAAGGGCCATCATTTCTCTTTACAGAAGGTCAATGAATGAAGTAGATGTCGTGGATCCCCTGCAAAGGAGAATTCTGAACTTTTACATGGATAATTTGAAGATCCAGAAAATGCATGTCACAAGCTCCAAGTATGAATTGAAGAAAATAAGAGAAGACATTGACAGCTCAAGGATGCATTTTGACACCACCATTGACTCTAGACTCAGCCTCACAATGCTGACTAGAATCAAGCAAAGGTTGGACACTGAGTTTTCAGCCAAGGACAAGGTAATGGAATTGGAGAAAAGAGTAGCCTCCATGGAGCTCAACATGCAGCAAATTTTGAAAAATCAAGTCACTCAAATCAATCTTCTGGGTAAACTCTTAGAGACTCCCATACTCTCTCAGTCAGTAGCATAAGTGCCAGTTGCTGATAACAAAAAGGGGGAGAAGCAAGAAGCTGATGCATTGGAGAAAGCAAGTGGTACTGAAGCTGTGGTGGCAAAGTCTACAGATCCCAAGAAGGAGTTGGCTCAAGACATAGTAAGGAAATTTGATGCAATTGCTAGCAAATTCAAGGAGACAAGTTCCAGTAGCTCACAACCTGGTGACAGGAAAGGAAAGGGAAAGCTAATTGAAGATGATAAAAAGAAAGCTGTCACAGGTGGAGGGGAAAGTGAAAAATTGTTGAGCAAAGCCATAGTAGTTGGCATAAGAGAAAGGGAGCAACAAGAAAAATCCCAAGAAGAATTAGCCATTCAATTGCAAAGGGAATATGATGAAGATGATAGGCTAATAAGAGAAGCCAGAAGAAAAGAAGGTGAAAGGAGGCCAAGGGTGAAACAAAGAGCAAACAAGCCCAAAGATGCACCAAAATCATCTGGAGTTAAAAGACCATTAGTTGTAGAAGACAAAGGAGACAAGGAGAAGAAGCCAAAACAAGTCAAGACTGAAGGTCAAGCTTCTGGGAGTAATCAAGCCAAAGAAATAGAGGTGTTCAAACACAAATCTGAAAACTTTGTGCCAATCAAAGCTGAGGGAATGATTGCAGCAAAAGGACAAAGGAAGAAAGATGTTGATCTTCTTCACATTGAGTATGAAGATGGATCACACTCAACCTTCACATTCAACCAAGTCTTGGATCAAGGATATGGCATCTTAAGGAAAATCTACACTATGCTCAACAGGAAGTATTATCTAACTGAAGAGCTAGGAAAGGCCATCCTTGAAAGAATGAAGAAGATCAGGGAGGCACCTGTTCAAGAAGAAAGGGATGACAGAATAAAGATCTGGAATCCTGAAGGAAGAAAAGTGCTTCATGAGCCCTTCTACTTGATGATATATAAGGACAGGGAAGGCAGAGAAAAATGCATTGATATTTGTCAAGAAATAGACAAACTGCCCAATCTGGAATTAAATCATCTGGCAAGTCAATTGGACTACAGGATTGAAGATGAGAAGATATTGAAGGGAACCCTCTACAGGAAGATGAAGGAGAATGAAGACAAGATGAATGAGTCAAGGGGAAGAAGGAGAAGATAGGAGACTCAACCTCAATCATCAAAATTATCAGAATTCATCCCTGTCTGGTATCTGATTACTCTGTCTCAAACTTTACTTATCAATATTGTAATTCTTGCTAAGAATGAAAATGTTCAGGAGTTTTGTTATAATCAACAGAAAATTTATGCATATTTTACATATTCATAAATAGGGGGAGATTGTTAGGAATTATGAGTTTTGATGATAACAAATTACTTAGAATTTCAATAGGGACTCAAAATTACTTTGTAACTGATCAATGGATATGACTTATAAATATCCATTGACTAGGAAACCAGTTATCAGTTGAAACTTGTTTATCAACTGATAAACTGGATTGTAGCATTGATTTATGTTTCACTATCAATTGATTGTATTACCTCGATGGATGCTATGATGTAGTCAACTGATGTTATTGACTTCAATTTCTAGCTTCTCAACAGATGTGAAGAATGGCTGATCAATTGTAAATATTCTAAGTCAGAATTCTCACAAGTGAAGTGATCAACTGATGTTGAAGTCGATGGATGAAGACACTACTCAACGGATGAAAGCTATCAACTGATACAAATCATCAATGGATAAAAACAGTCAACGGATAAAGAACCATCAATGGATAAGGAGTCGATGGATAACTCAATTATCCATCGACACATCAACTGATCAACAGATATCCTATCCATCGATGGATAAGCAAAGGTGAATCAACTGATAAGCTTAACAACATTTATCAGTTGATTAAAGTTTCCCTATTTAGCTAAAGCCAGAAATTACGGGAACAGTGCAGAAACTGAATCATTGGAAGACAGTCCTGTCAGGATTGTGAAGACTTTCAAGGCAACACAGCATCCAAGGAATATCTTAAGACAAAGACACTTCCAGAGCTAGTTAGTTCTACAAGGAAGGCTGTGAAAAGAAGCTAGTTTCTATTTTTATGAAAACAGTATAAATTATAATATTATATTGTTATCAGTCGATAGAAAAACTAGAGTAGTAGTTTTTGTTTAAATAAGTCAAGAAAACACAGTAGCAAAGTAAGAGTAGTCTTGAAGAACTCAAGAAAAGCAAAGTAGAAAATCAGGCAGAACTTGTAATGCTTTTCTAAGTTCTACATTCAACTTTGTAAGCAGCTTAGTATTTTTACTAAGATCAATTGAAAGCAAAAACTCACTAGTGGAAAAACAATCCACTAGTAATTTTTAATCTTGTTGTTTCTGTTTTCAACACTTTAGTTATCCAGTTCTTAGTTACATCAATCTTAATTAAACTCTCTCTTTGTACAAACTTATTTCCGCAAGAAGTTGAATTAATTCTTAAGTTTGTATTCAACCCCCCCCCTTCTCCAAACTTAGTGTACTTAAGGGCGAATAACAAAGAATATTGTCTAACTTGTATATTTTCTAATAATGCTACCACACTTGTTTATATATTACAAGTGTGTTTACAATACCTAATTTTGGATTGTTTCTTTTCTATCTTTCCTTTTTGCCTTTTTCTATTTTTAGGAAAAGGTCTTCTGACTTGGAAAGACAGCTTCAACTTGCGTCTTCACAGTCATCCTAGATTGTCTTTCATAGGCATGCTTTTGTCCTTTAGATCGCTGACAAATAGCCTTTTTGTGTAGTCTCAATTAATTGATAATTTACTGTTAAACATATCAATTGATTCTTTCTTTTATCCATTAACTGATGTTCTTCTTCGATTAATCTTGATATCCATTGATCGATAAAGGTTATTGACTTATCAATTGATAAATGATATCAATCGATGAGTCTTCAATTCAGTTAATGGTCTTCAATTCTTTGAATTGACTTCTTTAATTGATCTTCTATCCATTGATGATTCAATATCAACTGATCATCCTTCAATTGTATGATTTCTCTGTCTTCAAATAATTACAATTTGATAGTATAAGTTACACATCAGTTGATGACCTATATCAATCGACTCTAACATCAATTGATGAGAATAATATAAATTGATTTACACCTTATAAATTGAAATAGACTAAGTACACCTATGCTACAATCCATATTATCAGTTGATTCAGATAAACATTTCAACTGATAAATGGTTTCTTGATTAATCGATATTTATAAACTCCATATCAATCGATCAATTACATCATATGAAATTTCTATGACTCTAAGATTAATATTATCATCAAGTTACATGTAGATTCCTAACACTGTTGATATGACTGCATCTCAGTACAAGAAAACTGTTAAAAGTTTAAGTTCTAAAATCTTTAATATTCATACAAGCATGCTAGCTGTTAATGAGGAGATTGTTAAACTGACAAATGCTAATGAATTATTAAAGTGAAAGAATGAAGAACTAGAACTAAGACAAAATGCTTTTGAATCCTTATAGCAAGAAAATCAGTTTCTAAATAACAAGGTAGTTTATGCTTCTCATATTAAGGAGTTTCTTAGAATACAGATAAGTGAAAATGACCTTAAAATCAAAGCCTATAAAAATTATTCTTCATTGTTAAAATCTTACCATGCTGATAATACTGAAAATAAAAAGGTAGGTATAGGGTTCAACTATGAGAAGAAAAATGGCAAAAAGCATGTGGTAGAGGAGGACACTATTTGGATAAACTTACTGTCAGACCCTCTATACTTAAGAATGTCAAGAAGCCTATGTTTAAAAAGGCTAAGTTTGAATTTGATGAGGAATCTTTAATTCTTAAGCAAATTCTAAATGATGAGGACAAGGTTACTATTACACAAAACTCTAGGTCAAAAGATACTGTCAAACTCCCCAAGATAGTTAATTTTATCCTTGACAGTACTCAGGGTCTAGAAGATGCTGTCAACACTAGCAAGACAGCAAGTTCAGAAGTTGTTGTCGAGTCAATAAGATTAAAACATATTGTTAAGACAGTAACTTCTAAACCTACTGTCATGAAGACCAAGAAGAATAGGAATGGTAAGTTGGGAATAAATAAGAAAAATGATTATGGTTACATTCCTAATGCTCCATGGAAATTATGTTACAACTGTGGGTCTTCTAGTCATTTAACTCATGCTGTACCAAGAGTAAGTCGGAAGTAAAACATGTCATATCTGTTAATGGAAACTTGCATAATACTCATTTGTTAGATAGACAAGTATCTCATTGTGGAAATTTTGATTGCATGCCCTATAAATTAAATAAGCTGAGCATCTGTTTGAACATGTCTATTATTTCCAATGATGTATGCTTAAATAAGTCAGTCAAAACTGAGAAGGAAAAGACTCCAAGCTCTCCTAAAGCTACGATGGGCAAGCCACCCAGAAACAAGAATCCAAAACTAAGTATCAAATCTAAATGGGTGGCCATAGGAGTCATGCTGAAAGCTGATGAAAGAAAACCAACTAATCCTACCTTAAATTGTGATTTGGCTAAGCCAAATTGACCCAATGAGAATTGGGTACCAAAAGCAACTTGAAAACTTTGCATTGCAGGGCAACAAGAAAAATAAAAGAATTATGTGGGTCATTGATGGTGGATGCTCAGGACACATGATTGATGATAAAGCCCTGTTATCACAGTTCAAGGAAATGGTTGGCCCATGTATAACATTTGATGACAACATCATTGGTTTTACAATGGGATATGACACACTGGAAGTTGGTAATTTGAAGATTGATAAAATTGCCCTAGTAAATGGTTTGAAGCACAATCTATTGAGTGTTACTCAATTTTGTGAGAAAGGTTTCAAAGTTGAGTTTGATCAAGACAGATGTTCAATTGTCAACAAGAAAACAAGGGAAGAAGCTCTTCAAGGAGTAAGGAAGAGAAGCCTATTCATTGCTGATCTTGACTTATTAAGAAAGGACAAAATTTACTATTTCTATAGCAAAGCTTCATCTTCTGAAAGCTGGTTGTGGAACAAGAAGCTTTCTCATTTGAATTTCAAAGTAATGAATTATCTGATGAAGAGAGAATTGGTGAAAAAGCTTCCTCAACTTGAATTCTTTCAAGAAGAATTCTATGAAGATTGTCAAAAAGCGAAGCTAATGAGAGCTACACATAAAAGAACTCCCAGTGGATCAATTAATGAAACTTTTCAGCTTATTCATTTGGACTTATTTGATCCTGTGAATGTGCAGTCACTAGCAAAGAAAAGATATGTCCATGTAATGGTGGATGATTTTTCAAGATACACTTGGGTGAGGTTCCTGGAAACCAAGAATGAAGCTGCACAAGAGATTATTGATCTAGTAAGAGCTCCTGACAAGAATTCTAAGTTCAAAGTCCAAGTCTTGAGAAGTGACAATGGTACTGAATTAAAAAATAGTATCATGAATGACTTCTACAAAGACAATGACATCACTCAATAATTCTCTACACCAAAGACACCTCAACAAAATGGTGTTATAGAAAGGAAAAATAGAACTCTCATTGAGGCTGCAAGAACCATGTTGAGTGAAGTAAAAATTCTTACTCATTTCTGAGGAGAAGCTATTAATACAGCTTGTTATACTCAAAACAAGACAATTGTCAACAAGGCCTTTTGAAAAGCACCTTACGAACTGCTAACTGGAAGGAAACTTACTGTCAAGTACTTTCATGTGTTTGGAAGCAGATGATATATCATGAAAATACTCAATAGAGTTCAAAGGGAAGTTTGATACCAAAGCTTATGAAGGGATATTCACGGGCTATGGTATTGATAGAATAGCATACAGAGTTTATATCATTGATCACAAAGTTATTGATGAAAGTGTGAATGTCACATTTGATGAAACCAAGTTTCCTGGTGTTATAGGTAGTCAAGAATTAGAGTCCTTAGTCTTTGAGAATCAAGGCTATTTGGAAGATGTTGATGATGAAGAAACCAAGAGTTGAACACACAATTTCTGGTCCAAATAAGGTTTCTAATCAATCTGTAGAGAATGAAGGAATTGTTCAAATATCAGATTACTCTGAGAATGTTCCCATGAATAGTGGACTTGAAGAAATTGATGATGTCAACAGTGCAAGAGCAAAGGATGCTGTCAATCAATAGAATGCAGAAGATTCTAGAGATTCTATAAGAGAAACTAAGTGGAACAGGGATCACACTAATGATTTAATTATTGGTGATCCATGAACATGAGTAAATACTGGAAGAAATGTAACCAATGAATGCATGTACTCTTTCTTCCTATTTGAAGTTGAGCCTAAAACTCTACATGAAGCCATTCTTGATCTAGATTGGATTAATGCAATGCAAGAGGAACTTAACCAGTTCGAAAGAAGCTGTGTTTGGAAACTGGTGTCTAAACCAAAGAATAAGTCAGTAATTAGTACTAAGTGGGTCTTCAGAAACAAGATGGATGACAATGGAGTTGTCACAAGAAATAAAGCAAGGCTGGTAGCAAAAGGTTACTGTCGACAGGAGGGAATTGATTATGATGAAATATTTGCCCCTGTTGCCAGACTTGAAGCCATAAGAATTTTCTTAGCTTTTGCTGCATTCAACAACTTCAAGGTTTTTCAAATGGATGTAAAAAGTGTTTTCCTAAATGGAGAACTAGAAGAAGAAGTTTATGTTGAACAGCCCCCAGGCTTTGAAGATCTAAATATGCAAAACTTTGTGTACAGGCTACTCAAAGCATTGTATGGTTTGAAGAAAGCCCCAAGGGACTGGTATGGCACCATCTCTAAGTTTCTCCTTGAGAACAATTTCACAAGAGGGAATGTGTATAAGACTCTATTCTACAAAAAGTATGGAAATGATATCATACTAGTCCAAATCTATGTGGATGATATCATCTTTGGCTCAATAAATGATGAATTATGCAAAGAATTATCTGAGTTAATGCAGAACAAATATGAGATGAGTATGATAGGTGAATTAATATTCTTTCTTGGACTTCAAGTCTATCAAAAGAAAGATGGAATATTCATTTGCCAAACTAAATATATCAAAGATCTTTTGAAAATATTTGATATGGAATACTCATCACCGGTAAAGACTACAATCTCAACAGCAAATCAACTAGACAAGGATTCAAAAGGAAAGAAGGTGGATAATAAGATGTATAGAGGAATGATTGGATCTCTCCTCTATCTAACTACTAGCAGGCATGACATCATGTTTGTTACAGGTCTATGTGTAAGGTTTTAGTCTAATCCAAAAGAGTCACATTTGATGGAAGTTAAGAGAATCTTTAGATACTTGAAAGGCACTCAAGATTTAGGTCTTTGGTATCCTAAAGAATCTAGTTTTGATTTGGTTGGCTATTCAGATTCAGACTATGCTGGATGTAAAATTGACAGAAAAAGTACAATAGAAAGCTGTTAATTTCTGGAAGAAAGATTGGTTTCATGATTTAGCAAGAAGCAATACTATGTGTCTAATTCAACTGCTGAGGCTAAATACATTGGATTAGATGAGGAATTAATTGTTGGACTATGGCTTGGCATTGCAAGGGATTCCTATTTTCTGTGACAACACTAGTGCAATAGCCATTTCTGAAAATCATGTTCAACACTCCAAGACTAATCACATTTACATTAGACATCATTTTATTAGAGAGAATATGAAGCAAGGCACAATCAAGCTAATCTATGTGTCCATAGAGAAATAACTTGCAGACATTTTCACCAAACCATTAGATGAAAAGACATTCAACAGACTAGTGAGTGAATTGGGTATGTTAAATTTATCATGTTAATATGTTTCTATAGCAAGTTGGTTTAGTGATAAAAAATATTAGTTAACGGAAATTCACTGTGAATTAATGACCTGTTAAGGTATTTTATTTTTATCACAGTGGAAATACATGATGAAATTTTACTGAAAGGTTAACTAATTTATTTTTAGTGATTTATCTCATATAGTGTTAATAAAAAGTACTGTCAAGTGTCTTGACAATATATTTTATCTATGTTGTCATATTTTGATAAGTTACTGTCAATCACTTGAAGGAGTCTTGACAACGTAGTATGCGGGACTAAAACTTACTGTCAATAATTTACTGTCAGTATTCATTGACGGTATGGTTTCTCAAATCCCCGTATAACATACTGTCAATGGTTAAATTAGGGTTATTGCTTATTTATATTTATTCTCTAACCACTAATGTTACTGTCAAAAGTGTTTGTGATTTCTAGCATAAGAGTTACTGTCAAAAGGGAATGGATTGACCATACAACTGTCAATTTAAAAGATTAAAATTCTTTCTTGACAGTTTCTTTTTCATTTAATATAAATACAAATAGTAAAATCTCTCTCACTCTTTACTTCTTCTAAAACTCTTCTACTCTCAAAAGCTCTAAACCTTCTACTCTCTCTCTCCAACACATTTTGTTTTGTTCTTTTTTCTAGCCAATTTCTTAACCCTTAACTTTTCTACAATCATGTATGGACCTCAAATCGTTTGTACTCTTACCCAAACCAACTTCACTACCATGGCTACGATGGGTGAAGCTGGAGAAGCCTTTAAACCTTTTGTTGGGTTTATGAACAACTAATTCATGTCCTATGCACTAATGGAGAGCCCATTGTTTGAATCTCGAGATTATCACAGCTCTGGACCTCTGCTACATGTGAGGGGAAGCAGGATGCAAGCACCATAACCTTCCAAATCAACAACACCTTCTACACCATTGACTCAACCCACATCAATGTTGTTCTCCACGTTAAAGTTGAAGAAGGTTCGCAATTCCAGGAGCCTGCTAGTGATGCTCAGCTAGCCAAATTATTCAAGATGATTGGGTATATTGGACCTAAGACAAGCCCAACATCAGACGAATGGTATCCATCAGAGGGATGGATATGAAGTACCTTGTCAAAGAGTAGATCATGATAATGGATGTTGTCACTCGAGCCATGTATAGCAAAACCAGCGACTGGAATGAAGTCCCAGCCTACATCAGGAAGATTGTGCACTCTATGATGCATAATTACAGAATCAACATTGCAAAGATCTTGATGCCTCTCTTCAAGCTGGTACTAGGCAAGAAGGAAAGCAGAAAGCCGGTAATATACTATCATAGATTATTTATGCTTATTATTAATTCTGTTGTAGGCATAATTAATTTAGATAGTAAACAATGTATGGAGTCCTCCACTTTAAAGAAAAATAATCACTCCATACTTTCCAGCAAACCCCTCAATTTTGATTTGAGTCTATTTATTACTGACCACATGAAGTCTATAATAAACTCACTCAATTTAATAATTATGGGAGATTTTTCTATCTTTTCTTTGAGTGATGAGAATGGAGTTGACTTCTTCATTCCTAACTCATACTCACAACCTTTCAAGTCTGTTAGAGACTCTAGACAGTCTAGGATTGTTAGCCAAGAGTCTGTGTCCTCTCAACAGGATCATGTTCCTACAAAGAAGAGATCCCCAACCTCTAGTTTAGAAACAGTAACTAAAGTTATTGAGGGAGTTACTGCACATAATGCAGCAAATAAGGTTGGAACTGTCAATGAACGCACAGAGGGTCCTGGTGTACCTAAGAGGAAGAAGGAAAGAACATCAACCTCTGTCACACAGTCTGTGTCCTCTCAAAAGGACGCATAACTTAATAGGAAAAATAGCTCATTTCTAGGTGTTTCCTCTCAACAGGGGGCACCTATTGAACTTGGCCACTCTCTCATGGTACCCTGCACAGAGTCTGCACCACATGTGGAACTCACTCAACATGAGCCTCCACTTGTAGATACAAACAATTTTATTTTTGAACACAAGGAGAAATCCTCATTTCAATATGATGCCTCTCATTTTGATTTGGGGGAACAGTCTATCATGTAATCTCTTTTTAGTAGTACACAAGAACCTTTCACTCAAAGGGTGGAAGACATTGTCACTCCATTGGGTCAGGATGTTGTCATAACCTTTGATGCTGTTAATGACAAGGTTATTGTCAACACTCTCATTGACAGTAACGAAGTTGAAGATGTTGTCAACTCTTCTCATCCTGACAGTAACTCTCAAGGATCTGCAGTACATCAAGATAGTGATTCAGCTCTTATTTCCTCAGTCCTAAAGGTAAAATCCAAATCTAAAATGCAAGGTGTACTTGCCCAGTCCCTTGCACCTAGGGTGAGTGAGGGAGTGAAAAAGAATAAGCGAATAAGAATAAAGAGAAGTGAGCTAGAAAAAAATAGATAGGCGGGGAAATACTCTGGAAAAAGGAGAAGGCCTTGAGCATGACTATAATATAAAAGAGAGCACCAAAAAATCTAGGGCACTATGCCTTAAGAGTGAGAGTGTGAGGGATGATGAGATCATCCATAAAAAACCAGAGTGTGTGAGCACCCCAACAGTCCCTAGTTCTAAACAAGCTAATGAAAGGTTGAAATCCCTGTCAAGGAATGTTTCAAAATTATCTAAGCATATAGAAACTGTGGGGATGAATCAAGTCAAGCTGGTATCCAAGATGGAGTAGTTTGAAAAATGCATGAATGCTGGCTTCTAGGCTGTATTTGCTCAATTGAAGGAGATGAAGACGAAATTGCCAATCCCTGCAGCTGTCAACTCAACTAAGGGGGAGAAAGTTGGTGATGGTGAAGTCTGAGAAGATTGAGAAAGTGAACAAGAGTGATAAAAAGACGCAAGATGCATCTCAGGGGGAGGAGAGCCAATTGGCATTGTTGTCCAAGGTGGCTACTGAGATGGCTGAAAAGCTTGGAGGAAATAAGGTGGAGAAAGGTATTGTGATCAGGGAGGGTGTTGTGAAGGCCTCTGTTCATGTAGCTGGTAAAGGAAAAGAGAAATTATTCAAGGATGATGCTGATGATTTTATTGTTGAAGAGAAGGAAGACTTGAATGATGAAGAAGCATCTCAGCTAGTGGTGGATGAAAATGAGAATAACAGAGTGTTTCAAGATGCTAGCTTTAATGATAGAATCAATGCGCTAAGAAACTCTTCCAACAGAGATCCCAAGAAAATTTCTGAATCTATGAGAGAGTCAATGGTTAGAGCTGCTTTCATGGTGTCTAAGAGCAATAAATAGGTGATCTCTGTTAGAACTGAAGGAGGTTTCAGTTGGTATATCAGCATTGGAAACTTGAGTAGGCAGGAAATTGCAGTAATTGAATCCATAAAGTGAAAAATCAAGACAAACAAGTCCTGGCTCAATGAAAATCTGAAGAGAATTATGCAGAGAATGGTGGTTGAAAAGCTGCCTGAGGTTACTATTAATCCTCTCTGTATCAAGTTCAGCAGCTCAACAAATGGAAAGTATAGATCAATGAACTTGGACATGATTAGTTTGTGCAGGCCTAGATCTATAAATGAGGCATTCAATTCTCTAAGCAGGGTCAATGTCTACTATTCTACTGGGGAAGTTGAAGTGATGGGGAATGAACTGAATGAGGCAAATTTCTTCATGGTCATAAAGATGCTACTTATCATCAAGGGCTCAGACATCAGGACTCAAGTCTTCAGGGGAATTCTAATCAGGAAATTTTTGGTGCTAATGGAGTCTTTCAAAACACATCCTTTGGATTTGTTGATGCTGAGGAACCTGAGACTGCAGTTTATTCAGATGGTGCGATGTTTGCTAATGAAGATGGAGTTAAGGAAGAATGTAGAACTTCTAGTGATGCTAGTGAAGCAGTTGGAAGAATATCCATATCCTGAGGAGACAAACTTCATCTCAACTGTTTAGAGAATCATTCAAGCTAAAAGGAAGAAGGAATTTGAAAGGAAGGTTGAGTATGAGAGGACTCAAAAATATCTTCTCAGAAATCCTGAATGGATAATCTTCTACAAGACTGGTAGATCTGCAGAAGAGATCACCTTTGATCAACTAAAGATTCTAGCTAAAAAGGAACCACAAATCACAGAACTAATCAAGAGACAACTCCTCAATATTACAAATTTTGAGGTGTTTGATCTAAAAAAGAAAGCTCTGGAAATCTGTGAATTGAAGGAGAAAAATAAGAAGGTGGAGAAAGAGAAGAAGACTAAGGTTGCAGATGATGTTGAAGCCATAAAGAAGGAGATAGAAAGAATCAACAAACAAATCAAAGAAGCAAAGATTGATCTTAAGTGTGCCAAGCTTAATGATCATTTCTCTAGAAAATCTGATTATATATCTCCTGTCTTTACGAATCCACTCAGAATCATCATTAACAACATTGAAGTCAAGGTTGAAGATTTTGGAGTACTCAACACTGCAAATCTAAGAAAAATTTTTAGATTAACCAAAGGATCTCTTCTAGAAGTTGAAAGAAATCTGAGTGCAGATGCTGGAAAGATAATTGATACAAGATCTAATGTAGATTATGAAGTAGACAACCTGAGGGTGAAACAAGTGTACACATCTTCCAAGGACAGATTTTTCTCTAATGAATTTGGAGTCCAATTTTTATGCATCTCCAAAGGACCTATGAAAGCTTATTACTCCTATCAAGACCTGAAGAACCTTTCTCATACAATGGTGTTGGGTCCCGGAGATCGTAGAGGGGGGTGAATACGATTCCCAAATTAAAATTATGACTATTAATTATATTTGGGACAACATAAAAATTACTTTAGTTCAAATTCGGGTACTGTTCATCATCTTCTTCAACCTCAAGAACACCATTAAAATAACCAAGATAATGAACGGTAAATCATCCAAAACACACAACACAACAAGATCCAAGAATATAACTTTATATTCATTGAAGTGGGGTAGATGCTACAAACAAGTTCAAGAACATAAGCTCAAGAACACAACAAAGAAGTGATTTTTGTCTCCTCTAAAACTATTACATATTGTAAATCTAGGAGACAAAAATCAACCCTATCTTCTATACAAGATTTAACAAGTATTTTCAATAGAAGAATAGAGGAGTGGTATAATAAAGAAAATCATGGCTACAAATATATTCAAGATCTAGTTTGGCCATGGGGGAGAGAATAATTTTTCTCTCTCTCCTCTTTTCTTTTCTCATCCGGATACTCACCCACACTAAGATGGAGACTTGAGTTTTTTTCTTTTTATATTGAAAAAGGTGTTGCTTTTTGTTTTTCCACCTTTTACTCTTGTCCACTCAAATCATATTTTCAAAGTCATGTGCCAAGCATTCCTTTGGAAATATTTAATGTAAAAGTAATATTTAATAAATATATAAAATATAAATAAAGAATATATTTATTTATAAAATATATAAATAATTAAATAAATACTTTATTTAATTAAATTAAATATTTCCAATCCACTCTTCAATTTGTGTAGACTTCCTTATCCAAATAATTGGCCCCGTATACGTGACTCCACCACGTCCAAATATTTGGCCTTCTAATCTGTGAAGCTTTAGTAAGATCCAATCAGGTTGTGTCGTCTGTCCCTTATCCATTAGGCTGACATTTCTCCAACACTGATTTACCACCTTTGTTGATCCTCCACTTGACTCAAGAAAACCAACAACTTTAGAATGATTAAAACCATATTAACCGACGAGAGCTTGCCTCCAATGTCCTGACACTTGATGCAATGGTCTGGTTCATAAGTGACTAGTCTTGATAGGGGCTCTTGATTCCGAACATGATTCCACATTCTTCTTTGCAAACCTTACTTGTAGCTTCGATTGTAATGCACTAAAATCTTCATAGACTAAAAAAATCTTCTGTAGCTTCCACATCCTTGAATAGATGTCAACATCTTTTATTCTCCACTGAGGCCTGAACATGTTAATGAACTTCTTCCAGTGAGCTTCAAGTCTGTAGATGATCCTTTGATACTTTGTTTTAACTGAACTCTGTGATCCAAGATTTCTGTGCACCTGCATATTATTACATGTCCTGTTCTATTGTTGAGTTATCATCAACCATTACATAGAGATTACATTTAGCATTTCTAGTACACATGAAAGTGCAGTGAGTTACTTCCCTTCACTCCTATCTCCCCTTTCAATCTCCCCCTATTTGGTTGATATGGAATAGCAATCAAATACTATTTCCCTTTACAATCTCCCCTAAAAGCAATTAAATAAAATTAACTACTAGAGGATAACTCAACTAATATACAAGAAACAATTAAAGTACTGGACATGAAAATAATATACAAAAGGTTCTGGAAAGATATAATCAGTTAAATCCAGATTTCCTGAGTTGCTGAAAATGAATGATGAATTTATGAATTTCATTTTCCTTTAGCTTCCTCCAGTTCAATGTTCTTCAAAGATGGGGTTCTTTCAATAAAGAAACAAATCATTAGTAAAGACTTCTGAACAATCATTCTTGTTCATCTTGCAATTCAAACTGGAACATACAGCTCTCTATGTTCCCCATAAGAGGTCAACTCAATCTCCCATTAAGGTTGTTCCCTCTTAGAATGAAAGTCACTTCCTCTTTTTCTTCAGGATGTTCTATTTCCAGGAAACATATTTTTCTTTCTTCCCTGCACTACTCCACTGACTTCATCTATCACTGAAACAAGAAATAGAACACACTTGGACACTTCTCAGATGCCCCTTGAAAATCTCCTTCACATTCTTCTTTACCCAGAAAACTTCTACTTAGCAAAAACTCCCCCTGAGTTGATACTCTTCAAAGAAATCTTCATTTTCATTCATTGATCATGCTAGAAAGAATTCTTCTGCCGAACCTCTCCTAAGAATGTTCCAAGGACAGATCTTCAAACAAATAGAGCAAAATCCCTTAGATATCTTTTCAGAATAAGATATAGCATTGCAAACCAAGATGTTAAGATTCTCCATAACTTTTCCCCAATTGAAAAAAAGTAACTTTTCCACTTCAGACGAAAAATTAGTTAAATCTACAACACCTTTAGGGATTAGGCTCCAACCAATTACTAAGAAACTCCCCTAATTTCTCCCTTGCATCACTAAGGTTTCAATTTTATCTAAGTCTCCCCCTTAGTTCATGCAAGCTCCAATCCACCCTTGTGTTTTTAGATATCCTCTAAGTGACCTCCACAAGATAGGATTGACAGATGTTTTCCCAGTCGTACAAGTAGAAGGGGGGGGTTGAATACTTGTATGTCTTTTCTGCCCGATTTAAAATCAAATTAAGAACAAACTCAAACACAAAAATATGCATAAGTACTGTTTTGTATTATTGATTTGTGAATACAAAACTCTCCTAGGGAGTACACAAACCCTAGCAGCTTCTCTCTGTTTATCACAGCAACTCTCTCTATTTCTATGCTCTCACAAAATTTCACTCAGATGATTTTGTTTCGACTTCCACACTTTTACAATTAGGTTACATAGAGTATATATAGAGAGCTGCCTATCAACTAATAACAGAAAGATAAATTACAATAGGAATAGAATTCCTAATTATTAGTTGACAGTTTCCTTCTAGAATTCTCTTTCTTTCCCACAGCATATCTGCAATATATTTATCCTGATCTTCGAAGACTTTCCATTCCTGTGATCTTCTTCCAAATTTATCCTCAACTGTATAGACTCTGAAATCTTCAGACTCTGATGATCTTCAGACTCTGATCACATGTAGACTCTGATAGATCACAGACTCTGATAGTCTATAGACTCTGATCACCTTCCAGACTCTGATCTTCATGCAGACTCTGGTTTCACTTTCTACAGAAATTCTTCTAAGTACAAGTAACATGAATGTTGACCATCTAGACTCTGATTATTCATTTAAGAGACTAGAAAGACTTATTACAGATAAACTAATCTAAACCCTGTTCTAGTATTTTGTACATCATCAAATGAATATATCCATAACAATCTCCCCCTATTTATGCTTTATAAAATGTAAGCATAAATCAAGGTTTGATGATGTCAAAACTAAAGAATAAAACTAATAATCTAGAACAGTATAAAAGAATTAAAAAAGAAAAAGAATTACTTCTCATTTAATCTTCTCAAAGGCTGGATTGTTCTTCAAAAATGAGTTTAGCATATTTTCTTCCACAATTGCAAGAGCTTCACTAACAAACTTTTTTACTTTCTTCATTTCTTCATTTGAACATTTAATTTGACAGTAAGCTGCTCTCAGATCATTTGCACTACTTTCTTGATCTTTTAAGTCCTTCAACATCAGAACACTAACTTTCCCACTCATAGGCTGAAACCCAAAGTAATGACCCACACCTTCTTGAAATTTAATCTGTTTTTCCTCCAATGGCATGACTTGATCATTTCCCTCAGTATCAACATATTTTAAAGAAAATTTGCCCATTTGTCGATTTGCCTGTCTGTGCAAAATCAGCTTCCTATCAATCTCCTTGAACCATTTGTGTGTGACAGCTTCTTTGCTCTTGTTAACTTCATAAGCAATTTGAAGTAGGAATCTAATATACTGTAGTTCCTCAGCCTGTTTGAAAAAGATAAAATTTGACTGACTAATCCATCTTACACTTCCACCTTCTAAGAAGTAAACCAGCATCTCATTCTTCACCTTTTCTGTACCTCCCTGACCTCCTTGTATCTTCTTTTCAAAAACATTATACACAATTTGAGCAGACACCACTTTATTTAAGTGCTTCTGAGTGATCTTCTCAAATTGCCTATCTGTCAAGGATTGAGGATCCCTGGTTAGAGTAGATGTTCTGTCAATGTCAGATTCTTCAAATCCTCCAAGACCTATCTTCTTTTTAGCTCTAAGTTGCAGATTTGATTGACTGCACTTCCAGTATGAAGGTTCTTGAGTTTGATCAGAGTCTGACTTCTTTCTTTGCTTATCAGAGTCTGACTTAGACTCTGATTTCCCATGTCTAGTCCCTGACTGATGTGTTTGAGTTTTCGATACTCCAGATTGCTTTTGTTGCACACCATCAGGACCCTTAGAACCATGAGAACTATCTCCATCATCACCATCTCTCCTCCTTTTAACTCCCCTTGATTGATTCTTGCATCCCTCATCCTTATGTCTCCTGGAGGACTCACCTTGCTTCACCTTCTCCCCCTTTTTGACATCATCATTACTTGTAACAGCCAAAAGAATCTGTTCAAGAACAGTGGAGATATTTGCCTGGGCTGCAATAACTGAATCAACCTTAGTGGTCAAATCAGAAACTGTAGTTTGAAGAGAGGCTTGAGTGGAAGTGATAGCAGCTAGAGCATCTTTAAAAGCGACCTCTTTGGATAATTGAAGAGAGTGAATTCTGTCAAATCTTGTACTGAGCAGAGAAGTTGCATTATCAACACCAGTGAGCTTTGTTTGAATATGAGAAATGTCCTGAACCACACTGGATAACTGAGCAGCAACATCAGGCAGCTTAGCTTTAACAGCTCCATCCAAGACTTGATCTTCTTCACCAGGATAGTAACCATGTTCCTGTTGAAAAGATTTTTTCTGAAAAGCCTTAAGTCTCTCAGAAAGATGAATATCCAAAATACACTCAAAAGAATCTTTATCATTGATGCCTCTTTGCTGTGCAGACTCCCAAGACTGAGGAAACACCTGATCAAAATAGATAAAAGAAGGAGTAACAAGATCAGCATCTGTAGAATGGCATTCCTCAGCAACAGGCTCTGGCTTTGTGAATGGAGGTGTAGACTCTGGTGGTGGTGTAGACTCCGAAACTGCAAACGGGACTACAGACCCTGACTCCTCCTGAGAGTGATCAGAGACTGTAGACTCTGGAAGTCTAGCCCTTATAGGCATTATTAAAAGAGGTTCTTCTGACTTCAATGTTGCAGCCTCAGTGAAAATGACAGGGTTATCCACCAAAGCCTCCATGACTCTATCTGCTCTCCTTGCTAGAGAATCCACCAGGTGAAGTTGGGGTCTCTGTGTAAATGATTTCTGAGCAGCAAGAGCCTCCTCCTGTTTGCCAATCTGCACAATCAAACATAGTGAATTGTCATCCATCCCCTGCTCCAACTCATTGGACCAACTCTTTGGAAAATCTTGATCCCAATAAGTAAAGCTAGGTTCAGGATACCCTATTCTCTCATGCTCACAGTGGGGTTGGACACCCACTTTCTCAATCTCACTCAGGCTCTCTACAGCCTTTTCTATCTCTCCTTTTGCCTGGTCCAGTGCCAGCCTCTCAGAAATTTTTTCACTCAATTTGGAGGGTGCACTCAATAAACCTACAGAAGAAGGGTTGAGAGATAAAAATGGTGCTTCAATACCTGAACCACCTTGATGGAGGGGAACCCCTTCAAATGTCTGAAGGCCAGGGGTTTCCACCAAGGGGTGAGCATCAACAGATTCTGAACCCTTACTAGCATCTTCTCTCTTTTCAGAGTCTGTTGGCTCCAGTATTCCAGTCTCAGGGTCTACTCTAGACTCTGACTGCTTCAGCATGACTTCATTAGAAGCCAGAGTCTGAGTGTCACCATCTTTGACTGTTAGTGCATGAGACTCCCCCTCAAGGTGGATAGACTCTGATAGAATAAATTGGGAAATTTCTTCATGAGCATCCATCAGAGTCTGTCCTCCCATATCACTGGGGTTCTCATCAGCTCTTTGGTGAGTTGTCAAGGAGGGCTCAACAGCATACTCCCCTGCCCCACTATCACCCAACCTCTGACTAGGTGGTTCTTGTGTGGGTGAGGCAGACTGAGCATCTCTATCACTAGTCACCACTGGTGCACTAGTCCCATCCTCCAACTGCCTTGCACCACCTGCTACCTCCTGTTGTTCTTCAAGAATAAATGCATCCAACTTGTGATGAAAAGCCCTGAGATGGATTGCATTGATTGCCTGGGCATCTGTGAGATTGAAGAGGTCCTGCAGTTCCCTTCTTACTCTTTGAAAATATGTGCCCTTAAATTGATCCAGTCTACTTTGGTAGGTTGGATAGATGTATTTGTTGGCAATTGTACCTATATTATGGACAAGATAGTCAGCCACCTGTCTTGACAGAGGTTGAATTTGAGAGATCCATTGAATGGCTGTCCTGTAGGTAACTCCATTTTCCCAAATTGCTTCATAGTTAAAAACTGATTGCTCACTCTCAGTTTCCAACTCAACAACAGACTCTGAGGCTCTCCTTTTGTGGACCTTAAGCTTTTTAGGCTTCTTTGGAATTTGCTGTTCAGAGTCTGGCACACCTAGTGCTTTGAGAACTGCATTTGTTCTGCCTTCTATGAGCCCAGCTGCTTGTTCTTGGAATGAAGAGTTGAATAGGTAGCTATAAAGATTTTTGACCACATCCTGTGCAGACATTTGTAGCTCCTGTTCCATTCTCTTCCTTAGGGCTTCATAGGTTGAAAGAAAATCCATGACTTGAGATTTAGTCTGATATTGCTCTGGATCTTCAACTGATTCCACCAAAGGATATAAGAATATCAGTGCCTCATCACTTGGAGTAATGATCTCATCAATTAGGCACGAGGCTGCATCCAATGGCATTCCTTCCCAAAATGTGTCATGATCAGAGTCTAAAGGCAGTCTAGACTCTGATTCAACATTAGACTCTGGTTCAGGTGTTTTCTTGATTTCAGAGTCTGGCTCTGCAGGAGCCTTGGGAGCATCTGTTTCCTGCAAAACAGGGTTAGTACTAATAACAGGCTTGTGTGTGTGTGCAGAATAAGCCTTCCTTAACCTTCTGTACTTCTTAGCAAAAGATTTCTCAGGAGACTCAATATAAGAATCCTGAGGTGCTCCCCTATGTTTTTCAGAGTCTGTAGCCTTTTGAGAGTCTACAGACTTGGCTTGAAGGTTAGAATCAAGTGTATCATGACCTTCCTTTAGCAAAGAAAGTCCTTCAACAACTTGCTTCTCTAGTGGATTGAGCTCCTCATCACTGTGCTCATCTATAAGCCTAGATTGAATCAATTTTCTTCTCTTTACAACTGGTGCCTGTTGAGAGACACCAGAGGTTGGTTTCTTTTTGGATTTTGGTTTGGAAGATTGTATAATTGAAGGGGATTGGGTGACTTGGGTAGGTGCAGGGGGACTCTCCATTACTTGTTCCTGCACCATTTCACCACCAAAAAATGAAGTATTATAGATAGAAGGTTTGTAGGATGAGAGTTTTACCTGCATTACCTGTGGATATGTCATTGCAGGTAGACTCTTCTTTTTGTCATCAATTCTCTTAATGTCAGAGAATATCCTCCTTTGCTGTTTGTATGCCTGCACACAGCAATCATCTGCCAACTTGGTTGACATGTCAGGAATGAAGTGATTCAGGGGAATCATAAGAAATCTATGATAGTAGACTTTCTTTCTCCCCTCATGCACATTATTTAATTTTGCTCCCATTTGAGTGAGCAACATATCACCAATGTTGATTATTCTATCAAATAGGAGACTATGACCAATTTGATAAGTAATAGCAGTAATAGCATCAAATCCACTACACTTACCAGTAAAACACTTAGCAATTTGATCGAAGAAAAATGACCATTCTTTCCTTAAGTAAGGCCTAGTTATCTTGCTCATGTTATCTAAGCTAGCAGAATAACCTATTGCCTTAAACATGTTTTTAATGTCATCATCAGATACAATTTCATCAAAAGTAGACTTAACAGGCAGTTTAAACACAGAATTAAGCACATCTGAAGTGACATCAAATGTAGTCGAACCAAAGGTAAACATTATTTTACCTGGTTGATCCTGAGAAGGATCAACTACCTTTGCAGTGCTCCATGCTTGTGATACAGCATCCATGTGAATGACTGGTGATGCCTTGAGAATGTAGTGTAGCTCGGATTGCTCCAAGAAATCCATCACAGGGTAGTAGTCAGCATCTACCCCTTTCCTATCTCCAAGAGCAGCAACATGATTTGTGGTCATGAACTCGAAATCCCCAAATGTGAACGCAATCGCCTTGGGTCCTCTCATGACAGTAGAAACGACAGCCATTAAAGTTGTTAAGTTGAAAGTGATGGAGAAGCTTGAAGAATTTAGCTAGGGTTCGTAAAAAGCTCTGTGAATATTTTTGCCTTAGAAATCAATTGCAATAAACAAGTGAGTAAATTGTATGAAAAATTCTATTTTGTTCAAGTTGCATACAATACACACGAGTCTACAGCCTATATCCGGTCAAAAATAACTGTTACCGCCTATTTCAAGTCATTTGAACATTTTAAATGCAATCAGAGTCTGCAGGCGCGAATTTTAACCGTTTCAGAGTCTAGGCGATAATTTTCTCAGAGTCTACTGACTTTCAGAGTCTACAGACTCGTTAGAGTCTAGACTCTGTCAAGGTAAAATACCAAACAAAATGTTGCACTAACAATTAATCACAGTGTGTTAAGACAGGGACTATAATTAAGGTACATACCTTGCTTCTTTAATTTTGATCACTTACATATTTAACATACCTAATTCACCTACCAGTTTGAGAAAGGTAGATTCATCAAGTGGTTTTGTCAAAATGTCTGCAATCTGTCTGTCAGTTGGAACATAGTGAAGTGTCACAGTACCATTTTCAACATGTTCTCTAATAAAGTGATACCTGACATCAATGTGCTTTGTTCTGGAGTGTTGGACTGGATTCTCTGCAATTTTAATAGCACTAGTATTATCACAATACATAGGAATATTTGAGAATGTTAGTCCATAATTAAGTAATTGATTTCTCATCCACAGGATTTGAGCACAGCAACTTCCAGCTGCAATGTATTCAGCCTCAGCTGTTGAGGTTGATACAGTCTGTTGTTTCTTGCTAAACCAAGAAATTAATCTGTTGCCAAGAAACTGGCATTGTCCTGTTGTGCTTTTCCTGTCTACTTTGCATCCTGCATAGTCAGAATCTGAATAACCAATTAGTGAAAAATCTGACTCTCTAGGATACCAAAGTCCAAGAGTTTGTGCCCCCTTGAGATATCTAAAAATTCTTTTCACAGCTATTAAATGTGATTCTCTAGGGTCAGCTTGAAATCTAGCACATAGACAAGTTGCAAACATTATGTCTGGTCTACTAGCAGTTAAATATAACAATGAGCCAATCATACCTCTGTAGCTAGTGTTGTTAACTTTCTTACCCTTTGGGTCAGAGTCTAGCTTTGTGGCAGTTGACATGGGAGTTTTAGCAGTTGTAGAGTCTTGCATATCAAACTTCTTCAACAGTTCTCTTACATACTTTGTTTGATTGATGAAAATTCCATCATCATTCTGTTTGACTTGAAGCCCCAAAAAGAAGTTTAATTCTCCCATCATACTCATTTCATAATTTGACTGCATTAGTTGACTAAACTTTTCACAGAGTTTATCATTAGTAGATCCAAATATAATATCATCAACATAAATATTTGGACAAGCAAAATATCACCTTTACATTTTCTAATAAAGAGAGTTTTATCAATGGTACCTCTTGTGAAATCATTTTCCAGAAGAAATTTTGAAAGAGTTTCATACCATGCTCTAGGTGCTTGCTTCAATCCATATAGTGCCTTGTCTAACCTGTAAACATAATCAGGAAATTTTGGATCAACAAATCCTGGTGGTTGCTCCACATAGACTTCTTCTTCCAATTTTCCATTTAAGAAGGCACTTTTCACATTCATCTGATACACCTTGAATTTTGAATGAGCTGCAAAGGCAAGAAACATTCTGATAGCTTCCAATCTTGCTACTGGTGCAAAAGTTTCATCATAGTCAATTCCTTCCTCCTGTGAGTATCCTTTTGCAACTAGCCTTGCTTTATTTCTTACTACAGTTCCATTCTCATCAAGTTTATTTCTATACACCCATTTTGCACCAACCACTGATCTATTTCTAGGTCTTGGTACAAGTTTCCACACTTTATTTCTCTCAAATTCATTCAATTCTTCTTGCATTGCAATAATCCAATCAGGGTCTTGCAAGGCTTCCTCAATTTTCTTGGGTTCATTCTTTGAGAGAAAACAGCTATAAAGACATTCATTTTGAGTGGTTGTTCTTGTTTGTACACCACTCTCAGGGTCACCAATTATTAAGTCAGGAGTGTGATCCCTTGTCCATTTTCTAGCTGGTGGAAGATTGGTTCTTGAACTTGAAGCTCCCCCTAAGTCATTTTCATCTTCTGTATTTGAGTGAAATTCAAATGAAGAGGCTCCCCCTAAATTGCTTGACTCTGACAAGGCTTCAGAGTTGCTTGACCCAGACCCTGATGAGTTAGACTCTGTCTGTCTAGACTCTGTCTGGGTAGACCCTGACCTGTTAGACTCTGAATTATTTGGAGTTGAATTTTCTGACTCCCCCTCAGAGTGTGCAGATTCCTGTGTTGGTTCAGGAGTTGTTTGAGGGTCTTCATCCTCTTCTTCTTCATTTATCTCAGAACTTTTTAGATTTTTAAATTCCAGTGTAGTCGACTCTGACTCATCCTGCAATTCTGTAAACTTTTTATCATCAAATGCAACATGAATAGATTCCATAACAATTTTGGTTCTGAGATTAAACACTCTGAATGCTTTTGTGTTTGATGCATATCCAAGAAAGATTGATTCATCTGCCTTGGCTTCGAATTTGCTTAGATTTTCAGGATGTACTTTCAGTACATAACACTTGCATCCAAATATGTGAAAGTGTTTTACACTTGGCTTCTTGTCCTTTATCATTTCATAGGGAGTCTTTCCATGCATGTTTATTAGAGTGCAGTTTTGAGTGAAACATGCTGTATTGACTGCCTCAGCCCAAAAATATACTGGCAGCTTAGACTCTGCCAACATTGTTCTGGCAGCTTCTATGAGTGTCCTATTCTTTCTTTCCACAACTCCATTTTGTTGAGGAGTTCCTGGCGCAGAAAATTGTTGAGTAATTCCCTTTGATGCACAGTGGTTCTCCATGATTGAATTCTTGAATTCAGTACCATTGTCACTCCTCAGAATTCTTACTATTTTCTTTGATTTTCTTTCCAGAAAAGTGATATGATCTATTATGTGTTGAGAAGCTTCATCCTTTGAATGTAGAAAGAAAACCCATGTGAATCTTGTAAAATCATCTACAATAACAAGAGTATATTTATTTTTGTTAATTGACATAACATTTACTGGACCAAATAAATCAAGATGTAGTAAATAAAAGGGTTCAGAAATGGTATTTATTGTCTTGCTCTTGAAGGATGATTTCCTTTGTTTTCCAAGTTGACAAGCTTCACAAAGTCCATCTTGTACAAAATCAACATGTGGTAATCCTCTTACAAGATTCTGTTTAACCAACTTGTTGAGTGTTTTGAAGTTGATGTGTGACAGTTTCTTGTGCCATTTCCAGCTTTCTTCAGTTGAGGCCTTGCTGTATAGACATGTGACTTCATTGTTTATGCAATCCTCCAAGCTGGCTTCATAAATGTTACCATGTCTGTATCCTTTGAAAACCACAATGCCTGTTTCTTTGTTAGTCACAAGACACTCTTTGTTGTCAAAGCCAGTATGGTAACCTTTGTCTCCAAGTTGACTTATGCTTATTAAATTATGCCTTAAGCCATCAACTAGAGCTACTTGTTCAATGATGACATTCCCAAATACAATCTTGCCATATCCCAGTGTTTGTCCTTTGTTGCCATCTCCAAATGATACTTCTGGGCCAGCCATTTCCTCAAAGTCTGTAAGCAGGGATTTCTTTCCAGTCATATGTCCTGAGCATCCACTGTCCAGGATTAGGGTTACTTTCTTTACCCTAGCTCCCTGCATACATAAAGCAACTAGTTAGATGTTTTGAGGACCCAAACAGTTTTGGATCCTTTTCTACTATTTTTAGGAGAAACAGGCTTAATAATTTTCACCTTTGGCTTACCTGTCTCTTTTGTTGCTCTAGACTGTGGTAGAGTCTTATCAGTGTCATACCAACTCTTATCAATAGAAGATTTTAGCTCATAAAAATTGTAATACAAATCATGATAGTCCCTACACATATATATAGAATGAAATATGCTACCACAGTGATAACAAGGTTTCTGTGGTATGTAGTGACTTTTCAGAGTCTGAGAAGGACTAGACTCTGATTTCTTCTCAATCTTTGCTTTACAATCTATAGCCAAATGGTTGTGGTTGCCACATCTATAACACTTCTTTCTAGGAGCATTAGGATCCTTTTGGTAATTGTTTGCCTTATTAATTCCTTCCTTACCATTCCTATTTCTCCTAGTTTTGGTAGACTCTGATAAGTTCTCTAGCCTTTCTTTTAATTTTGACTTAGACAAGTACCCTATATTAATAATTTTCTTAGAGTTATTTGCTCCTGTTTCATCTGTCTTTTTGTTAACAACAGGGGGACTAATGACAGATGAGTTTGTGGTTTCAGATTTTTCTTTAGGTGTCACAAACTTAACAGGAACAAATGTACTTTTGTCTTTAGTCTTATTAACTTGGCTAGCTTCTTCACTGTTATCATTCTCAACAATAGGTCTTTTGTCTTGACTCTTGTCATAGCCTAGACCAGCAGTTTGACACACATTTTGATTATTGAGAATTTCTTGAACTTTTCTACCAGAGTCTGTCCAGACTCTAAACTTGAGTCTCTCTTCTTCTAGTTCTTTCTTAACATAGTCATAGGCCTTCAAGATTTCAGTGTAGTTATGACTATGTTTCTCAGAATCCTTTTTGTATTGTTCCATTAATATTAACTCAGACTCTAAATGATCATTCCTTTTAGTCAAGGTCAAATTTTCCTCTCTCAACCTTTCACTTTCACTAGTGAGAGACCTACATGTTATCATTATTTTATTGACCTCACTTTGCACAGTTTCTATACCATCAGAGTCTAAATTAATTAAGGATTCAGGAGTAAAGATTGATACCTGAGTTTTAGGAGATGAGGGTTCTTTGGGAGATTGTGATTTTCTTGAGGAGGATGCCATCAGTGCTAGATTTTCATAATCAATTTCATCCTCTGAGCTTGAATCTGCCCAATCCTTTCCAGTTGATAGAAGTGCTTTTCCTTTTCCTTGACTTTTTGACTTTCTGCATTCACTAGCAAAGTGGCCCAATATTCCACAGTTGAAACATTTGACCTTTGCTTTGTCAAGTTTGATTATTGTACCCTTGCTCTTCTCAACCTTCTCATCTTCCTTCTTGAATGATGGCCTCTTGCTAAATTTTCCAGTTCTTTTGTTAAATTTCATTCTTTTGAAATTTTTTGCAAACATAGCCATCATTTGACTTAGGTCAATCTCTTCATCAGAATCAGAGTCTGTGTCAGTAGACTCTGACTCCACAACAGCTTTACCCTTCTTCCTTGAATCCTTGATTCTAGCTTCTGTGGGTTGTTCCTGTTGTTCTTTCTCAGACTCCAGTAAGAGTGCCATATATTTTGTCTTCACAGACTTCTTATTCTTCCTCTGTTGCATCTCCAAATCATATGTCTTGAGTCTGCCATACAATTCTTCTAGAGTTAGTTCATCCAAATCTCTAGCTTCTCTTATGGCTGTAGTCTTATTGTCCCACTCTTCAGGAAGTGCTCTCAGAAACTTGGTATTCGTATCTTCAGAATCATAAACCTTACCAAGCATAGCCATCTCATTCAGGAGTTTTGTAAACCTATCATACATCTCAGTGATAGATTCTCCAGATTTTGCTTCAAAGTACTCATACTCTTGAATGAGCAAAGACCTAGCATTCTTCTTGACATCTTTAGTCCCTTGACAGTGCACCTCAAGTTTTGTCCACATCTCCTTAGCAGTCTTGCATGATATGACACAGTTAGTTAGAACAGAATCTAAACTGTTAAAGAGAATGTTCTTTACTTTTGCCTCCTTAAGGACATTTTCTTTTTCCTCTTTTGTCCATTCAGCCTTTGGTTTCTCAACGAGGTGTTCTTCAGTTATTTTGCCTTCCTCATTGATTTGAGGCACAATTTTTAAGGGCACAAAGGGTCCTTCATTAATCCTGTCAAGATAGTCAGGGTCTGTTGCTTCCAGATGGTGCAGCATCTTAACCTTCCAGTGGGTGAACTCGTTTCTCTTAAGCATAGGAATCTTAGAATTGCCATCTTTGTTTCCAGACATCTTTGATCGATTTTAAACGTTAGGCTCTGATACCAATTGTTTTCCCAGTCGTACAAGTAGAAGGGGGGGGGGGGGTTGAATACTTGTATGTCTTTTCTGCCCGATTTAAAATCAAATTAAGAACAAACTCAAACACAAAAATATGAATAAGTACTGTTTTGTATTATTGATTTGTGAATACAAAACTCTCCTAGGGTGTACACAAACCCTAGCAGCTTCTCTCTGTTTATCACAGCAACTCTCTCTATTTCTATGCTCTCACAAAATTTCACTCAGATGATTTTGTTTCGACTTCCACACTTTTACAATTAGGTTACATAGAGTATATATAGAGAGCTGCCTATCAACTAATAACAGAAAGATAAATTACAATAGGAATAGAATTCCTAATTATTAGTTGACAGTTTCCTTCTAGAATTCTCTTTCTTTCCCACAGCATATCTGCAATATATTTATCCTGATCTTCGAAGACTTTCCATTCCTGTGATCTTCTTCCAAATTTATCCTCAACTGTATAGACTCTGAAATCTTCAGACTCTGATGATCTTCAGACTCTGATCACATGTAGACTCTGATAGATCACAGACTCTGATAGTCTATAGACTCTGATCACCTTCCAGACTCTGATCTTCATGCAGACTCTGGTTTCACTTTCTACAGAAATTCTTCTAAGTACAAGTAACATGAATGTTGACCATCTAGACTCTGATTATTCATTTCAGAGACTAGAAAGACTTATTACAGATAAACTAATCTAAACCCTGTTCTAGTATTTTGTACATCATCAAATGAATATATCCCTAACAACAGATCTTGTTTCTTGTATCACCAAATTCTCCCCCTTAGTTGAGCATATCCTTTAAAATAATAAAAGTATCATCTACATCCAATCGAATAAGAAACTCTCCTCCAAATGAACATAAAATCCTCCTTAGGCCTAAAAATTAATGTCTCCCCCTTTGTGATTGAGAACAACATGAATTAATAGACCCAAAGGTAATAGTTTGGACATTTCCACTAAGCTTCAGCTAGACTCTTCTTCAGCTTGTCTTCCAGAAAAGAATCTCTTCAACATTTCAGAGCTGGAAAATTCAGTAACAGGATTCAAGCATAGTAGCAAGGTTAGTGTTTGGTCTATGGTTTCCTCACTTCTACTACGTTCTGTTGGTGTTTACACTTTCAAGCGTAAGTGTTCCACTCATTTCTCTCCCTATTTCTCTCACTCAAGTGTATCACTCCCTCACTTTACTCAAGTTTTTCTCTCCCTTACTTGCACTCATTCCATTTATAGCAATTTGTACCTGCAAGTAAATCCATGTTAGTCTCACAAAGATATTATGGATCGTTAACTGTTGCATGTTGTCGATCACTAAAGATCTAGGTTCTGAGATGGAATCTCAGACAGGGTTTCAGTTAGGCCGTCACCCAACTCACCATGAGCAAATCCATGCACACGTGGCTCGTCGTCGGGGAATAACCCTTCTGAAATTGGAATCTCCTCCATTCCAGGAGTGACTGAAATCCCAACACCCTGATCCTCAAAAGACTCATCAAATTGGTAAACCAACTGAATCATAGTCTACGAGTTGTTGCTCAGCTACTTTTAGCATCAACAATCTCCCCATATGCAAATCCATGCACTGGATCATTGAATGTGGTATGCGTACTAGCAGCTATCTAAGCATCAACCGACTCCCCATATGCAAATCCATGCACTGGATTGTTGACGGTGATATGCCTTTAAGTTTTGAGCGATCCATGTATTCCAAAATTTGAATTCCTGGGAGAGTAGACGTGTAAAACATCTCTCTCAATCACCTGTGAAGATGAATTAACTCACTATTTTCAGTCATGGAAAACTGTTAGTGATTGCCTCTCAACATCAACAGATTGCTCTACGAATGTGAAATCCCGTTAGGGAACTAGGACTGTTCCTCCTAGGAAGGTTGACAAGGATTCTAATATATGGCAAGAAATCCAAGTTTCCCTCAAATGCCTGTGAAGGTGGCTCAACAACTTCATTCACCATGAATGGTAAACAAAGAAGTTTAGGGGTTTTACTTTATACCTCACAATGTGCACTTCTTGTAATGTGTCCTCACAAGTGTTAGTCCCAAGAGAGGCTAGAGAACTGTTAGGTCCTATAACATCCCTTAGAATCAAAAACTTTTGGTTTACCATCAGCGTGAATGCTTTTGGTGTGCTTGACTCATTACAAGGTGCTCTGGCTGACGAGCGAATTTTCAATGAAATCACCCTGTTGAGAGAGTTCATTCAGAAACGGTTGAATTGCCTTTTCAGCTCTGCATCCTTTTGAGAGAATACAGATGAGCTACAGATACCTCAATTTGTATACTTCTTTCCTTCTCGAGAGGTAGAGCTGTGGGTGCACTTCTGACACATCCTTTGCTGCAATTAATGCAGTTTCTCCCTTAACAACCACTAATCTACAAAAGTTCCTTATATCACCAAGGGTTGAAAGTTTGAATTAGAATGATAGTGTTTGGTACTAAGGCCTTGGTTAGAAATTGATGGATTATTCAACTTCTTGACATTTCCCTATAGCCACTAAGGCCAAGCCATTACGGCTAAATAGATAGAGTTGATCAGAGATATATAAAATTTGGTAGAGTATGATTAAACTTATTCTCTATTCCTTCTCATAAATATAGCATCAGAGCAATGTGTCCTGAAGAAACAATGCACCAGAGCTAAAATGTGGGAATTAATAAAGAATAGGTAAAAGAATATTAAGCCAAATTTCATAAACTCACAATTTTGAAAAAAAAGTTTAACAGATTAATAAAAGTGTTCTTTTGAATTTCTCTTAGACAAATATCCAATTGAAATTCAACTCTTTTAACAAAAAGATTTTGATTAATAACTCATATCTATTTCTTCTTGCTCACTGTATGTTTTCAGAAATTGTTTTACAATTCATTCTTATCGGATATTATCTCCGACTTAAAACATATATTATTTAAAAAAAAATCGAATGAATGCTTTAGTCATACAGTCCAAGGCACTAATCCCAAAGCAAACAACCATTGTTTAATACTACAGGTCAATGTGAAACAGACATTAACAAGAGTTTTGAAAAACGTTTTACCAATAGTTGATACCTCAAGATAAAAACAATTTACTCAAATAATATAGCATGATACCATGCAACCTAAGTTACAAGTTATCAAGTAACTTTATTTAAACAAATCGTGGAGAGAAAACAGTTTTCATTACAAAACATTTAGAGAGAGAGAGGATATATGATTTTGAAATAGAAAGATAATCCTCAAGAAATGTTCTCATTCAAAGGGAGTTTTTTAAAAAAAAACTTTTAGCGGCTTTTCATTCTCTGGGAAATGAATGCATGTTTAGATAAAACATTTTTCACAAGAAATAGACAAGTAATTTCTTTATGCATTCAAGTTCTAAAGAATGAAAAACATATGTTAATACTAATGAATTATCAAAGATATGAATGACAAGACATTCAAAAGTACTAACATCATTCAATCATTTTGTAATAAAATACATCTTACTACAAAATAATCAAGCACATAAGATACTTACATTATGCTAGACAATTACCATTTGTCGCTTGAAACAAACACATATTGCAATATAGATCATGGTAATTCTAAAGCATAAAACATAAGCATCCGCTAAACACTGAACATACATTGACCGAATGATAGTATTTAACTTCTTACACTACATCTCAACAATTAACACATAAGCATATTGAAAATACTCATGACAATCAGAATGTATGTAAGCTCGAGGTACTAGTTGCATCAGGGATCAAATACCTTTAAATATTAATGCTAAAATTTATGATCTTTGACAACCCCTCGCGATGTAGTAAATTACTTTCAATATCAGTGTTTTTGAAATAATCTTTTTGTCACTTAGTGCAGAAATTTTAAGTGACATCACTAATATCAAAAGAATGACAACTAATATTAATGGATTTTGCAAAAGACAGGGATTACATCACTTAAACTACATATTAAGTGGTTCCATTAATATTAGCATTAAACAATTTGAAGTAAATAAAATTATAACTAATTAATATATTCAAATACTTATGCTAAAACATTTGTTACATATAGCATGAATAACATATGACAGCACAAAGTACGAGGTCCTGGATATAAATTGACTATACAAAGAGATGCTACATTGTTAGGTCCCTAGGTCCCGGGTGATCATAGGTAATCTCATAACGATAATATTGGGTCCCGGGTGGTCACAAGCCAAACATTAATCAGTTCCTAGAGATCGTAGACATCTAAATAGCATGAACACTCTCTATAAACTTTACATTTAAATAAATCAATATTAGACTAGAGTGACATACCTTAGTCAATAGAGTTTTTACTGGTGTATGATCGTTAAATGAACAATTACTCCTCTTTGCCCTAGAGATCGAACGTTTACTCCTTTCGAGATCGAACGTTTACTCCTTTCAAGATCGAACGTTTACTCCTTTTGGACAGGAATAACTTTTCAGCTACCAGTTAACATTGTTCCTCGAAACAATACCACGCTCATCCAGACGGAAACTGCATTACCTTCAACACCTAAATATTTCCTTGTAGATATTGGTCTTGGCAGCAGCTTCACTAAACTCAGCACTCTAGAAATCAGTAGTCCTGACACTAGCAGAGTAGAACCTTCAAAAACTCCGAACTACCCTTCAGCTTCTGTATCAATACCTAGTCTTCATGTGGATTGATTCATTGTGCTAAGTGTATCTGCCTCTGGTTCAATTGAGTTAGTTCCTTGATTTGAACCCTACTCAATCTTGATTAGTTAGTGCATCTTTAATCGTCATTGAATTCACTCAGAAAAACCAATAAAATACTCTTATACATGCATGACACTACCAATCACTACTCTACTACCCGAATTCATCAAGAACTGACTCTAGGAAATGTTGTTACACAAAACCCTTTGTCATGACAGATGTGTCCTTAATGTTTCCTTTGATATTCAGTGAGTAGAGTAGTCTTCTTCAAATATGATTGAGATCATCTTGCATTATTTTTAAATTGACAATTTCCTTTCTAATATGCAATCACTCAATCTGGATCACTAAGTGTTCCTAAGAATCTCAACTCTTACTCAATGAGCACTGCTAGCCTTTGAACATCAAACACGACTAGTTGATCCAACTTACTGATGCTCCCCCTGTGATGCTTCTTGCAGCTTTTCTTCATCTGGTGTCATCTGATCTTGAGCCCTAAACAGGATGTCAACCTTTAGAAATTCAGAGCTAAAATCAAATGAATGCTAGGGAGCTTGATGATGTTGTTCACTGCATCTAGATCATCTTAAATCAATCACAGACTTTGTGTAAGCTCTTAACTCCAAATAAGATAGCCCTCCATCACACCATGTGACTTCAGGCATGATTAATCTTACTTGATGTCTTCTCTCTACATTTGCTGATTAGACTTGCTGTGTCAACTGATTCAGCCATAGTGAATAGGAAACCTTAAGTCTATCCATTAACTTTGTAATTCCACTCAAGGTCTGGATTTCCCTATTAACTCCTCCATTTGGTCATGAAGTCCGGAAACTGAACTTTACTCTAGAATACTCCTTTCAGTGCAGACATAACATAGAACTTCATTTGTCAACAAATTCCATTACCTGCCCTCAAAGTGTTCTTACAGCAATCTGCCTAATCCTTTGAATATGATTAATCACTGAGATGCTTCATCTATCGAACGCACGAATAAACACCAAAACTAAACAGGGTAGCCTTTGACTTGACTTCCCTTCAACTGACATACTTCACTAATGTCCTTCTTAAAAGAATTTCATTAGAAGTAGTCCTTTCTCACCAACTTCATCTTTACCGTCGAATCTGTTATCTTGATAAACCAAGTATCAGTTGATAAACCAAGTTTGAGAGCATCACTTGTTGTTGCAACTAACTCCATTCTGATAAACTTCAACGAATAGTTAACTTCATCATAAGCATTACATTTCGTGTCAGCAATAACCTCACTTCCAGTAGAGTGAGCTTCTATTTCTCTTGACCCCGATCAATACTGTTCATCCCGAACTGATATTAGGAAACCCTTCGCAAAGAATTCTCTAGGTCTTTCTTAATATTGTGCTTCAAATTATTCAAGAAAAATAGGTAACCTTGCTTAACCATTTAAATACCAAAGCAAAAGTAGTTATATGCCTCGAACATGAAAATGTCAGAGATATATAACTTGTACATGTTGAAAGATACTCTGCATTCACAAATGATTAAGACACGTGGTCCTCAATTTGATTGAGTCCAAGGGTTAGAGATATTTCTAAACATAGTTAACAACAAAGCATTCAAGTTCAACATGCTCATTCTTATCTGACTGATCACTCCTCATCTATATCAGCCTCAACAAGTAGTATTGGCTATGAGCTCAGTGATCCCAACCTAACTTAAGGTGGACTAGCAGTCTATAAGAATCATGTCGTACATATGTGTAGTCATAGAAGAATCAATCACTCAGATTCCTAATTCTTCTAAATCACATTTGTTGTTCACTTTAACATTATATTATCTCTAATTACCTGAGTCAATTTAAATTTAAAAATTTAATTCATGGTTTATTATACTAACCCCTAGGCAATTCCCAAATTAGAAACAAACTCATCTTAACAAGCACATGATCAAATATAGCATTTAATATAACCATGCGAGTATAAACAGATTATAGACAATGTAAACATCAAGGCACTTAGCATGCAGCAAATATTCTTTCCGGTAAATGTACCCCTACAAATACCTAAGACTCTATATGCTAACATGATCAATTATCGTAAAACAAGCATTAAATCACACAAGATCTAATCATGAAGTCAAATACTGATAAACAAGCAACACTAACAAACTAGCATAAGTTATCTAATTTATATAGAAATCAAGGTGAGACATGAATTACATCAAACTTATAATATAATGCAGTTCAGCACTTAATACTCTATAATTGAATCAAACAAGTATAAACTAGTTAGAAAGTATACCTGAGCGATGCTTAGCATTCCATCTCGAGTGATAATCAATTGATCCAAATCAATTTCCATTCTACTGACACTCATGGAAGTATCCTTGCATTTGACCTCAATCACCAATGATGTTCCTGCTTCAACCCAAACTGATACCTGATTATTCTGCTTAATGACCCCGACATAGAATGTCTCATGTTCTGCTTGAAAAGATCACTCTTCTTTGTATGTGTAGCAATAACCCCTTGATTATCATATGTCAGTGATAATCAAACCTTGTGTATTTCTGCCACTGATGTCCTTTAACCAAATCTTCAATTGTTGTTTTAGTTCTTTGACCGATAAACTGAATTCCTTTTCAAAATCCCAAATTTTTCAGATATTGATTCGAAAACCACTGATCGAAGACTCTTCCCTAAATGAACTAATCTCCTTTCAATAACCAAATGATCCACTGAGTAGACCGATGTAGAAATACATCTCCAATGATAGATCAGGTCTCAACTCCATTAGAATGTTCTTCAGTCAGTTCGTTTGTCCTCAACGAACGAAGAATCAACTCTTGATGTTTCGTTTAATAAAACATTTTGTTCAAACAGAAGTATTTAATTAATTTTTTTAGGAATTTAAACAATCAAAATAAATTGAAAATGCATTTTTGATAAATAATAATAAATTTCTCAATTTCAAATTATAAATAAAATAAAATTCGAAAAGAAAGTTTTGATATAGAGATAACAAATTTTTCAAGGTATATTAAATAATCCTGAAAAATAAAATTATTTCAAATCAAAATTAATTTCCAAAGAATTTTATAGAATTTATAATCCAAAACAGTTTCAATTATAATTAAAATAAAACAGATTGAAAATATAAGTTTGATATAAAAATAATAAATTTTCAAGTCATCTTAAATATTCTTCAAAATAAATTATTTCAACCAAAATGATTTTCCAAAAAATTTTATGAGATTTATAATTAAAACTTCCAAGCTTAAATTATAATTAAAATAAAACAACTAAAACATAATTTTGAAATAGAAATACTAAATTTTCAAAACATTTAAAATGTTCATGAAAATAAATTATTTCAATCCAAAAATATTTTCCAAAGAGTTTTATAAAATTTGTAATTAAATTTTTATGAAAAATAAATTATTAAACCTCAAAAATAATTCTCAAAATACTTTTAAGAATATTAAACTCAAAAGAAATTAAATTATATTTTAAGATTAATTTTAGTTTTTCAAATTAATAAAATTCTTAACTAAGAATATTAAAAATATAAAATATTTGACTCTAAAATTTAAAAAAAATAAAATATTTTCCAAATTGTAAAATAAACTTGAAAAATAAATTATTTAAATTTAAAAATTATTTCCAAAATATTTTATATAATTAAATTCAAATTTAATTATTAAATTAATTATTAAACTAAAAACAATTTGAGAGAAAAACAATTTTTATTTTAAATAAAAGTTAAGCTATGTAGCCATGTGTCATGTTGAAACAGCCTTCTAAGTAGAAATTCTACATAGGAATTTCTACATAGACTCTATCTCGAAATTTCTATCTCGAAATATCTATCTCGAAATTTTTATCTCGAAATATCTATCTCGAAATTTCTATCTCGAAATATCTATCTCGAAATATCTATCTCGAAATTTCTATCTCGAAATATCTATCTCGAAATTTCTATCTCGAAATATCTATCTCGAAATTTCTATCTCGAAATATCTATCTCGAAATTTCTATCTCGAAATTTCAATCTCGAAATTTCTACATAGGAATGTTCTACTTGGCTATCTCGAATATTTTGTACTTGGAGAAATTCTGGGCTTAATTTTTTTTTTCTTTTTCTTTTTCGTATCCTCTTTAATCTCAAAAAAAATAAAATTAGATCCAATCGATTTGTATGTCAATCGAGTAGCTCTGATACCAATTGTTGGGTCCCGAAGATCGTAGAGGGGCGTGAATACGATTCCCAAATTAAAATTATGACTATTAATTATTTTTGGGACAACATAAAAATTACTTTAGTTCAAATTCGGGTACTGTTCATCATCTTCTTCAACCTCAAGAACACCATTAAAATAACCAAGATAATGAACGGTAAATCATCCAAAACACACAACACAACAAGATCCAAGAATATAACTTTATATTCATTGAAGTGGGGTAGATGCTACAAACAAGTTCAAGAACATAAGCTCAAGAACACAACAAAGAAGTGATTTTTGTCTCCTCTAAAACTATTACATATTGTAGATCTATGAGACAAAAATCAACCCTATCTTCTATACAAGATTTAACAAGTGTTTTCAATAGAAGAATAGAGGAGTGGTATAATAAAGAAAATCATGGCTACAAATATATTCAAGATCTAGTTTGACCATGGGGGAGAGAATAATTTTTCTCTCTCTCCCCTTTTCTTTTTTCATCCGGATACTCACCCACACTAAGATGGAGACTTGAGTTTTTTTCTTTTTACATTGAAAAAGGTGTTGCTTTTTGCTTTTCCACCTTTTACTCTTGTCCACTCAAATCATATCTTCAAAGTCATGTGCCAAGCATTCCTTTGGAAATATTTAATGTAAAAGTAATATTTAATAAATATATAAAATATAAATAAAGAATATATTTATTTATAAAATATATAAATAATTAAATAAATACTTTATTTAATTAAATTAAATATTTTCAATCCACTCTTCAATTTGTGTAGACTTCCTTATCCAAATAATTGGCCCCGTATACGTGAGTCCACCACGTCCAAATATTTGGCCTTCTAATCTGTGAAACTTTAGTAAGATCCAATCAGGTTGTGCCGTCTGTCCCTTATCTATTAGGCTGACATTTTTCCAACACTGATTTACCACCTTTGTTGATCCTCCACTTGACTCAAGAAAACCAACAACTTTAGAATGATTAAAACCATATTAACCGACGAGGGCTTGCCTCCAATGTCATGACACTTGATGCAACGGTTTGGTTCATAAGTGACTAGTCTTGATAGGGGCTCTTGATTACGAACATGATTCCACATTCTTCTTTGCAAACCTTACTTGTAGCTTCGATTGTAATGCACTAAAATCTTCATAGACTAAGACAATCTTCTGTAGCTTCCACATCCTTGAATAGATGTCAACATCTTTTATTCTCCACTGAGGCCTGAACATGTTAATGAACTTCTTCCAGTGAGCTTCAAGTCTGTAGATGATCCTTTGATACTTTGTCTTAACTAAACTCTGTGATCCAAGATTTCTGTGCACCTGCATATTATTACATGTCCTGTTCTATTGTTGAGTTATCATCAACCATTACATAGAGATTACATTTAGCATTTCTAGTACACATGAAAGTGCAGTGAGTTACTTCCCTTCACTCCTATCTCCCCTTTCAAATGGTGAAACTGATTCTTGACTGTGTGTCTAATCATGCCAAGATAATAGAAGAAAAGAAGGCCCTGGGAACTTTGGAGTTGCTATATGAACGGAAGAAACCAAATCAAGGAAGCTCAAGCACAAATTGAAGATCAGCTCAGTCTAAAGGAGCCTAGTTGAGAAAAATAGTATGTTGTATTTGTACTTATATTTCTATGTATACTTTTCTTATACAAACCCTTGAAGTTATGTTAGTTGAGTTTACATCTGCAATTAGTTTTTAATTTGTCTTTATTTTACATAAAAACAAATTGGGGGAGAATGTTAGGGATTGTGGTGTAATCAACTAGTGTACTTAGTTTAAATTTAATAAGCTAAGTAAAACATACTTCCATGTAATCATTGATAGTATAGTTAGTGGTCACGTGTAGACAGTACATTTGAATGTATTAGTTAGGTGATAGTACATTCGAAAGTTACTGTCTTGTATAAAAGAATAAAAATGAGTCATGTAGTAGAAGTTTACTAAGTGTTCATGCACAACATGTTTCAAAACTCAGACATCAAGTTTTGAAGTACTCAAGCCTATGATAGTACATTACAAGTGACAACACAATTGGAACAGACGACATCAACTATTCTATTGACAGTAAACTTGGCAGAGAATGAAGATTTGAAGAGATTAAGTATTACTGACAATAACTATTCCATTGACAGTAAACTTGACGGAGAATGAAGATTTGAAGACAACAAGTATCTCTGACAACAACTATTCCATTGATAGTAAACTTGGCGGAGAATGAAGATTTGAAGACAGCAAGTTTTACTGATAGTAAATTTGGCGGAGTAGTTGACAACAACTTTGGCAGAATAGTTGACAGCAGCTTTGGAAGACAGTATGTTTCATGGACTATCAAACTTGACGGCAAAGTATGCGAAGACGAAGATACTGTCACCAAAGGGAAGCTAAAAGTTGATAGTAAACTTTAAGTGAAGCTGACAGTCTTTTTCAGGTAGCAGACTAGATAGTGAAAATACAAGGAATGATTTTGACATTATTATCTAGTCTGTCAAGTCTCATACTGCAACTTGGGAGAATTCAAGCAAAAGGTAAAGCGTGCTTAAAGAGTCAAAAATTTCTGCATATCTCAGAGCTACTTTATCTACAAATAGAATGAAGACAAATATGAATGGAAAAAACAGAGTTTCTATTTTAAGTTTTGTTCTAGGAATAAAGGAAAGTACACTTGTAAGTGGGATATGTGTTTCAGTATAAATACACATATCCCACAAGTACTTTCTCTTATGCTACTAAGCTAGAATTTTCTCAAGCATAGAAATATTAGCAAACTCATTGTTATTGTATCTATCGAAACTGGAATTATTTTCCAGACAGTTGTAGCGAAGCAAAAATTAATGAAATTAATTTTTGAAGTTTAAATACTTTGTTATTTTATCTGTTTTGTTTGTTTGCATCTCTAACTCGTTAATTATTATTCTTGTTGTCGTTAATTAATCGAGTTACATTCAACCCCCCTTCTGCAACACTCATCTTAACTAACAATATATATACTATATAATATAACGTACATTATATTTTTTTATTTCCAGTTTTACCCTTAACATACATTATACGTTATATTATATATTTTTGGAGAACACACACACCTTGACACCTTGTCTTCCCAGAAACAGCTTAGGGGTCGTTTGGTTCGCGAAATGATACGGGATTGAAATCAGGAATCTGGTTAAGAAGGTATGAGTTTGATGTATCATTTCTGATATCATGTGTTTGGTTGAGTGTTGGAATGAATATATTTGATTTAATAAATTTTAAATTTTAAATTATTAATTATAATTAATTTATTATTTTAATGTGTTTTTACATCATTAATTTATTTCATATTAAATATTAAATATTTACATTTAATTGCTTAAATAGAGATGAAAATATTAAAAATAAAATGATTCATCATACCTCTTTCATACCCACATCCCCCTTTCGGTATTAAAAACTCATATCTTATGGGTTTGAGTTATGAGTTTCAAATTATCTTTTTTTTTTCAACTAAACATCGGGACCCATACCTGATTCCAGAATGAATTGTTGAACAGTAACAAGTTAGCAACAATTATCAGCGGCTAAAACATGAATCTTCTTCAACGATTTTTTCTATTCCATTAAAGTTGTCTATATTTGCATAACACATTGATTTTTAGAAATTTTAAAATATATATTTTAATATGTGTCTATTCCATTAAGTCATTATTTCTGGAAAAATTGATAAAAGAGTACTTTTTTTAATATATGTTTATTTTTCAAAAATAAATTTAACTTTTAGTATATTTTTCAGAAATAAGTACTTTTATAGAAAAAAGTATATAAATGTATATTTTTTTAAAAAAATAAGCACTTATTTTTCAAAAACAAGTTTAGTGAAATCCCACGTAATAATAAACATGTAAGTTACATGAACAATTTTCTGTTTTTTCTCGGAGAGAAATGTTTTTCAAGCCCTTGCCTCTTTTTCTGCATATTTTATATTTACTAATATTGGTCTGACGTACATCGTAAAGTGGTTTGATGGTATATCAATCTGTAATAATTATTTTAAAAATTAATAAAATATATGTTGGGTCCCGAAGTATCTAGAAGGGGGTTGAATACGATACTCACAATAATTTAAATTTTTTTTGGAATTTGCGGATAAATAAATTATTGTTTCATAGTGGGTTTGGCCATTTGTGGTGTTTAGGTGAGCTGCCTACTAATTTTCTGTGTGTCCGGATAAATCAATTAGGTTGCTACACCCAGTGAAAATTAGCAAGTAAAATAAACGGGACAAGATTCGGGAAATATATTTTTTATATATATATCCAGAGGTTGCTACACCCAGTTAAAAATATAACTGGTTTTCAAAGAACAAATTAGTTCTTTGCTACTAACACAAAAATATAGGGCTCAGTTCCTATACAAATATATCTAAATTAGTACAAGGAAAAATTGAGTCCGTTGGGAGTGATATCTAGGAGCCCTGAGCATTTTTCGTTAAAGAACCAGATCCAAATATCTGACCGGGAGCAAGGTATGGGTGTGTATAAATTATCTCTTCTTGCCCCGGCCATGGCAGTAACTCTCTATATTTTTGTGTTGAAGAAGACGACTCCTTGAAATGAGTGGTTGTCCTTTTTTTATTTATGTAGACTTTAAATCAATAAAAGTAGGCTGCTGTAATTTGATTGACTAAGGGTTAAGTGGGGCCAAGAAATATTTTGTTGCGCCAGAATATTTTGTTACGCCTGGGGAATAATTTTTTTGCGCCTTACTATTTTTGTGGCGATTGAATTTTTGTTGCGCCTGTGAAAATTCATGTTGCGTCTGATTAACTTTGATGGTCAAAGTGTTGTTTAATCACTGCATTTTGACCCTCTATTCATTCCTTGACTGAAGTTCACCAACTTCCATTTCTTGTACCAAAATCTTATCACATTACATTCTGTACCCTGAGCTGTTTCCGATCTTCGACTATAGTTCAGAAACTTTCACTTTTTGTACCAAGGTTGTGACACTTTGCACCCTGCACCCTTTGAGTTGTTTAGCTGTTAGCTGTTAGCTGTTAGCTGTTTGACTGTAGCCTCTACAAATCACTTTTCGTACCTTAATAAATAACCGTTCTTTCCAAGTATGTTCTTCAACTTAAAAATTCTATATAGTTAATACTCAGATTCCTTTCACAAACTGCTGACGCCTAATGCAATTGGTCTGGTTCACATACGACTAACTTTGATCCAGGTCTTCGTATTATAGCCTTACGTACATTGTTAAGTTTGCAGCAACTTCATTGCTTCGAACACTGACTGTTAATAAACATAGTACTTTCACTGGAATCTTTTCTGGTACTTAGACAACATCTCCATTATTACC
Source organism: Oenanthe sinensis (assembly GCA_028671895.1). Taxonomy (NCBI): domain Eukaryota; kingdom Viridiplantae; phylum Streptophyta; class Magnoliopsida; order Apiales; family Apiaceae; genus Oenanthe; species Oenanthe sinensis. Next base: position 22,561,232 of record CM053801.1, read on the forward strand.
ACAATCTTGAATACATCATTTTGTTCTTCATTGACGCTTGAACATACAAATGAACTTCTTTCAGTGAGTATAACTCCAAGACTGCAGCTGTCTTCTTTAACATTTGTCTTTACCCTTCTAGATTCATATGCTTCAAACACTGTCTATTTTCAATCAATGCCTTTACACTGATATCTTCTAGTGGCAATTCTATACTGAATCTTCAACACTTCTGAAACCCTGAAAGTCTTCAACCATTATTCTTCACTGAGGCATGAACATATTAACGTACTTCTCTCAATGACCTGTAGTAGACTTCAAAACTTCTTCTAATGTCTTGATTCACTGTATCTGTCTTGTCTTCATTTCATCCTGATTTCTGTGTAGACGTAGTATTATTTACCTGTCATGTTCTAGTGTTGAGTTATCACGATTACTATTCATACAGCTTCGTAATCTCATCAACAATATATTACCATGCAAATAACAAGAAACATGAGATTAATATTATAAAAAATATGAAAATAATTAAAAATAATATTTTAACTTTAAAATGTGTATTTTTTCTAGAAATAACTTATCATTACTGAATTGTAACGAAGTACAATGACCTAAAAAAGAGTTTATTTCATTCACCAAATTTATTATATAACCGAAAGACACGCATATTGCCTCCGAACATTTAGACAATAACACCTTAATATTTGAAAATAAAACACCCTCAAGAGAATGGTCTCGTTAAAACCCCACATGAGAAAAAAAATCAAGGAGGAAAAAGAATGTCTCACTAAAAACAATTAAGTACAAGAAAAAATATCTAATTACAACGATACTTTTAAACAAAGACTGAAACAACTTAAAAGTTAAAACTCTCTTTGTTGCTTGACCTCTATACTTGCCCACATGACACATAAAACCAGTCAACTTCCTATTTTGTTTCACAAGGTAACATCTGAAACCACTGAAGTAAAACATACCAAAAACTAATTAGTCGATGAGACAACAAAATAAAATAAGACTCTTAAATTCAAAAAAAAATCATATATAGAATATACAAGTCATCAATCATGGTCACCCAAAATGGTACACATAAATCAAAACTTCTTAAAGACTCAAAATTTTAGTCCATCAGTAATAAAAGAAACAAAATATAGCAAGAAAATCAATTAGCAATTAAACTGATAAAAATTACCTAACTAAAAGATGAGATGTAACAGAATTAAAAATTGATTATCAATCAAACAAAAATTGAAAAAAATCTCTGACTAATCAGAACACTATTAATAAATACAACTAGAAATACAATTACAATTACTATAAATAACACTAATTTATGAAAATTAAAAAAGACATTTAAAAGTGATTGAAAAGTTATGAAAAATCCAAATTACAAGACTAAAAAGTAAATCATGCCTAAAAAATAAGTAATAATAATAGAAAGACTATCAATAAAGTAACTAAATTAGTCATCACAACACCACCGCCACACTCACTTCTTAACAAAAACACCTTAACGATCAAAACAAAATCTAGACCTAAACATGATCTCGTAAAACAAAAGATGTTGTTACACTAACAAACAACAAATAACAAAAGACACATACACAACATACACAAATCGGAAACAAAAAGATGCACTTAAGAATCAAAAGAAACTAATGTATAAAATCAAACTAAAAATAATCAAATAAACAATTAGAACTATGAATTAGAAGAAGTACATCTTATTTTATGAAGTCCATTCACATAAAAATATTATAAAGAGAGATAGATAGTTGCGTGTATATACATGTATTTGAATGTGTGATGCTTATATGACTATGTTAAGAGCAGAGAGGGATCGAAAACTTCTAATTTCGGTCGCCGGAGATTTATTACAAAAATATAACAAAGTCATCTAACAACATTCGGTCGCCGGAGATTTATTACAAAAATATAACAAAGTCATCTAAGGCTCACTGAAGGTCTTCGCCGACAGTGACATAAGCATTTTAATTTTTTTTTTCTAAAAAAATGATTCTATAAACTTTCATTTTAAAAGAACATGTAATTGAACTCATATAAAATGTTAAAATAAAAATTATAAAAAGGGAAAGAGAGAAAGAGAGAAAGAACAATAAATAAATTTGAGTGAAGTTGACAGTAATTGCGACCAGAAAACAAATGTGGGCCTAATGTATATATTAATATGAAAACATAATAATGATAGTTGAGGAAGATTGAGTTAAGAACATCTTCAATGATAAAATCTAAAATGTTTGGCTATCATGATTATACAAAATTTTAGCCAAGGAGTTTGATATATGCTCCAATGAGATTATCTATAATTGAGTAAGTGAAGTTGACAGTAATTGAATGTGGGCCTAATGTATATGTTAATATGAAAACATAATAATGATAGTTGAGGAAGATTGAGTTAAGAGTATCTCTAATTGTAAAATCTAAAATGATTAGTTATAATGGTTGGCTATCATGATTATGTAAAATTTTAATCAAGGGATTTGATATATGCTCTAATGGAATTATCTATAATCGTTACTCATGAATGTAGGACAAAATGATATCGTAACTCCTTACGTTTTGCGCCGGGTATGACAATCATATATGCAACAACTTGCCTTTCTGTTAAGGTCAAATTACTTATTATCTAGCCCGGATCGTCGAAAGATGAGTGTGTGTACATAAGCTCCCTATAGAAGGCCGAGCAAAGCCACACTAGTATGGCAATTTAATGAATATCTATTATTTTGTTTTTATTCATTTGAAGTTAAAAATTTAAGATTATTAAAATATAATTTAGTAAATCAAAAAAATAATTCATATTTAGATTTGAATTGGATCTAAATCATAACATATATTTCGAATATGATCATTTTATAAAAAATTATATGAGATCGAATGTGAAAGTGAAAGAGGCAGATAATAAGTTTTTTTCCTCCGATTTGGTAATAGTCTGTTTAGGCTTTTTTTGAATTCAATGATAGACAATTAAACACGAGATTCTTGTGTCTTAGCCCTTCGCTTGTTTATACGACGGTTTATTGAATTTGATAGATTCATCTTTTAAAATAAAAAAATTTGACCGTAAATCGACTTTAATTTTTGAATAATCCCCGTCACTTCTACATAATAGATCGATATAAATATTATGAGCAATACAATCAATTTAGAATAAAAAACTTTTTATGAGTATAAGTGTGATCGTATTTGAAATTGTGGACATAAATAGTACGGTTGTGTGCTTGTGTGTACATGCATATACGTGTAACGATTGATTATATTATACAAGGTCCTGCGATTTTGTGACTGTCTGGGGTTCCTTAAATTTTAAAATAAGTAATTTAATTTATTTTTATTTTTTACATATTTTCATATATTTTTTTAAAGATAAATATTTATTTTAGAATTTTAAAATCAAATATTATTTTCAAAATAAAAAATAAATTACTTATTTTCAGAAAAAGTACATACATCCCTATTTTTTTCCTGAAATAAGGGCTTATTTTCGGGGGGGAAAATGTTGCCAAAGAGCCACTTTGTCTTTATCGAATTATACACGACTGGTCCAAATTGATTGCAGAAGTGCGCGCTATTAACCTCAAGTCTTATCAAACTCAAAAAAAAAACCCATAAAACTTATCTTTGTAATGGAAATATTTTCTATAAATGAGTATTTATTTCTTTTACAAAAATTTAATTTTTAATATATTTTAAAAAATAATTATTTATTTTCAGAAAAAAGTATGTAAAATATATATATATATACATATATATTATAAATATATAATTTTTTAGAAAGTAAGTGCTTATCTTCGGAATATAAAATGTAGCTAGTTTGGTAAAGTAAATGTAGCTAGTTTGGTAAAGGTACCTGTGCAGTCATACTCATCACGTCAATAAATATGAATTTAGAGTTTGTTATTGAAAATATATTTATTTAATTAAAAATAAAGTACAATATATTAAACATAAATATAATTTAATATTTTAAGACTAATTTCAGAAAAATATTAAAGTAAGTAAAATTTGTATTATGTTTGTTTTATAAAAAACTTGTTTTAATAATTATAATAATCATTTGGATTTATATTTATAACTTATTTTATTCAAATATTGTCTTCTCGATTTTATAATACTGTGAGTTTGTGAATCACTTACGAACATTATAATTTATAAAAATAAAAAAGTAGACAAAAAAAGGAATCAAGTTGAAGTCAAATTTAATTTCTAGTTAATCTATATTAAAACTTGAGTATAATTATAAATTTTACATGTAAATGAAAGTAAAACTTAGTAATAAAAACTTTGGTTAAAAATCTTGTAAACTCGCCTGTGAAACATAAAGATTAGAATCCCAAGTTTTTACACTAACATTAAATTTAATGTTTAAATTTTTATTTAGAAAAAAAAATATTTAAAAATAAGTTATGAAATGCACCTTAAAATACGTGCCAGACTCCGAAAAGAATGGGTGGGAGAGAGGGGTAGATTAGAGAAGTGACATTCTAATTGGATTCTCTTGCAGAAGTTTTCTTTATTTAAAAACAAAATATTCTATTCTGCCGCAGCTCAAGAAGATAGAAAACAGAGAAACCGAGCTACCAAAATTTTTTGTATAAAAATGTCTAGCAATGGGAGAGGGGAGGAAGCAAAAATACCTTTGTTAGATGATGCAGCCACTAAAGAAATAGTACAAGGTGGTTACAAGGACGAACATGAAATTAAGATACAAGACAAGGTTTGGATCGAATCAAAGAAGTTATGGCGTGTAGCTGGTCCAGCTATCTTTAGCCGCATAGCTAGTTTCTCTATGTTTGTCATCACCCAAGCCTTCGCAGGTCATCTTGGTGATCTTGAGCTTGCAGCTATCTCTATTTCTACCAATGTTATCCTTGGTTTCGACGTTGGCCTCATGGTAAGTTTGAATTTTACGGGCATTAGTAATACAGTCGTAAAATTGTAAATCATTGTCACTGTATTACAAAGGCAAGATAAATTTATGACTTTGTTTTTTTGTGGTTGATCAGTTGGGCATGGCAAGTGCTTTAGAAACTTTATGTGGACAAGCATACGGAGCCAAAGATTATCGAATGCTGGGAATCTATTTACAACGTTCTTTTATTGTTTTGTTTATTGTTTCTCTGCTACTATTGCCTGTGTTCTTCTTAGCGTCTCCGCTCTTAAAACTAATTGGGCAACCTGCGGATGTTGCAGAGCTATGTGGAGTTGTGTCTTTGTGTTTGATTCCGTTGCACTTGAGCTTTGTTTTTCAGTTTCCACTGCAAAGATTTTTGCAGAGCCAGCTCAAGAACATAGTTATTGCTTGGGTGACTCTTGGAGCTCTTATATTGCACGTGCTTCTTACATGGTTGATTGTTTATAAATTTCAACTTGGAATAATCGGAACTGCTCTTTGCATGAATGTGTCTTGGGGTATTATTCCTGTCATTCTGTTTATATATACTAGCTGTGGTGGCTGCCCTCTTTCTTGGAATGGATTCTCTGTTGAAGCTTTTTCTGGTCTTTGGGAATTTCTTAAACTCTCTGCTTCTTCCGGCGTCATGCTTTGGTACTTTAAACACTTTCCATATTTGTTAAATTTAACTAACAAATTCGTCAACATGCTACGTCTTGAAATTTAATTACTTACACAATTTGAACCCTGTCTATGGTTAAACTTTGGTTCGTCCCTATGGTATGTTCGAATGGGCGGATAAAGAAAGTAGTTAGCGGGGCTCAGGTCCCCTGAATACTTTCTTTATTCTTTATTTTGCTATTGTCATTTGTAGAAACATAAGGGTGATGCACAAATTTGAAAGTGTTTGTTTTCTTTATCTTGTGAAACAGCTTGGAAAGTTGGTACTATACAATACTCATAGTGATGACAGGAAACTTAAGGAATGCTGAAATTGCAGTAGATGCTTTGTCAATTTGGTGAGTACCTATTATCTCATTTAGATATAAATTTATTATTATATACAATACTCATAGTGATTATGTGTTTATAGTTCATAGACTGTTAGACAACAAACAAGAATTTTCTAACCTTGAAAACCTACGGTTCTGCATAAAAGCAGAATCATTTCGTTATCACGATTTTGTGGTTTTTCGCTGAATATAGCTGAACATAACAATTAACAATGTTAGTTAGTATGTGTAATTTTTGTAAGTTTGTCGAAAGACTAGAACTGCTTTATTATATATATATATTTTTTTTTTTTGTTTTTTTTAATGATCTATCACTATCAGACTAGTTCAAGATTATTATGTAGACTTCATTTTTCTTGAAATACAGTATGTCAATCAATGGATGGGAGTTGACGATACCTCTGGCTTTCTTTGCAGCAACAGGGTAAGAAATCAAATTTCATTTCTCTACTGCAAGATACGTATTGTAAACGGCTAGCTAGCTCGCTCATATTGACCAAATATCCTAGCATAGTTATCAAAACCACATATCCTTGCATCATTGTGCAGGTAGTTGGTAAGCAGTGATACAAATTTTAAAATTCCACGAATCAGTTATAAATCATTGGTCGATAAGTAGAGGGACAAATCTCCGAACACATGACTACAAGTTTATCGTTACAGTACAACGGATCATAGTATCTATAATACAAATCACCCTTTTTTTTACTTTCTTTAAACTAATTTAGTTTCTAATTGGAGAAATGCCTAGGTGTATAATTATCATTTATATCATTTTACTTTAAAAGTATTTTTACAAAGCATTTTTTGTTTTATCATGATATGTGTGCAATGCGAAACATTTATTTGTAGCTGTTATAATTGACAGAGTAAGAGTTTCTAATGAGTTGGGAGCAGGCAATGGAAAAGGAGCCAAATTTGCCACCATTGTGGCAGTTGCAACGTCAACAACGATCGGTCTCATGTTCTGGCTACTTATTATGTTCTTCCATAATTATCTAGCCTTAATTTTCTCATCTACCAAAGAAGTACTTGATGCTGTTAACAAACTCTCTATTCTCTTAGCATTTACAATCCTCCTCAACAGTGTTCAGCCAATTCTTTCCGGTACATATATACATAAATATTAACACAAGATTTCAGAATATTATTACAAATTTTCAGTATATTCTAGGCAGAGTGGCAACATCAAAATGTTGTTTAATTATTAGTGTGATAATGAATGTGATGTAGGGGTTGCTGTTGGATCTGGATGGCAATCTTATGTCGCATATATAAATTTAGGTTGTTATTATCTCATTGGCCTTCCTCTTGGAATTGCAATGGGATGGGTTTTCGACCAAGGAGTTATGGTATGTTATATCATATCATATATAAACTGTTATATATCAAGTCTCTTTCCAGCGAGAACCGTCTTAAAATTATGTTCTTGTCTTAGTATGTCTATGCACATGTTAATATACAAGAACATGCACTTTTTTTACAGGGTATCTGGGCAGGAATGATATTCGGCGGGACTTTCATCCAAACTTTGATATTAGCTTTCATTACCATTCGATGCGACTGGGAAAAAGAGGTGCGAAATGTACACATATACAAGCCACATGATTTTTTTAGCCAAGATTAATAATCAGTTCTTTTCAGAAAGATGTGCACATAGTTGTTTTCCAATACTCTTTTGTTTTGGCCCTTTCTATCTGCCACACTCTCAGTTATAGTTTTTCCTGTGTTGCTTTTGATTTTATAAATATGTATGAAAAATGGCAAAGTTGAGCTGAATAATACATGTTTAACTTGCAGGCACAGAAAGCTGTGGTGCATGTAAAGAAGCGGTCAGGTAGATGATAACAACTACTGACAAATAACAAATTCACAACCACCATAGTGAAGGGCCATTGCTGATAACTACCTAGTCATCAATTCATTGTCCTTACTTACCTTGAATCTTATTGTAGCACTGCTAAGAGGACTCGGGGCAACCTGAATTCGATTCGGTGTATGCTCATTTAAATTTCAAGCAGTTCAAAGATGTGGTTAAAGATCATTTCTTTTTCTCACAGCGTTTATGTTTCCCTGCTCTGCAGATTTTGAATTATTTATAATAACATATAAAATAATAAATCACTATCGCGTTTAATCCGATAGATATCTTGTTTTTGTAGCGAAAGCTTGAAACCTTAAAATTAGTTTCAATTTCCCGGTATACTCATTCATGCACAAATATTTTGTTTCTACTTATAATCGAACCTACGTCAATATGTTGCTATGATCCTGAAATTGATTCTTAAATCTTTGATCTTTTCGAAAGTCATTTATTATTGGAACCATACAAATTCGAAGTGAAATAGTAGTAGGTGTGTTGAAGACATAAGTAGTTGGCAAAGGGTCGGACATACTGTATATGTGATTATTTGTTTTGCTAAATTACTGTACATGTGATTGCGATACCTTCGGGGAGGGTATGAACCGGGTAAGTAATTAAATTAAAATTTTATTATTATTATTTTATTTTGAAAATAAGGAATCAATTCATTAATCAAAAGTCATACGACATCTATAAATACAATTGAAATTGGACAGACGCTCAAGGATATCGCTGTTGAATTCTTCCTTCTGGAGAGACAACCAAACGATTTGGTTTGGAGATGATTCGAATGTATATACTGGTTTTCACCCGACCCTGAATACATGTACTTGTTTTCCGACTGTTCTGTGCAATCGACCATAGATGCGATCTCATATTAACCTTCATCCGTGAATCAAACTTATAAAAAACATACCGATCTATAACCTCGATCATGGAGAACATCAAAACACAACAAAACAAAAACCAAACTCTCACGAGGAGAGACTAACAAAACCCAAATAAATTGATAATTTATTGAAGGAAAACAAAATTTTAAACCAGAAAACGAAAAATAAAGGGACTGAGCTTTCCACCGGTGAAAACCGATGGAAGCCCCCTCAAAAATTTTCAATGGAAGCTAGAGTTTAGAAAAGAGAGAGCCCAAGAGGCAAAAGTATGCTGAAATAACAACTTTGTTAAAATTTAATAAATAATAATGTTACATGTTAATATTAATATCAAAATTTAATATTATTAAATTTAATAAATAATAATAAATAATTTATTATTTTTATCTTTATTTATAAAATTACATATTAATTTATAATAATGCTGTTTAATATTTAATAAATAATAATGATTTATTTTTCATATTAATTACATACATTTTTCATTTATTAAAAATATCAAATTAATAAATTAATTTCATCATTTAACCAAACACGATATACTTAATTTTCATACCACCTTAACCCAGTGGCAGTGTTAAGCCCAAAGTAGGTCTTGACCCTCCCTCAAATTTTGAAAATTAACTTAATAGTGTTATATTTTTATTATTAAATATAGTTTGCCTAAGTGGTTTTATGAAATTTTCATTCACAATAACTAGGTAGCTAGTGTTCGAGTCTCTTCACTAAACATGTATTTGGCCCTCCGTGTCTTAACCCGATTCTTAATTCCAACATGATATTATTTATGAACAAAATGATCCCTGATAGTATGATGGGTTGACCGGGTTAGGCCTGGGTTTGAGTTGAAAAATAAAATTCTCCCAAAATCATATATAGCATCCCTAGTGTTGTTTTAATGATATGGAGAACAGAGGCAAAGTCTTAGACTTCTGGTAAGCAAAGGTTTCGGCAAAGCCTAATGAAAATGGCAGGTTATGATTTTTTGTTATTAAACTATCTTGAATGCTCAAGATATATTGTTTACTGGGCAATGCTCAACGGAACAAATTAACCATGAACATAGTCACATCTAACTGGAGCAGATCATGTATCAGTGCAGTGCAGATTACAAGAATAAAGATCCACATACAAGGGAACCGGACAAGACTTATATAAATTGGACCAGCTTGAGTTGGGTTAAGGTTAAAATAATTAAACTTAACCCAACTCAATACAATCGACCCAAACCAAAAATAATCTAACTGAACCATGGTTTTGGAAGGCTCTGTTTATTTGGCCCAATTAAGGATCGAGCTGGATCGGTTATTACGATAACCGAGAGCAACCTATTATTTAGTTATATTTAAGGGTTTTTTGAAAAATATCTAAAAAGAAACTTTTTTTCTTTGCAAAAATACTGACTATTTTAAAAATATTTTGCAAAAATACGATTTTTTTTAAAATTTCCAAAAATACGATTTTTCAGAAAAATTGTAAAAATACGGTTTTGTAACTTTGCAACCATATTTGCAACTCAAATCAACCGAAATCAATCATAAATGTAACTTTAAAATTTAGTCAAAATAATTATTTTTTATTGTTGCTTAATAAGTTTCACGATTAAAATTAAAATGAAACTGTAAATGCAACCAATAACAATTTCAAGTAACCTTAAATGCAACCAAAAACAACTTCGATTATGTTTTTGAAAAATAGAAAAATAAGTTGTATCTGATTGCTTTTGGTTGCAAACCGTATTTTTGCAAAACATTTCAGAAAATCATAAAATTGCAAAAAAAAAACCCCTTAAAAGGTAGTATTTTTGATAATTTCTCTTATATTTATGTGTAATTATATATTTTAATTTTAAGTTTCTTTACTAAACTATATATTTTTATAACAATTTAATGTATTATAAATTGTATAGAATTTTATTTTATAAATTCTATAATTTTATTCAAAAATTTATTAAATTTGTATATATAATCTAATATCTTATCTTTAAATCTATTTTTTAATTTTTTTATTTAATTATGTATATTACAATTGATCGATTTTTGTACCTTGTTCAGTTATATATTACTTATTATATTATTAAAATCTCATATTTTATTAACATAATTTAATTATATTTTATATAAAACTTTTGATTATTTTTAATAATATAATTATTTATATATTTTACCAACTTTTAGAATACGACTGTTTAGTAAATCAATCAAATATGTCAAACTGAATTTTAGAAACTTCATTTTTTATACTTAAAATGTTATTAATAAATAGCAACGTGGAGCATGCGCATTTCTTCGAAATAATAACAAAATACCAAGTTTTGGGTGTATGTGAACAAAAATGATAATTTCTGAAAAAGTGGTAAAAAAATACCAATTTGAATACCCAAATCTGAAATGCGTATATTGTTGGGTTCCGAGGCATAAAACGCAGCGGATTAACGTAAATATAACAAAAAAAATTCGGAAACCTAACTCAGGATCATGTATAAGCTTGGACGGATTATGGTGAAACAGAATTATACCTATTCGGGTCTTGACTTTCACGAACTCAATAGAGATCCTAGCTTTCACGACTTGTGTCTTCCTCTCGAAAAACACCTCTATGGTATCCACATGAGCACCTTCAAGAACGTCTCACGATCTTGATTACGGAATGGATGTACTAGCCTCCTTTGATGATTTCGAATTTTGTTCTTTCTGCCTCCTTGCTGCTGCTGCCTTTAGGGTTTTATTTTCCCAAAACGTACCAGCCATTTAACCTATCATTATCTATTTATAATGACTGGTTAACGGGCCATTCAGCAAAACCTAACCCATATAGCTATAGGATTAAATAATAAAATCGAATTTCTATTATTTAATTAATAATTAAGTCATACTTAATTATTATGGGCAGAAATCCTCTTCAAATTCGAATTTATATTATTTCAATTAATTAAGTCTCACTTAATTAATATAATAAAATTCAAATAATCATCAATTAATTTAAATCTATAATTTAAATTAACTATTCCTCTAAGTGCTCTATGTGTGTGACCCTATAGACTATTATTTAATTAGCAATAATTTTATTCTCCAATAAAATTATAAACAATGAGCGGTATCTAGTAATACATCATTGCTACCCAATTAAACAATAATTAAATCGTGATTCGATAAAACCTTTCGTGATTAATGTTTCCGTGTAATATAATCCCTTTAACCATATATATTATAGATTAAACTCGAGGCATGTATTTAGTCATCCTCTACAACATTTAATCCGGGTTTACTTGATCAATGAGTAGACTATGAAAACAAATCATTATTTGAGCACGGCCATGCATTTTATAGTCTTACTCAATCAAGAGGCCAATAATATATCTCCTAATTATAGGAGGGTTAAATCCTTTATCTATCATTCATATTTCTCATACGACTCATGATATACCCGATGTCTACTTTTATCATCACCCGGTCAAAGGTAACTTTTAATGTAGTCAAAGTATATTAATCCTCGTATAGAAATATAATGATCTCAAGTCAAAGGATCATTACACCATTATCACTGTGAGTCTTTCTTATGACTTTATTAAACATGAAGAATTTCACTGTGGGTCTGTCCAGTATTATGTACTCCTACATGTACCTATGTATTGACTTTAGTATCCCCATACTTATAACCAATGAGATGTGGTTATCAGTCAAACAACATACTAGTCTATTTATGTATTATTATTGTCCTATAATAATAATACTCGACTAGGGACCTTTTAAGAATATGATATATTATATAATCTCAAGTTCAAGTCATGTACTTAAACTATACAATGTGTATCATGATTCTAAGGACATTTATTATGCTAACAAATATATCGCAGTAATTAAAGTCATAATAAATACGTTTATTGAATAATCAAATGACATAAAGGTCCATAAGAAAAGGAACATTGTATTGCCTCTAGGGCACCTACACTAACAATCTCCCACTTGCACTAGAGTCAATCACCCATGTATCTAATACCCATGGAACTAGTGTGACCGTCGTGCTTCGTCTGCGACAAGCCTTTGGTAAGTGGGTCTGTAATGTTATCATTTGTGTGCACTTTACATATGTGTATGTCACCCCTTTCATTAATCTCTCGAATGAGGTGATATCTCCTGAGTATATGTTTGGTTCGGGAGTGAGATCTAGGTTCTTTAGCCTGTGCAATAGCTCCATTATTATCACAGTATAGATCAATGGGATCTGCGATCGATGGAACCACTCCCAAATCAGTAATGAATTTTCGAATCCACACAGCTTCCTTTGCTGCTTCATAAGCTGCAATGTACTCAGCCTCCATTGTAGAATCAGCTACTGTTTCTTGCTTTGAACTCTTCCAACTTACAGCACCTCCGTTTAGACAAAACACAAAACCAGACTGTGATACAGTATCATCCCTGTCTGTTTGGAAACTTGCATCGGTGTAACCTTTTACAGCCAGTTTCTCCTCTCCTCCATACACCAAGAATGAATCTTTAGTCTTTTTCAAGTACTTTAGAATATTCTTGACTGCCGTCCAGTGACCTTCACCTGGATTAGATTGGTATCTTCTCGTCATGCTTAAAGCATATGAAACATCTGGGCGAGTACATACCATTGCATACATGATGGATCCAATTGCTGAGGCATATGGAACCCTACTCATGTGGTCCTTCTCATCCAATGATTTTGGACACTGGTCTTTAGAGATCGTTATCCCTTGAGACACGGGGACATATCCCCTTTATGCATTTTGCATACCAAAACGATGCAAAGCCTTATCGATGTATGTACTCTGACTTAGACCAATCATCCTTCTAGATCTATCCCTATAGATCCTCATTCCTAAAATGTAGGATGCATCTCCTAAGTCCTTCATAGAGAAGTTGCTCCCTAACCAAGTCTTAACAGCCTTAAGAGAAGGTATGTCATTCCCTATTAGTAGTATGTCATCAACATATAATACTATGAATGCCACATGGCTCCCACTAACCTTCTTGTAAACACAAGGTTCATCTTCATTTTGAACAAAGCCATACTCTTTGACTGTTTCATCAAAACGGATGTTCCATCTCCTAGAGGCTTGCTTCAATCCATAAATGGATCGACGTAATTTACATACCTTGCTAACATTCATTGGATCGACAAAACCTTCAGATTGTGTCATGTACACATCTACATCCTCTTCAAGGCTTCCATTAAGGAAGGCTGTTTTGACATCCATTTGCCAGATTTCATAATCATGGAATGCTGCAATAGCAAGGAAAATCCTTATGGACTTGACCATAGCCACTGGTGAGAAAGTTTCATCATAGTCAATACCATGAATTTGTTTGAAACCTTTTGCAACCAGCCTTGCTTTATAGGTCTGAACATTTCCATCAATGTCAGTTTTCTTCTTGAAAACCCATTTGCACCCTATGGGTTTTACCCCTTCAGGTGGATCAACCAAAGTCCATACTTGGTTTTCATACATGGAATCCATCTCGGATTTCATGGCTTCTAGCCATCTCTTAGAGTCTGGACTGTTCATAGCATCTTGGTATGTGAGAGGCTCATCTTCATCTATGAGCATCAAATCACCACATTGAGTCAAGAGAAATCCATATCTCTCTGGCTCATGGCGAATTCTACCAGTTTTACGAACAACCTGTGTTTGTTGAGCATTATCATTATCCTGCTCCTTTTCCACTTCAGGTTCAATGCTATTTTGTGGTTCTCGATCTTCATCGAGGTCTATAGTTCTCTCACTGTTTCTTTTAGAAACAAAATCTCTTTCCATGAAAACAGCATCTCGAGCAATAAACACTTTCTGCTCAGAAGGACTATAAAAATAATACGCCTTTGTTTCTTTAGGGTATCCCACAAAATTGCACTCTTCAGATTTAGGTCCAAGCTTGTCAGATACTTGACGTTTCACAAACTCCTTGCATCCCCAAACTTTCATAAAGCTCATGCCTGACCGTTTCTTCTCCCATATCTCATATGGAGTCTTTTGAACCTTCTTAGTAGGAACACGGTTAAGTATGAAAGCCGCTGTTTCTAGAGCGTAACCCCAGAAACTAATTGGAAGATCTGCATGACTCATCATCGATCGCACCATGTCCAACAAGGTGCGATTTCTCCTCTCTGAAACTCCATTCCATTGAGGTGTACCTGGCGGAGTGAGTTGTGATACAATACCACACTCCTTTAAATAATCTTTAAATTCTGTGCTCAAGTATTCTCCTCCTGGATCAGATCGTAAGATTTTAATACTTGCCCCTCCGCCAATTTGCTTCTCTACTTCAGCCTTGTATTCTTTGAACTTTTCAAAAGAATCGGATTTATTCTTCATAAGATATACATATCCATATCTACTGAAATCATCAGTAAATGTTATGAAGTAGTAGTAGCCTCCTCTAGCCATCACACGCATTGGGCCACATACATCACTATGTATTAGCTCCAGACGTTCGGTGGCCCTTTGACCCTTACCAGTGAAAGGGGCTTTAGTCATTTTACCAAGCAAACAAGATTCGCATTCTTGGTATGATTCAAAATCAAACTTATCCAAGTATCCATCCTTATGTAATTTGGATATGCGTTTCTCATTTATATGGCCTAGACGACAATGCCAGAGGTATGTTTGATTTGAGTCATTAACTTTAAGTCGTTTGTTTTCTATATTATAGACAGGATTATCTAAGTAAAGAACATATAAACCATTAAACAAACGCGCAACACCATAGGTTAAATCATTCAAAGCAAAAGAGCAACAATTGTTCTTTATCGTAAACGAAAAACCTTTCTTGTCCAAACAAGAAACAGAAATAATGTTTCGGTGAATCGCAGGCACGTAAAAACAATTCTCCAGTTATAAAACTAGCCCTGAGGGCAAAGATAAATAATAGGTTCCTACAGCTAAAGCAGTAACTCTTGCTCCATTGCCAACTCGTAGGTCCACTTCTCCTTTAGCCAATGTCCTACTTCTCTGTATTTCCTGCACATTTATACAAATGTGAGTAGCACATCCAGTATCCAATACCCAAGATGTAGAAATAGACAGATTGACTTCTATAACATATATACCTGAAGTAGAAGCTTGCTCAGCCCTCTTCTTCTTCAGATCTTCCAAGTAAACTTAACAGTTTCTCTTCCAGTGACCAGTTTTCTTACAGTAGTTACATTCACCCTTAGCGACCCCACCCTTAGGCTTTAAAGCCTGTTTAGGACCTGACTTTGGCTTGGGTGTAGAATTAGATCATGTCTTCTTCTTACCCTTCCACTTGCCTTTCCCTTTGGCCTTACCTTTATTGCCCACCATCAGTATGAGAGCAGGTTCAGCCGTCTTCATGTTGGTCTCATATGTTCTCAACATAGCCAACAATTCAGTAGGTGTTTTGTCAAATTCATTCATATTGTAGTTTATGACAAACTGGGTGAATTTGTTGTTCAAAGAATTCATGATTAGGTCAATACCAATTTCCTGAATAATCGGGAAACCCAAAGTTTCAAGGTACTCAATGTAACCAATCATCTTCAGAACATGTGGGCCAACTAGTTCACTTGCCCCTTGTTTGCAATTAAAGAGTGACTTACTCGTGTTGAACCTTTCTTGACGAGTTTGGCTTGCAAACATGCTTTGCAAGTGCTCATTGATAGTATATGCATCCATATGCACATGCTGTCTTTGAAGCTCAGCACTCATACTTGCCAACATAAGACATGCAACATCATTTGCATCATTCTCATCCTTTGTGTGGGCCGCTCGTTCCTCAACAGTAGCGCCCTCAGGAAGGGGACTTGCGGAGGAATATCAATGACATGAAGCTTGCGCTCCTGTCTTAGGACGATCCTCAAATTCCTCTGTCAGTCTAGGAAGTTGTTTCCTCCTGTCAACTTATCCTTCTCAAGGACTGATCGTACGGATAGTGTGTTTGTGTTGTTTGCCATTACTTGGTATCTACAATGATAAAAGCACAAAATTAACATTAGATTGTCTGAGTTATTTATTATGTTCAAATGATTATGATATATTCATAATATATCTCCCACTATTTTTATCAAATTAATAGCCCTTACTATTAATTTGGAAAGTATATCCCATAATTCTTTCTAGTGAGCCAAGATCCATATTTCGTCATGTCCAAAGACAACCACTGGAAGTCCTTAAAAATGATTATTTAGGTAGACAACAGTTGTCAATTATATCATATATAATTCTTGGATAGTTTGGTGAACAACGATTGATCTTATCTATCTAATAGACTTTTAACCAAACTCTATGCTTCTAAGTTCATAATGGTTGAATATAACCGTTTATTTTCACCTTATTATGACGACTCAGTTAAGTTAGACCCAATGATACAACGGCCGAATATAACCGTTTATATTCGTCGCATCTCACCACGATAGATAGGAGTCCCCTGCCACTGACAGTCTTTCCCCTAATCGATCTAGGATTCGATGAGTGTTCATTCATTGGAAAGCATCCGAGTAAAACTTAATATTTTGTTAAGGGTTTTAGAAAATTTACGACGATCATGATCACATCATGAAGAGATCCTCAATTTTTCCTTGAACCAAATATTTCAAATTGACATCTTAAATTGTTCATTTCCCAGGTAGATGGAAGATACCAGTGGTCACACTTAAAACCCATCAGCCTTACGAATACGCATATCCGTTTTTGTCAGAAAATCCCAATTATAGATATCAAAGTCCATATTCAATTCCGTGTTTTAAAAATCCATATTTCATAAACACAAGAATCTCATTATCGTTTGTTAATTTTAAAATCTTAAATCGTTACAGATTTTATCTTGTTTAGCATGACAAGCATGGCATGGGTGACGTATCTAATACATGCATACATCATTAATCTAATTAAAGCATGCATCTTCTACTCTACACATACATTCATACATCAATATGTAAAGTGCAGTATATAAACGTGCTTGGTTATGGCCCCTTTCCTATGTGATCCTCTCGAGCTAATGAAAGGATCAAAGTCAATCTATGGTGGTGGTAAAACATAAATACAGTTGCTTGTCTTCATTCTTCTTGCATCCATGGTTGCCTTCTATTCTTCTTGGATCATCCTTTGTCTTCAATTACATTACATGGAACCTAAGTTAATGTACTTACATAAGAAAACTCGAGTTACATTCGAGGTTCAGCAATTACAAGAATGAAGAAAATGACATGCAAGTCGTATTTATAAAACCAAAACCAAAACCAAAACCATTAATCTAGGGTCTAAGGCCATAACCAGCACCATGCCCATATAATAATTACTGACATCTCAGAATACATAATCATATCAGCATGCATCATATATGTCATGATCAAAGCATCATAAAAAAATTATCAAAAATTTAAAATTATGATCTAAAAACAGAAAACTGCATTTTTGAGGCCCTTAACGATGTCAAATGGCCAAAAAACACCATAGGTCACGGCAAAGCAGTGATTTTTGCTCGTGGCGATTTTCCCTTTTCAGAAAGAGTAAATTCGACTCATTCTGACTCCGTCGAAAAATACTATTCACTGCAGAATCACTATTCACAGAAAACTGCATCTTATGCAGTCGTGTTTTTAAACGTTTCAGAACGATTCCGACGACCTTCGTATGACCGTATCTCGTATCACATACATACAGTGCATCACACATATCATGTCATAACTATTTATAACATTGCAGATCACATATAACCTTTATAACAGTTTATAAATCGAATATACATGAACACGAAGCAGGGCAATAACATGGCAGTCACATGGCAGTCACCAAACAGGCATGTATGCATCAAATACAGTTAACACGTAACCAAATCAGTCCCTTATACACGTAGCTCTGATGCCATTGTTAGGTTTCGAGGCATAAAACGCAGCGGATTAACGTAAATATAACAAAAAAAATTCGGAACCCTAACTCAGGATCATGTATAAGCTTGGACGGATTATGGTGAAACAGAATTATACCTATTCGGGTCTTGACTTTCACGAACTCAACAGAGATCCTAGCTTTCACGACTTGTGTCTTCCTCTCGAAAAACACCTCTATGGTATCCACACGAGCACCTTCAAGAACGTCTCACGATCTTGATTACGGAATGAATGTACTAGCCTCCTTTGATGATTTCGAATTTTGTTCTTTCTGCCTCCTTGCTGCTGCTACCTTTAGGGTTTTATTTTCTCAAAACGTACCAGCCATTTAACCTATCATTATCTATTTATAATGACTGGTTAACGGGCCATTCAGCAAAACCTAACCCATGTAGGTATAGGATTAAATAATAAAACCGAATTTCTATTATTTAATTAATAACTAAGTCATACTTAATTATTATGGGCAGAAATCCTCTTCAAATTCGAATTTATATTATTTCAATTAATTAAGTCTCACTTAATTAATATAATAAAATTCAAATAAGCATCAATTAATTTAAATCTATAATTTAAATTAACTATTCCTCTAAGTGCTCTATGTGTGTGACCCTATAGGCTATTATTTAATTAGCAATAATTTTATTCTCCAATAAAATTATAAACAATGAGCGGTATCTAGTAATACATCATTGCTACCCAATTAAACAATAATTAAATCGTGATTCGATAAAACCTTTCGTGATTAATGTTTCCGTGTAATATAATCATTTTAACCATATATATTATAGATTAAACTCGAGGCATGTATTTAGTCATCCTCTACAACATTTAATCCGGGTTTACTTGATCAATGAGTAGACTATGAAAATAAATCATTATTTGAGCACAGTTATGCATTTTATAGTCTTACTCAATCAAGAGGCCAATAATATCTCTCCTAATTATAGGAGGGTTAAATCCTTTATCTATCATTCATATTTCTCATACGACTCATGATATACCCGATGTCCACTTTTATCATCACCCGGTCAAAGGTAACTTTTAATGTAGTCAAAGTATATTAATCCTCGTATAGAAATATAATGATCTCAAGTCAAAGGATCATTACACCATTATCACTGTGAGTCTTTCTTATGACTTTATTAAACATGAAGAATTTCACTGTGGGTCTGTCCAGTATTATGTACTCCTACATGTACCTATGTATTGACTTTAGTATCCCCATACTTATAACCAATGAGATGTGGTTATCAGTCAAACAACATACTAGTCTATTTATGTATTATTATTGTCCTATAATAATAATACTCGACTAGGGACCTTTTAAGAATATGATATATTATATAATCTCAAGTTCAAGTCATGTACTTAAACTATACAATGTGTATCATGATTCTAAGGACATTTATTATGCTAACAAATATATCGCAGTAATTAAAGTCATAATAAATACGTTTATTGAATAATCAAATGACATAAAGGTCCATAAGAAAAGGAATATTGTATTGCCTCTAGGGCACCTACACTAACATATATGTGATATGCATTTAGGAAATGAGTATCCTTTACTTTTTTTGAGGATACTCCTTTCTCAAATGCGTATGTTATATATTTAAAAAAAAATAAAATCAAACACTCAAATGAGAAATGCATATCCTATGTAAATGGAACACTCATTTTCAAAATGTGTATCACAATCGTTATTTTTTGCCACTACTTTCAAAAATTGTCATTTTTGTAATTATTACTTAAAAAATTGTTATTTTTTACCATCATCCTATTTCTTCCGGATATTATGGTTATCTACAGAAAAATTTAAAACTTGATCGATTGGCTAAACTTTACAGACCTTAAATTCGACTAGAACACGTGGAATTGTACTCATTAGCAACAATGAAACATAACGTTTGCATTTAATAAACGTAATGATACATATCAATTTTCAACACTAAGATCTTTAATATGCATACTTGAACTACTTTTCATCACATTGCACATTTGCACTGCCACAACATCTATCTATTTAAAATGTGTCTTGAAACTAATATAATCTCTAACCGAATTTAAAATTTCAGAATACTCTTCCAATGTTACTGACATTTTCAGTTCCAATATTTTCGACATTTTTATTGACTAATTCTCCATTGAATGAACGTGGGAGAAGTAAGTAGAGTTGTTTGAGATGAGTGAAGTTGTGATTAATGTAATTCTTTGGCCCCGTTTGACTTAGCTTATAAGCAGTTTATAAGCTGAAAAAATTGATATATATGTACTTTTTCTGAAAATAAGTAACTTATTTTCAAATTTGGAAATAAGATTTGGTCTTAAATTTCTAAAATAAATATTAATTTTCAAAAAAAATATGAATTTTTTTTTTTAAAAAATAACTTATTACTTATAAGTTAAGCCAAACACCCCCTTTATTTTTTTAATTTGTCACGACCAAAAAGACATGTGTGTTTTCTTATATATCTTTACATGTACGCATATACCTTTTCTGTGTAGATATATGATATCTGATTTTCTGTTGACACTTTTATTATATTTTTACGGTAAAAGTGTCGACAGCTTTGTAAATTTAGATATAAACCATGTAGCCGTTGCTAATAAAAAAATCAACAACACTTCACCTGAGACAAATAAAGTTATAATATACAGAACAAACAATTTAAGAGACACCCAAGATGCAAAAAACAAATGATATTGAATTTTATCTGAATTTTATAGAAGTAATTCAAATCAAGTTTCATCCATTTGCTTTACCATTGTATCTTAATATTATTTCAATTTTGTTAAGAAAGATCAGGAAAGGAACATCATCATTTCTAGTTTAACATAACATATCATACTCGAGGGATCTGACCATTTAACGATAAAAATTATGCAACATACTCTCGTAGTTGCGAAACAACTTGTGTTCTGCAAACATTTTGAAGAACTCAGTCAAATATGCTGAAAATAGAAAATGTCTAGTTCAATTTATTCGGTGAAACCCTGCTAAAGCAATGAGAAAAGTTCAATATATTAACCACGCTTGGGTCGAATCTCAATCCCCTGAAACATGAATCCAGTCTTGCGAAGTCCATATGTCACATCAATCACACTCATCTCCAAATCCTTGTTTTCCCCTCTATCAAAGTATTCTCCCAACTCAACTTCTAACCAACCGTCTTTTCTCTCCACAACATATTGACTACCAGTTTCTCCAATTATACGGTCCAGATAAATAACTCTGTTGATGCTTTCATCTTCACTACTCCAAACAGAAGCTTCAAAAGGAGCTCGATTTTCTACAGAAAAATTATATCCAAAACCATAGCCCCATTTGTGTACAAGGTAAGCTGTATAAGTCGTATCTGGTGACAACATGGAACTGCATATTTTTCCGCGAATTCCAAACCACTCGTCACAGTGACATCCATCGAAATATCTGTGTTTGAACGATACAAAATTTAGAACATATCAATAAACATTATTCAGTCTCTACCATAACAAACTATAATGAACAGAGTTTGCCATTTAGTTTTAAAATAACCTTGATTCATATGAGGGGTTCCAATCACCTTCAGGATACTGTTTAATTGAGATAGGTATCAGGAAACACTTCTTCCCACTCCACTTGTCTAACCAAAAAAAACTCTATGCATAGCATAAAATATGTTTGTCAGCGTAATTATAAATAAGACTCTCACAGCTACAACCACAATTCAACACCATGTCATGAATCATTACTTACATCATATCGATTAATCAGAAAGAGTTGAGGAAAAAAAGAATTACCTTAGTGTTGGCATCAATGGGGAGAGGATTACCAATGAGAAAGAGATAAAAATCTTTCTTGGATGCAAAAGAAATATCGGGCAAGGAATCTCCCCAGCATAAAAATTGTTGATAATCGTTGGGTAAAAGTCTCTCCCAAACTGAATCAGATTCTGCAGCTGACCGGAAACTTTTTGCCACAACTGACAGCCTGCACGCATCTACAGGGCTCGTACGGGACACAACTTCTTCCATAAATGCTTGTCCAAATCCTTCGGGTAACTTGCTGAATAAACTAGTGTGTTCGCAAGCCTCTTCTCCTTCTTTTGACATCTCTCCCTCTCTTCTTTTGATAATACTCTTGGAATCTAAATGAGCTTGATGAGAGGACTTGCAGTAGAGGTTAAGACTCTCTATGTAACAAAAAGATTAAAAAGAACATTATAACTAATTTGAATCAAGAATGTCATATATATTGGTCACAAAAACCATTTATCAATTATAGGAAAGACTCAAAGGGTTCTAAGTTTTAAAACAATAAAAACTATATAAGAACGATATTAATATGTAAACTAGCTACCCAAAACCAACCAACCAAAAAAAACATACCAGGCATATCCCGCTCTTAGAGCAGGGTCTGGGATGTAAACTAGCTACCTCATATGTAAGACCCCGCACCTCCCCCCAACCCCCACCCCAAATGTGAAGCAGTTCTTACTTACCTCGCTTGGGTCGGAGCTCCATACCATAGATCTCTATGCCACATTTAGGTTTTCCACTTGTCACTTCTCTAACAGTCATCTCCAGATCCCTGGTCTCTCCGTCATTGTGGAAGTAGTCACCTAACGGAACTTCGAACAGAGTTTCTTCTATACGCTCCAGATATCGGCATTCAGACTTGGGGATTCTAGGGTCCAAATACACAAATTTGTTGATGCTTTCTTCCTCGGTGATCCCAACAGAAGTCTCAACGGGTACGTGAAATCCATAAAAGAAGTCCCTTGGGAAAGCAAAGCGAAGGTAAGCTGTGTAAGTTGTATTAGGTGACAACTTGGAAGTGCTTACCTTGCCCTTAACTTCAAGCCATACCACGTGACCAAGCCTAAGCCTGAAATTTTCTATGTTTGATCACAATGAAAGCATTACGAATATATAAACACTACAGAAAGAATATAAACTTAATGGCCTGTTTGTGAACATGGATTTCATTTGAAATTCTGAATTTGATGAAATAACATGTTTGGATAATCAAAGAATTTGGATTTGGATTTCATTTGAATTCCAAAACAGTCAAATATTAATACAAATTTGAGAATTTGAAATGACGACTCAAATCCTCTAATTTGAAATGAAATCCATGTTCCCAAACACAATCTAAAAGAATTTACACCTTCCTTTAGGATTCCAATAGTCTGTGTCGAGAAATGTGACTAAAAGATTGTCATAAGGAATCTCTAACCGTCTCTTCCCAGTCCATTTGTCTAAGAAATAAGGAACTTAATTGCAATTGCAAGCCAGTGAGGTCCATTACAAGTTAACCAAAGTAGGAAAACATAACATTAGATGAAATAAAAATTGATATGTCAATGAATTAAATTATAAAAACAAGATATCAACAAAGATAAATTAACAAACCTTGATTGAAGGCAACGGAGAGGTCAGTGAGTAACATAAAGATAAGCTTGCTAGAACCAAGATAATCTTTATGATCAGGGATAGCAGTTAGATGATCGGGAAGAATGAAAGAATCCCAAACAAAGTCGGAATCAGCAATTGAGCGGAACATTTTAGACACACATGACAGTCTCATGGCATCCTCAGGGCTCGTACGTGACACAACTTGTTGCATGAATTTTTCTCTAAAACCACAGGGTAACTTCATCAACAAATCACCCATCTCTCCCCCTGCTTTATTTCTTGGGTACCCTTCTACTATATATTCGGGATATTTTTATTTCTTGGGATTTTATTGGATTTTGTATTTTTATTTATACTTTATTTAGAATCTCCCCTTCTTCATGCTTTTGTGTTTATTTGTTGACGACTTCAATTATACACTGCTACCGTATTTTAAATTTTTATTTAATTAAACTTATAATAATAATAATAATAATAATACGTAAAATAAATTCTTATTTAAAATCAAATAAATAATATTTTGCATAAATAAATAATCTTGATAAATGTAGTCATATTATTTGAGTGTATACACTAATAATAATTTTGATATTTTTTCACCAAGTTATTTTTTTGATAAATATAATTTTGCATAAATAAAAAAATTTACTGACTGCTGTATTTGAATAAGGTTCAACATGCAGCTGAAGCTGAGGTTGAAGTACAGACTGCTGCTGCTTCAGAGAGTGGTGGCCAATGTCGATGCAACATGGTTTTGATTAATGTTATCAGTATTAGAATGTGGATAGAATTGGCCAGAATAAATATCCTGCTGAGGTAGGGCATGGTGAGAAGTGGTAATATTGGAGTTACAGATTTTCCTTAAATTATTAATATTGGAGTGTATTACTCCAACACATAAAGGTTTTAACAAACGTATTAACTTGGCCAAGTTCTCTTTCAAAATTTAACTAAAAGCAATAAGCAAATTCTAAATATTTTACTAAAAATTATAAGCTAATAAAATAATTATAGTAAGAATATTGTTTAGGGTTATAACAACTTTCTTTAATTAAATAGACATATGGGAGTGTAATAAATTTATAACATCGTCAGTTAGCCTTCTACTTTAATATGCTTGGTTTACACTTGCTATTAACTACTATAAATTTGTGTTGTCTTCGCATGAATGCAACATTCATCTTTAGTTCTCTCTTTTGCTTCAATAATATAATTAATAATGAAAACACAACTATTTGTATTGTTTGTAGTCGTTGTAGCATGTAACATCCTTTGTAATGCTGAGCAGCCTGAGCGTGTGCGTGTGGGCAGCTATAAAGCTGTAACTCATTATCAGTACGCGATTATTTGGGCTCCGACTTATTGCAAGTATGTGCATCCTAAAGAGTGTGTACCAAATTTGGAAGAACGATTCTTCATGCACGGCATATGGGCCGGCAATTCAAGTGGCATGACGGAGGATAATTGCCTTGATAACGAAGGCAAATCTAAACCCCCAATTCCGCATGGGATAGTAATGATTAATCTCTCTCCCCTATATATATATATATATATATATATATATATATATATATATATATATATATATATATATATATATATATATATATATATATGAATATTATACATATTATGCTCTACATATATTGCACTAAATTATTTGACAAGAAATTTCCATGTATGCAGTTGATGGCATGGCAAGCAAAACTAAGTAGATCTTGGCCTTCTATAATCCAAGAAATTTCAAGTTTGACATTCTGGATTCACGAGTACAAGAAGCACGGGGCGTGCTTTGAAAGGTGGAGCGGTGACAATTATCTGAGCTTTGCAGATAGAGTGAGTGTGAACAATAACATAACAAAAATATTGGAAACAAATGGTATCCGAAAATCAACTACACAGAAATATTCCAGAACTGTCATCGAAAAAGCCATTCAAAGTAAAATTGGAGCTGGGTATAATATTTATCTTGGCTGTGTGGAAGTTAAGACAATTTTTTATTTGAAAGATGTTGTCATCTGCATCAAGAAAAAAAATAGCCCTCAATACATGAATGTCTATGAGTTTATGTCTTGTCCTAAAAAAAATGACTTGAAATATAATAACTGTGGTGGTGGTAAAAATGAAGAAGATAATATAATTCTTCTTTCCGGTGTGTAGATATATATAAGTTTGATGTTCTATAAGCTTTTTATCAGCTTATATAATAATGATTATGACTTATTTTCTGGTGGGCATCGTCTTGTATATGACATGTTTACTAAATTGCTTCTTATCTAAGCTCAGTTTTAGTTGAACTTTATAGCGTTTCTTCAAGGATCTTTCCATTTGGGTCTTTCTATTTTTATTTATAAGTGTTTGAAAGGAAGGGAGGAAACAGATAACAACTTAAAATTCATAATAATAACAAATAATAGTTTGGTAGGTAGAAAAGTTAACTTATAAAGTTTGAACGTCCAATGTCAATGTGACAGTGACAGTGATGACGGAAGTGCACTACCAGTTGCTTTCACTATGAATGTTCCAAAGCATAGACGTTGCAGGGATTCACTCCAGGCACTCAGCAATGCTTGTTCTTTAAAAGACAACGAGAAGATTTTACTCGTAGAGTGAGGAACATTATTTATGAGTCACTGTGTCATATAATTTCTGCAATGTTGCTGTGACGATAATTTGAAAGTGTGATTAACAGATATGAAACCAAATTAAGTGCTTCTTGGAGGAGCCTTTAGCTTCATTGTCTTCCATCAAAGATAATGACTATCTGGCAGACTACAAGATTCCAATGTTTGTGAATTTATTTTTAAGTTTCTTCAGTTGATACATCGTCAGGAAGAAGATTAAGTATATTTGGCACAATGCTATCAATCAATGACTCGGGCCTTATAATTTGTGCTCAACTCCTTTTTCTTTCTTAGTGCACATCTGCACAAGTTTCCCCTTAATTTGTAGCATATTGTGTTTAATTGACTTGTCTAGCAGGATTGATATAGTTATAGTTATGTCTGTTAACATCACATTTGTTGAGAATTGATATGATACTCCGGCTATTCATTTTTTCACTATAGGAATCCTGGTAGTCCCAGAGAGGAACAGAGTGGAAGCCTAATGGTAAACCTCTTGTTTCACCAATCTCTGCGTTGATACCGGGACAAGAGGTGATATACAGTCAGTAGTTCAAACAATGCTCTCTCCTCTGCTAAGAACCGGAGAACTCAAGACATGCAGATGTCTTTGTTACAAGCACAACAGCATCAGATCCACCACCAAGCATTAATGGCAATAGATAGATAGTAATATATGATCAGCTAAAGTTGTTAACGGATACACGTCAGAGCTTAGATGCACCACTGCCACTGCCAGAGCATCACACACAATAAAGCCGAAATGTTTTTCTTGTCCTCTAGTAAAATGTTCACAAGTAGCATGAACGGTTGCAGCCCAGTGGGCATCGTCTTGTATTTAACATCTTTAGTATATTGTTTCATATCTTAGCTCAGTTGTAGTTTAACTTTGTAGTGTTTGTTCAAGGTTCATTGCGTTATGCCAATTAAATTCTTTGCATACTTATCTATAAGCTTGAAGGAAGGGAGGAGACAGAGAACTACTTGAAATTCAGAATAATAACAAATGATAGTTAGGTAGGTTGAAAAGTTAACTTATAAAGTTCTTAAAACATATATTAGTTTTAGTTTTATTTTAAGTCTTTTAGTTTTACTTGGCGGGAAAGTTTGTTAGAGTTTTGGTACTCTAGGCTTTCTATCTCGCTAGTAAAATGCTCAATACCCCCCTGGAGCTAGTTATGGGAAGAACCATTCCTAGCTTAGACTTGAGATCATTGAAGTGAAGTGATGGAAGAATCTTTGTGAGTATATCAGCCGGCTGAGATGCAGTAGGGAGATAAGAAAGCAAAGTGACAATCGATAGCAATATGTTTAGTCCATTCCTGAAACACGAGGTTCTTGACAAGATGTATTGCAGAGTAATTGTCACATTTAAACTGAACAGGTTGAAGATCAGTAAGAAGTCGAACAAGCCATGTAATCTCAGAAGCAGCTGCAGCCATGGTAGCGATGAGGTTGTTGTTGATTCGTCTTTGTTTGTTTCAAATGCAGACAAGAGAAAGACTCATCAGGGGAGCTTCATTTCTCTATTTCCTATTTGTGGTTGTTACCACGTAATATGGAGAATTCAGTGCAGGTTGTGCCTGTATATATGTTTTTAGTCTTTGGTGATTTTGGAGCATTAACTGTTTTTTTTTAAATTTCTGTTTTAATGGTCATTGTAGCGTTTTCACCTATCTCACTTTCCCTGCCGGAGAGTGAACATCACTCTTTTCTTTTCCTCAGGCCACTTTTCTTGGCATAATTGTCATAATGTATATTTCTTATAGTTGGATGGTTGAACAGTCATTTTTTTTAATGGTTAGTATGTATAATGACCTTAACTTCTATGGTGTACGTGTGTTTCGCCCTTTTTAGTTTATATACATATATAAAAGGTAATTTTATAAGTTAAAATATAATTAATTTATTGTCTTATTCAATACAAATTAATTTTATATTATAAAATATATAAACTAAAAAAAATTATTATATTATTATATTAGTATTTTTATAAATATATAATGTATATTGAAATAATTATATAAGTAATTAATAAATTTGATTAATAATAAAACAAAATTTTAGACATTTTTATAAAATATTTTTACACTTAACATTACATAAAATTGAAATATAAAATTAAGATAATAATATATTAATTCTAAAAACCAAAACCGTTGTAGAATTGAGCCTAAATGATGTGGATTTAATATAGATGATGGTTATATCCCTTATTTTTTGTTATCTAAAAATATACCTAACATTTTTTCCCTTTGTAGTGGTCCTTTTTTTAGATATTATCTATATTTTTAAAATTCTTCATGTCACCTAAACATTATTACTAAGAGATAGACCCGTTGGAGATGCTCTAATTAACTTAATTTTAATCCAAATAATTGATTGTTTAATCCTGTTGTTTGTGTTTTGTTTCAGCTGTATTTTTCAATTCTGTGAACATCTCAACAGTAATATATCTTTTCTAAAATTAAATTTTATTAAAATTGGATGGTTAGGATCTCTATGATTCACCTTATGTTCAGATAAAAAAAAAAAATTTATTGTTTGGTTATAATAATATTTTCTATGGTTCACGTAATGTTCAGATTAAAAAATAGTTCTATTGTTTAGTTATAATAATATCATGTATATATATATGTGTGTGTATAAATATATATTTAAAATTTAAATATTTATACGAAAATATATATTTAGTACACACATACATGTATAGAGTGAAAGGTTCCTAAAATTAACTTTAAATAACTTACTTAAAGTCACTAGTATTTTGTAACATGTATTTTATACAATTAATTATTCGTATATGAACATATGTTTTAAATATCATATCCTTCATCTCAATTTTAGTAATAAAAATATATATTCTGATTTTAAAAAATTAATATATATATTTTATCTTAATTTCAATTGATTTTTATACACGATATGTAGCCAAAAATTTAAAACTTATCTTTAAACTTTATTATTTTTATAATATCATAATCTAATTCATTTAAAATATCATCTTTTTATACATAACCATATCATTTTAATATCATAATTATTTTATTTTGTTATATTATATGATTAAAATAATAATATCTAAAATTAAAACTAAAATATACTATGATTATTATTAACATGAAAAATAAATATATGATAAAATGGGAAATTATAATTTGTGTAGTAAGATTTTTAATGAAATAATGAAAATTCAAGTAGTTCAAATGATAATGATCATGACTTTATATCAAATAACAATAATCACGGTTTTATATCATGAAGTTAATGGTTGAATATCCAATAATAACATAAATTTATTGATTTAGTAAAAATTTCAAAATAATGATATATATATATATATATATGATATTGCAAAATATAAATAAAAATTCATTACTAATAAAATGATAAATTTATTTTTATATTGAATTTTAATAGATAGTATTGAACAGATTGAATAAATTAAGTGATAATTATTTATTTTCTTTTGTCCTAAAGCTCACGCTCGTTGTTGGAGTGAAAAATCCTTAACAAGAATATTTTAGTGTGTTGGGTTTAAATTTTTGATGATGTTCGTCCAATTCTAAATATCAATAAACTTCCTTAAGTATCATGAAAGTAATGTATACAAAATAAAACTATATAAATTATATTAACAAAAATACTTCTTTACATTTGAATACAAAAAAAAACATTAATAATATAATTAGAATTATTCATTAAATATTTTTGAGTAAAAATATTAACCGAACCATGTCTTTTTAATACTCCATCCGTCTTAATTTAAGTGATTTGTTTGATTTTTTACGGTCAATTTGATTAAAATTTGACCGAATATTAGAGATTATTCTTTTATAATCTTTAAAAATTAAAGTTATATTTTGAAGTAGAATAAATATATTTTTTAATAATATATTTTTTAATTTTTTTATAATTATATAATATATGTAATTTTTGGTTAAATTAGTCAATTTAAACTCAAAAAAGACATTTAAATTGAACGGAGGGATGAAGTAATTAACCTCGACTTCAGCCTTTACTCCATTCAATCTTACATAGAAATTGAAATGTGTCGTTTTTAATGATATATTGGACAACTTTCTTAGCTCAGTTATTAAGTGTTGAGATTAAACCTTAATCTACGGATACACACCAAGAGCAAATCTAGGGAGTGTTTGGGAGAACTTTTTTCCAGAATAAGTCAACTTATTTTAAGACAAAGTTAGAGATTCCTAACTTTTTTCTGAAAAAAGTTAACTTTTTTTTGCAACTTATAGAATCTTAAATATACATTAAATATTTGTATAAAAAATATTTATCAAAATATGAAATTTTTACCCGAAAATAAGTCCAAAAGGACTTATTTTAAGGCAGGCCAAACAGGCCACTAATAATGTTCTAACTTATTTCTTAAATATAATATAAAAAAATTAGATCCTAGTAATTTATGATATGACTAACTAATTTCATCTATAACAATGTTTCTTATACTCATTCCATATTTAATATTTTATTATTAAAAGTACCTTTCATCACTAAAATATACTCCCTCCGTCCTTTTGATTTGTTATCATTTCAAAATGGGGTGTCTGGCACGCATTTTAAGGTGGATTTTAAGGATAGTTCCATAATTTATTTTTGAAATTTTCCTTTTTTGTATAAATATAGAACAATCCTATTTTTATACAAAAAAAGAAATTTTTAAAAATAAGTTATGGAACTATTCTTAAAATCCACCTTAAAATGCGTGCCAGAAAATGAAAAAAAAGTGATAAGAATTGGTTGGGACGGAGGGAGTAATATATAATAGAGAGAGAAATAAAGTGTTTGTAATAATTTATAATAAAATATAAGTTAGGATAAAGAGAGAAATTCCTTGAAAATATGGGAGGAAGAGAGTGTTCTAATAATTTAAGAAATAGTTAGTACATCGTTGGAGAACTTTCCTAAATTTTAACTTAAAATATCATTTAGAAAATTTTTGAACTTGCTCTGAGGGCTTGTTTGATTCAATTAAAACCACATTTCCTTAGTATAAGCAGTTACAACAAAATAGCGTAACCTACTTAATTAGGTTATGTAGGGTGACTTTGAGTTATACAACTTGTTTTGTTTTTTACTAAATAGTATAATATTATATATTAAATTATATTGATTGCTAAAATTATAAAATATATATCAAAAACTAAATAAAAAATATTAATCCAAATTAAATGTTAAAAATATTTTTTTCTTTTACGAGACAAATATATAATACCTTATTTGTATATTTATATAATAAAAATAATCACAAAATTATCTAAAAAATGAAATGCATAAATTAAATTTCTTATTAAAATGTTAAGATATTTTTGTTTATCCAACAAGTGCATAGTGCAACATACTTCGAAGGATATTTGAATTATTACGTAACTAGAAAATTTGCAAAATAAAATAGTCATGAAAATATCCTCTTGATAAGAAAAAGACGTCTCACCAAGTCAACGCGACACCCCTACTTGATAGACCTTAGAGTAGAGCCACCAAGTTTGTTAAAGATTCACTCATATCTAAAATCAACAAGTGGTCTCCAACTTTGTGCACTCCCAATGCACCGCCACGCTTGACACTTCCTTCAACTTGACATGCAACCTCCCATTTCACCTTCTGAGGTCTCGAAAGATTTCCACACATTCATGCCAGGTATGTTCCAAACTACTACTTTAGAAAAAGAAAATATTTTTTTAAAAAATATTAATTACATTTAATTTATAACTATATTAAAATATAAGAAAAATTTTAAAAATCATTTTTTAAGACGGAATAATATTTTTCACTTCGTTAATTGGACCTGGGACACAAAAACTAATTCACTTTTATTGAAAAGATTTTGGTCTCGTTTAGTATTGTTATTATAGACAATAATATTAATTTTTTATTAAAAAATAAGAAGAAAAATATTTGATAAAATTCAAAATTAACTTTCTGAAAAATGATTTTAGTCTAAAAATTATTTTTAAATAAAACACGTCTCCCGTAGTTTTAAAAAAGTTACTTTTTAAATTTTACAAAAAGTGATAATAAATTTAATTATCAAATCTCTCAAAAACATTATTTTTTATATTATATTTCAAAACATACTCTAATAAAAAAATATTATTAAATAATTATCTAATTTTTCAAATAATAATTTTTCCGTCGATACTTTTTTTCATAATACAATAACTTTTTAACAACAATCTAACTATCAAAGTTCGCTCAAAGTTCACTCAGTCTAACTCATCTTTTCCAGAAAGAAGCCTGGTGGTATGAAGATTTTGAAGGAGAGAATGAAGTATGACAAAGAGGAGGGGACCTGGGCGGGAACGGGGAACAGTCGAGAACGAGAAGGCACACAAGAGTCAGAGAAAGAGAAGGTACCCAGTATTACTGATTATTCTCCCCTTCCCAAAATATGTGTCTTTTTAATTTTTAAATGTTTTTTTTTTGTTTTTTTTACATAGTTTAAAATATAAAAGGGCATACTTATTCACGAATTTTTATAATACAACTTAATTTTTATAATACAACATAATAGACAGGACCTGTCCTAGAAATTTGGGTGCTCTGAATGAAATTTTGAAATGATATCTTTTTTTAAAGATTTAAAAATAAATTAAAACGTATATATAATACACACATAAAAAAATTGGTATTGTCTTATCCAATGGCCGACCCTGGTAATAGAATATGTGAATATAGTGAATTATTATTCTATCCGCGATTGGAAAAAGTTTTTATAATTTTTATCTATCCGTTACAAAAAAAAAAGCTTTATTACTAACAAGCGATTGAGGGGACTAACTGTCTTATTAAATATGCCTTGTACATGACATGTTGATAGTAAATCGGGAATGATACGCCTAATTTAAAGAGATATTCCGTGTGTTGATCTCTTTCTCAAGTTTCCACCCACGCACTTTTTAAGATTAAATTAGTTAAGTTTTTATCGAATATTATTGACTCGATCGAAACAGATGAAGCGGGTGCGTGTCACAAATCATAAGTATGAATTTGGTTCCGGTTTCGTGTATAATGTATATTGCACCCTCCAAGTCAATGATAAGATAAACTTATATCAGAGCCCAACATCATGTGACGAGAACAAACAAAAGAGTCTGACAAAGAATATTATTACACAGGACATAGTTTATATCCTTCTCTGTTTTTTTTATAGGACATCATATGTTATTCAAAATTTTAATAAAAAAGGTTAAATAATAAAATTTTATTGAGGGTGGTGGATTGATAAAAATATTTTTTATTATTTCATTTCATAAGTTAAATTCTCGCTTATCCCTCAAAATTTATTAAATATTTATATTAATTTATAAATTATATTTAAAAAAAATATTAAAATACTTTAAATATTTAAAATTTAAAATTTAATTAAATTAAAACGGATCAGATATTTATCGGATCAGATATTTATTATAACTCCCTACCGGTTCCCCCCCAACTGTTTCAATAATACCGTTACGAAATAAATCACTAATGCATACTTCTTCCACAACCGTCCCCACATCTCAGCCCCCTGTTGATGACATCTCCATCATCACGCACCCCCACACAAATCCCCACACTCCCACGCGCCGCCGCACCAACTTCCTCACCTTAACCCCACGCTTACTTCGTCGTCACGCGAAGTTGCTACCCCTAATAATTTCCATATGCGTAGGCCTCCTAGTCCGTTTCGCAATCCCTAAACCCTCACGTGTCACAACACAAGCATGGCAACTCCTCGCAATTTTTCTAACAACAATATCGGGCCTCATCTTAAGTCCATTGCCAGTTGGTGCATGGGCCTTCGCATGCTTGACACTTGTCATCGTAACTGATACACTCTCTTTCGCGCAGGCATTTATTGCATTCACTAATGAGGTGATATGGTTGATAGTGGTATCGTTTTTCTTCTCGAAAGGGTTTGTGAAAACAGGGTTGGGAGACAGGATTGCAATGTATTTTGTTAAGTGGTTAGGGAAGAGTACGTTGGGGTTAGCGTATGGATTGGCATTGAGTGAGGCCATGATTGCTCCGGCTATGCCAAGTACCACAGCTAGAGCTGGTGGGATATTTGTGCCGATTATAAATTCACTTTCGATGTCTGCTGACAGTTTTCCTAAAGATCATTCGTCGAAGAAACTTGGGGCTTTTCTTATCCACTCTCAATTTCAGGTACAATCTTTGTTTTAACAACAAGATGAATTGATACAGTATGATAATTATGTGATTATATAGTTAGAATTTAACATTTAGTCTATGTTTTTTGGTATCATGTACCTAAAACATGATCCGAAAGCCTGGGTTTTTCTTATCCACTCACACAACTTTAAAGTCAAATAAGTGGTTCACGTGATTAGAATTGGGATAGAGGAGGTATTGTATGTTTTAAGGTTGATTGAAGTTCTCTGTCTAGCACAAAATGTAAAATTAGCATTTGCAGTTGTTGATCTGAAAATTCAATAGATTACAGTAAATAATAACCAGGTTTTCGAGTAAGGTAAACTTTAAGTAGACCTTTCTTCTAGAGGTCTATCTTAGGGGAAGACTGATAATTTAGGGAACAAGCTAAAATTGTTAGATTTTTTTTAAATGAAAGATAAGTTAAATATGTATTTAAGCATTACATAGACAAGTGGTGATTATATGTTTACCATGTTGTATGTTTTCCCTGTTGATGCTTGACAGTCATCAAGTAGCTCAAGTGCTCTTTTCCTGACCGCTGCAGCCCAAAACCTGTTGTGCATCAAATTTGCTGAGAGTCTTGGAGTTAAAGTTCCGATTAAATGGGTTACTTGGTTCAAAGCTGCCAGTTTACCGGCAATAGCATCCCTTTTGGTCACTCCATTTATGGTATATAAGATTTTCCCGCCAGAAACGAAGCACACACCAGAGGCTCCTGTCATGGCCACTAATAAGCTGGAGCAGATGGGTCCTGTAACTAAAAATGAATGGATAATGCTTGGAACAATGCTTCTCATGGTTGGGTTGTGGATAGCTGGGTAAGCTTCAAAGTTAATCTCTTACTTTCTCGTATATCTTTCCTCAAGCTAGTTGTAGTTCATCGCGGTACTAACAGTCTAACATAGTTGCTGATTCCAGTATCTCTGTTTTAGCTTATATTAGGATTGTGGTTTAGTTTATTGTGTTTTTGTAAATCCTCTAGAATATTATTTTATGAGGGTTCTTCTCAGCAAAGTGCTCTTCGATTTGATTACTTGGTTATTTTCATTACAAAAGCTCTTGGATAAAATAAAAGTTGCGCTTATAATTCTTATTGGCAACCTGGGTGACCTGACTAATCTGCCTATGCCCTATGTTCCTAAAATATATTCGTTAGGAAACATTTTAATTTTCTTTCAGGATATTAATAAGCTGCCTTGTAGAAAGGGGCTTGATTCTCTGTTTGTATCATCCTACACACCACAATACGTCAATACATGTCTTACTCTCTGTATAACGACTGATTATCTGCATTCCATTACTGAGAAGTGCACATGAATAATTCGTTCTTGTAAATTTTCATATCCACATAAGACAATTAGACAACAATTTGCAATGATTTTTCCATATTAAATCTTATTTATGAAATCTAGCATTGGAAGAATCAATTAAAGGTAAAAGAAAATATATTATCAGAAAGTTAAAAACTATTGGCATCATCCCTTAAGAGAGTGAAACAAAATGAACACATAATTGGGACTGGGGAGAAGTTGACTTTCAAACCGGTTTTCCCGCATTAATTTTTTTTGTAGATTTTCACATTATATTTCGTCCTCCTTATGCATGTGCAGAGATGCACTAGGCCTGGCAAATGTTGTTTCGGCGATGTTGGGGCTATCAATTCTTCTGCTATTGGGAGTACTTGATTGGGATGATTGCTTAAGTGAAAAGTCGGCATGGGATACCTTGATCTGGTTCGGGGTTTTAGTGGGTATGGCAAATCAACTGACCAAACTTGGTATTATACCGTGGATTGCAGATTCCGTTGGCAGATCTATCCGATCTATGTCATTGAGTTGGCCTGCTGCCTTGTTTATCCTTCAGCCAACATATTTTTTCATTCACTATTTGTTTGCGAGTCAGACTGCACATGTAGGAGCACTTTACTCTGCTTTTCTTGCAATGCACTTGGCATCTAAAGTTCCTGGTCTGCTGGCAGCCCTTGCTTTGGCATTCAATACAAATCTTTTTGGTGCGCTAACACATTATAGCAGTGGTCAGGCTGCTGTATATTATGGAGGTACTACAATGTTTCTATCCACTTCTCATATAAATGGAATTAAATTTGTTTATGCTTAAGCCATGTTTACTTATCTAACTCTCTCCCTTTTTAATAACTTCGTCTGATCATTCAGATCCAATTAGTTTTTCTTCCCAGGGTTAGAATTGATGTCCAAGTTTATTTTGCTTAGTTTCTACTTAATTTCCGTAGCTTGTAATGAAATTTTATTTTATTCCAAAAGGAAGAGTTTTACGGTTTTCGATTTACGTGTTAATATTATTAACTGTAGAGAGTACTATGAAGAAATATTCTTATCTATATGTTATATCTTTGCCTATAGAATAGGACAGAGTATATAAATTCATTTCTGAGGCCTGTGCCTTATAGATTTGTGTGCTTTGAAGTATTTGAAGAAAAGTTTGTGTTGAGACATGTTGTTCATCGGTTTTTGTTCTTTTGCACTTCATGTCTTCTGTTTTAGAATTGCCCTCTCTTTTTAACGATAGTTTTCCTGTCCACAACTATTTTCTGATCTCTTGTGGTGATAGAAATAGTAGCAGGGATAACACTAGAACACATTAACATTTAGAAGAAAATTCATTGAGAGTCAAACCAAAGACACAAATGCAGCAAAGTTATTTTAACACCCCTTGTTTAGCTGGATAAAGTTGAACATCATCGGAACTGCTTCATTGATTCTCATACTCTACACCACTTAAGTTCTTGAATGAAAGTGATTTGTGCTTACAAAATGAAGTCTTAATTGACTGTAAGAGTAGAGAGAGTCGAGGAAATATAATTGACCGTCAGAACTCATAAATCTAACTCTCAGTATTATTTTTTATTTTCTATCTAGTTAAAAAAACATGATCCCTACTCATATATATGTTAACTTTTAAGTTAAGATCTTGTGCACCTAAGTTGATACTAGAATTGTTTTTTTTCTTTTGGCAGCCGGCTATGTAAAACTTCTAGATATACTGAAACTGGGCATTTTGATGGCCATTATCAACATTACAATATGGGTGTTAATTGGTTCTCTCTGGTGGAAAATTTTGGGCTTTTACTGAGGTTACATATATATGTAAGTTCATGTTGTTCATTATAGAGCATCCATTTGTCACTAAGGATGTGGAAACTGTCAATTTTTTACGAAAAGAAGAAAGAAATGAAGCAAATTTTGGTTATCCTGGGTTATTCAGGTGCCTTGTACTTATCAGAATGCAGTAATGTAACAAGTGAAATTAGAACATAGCAGATTCTTCATTTGACATTAAAATAGTTCTCTCCTTGTGCCCATATATGTGATATCAAACCACAGGATGTCGCATGATCGGATGTAATTTTCTTTGCTGTCATAGCTGTTTGTGGCACAAATTACCTTTTTGTTGGATCGGTTATATGTTCTGTATGTTCTTGTTCAGTTCCTTTGCAGTTTGTTCTTATGGCCTCAGACACCCTCCAAGTGGATTGCACACAAACATTAATAGTAATATCGAACTTCTAATTTGAACATTCCAGCTGTGGAATACTAGGGTGCACTTGTAACTGCGTAATTCTTTCGTTTTACCTTTAGACGATTTAGGTGTCATACCTGAGATTTGGAGTGTTATGTACAAATTTTAAAAAAGTGTCCTAATATTATAAAAAAAGAAAATAATTACATGAAATAATAAAAATTAACTGACAATTGTAAAAAAATATAACAAATAAAATGCATAAAATAATTTTATTATATAATGAAAATTAGCTGAAAATTGTAAAGAAATAAAACAAGTACATAGATAACATGAATTATCTTAAAATTGATCTTCTAGCATTTTTTTAAGCAAATGCACTAATAAAATTTGAACGTTAAGTAAAAATTTATCTAAAATAAATAAGTTATACATATAAATTTTAATATATTATGTTATAATAAAAAAAAGATATAACATTGATAAAAATATAATCACAGAAAAACTAATTATATGTAAATTTGTTTAAATTTGTATTATTGTATAAACCCATTATTCAATTCATTTTATATTTAATTGATTTGTTTCATATAATATATATACATTAAAAATGGTTATAATTTAAAATTAATTACCTAAAAATTGAATCATTACTTGGATGATATAATATTGTATATATTGTCATCACCCAAAAAAATTAGTGTACATATTTAAATTAATTAATTTTAATAAAATCATTCAAACTAGTACTTTGAGAGCTTCCCAATGTAAATATTTATTTTTATTAACATGTTTTTTATATTATTGTTTCCAGAATTTATGTGACTTATAAATTATTTAAATATATAATATTTTTCAATCTTTTTATTTAAAATTTCTAAAATTCAAAAATAAATATTATAGTTTTTTTACTAATTTTCTTTTCCCATTACATATACGTATATGTATATCTCTATAAAAAGGTATGTCCTACTATATTTAAGGGCCTGTGCGATTGGAAGATCCTCAGGCATGCCTCTGGTGGGAAGTCTATATAGAGTATCTATCTATGGAGTCTTACTGTCTTGGTATGATCTGAATAGCTAAGCAAAAGCAATCTATATATAAACCAATAATTCCAAAGTTCACAGCCGAAGGTTTCTTCTCTAAATTCTAAGCATACCCCATTTTCTTTCTCTATTAAAAGAATATAAAAAACATCTTTCTTGTCATAATCAAGACATTTGAGTGAAATATGAGACTTGGTAAGATTCAAATTTCTCGTTCTTTTTTATATATAATTTGCATTTGCCCTTTGGACAACACTCACAGCATAGAACAAACTAAGTTAAAAAGTATCAATTTCAATGCATTAATTATAAAAAAATATCTTCAAACAATATCATTCATATCACAACGCAAAAATTATATTAGATAAAATCAATTAATTCTCATATTTAATAAATATATCCCTAAAGTCTTTCGAAGATATATCCAATTATAACAGAACTGTGTGGGTTCGATCGTATATAAATACGTACGCAGGCATCTTGGCAAAAAGATCGGATACGCGAGATAAATCGAGACACCTCTCAAGTCCAACCCAATCTTTTTTTACAAGCATTAATCCTCATTAACAATCATATTATTATATTTTTAGCTCTATTATTCCAGCAAACCTCCGAAATCTG
This sequence comes from Oenanthe sinensis, assembly GCA_028671895.1. NCBI lineage: Eukaryota > Viridiplantae > Streptophyta > Magnoliopsida > Apiales > Apiaceae > Oenanthe > Oenanthe sinensis. The sequence goes on from CM053801.1 coordinate 22,601,139, forward strand.
TTGTTACGAAAATCCTCCAACAACAATTGACGCTAGAAGAAGGGATTATTTTTTGTTTGTGGGGACAAACGACATATCAAACAAACAAAATACACATGGGGAGTTAATAACATATTTTTGGACAACTTTAGTGGAGGAACTGAACTATGGAGTTATGGCGTGTTGAACAACATACAACGAAAAAGAGGAGCAAAGAATAATGGGAATAAAGATGAGTACACTACTACAAGAAAATCATGGTGTTGAGACCCTTACCATCAAAAAAGAGCACAATATCTACTCATACGAGATAAGTTTTCTTATTTTTATTTTCTGCAATCACATATATTATTTATCGATGTCATGCATGAAATATATTTTATTATCCAAAAATTCGTGTGAGCTATATATATTGTGACTGAAATTTGTGTAACCAATATTTTGGGAGACACATGTTTTAGAAAACAAATCGTACAATATTTTTGTTTTGATGATTGTGGATATGTTTACAACATTGTACGAACTGCATAATTTTAAAGAAAAGTATTTAGCCGATATGACAAGGCATACTATCTTCAATAAAATTATTTCTAAGGAGCATATTTTTAGAAAAAATAAATATACTGCGACATTTTTAAATTGTCATATTTATGGATGCGTTTGGATTGTGTTCAAAATATTTTACAAATATTGTCGCGGTAATAAATATATATTTCAAGATTTGTTTTTACAAACATGCAATCTTAAATTGTTAAATGAGGAAGCCATGACAAACGATAATTCTCGCAATGTTACACGCTTGAAGTAAGGAATCATCAACTCCTTGAAGACCCTCCTCCTCAACGAGGAGTCGACGGACAAAACTTACATTCTGGATTTGTAACGCCCCCAAATCCGGGGTCAGGGATCTGGTCGTCACGTGAAAAACCTCAATATAAAATCACCTATTTAATAACATTTTTACACCACCTGTAGTCATTCAATATTTGAATTCTACATTTACGACCCCAATTACCGAGATCTTTTAGATTATAGTTCTAGAAACAAGAATCCAAAAACAAATTATCAATTATTATAAACCTCAAATAATCAAATCAAATCTCGCTTGTTTCCCCATCCATAAAATTCCACAATTGATTTCAACAATCTCTTTAAACCAATCTTATATTACCGGTATAACCTCGATAAAAAGTATACCAGCAGCTAGGACGGGTCTATACCAAGCAATATATATAATATACCAATATATATAAATAAAACTTACTCCAGATACAGACGTTCTGGATCCGAAAACTTCTTCGTAAAGACATCTTACTTTCTTCTTCCGAGCTACGCGGATAAATCTCGTCAATCTACTTTTTCTGAAAGGCTAATATTTTCTCATCCTGTCTGGAAAAGTGTATGATGAAAAGCAAGAGTGAGCCAAAGAAATGCTCAGCAAGTATATGAACAATTGAAATTAAATCAAGATATGAGATCTGTATAGAGAACGGAATATAACACAGTTTATTATGAAAACTGAACAGTAATTAAATCACAATTTATCTCAAACTGAAACAATGCAGTATGTCATCAAAATGAATTAACTGCTCAAAATCAATATATAATAGCCACACAGGCAATATGGATTGGATACAACACAAATAAACACTATTGCCCCCTGATCATGTTCAAAAGCAATAGGACCCCTTTATAGCTCATCGGTACATTTCTATACCCATAGATATAACAAGGATTTCTCAATATAGGTACCAAAATAGGCAAGTAATGTTAGCCTATAGGAAGATTGATTGGTTACCATATCCTCCTTAACTCCGCTGGACCTACTTCATGGCCACTTACGCTACATAAATTCCAATCCAATAGAGCAACCCCAAATAAAATAAGGTATGCTTAATTTCAAATACAAACCATATCCTCGTTATTTACTACGATAACACTGGATATGATGTGTTTATTATAATCATCTTCCAATATTCAGAGTACGAATAATAAGTAGCTCTGATGCACAGAATAAAACAGGAATCATAAATAGCTCTGAACAATACTATTTATCATGATATGAATAACTGAAACAGTAAAACAAAAGTGTTTATGATGATCAAAGAGGAAATACTTGCCTGATATCGAAGCTGTCCTAAGCTGGAATGAGACAACTACACTGCCCGTCTCACGGTATCACCTTTTAATAATTCTTTAATCTGACGCTCCTGCGGTTGCTACGAGTCTGAACTATTAATATCGAGTCTGCACATCTACATCTATAGTCAAATATAATACGGTACTTTAGTCCTTGAAGTACCTCGTTGTATTCTACGAGCATTTATAACCTAACTATACTTATATACTTATCTCAGACATATTTCTATTAACAAGAAAACTCACATCAAACATAACAAACCAATAAATAAAATATAAACTCAATTATTAACTAGTCCTCAAACAACCAGTTAACCCTCAAGACTTGAATATTAAACAACAATTAATCCCCGAGACTCGAATATAAATAAACAATTAATCCTCGAAACTCAAATATAAATAAACAATTAATCCATGAGACTCGAATATAAATAAACAATTAATCCTCGAGACTCAAGTATAAATAAACAATTAATCCTCGAGACAAACAATTAATCCTCGAACAAAAAGGAATAAAACTAACAATTTTAATTCATACCTTAAAACTTATAACGTCTACCCTCGATGACGTTATCAACTTAAACAATTAAACATAACATTAAACATTTTAAAAATATTTCTAGGATCGAGTCGGATCACTAAAATTCTCGTAAAATAGTTAATCCGGATTCGTAAAGGAATTTAGAATTTAAAACTATTTAAAATAGAAATATTTGTTTCGTTTGAAACGGATAAACAAAATAATTAATTTTTAATTAATAAGAATAAATCAATTAATAATTAAATCAACTGATTATTCAAATTAATTAATTATTAATCATTCTCAAATAAATTATTTTTCAAAATAATTAACTACTTAATATTTTTAATCAAATAATAATTGAAATCTAAAATAAATACTTTATTACAAGAAAAATTTTCGAAATAAGATTTTTGTAAAATGAACTTTTCCCGGGGTCACAGCCCCTCAAAATCAATCCCTATAAACCAGTAGCCAACTCACATAGATATAGCCAACTTATAACAAATTTAAACTCAAGTGACCCCTTTACTCAAATCTTGTAACATTTAAACACTTAATAGCATTATAGGTCACATAATTTGAATAAATGGAATAATGTATAATATCAAAATGATTACTTCGAATGAAGTACTCAAATCTATCCTTTAATTCGAATGGGCAACCTTTTATTTCAATAATTCAAAATAGCTTTCCAAAATACTCCAACAATGCTAAAAGGATAACATGCAGGTAGTAAACTTACTATTTTTCTAATTATATTAACAAATTAGAATCCAAATAGCTAAATAAATTGGAAATTCGAATAGTAATCCTTACGACCCAACATGCAGATTCTATATATCTACCTAATATCACCAACTTCACATTCATACTAACAAATTGAAAGTTTCTGATTTTATAAGTCATTAATTTGAAAACAAATTCGAGTATAAATAAAGCATAAATTCGGACACTTGCAAGTAAAATCAGAAAAATTGACATGCAACTAATCAAACTAAAGTTTTAACAATCTTTGTTCAAGATCTAGCTAACACTTTCAACACCATCAAATCGAACAACAATAGCAAGAAAATTATGAATAAAAACCAAAATCTTCCGAGTCAAACACTTATGCTAACATGCAGTTTAGGTAGGCTAGCAAATCAACACAATCCAACAACAATTAACAACTATAAACATATCCCAAAGAAAACCATGTCACCGACTCACCGGAGATCACGACCGGTGACAGCAGTTCCGGTGGGAGCCCGGGATCGGGTCCTGCCTCACCTCCACTGCTCCCATACTCTTTTAACATCATCCTTATTACACCTCCAACACAAAATCGAAGCAATTGCTCCCTTTTTCCCTTCTTGCATGCAACTGTGCGTGTATAGATATAGACACGATATGTGAGGTTTGAGAGGAACCGAGTGAGAGAGAGCAGGAGACTAGAGAGAGACAAGAGGAAATGGGGAAACGAGGGTTGGGAACAGGGGTGGGGGTGGGGGTGGGGGTGGGGGTGGGGGTGGGGGTGGGGGTGGGTCGGGTAGGTTTTAGGTTTTATAATAAATTTTTAATTTTTTTTTAACTTTATAGAATATATAAAACATATCTCGTAAAATCATTTTAATATTACTTTTAATCTCTAAATAATTTAAATAATCCCAAAAATTCTATAAAATGTTTTGGGTAAAAATATAAATTTTATTATTTTTTAAAACGACTTAAAAATAATAAAATTTTACAATATTTATATATTTCGAATATTCAAATAATTTATTCAAATAAAATTTTCACCCGGAGAAAAATACCAACTCGAGATACTAACCCGATTAGTAAAATAATATAAAAATTTTAAACCGAACTCAGTCCCACTGAACTGAACATAATTTCTAAAATAATAATAAAAATATGAAAATACATCCAATTGGAATAAAATATAAAATTTTATTCCTCCTTTTTTTAAGAAAACCAATAAAATATTTAAATAATAAAAATCACTTTTGAAAAATATCTGGGTTGTCACAGTCTACCCTCCTTATAGGGATTCCGTCCTCGGAATCATCTGAGGAAAGCACTAGGGTTCCATTTGCTAGCTTTCTATTCATGATATCAGAATTGACATTCCAACTTATCGAGTCCTCCATAACATCATCGATAATACTAACTATTTAATCTTTAACGCTAGTCCTCGTTGGTTTAAAATTTCTACCAGTTTCTCTACACAGGATAAATCTGGTCATACCACCACATATTCACGCTCTATTATGAGCCTAATAATTGAAATTAGACGTTCTTCATCTTGATACGAGAAACATATTACGCGCATTTTACCAAATCAGTGGTAGCGTCAATTTGTATGTAACTTTTCCCAAAACTTCGAATTAAATCGGTAGCATTATCGCAGCTTTAAAATCCTATTAGCAAGGATAACTCATTCCGACTTGGTTGACATACCTTCAAAACTTTTAGAGATAACAAGAATCACAGAACTTTGAAGAGAAAAGATTTCATATCAAAGAAAGTGTCACAAAATTTGAGATCACAAGATTTTGAGTTTTAAGATAAATCTCATTATAAATATAAAAATAACTGAGTGATCAATATGATCAAAAGAACTTAATGTTGCGTGCCTTGGTTAAGACACTTACAAGTATAGGTAATTAGCCTTCTTGTAATGCACAACTCACAAGTGATGGCGTCCCATCAAACTTCTATCACACAGACAGATAGTCCTTGTATCCCCTATAAATAGGGTTGTTCACCTCAGTTGGAGTGGAGAAATAGGAAAGGAATTTAAAATCAAGTTAATAATTGATGCTTTTTGACGAATAATATTTTTGATGCACACTTTGGATTAAAACTGAACAAATTCCAAAGGTACTATTTCTGGAGAAAAGAATATCCGAAAAAGAAAATATTGGTACATAACGAACAAGTGAGGGATATATTCTTTATCAAAAGTTTCCTGGGAAAGATGTCAAAATAAATCATTGATGAAGAAGGTAATCAAAATAAATCATTGATGGGGAAGGTATTGCCAAGGTCTTCACCAATTTCTTTTCTGTCGGCTCTTCTGATGGATCGTCGTTCGATTCTAAACTTTTCTTCTTCACATTCAAAATTTATCGATACCCTACTTCGTCGTCGACTCGAAATAGTCTCTGAAGATTCCACAGTAGATATATACAGTCGCAAGGAGTTATATCCAGCTCAGCACAACCATCTCCAACAAATATCACAATCTTAACTTAATCATTGGTACTATATCCAATAGTCCAACACGAACTCTATATGAGTTCTGACGTTCTTCACTTAACTATACACACTCCTACACACTCTCGTTTCTAGTTTCTATAATCTTAGCTCTAATACCACCTTGCAACGCCCCCAAATCCGGGGACAGGGATCTGGTCGTCACGTGAAAAACCTCAATATAAAATCACCTATTTAATAACATTTTTACACCACCTGTAGTCATTCAATATTTGAATTCTACATTTACGACCCCAATTACCGAGATCTTTTAGATTATAGTTCTAGAAACAATAATCCAAAAACAAATTATCAATTATTATAAACCTCAAATAATCAAATCAAATCTCGCTTGTTTCCCCATCCATAAAATTCCACAATTGATTTCAATAATCTCTTTAAACCAATCTTATATTACCGGTATAACCTCGATAAAAAGTATACCAGCAGCTAGGACGGGTCTATACCAAGCAATATATATAATATACCAATATATATAAATAAAACTTACTCCAGATACAGACGTTCTGGATCCGAAAACTTCTTCGTAAAGACATCTTACTTTCTTCTTCCGAGCTACGCGGATAAATCTCGTCAATCTACTTTTTCGGAAAGGCTAATATTTTCTCATCCTGTCTGGAAAAGTGTATGATGAAAAGCAAGAGTGAGCCAAAGAAATGCTCAACAAGTATATGAACAATTGAAATTAAATCAAGATATGAGATCTGTATAGAGAACGGAATATAACACAGTTTATTATGAAAACTGAACAGTAAATAAATCACAATTTATCTCAAACTGAAACAATGCAGTATGTCATCAAAATGAATTAACTGCTCAAAATCAATATATAATAGCCACACAGGCAATATGGATTGGATACAACACAAATAAACACTATTGCCCCCTGATCATGTTCAAAAGCAATAGGACCCCTTTATAGCTCATCGGTACATTTCTATACCCATAGATATAACAAGGATTTCTCAATATAGGTACCAAAATAGGCAAGTAATGTTAGCCTATAGGAAGATTGATTGGTTACCATATCCTCCTTAACTCCGCTGGACCTACTTCATGGCCACTTACGCTACATAAATTCCAATCCAATAGAGCAACCCCAAATAAAATAAGGTATGCTTAATTTCAAATACAAATCATATCCTCGTTATTTACTACGATAACACTGGATATGATGTGTTTATTATAATCATCTTCCAATATTCAGAGTACGAATAATAAGTAGCTCTGATGCACAGAATAAAACAGGAATCATAAATAACTCTGAACAATACTATTTATCATGATATGAATAACTGAAACAGTAAAACAAAAGTGTTTATGATGATCAAAGAGGAAATACTTGCCTGATATCGAAGCTGTCCTAAGCTGGAATGAGACAACTACACTGCCCGTCTCACGGTATCACCTTTTAATAATTCTTTAATTTGACGCTTCTGCGGTTGCTACGAGTCTGAACTATTAATATCGAGTCCGCACATCTACATCTATAGTCAAATATAATACGGTACTTTAGTCCTTGAAGTACCTCGTTGTATTCTACGAGCATTTATAACCTAACTATACTTATATACTTATCTCAGACATATTTCTATTAACAAGAAAACTCACATCAAACATAACAAACCAATAAATAAAATGTAAACTCAATTATTAACTAGTCTTCAAACAACCAGTTAACCCTCAAGACTTGAATATTAAACAACAATTAATCCCCGAGACTCGAATATAAATAATCAATTAATCCTCGAAACTCAAATATAAATAAACAATTAATCCATGAGACTCAAATATAAATAAACAATTAATCCTCGAGACTCAAGTATAAATAAACAATTAATCCTCGAGACAAACAATTAATCCTCGAACAAAAAGGAATAAACCTAACAATTTTAATTCATACCTTAAAACTTATAACGTCTACCCTCGATGACGTTATCAACTTAAACAATTAAATATAACATTAAACATTTTAAAAATATTTCTAGGATCGAGTTGGATCACTAAAATTCTCGTAAAATAGTTAATCCGGATTCGTAAAGGAATTTAGAATTTAAAACTATTTGTATAACCTCCGGATTATTTTTCTGATCATAGAAATATTTGTTTCGTTTAAAACGGATGAACAAAACAATTAATTTTTAATTAATAAGAATAAAACAATTAATAATTAAATCAACTGATTATTCAAATTAATTAATTATTAATCATTCTCAAATAAATTATTTTTCAAAATAATTAACTACTTAATATTTTTAATTAAATAATAATTGAAATCTAAAATAAATACTTTATTAGAAGAAATTTTTTTGTTAATCGCCCTTAAGTACACTAAGTTTGGAGAAGGGGGGTTGAATACAAACTTAAGAATTAAGTGAAAATTCTTGCGGATTTAAGTTTGTTCAAAGAGAGTGTTTATTTAAGACTGATGTAACTAAGAACTAGATAATTAAAGTATTGAAGACAAAACTCAGTAAGGTTAAAAATTACTAGTGGATTGATTTTCCACTAGTGTATTTTTGCTTTCAATAGATCTTAGTAAGAATACCAAGTTGCTTACAAAGTTGAATTTGGAACTCAGAAAAGCATTACAAGTTCTGCCTATATTTACTTTGCTTTTCTTGAGTTCTTGAAAACTATTGCCTTCACTTTGCTACTGTGTTTTTCTAACTACTATATAGAAAAACTACATCTATAGTTTTCCATCGACAGCTAATAATATAATATTACAATTTATATTGTTTACATGAAAATAGAAACTAGCTACTTTTCACAGCCTTCCTTTTTGAACTGACTAGTCCTGGAGATATCTTTGTCTTGATATATTCCTTGGATGCTGTGTTGCCTTGAAAGTCTTCACAATCCTGACAGGACTGTTGTTGGGACCCGGAGATCGTAGAGGGGGGGTGAATACGATTCCCAAATTAAAAATATGACTATTAATAATTTTTGGGACAACATAAAAATTACTTTGGTTCAAACCCGGGTACTGTTCATCATCTTCTTCAACCTCAAGAACACCATTAAAATAACCAAGATAATGAACGGTAAATTATCCAAAACACACAACACAACAAGATTCAAGAATATAACTATATATTCATTGAAGTGGGGTAGATGCTACAAACAAGTTCAAGAACATAAGCTCAAGAACACAACAAAGATGTGATTTTTGTCTCCTCTAAAACTATTACATTTTGTAAATCTAGGAGACAAAAATCAACCCTGTCTTTTATACAAGATTTAACAAGTGTTTTCAATAGAAGAATAGAGGAGTGGTATAATAAAGAAAATCATGGCTACAAATATATTCAAGATCTAGTTTGGCCATGGGGGAGAGAATAATTTTTCTCTCTCTCCCCTTTTTTTTTCATCCGAATGCACACCTAAGATTAAGACTTGGGTTCTTTTTGTATTATAAAAAAATGTGTTGCTTTTTGCTTTTTGCTTTTTGCTATTTCCTTTTGCTTTTTGTTTTTCCACCTTTTACTCTTGTCCACTCAAATCTTATCTTCAAAGTCATGTGCCAAGTATGCCTTTGGAAATATTTAATATAAAAGTAATATTTAAATAAATATATATAATATAAATAAAGAATGTCTTTATTTATAAAATATATAAATAATTAAATAAATACTTTATTTAATTAAATTAAATATTTCCATTCCACTCTTCAATTTGTGTAGACTTCCTTATCCAAATACTTGGCCCCGTATACGTGACTCCACCACGTCCAAGTATTTGGCCTTCTAATCTGTGAAGCTTTAGTAAGGTCCAATCAGGTTGTGCCGTCTGTCCCTTATCCATTAGGCTGGCATTTCTCCAACACTGATTTACCACCTTTGTTGATCCTCTACATGACTCAAGAAAATCAACAACTTTAGAATGATTAAAACCATATTAACCGACGAGAGCTTGCCTCCAATGTCCTGACACTTTATGCAACGGTCTGGTTCATAAGTGACTAGTCTTGATAGGGGCTCTTGATTCCGAACATGATTCCACATTCTTCTTTGCAAACCTTACTTGTAGCTTCGATTGTAATGCACTAAAATCTTCATAGACTAAGACAATCTTCTATAGCTTCCACATCCTTGAATAGATGTCAATATCTTTTATTCTCCCCTGAGGCCTGAACATGTTAATGAACTTCTTCCAGTGAGCTTCAAGTCTGTAGATGATCCTTTGATACTTTGTCTTAACTGAACTCTGTGATCCAAGATTTCTGTGCACCTGCATATTATTACATGTCCTGTTCTATTGTTGAGTTATCATCAACCATTACACAGAGATTACATTTAGCATTTCTAGTACACATGAAAGTGCAGTGAATTACTTCCCTTCACTCCTATCTCCCCTTTCAATCTCCCCCTATTTGGTTGATATGGAATAACAATCAAATACTATTTCCCTTTACAATCTCCCCCAAAAGCAATTAAATAAAATTAACTACTAGAGGATAACTCAACTAACATACAAGAAACAATTAAAGTACTGGACATGAAAATAATATATAAAAGGTTCCGGAAAGATATAATCAGTTAAATCCAGATTTCCTGAGTTGCTGAAAATGAATGATGAATTTATGAATTTCATTTTCCTTTAGCTTCCTCCACTTCAATGTTCTTCAAAGATGGGGTTCTTTCAATAAAGAAACAAATCATTAGTAAAGACTTCTGACCAATCATTCTTGTTCATCTTGCAATTCGAACTAGAACATACAGCTCTCTATATTCCCCATAAGAGGTCAACTCATTCTCCCCTTAAGGTTGTTCTCTCTTGGAATGAAAGTCACTTCCTCTTTTTCTTCAGGATGTTCTATTTCCAGGAAACATGTTTTTCTTTCTTCCCTGTACTACTCCACTGACTTCATCTATCACTGAAACAAGAAATAGAACACACTTGGACACTTCTCAGATGCCCCTTGAAAATCTCCTTCACATTCTTCTTTACCCAGAAAACTTCTACTTAGCAAAAACTCCCCCTTAGTTGATACTCTTCAAAGAAATCTTCATTTTCATTCATTGATCGTGCTGGAAAGAATTCTTCTGCCGAACCTCTCCTAAGAATGTTCCAAGGACAGATCTTCAAACAAATAGAGCAAAATCCCTTAGATATCTTTTCAGAATAAGATATAGCATTGCAAAACAAGATGTTAAGATTCTCCATAACTTCTCCCCCTTAGTACGACAAGTAACTTCTCCACTTCAGACAAAAAATTAGTTAAATCTACAACACCTTTAGGGATAAGGCTTCAACCAATTACTAAGAAAATCCCCATTAGTAATTTCTCCCTTGCATCACTAAGGTTTCAATTTTATCTAATTCTCCCTTTAGTTCATGCAAGCTCCAATCCACCATTGTGTCTTTAGATATCCTCAAAGTAACCTCAACAAGATAGGATTGACAGATCTCGTTTCTTGTATCACCAAATTCTCCCCCTTAGTTGAGAATATTCTTTAAAACAATAAAAGCATCATCTACATCCAATCGAATAAGAAACTCTCCTCCAACAGAACATAAAATCCTCCTTAGGCCTAAAAATTAATGTCTCCCCCTTTGAGATTGAGAACAACATGAATTAATAGACCCAAAGGTAATAGTTTGGACAGTCCCACTAAGCTTCAGCTAGACTCTTCTTCAGCTTGTCTTCCAGAAAAGAATCTCGTCAACATTTCAGAGCTGGAAAATTCAGTAACAGGATTCAAGCATAGTAGCAAGGTTTGTGTTTGGTATATGGTTTCCTCACTTCTACTACGTTCTGTTGGTGTTTACACTTTCAAGCGTAAGTGTGCCACTCATTTCTCTCCCTATGTCTCTCACTCAAGAGTATCACTCCCTCACTTCACTCAAGTGTATCTCTCCCTTACTTGCACTCATTCCATTTATAGCAATTTGTACCTGCAAGTAAATCCATGCTAGTCTCACCAAGATATTATGGATCGTTGACTGTAGCATGTTGTCGATCACTAAAGATCTAGGTTCTGAGATGGAATCTCAGAAAGGGTTTCTGTTAGGTCGTCACCCAACTCACCATGAGCAAATCCATGCACACGTGGCTCGTCGTCGGGGAATAACCCTTCTGAAATTGGAATCTCCTCCATTCCATGAGTGACTGAAATCCCAACACCCTGATCCTCAAAAGACTCATCAAATTGGTAAACCAACTGAATCATAGTCTACGAGTTGTTGCTCAACTACTTTCAGCATCAACAATCTCCCCATATGCAAATCCATGCACTGGATCATTGAATGTGGTATGCGTACTAGCAGCTATCTAAGCATCAACCGACTCCCCATATGCAAATCCATGCACTGGATCGTTGACGGTGATATGCCTTTAAGTTTTGAGTGATCCATGTATTCCAGAATTTGAGTTCCTGGGAGAGTAGACGTGTACAAACATCTCTCTCAATCACCTGTGAAGATGAATTAACTCACTATTTTCAGTCATGGAAAACTGTTAGTGATTGCCTCTCAACATCAACAGATTGCTCTGCGGATTTGAAATCCCGTTAGGGAACTAAGACTGTTCTTCCTAGGAAGGTTGACAAGGATTCTAATATATGGCAAGAAATCCAAGTTTCCCTCAAATGCCTGTGAAGGCGGCTCAACAACTTCATTCACCATGAATGGTAAACAAAGAAGTTTAGGGGTTTTACCTATACCTCACAATGTGCACTTCTTGCAATGTGTCCTCACAAGTGTTAGTCCTAAGAGAGGCTAGAGAACTGTTAGGTCATATAACATCCCTTAGAATCAAAAACTTTAGGTTTACCATCAGCGTGAATGCTTTTGGTATGCTTGACTCATTACAAGGTGCTCTGGCTGACGAGCGAATTTTCGATGAAATCACCCTGTTGAGAGAGTTCATTCAGAAACGGTTGAATTGCCTTTTCAGCTCTGCATCCTTTCGAGAGAATATAGATGAGCTACAGATACCTCAATTTGTATACTTCTTTCCTTCTCGAGAGGTAGAGCTGTGGGTGCACTTCTAACACATCCTTTGCTACAATTAATGCAGTTTCTCCCTTAACAACCGCTAATCTACATAAGTTCCTTATATCACCAAGTGTTGAAAGTTTGAATTAGAATGATAGTGTTTGGTACTAAGGCCTTGGTTAGAAATTGATGGATTATTCAACTTCTAGACCTTCCCCTATAGCCACTAAGGCCAAGCCATTACGGCTAAATAGATAGAGTTGATCAGAGCTATATAAAATTTGGTAGAGTATGATTAAACTTATTCTCTATTCCTTCTCAGAAATATAGCATCAGAGCAATGTGTCCTCAAGAAACAATGCACCAGAGCTAAAATGTGGGAATTAATAAAGAATAGGTAAAAGAATATTAAGCCAAATTTCATAAACTCACAATTTTAAAAAAAAGTTTAGCAGATTAACAAAAGTGTTCTTTTGAATTTCTCTTAGACAAATATCCAATTGAAATTCAACTCTTTTAACAAAAACATTTTGATTAATAACTCAAATCTATTTCATCTTGCTCACTGTATGTTTTCAGAAATTGTTTTGCAATTCATTCTTATCAGATATTATCTCCGACTTAAAACATAAATTATTTAAAAAAAATCGAATGAATGCTTTAGTCATACAGTCCAAGGCACTAATCCCAAAGCAAACAACCATTGTTTTAATACTACAGGTCAATATGAAACAGACATTAACAAGAGTTTTGAAAAACGTTTTACCAATAATTGATACCTCAAGATCAAAACAATTTACTCAAATAAAATAGCCTGATACCATGCAACCTAAGTTACAAGTTATCAAGTAACTTTATTTAAACAAATCGTGGAGAGAAAACTGTTTTCATTACAAAACATTTATAGAGAGAGAGAGAGAGGAAATATGATTTTGAAATAGAAAGATAATCCTCAAGAAATGTTCTCTTTCAAAGGGAGTTAAAAAAAACTTTTAGTGGCTTTTCATTCTCTGGCAAATGAATGAATGTTTAAATAAAACATTTTTCACAAGAATTAGACAAGAAATTTCTTTATGCATTCAAGTTCTAAAGAATGAAAAACATATGTTAATACTAATGAATTATCAAAGATATAAATGACAAGACATTCAAAAGTACTAACATCATTCAATCATTTTGTAATAAAATGCATCTTACTACAAAACAATCAAGCACATAAGATACTTACATTATGCTAGACATTACCATTTGTCGCTTGAAACAAACACATATTGCAATATAGATCATGGTAATTCTAAAGCATAAAACATAAGCATCCGCTAAACACTGAACATACATTGACCGAATGACAACATTTAACTTCTTACACTACATCTCAACAATTATCACATAAGCTTATTGAAAATACTCATGACAATCAGAATGTATGTAAGCTCGAGGTACTAGTTGTATCAGAGATCAAATACCTTTAAATATTAATGCTAAAATTTATGATCTTTGACAACCCCTCGTGATGTAGTAAATTACTTTCAATATCAGTGTTTTTGAAATAATCTTTTTGTCACTTAGTGCAGAAATTCTAAGTGACATCACTAATATCAAAAGAATGACAACTAATATTAATGGATTTTGCAAAAGACATGAATTACATCACTTAAACTACATATTAAGTGGTTCCATTAATATTAGCATTAAACAATTAGAAGTAAATAAAATTACAATTAGTTGATATATACAAATACTTATGCTGAAATATTTGATACATATAGCATGAATAACATATGACAACACAAAGTACGAGGTCCTGGATATAAATTGACTATACAAAGAGATGCTACATTGTTAGGTCCCTAGGTCCCGAGTGATCATAGGTAATCTCATAGCGATAATATTGGGTCCCGGGTAGTCACAATCCAAACATTAATCAGTTCCTAGAGATCGTACACATCTAAATAGCATGAACACTTTCTATAAACTTTACATTTAAATAAATCAATATTAGACTAGAGTGACATACCTTATTCAATAGAGTTTTTACTGTTGTATGATCGTTGAATGAACAATTACTCCTCTTTGCCCTAGAGATCGAACGTTTACTCCTTTCGAGATCGAACGTTTACTCCTTTTGGACAGGAATAACTTTTCAACTACCAGTTAACATTGTTCCTTGAAACAATACCACGCTCATCCAGACGGAAACTGTATTACCTTCAACACCCAAATATTTCCTTGTAGATATTGGTCTTGGCAGCAGCTTCGCTAAACTCAGCACTTTAAAAACCAGTAGTCCTGACACTAGCTGAGTAGAACCTTCAAAAACTCCGAACTACCCTTCAGCTTCTGTATCAATACCAAGTCTTCATGTGGATTGATTCTTTGTGCTAAGTGTATCTGCCTCTGGTTCAATTGAGTTAGTTCCTTGATTCGAACCCTACTCAATCTTGATTAGTTAGTGCATCTTCAATCTTCATTGAATTCACTCAGAAAAACCAATGAAATACTCTTATACATGCACGACACTACCAATCACTACTCTACTACCCAGATTCATCAAGAACTGACTCTAGGAAATGTTGTTACACAAAACCCTTTGTCATGACAGATGTGTCCTTAATGTTTCCTTAGATATTCAGTGGGTAGAGTAGTCTTCTTCAAATATGATTGAGATCATCTTGCATTATTTTTAAATTGACAATTTCCTTTTTAATATGCAATCACTCAATTTGGATCACTCAGTGCTCCTAAGAATCTCAACTCTTACTCAATGAGCACTGCTAGCCTTTGAACATCAAACACGACTAGTTGATCCAACTTACTGATGCTCCCCCTGTGATGCTGCTTGCAGCTTTTCTTCATCTGGTGTCATCTGATCTTGAGCCCTAAGTAGGATGTCAACCTTTAGAAATTCAGAGCTAAAATCAAATGAATGCTAGGGAGCTTGATGATGATGTTCACTCCATCTAGATCATCTTAAATCAATCACAGACTCTGTGTAAGCTCTTAACTCCAAATAAGATATCCTTCCATCACACCATGTGACTTCAGGCATGATTAATCTTACTTGATGTCTTCTCTTTACATTTGCTGATTAGACTTGCTGTGTCAACTGATTCAGCCGAAGTGAATAGGAAACCTTAAGTCTATCCATTATCCTTGTAATTCCACTCAAGGTCTGGATTTCCCTATTAACTCCTCCATTTGGTCATGAAGTCCGGAAACTGAACTTTACTCTAGAATACTCCTTTCAGTGCAGACATAACATAGAACTTCGTTCGTCAACAAATTCCATTACCTGCCATCAAAGTGTTCTTACAGCAATATGCCTAATCCTTTGAATGTGATTAATCACTAAGATGCTTCATCTATCGAATGCACGAACAAACACCAAAACTAAATAGGGTAGCCTTTGACTTGACTTCCCTTCAACTGACATACTTCACTAATGTCCTTCTTAAAAGAATTTCATTAGAAGTAGTCCTTTCTCACCAACTTCATCTTTACCGTCGAATCCGTTATCTTGATAAACCAAGTATTAGATGATAAGCCAAGTGTGAGAGCATCACTTGTTATTTCAGCTAACTCCATTCTGATAAAATTCAACGAATAGTTGACTTCATCATAAGCATTACATTTTGTGTCAGCAATAACCTCACTTCCAGTAGAGTGAGCTTCTATTTCTCTTGACCCCGATCAATACTGTTCATCCTCGAACTGATATTAGGAAACCCTTCACAAAGAATTCCCTAGGTCTTCCTTAATATTGTGCTTCAGATCATTCAAGAAAAATAGGTAACCTTGCTTAACCATTTGAATACCAAAGCAAAAGTAGTTACATGCCTCGAACATGAAAATGTCAGAGATATATAACTTGTACATGTTGAAAGATACTCTGCATTCACAAATGATTAAGACATGTGGTCCTCAATTTTGATTGAGTCCAAGGATTAGAGATATTTCTAAACATAGTTAACAACAAAGCATTCAAGTTCAACATGCTCATTCTTATCTGACTGATCACTCCTCATCTATATCAGCCTTAACAAGTAGTCTTGGCTATGAGCTCAGTGATCCCAACCTAACTTAAGGTGGACTAGCAGTCTATAAGAATCATGTCGTACATATATGTAGTTATAGAAGAATCAATCACTCAGATTCCTAATTATTCTAAATCACCTTTGTTGTTCACTATAACATTATATTATCTCTAATTACCTGAGTCAATTTAAATTTAAAAATTTAATTCATGGTTTATTATACTGACCCCTAGGCAATTCCCAAATTAGAAACAAACTCATCTTAACAAGCACATGATCAGATATAACATTTAATACAACCATGCGAGTATAAACAGATTATAGACAATGTAAACATCAAGGCACTTAGCATGCAGCAAATACTCTTTCCGGTAAATGTACCCCTACAAATACCTAAGACTCTATATGCTAACATGATCAATTTTCGTAAAGCAAGCATTAAATCACACATGATCTAATCATGAAGTCAAATACTGATAAACAAGCAACACTAATAAACTAGCATAAGTTATCTAATTTATATAGAAATCAAGGTGAGACATGCATTACATCAAACTTATAATATAATGCAGTTCAGCACTTAATACTATATAATTGAATTAAACACGCATAAACTAGTTAGAAAGTATACCTGAGCGATGCTTAGCATTCCATCTCGAGTGATAATCAATTGATCCAAATCAATTTTCATTCTACTGACACTCATGGAAGTATCCTTGCATTTGACCTCAATAATCAATGATGTTCTTGCTTCAACCCAAACTAATACCTGATTGTTCTGCTTAAAGACCCCGACATAGAATGTCTCATGTTCTGCTTGAAAAGATCACTCTTCTTTGTATGTGTAGCAATAACCCCTTGATTATCATATGTCAGTGATAATCAAACCTTGTGTATTTCTGCCACTGATGTCCTTTAACCAAATCTTCAATTGTTGTTTTGGTTCTTTGACCGATAAACTGAATTCCTTTTTCAAAATTCCAAATTCTTTAGATATTGATTCGAAAACCACTGATCGAAGACTCTTCCCTAAATGAACTAATCCCCTTTCAATAACCAAATGATCCCCTGAGTAGACCGATGTAGAAATACATCTCCAATGGTAAGATCATGTCTCAACTCCATTAGAATGTTCTTCAGTCAGTTCGTTTGTCCTCAATGACCGAAGAATCAACTCCTGTTGTTTCGTTTAATAAAACATTTTGTTCAAACAGAAGTATTTAATTTTTTAGGAATTTAAATAATCAAAATAAATTGAAAATGCATTTTTTTTATAAATAATAATAAATTTCACAATTTCAAATTATAAATAAAATAAAATAATTCGAAAAGAAAGTTTTGATATAGAGATAACAAAATTTTCAAGGTATATTAAATAATCCTGAAAAAGAAATTATTTCAAATCAAAATTAATTTCCAAAGAATTTTATAGAATTTATAATCCAAAACAGTTTCAATTATAATTAAAATAAAACAGATTGAAAATATAAGTTTGATATAAAAATAATAAATTTTCAAGTCATCTTAGATATTCTTGAAAATAAATTATTTCAACCAAAATGATTTTCCAAAAAGTTTTATGAGATTTATAATTAAAACTTCCAAGCTTAAATTATAATTAAAATAAAACAACTCGAAAACATAATTTTGAAATAGAAATACTAAATTTTCAAAACATTTAAAATGTTCATGAAAATAAATTATTTCAATCCAAAAATATTTTCCAAAGAGTTTTATAAAATTTGTAATTAAAGTTTTATGAAAAATAAATTATTAAACCTCAAAAATAATTCTCAAAATACTTTTAAGAATATTAAACTCAAAAGAAATTAAATTGGATTTTAAGATTAATTTTAGTTTTCAAATTAATAAAATTATTAAATAAGAATATTAAAAATATAAAATATTTGACTCTAAAATTTAAAAGAAAATAAAATATTTTCCAAGATGTAAAATAAACTTGAAAAATAAATTATTTAAATTTAAAAATTATTTCCAAAATATTTTATATAATTAAATTCAAATTTAATTATTAAATTAATTATTAAACTAAAAACATTTTGAGAGAAAAACAATTTTTGTTTTAAATAAAAGTTAAGCTATGTAGTCATGTGTCATGTTGAAATAGCCTTCTAAATAGAAATTCTACATAGGAATTTCTACATAGACTCTATCTCGAACATCAAGTAGAACTTCTACATAGGAATGTTCTACATAGATTCCATCTCGAAATTTCTATCTCGAACATCCAAGTCGAACATCCAAGTCGAACATCCAAGTCGAACATTCCAAGTCGAACATCCAAGTCGAACATCCCAAGTCGAACATCCCAAGTCGAACATCCAAGTCGAACATCCAAGTCGAACATCCAAGTCGAACATCCCAAGTCGAACATCCAAGTCGAACATCCCAAGTCGAACATCCGAAGTCGAACATCCGAAGTCGAACATCCGAAGTCGAACATCCTAAGTCGAACATCCTAAGTCGAACATCCTAACTCGAACATGCTAACTCGAACATGCTAACTCGAACATGCTAACTCGAACATGCTAACTCGAACATGTTAACTCGAACATGCTAACTCGAACATGCTAACTCGAACATTCTAACTCAAATATTCTAAGTCGAATATTCTAACTCGAATATTCTAAGTCGAATATTTTAACTGGAATATTCTAAGTCGAATATCTAACTCGAATATTCTAAGTCGAATATCTAACTCGAATATTCTAAGTAGAATATCTAACTCGAATATTCTAAGTCAAATATCTAACTCATATATTCTAAGTCGAATATCTAACTCGAATATTCTAAGTCGAATATTCTACATAGAAATATTCTACTTGGCTATCTCGAACATTTTGTACTTAGAAAAATTCTGGGCTTCAAAAAAATTCTGGATGCCCAGTGAACCAATCGTACCCTCTTTAATCTCAAAAATAAAAATAGATCCAATCGATTTGTATGTCAATCGAGTAGCTCTGATACCAATTGTTGGGACCCGGAGATCGTAGAGGGGGGTGAATACGATTGCCAAATTAAAAATATGATTATTAATAATTTTTGGGACAACATAAAAATTACTTTGGTTCAAACCTGGGTACTGTTCATCATCTTCTTCAACCTCAAGAACACCATTAAAATAACCAAGATAATGAACGGTAAATTATCCAAAACACACAACACAACAAGATTCAAGAATATAACTATATATTCATTGAAGTGGGGTAGATGCTACAAACAAGTTCAAGAACATAAGCTCAAGAACACAACAAAGAAGTGATTTTTGTCTCCTCTAAAACTATTACATTTTGTAGATCTAGGAGACAAAAATCAACCCTGTCTTCTATACAAGATTTAACAAGTGTTTTCAATAGAAGAATAGAGGAGTGGTATAATAAAGAAAATCATGGCTACAAATATGTTCAAGATCTAGTTTGGCCATGGGGGAGAGAATAATTTTTCTCTCTCTCCCCTTTTTTTTTCATCCGGATGCACACCTAAGATTAAGACGGGTTCTTTTTGTATTATAGAAAAAGGTGTTGCTTTTTGCTTTTTGTTGTTTGCTATTTCCTTTTGCCTTTTGTTTTTCCACCTTTTACTCTTGTCCACTCAAATCTTATCTTCAAAGTTATGTGCCAAGTATGCCTTTGGAAATTTTTAATATAAAAGTAATATTTAAATAAATATATATAATATAAATAAAGAATGTCTTTATTTATAAAATATATAAATAATTAAATAAATACTTTATTTAATTAAATTAAATATTTCCATTCCATTCTTCAATTTGTGTAGACTTCCTTATCCAAATACTTGGCCCCGTATACGTGACTCCACCACGTCCAAGTATTTGGCCTTCTAATCTGTGAAGCTTTAGTAAAGTCCAATCAGGTTGTGCTGTCTGTCCCTTATCCATTAGGCTGGCATTTCTCCAACACTGATTTACCACCTTTGTTGATCCTCTACATGACTCAAGAAAATCAACAACTTTAGAATGATTAAAACCATATTAACCGACGAGAGCTTGCCTCCAATGTCTTGACACTTTATGCAACGGTCTGGTTCATAAGTGACTAGTCTTGATAGGGGCTCTTGATTCCGAACATGATTCCACATTCTTCTTTGCAAACCTTACTTGTAGCTTCGATTGTAATGCACTAAAATCTTCATAGACTAAGACAATCTTCTGTAGCTTCCACATCCTTGAATAGATGTCAATATCTTTTATTCTCCCCTGAGGCCTGAACATGTTAATGAACTTCTACCAGTGAGCTTCAAGTCTGTAGATGATCCTTTGATACTTTGTCTTAACTGAACTCTGTGATCCAAGATTTCTGTGCACCTGCATATTATTACATGTCCTGTTCTATTGTTGAGTTATCATAAACCATTACACAGAGATTACATTTTGCATTTCTAGTACACATGAAAGTGTAGTGAGTTACTTCCCTTCACTCCTATCTCCCCTTTCAACTGTCTTCCAATGATTCAGTTTCTGCACTGTTCCCGTAATTCTTGGCTTTGGCTAAATAGGGAAACTTTAATCAACTGATAAATGCTGTTAAGCTTATCAGTTGATCCTCCTTTGCTTATCCATCGATGGATAGGATATCTGTTGATCAGTTGATGTGTCGATGGATAATTGAGTTATCTATCGACTCCTTATCCATTGATGGTTCTTTATCAATTGATGATTAGTATCCGTTGATAACCTTCATCCGTTGATTAGTGTCTTCATCCATCGACTTCAATATCAGTTGATCACTTCACTTGTGAGTATTCTGACTTGGGATATTAACAGTTGATCAGCCATTCTTCACATCTGTTGAGAAGCTAAAGATTGAAGTCAGTAATATCAGTTGACTACTTCATAGCATCCATCGAGGCAATACAATCAATTGATAATGAAACTTGAATCAAATGTTTCAGTCCAGTTTATCAGTTGATAAACAAGCTTCAACTGATAACTGGTTTTCTAGTCAATGGATATTTATAAGTCATATCCATCGACTAGTTACAAAGTAATTTTAAGTCCCTATTATAATTCTAAGAAATTTGTTATCATCAAAACTTATAATTCCTAACAATCTCCCCCTATTTATGACTGTGTAAAACATTCATAAATCTTTTGTTGATGATAACAAAACTTCTGAACAATTTTTGTTCTTAGAATGAATTACAATATTGACAATTATTGTTTGAGACAGAGTAATCTGATACCAGACAAAGATGAATTCTGATAATTTTGATGATTGAGGTTGAATCTTTTATCTTCTCCTTCTTCCCCTTGACTCATTCATCTTGTCTTCATTTTCCTTCATCTTCCTGTAAAGGGTTCCTTTCAATATCTTCTCATCTTCAATCCTGTAGTCTAATTGACTTGCCAGATGATTTAATTCCAGTTTACGCAGTTTGTCTATTTCTTGACAAATATCAATGCATTTTTCTCTGCCTTCCCTGTCCTTATATATCATTAAGTAGAATGGCTCATGAAGCACCTTTCTTCCTTCAGGGTTCCAAATCTTTATTCTGTCATCCCTTTCTTCTTGAACAGGTGCCTCCCTCATCTTCTTCATTCTTTCAAGGATGGCCTTTCCCAGCTCTTCAGTTAGATAATACTTCCAGTTGAGCATAGTGTAGATTTTCCTTAAGATGCCATATCCTTGATTTTAGACTTGGTTAAATGTAAAAGTTGAGTGTCATCCATCTTCATACTCAATGTGGAGAAGATCAACATCTTTCTTCCTTTGTCCTTTTGCTGCAATCATTCCCTCAGCTTTGATTGGCACAAAGTCTTCAGATTTGTGTTTGAACACCTCTATTTCTTTGGCTTGATTACTCCCAGAAGCTTGACCTTCAGCCTTGACTTGTTTTGGCTTCCTCTCCTTGTCTCCTTTGTCTTCAACAACCAATTGTCTTTTAACTCCAGAGGATTTTGGTGCATCTTTAGGCTTGTTTGCTCTTTGCTTCACTCTTGGCCTCCTTTCACCTTCTTTTCTTCTGGCTTCTCTTATTAGCCTATCCTCCTCATCATATTCCCTTTTGCAATTGAATGGCTAATTCTTCTTGGGATTTTTCTTGTTGCTCCTTTTCTCTTGTGCCAACTACTATGGCTTTGCTCAACAATTTTTCACTTTCCCCTCCACCTGTGACAGCTTTCTTTTTACCATCTTCAATTAGCTTTCCCTTTCCTTTCCTGTCACCAGGTTGTGAGCTACTGGAGCTTGTCTCCTTGAATTTGCTAGCAATCAAATCAAATTTCCTTACTATATCCTGAGCCAACTCCTTCTTTGGATCTGTAGTCTTTGTCACTACAGTGTCACTTGCTTTGTCCAATTCAGCTTCACTTGTTTGCTTCTCCCCCTTTTTGTTATCAGCAACTTGCACTTGTGCTAATGATTGTGAGATAATAGGGGTCTCTAACAGTTTTCTCAGAAGATTGATATGAGTGACTTGGTTTTTCAAGATTTGCTGCATGTTGAGCTCCATGGCAGCTACTCTTTTCTCCAATTCAATTGCCTTATCCTTGGCTGTAAACTCAGTGTCTAACCTTTGCTTGATTCTAGTTAGCATTGTGAGACTAAGCCTAGAATCAATGGTGGTGTCGAAGTGCATCCTTGAGCTTTCAATGTCCTCTCTTATCTTCTTCAACTCAAATCTGGAGCTTGTGACATGCATTTTCTGGATCTTCAAATCTCTGTAAAAGTCCAGAATCCTTCTGTGCAAGGGATCCACCACATCTACTTCAGCCATTGACCTTCTGTAGAGAGAAATGATGGCCCTTTCTGTTTCAGCCAAATTTGTTTCATCACTAGCCACCTGAGGATCTAGAAGTCCATCATCATCAGAGCTGTCATCAAAATCCTCAGGATTCATGTGAGATACATAATCAGGTTGATTGGCCAAGAACTCCTTCCCACTCCTGAATTGTTCTTCTGTTTGTAGCAAACCCAGCATCTGCTCAGCTTCTTGATTAGATGCTGCTGCTAGTTCTTGATAATGGGGATCTGCATGTAGAAAGGTTGAAGCATCAAGATTGACATCAATCTCATCCTCCATTGTCAAGTTGACATCTGCAACTCCTGCAGGAACTTCATGTTTTCCATCTCCCCCTGACTCCAGTCCCAACTCCTGGGTGAGTTCAGCTGCTACATGCTCAGTTTTAGAAGTTGATGCTTCATTGGATTGAAAAACAAATTTCTCTCTATTCTTTTCTCTCTCACTCTCATCTCTCTGTTCTTGCATCAGGATCTCATCCTGGATTCTCACCTCTCCCTTACTTAGCTCTCCTTTTTCATCACCTTCTAAGGTGGAACTCTCTTTTGTCACACCCTCTCCTTTTGCCACCTCAGAAAAAGTTGAGGGCCCCTCATTCACACACTCTCATTTTGCCAAGGTATGCAACCCTTGCCTCTCACTCATCTCACCCACTCCACTCAAACCTAAGAGTGTATTTTCCACAAGTGTTTCAGTGGAAGCTTCAGAAATTGAAATAAATTTCTCAATCGATGGATAAGGAATATCCATTGATGGGAGCTCGTCGATGGATGTAAGGATATCCATCGATGGAAGTGAACTAGTCAATGGATGTGGGATATCAGTTGATTGAATATTATCAATTGATTGAATATTATCAGTTGATTGAATATTATCCATTGACTTGAGAGATTTTTCAGCATTTGCCTGATCAACCAAGGTGTTATCCTTATTTGGTGATACAGGTGAGAGTGTTGGCTCCACCCTGAGTTGTAAAGAGGGTGAATTTGAAACAATGAAGTTGTCAATCAACACTGTTTCTGAAGAAAAAGATTTTGAAGGAGATTGAGGAGAAGAAACAGATAAAGAATGGGGCTGTGCCTCAGGAAGATTATGAGACACATCAAGAGAGGAAGGTGAAGGCTCCACCAAATTTGCATTTGGCTTTGCAAGTTGTGTGTGTGTACCCTGTGCAATATGTGTAACCTTCTTTCTCCTTTTGTATGGCTGTATTGTTTTGTGACCCTTATCCCCATCTGATGGTCCTGGTTCAGACCTCTTTTCAATAGTTACACCTTTTTGAGAAGATGCACCTAGGGATGTGTTTAAGTCCTTTACTACAACCTCAATCTGTTGGGAGATTGGGCTGGAGGCTGGCTGGTTTCTCTTGATCTCACTCTCCTTATTCTTTTGGCTTTCTTGATGTTGGCCAGTTCCCTCACCCTCAACCACCACCTTCACATTCCCCTCAGTGGTTTTCTTTTTCTTAGATTTTGCAACAGTAGTCTTTTGAGAAACTACTGAGGTGGTTTGTTTAGATTTGGGTTTTGAAGGTTGTGCAACTTGGGTAGGAGGGATGGGGCATTTCCATCTCCCTCCATTGTTGCAGAAGGCAAAGAAATTTGAGATTTTGAAGAAGAATGTAAAAGATTGAGATTTTGAAGATATACCTGCACAAGAGGAGGATAAATGAGGCACAACTTAGGGTGTAAGTTGATTCTCACAAGATCCTTGAAGACCCTCTTGTTTTGCATCCATGGTTCCAAGGACTCCATATCTGCACTTATCTCATATTCTCCAATAGAGGCATTAATAATCATCATGAAAAATCTGGCAAAATAAATATTATTTTTCCTAGATGACTTGGTTCATAACTTGGCAGTTAATTCATTTAGGAGTAATGTGCCAAAATCAAAATATTTATCAAATAGGACAGAATAAGCAATTTCTTGCATACTAGTTGTAATTGCATCAAAATTACTTATTTTTCCAGAAAATACTTTAATTATGGCATCAAAGAAATAACTCCATTCTTTCCTAAGATTTTTCCTAACAACTTCTCCTAATCCAGTTTCAGCATTTGCATAATTAACGGATTCTAACATATCCCTAATTTCATTTTCAGTGGGTGGTTTATCACAGTTATTTGCAGGTAATCCTAAACATTCAGATAACGAAGTACTAGTAATTGTATAGATATTACCTCTGCAAGAGTAAGAAATTACCTTCCCATCTGGTGATATTTCTGCAGAGTTCCACAGTTCCTCAACAAATGAACACACGATTGTTGGTGCTTCGCTGAGAGCTTTGGACACTTTGCAGTCTCCTAGGAATCGCATCAATGGATGAAAGTCCACAGGAGCATCATTCACCGTTAGACATGCTGTGAAGTTGTTCTTCTCGTAGATGAACCCAGTTGAAGAGACAATCTTCTTTTGTGGTGCCATTTTTCAGTTGATATTCAAGAAATTAAAGAGAAATTTGAAGTAATTAAGAGAATTCGTGAGAATTAGAGAGAATTAGCTTTAGAGAGAGAGATACAGAGATGAATAGATTAGAGTTAGAAAGTAAAATAGCAGGTAAGAATGAATTTTTAATTGCAACTGCTATTTATATTTTCTGGTATTAAAAAGACTTGAAAAGACCTTTTTAATTAGGGAGATAACCGTTGATGTATAAAAGACTATAGTTGATTACCCTTGATAGTAATTATCCAACGGCTATAATCTGATCAACGGATAAATAAAACTGTATAAATTCTATTACTATCGACTGATATAATAAAGAGTTAATCATTTATCGATCGATCACTAATTACTGGAGTAATTATCTGTCGATAGATAAATATCCATCGATAGGAATAAAATTTATCAGTTGATCAATAAGTAAAGAATTTATCCATCGATTAAACAATTACTGAGGTAATTATCTGTCGATAGACAAATATCCATTGATAGAAATAAATATCCATTGATAATTAACACATTTATCAATTGATTACTTGGATTCAACAGATAATTGTGAACAATGGCTACAATTTAAAGAAAACTTGACAGACATTTCAAGATTGAGCAAAATTAAGCATACCTAACTCACAGACTAATCTGTTAAATGTAGATTCATCTAGAGGTTTGGTAAAAATGTCTGCAAGTTGTTGTTCACTAGGGACAAAATGTAACTCAACTGTACCATTCATTACATGTTCCCTAATGAAATGATACCTTATGTCAATATGTTTGGTTCTGGAGTGTTGCACAGGATTTTCTGTTATTGCAATGACACTTGTATTGTCACAGAAAATGGGAATCTTGTTCAAGTTGAACCCATAGTCAAATAGTTGATTCCTCATCCATAATATTTGTGCACAGCAGCTTCCAGCAGCAATGTACTCAGCTTCTGCAGTTGAAGTTGATACTGAGTGTTGCTTTTTACTAAACCATGACACAAGTTTATTTCCAAGAAATTGACAGGTGCCTGTAGTACTTTTCCTGTCTATTTTGCAACCTGCATAATCTGCATCTGAGTAGCCTATTAGATTAAAACCAGAATCTCTAGGATACCAAATACCTAAATTTGATGTACCCTTAAGATATCTAAAAATTCTTTTAATAGCTACTAAATGAGATTCTCTAGGATCAGCCTGAAATCTAGCACATAAGCATGTAGAGAACATTATATCTGGTCTGCTAGCAGTTAAATATAAAAGTGAGCCTACCATGCCTCTATAACTTGAAATATCTACCTTAGCTTCTTCGGTGTTTAATTTAAGTTTAGTGGTAGTGGCCATGGGAGTTTTTGCAGAAGCACATTCACTTAACTCAAATTTCTTTAACAAATCATGAATGTACTTTGTTTGATTTATAAAAATACCATCCTTAACCTGTTTGACTTGCAACCCAAGAAAGTAGGTAAGCTCTCCCATCATGCTCATTTCATATTTACTCTGCATTAATTTAGCAAACTTCTTGCAAAGTTCCTCATTTGTTGATCCAAAAATAATGTCATCCACATAAATTTGTACAAGAATGATAGAGCCATTAACATTCCTACTAAATAGAGTTTTATCAACAGTACCTCTTGTGAAGTGATTCTCAATGAGGAACTGAGATAGAGTATCATACCAGGCCCTTGGTGCTTGCTTCAAGCCATAAAGTGCTTTGAGTAAATAGTAGACAAAGTTAGGGAATTTTGGATCTTCAAAACCAGGAGGCTGTTCCACATAGACATCCTCTTCTAGTACTCCATTCAAAAATGCACTCTTCACATCCATCTGGTAGACTTTGAAATTAGCATGTGCAGCATAAGCCAGAAAGATTCTGATTGCTTTTAACCTTGCAACTGGTGCAAATGTTTCATCAAAATCAATTCCTTCTTCTTGTGAATAACCCTTTGCTACAAACCTTGCTTTGTTCCTAGTCACAATACCAGTTTCATCCATTTTGTTTCTGAATACCCATTTTGTACCAATTACTACTCTATCTTTTGGTCTGGGCACCAGCTTCCATACTTTATTTCTTTCAAATTGATTCAGTTCTTCCTGCATAGCTAGAACCCAATCAGGATTCATAATAGCATTTTCAATTCTTTTGGGTTCTTCTTGAGATAGAAAACTGCTATACAGACACTCATTTTGAGTAGCACTTCTTGTCTTGACACCTTCTTCTGCATTTCCAATGATCAGTTCAAATGGATGGCTTCTTGTCCATTTTCTTTGAGGAGGCAAATTTTTCCTTGATGATGAAGCTTCATGATCATTTGTATTGAATTCAAATTGATTTGAATTTGTCGATTGATTCTGAAACCCTCCCCCTGTGTTGGATACCCTTGTTGTAGAGTGTTGATTATCCATTGAAGAGTTACCAGTTGATGCATTATCAGTTGATGGAATTCTTTCAACTGATAAATTATCCATTGATGCAGTAACATCAACTGATATTGGGTTTATGAAAACTTGAGGTTTTATAATTTCTACCTCTTCATCATCATTTGATTCATTCTCAAAGTGCAGTATGTCATGATTTCCTTCATCAAACAAGCCTTGAATCTTTTTATCATCAAATACTACATGTACAAATTCCATAACAATGTGTAGTCTGAGATTGTAGACTCTATAGGCTATGCCTGATAGTGCATACCCAACAAATATAGCTTCATCAGCCTTGGCTTCAAACTTTCCTAGGTTTTCACCTTGATTTCTTAGCACATAGCACTTGCAGCGAAAAACATGAAGAAACCCCACTTTTGGCTTTTTGTCTTTCTTGATCAATTGATAAGGTGTCTTCCCTTGAGCTTTATTTACTAGGGAGATGTTTTGAATGAAACATGCTGTGTTTATGGCCTCAGCCCAGAAATATGTTGGAAGTTTGGCATCCTCCAACATGGTTCTAGCTGCTTCAATCAATGTCCTATTTTTCCTTTCAACTACCCCATTTTGTTGAGGTGTTCTAGGTGCAGAGAATGTGTGTATGATTCCTTTTGATTCACAGAACTCTTTCATTGTGGAATTTTTGAATTCTGTCCCATTGTCACTCCTTATCTTCTTTACATCCAATTCAAGGTTTTTCTCAATTTCTCTTATGTGCTTGATAATGAGATGACTAGCTTCATCCTTTGAATGTAGAAAATAAGTCCATGAGAATCTTGAAAAATCATCCACAATAACTAGAGCATACTTCTTCTTTGCAATAGACATGATATTTACAGGACCAAACAAATCCATATGTAGTAACTCAAGTGGCTTTTCAATTGATGATTCCAATTTTGACTTAAATTATGTCTTCCTTTGTTTTCCTTTCTGACAGGCATCACAAAGTCCATCCTTGACAAATTCCATTTGTGGTAGGCCTCTCACTTGATTTTTCTTGACCAGTAAATTTATGGCTTTGAAATTCAAGTGAGCTAATTTCTTATGCCACAGCCAACTTTCATTTGTACTTGCCTTAGAGAGAAGACAAGTCATTGAATCTGCACTTGTTGAATTGAAGTCAGCTATATATACATTTCCTTTTCTGTTCCCACTCATAACTAGGCTTCCATCTTCCTTGTTGGAAATTATGCATGCTTCTGTTGTGAAACAAACTTTATTTCCATTGTCACATAGTTGACTTATGCTTAGCAAGTTATGTCTCAAGCCATCAACTAATGCAACTGGTTCAATGATGACATTCTCTTTTGAAATCAAGCCATATCCCATGGTGTACCCTTTGCTGTCATCTCCAAAAGTTACTCCAGGGCCAGCTTTCTCCTCAAACTTTGTGAGCAGGGATTTATCTCCAGTCATATGTCTTGAACACCCACTGTCCAAGTACCAAAGATTTCTTCTTTTTCCCTGCACACAGTCAAAACAGATCAAGTTGATTTTGGTACCCAAGTTGCCTTGGGTCCTTTCTTATTAGTTGCTATCTTTGGCTTGGTTTCTAATTTTTGTACCTTTGGTGTAGGTGGTTTTACTTCCACTTCAACCTTAGGTTTTGGTTTCCTTACCTCAGACTTCTCAGTGCCAATATTTGGAATGCCTATGCTTGCAGAATTGGAAAGATTTGATGTATGAAGATTATTAAGCATATTTCATTGCATGGCAGGCATATTCATGTTGGCAAATGCAAGATATAGATTAAACATATAAGGCATTGAAGCATACTGAGCATGAATAGCATGAGAATCAACTAAATGAGGAAGAACAGAATTGGTATACATGTTAGGTACAGCAGGTACATTTGTTGCTGTAGGCATGGTGAGTTTACATTGCACAGATAAATGATTTTTACTACCACACTTAGCACATACTTTCCTAGGAGCATATTTGTCAGGTGTGTAGTTGTTGTGCTTGTTTATGCCTACTTTACCATTTCTATTTTTCTTCTTCTTTTCATTTGGCTGAATGTTAGGTTCTATCTTTTCCAATTTTTCTTTCAACTGATTTTTAGATAAGAATCCTATATTAGCCTGTTCAACTTTGATTTGAGATCCAGAGGAGCTACTTTCTTTGACAAATTTAACAGGTCTGTTAAGCTTGGTTTTGATAACACATTTCTTAGCAGTTGATGATTCCTCAATCGATGGATAATTATCCATTGGAATAGCATTATCAATCGATGGATAATTCTTATCAGTTGATTCAGAATTAGCAATCGATTGCTTCTTTTCCAAGGATTGATCTTCATCAATGGCTAATTTCTCAAGAGTTTCAGACAACATGGTGAAAGAGTTTGTTCCATGAATGTCATTCATCTTCTTACTGGCTTTACTTGACCTGTTCCACTTATCAATGGTTCTTAGTTCATCTTCTAATTTTTCTTTTAACTTCTCTATTTCCTTTTTACTCTCAACTAGCTCATTTCTAGCATCTTTGTTTTCCATCTTGAGTCTGTCCAATTGCACTAGCTCACTCTCTAGGAAGTTGTTTCTTTCAGTGAGAGTTTCTAATGTTAATTTGAGCCTAGTGTTCTCTTTGTTCAAAGACTTAAGAGTGACATGCAAATTATACAATTCATTAGACATTTCATTAATAGTAATATTGCATTCATCCTTGGACAACTCAGATAGATTTGTAGAAATTACCTGATTGCTAGATGAACTAGCTTCCTGGTCATCTTGATTGGCCATTAGTGCAAGGTTGATGTGTTCTTCTTCTTCTTCAGAATCCTCCTCAGCAGCCCAGTCCTTTTCTTCTGTCACAAAAGCCCTCTCTTTGTTTAAGCAGGTCAAAGTACTTCTTCTTATAGTCAATACCATCACTGGACTTTGACCTCTTTTCCATTTTAGGCTTTCTGCATTCACTTGAAAAGTGACCAGCCGATCCACAGTTGAAGCATCTGAATTGAGTCCTGTCAACAAGATTTTTGCTTTGTTGAGTGTCTCTCCTGAACTGTGATCCAGGCCTTTGCATTGGATTCCTTTTGAACATGAGTTTAGAAAATTTTCTTGATAGAAAAGCTAAATGCTCATCTATTTCATCCATTTCATCTTTGATGAGTCCATCATTGTCACAAAGTTCTTTTCCTTTACCAGTAGAAGATTCATCATATCTAACATGATTTGCGCCATTGCCATGACCTTCTTTCTTCCCTTCTTTGAAATCAGCATCTTCATCTGTTTCTGCAACTTGCTTATCCTTGACCACCAAAGCAATGGACTTTTCTCTCTTCTGACTTTTCTCAATTTCCTCATCTTGTTGTAGCTCCAACTCATAGGTTTTCAAGATGCCATACAGCTTATCCAAGGTATAATCTTTAAAGTTAGGAGATTGTCTTATGTAAACAGTCATTGGTTTCCATTCTTTGGGTAAGGACCTCAAGAATTTGAGGTTGGTGTCCTCAACAGCATAAACTCTTCCATATAGTTTAAGCTCATTTAACAGCTTTTGAAACATACTATATGTATCATTTATTGTTTCACCACTCTTGAAGTGAAAGGCTTCATACTTTTGAATCAAAAGTTGCATCTTGTTCTTTCTTACTTGCTCAGTGCCTTCACAGAGGGTTTGAAGAGTGTCCCAGACTTCTTTGGAGGTTGTACAACTGATGACATTGTCAAACATGTCCTTGTTAAGACCATTAAACAAGATGTTCATAGCCTTTTTGTCCTTGTGCACTTCCTTCTCATCTTCATCTGTATACTCACTCACAGATTTAGGAATGAGTTTGTCTGGTGCTTGAGTACCATCTGCATTTACACTTGTAACTATTTTCATAGGCACATGTGGACCTTTCTCTATGCAATGAACATAGGAAGGATCAATAGATAGAAGATGCAAGTGCATTTTTACTTTCCAGGGAAAATACTCATCTTTCTCTAGAACTGGAATCTTAACTCCTGTGTCTCTTTGACCCATTCTTGATGTACTTTTAGATCTTGACTTTCTGTTTGTTGAAAGTTGGTTTTGATACCAATTGTTAATCGCCCTTAAGTACACTAAGTTTGGAGAAGGGGGGTTGAATACAAACTTAAGAATTAAGTGAAAATTCTTGCGGATTTAAGTTTGTTCAAAGAGAGTGTTTATTTAAGACTGATGTAACTAAGAACTAGATAATTAAAGTATTGAAGACAAAACTCAGTAAGGTTAAAAATTAATAGTGGATTGATTTTCCACTAGTGTATTTTTGCTTTCAATAGATCTTAGTAAGAATACCAAGCTGCTTACAAAGTTGAATTTGGAACTCAGAAAAGCATTACAAGTTCTGCCTATATTTACTTTGCTTTTCTTGAGTTCTTGAAAACTATTGCCTTCACTTTGCTACTGTGTTTTTCTAACTACTATATAGAAAAACTACATCTCTAGTTTTCCATCGACAGCTAACAATATAATATTACAATTTATATTGTTTACATGAAAATAGAAACTAATTACTTTTCACAGCCTTCCTTTTTGAACTGACTAGTCCTGGAGATATCTTTGTCTTGATATATTCCTTGGATGCTGTGTTGCCTTAAAAGTCTTCACAATCCTGACAGGACTGTCTTCCAATGATTCAGTTTCTGCACTGTTCCCGTAATTCTTGGCTTTGGCTAAATAGGGAAACTTTAATCAACTGATAAATGTTGTTAAGCTTATCAGTTGATCCTCCTTTGCTTATCCATCGATGGATAGGATATCTGTTGATCAGTTGATGTGTCGATGGATAATTGAGTTATCCATCGACTCCTTATCCATTGATGGTTCTTTATCAATTGATGATTGGTATCCGTTAATAGCCTTCATCCGTTGAGTAGTGTCTTCATCCATCGACTTCAATATCAGTTGATCACTTCACTTGTGAGAATTCTGACTTGGGATATTAACAGTTGATCAGCCATTCTTCACATCTGTTGAGAAGCTAAAGATTGAAGTCAGTAATATCAGTCGACTACTTCATAGCATCCATCGAGGCAATACAATCAATTGATAATGAAACTTGAATCAAATGTTTCAGTCCAGTTTATCAGTTGATAAACAAGCTTCAACTGATAACTGGTTTTCTAGTCAATGGATATTTATAAGTCATATCCATCGACTATTTACAAAGTAATTTTAAGTCCCTATTATAATTCTAAGAAATTTGTTATCATCAAAACTTATAATTCCTAACAATTTTTGAAATAAGATTTTTGTAAAATGAACTTTTTCCGGGGTCACAGCCCCTCAAAATCAATCCCTATAAACCAGTAGCCAACTCACATATATATAGCCAACTTATAACAAATTTAAACTTAAGTGACCCCTTTACTCAAATCTTATAACATTTAAACACTTAATAGCATCATAGGTCACATAATTTGAATAATTGGAATAATGTATAATATCAAAATGATTACTTCGAATGAAGTACTCAAATCTATCCTTTAATTCGAATGGGCAACCTTTTATTTCAATAATTCAAAATAGCTTTCCAAAATACTCCAACAATGCTAAAAGGATAACATGCAGGTAGTAAACTTACTATTTTTCTAATTATATTAACAAATTAGAATCCAAATAGCTAAATAAATTGGAAATTCGAATAGTAATCCTTACAACCCAACATGCAGATTCTATATATCTACCTAATATCACCAACTTCACATTCATACTAACAAATTGAAAGTTTCTGATTTTATAAGTCATTAATTTGAAAACAAATTCGAGTATAAATAAAGCATAAATTCGGACACTTGCAAGTAAAATCAGAAAAATTGACATGCAACTAATCAAACTAAAGTTTTAACAATCTTTGTTCAAGATCTAGCTAACACTTTCAACACCATCAAATCGAACAACAATAGCAAGAAAATTATGAATAAAAACCAAAATCTTCCGAGTCAAACACTTATGCTAACATGCAGTTTAGGTAGGCTAGCAAATCAACACAATCCAACAACAATTAACAACTATAAACATATCCCAAAGAAAACCATGTCACCGACTCACCGGAGATCACGGCCGGTGACAGCAGTTCCGGTGGGGGCCCGGGATCGGGTCCTGCCTCACCTCCACTGCTCCCATACTCTTTTAACATCATCCTTATTACACCTCCAACACAAAATCGAAGCAATTGCTCCCTTTTTCCCTTCTTGCATGCAACTGTGCGTGTATAGATATAGACACGATATATGAGGTTTGAGAGGAACCGAGTGAGAAAGAGCAGGAGACTAGAGAGAGACAAGAGGAAATGGGGAAACGAGGGTTGGGAACAGGGCAAGGGGTGGGGGTGGGTCGGGTAGGTTTTAGGTTTTATAATAAATTTTTATAATTTTTTTTTAACTTTATAGAATATATAAAACATATCTCGTAAAATCATTTTAATATTACTTTTAATCTCTAAATAATTTAAATAATCCAAAAAATTCTATAAAATGTTTTGGGTAAAAATATAAATTTTATTATTTTTTAAAACGACTTAAAAATAATAACTTTTTACAATATTTATATATTTCGAATATTCAAATAATGTATTCAAATAAAATTTTCACCCGGAGAAAAATACCAACTCGAGATACTAACCCGATCAGTAAAATAATATAAATATTTTAAACCGAACTCAGTCCCACTGAACTGAACATAATTTCTAAAATAATAATAAAAATATGGAAATACATCCAATTGGAATAAAATATAAAATTTTATTCCTCCTTTTTTTAAGAAAACCAATAAAATATTTAAATAATAAAAATCACTTTTGAAAAATATCTGGGTTGTCACAGGATTACCCTCATCCCGCGGGGAGTCGACGGGCAAAACATACATTCTGGAATACCTTCTTCCTCAACATGGAGTCGACCGGTAAAACTTACATTATTGAAGGCCCACCTTTTCGGATGAGTAAAATTTATTGAAGGCCCCACTCTCCGACTAGGAGAGTTCAGGGGTGATCGAAAATATCATGCTCTTGTGTGATTCGCATAGACACTTACAAAGCGTGTACACCAATTCGGGATATACAAACGCCAAGTTCCTAACTTGACATCGAAGATCACAATGAATTTTCATAAAATTATTATGCTCACGCACTTACAAACCTTGGCAAAATATATATCTTATTTTGGTTCTCGCATGATGTCTACTTGCATCCGCATAGGAATTACGGGTACTGTGATGCTCCATATTTTTCAATAATCTTTATTTTCAGATATTTCAGCAATCGAAGAATGGTTAATTTTCCACTACAACAAGCTGCACCGAAGAACTAGGGAGAGTTGTTATGCCATATTTTGGTATAGTCCTTTTATTTCCCTTTATTTCTAATATTAATTTCAGTAATAATCAATTGCTTAATCTCCAAGTTATCCTCTTTCTGAAACGAGAAAAAAATCAATCTCAATGCATTAATTATAGAAAATATCTCCAAACGATATCCTTCAAATCAGAAAGGTATCACAACGCGAAGATTATATTAGATAAAATTAATTAATTCCCATATTTAATAAATATATCCCTAAAGTCTCTCGGGGATATATCCAATTATAACAGAACTGCGTGAGTTTGATGATATATAAATACGTACGCAAGCATCTTGACAAAAGGGATCAGATACGAAATTTTTTTAATAGTCATATTATTATAATCTCTTTTTTACAATCTCTAATCACCATTAACAGTCATATTATTATACTTTTAGCTCTATTATTTGAGTAAACTTCTGAAATCGGTTGTTACGAAAATTCTCCAACAACACTATGAATAAAGTATATATTCATTTTTATTCAAAAAAAAGTATGTATTCATTTATTCATACCGCTATAATATAAGTGCAGTTTTTTTCCAGCGACTCTTTATAACAATCATGGCATTAGAATTCAAAGTGGACAAGATATGTGGTTAGTTTTAGGCGATAGACGAATATATTTGAATCGAGTTTTTAATTAATAAAAATTTAATGTTTAAACTCAATTCAATAATAAATGAGTTAAAATAATAACTTATTCATGAATAAATTAAATTAAAAAATTTTGAAACGTGAGTTCGAACCGACTCCGAATTAAATGAGTTGAATTTAATCCGAACATGATAAAATTGATAGTCTAGCGGATATTATGCACTTGTAACACAACAATCATTTAGAAGAAGGGTCCCATAAGACGGGAAGCAGGTAAAATGGAATTTACCGAGATAAAAAATGGAATACCTCTTAAATTTTGAATGGAAATTTCTTTTACTTATATTTTTGATAGTCAAGACCTAAATCCCTAATA
This sequence comes from Oenanthe sinensis, assembly GCA_028671895.1. NCBI lineage: Eukaryota > Viridiplantae > Streptophyta > Magnoliopsida > Apiales > Apiaceae > Oenanthe > Oenanthe sinensis. The sequence continues at coordinate 22,637,919 of CM053801.1, forward strand.
ATTTTTTTAGTGGAATTAAACGAACCAGGAATTTCAACGTCAGGAAATGCCTCTTTTAATAACTTTAACATTTCACCAAATGCACTCTTCGTCACTCCATTAAGACATTTCCAAAGGTAGAGTCTGACAAGAAAACTTAATCGAGAAAAATGCGTAGAACCGGGATATAACGGCTTTTTTCCATCTTCAACTAGGCGATAAATTTTTTTTGCATCTGCATTAGGTCCCCTAGCGGTGTAAGTTATGTTCAGCATCTGGTCGAGATCATCTTCAACTATCCAAACTATTTCACTAATATAGCATCTCTAACATAATAAGTCTCAGCATACTATTTGTACTATTTCACTTATACTATTTGTACTATTTCACTTATATTATTTGTATACAAAACAGGGCATAAATAAAAACAAGGCACACTATTTTTCATGGCAAATCATAAAACAAAGCAAGGAAAGCAGGGCATATATAAAAACAGGGAATAAAACATGGCACACATAAAAATAAAGAAAAATCCCCCAAAATAGGGTACACATATAAACTGATCTAAACATTAGGGTTTGTAAACAAAATCTAAACCCCCCAAATATTAGGGTTTGTAAACAAAATCTAACCCCCCAAATATTAGGGTTTGTAAACAAAATCTAACCCCCCCCCCCCAAAACTTAGGGTTTTTACCTTCAATTAGAGTTTTGAAAACGAATCGAACTTAATTTGCAATCGAGCTTGGAAATCAAGCTTTGAACTTAATTTGTAATGCGACTGAGCGGAGATGAGAGAGCTGAGCTGAGCGGAATCGTGTGATTGTGTTTGAGCTGAGCTGAGCTGAGCGGAATCGGAATCGGAGCTGGGGTGAGTGTTTGTGTGTTAGCTAGAGTATCTGTGTCTTAATTTGTGTTTTTGTTTTTTTTGAGTGTCTGGGGTTGTTTATTAATTGAGCGGGAATTTCCCCGCTTTTTTTTCTTCATTTTTTCACCTCTCTAAGGCAACACTTATATAAGTGTTGGCAAAGTGTTGGCGTAGTAGGGGTTATAAGGCAACATATTTTTCCGATGTTGCCAAACACTCACCTAAATCGTATTTGGCCACCTAAGCCAACATTTTACGTGCCAACACCAATTTATGATGTTGCCTTAGACCATTTATGCTGTAGTGGTTTTAGGCGATAGACGAATATATTTGAGTCGAGTTTTTAAATTAATAAAAATTTAATGTTTAAACTCAATTCAATAATAAATGAGTTAAAATAATAACTTATTCATGAATAAATTAAATTAAAATTTTTTGAAGCGTGAGTTCGAACCGACTCCGAATTAAATGAGTCGAATTTAATCCGAACATGATAAAATTGATAGTCTAGCGGATACTATGCACTTGTAACACAACAATCATTTAGAAGAAGGGTCCTGGAAGGCGGGAAGCAGGTAAAATGGACTTTACCTTACCGAGATAAAGAATGGAATAACTCTTAAATTTTGGATGAAAATTTCTTTTACCTATATTTTTCGATAATCTATTATTACACTTAATAATATTTGATCAATTTTTTTTTTATCGTTAAGGTGGAAAACTGAAACAATTTTTTTTCTCTTCATCAATCAAATCATTGTTTGCGATCCAATATTCTATTTTATCATCAATGCAATTGTCCTTTTCATTTATCATCTCATTTATCTAACTAAATATATTATTATATTTATGACCGTATTCGGTAAAAAACAAACCCAGTGGAGCTCATTTAAACAAGCTAAATTCGAGTTTTGTTTGCGCACGAATTTGTTCAGTTACAAGCATAGTTAATTTCTTAATTTTTAATATAATACTGACTATTTTTATAGATGGAAGGAGTATAATTTATATAATATATATTAATATACATAATACTTCCTTAGTTCCACAAAAAAGTGACAGCTTATAAAAATTAAAAATCAAATTAATTTGACTTTGACCAATAATTAATAATTACTGTAATAAACAAAAATTATGATATATATAATAAAAAAATATTAAATTAATTATTTGATTTAATTTTTATTTTGTAAAAGTATAAATCAATAATATATAATTTAAGGTCAAAATTCTATAAATTTAACTTTCAAAATTTATAAAACAACAATTTTTATGAAATAAAAAGAATAATATATTATAATATTATGAATTAAATAAAAATTAAACTGCAACTAAATATATCGATATAATTATTATTCATTGTAAATTTTAATTCGTCCGATTAATCCCTACTCATCATCATCTTATAATCAACCGACACATTATTTTCTATCCAATAAAATACGCCCACGTAACCCATACGATCCAAGTGAAACTTCTAATTTCACATCCTGACCGTCCATTTCACTGCAGAAAACAAAACGAAACCCCGTACAAGTATATATACACACAATTACACCCAAATAATCACACAACTCATTCAAACTTCACCTCCGCGTCTTATCAACAAGAGAGATAATTAACACAGGTACTTATTTCTCGTTTTTTAATCTTCAATTACACATGAACACACACACACACACACACACACATATTAATTGTATTTAATTGTCATCCCTTCGATTTTCTAGGGTTTCTCTTGTATTAGTTGATTAATTTGTTTTTACTGAGTTGAAATTAGGGTTTTGTGAATGACTTGGATCTGTTAATGGTAATTTATTAGAAGGTTGTTAAATTAAAACATTTGTGTTTTGTTTGGTAGATGGCTCGTACTAAGCAAACTGCTCGTAAGTCTACGGGAGGAAAGGCCCCGAGGAAACAGCTTGCTACCAAGGTACAATTTGAATACGTGAAAGTATTTGGGAATGTAATTGTTGTATTAGGAGGCTTATGTTTTGGTTGATTGATGATTACAGGCTGCTCGTAAGTCTGCTCCGACTACTGGTGGAGTGAAGAAGCCACACAGATACCGTCCTGGAACTGTTGCCCTTCGGTGTGTATTTGCTTAATATGTCGTTGTAATTGTAATGTGTTTATTAGAATGTATGGTTTGTAATTGTTGAGCTCGATTATTAATTTTTATGTTTATTGTGTAGTGAAATTCGGAAATATCAGAAGAGTACTGAGCTTTTGATTAGGAAACTACCGTTCCAGAGGCTTGTCCGAGAAATTGCTCAGGACTTTAAGGTTAATATCTGACCAATTTGTTTAAAGATGTTTGGTAATGCTTTTTCATTTTGTGAGATTGTTTGAGTTGTTTTTGTGTGCTGCAGACTGATTTACGATTCCAGAGTCATGTTGTTCTAGCTTTGCAAGAGGCTGCAGAGGCATACTTAGTGGGCCTTTTTGAAGATACTAACTTATGTGCGATTCATGCCAAACGTGTCACCATCATGCCTAAGGATATCCAATTGGCCAGGAGAATCCGTGGTGAACGTGCTTAAGCTGCTGTATGTCTAGTTTTTTGACGGATGGAGTTGGTGGGATATATATGTATGGCTAAAATAGCAGCATTGATCTTAAATTTTTGTAGCTTGTTATTAAATTTCAAATTGTCGATCGTTTAACTAGGCTTTTGTTGGTGTAGTATGATGTTTTTGTTCAAAAATTTGGATGTTATGGAAATGAAACTTTAATATGTTGCTTTATTCTTATATCATAAATTACTTCTAAAATCTGTTGATAGTGTGTGGCCTAATTTTCAATTGGCGGTACTTAATTGTTCTTTATGTTGTGTTGTGCTGGATTTTAAGTATTGATTGTTCCTTGTGTTATGCCGGTTTTGAAGTATCGATTGTTTGCTTTTGTTGTGTTGTGCTGGATTTTAAGTATTGATTGTTCCTTGTGTTATGCCGGTCTTGTAGCCGCTTTTCGATACTGCTGTCGAAGAACCTCCTTTTTGGAATCTTCCAAAATTAGGCTTACTTCTGAATGAGGAGTTTCTTCGAAATCTCATGTTGCCAAACTTCCTGGCAACCATAGCTAGAGATTCATCTTCTAGCTGATCTAGTTCTTCCAGTGAGTAGAAATCACCGTCTTCTTGTTTGTCAGAAGTATGTCCAAGTTCTGGAACCACATACTCTGTTGAACTGTTAGAAGGTGCAACAGCCTTCACTTCTTCTTTCTCTGGTGCTTCTACCATTAATGCCTTGGAGGAACTCAGTACCTTACCTCTTCCGTACATCTTTCTGGTTTGGATCTGTTCCAGCTCATAAGTTTTTAAAACTCCGTAGAGTCTTTCTAGGGTTACCTCTTTCATGTCCCTAGATTCCCGGATGGCTGCAATCCTGTGCTCCAGATGCTCTGGTAAGGTCAGCAAAAACTTCCTGTTCACCTCTTGGTTCTGATAAAACTTTCCATTCATGTTGAGCTCGTTTATCAATTTGTTTAGTCTCTGAAACACCTCAGAGATACCCTCACCAGGGTTGGATCTAAACTGCTCATATTGGGTGGTCAGGATCTCCAGTCTATTCTCCTTAACTTCTTCAGTTCCCTCATTGATAATTTCAATTGTTTCCTAGATCTGTTTTGCATTCTTGTAATTTACTACTTGGTTGTACATGATGTAGTCTAGAGATTCAATTAATATGAGCTTCAGGTTATTATCAAGGGACACAGCTTCTGTTTCCTCATCTGTATAGTCTGCCGGACTTTTTGGAAACTGTCTGTGGGGAATTACAACCCCATCAACCGTGTGTTCGAGAATAACTGATATAGGGGGTTCAACACCTTTGACCATTACTAATGCATACTTGGGATTTGCAATCCCGATAAACAGTAGCATTTTGTGTTTCCACAAGTTGTAGTGTTCTCTGTCAAATTGTGGAATTTTGATGCTAGTGACTTTCTGGGTACTCATCTTTAATAAGATTAAAAATTAAGTGTTTCAAAAAATATTTTAATTTTTGACTTAAAACAATTTTTGATCAAAAATAATTTTTCAAAAAAAAAATTATTTCGAATTTAAATAATTTTTGTGATCTGTATGAGTTCGCGGAATTTGATTTGGATCTGATATAAACTATATCAACCAGCTCTGATGCCAATTGTTGGTCCCTGATATTGTAGAAGGGGGGTTGAATACAGTATCTGAAAATTAACCGCGGAATAATTTGGATTAAAAATATTATTTAAATTACGCGTAAAATATTAATTATAATGAAATACTGTTCAAGTGAAAGATATAATTTAAACTTGATTAGTATTACAAAATTAATATTTTAGAAAACTGTTATATAATTGATAAAAAAGTCTAGAACAAATTTGACATGAACTGTTCGTGTTTAATCAATTATATTCAAACTCAGCACAGAAATCTGTGAATATTACAATGCAGATAAATTACTGAATTTGATCTGATTTTCTAACTTCTTAACAACTGAACACTAACAAATGAAGCAAGCATATCATATTTATAGAGATTTGAAAAAGGCTGCTATGACCTTTTTCAGTATGACTTAATTTCAAGAAAATAAGTCTGTATGACTTATTTTAACACTTGTATGACTTATAAAAGACTGGGCATGACATATTTTCGATCGGTATGACTTATTAAAACTCGGTATGACTTATCAAAAGTTCGGTATGACCTTTTGAAAGTCATATCCGGATTTTATTTAATTAAATAAATTGGTATGACTTATTTTAATTAAACAAAATCAACTCAGCATGACATTTTCTAAAAGAAAACTCGGTATGATTTTTTTTTTAAACATATATATATATAGCTCGGTATGACTTATTTAAGTCATATTCGGTATGACTTATTTAATTCATATTCGAAATATATATATATATAAGTCATATAAAATCATTTCTTTTCTAATAAATTAATTCTTCTTAAATTAATTAAATAATTTATAAATTAAATTAAATTCAACTTGAATTAATTTAATTAATCATAAATTAAATAATTAATTTACTTAGATTGTAGAATTAAAATATTATAGAGATCCGATTAAACTGCAGTCTTCTTGATTTCTCTTTGTCTTCTGATCTTGAAATCTCTTGATTTAAATGAAGAATAAATATTATTTTAGTTGACACACAAATGTACTGTCTGGTTCATTTGTGTCATACTAATAAATATTCTCCATTTAATTACTTTGAGTTGAGGCCTTCTGTCATTCTTCTGCTTCACTTTCTTTGCTCTTCTTCTGGAATCTACTTGTAGTAACCACTTGAAATCTTCTATATCTTCCGTCTTCTATAGAAGTACTACCACATTATTTATTTTCACTGACGCTTGAACATATAAATGAATTTCTTCCAGTGTTGAGTAACAATCCTATAAAAATTCTTCTGATACTTAGATCCTTTGGGATTAGTTGACTGTTTTCGTCTTGATTTCTGTTTGGTGCTTATTATTTACTTCTCTTTATTAGCTAGAGTTGAGTTGTCATCTAATTATTACAAATAGGCCTAGTCATATGCCTTTCATTTCCCCCTTCCTCATTTCCTGTACCATCTCCTCCTGCATCATTTCCCGTGTCATCCTTTTTTGCACTTGGGCACTTTGGCCTCTTATGCCCTGGTTGTCTACAAAGGCTACAATGCATCTTCTTACCAGATTAGAACCTTTGAACCAAATTACTTATTTGGCTACTTCTACTTCTGTTTCTACCTTCCCATTCTTCTATTTTTCTCTATTTTTTTGGTCCATCACTGAGCTTTCTGGGAATGTTTAGTGGCAACATCTCTTCTGTTGAGTGACTTTCCCAAAATTCATCACCCTTTAAAGCACCTTTAAAGCAGCAAAAGAGTGTTTGTAAGACTCAGGATACATCTCTCTTGTGTAATATTTAGAGACATAATTCAATGGTTGTTCTCTTCCGTCATGTGGGATGCTAGTCAAGTCAATAAAATAAAATTGACATGTAAATAGGGACAAATAGAGTAGAAAATAATGATATAAATTTATCATTAAATAATATAAACTACTTATGGAGTTATGGTCAATAAAGTGTTATTGAAAGTTTAAAAATATAATTTTTAACTATTAAAATTCGAAAATCGTGTTACCATTATTTATATTTTTTGTAGATTTTTAAGGGAAGATAACTATAAATACAAAATTAAAATCTAGAAAATAATTATTTATAGTAAATTTATTCAGTCAATTAAAATGGGTTAAAATATCTATATTTAAATGTACATCTAACTCAATTATCAATTAATAAATGAAAAATTGAACAAGTGGGCCAGAAGCCCAAACACAAACCAGGTGTGAGTCAAAGTGGGCTATATTGTAAATAATAAAAAGCCCAAAATACGAAGCTTATGAAATACTGTATGTAACAACCTCACAAAACCCTAATAACTCATTCTCAGCAGCCACCTTGGGAGAGAGAGCCAGCGAGAGCGAGAGAGAGAGAGAGAGAGAGAGTGAAGAAGAAGAACAATGAAGGTTAATATTCTCTCTATATCTACATATATGCATACAAATATCTGTAAGTAGATGTTGATTATGTTAATTAATTTGTATGTTGTTGGTTATAATTGCAGTTTAATATTGCAAATCCCACTACTGGTTGTCAGAAGAAGCTCGAAATCGATGACGATCTCAAACTGTATGTATCTACTCATATTTATTTTATTTGTATTTAATTTTTTTTGTTTGAATGTGTTGCTTGAATAAATTGGATTATTATTTGGTTTGTGATTGAGAAATGTTTGTTAGTGTATATCTGATTCATGTATTTTTAGTGAGTGTTTGTAATATTTGTTTTGTTGTAATTTTTTATATTTTTAAGTGTGTTTAGAAATTTGTTTTAATTTTATCAATGACTGTTATGTTAGATTTGACATTAAGCCTTCCGGGTCGTAAAATTTTGAGCTTTGATAGGTGTTGAGTGAGTTAGTGTATGTTATTCTGTATTTGGTTTTAAGTGTTTTTTTCGTAACACGGTGTGGTATTCTCTAACAAATTAATGTGTAAAATAATGTGCTCGTGTTTTATAATTTAGTCCAATATTAGGTTATAGTATTGCGTTTCTTTGATTACCAGTCGAAAGTAAAATTTGCAAGTCCAATAAACTGTTTGTCATGGTTTGGTGTATTGTGCCATCAGCAATATAAAGCAATGTAACATGTTTTCAATGCGTACGTGACTTTTACATCACAAGTAGTATTTTATATCATCCAAGGTAGTAATTTTTTAGTAGGTATACATGTACGTTTGATCCTGTCAGTGTTTTGCTTGTTGAATTATATGTGACATGAAATACTACCTAACGCGTAATTTCATTATGCAGCCGTGCTTTTTATGACAAGAGGATTTCTCAGGAGGTCAGCGGAGATGCTCTTGGTGAGGTGTGTGTTTCTTCCGCTTTTACAGTTATCTGACTCATTGCAGTTTTCATCTTTTGGTAAGGGTGTTAATGAACCTACACATGTTAAATTACTGCAGGAGTTCAAGGGTTATGTCTTCAAGATCATGGGAGGCTGTGATAAGCAAGGTTTTCCAATGAAGCAGGGAGTTTTGACTCCTGGTCGTGTTCGCCTTTTGCTGGTTAGAGGTTGGTTGGTGTAATGTAGATACGATGCTTACTAGTACAAGTACTATAAAATCCATATGACTGATTTTGTATTGTATGGTCAGGCACTCCATGCTTCAGAGGATATGGTAGGCGTAACGGTGAGCGTCGTAGGAAGTCTGTGAGAGGATGCATTGTGAGCCCTGACCTCTCTGTTCTTAACTTGGTAATTGTGAAGAAGGGTGAGAACGATCTTCCTGGCTTGACTGATGTTGAGAAACCAAGGATGAGAGGTCCAAAGAGGGCTTCCAAGATCAGGAAACTCTTTAACCTTACCAAGGATGATGATGTCAGGAAGTATGTGAACACTTATCGTCGGACATTCACAAACAAAGCAGGTGAGTTTTTGGTCTTGTTCTTATCTACCATTTATCATTGCACCTTATTAAACAAATCAAAAATATAATGCAGGTTAATAATGACCTATGCTAAGAGGTTACAAATATATCCCTAACCGTTGCAGAAAGGTCAAGGGTTTAAGTCTTAGTGAGCTTGGGTGTGTGTGTATATTAATTTTTGTAATTGACAATTAACAAAAGAAAAAGAAAAGAGGTTATAATAAATGTCTAGTAAGATGTACACTTCATTCTTTAGTGTCTTCTGATTAATTATCTCTACAGGGAAGAAAATCAGTAAAGCTCCAAAAATTCAGAGGCTAGTGACTCCATTGACTCTGCAAAGGAAGCGTGCTAGAATTGCTAAAAAGAAGCAAAGGATTGCCAAGGCCAAGTCGGAGGCAGCTGATTACCAAAAGCTTCTTGCTAGTAGGTTGAAGGAACAGCGTGAAAAGCGCAGTGAGAGCTTGGCAAAGAAAAGGTCCAGGCTATCTGCAGCCTCCAAGCCATCAATTGCTGCCTAAACTGAACATTTCCTTGAGTTTTGGTTATGTTCTTTGTTATTTTCAAATACTAGTTTGGTTGAGGTGATTTTGTTTTACTGTATACTGTTCTTTGGAATTTTATGAGACTTGTTTTCTCGCTATTTAATCTATTCTGAGAAGATTTAGAATTTAAGATTTTTTTACAGCTTATTTTGTTTTATGTTCCAGTTCTCTAGTTGCTTTGGTTTCCTAGTTATATTCAAGAGTCAGTACAGGGAATTCTCCCGGCAGTGTGCTTCATTCTTGTATATTCTATAAATTTACAAAACCGACTATATGGATGAATTCTTTTGTCCAAAAACTATTCATAATAATTTTATAGATTGAAATTGTAAGTGTATTTCATAACTTGTTTACCTCTACATTAAGATGCTTTTTACTTAAATATTTTAAAATTCATAATAATATATGATTGTTATTATTATAAATTAATTAGCTTATTTCTCTATTTATTCACATTGTAAATTATTATTATTATTATTTTAAATTTTTTATGCAACTTGTGTACTACGTTGTGGTTTAATGTTTATACCTGATGCCTTCGTAATACTCTGGCCTCTGGAAACAATATAGTATCAATAAAAATATCATCCAAAGTTATAAGCAGAGCGTTAAAAGTTACTTCGGGTGCGCAAACTATACAAACAACCTACAGGCCTTGCAGTTTCAAGGGGTCAAGTATGTTTTCTATACTGACTATACATACAAAAAAACAGTAAATTTAATTTTTTTTAAAAAGAATAAATAGTAAATTTGCAATACTGGAAGTTGTAAAGTATTCAAAAGCCATTAATCACTGTATGACACAGAAATGCTTATGTGCATTATCCGGTTGTCACATGTAGTAGTTGCCTGTTACTAGAGGCCCTGATTCAGGGTATGCCCTAATTTCCAATGGTGAATCCACAATGTGCAGTTCATGACATATGTAAAATGGCTGTTGCGAGATGCCCTGATTTGTGATATGCCCCAGCGTTTTCCTCGTTTAAGTAGGCTAGGCATCCACAAATAACAGGTAAGCTCAAAGAGTATGTGTTTTGGCCAGAGTCACTGTATATACAAGTAGAATTAGTAACTTCAAGTAAACTACATTTGGTATTCATTTTTTAAATGTTATAGAGGCTTATATAGCTTTGAATTTTTTTTATTGGTGTTATTTTTATTTCTTTGGGTCAGTATGTAATTTAAAGAAGTTGATGGGATAACCAAGTTGATAAAGCTTATCCTACTTTGATCCCGGTCTCCGATAACCAAGCTGGTAAGACTTTATCCTAAGTTGATCCAGGGATCCTGAGACCAATTCTCCCTCATCTGAGAATTATTTATGAATAGATACCACTTACAAGCCTGTAAGCTTTACTAAAAAAAAGCATGTCATTTAGAACAAAACCTACTGCACTGAGAATATAAGTAAAACAAACATATGACACTGTAAACAAATAACTTCTTGGTCTTTTTATGTTGATTACTGAATGCACTACTGTTATAAGAGCTTCTTTAAAGACACCTCAATGTAACATACACGAAATACATGATGCTTCACAACCCTGAACCTTAATTGATTAATCTACGTTATGGCTGTTGCCCTGTCTCGGAGGGATAGGATCAATAAGAAATGATTTGAGATGCTTATATAATTCTTTCGGCTTCTCCATGTTAATGGCATGCCCTGCTTTCTTTAAGAGTACTAGTTTTGCGTTTTCACCTAAATGCCTGTGGAATAAATGTAATCAAAATCATAGAAATTGTATGTCACACAACATTATCGCTTTATACATATACATATGTACGATGTAACCATACCAAAGCTCTACTTTTAAACATAAGTTAGATATATTGTTTAAGCCCGTGTGACAAGAGAGCATAAAACAAAAGCTATTCACATATACAATATTAAGAAATATAAAATCATTTTTACCTTTTTAATCTGTGCGCTAATTCTACTGGGAATATTTGATCTTCTTCTCCCCAGATGATTAGAGTTGGCTGCATCAAGGAAAATATAATGTCGCTGAACAAAGACAAATATTGAAGGCAGGCAGGGACAGTACCAAAATTATAGAAGTTATTGAAAGAACTTAGCTACCTGAGTAATCCTTGGAAGGTTAGATAATTTCCTATCCTTGTGCAGTGCTTCAATAAGCTCTCGTCTTTCTTGCAAGTTTTCTGTACACATTACCTGGAAACAGACAACTTCCAAATATTATCTTCCTTCGAATCAGCATTGGTGCTTATTTACAAATTATAAGGACATTAATAATGTCTATATATCTTATGGTAAACATGTACTGTAAACTGTTACTTAAGTGTAGCATATATCTGAAATATTTTAGGAGGTTAAGAATTAGTCAACATCTTTTTTTTGTAGCAGTACTTTCTTCCCAGGTCATAAGTGGTCACCCTTCATTGGAATAAGCATCTGTAACCTTAAATTTAAGATCACAAAATCTACAAATTTAAAGCTATCACAAAATGCATGATGTACATTCCAAAATTAACTTCCAAAAGAGGAAAAGTGATCAGCATAGGAAAGCTAAGCACAAATGCAGCTTTGATGAAGTCTACAGTAACACAGGGTGGAGCACTAAGAACGCATTATATAAAATTGGTTCACTGGGAAAGAGCACGGAAGCAAGCAGCTGTTAACAAGATAGCTACATCATACCACTAGATTGCCAAGTAGTTAAGATTAAGATTCCTCGTCTTTTATTTAGGCAAAAAAAAAAGATTCCTCGTCTTTTACATGGCACTCTATAGAGTTATAGTCTTGTATTTGTGTTTTATTATTGTATTTCACTGTCATAGTTGATTGTCTTTATGAAAACAACCTGTCACTCCTAAGAGTAGAGACGATAGGTAAGGTCTTATTAAATCTTACCCTCCCCGGCTCTAGGTTTAGTTTGATTTATTCGCTCAATTCACAAATTTTAGGCCAGAATATAATCGTTTCACTTTTTAGTAATTAAGCAAACAAAGTTGAACCAAATCAATAGCAAATAGCAAGCATCCATTTGAAATCATAAAGCAAAACCAAAATCGAAATCAATAGCCAAAAAAAAACGAAAAATAACACACAGACAAGACATACATCTATAAAATCGGACAAAAAGCAGGTAGGCAAAGGCTGCAACGGCTTATAAAACGAAAGCTTCACAAGCTCCCTCAACTTGGCCGGTGTCTGAGCCAACAAAATATCCATAGCCTCCTCCACACTCTTAACTCTAAACATCCCTTCCTCCATATCTTTATCCTCCAAACAAACCCCAGCAGCACCAACCACAACCCTCTCCACTGCCTCCGGATACTGAGCTGCCAAACTATACCCCACAAACCCCCCATAACTAAGCCCCACAACACTCATTCTCTCAACCCCGTGACCCTCCAATGCTCTCATCACACACTCAGCCTGAAACGCTTCTGTCCTTTCAGGCCTAGAAGTATACGAATCCCCGAAAAACACCAAGTCAGGGACATAAACATTAAATTTGGACACCAATGAGGTTATAAAATGGTTCCATTGCCACATAGCATTGGCACCAATACCATGGATCAGGACTAAAGTTGGTCTGTCAGGTTTTCGTGTTTTCGGGATCCAACAATGGATGACAGAGCCGTCTTTGAGGTCAGTGGTGGAAGATTTAAGGCCAGCATAGGTGAAGTTGTGTCTAAAACACCAGTCCCGGGTTGATGTGAAGCTGAAACACTTGGACATGAGTGTGTTGCGAGAGAAATGAGAATATTATGATTGTTTGGGAGTGGTGGGTGATTGATTCGAGGAGTTTAATGTTGTTAGTCTGTCAAACACAGCCGTCATCTAATTTCATCATGTTTTGCCTTTTTTTCCAATTGAAATGGACCCAGGTTCAGTAGTTTGATGCACGGCTAATCTTGTCAAATTGGGGCAGTCTTGTCTACACTCCCTCCTTCGGTGCCCGTTTAATTTTTTACGCGTATTTTTTCGGGTATAAAAATATAATTTTATATTAAATTTTATTTGAAAATTTTTTAAAAATTATTTATTAAATTATATTTTTTATAAACATTAAAATAAGTATAAAAATTTAATTATTCATATAAAAATTTATACTTTATATGATAAATAATATAAAATTTCGATAATAATCAAATGTTAAATATTTATATTCTCTTTTTATTAATTATCACTGCTGAAAGAAGGTAACCTAATTTCTCTTTATAATATAAAATTAACTGTTTTTTAAATATATATGAGCATGTTTTAATAAGTTTGCATTGAGTCTTTTTTTATTGCTGAGTTAATCATGTTCTATATGATGAGATTTGAGTTAAAAATGATTATATTCGACAATGAATATTTTTTTTTCAAATTCAAAAGTTTGCTAAATTATTATTGACAAAATGAAGAAATGAATTTTTTTTTCAAATTTCATTCTTACCAGTTAAAATAACATTAGATTTTAAAATTTTTTAATGCACTAATAATATTTACAATTTTAAAATTTTTGTAATTAATTTTATATAGGAACCTGGTAAGATTGATATAAAATCTTATAAATTGATGTACATTTTTGATTAATTTAGCTAGAATTTCAGATAAATTTTTATAAATATAAAAATTATTTTAAAAAATTCATCAAAACCCAACAAATTTGAAGACAACACGTTTGAAGCAACAAGTTTTTTTTTTAATAACTGCAATTTCATTAAAGCTTAAACATCCAACAAAAGTGTCTCCAACACACACAATGGAAGAGACGAGTAAGCAGCGAAACTATTAAGTGTACAAGGTAACCTAGCTAATAAGTGTACAAGGTAACCTAACTAACAAGTGAGCTACCATGTTTGCATGCTTTCTAATAAAAACAACCGACACTCCATTCTTACTTTCCAAGATAGATCTACACTGCTCAATAATATCACCAAGTTCCATCATGTTTTGACTCGCCTTTTGCAATGCCTGAACACTTAACAACGAGTCACTCTCCACCGTGGTTACTCATCAAGCCATTGTAATGCCTCCAGTATCCTAACTGTTTCTGCTTCCAGTACCGAAACTCTGTCTGCAATCTTCAACGTTCTGCCACATACAAACTGACCTTGGTCATCTCTCACCAACATTCCAACTGAGAAGTATCCTACTCCATCAAAAACTGATTCATCTACACTCAGTTTTAAATTTCCTACTGAAGGAGTTTTCCATTTCCTATTTTGCTGACCAAAATTCTTTCTCAGATTATGTACATTATCCATCCTCTTCTTTCGAGCATCCCTCCACTCTGCAACTTGCTTTGAGCTCCAGATCATTGCAATTTCCGCTAATATCACCTTATTCTCCCATACCATTTTGTTACGAGCCCACTAAACACCCCACATAACAATGGCTATTTTGACTAGAATCTCTTCTGACTCATTACAAAACTTGTCCAGAAGCTAGTCCGAAATGTTCTCAAGCTCCCAGGTGTTGTAGTTAAACCCCATACGCTGTCAGCAGTTTTTTGTATATACACAATCGAGAAGCAAATGCATTAAGTGTTCGATATCCCCAGTACACATCACACACCCAATAGTAACTCGAATGCCTTTTCCTCGAAGACGATTACGAACAGGAATAGTATTACGACACACTCTCCACAGAAACATTTTAACTTTACGTCGCACCTTCAAACACCAAAGCTTCCTCTAACCTTCAGATTGCTGCAAATCTACATCTCCCATATGATTCTGGTGCCATTGATAATATCCCGATTTCACCGAGTACTGTCCATCCTTAGAATGGACCCAGGCTAACCTGTCTTGTGTACTCCTTTGAGGTATATGAGTTGATAATATATTCGTTTCAAAATGACTGCGATAACAAGTTTGACGCAATTATGACAGATATTTTTATGAAACATTTTCAACATGTGACATATTAGTGATAAAAATTTCTTTTAAATGTTAAACATGAATGTTGTTTATACTTAAAAAATGAAACAATAAAATTAGAAAATGTATTTCATGGAATTATTTGGTTTGCACAATTAAGAAAACAGTTATATATTTTTTCTGAAAATTTGAATATCAATCAAATATAAAAAGTTATTCCCCTGGTTAACAGTTTCTATAAGAAGAGATTAAATAACAAATGATAATTGAACTCAAACTCTAAATAAGGAAGGTTGGGCGAATGTTCACAAAAAAATATAAATTAATTAATATTAAATAACGGATTACATAACTATACTTTCTTTGGAGTGGCCTCGTCCTCTTGGTAAGAAGACTACTACACTAGATCACAGCATCAACTAGTACAAGGAAAAGGCACGATAGCAGACCTCATTGGTTGTGATAAGTTTTTTTTTATTTTATTCTTATAAATATTAAATTATTAATTAATATTAATTAAGAATCACAAATTTCTTATATAGCTAGAACCCTCTTCACGAATTGCAAATACTAATTTGTTAAGAATTAACCGAAGATATAGTGGCTGGAATCGAAATACAAAAAATTATATCCATAACATTTATGTCAACTCTTTGTTTTAATAATATTTAAAAAATTTGCTTTATAGATGATTATCACAACCTTTCTAATTACTTGGTTCTTTATTTCTATTTGAAAGGATCATGGAAAAATAGTTTTGTTTCCACCGAACTAAAGTAAAATGTTAATAACTCTAGTAAACTAAACAACAAACAGATGCGAAGTAGACTAGAAGATAGTTTAAAAATCACTGGGAATGAGTATTATGTAGAAAAATTTAATCATCTATATTTATTATGTAAAATGATTATCGAACGAACATTTAAATTGTGGAAAGTTAGATTTATTATTTTAGCAAATATGCACGATGTATAAAATAGGTATGCAAATCATATTGTTCTGCTACAATGGCAATTCATAATTACATTTGAAAATCCAATATTGTTTATAATGCATTCCAAACTGCTAAAAGAAAAATTTACATTCCATAAAATTCTATTTCAGAAACTAATAATATACATTCCATAAAATTCTATTTCAGAAACTAATAATAGAGGTGTACAGTTTGAAAGAGATGAAAATAATATTACGGTGATTACAATGTGCGATGCTATTGCAAATTTGCAACCAACATTTACACTAAAATGTAAATTTTGTAATTTTGTAATCATCTTATTTGTTTGTACTTACTTTTAAATTAAAATTTATATTTCTAGTTTTGAATTTTTCGATTACAAGTATATTTATCATGCAAATACTCTATTAAATTAAAACATTTTTTTCTATTTTTTAAATTTAATAATTTATTAACAATAAATTACCAAACACTTTATTGAATTTATAAATAAAATTATCTGAACACATAATAATTTAAAATAATTTTTACTTACCACTTACCACTTACCACATATGAGTTAAAAATAACTTATTTTAAGATTATTCAAACAGAACCTTGATTATGTTCCATGAGTATGTATAAACACTCCGGCAACAACCCCCATCATAGGCACAATTGACCATAACACGCGGCTCTTTTTTTTCATCTTGTTTACTTTCTATGCATTTGTTCTAAAAATCGATTGTTAATCAATTAATTACCGAATATTCCCGGTTCAATATCTCATTAAATTTTCAATTATTCAATTAATTATTTTGATTAATTTCCGAATTATCCGATTAATTCGTATTCCGTGCATTCACCGACTAAGTCCGATTAACATTTTTTACCATACTAGTTCTATCATATAAATTAAAGAAAGTTAAAATAATAAAAGACGAATTAAAAATACATAAATGATACAATTACGTACTCAAATTTCTGCAAACAATAATCTCAAAATCTGCAAACTCCGAGGGTGCACCATATAAAAGGATCCCCATTATTTCAAATAAAAAAACCACAAACAAAACCAGATATTAAAAACAAAACACATGACACGCACAATACAAACTTTGAATCCTCTCATATATCTTCACCTACAAAACGCAAAGCCTCCTTAATAACCCTATCAAAGTTGACATAAGATGATCCCCCAACATCAGTAGCTTGTTCTGCTACTCTTTTCCACTCTTTAGCTTTCTTCCTGAGTTCCTTCCCTTTCTCTCCCATCATCTCCTTCACTACCACCTCGACCTCTTCGCGCTTCACATCATCATTAATATCCATTCCGATTCCCCACCCCTTGCACGAATATCGACAATTTGTTTGCTGATCTGCGAAAAATGGCCAGCAAATAACAGGCACACCTCCACAAATTGTCTCCATCATTGAATTCCATCCACAATGTGTTAGAAATGCACCAACAGCAGGATGTGCCAGGACTTGATCTTGCGCGCACCATGTTGCTAACATTCCCCTGTCTTTAGTTTCCTCTAGGAACTCTAGAGGTAAACCAGCTGAATCCGAATCTCCCGTCACGATATCTTCTCGAACAATCCATAAAAATGAACATTTACTATTTGCAAGGCCCCATGCAAATTCAAGAAAATGCTCTTTAGTCATTGTGGTCACACTTCCATAATTTATGTACACAACAGAGTCGTCTTCCTTTTCGTCTAGCCATTCCAGACACTTGGAATCAGGCTTCCATAAACTTGAATTAAGTGTATTTACTTGGCTTTTCTCAGGTACATGACGTCCTAGCAACGGAAGAGGCCCAATCGGGTAGATGTTGCTACAATTAAACTTGGACACTAATGCTTGTAATGCTTCAGTTTCAAAGGCTTCGAAAGTGTTAAAAATTATAGCTGGGGCTTTCAAGTTATTTTGCGCCTCCTCACCCATGAAATCAAACATTATATCATCAGTATCGGTGGTTCTTATGAAACTGGGAACGTCTCTGTATCGCATATCTTTCAGTCCGGTTATCCATTCCACAGGCCTGTCAAGTGTGCCATCCGTGAGATAGTTGTCATCTGCATGTCATCGATTAGAATTTAAGTCGAGGAAAGATTACACATGTTTGTATGGGTGATCAATGAATGCCTAAAGTTAGATTAACACCTTACTTTCACTTATAATTAGGCTATATCAAATGTCTTACTAAAAAATTATAGTACATAAAGAATCTTGCTTAATTCGTAGTACTGCCTGTTTGTTTGGAGAGTTGACTTTGATTAATGGCATATATTTCGAGGAACATGATGCAGATAAGATAATTATTTAAAATGAGAAAAGTGGCCTGAGGTCATTCTCGGGAAACTACCTGGTTCTATGAAATTGTTTCGCAAACCCTCTATAAAATATTTGTCAAATGTTCGATTATTTATAGAATAGTATGTAAACTAACAAGTACATAGTCTGCACGTAACGCACCTTTGAATGGACATATGCCTTTGCTAATGAACTCACGGTAATGCAAGTACCCAATTATAGAACAAGCCGAAGCTGTCCAAAATTGAGCAGCCGGAATTCCCATTTCCTCCGCTGCTCTTATCCCAAATGTCATCACACCGTCGGAGACTATGCATGTAACTCGAGGCACCTCCGACGACGA
Source organism: Oenanthe sinensis (assembly GCA_028671895.1). NCBI lineage: Eukaryota > Viridiplantae > Streptophyta > Magnoliopsida > Apiales > Apiaceae > Oenanthe > Oenanthe sinensis. The sequence continues at coordinate 22,656,719 of CM053801.1, forward strand.
GTTCAACTTCTCAAGCAACTCCTTAAACGGTTTTAAACATGTTTTTCTTACCGAGTCACATAACATAGGAATATCTTGTGTTGCATTTTGGTCGGATGGTGGCAATCCGTCTGGTATGGTCTCGAATCGAAAATCGTAAAAACCTTTAACCGAATCCGATCCTTTGGATCGAATCAAACGCTTGTGATTGAACTCAGTGTTGACAAAGGTGATATGAAAGCCTCTTGAGTGAAGAAGCTTAGCAAGCCTCATCATTGGAGTTACATGGCCTTGTGAAGGGTATGGAACTAATACTGCATGAGGCTTTTGAATCATTTTTTGTATACTCTTTTGGTAATTGAGAGAAACTTTTGTGTCAAAAGGTTGGTACAATTTAGTTTTTGAGGTTTGTGTGTGAATTTATACACATTATACAATATGCTGGGGTTAGTGAAACTAGTACATCGTGACAATATAATGACTTCCAAAATTCTATAAATTCGGTATATATTTAGTAATTAAATATACTAAATTTCACAAGGAAGATTCCATATTTAATTTTTGTGTTTAAATCACTGCCGGCCTTGGAGCCCTCGAAATATTTATATTAGGAGCACGGCTGGTCTCGAAATTCATCGGATGTTAGGTAAAATTGGTTTTTGATGCCAAATTTATGTATAATCTACATGTTTTTTTATAATTTATATATAAATAATTCAAGATTTTAGGCCCAGGACCCGGCTAGGCGGAAGTCTTGCTCGCATATGGTCAAGGTCACTGGTCACCCCTGATTACCTAATTAGGGATCTAATAATTTGATAATTTCTTTTTAACGATAAAATATTTAAAATAAATTAAAAGGTAAATTAGATATTTGTAATTTTCTCCGGAATATAGACTGCTCGTACTTATGTATAAAAATTAAGGTTAACAAAGTATTAAACCTTATTTATACATACCTCAGGTCCTCAGCTAATGATTTGTCTGCAGGACATTTCTTAATCAAATTTTATAATCCCCACATCCAAGTCAATGGAGCATCAAACCTTAAGTACCTAGCTAATTGTTAATGAGGAATCTAATTAGCATAAATTGTAAGCTATAATTAGTATCCACGTTACTGTTCTCTAATAGGATGAATTTGATTGACTTTGATTTAACATATTGAAACTTTTTGTTTAATTAATGATCATTCTTAAAAGAATAGATTATACAATTAGCCTCGTAAACTCTCCACTTCTATCAAACTACTCCCTCAAATATTGGAGATGTTTCAGCTCCATTAGTAGCAGCTTCAAATCATTAACATCGAGTCTTTTATTAGCAACAATTTAAACAGTAGACTAGTGGATTTTTAAAAAATAATATAAATAAATAAGATCCTAGTGATTTAAGACATTATAATGTAAATCAACTCCAACAATAATTTTTATATTGCTTCCTTATCATTATTATAATATTAAATTTAAACCTCATCCATATTAAAGTAGTGTGAAAAAGGAAGAAAATGAATATTTAATTAATAAAAATAAGATAAGGAATGGTTCTACTCACTTAAAAATAAGGAATGGAAAATGGATGCTAAGTTTTTAGGAAAGCACTAGCTTCGAACATTATTTTTGACACATTACTTATAATTTTAGGCAAGGAGCTTATATAAGTAATTTGTTGAAGATGCTTTTAATGAAACTATCATAAACAACATTCCCTATATTTCACTAATTTTCATTTTTCTTCGGATGTCTTATTAATTTTTTAATATTTTTTAAATTAATATATTTTAAATTAATAAATCCCACCACTTTACACACACTTTCTTCACTTTTATTTACTTCTATTTAATTTTTTATCCCACTCAAAAATAAAAAATCTATATATTATAAATTGTTGGATAACCCATTCTTTAGGTTTGATATCCATATTTAAGTTCGGATGAAATTTATAATTTTAATGAATTATCATTATCATTAATGTGATATATAATATTTATGTTAATATTCATTTATCAAAATTTGAAATATTATGATAAGTTTATTAATGTAAATTATATCATATAATATGTACAAGTTCCATATATATAACATAATAAATGTTTTTACGTAAGAATTGATATACACATAATTAAATAATAAATTTTAAATATAATTAATTTTTGAACCTAAAGAAATGATATAATATGAGTAAATTATTTAAAAACATATATAACATATTATAAGTAATTTGAAAAAAAGTAATTTTGAATAAAATTTAAGATATACAGAATTTAAAAAAAAATTAATTATGAATTACTATACATAAATTATTATTATATGAGTAAATCCTAAATAAAAATTAAAACATATAAATATTGTAAATAATAATAATAAGGAAGAATTTAAAATATTTAAAATTAAATAAAAATTAAATTTATTATATTGAAATTTTAAATTGTTCAATATAATTATTAATATATTATTATGATAATAATATTTATTAATATATAAATTATAAATTACTCATGTACATACCACGGTAAATAATCTAGTTGAATTCAACAATGGAATAATGAAAGTACCTCTTTCGGCCTCACACTAAATTTCATTTGGGTGACGGACAAAAATGCCTATTTTTTTTAAAAAGGTTAACAAAAATATAAATTTTAATTTTTTTTTATTGTGGATGGTAGCCATTTCCTTACTGGTGTTCCCATCTGGTCTTCCATTCTTCCCTCTAACTAATCGTTTATTTTATATATCTTTATATTATTTGAATGCAATAAAGATTCTATACTTCTACTACTACGTACTTCTATTACTACTACGATAAATAACAAGATTTTTTTATGTATAATAGCAGGTGGCTCATAATTGTATATGTTACAAGTCAAGATCAATCACCATTAAAATAGAAAAGCAAAGCTTCCATTGATGAACACAACTATATTACAGATCTAACTATTATCAGGTTAAGAGAGAAAGAGAGTAACTAACTATTATATAACTTATTCTGCTAGACTAAATGCATATATATACATTCTATTGTGTAACACTAGTGAGCAGATTAGTGGTTGTAACAGATTCTGTTGAGCTGGATGTAACAGAATCTGCTGAGCTGGCATGATGCGGTGCAATATGTTGTATCTCAATATCCCCCTCAAGCTGGGAATGGGGGAACACATTCCGAGCTTGGATTTAAGCTCATTAAAGTGAGGAGATGGCAATATCTTGGTAAGTAAGTCTGCTAACTGGTTACTTGTGGGAAGATATGATAATTGTAATAAGCCATCCAGAACTTTGTCTCTAGTAAAGTGACAATCAATATCAATGTGTTTTGTCCGTTCATGGAAGACCGGATTCTTGGCAATGTGCATAGCAGATTGATTATCACAGTAAAGAGTGACTGGAGTAAGTTGAGAGAGACCAATTTCTTCAAGCAAACTAACTAGCCAAGCAACTTCTGATGCTGCAACTGCCATTGCTCTATATTCAGCTTCAGAAGAAGATTTAGAAACAGTTGTTTGCTTCTTAGATTTCCAACTGATTGGAAAAGAACCAAGGAGTAACAAATATCCCGAAATTGATCTTCTAGTGTTGGGACATGCTGCCCAATCGGAGTCTGAATAAGCTTTAAGAGTTAAGGCATTGTTGCCATTAAGTAAAATACCTTGGCCTGCTGTGCGAGAAACATAATGGAGCACATATTCTATAGCATCAAAATGATGTTGACGAGGGGACTGCATAAATTGGCTGAGAGTTTGCATATAGTAGGCCAAATCTGGACGTGTGTTGGTGAGAAAGTTGAGTTTACCAACTAGACATCTGTAGAATGATGGATCAGGAAAAATGTCATCAGAATCTGAATGCAACTTTAGATTTAATGGAAGAGGTGTAGCCACTTTCTTAAATTGGGTTATGCCTGAAAAGGCAAGAAGTTCCTTGGTGAACTTAGCCTGAGTAAGAGTGATTCCATCACTAGTATAACCAACTTCAAAACCCATAAAATAATGCAAATAACCAAGATCCTTAATGCCAAACACGGAGTGGAGATGTTCTTTGAAATGGGTAATTTCAGTCACATTTGTGCTTGTGATGATGATATCATCCACATAAACAGCTGCAATGGTAATGTCTGAACCAAATTGCTTTATGAATAAAGAATAGTCATTCTTTGACTGTTTAAAGCCTTGAAATTTGAGTTCTTGAAGCAACTTGTCAAACCATTCCCTGCTGGCCTATTTCAAACCATATATTGACTTCTTAAGTCTGCACACTTTATTGTCAGGATTAGGAATGCCAGGAGATAAATGCATATAAACTTCTTCATGTAAATCACCATGAAGAAACGCATTATTCACATCAAGCTGAAATACCTTCCATTTTTTACTGGCAGCCAATGATAGAATACTTCTAACAGTTGCCATTTTCACCACCGGTGAAAAAGTTTCTTCATAGTCAATGCCATATTTTTGATTAAATCCCTTTGCTACAAGTCGAGCCTTAAACCATTCTATAGAACCATTTGCCTTGAGTTTAGTTTTAAACACCCATTTGCAGCCTATTGGTTTCTTTCTTGCAGGAATGGGAACTACATCCCAAGTGTTATTAGACATTAAAGCCTGTATCTCTAAATTCATGGCATTAACCCAATTTGGGTCCTGAGAGGCTTCCTGATAACTGTTAGGTTCTTTGATAGAAGAATTATGAGCAATAAAGGCTTGATGAGTCATTGGTAAGGAACTAAAAGAAACAAGATTACAAATGTAATCTTGAAGATGTATAGGTTTGTGAGTGCCTCTGGAAGATCTTCTTAATAAAGGTGGTGGTAAAGTAGTAGATGAGGAGGAAGAATCAGGTGAGGAGGAATCAGGATGAAAATGAGTATTAGAAAATTCAATAGAATGTGAAGACTGGGAAGAATGTGAAGTGGTAGAATCATCTGCAGACTGCTGAAAAATATCTGGAGTATCATTAAAAATAGTTGGATCAAAATCTGAATGTGCAGGTAAAAAAAAACTTAGTACTGGGAACTGTTGGCAGCTGAGACATGTGAAAGGGGAAATTTCTCTCATGGAATTTGACATCTCTGGAAATGATGATCTTGCTGGTAACAAGATCAAGAAGTTTATAGCCCTTTGTGGCAGCTGGATAACCAAGAAAAACACAGGGATGGACTCTAGGATCTAGCTTAGTTCTAGATTGCTTTAAAGTGGAAATGAAACAAAGATATCCAAAACATCTCAAATAAGAATAATCAGGTTTATCTCCAAAGAGTCTCTAATATGGAGTAACATGATTAAATTGTGACAGGCATCACAGGCATCATATTAATCAAGAATAATGCACACTGAACACAATCACCCCAATATTTTGAAGGTAAATGGGATTGAAAGAACATGGCTCTAGCAGTTTCCATGAGGTGTTTATGCTTTCTTTCAACCACCTCATTCTGTTAGGGTGTGTCTGAACAACCTGTTTGATGGAGTATGCCAAAAGAGTTGTACAAATTCGGATTATGACCTTGACATAGTTCTAATGCATTATATGTCCTTATGATTTTAACAGTAGAGTGGAATTGATTTTGGATGAAATGCAAGAAATTTTGAATAATGGACACAGAATCAGTTTTAGAATTCATTAGATGAACCCAAGTAGCTCTACTATAGTCATCCACAATAGTTAGAAAATATTTGCAGCCATGATGAGTAAGTGTCTTATACGGGCCCCAAACATCAATATGTAGCAAGTCAAATACTTTTGAAGTTTTAGTATTGCTAGAAACAAAAGACAATCTATGTTATCTTGCAGCAGGACAGATAGTATAAATAGTATCTTTGATACAATTGACATCCACATTGTTGGCAATAGTACTGAGTTTAGAATATGAAATATGACCTAGTCTAAGATGGAGCAACTTAGCTTCATCTAGTCTAGATCTTACAATAGAGCTAGCTACTGAACAAGACATAACAGATGGCAAATATGCCTTCTTTAAAAGAGAAGTTGCTGTCTGGGGAAAAAGACTTATAGCAGCAACATACAGCCCCTGAGAAAGACTACCAAGAAGTATTGGCTGACTCATTGAATGCTCCTGAATAGTACAGAGTTCAGAAGTGAAATGAATAGAGTAAGCAATAGTTTTTCAAAGTTTACTCACAGATATTAGATTTAATTTGAAAGAGGGAGCATACAAAACATCAGTAAGCTCAATGAAGCCATTAAGTTTGATGTTGCCAATATGAGTGACTTTGATTTTAGTACCGTAAGAAATTGTAATATGATTATTTTCTTCTTGAAGCTCTTTATAGGTGTGAAAAATATTCTAAAGAAGAACACATATGATCAGAAGCACCACTATCAATTATCCAGGTTGTGGGATTGTGGGTTGATAAAAGGCAGTAGTTACCTGCTAGAAAAGCATTTCCAGAATGAGTAGCATCTGAATCAGTGGTATTGTTCTGAGCCAAAAGAGTCATCAATTGAGTGTACTGCTCCAAACTGATGTTAGGTGCACTAGTCTGAGATGTGATGTCAACTTCCTTTGAACTTGACTGTGACTTAGCATCAGCATTGGTGTCAGTAGATGCATATGCTGCAAACCTCATTGGCTGATATGTTTTAAAACCAGGTGGGTACTCAATCAACTTAAAGCATCTTTCCTTACTATGACCTGAGATTTTGCAGTGATCACAATAGTAGTTTCTCTTTGGTTTAGCAGTGGTGGAACCAGGGAACTGTGTTTTGCCAAAATTCTGAAACGAGCCTTTGCTAAAATGTTTCTGATTCCTATCTGTTGCAAAAGCCATAGGATTTTGCGTGGCATTTATAGAAGGCATTTTAGAAATTTCTGTGTGCCTCTGTTCTTGTAATAACATTCTGTAGACTTGAGGTAAGTTGGGAAGATTATCCATCATCAAGATATTATACCTGATATTTGCATAGTCATTTGACATTTTCATAAGAAATATCATCAATCTTTGATCTTGTTGGAGCTTAAAGACCTTCTGTGTTAAATTGAAGGTGCAGTTTTTACATTCACAGGTTGGCAAGGGTTTTAGATTATCGATTTCATCCCAAATTTTCTTGAACTGGGTATAATAGTCAGATAAACCAATATTCTCCTGAAAAATTTGTGAAACTTCCTGTTCTAGGGCATAAAGTTGTGCTGAAGAAGCTTGCCCAAACCTTTCTTCCAAATCCAGCCATATATCCCTTGCAGTATCAACATAGAGAATGCTAGCAGCTATATGTGGTTCCAAGGCAGTGATGATTCAACCAATGATCATGCTATTGCATCTACACCAAGATTTGTACACTGTGGCAGTGATTTCAGGTTTGACAAGAGTTCCATCGATGAAACTCATTTTGTTCTTGGCTGTAAGACCAATAACCATGGATCGTTTTGAAGGAATTTATGCACCAGTGGAAGCATTGAATAACATTTATTTGCATATATTCCTATGTATACATACATATAGATACAAAAACTATTTTATAAATTGAAGAATACCTCGATTGCTTTCCGGCAACAGCTAGAGAAGATCTTGTTCTTCAATCCTTGCAATCACCCCTCAAGTGTGGAGTGCTCTAAAGATATCCACCAAGAATCAAACTAAAAAAATGAAGGAGGAGGCTAGAGAGGAAATTAGGGTTGCCTCCCTTTTAAAATATTTCTCACCAATATTAGGGTTGAAGTATTAGGGTTTATAATCCTATATTTATAAGCAAATATCTCAGTTGAGATATTTTCTATAAATATCTTATTATTAATTCCCTTTTTAATTAATTAATCTTATTAATTAATTAGTTAATGATTAAAACTATTTTAATCATTAATTCCTTTTTCTAAACTCTTTTAGAAAATTATTCTCTCTTCATATTTAATTACTTTAATTAAATATTTAATTAATAATATTAAGATCTTATCTTAAATAATTTATAATCAATTAAATCTCATTTAATTAATTTATAAAATTTGCTAAGTAATTATTTATTTCATATATAAATAATAATGACTAGCTATTATTAATTATTCCTTCATCTATAATTTAATCTTTTTTATGGTATTACTCTTTAGGTTCAATATTAAGCCGGTAGTAGAAATAAATAATAATAAATATTTTATTTATTATTTATATGAATTTTATTGATTCATTAAATATAATTAATCTGATTAATTATATTTATTCTACATCGTGAGTGATGCTTCTCAACATATCGCGACTATCCAGATAATACGAAATCATTGCTTAGAATACTTAGAACCTGTCAGTAATTAGTTACCGTACAATTAATTCCTTCTACCCTTCAATATCCCGATTAAATACAAGGCATGTAACTCGTGTCAAGCCTATCTAATTTAATCATATGATTTCTTATTCATAATGCAAAGTTCCTTTTAATGCAAATTAGAAACTCTTTCTAATTTCATTCACTCTGGCCAGAGATTCCTGAACTTGCATATCTAAGAATAACATAGGATATTCACTTCCTTTACTGGAAGGGGCAGATCCTTTATTGATCCGATAATTATCTCCATACACAAATCACTATGCCCAGAATGGACCTAATGAATGTCCTAGAGACTAAGGACTAAACCAAAGCATAAATCATTGTGTACGAGATTACTCTAACGATCTCAAGTCTAAGGATACTTGTACAACTATTTACTTAATAAACAACTATCGACACGTGAGTAAACTCCATTAGTTGTTCTACTTATCGAGTCATGTTCAGTGAACTTATTCCTTAATAAGCACCTACATACTAGCTATAGTGTCACCACACAAATGTCTATGAGAACAGACATCCTCCAAAGAGAGCTAGCTTAGTATGTACTGATCTTTACGGATTTACCAATTTCCAATTAGTTATCCTATGATCAGGAACTATTTAAGTCTAAAGCTATTATCTTCTAGATCTCATTATTACAATCTCATTATAATTCTAGAAGTTTTGCTCTAAATTATGGAACATCTTATTTAATACACTTCAAATAGATTAAGCCCGTAACATAAATACTTTATTATTATCAAATGAAATCAAATAAGAGTAGCAGAAAGTTTTTCCTAACTCATCATACATGATTGGTTTTAGGTCAAACACTTTCAATCTCCCACTTGGCCTAAAGCCAATCACTCTGGTATCTAATACCCATCCGCTCCTTATGACGATCAAAACTTAACTGAGACAGCGGCTTCGTGAACGAGTCTGCTATGTTGTTATGTGTGCCAACTCTTTTGATCTTGACATCTCCTCTTTCAACGATCTCCCTAATCAAATGAAACCGTCGCAATATATGTTTGGTATTCTTGTGAGACCTCAGTTCCTTGGCTTGAGCTATTGCAGCGTTATTGTCACAATATAACACAATAGGCCCCTCTATGCCAGGAACTACTCCCAACTCAGAAACAAATTTCTTCATCCAAACAGCTTCCTTTGCAGCCTCACTTGCAGCTATATACTCTGCTTCTGCTGTGGAGTCTGCCGTCGTAGATTGCTTACGATTTCTCCAACTAATCGCCCCATCATTTAGAGTAAACACATACCCTGACATGGATGTACTATCATCACACTCTGACTGAAAACTAGAGTCAGTGTAACCCTCTATTTTCAACTCAGACCCACCAAAAACAAGAAAAATATCCTTAGTCCTTCTCAAGTACTTAAAGATGTTCTTCACTGCTTTCCAGTGGTCTTCACCTGGATTTGACTGATATCTGCTAGTCACACTAATTAAGTGAGCAACATCAAGTCTAGTACATAACATCGTGTACATGATAGATCCTATTGCCGACGCATAAGGAATCCTACTCATACGCTCTCTTTCTTCAGGTGTCTTAGGAAACATCTTGTCAGAAAGGGAGACTCTATTGCTCATCGGTATGAGACCTCTCTTAGAGTTTTCTATGCTAAACCTTTTAAGCACCTTATCGATGTACGTACCTTGGGTTAGACCTATCATTCTTCTTGATCTATCTCTATAGATCTTCATACCAAGAATGTAGGACGCTTCTCCCAAGTCCTTCATGGTGAAGTTCTTTGATAGCCACATTTTTACTTATTGCAACATTGATATGTAATTTCCTATTAAGAGTATGTCATCTACATACAAAATAAAAAATTTTACTGTGCTCCCACTAACCTTCTTGTAGACACATGGTTTATCTATGTTTTTGATAAAATCAAACTCTTTGATTGTCTCATCAAAACGGATGTTCCATCTTCGAGAAGCTTGCCTTAACCCATATATGGTTCGTAGTAGCTTACATACTAGATGTTCATTTCCTTTGGAAATAAAACCCTCTGGTTGTGTCATATACACTTCTTCTTCAAGTTCCCCATTGAGGAAGGCCGTCTTTACGTCCATTTGCCAGATCTCATAGTCATAGTAAGCTGCAATAGCAAGCAAAATCCGAATTGATTTGAGCAAGACTATAGGCGAAGAAGTTTCATCAAAGTCAATTCCTTGTCTTTGTTTGAATCCTTTTGCCACGAGCCTGGCCTTATAGGTCTCTACCTGGCCATTTGCTCCAATCTTTCTCTTGTATACCCACTTGCACCCTATAGGCTTCATATCCTTGGGTGCCTCTACCAAAGTCCATACTTGGTTGGCATACATGGAGTCCATTTCGGATTTCATGGCACTCTGCCATTTCTCTGAGTCAACACTACTCACAACCTCGTTGAAGGTCATAGGGTCGTCTCCATCAATGACCGCCAATTCATTGTCATTCTCAATGACAAGGCCATAATACCTCTCAGATTGGCGAGACACCCTTTGTGATCTATGGATGGGTTGTTCTACGGAAGGTTGTTCAATATGAACAGGTGTTTCCTCTTGAACCGTAGTAGTTTGTTCTTCATGAACTTCATCAAGTTCAATCTTGCTCCTACTATTCCCTTCAAGGATAAACTGTTTTTCCAGAAAGGTAGCATGTCGGGAGACAAACACCCTTTGTTCGGTGTAAAAGTAATACCCTAAAGTCTCTTTAGGATATCCTACAAACCTACATTTCACGGATCGAGATTCTAGCTTATCGGGGTCAACTTTCTTGACATAAGCCGGACATCCCCAAATCTTAACGTGCTTAAGATTCGGTTTCCTTTGTTTCCATATCTCATACGGAGTTTGAGGAACAGATTTGGAAGGCACCTTGTTCAATATATATGCTAATGTTTCCAATGCATAACCCCAAAGTGATACCGGAAGATCTGTATAGCTCATCATGGATCGAACCATGTCCAACAAAGTTCGATTTCTCCTTTCGGATACTCCATTCAACTGGGGAGTGGCCGGAGGAGTCCATTGAGAGACTATACCATTTTCTTTGAGATAATTTAAAAACTCGCCACTTAAGTATTCACCTCCTCGATCTGATCGAAGGGTTTTAATACTATACTTGGTTTGTTTCTCTACTTCATACTTATATTCTTTGAACTTTTCAAAGGCTTCGGATTTATATTTCATCAAATACACATATCCAAATCTAGACCGATCATCTATAAAAGTAATGAAGTATGAAAATCCACCCATGGCTTGCGTGGACATCGGCCCACACACATCTGTATGTACCAATCCAAGCAACTCCGCAGCTCTTTCTCCATGTCCACTAAATGGAGATTTGGTCATTTTGCCTAACAGACAAGACTCGCATATAGGATATGATTCAAAATCAAAAGGTTCTAGTAACCCTTCCTTATGCAATGTCTTAAGTCTATTTTCAGTAATATGACCAAGTCTGCAGTGTCACAAGTAGGTGGGATTTTCATCATCTCTTTTTCTTTTATTACTATGTTCAATTTGAAGTAAACTATGTTCTACGTCACATACATACAAACCATTATTTAAAATACCAACACCATAAAGAACATTATTTCTAAAAATTGAACATTTATTATTTTCAATAACAAACGAAAAACCATCCAAGTCTAACATGGGAATAGAAATAATATTCCTCACAATTGAGGGAACAAAAGAACAATTATCCAAAATAATAGTCTTGCCCGTAGGCATAAGTAAATCAAACGATCCTACAGCTACAACAGCAACTCTTGCTCCATTGCCCATACGTAGGATCACCTCCTTTCTTCAAGAGTCTTACTTCTCCTTAGTCCCTGCAACGAATTGCAAATGTGAGAACCACAGGCGGTATCTAATACCCAAGTAGAAGTTTGATTAAGTGACATATTTAGTTCGATCATAAACATACCTGAAGCAGAAGCGGTAGTCATCCTTCTTCTTCTTCAATTCTGCAAGGTAAGCCTTATAGTTTCTCTTCCAGTGCCCCACTTTGTTGCAGTGAAAGCAAACAGCTTTGATTTTGAGATCTTCAGCTTTTGGAGGAACTGGCCTTTTCTCACCTACCTTCTTCTTCTTAGGAGGGCTCATCTTCCTCTTCTTAGGGTTAGAGCCTTCACCAATTAGAAGAACAGAACTCTTCTTTGTGGAAAAATTCGACTCAGCAGTTTTCAGTATGTTATGGAGTTCAGGCAAGCTGACATCCAACTTGTTCATGTGAAAGTTCACAACGAACTGCGAGAATGAATCTGGAAGTGATTGCAAGACCAGATCTTGATTCAGCTCCCCATCCATGACAAATCCAAGTTGTCCAAGACGCTCAATCAAATTGATCATCTTGAGCACATGAACATTCACAAATGATCCCTCAGTCATCCTACAACGGAACAGCTCCTTCGATATCTCATATCGAGCTGTTCTTCCTTCCACATCATACAAATCTTGTAGATGCATAAGGATAGAGTGAGCATCCATATGCTCGTGTTGCTTTTGGAGCTCATCATTCATGGATCCCAGCATAACACACTGTGCAACTCTTGCATCATCTATCCAATTACGATACATAATATGTTCATCATTATGTGCATCCTGAGCAGGTTCAGCAGGTTTAGGTGAGTCTAGTACATATTCCTTCTTCTCAATCCTAAGAACAATTCTCAGGTTTCGAAGCCAATCAGCATAGTTGGGACCAGTTAATTTGTGTGCATCGAGCATGCAACGGAGTGATAGTGCAGAAGACATTATGTATATAGTAAATCTGCAAATAATAAACACATAACAACATTTAGCAAATACTCTATTTCATTATCTAAAACACCATATGAATCGGGTCTTTATTCATAAGTGCCTCCCACTATTCTATCTAATTTCTATATCCCTTAATTGGCCATAAAACACAAAGAGCTTGTGTTGGTCATAGCCTTCCAACATAATAGAAAGTATTTCTTGTTTTTGAAACTCTGTCGTTTCGTGCTACAGCCGAGGGCGTTGTTTCCGAAAGAAGAGATACTTGTTTATAACATGAGTTGTGTGTGATGAATTGGAATCTTATGGTCGTTACGTGCTACAGCCGTGGGCTATTTGAAACTAGTTTAATTATACGAGATGTTGGGATTGACTTGACTTAGAATATTGAGTTTGTCGTGCCACAGCCGTGACTCAAGTATTCAAGAGGCTAAAGTAAGATTAGGGAATAACATGAGATGTAGCTAACAAGAGTTGTCTGCCTATTGAACGTTACATGGCGTTTCGTGCTACAGCCGAGGTTGTGTGATGGAATGTAGGATCCCTATCCCACTATCATTATGAATGCTTAATTTCTACTTGATATTCTTTATATTTTAGGGGATTATATTATGTTACAATCATAATCATATTATAAAGAGATTCTTTTAGATTGGATTAAATATTTCAAATCAACTATTGATACGTGGAGTCATCCCAGGCCAGGGGTGGAGCATTGTCAAGAGGCGTCTCTTAATAACCCCCTTTCTTACAGATAGAACATCTGTTGTTTGACAGAATCATCCTTTCACTTAAGTTGAAAATTCATATTCAATCACGTGTTTCATAAACACAAAAATCTCATGATTGTATTCATAATATGTAAATAAAGGTCACGAAACAGTTTCACTATTCTAGATTGTCTAACATACGCCTTATGTTAATTAAGTTCACCTAAATCTATCATCTCATGATAATTCAAGCATATATCACATATATAATCATGAATAAACATAAGGTAGGCATGTTAAATCATATATTACAACATATAAGCATTATACATCTCTATGTATCACATGGTGTATTTAAAAGTAACTTAAAATAGTTAAAACTTGCTTTAAAACACTTTTGGAAACTCTAAACAGTCCGAAATAATTTCAGAAAAATTATTGTAATATACCATTAGAACCGTCTCGGATAAACGAATCCAACGGTATATTACACGCCCCATTCTGAGCTCCCACGCGCCCCGAGAAGTTTCTGACGCATCCTCATGCGCGCACGCGCGTCAGGCACCCTGTCACGCATCTCGGGTATGCGTTACAAGCCTAAAACTCTTTTTTAGCTTGTAACGCATGCGCAGAATGCGTTACACCTTTTTTTTCCAGATATTATTATTTAATTACGAATTAATTAAAAACAACTTTAAAAATCCATAATAAATAATCTATTGCTCAGAAAAATATTCTAAAAATACATGGACGATCGACAACACTTGTAGAACACATGAAAAATATAAAATAAATTTTGAGGAACAGTAATGAATTAATCATAATTAAATCATTATTATTGCTTTCAAAATTCATAATAAATATTCTACGCATCAGAAAATTATGAAAAATTAACTGGACGATCTACAATACTTATAGAACCCAGGAAAATTATCAAAACAATTTTGACGAACAGTATCATATTAATCATAATTAAAATATGATATTGCTTGTATAAATCATAATAAATACATACATGCTCATAAAATTCTGAAACTTGACCACGAATCTATATGCATACAACCTATGCTCTGATACCATTGAAGGAATTTATGCACCAGCGGAAGCATTGAATAATATTTATTTGCATATATTCCTATGTATACATACATATAGATACAAAAACTATTTTATAAATTGAAGAATACCTCGATTGCTTTCCGGCAACAGCTAGAGAAGATCTTGTTCTTCAATCCTTGCAATCACCCCTCAAGTGTGGAGTGCTCTAAAGATATCCACCAAGAATCAAACTAAAAAAATGAAGGAGGAGGCTAGAGAGGAAATTAAGGTTGCCTCCCTTTTAAAATATTTCTCACCAATATTAGGGTTGAAATATTAGGGTTTATAATCCTATATTTATAGGCAAATATCTCAGCTGAGATATTTTCTATAAATATCTTATTATTAATTCCATTTTGAATTAATTAATCTTATTAATTAATTAGTTAATGATTAAAACTATTTTAATCATTAATTCCTTTTTCTAAACTCTTTTAGAAAATTATTCTCTCTTCATATTTAATTACTTTAATTAAATATTTAATTAATAATATTAAGATCTTATCTTAAATAATTTGTAATCAATTAAATCTCATTTAATTAATTATATTTATTCTACATCGTGAGTGATGCTTCTCAACATATCGCGACTATCCAGATAATACGAAATCATTGCTTAGAATACTTAAAACCTGTCAGTAATTAGTTACCGTACAATTAATTTCTTCTACCCTTCAATATCCCGATTAAATACAATGCATGGAACTCATGTCAAGCCTATCTAATTTAATCATATGATTTCTTATTCATAATGCAAAGTTCCTTTTAATGCAAATTAGAAACTCTTTCTAATTTCATTCACTCTGGCCAGAGATTCCTGAACTTGCATATCTAAGAATAACATAGGATATTCACTTCCTTTACTGGAAGGAGCAGATCCTTTATTGATCCGATAACTATCTCCATACACAAATCACTATGCCCAGAATGGACTTAATGAATGTCCTAGAGACTAAGGACTAAACCAAAGCATAAATCATTGTGTACGAGATTACTCTAACGATCTCAAGTCTAAGGATACTTGTACAACTATTTACTTAATAAATAACTATCGACAGGTGAGTAAACTCCATTAGTTGTTCTACTTATCGAGTCATGTTCAGTGAACTTATTCCTTAATAAATACCTAAATACTAGCAATAGTGTCACCACACAAATGTCTATGAGAACAGACATCCTCCTAAGAGAGCTAACTTAGTATGTACTGATCTTTACAGATTTACCAATTTCTAATTAGTTATCCTATGATCAGGAACTGTTTAAGTCTAAAGCTATTATCTTCTAGATATCATTATTACAATCTCATTATAATTCTAGAAGCTTTGCTCTAAATTATGGAACATATTATTTAATACACTTCAAATAGATTAAGCCCGTAACATAAATACTTTATTATTATCAAATGAAATCAAATAAGAGTAGCATAAAGTTTTTCCTAACTCATCATACATGATTGGTTTTAGGTCAAACACTTTCACGTTTCCAATTTCCATAGCCAGTACCATTAAAAGGTGTTGTAACCAGTTTCATACCAGTATTATCTGAAGGATGCAGATAATACACACTGTTCGGATCTTGAGTCATCTCCATTAGACAAGAACACAAGATTTTGAAGAAATTGAACAAATTCTGCTCAAAAATTGATCACAATAGGATTATAAAAAAAAACTAAGTTTTAGAGATTTGTTAACAACAAACAAACAAAGATCAATCAACAAACGCTAGATCAAAGAAACAAGATTGATAAAATCAATCAACAAGCAATCAACTAGTAGATAGAGATTTGTGCAAATCGAGATATTACAATCGAGATCCAACAATCGAGAACGAGATATTACGTAAATG
This sequence comes from Oenanthe sinensis, assembly GCA_028671895.1. Lineage (NCBI taxonomy): Eukaryota > Viridiplantae > Streptophyta > Magnoliopsida > Apiales > Apiaceae > Oenanthe > Oenanthe sinensis. The sequence continues at coordinate 22,673,371 of CM053801.1, forward strand.
ACAATCGAGAGAAAAAAACTTAGATGATTATAGAGATTACAATCTAGAGAGATCGAGAACGAGAGAGATTGTAAAACTCAGAGAGATTCAACAATGAATGTGAAGAGAGATTGAAATATGAATTAGATCTTACTTGTCAAATATATAGAGAGAGAAAAAACGAGATTGCATAGCTCTGATACCATATTACAAGTCAAGATCAATCACCATTAAAATAGAAAAGCAAAGCTTCCATTGATGAACACAACTATATTACAGATCTAATTATTATCAGGTTAAGAGAGAAAGAGAGTAACTAACTATTATATAACTTATTCTGATAGACTAAATGTATATATATACATTCTATTGTGTAACACTAGTGAGCAGACTAGTGGTTGTAACAGATTCTGCTAAGCTGGATGTAACAGATTCTACTGAGCTGGATGTAACAGAATCTGCTGAGCTGACATGATGCGGTGCAATATGTTGTATCTCAACGGTATATGTACTTGTGCTTTAGGTTTGTATTTCTGACCTTCTGGGTATTGGGAATCTTATTATTCATTCTTGAAGTGAAATATATATTTTCTTATCTTAATGCCTGGATTCAAATTTGTAAGAATTACAAATTTGTAAGATAATTAAAATGCATGTTGAAGTTCGAACAAATTAAGAATATATTGTTCGGTTTTTATAGTGTAAAATTACATATTAGGATTTCAATGAATTAAAGCTGGACTGGCCGTTGCAATAATCTTTACCATCTTTATTTTTAATCTGTTAAATGTAACCTGCATCCTAACGACAATTTGTATGTATAAATAACAAAGGACACTTAGAAGAATCGTACTTAATGTATGTATTAGTGTATAACAATGATAGTTGTAGACTTTACATAGATTATAAGATGAAGTATTTCTTCAGCTACTGTCACAAGTTCAATATGTCGTGCATCGAGTTAGCTGTATGTTTTACATGATTCAATATGATCTCATGACAGATAATCTACAATGCTTTATTAATGGAGTTCCCCCAAGCCAGGGAGCACTCTTAAGATAGATAGATATTTCGAGGGAGAGGACATAAGAAACAAATAGTGTTTCCGTAGGAAAATAATTTCTGGTCTCATCTTATTCCATCTGTTACTAAATTCGAATTTCTCTCCTAGGATCATATTCAGATACACACACTCTTGTAAGAAACTAATATATAATGTATCACAAATATTTATCTTGCAGCCGAATGAGGAGTAAAATCTACTGATGTTCTTTGAACTTGTACCAGCAAACAATACGAAAAAAAGTTGAGAATTGGTATATAAGATGGTATAATTTCTGACTTTGCTAATTGTTTAAAGGCATTTGACATTTCCTTCTTTCTCTCATTGGCAATGAAAAGTCCGATTGGAGGATAGTCTGATACTTATACAAAATACTATATATACCTACAAATTATGAAACATTTGCAATCTTATACTTGATTTTTTGCCAAAATTTTCAAAACTGGTATTTTCGTTAATTTTTGTTTTAGAAATGGTATTTTTGGCCATCACCCCCTTCTTTACTTGCTAGTTGAAAAAAGGAATCCATATCAGCACTAATTCTGAAGGAAAATGAAAAGCAAAAATAAAAATAAAAAAAGACAAATCAATGAATTTACAGTTCGTTGCCATTAAGCTCTCGGGCTAAATACAAATAGGTAAAACTGATCTGGGAGAAGATTTCCTTCTGCTAAGATCTTATACAACGATATTTTGCGGTGCATCTTGTTGCCGTTTAACTCTTACTTTTTAAAGCTTAAATAATAAATTATTTCTAGTTGTAACAGAATTTTTACTATTAGCAACAATATAGCAAAAATATATATAATTCATGTTGCATATATTAGATATACTAATAGGGAAAATAAATTCATTCGTCCCTAAACTATTGGTGTTTTATTGTTTTAGTCCTTGAACTAAATATTCCAATATGCGGGTCCTTCAACTTTTGAATTTTTCTGATTGAAGTCCTTCCGTCCAAAAAAACTAACGGACGTTAACAACATGCTGACGTGGCAGTTACGTGAAAATCAAAAGTTCACCGATTGAATTCAAATTTTGATATGTTAATCTACGAGTGATAACAAGAACACAGGTGGTAAAAGTTTTCGATTTTGAGTTCACTAATGTATAGAAGTTTGCACTTTAATTTCAAGAACACGAAATAATAAGTTTTTTTCATATAGATTTCTATACGTTAGTGAACTCGAAATCGAAAACTTTTATCACCTGTGTTCTTGTAATCATTCGTAGATTAACATATCAAAATTTGAATTCAATCGGTGAATTTTTTATTTTCACGTAACTGCCACGTCAGCATTGACTAACGTCCGTTAAGTCAAATTTGGACGGAAGGACTTCAATCAGAAAAATCAAAAGTTGAAGGACCCGCATATTGGAATATTTAGTTCAAGGACTAAAACAATAAAACACCAATAATTTAGGGACGAATGGATTTATTTTCCCTGTACTAATAAAGCTATAAAAATTATTGATATAAATAATGACAAGAATATGCAGAGTAAAATGGTATCTAAAGTACAAATGATGACATACACTCACACAGAGAGAGTATGTATAGTATATAAGTAGACACAAGATTACAGAAGCCATAGTAGTATAGTACTATCTACAAGATGATTAATAAGAGATATAAACTAGTAGTCTAGTACTATTTATATATATCACAAAAAGTACTCAATTCAAGACTCCCATGTTAACTGCATTTGAGAGATACTTGTAACAAGTAATCTGCATAAAGTCACATTTCTGATCTTCTACAAGTCTCTTTACTCTATAGTATTTGATTTCACCCATCTTTTATTTTTATGTATTATTTTCTTTCTTTATCTTTTTCTTGAAGTTGCAGTTTTATACACCACTGAATTATGTAACTCTCTGCTTCATCTGTTTACTTGAATAGTAGCTGTTTCAAACTCATTGATCAGTATTAAAATATATAAAATAAGATATTGACAAGTTGATCTGTCTTCTTGCGATATTCAGCTTCTTGATCTATAATTAGAGTTAAAATTTTTGTTTTTCTAAATGCAATTTCCTCATTGCTATGTTTGGCAGCAAAAAAGGAATAAAAAAAGAAGAGTAAATGGATGAAGGCTGCAATGTTATATGTTGGGATGAACTATTACCTGATGCACTTGGCCTTATATTTAATAATCTTTCCCTTCAAGAAGTGCTTACTGTTGTTCCAAGGGTATGCAAATCACGGGGAAGTACGGTCATGGGTCCTTATTGCTGGCAAGAGATAGATATTGAAGATTGGAGTCGATATCAGCGGCCTGAAAACATTGATAGAATGCTTCAAATGCTTATTAGACGTAGTTGTTCTTCACTCCGCAAACTCTGTGTTTCTGGCCTTTCCAGTGATCAAATTTATTGCTTCATTTCAGTCCAGTAAGTACATAAACTACTACTCCATACTATTTTATAATGACAATTATGTCTTCGAGTTGAGGTGCCACTGTTTGCATATTGCAATAATGCAATTGACTATGTTGGTACTTTGGAAGTTCATTAGTAGTGATAGTAATCAAATTTGATCGTTCTGCTTGATATCCGGTGTAATTGTTGGGACAATCGAATCATGATGCTGCGTTTTATGATATGAAAACGAACGAGTTTGAATAGAAAATTAACCTTAATCGCTACGGCGCAAGCGATTCAAATCCACGTCTTCTACTGTATTCCCGTATTCACCTTGAGCGAAGTGTGGCCTTCGATCCTCCCAAGGTTGCCTCCCTTCTAACTTTGAGATCTTGGAACCCTAGTTCTTGGTTGCCTCCTTGAACGGCTGCTCACAAAAACCCTAGTATTTTCCAACTCATAGCTAGAAGAGAATAAGATGAATATATAGGCTACAGTAGGGATCCTGGATAATTAGGTCGGGCCTTCCAATGACATTCTGGGTCAAGCCCAATGTCATTAAATATTAATTCAATCCACTAAAGAATTAATATTTGCACTACCTCTCCTAATGCCGTAATTTAATTATTTAATTCGGCTCCAATATTATTTGCTTATTAAATTCTCCATGTTTAAGATATCGAATGTCCATTAATTAAATTAATTTCTGATAATTAATTTAATCAATATCTTTTATCCTTGATCATCCACTCAACCTTATAATTATGCAAGAACAAATCTGCCTGCAGGACTTAAGCATAATTATCTTTATGAGCTTTCAAGAGGACATCATCACCCGAATATTTTCGGACACGGTTTCCTTTTATAGTCAATATCCCACTCTGTATGCAATGTCATTGTCCAATACATAATATTGTGATTAAAAAAAAATCACATCACATATGAATCAAAACATGTGCATTGCATACAAGTGTCAATCACTGTATCCGGATTAAGAACCTAAGCAATAATAATATCATAGAATCTTAGTTCTTCTTTATTATCAGAATAGAAGAACAATTCTAATATTTTAATCCCGTTCAATATACACAAAGTATACAAGTATTATTCAATAATCAAGATAGATTATTTCCAAATAATACTTCAGTCATTCCAGTGGTTTGTTTAACTCCACTTAAACTGTGAACATTTATTATATTATATATAGACACTGACAATCTAATCTTCTGTTATCCCATTTGATACTAGATTATCCACAATATATAATATACAAACAGTGTTAAAATATGCATTCAAGATTCTCAATAAAAAAGGACAATGTCATATACTTCAAACGAATAGTTCAGTATACTCCCTAACAATCTCCCACTTATACTCAAGCTATTCTTTGAGTATATCAGTGTTTTATTACAAGCAATCCACTACCAATTAAATAACTATTATGTGACCATACATCTGACTCCTATCGCCTCCACGTGCTGCTCAAAAGCCTTAGCTGGTAAGCTCTTTGTGAAAGGATCTGCCCGGTTGTCCTTTGATGCTATATCAGTCACAATAATATCTCCTCGCTTAACGAATTGTCGTATAAGGTGATACTTACGCTCGATGTGTTTTGCTGCCTTATGGTCTCGCGGTTCCTTTGCATTTGCCACAGCACCAGTGTTATCACAATACACTGTCAAGCTCCTAGGAAAATTAGGTACCACATCTATGTCCAAAAGAAAGTTTCTGAACCATATTGCCTCTTTGGCTGCCTCCGAAGCTGCCACATATTCGGCTTCCATGGTAGAGTCAGCAACGCATTTCTGCTTTACACTCCTCCATATTACAGCTCCACCTCCTAAGGTAAACACATATCCCGAGGTTGATTTCCTCTTATCTCTATCTGCTTGGAAATCTGAATCGGTATATCCTAGAGGTAACAAATCTGAGGCCTTGTAAATTAGCATATACTCCTTAGTCCTTCTCAGGTACTTGAGTATAGCCTTTACTGCACTCCAATGTTCCTGTCCTGGGTTTGACTGATATCTGCTAACCATGCCCACGGCAAAACAAATATCAGGTCTCGTACATAACATTGCATACATTAAGCTTCCGCATGCCGAAGCATAGGGAACCGCTTTCATGCTCTCTATCGCCTCTGGTGTCTTAGGACACTGTTTCTTTGATAGAGCAACTCTATGTTTATAAGGTAGGTTACCCTTCTTGGAGTCCTGCATGTTAAAACGAGCCAATACCTCATCAATATAGGGCTCTTGGGATAAAGCCAACATCCTTTTCTTGCGATCCCTTATAACTTTGATCCCAAGGATGTATGCCGATTCACCTAAGTCCTTCATTTCGAACTGTTTGAACAACCATGCCTTTACCGCTGATAACATCCCTACATTGTTTCCAATGAGTAAAATATCATCTACGTATAGCACTAGAAAAGTCACTGAACTACCCTCACATTTCTTGTACACACACGACTCGCTTGGACATTGATCAAATCCGTATGACTGGATTACCTGATCAAAGCGAATATTCCAATACCTAGAAGCTTGTTTAAGTCCATAAATGGACTTCTTAAGCTTACATACCAGATGCTCTTGGCCTTCCTTAATGAATCCTTCTGGTTGTTGCATATAGATGATCTCATCATCAAGACTCCCATTTAGGAAAGCTGTCTTGACATCCATTTGCCAAATCTCATAATCGAGATGAGCTACTATAGATAAAAGAATCCGGATCGACTTTAGCATGACTACTGGCGAAAAGGTTTCCTCATAATCGATCCCTTCTTTCTGAGTATACCCTTTCGCAACAAGTCTTGCTTTCCAAGCTTTTACCTTTTTGTCAGATCCTCTTTTTCTCTTGTAGATCCACTTACATCCAATGGGTTTTACACCTTTGGGTGGTTCCACGAGCTCCCAAACTTGATTTGAATACATAGATTCCATCTCAGATTTCATTGCTTTTTGCCATAGATCTGCATCTTTGTCTTGCAGTGCTTCCTCGTATGTCATGGGATCCTCATCATGTTCCTCAGAGACCAAGTCCGAAGACTCTCCCAATAACATGAATCTGCTGGGTTTACGAATAACCCTCCCACTACGACGAGACACCGGTGTGGTATTAGTGATAGGTTGTGTGTTCTCTTGTGGCTGTTCTACTTGTACTATTGGCACTTGTTCATTATTTGTCTCTCCCACTAGTTCCTCTAAAACGACACTGCTCATGCGTTTATGGTTCATCATATAGTCCTCCTCTAGGAATCTAGCATTGGTACTAACAATGACATCCCGATCCTTAGGACTATAAAATAAATATCCTTTCGTTCCCATGGGATAGCCTACAAAAAGCCTTACTTCTGTACGAGATTCTAACTTAGTCACGTTCTTGTTCAACACATGTGCTGGACAACCCCATATCCGAATATGTCTTAGACTAGGTTTTGAACCAGTCCACAATTCTTTTGGAGTCTTAGGAACTGACTTAGAAGGAACTAAATTCAAAAGATAAGCTGCTGTTTCTAAAGCATGTCCCCAAAATGACTTGGGTAATTCTGAATAACTCATCATCGATCTAACACTCTCCAAAAGAGTACGATTCCTTCTCTCCGCTACACCATTCTGTTGGGGTGTTCCAGGTGCAGTCAACTGAGACATGATCCCATTCTTTGATAAGTAATCCCTAAATTCTCCAAGCAAGTATTCGCCACCACGATCTGATCGTAGTGACTTGATACATTTTCCATGTCGCTTCTCCGTTACAGTTTTGTACTCCTTGAACTTGTCAAAGCACTCTGATTTACTGCGCAACAAATAAATGTATCCATATCTAGAATAATCATCAATAAAAGTGACAAAATATTCATAACCACCTCTTGCTTGAATATTCATGGGTCCACATAAATCAGTATGAACCAATTCTAACACTTCTTTGGCTCTATTCCCCTTTGCCTTAAAAGGCCTAGTGGTCATTTTACCTTCCAAACAGGATTCACAGACTGGAAATGGCTCCACTGCCAATGAGCCTAAAGGCCCATCTACTACCAGTCTTTGAATCCTCCTCAAGTTAATATGACCTAATCTTAAGTGCCAAAGATATGTTTGGTTCAAAGAAGAAGGTTCTTTTCTTTTAGTAGTGATAGAAGATGTGTTATTTAATACCCTATGTTGTAGTTGCAGTGTAGGTTGATTAGGAGTGATTATGTATAAATTGTCTTGCAATGTACCAGAACATATAACTAGTTTATTCCTCATAATTGAAACATTATGATCCAAACAAACATTATAACCATCCAAAGCAAGTTTAGAAACCGAAATTAAATTCCTTCTAAACGAAGGTACATAAAGACAATTGTTCAAAACCAAATTCCGATCATCACCAAAAGATAAATTAACATCTCCCACTGCAACTACTGCTACTTTCGTAGCATCTCCCATGAACACATATATCTCGCCATCTCTAAGCATTCTGGATTGCTGGAACCCCTGCATAGAATTACAAACATGATCAGTGGCTCCTGTATCTACACACCAAGTGCTCGTAGATATAGCCGCTATATATGTTTCTGTAACTAGAGAAAGAGACATACCAGTATTGTTTTTCTTCTTAGGAAGAGGACAATCCTGTTTCCAGTGACCCGACTGCTTGCACCTGAAGCACTTGCCCTTGGGCTTTTTCACAGCACCACCTTGAACTCCCACAGCTTTCACAACTTTCTGTGTCTGAGCCTTTTTCTTCTTCTTGGCTTTCGGCTTAGAAGAAGAAGGTTTCTCAGCCACATTGACTTGAACACTCTGCTGAAAAAGTCCTTCAGCTGCCTGAAGTTCTGTCAGAAGTTCGGCAAGACTATACATCCTTTTGTTCATGGTGTAATTCAAGCGGAACTGCTCAAAACTTTTGGGTAAACTCATAAGGATGATATCGATCTGGGTTTCCCCATCAACCTCAGCACCAAGGATCTCCATCTCATTCAGATGTGACATCATCCTGAGAACATGATCCCTTACAGGTGTCCCTTCAGCCATCTGAGTGTTCATTAAAGCTTTCATTGCTACTTGCCTTGCAGCCCTATTCTGATCTCCAAAAAGTTCTTTGAGATTAAAGAGCATATCTGAAGCAGTGGCCATAGCCTGATGCTGATGCTGCAAAACACCTGACATTGTTGCCAGAATGTAATATCGCGACATCTCATCAGCCTTAATCCACTTCTTATAATACTCCTTCTCAACTTCAGAAGCATTCTCAGCAGGCTCCTCTGGCTTGGGTTCATTAATGCAAAATTTGTACTCCTCAGCAGTCAACACAATGTCCAAATTACGTTTCCATTCAATATAGTTAGGTCCAGTAAGTTTGTTATCCTTAAGTATGGTAAAAAGTAGATTAAAGCCCATTATATCCTGAGAATCATACATATAACACATAATTAGAGGGTGTTTAAAAAAATTGGTTCCTCTAACAATTATTTAAAATTAAAACACCAACACTTAAACACCATAGGTTTCCGGTATGCCACGTTGGGTGACTTATATACCACCTAAATTTATTTAAATGTTACTTCGGTCCTACTACTAAATAATTAGTCACGTTAGAGTGATCTATATTATTTTTCATAGCTAAGTGTATACCATTATTAAATCTTAAATTAATAATAATAATACCAGATGCGCCTTTTGACTATGATAAATTCTTGCTCCTAACAATAAGATACTACTAAAATTACAAATCTAAAGAGTATTCAGACTGACTGGCCAGGCCGGTGGAAGCATTGCCAAGAGGCTAACCACTTTTCTAGACACCAATCTAAATGGCCAGGTAAGCTGCACGCTTTCCTAGACACCAACGCAAGAATACTCAAAGATGTGTTATTTTAGATTCTCTTCCTAGTTGAGCGTGAAAGCTATCAAAAAATAGGGTATCCTTTTATTATTTGAATTCTATGAAACTTAGTACGCCACGTTGGGTGACATATATACCTTCCAATATTCATAATTAATTTTAGAAGTTTGTTCTAGTAATTTCCATAACACTCTAGACACCATAAATTACATGCCACGATGGGTGACGTATACATAATTTATATTCGACTTAGTGTTAAATTACATACAAACAATAATGGAGACCATGAGATTTAATACCAAATTAATTCCCTCTCCCACTTAGTATTTTACTATGAGGATTTTATCTAGATGCATCGTCCTATGTTATTTTTTCGCAGTCCACATGTATCATAATAACAATACATATAACACATAACATAGCAGCATACTCATCATGATTAAAGCATAATAAAACAGCCCTATGTCCATGTCGTTCTAGCATGCGAAGGGTTAGTATCACATGGCATAACAAACAAACATGGAACACATAGTAGTAATAATCAAGATCAGCAAACATTATGTAAAACATAATAAAATACATCCACTATTATGGCCCCGAAGAATAATCTTCAAAATCATCCATCGATAAATTTTCGAAAATCTTCAGCCGCCTGTTTGACTGCATAAACGAGCTCAGAATGGCTTGAAAAATCTGGAGATGGTTTCCATCTCAGCCTGTAGGTATCGCTCTGCCGTTTCCGAAAAGATATTATTCGCCCCAATCGGATATCGTATGCAAAATCTGTAGCCAGAACAGCGAAGCAGCCACAAAAACAGCATATAGCAGCGGAAAAACTCTGTTTCTCGCATCTTCGTCGATCAAACAATTACATACGACAAATACAACAGAAAAATCTATTCTATTACATCAGATCATAATCTAAATTGAATACAATTCGAATTACAAGATTACAATCAAAATAGAAATCAAAAATTAAAACTAATCATGATCAACCCTCATGATTTAATTTACAACCACGATAAACCACGTGGGATCCAAAAACATAATTACAACCATGGCCATAATAGTGGATAACAACCTGCATCAAAAAAACAATACAAACCCACCACTATATACATACATAATTACGACATGGACATCATATCATATAACGTAGAACCCTAGAACCTGGCTCTTGATGCCAATTGTTGGGACAATCGAATCATGATGCTGCGTTTTATGATATGAAAACGAACGAGTTTGAATAGAAAATTAACCTTAATCGCTACGGCGCAAGCGATTCAAATCCACGTCTTCTACTGTATTCCCGTATTCACCTTGAGCGAAGTGTGGCCTTCGATCCTCCCAAGGTTGCCTCCCTTCTAACTTTGAGATCTTGGAACCCTAGTTCTTGGTTGCCTCCTTGAACGGCTGCTCACAAAAACCCTAGTATTTTCCAACTCATAGCTAGAAGAGAATAAGATGAATATATAGGCTACAGTAGGGATCCTGGATAATTAGGTCGGGCCTTCCAATGACATTCTGGGTCAAGCCCAATGTCATTAAATATTAATTCAATCCACTAAAGAATTAATATTTGCACTACCTCTCCTAATGCCGTAATTTAATTATTTAATTCGGCTCCAATATTATTTGCTTATTAAATTCCCCATGTTTAAGATATCGAATGTCCATTAATTAAATTAATTTCTGATAATTAATTTAATCAATATCTTTTATCCTTGATCATCCACTCAACCTTATAATTATGCAAGAACAAATCTGCCTGCAGGACTTAAGCATAATTATCTTTATGAGCTTTCAAGAGGACATCATCACCCGAATATTTTCGGACACGGTTTCCTTTTATAGTCAATATCCCACTCTGTATGCAATGTCATTGTCCAATACATAATATTGTGATTAAAAAAAATCACATCACATATGAATCAAAACATGTGCATTGCATACAAGTGTCAATCACTGTATCCGGATTAAGAACCTAAGCAATAATAATATTATAGAATCTTAGTTCTTCTTTATTATCAGAATAGAAGAACAATTCTAATATTTTAATCCCGTTCAATATACACAAAGTATACAAGTATTATTCAATAATCAAGATAGATTATTTCCAAATAATACTTCAGTCATTCCAGTGGTTTGTTTAACTCCACTTAAACTGTGAACATTTATTATATTATATATAGACACTGACAATCTAATCTTCTGTTATCCCATTTGATACTAGATTATCCACAATATATAATATACAAACAGTGTTAAAATATGCATTCAAGATTCTCAATAAAAAAGGACAATGTCATATACTTCAAACGAATAGTTCAGTATACTCCCTAACATAATGAAGGTTAGACTCCAGGTTTTATTCAATTCATTACTCAATTATAAGTTCCTTATAGCGCAGAAATGTACAAGAACCATGGAAATGATATAGTGAATTCAATGGTCTGTTGTGGTTCGAAATATTTACAACGTGTTTTAGAACTAATTGTATGATGTAACTTTGTCAAAAATAAAATAAAAATGTATGATGCAACTCTCTCAAACTGAAACAGTACATGACACTGATTATTGGTAAACGCTACATTTTTTGTTTTATAGGCCTTGTGAAAAAAATCATATTTGTCTTTTTAAGTTATGTTGGTGTTTAATTTTTGTCTTGCATTGGTTGTTAGTGCCAAGTCTCTTCAGACTTTAAGCACCACAAGAAGTACAATAAGTGACTCCATTATGAAACAAATTGCTGCGAAGTTCTCTTCAATCACTTCCTTAGATTTGAGTTACTGTATAAATATTGGAGCCACAGGTTTAGAGGCAATTGGAAAGCACTGTCAGTTTCTCAGTAAATTGTGCAGAATAATGCACCCACTAGAGGTGATAGGAAGGATCTCCAAGATGATGAGGCTCTTACCATAGCTGCCGCAATGCCCAAACTCAAGCACCTTGAGATTGCCTATCTTCTTGTCAGTACTTATAGTGTAACTGAGATACTAACAAACTGTAGGCTGCTCGCATTACTGGATGTTCGAGGATGTTGGAATGTCACTCTTGACGAGAAATTTGTTAAAACCTTCCCGGGGCTAAAGGTTGTTGGACCCCTTGTCGTCGATTATTCTTCTGAGGTAAGTAGTTGGGATGCTTGCTCTGATTACTCTAGCTCTTCTGGATATCTGGCATGGGATTTTGTAGTTGGTGGCACAGATATTTATTCGGATGGGTCTTCAGAAGATGAACAAAGTATCAATAATGTGGAAATGTGGTTTTACGATGGTCCTGATGCCAAAGATGCTGGATTTGATTGGCCACAATCCCCTTGAAATTTCCCTTTTCAAAGTGTTCGATGGAAGTTTTCATCTGGAATTTTGAGGTTTATGTTCATTAGAGTCTTTGCATTCGGCTTCTGTTGCCTGTTTGGATGTATGGAGAATCTGAACAAAAATAATCACACAATATGATTTGATTTAAGCTATTTTTGCATTTGGAATCGGGATTAGTATACAAAAATAGAATTTTCAACTTATATAACTTACTTATAATTTTTTTAATATACAATTTAAAAATAAAACATTTCAACGAGTGTTCTAAAAAATGGGGATCAGAATTAATCGGTGAAGATAATTTTTGTAGTGATTAATTGGATTAATTAATCAGAGTATTAGTCGGAAATATTTTAATTGAATAAATAATAATATATAATTATATTTAAACACATTAAATTATCATAACATTTATATAAAAAATATCATATATAATAATCACCCCTTCTCCTTGTTTATCATCATGACTAAAAAATTCAAGAACCTCCCCTTGTTCCTCAAGGGTCCCACACCACCACCCCATCTCAGCCATCCACACAACCAGACCAACCCCATTAAAATGGAGTGTTGATAGCTGGAAAACCAAGAAAGCATTGCAACTCCCTGAGTACCCTGATCAAAATGAGCTCAACAAAGTGCTTAAAAAGCTTGAGAGCTTCCCACCAATTGTGTTTGCAGGGGAGGCTAGGATGCTGGAAGAGAGACTAGGTGAGGCTGCTATGGGGAAAGATTTTTTGTTGCAAGGTGGGGATTGTGCTGAGAGTTTTAAGGAGTTTAGTGCTACTTATATAAGGGATACTTTTCGAATTCTTCTGCAGATGAGTGTTGTTCTTACATTTGCTGCCCAAATGCCTGTTATTAAGGTTCATATTATTACTACCCACTACAAGAAAAACAGCTTCATACAAGCGTTTTTGCCCGTTGTCTGATAGCCAGGAAAACCGTTGAATATTGAGCCGCCGTCTGATACACGGATCACACAACGGTGCACAGATGTTGTCTGACTGAAGAAAAGGCAACGGTCTAATTGTTAAAAAACGTTGTTCAACTACTACTAACAACAATAGTTCAGGTTAAAGACCATTGTCCTGCTTTAAGATTTTCCAGCGTTTTCTTGTTTCAAACCGTTGTTAGAATTCAATAAACATAACAGGTAGAGTTTATAAAATGTTGTCTTTCATATTTATAGACAATTGTTTCTGAACGTTTAACCTGTTGTTACGAGAGGCTTGCAACAATATTTTGTTGGTCGGATACTATTGCGAGAAGTGTTTCAGACAATCATTTCATTTATAGATAATTGTATATCTGGGATCCTACAATGGCTTTATTGTTACAAAACTATTGTGTATATTACAGATTTACAAAGCTTTTAGTGTTTGAAAAATGTTGTCTGAGCTAATTATTACAATAGTTTCCTTTTTAATAATTGTTTATATTTACTCCTACAATGGTTTATTAATTAGAGAACCATTGTATACAACTTTGTTATACAAGAGTGTTGCTGTTTAAAAATCGTTGTCAGAAACAATTTGTACAATGTTTTCGTTTCTGGATCATTGTCTATATTTTATCATACAATGGTTTCATTTTTAGATATCATTGTATATATTTCCTCCTACAATGGTTTACTTGATAAGAAACTCGTTTAACAATATTTTTATTAAAAGCTGTTGTGCGAAAGAACATATACAAAGGTTTCGTTTTCTAAACAATAGTTTACATATTAGGAAACTATTGGCTAATCACACATTAAGCACTAGTTTCATTTATGCTATGAATAAATGTTACTAAATTAAACGAACAAACTATAAAATTAAACCACCAACAATCCAATACATTACCATTTATAACATTCAATATTCCATCACCAAACAAACTAATATTCACCACTTATCGAACCAATTCATCCAACATATTATCCATCAAGACATCCACAAAATCATACCATTTGATACATTTCGACCAAACAAAAGATAACTTCTAACATGACATCAACATATTTATGGATGAATTGGTTCCACAACAGATAAATGACCCAAAAATATACCCAAAATATCTACTAGTAGAACGAAGTTTGATAGGACATAAGCTAACAGTGAATATTAAAGCACTTAACAAGTGTAGTGCTTTAGGAAGAACTTTTCCCATTCATTCTTAACTCCATTGATATCAGCTTCACTGTAAGTCAAGTTGGTCCTTCGAATCCACTGAAAAATGAAATAAGTGTAGCTCAAGTTAGAATATTTCAAAATAAAATACATAAAACACGAGGTTCAGACAAAAAATAAGAGTATTTCAATATTTACCTTCACGCAAAAATCAAAGTCCTTATCTTCACTTATTTCCTTCATGTATAACATCATAAACAAACCACAGTCCACACTTCTACTCTGGACAGGAACTCCCTAACAAATATATATATAAAATAATTACATGTCTATACTCATCTAAATTAAATGATAAAATATATGCTATGAATAAGCCTCATACCGCTAGATTCTCCCATATTATTTTGTTCTTCAAAAACCTCTTTGCCTTCTCCTTATAAAGTTTAATAGCTCTTCAACAAATATATTATAAATCAGCATTAGTACAATATTCTTAAATTATAAAATGAATTGCTAAATACATAAAGGTCTGTTAGTGTACTCTCACCTATCAATCACTTCAATCCACTCTGCACTTGCAATTCTACGTTTCAAGGGGTCCAAGTGGTAAACTATTTGAGCATCAGGATTAACAACACTCAACACCCAGTGGTTCCTGCCAAATCATGAACATATATATCATTATAAACTATAACAAATAACTCAATAAATTAAATGGTTGAATTTTTATCCATTCAGGAAAATAGAACAATGATATTATGCACCTTTAATTGTCTAGGTTATTAATAGTATAAACTGCAAGAAATTAAAAAACAAATACTCACGCATGGTTATATGGCAAGAGAAAATATTGCCCTTTCTTAGCATTCTTGAATCTAGTAGCAATGGCACGCGACCTATCTTCAGCAGAACCACAACCATTGGCCCCTATGATGCCAGGATCCACAAACGCTATCATGCTAGTCATCTTGTTCCTTTTTAAATTTTCTTGTAGTAAACTACAAAATTTAAATACTCGTCAACACATATACACATACTAAACAAAGCAGATGCGCTAGGTAAATAAATAGAAATTGTGCTTTTAAGCTAAATTTAGTTCAAATCTTAACACTTACTGAATGTAGATGCAAATGATAGAGCCTGAAATTTCACCTCTAGAGCACAAAGCGTACACATCTGATAAAAGAAGAACCTGCTTTTTGGTTGATCCAAAAGCATCTGGGCATAGCTGAAAAGGGGTTGTTCTGCCACCAGTCATAGCATCCTTTGCCCATATCCATAAACGTTTCAAGTCAGAGGGGTAATCTGCACCCATTGCTACCACATAATCTAAACCACAGTCTTTCATATTCTTCCACTTCTTGCCAATATTTTTCTTGCCTCCCTAAAAATGAATTGAAGATAAAACTAAGGATATAAACTTACATGATAAATAAGCAAATAAATAGAAAGTAATTTTAACCTAATGCAATATATATTCAAGTGATTTTAAGGATTAGAGAAAATTTAACCTTCGCATTATGTATCACTGGATCCGGAGTACTTATCACTAGTGGTGCAGTTCCAGTACTTGGATTCATATCAAGTATAAGGTCCCTCGGCCATGCTACAAATGTTCCAAAAGCTTCTTCTACAGTTTGGATTTCATCTTTAACTGGGAAATGAATCTTAGCATCTCCCTGGATTACACGAGTGATTGACACTCGTGCATTTTCTTTCACCAGTGGCACCCCATGAAGAGTTTGTTCGCATCCTTCAGCATCTATTTCCATTGTGGCAAAAGCAACAACATTTTTGGGGGATCCAACTGCCAACTGCCACTCCATACCACCCACAACTGGCGGAACAACTTTTTTAGCGGTAAACTCGACCTTCATTTTTTCGCCCTCAATTTGTACATCAACATCCACAGCCTCCTCATTTTTCTTTTCAACCAAAACTTCATGTTCAATAAGATCCAACTTCTTTTTTACACCTCCAACTCCTCCAAGCCCATCCAACTCCTTGTTGATAACATCTCCACCTTTTGAACAACTCCCCTGCTGTGAATCAATCATTGGACTACCATCACACTTTACATTTTTTCCACTAAAACTTGCTTTCAACTTTTCAATTTCAGATGCCCAAAATCTTTTGTCTGACAATTCTATGCATTGTAACGGCACCACGTTTCAAAAGCTGAAGTCCTTGCATTGTAAAGGTTTCTATGCTTTGTGGTGGCTCAGGCTCATTCACCCGCTTCCTCTTCTTTGACGTCAACTGCTTTTGCAAGGTACTCGATATAGCTTTCTGTCTTACAGATTCCGGGGAAGAATTACTTTTGCTAGGTTCTAGTGTCTCTACAGACCGATTTCTTTTTAGAGCCTTCATAAGTACTCTGGTGGTGGTTGGATTAGGAGTAGATTTTGTCTTTTTTGATTTTGCCATAGTAAATCTGCACATCACAACCAATGAACATATCAAATATAAAACAGAGATCATCACATCATATCCCCACAAACTACTACAAAATAGAGATCATCACATCATAACCCCACAAACTACTACAAAACAGAGATCATGACATCATATCCCCACAAACATATCAAAATATAAAACCCATAAAACCCATATACACAAACAGATCAAATATAAACCCCAACCATATCAAACAAAATATAAACCCCTTAAACCCCAAAAACCCCCCATAAAAAAGAGAGCATGCATATTGAACCCACAAATATATCCACAAATATATTAAACCCATAAATATATAAACCCTAGATACAAATAAATCAAACAAATGAACGGCATGCATATTGAACTCAAATCGATAAACATATTAAACCCACAAACATATATTAAACATATGTTAAGTGAGAGATGAGAGAGAAGAGATTACCTGGTGAGAGAGATTATAAATGAGAGATGAGAAAAGTAATCGAAGATGAGAAAAGTCGGAGATGAGAAAAGTGATGGGAGAGAGTTAGATGAAAAAGATGAGAAAGGGTTTGAAAAAGAGCAAGGGGAAAGTGAGCAAGCTTGACGTACAAGAGGGTTTTGAAATTATCGAGGAATTGGGGGGGGGAACAATTGGGGGGAAATGAAAAATGAAATGGTAAAAAAAATCATAAATTAAAAAAAGTGTTTTAAAATTATAAAATTATATATTTATATATAATAAAAAATTTCAAAATTTTAAATTTTTAAATTTTAAGAAAATGGAATAGTATAATTTATATAATATATAAATTATATGATAAATTACAAGAGTTAGGAACAAATATGAAATTATATATAGGTATGTTTGTATTATAAAATAATAAAAATGAAATTTGTTTCCCAGAATAATCAATCTATTACAGAATATCCGTTAATGACTATATATCCGTTGATGAGTTCTCGATCAGGAAATATATGTTGTCGAGTTCTCGATTGATAAATATCAGTTGATGACTTGAGTTCTCGATTGATAAATATCAGTTGATGACTTCTCGATCGATGACTTCTCGATTGGCTTTATCAGTCGATGGCTTATTATCAGTTGATGCCTTATCGATCGATATTTATCAGTAGATTGCTTCTTGTAGATAGATATCCGTTGATTGATTCTTGCAGATAGACTGTGCTAAATCCTGTTCTAGTATTTTGTACATCATCAAATTAATATATTCCTAACAAAATTATTTATTCATTTTATAAAAACTAAATAAATTAAAAATCTCATTTTTTAAATAAAATTGATATTTATAATTATATAGTTTGTTAGTAATAAGTGGATGGTTTTATAGTTCGAACATGTGTATACAAGTATGTGTTTTATATGAACAAGTTAGGATGTAGTTAGTCAGTTTGTCATAAATCTATAATTATCTCTGTATTAAATTAAAATTATTATTTTTCGATGATCCACCCGTACGGATGCTAAGATCTTTCGATTTTAGTGATGTATAAAAAAATTAAAAATTTGTGATTATTTTTTCATGCTTTTTATAACGAAAGGAACAATAAAACATTTTCCGTCTTATCATAAAAAGTTATTTTTTGTCCTCTACCTAAAACTAGGCAATGGTTTTTGTAACAATTGTGTTGTATTATTTTATTATTATAAAATAATAAAAATGAAATTATTTATTCATTTTATAAAAACTAAATAAATTAAAAATCTCATTTTTTAAATAAAATTGATATTTATAATTATATAGTTTGTTAGTAATAAGTAGATGGTTTTATAGTTCGAACATGTGTATACAAGTATGTGTTTTATATGAACAAGTTAGGATGTAGTTAGTCAGGTTGTCATAAATCTATAATTATCTCTATATTAAATTAAAATTATTATTTTTTGATGATCCACCCGTACGGATGTTAAGATCTTTCGATTTTAGTGATGTATAAAAAAAACTAAAAATTTTCGATTATTTTTTCGTGCTTTTTATAACGAAAGGAACAATAAAACATTTTTCGTCTTATTATAAAAAGTTATTTTTTGTCCTCTACCTAAAACTAGGCAATGGTTTTTGTAACAATTGTGTTGTATGATGTCAATGGATACAAGGTTTTGTAATGTAAAAACCGTTGTCGGTTGACTTAAGTTTTAAGTTTACAGATATAAAAAAACAACCCCAAATCTCAAATTAGAAACCTAATTTCACTCAAACGGAAAGCATACTCTCGTCCCTTTGTAAAGAAGAGAGGAAATCGAGGAGCAAGAGCTGGAAATCGAGTAAAACATTTCTCTTCATATAAGTTATTGGGTTTACTTGACAATCATAAATGCTATTTTCTCTTCAGATAAGTTGCTAGGTTTGCTCTTGTTGGCCATAGTTGCTGGGTTTTCTCTTGTTGACCATAGTTGCTGGGTTTACTCTTGCTATTCTAGTTGAAATATATTCTAGAGTTAATTTGTTGTTAGTTTGGGCATTCTCTTATATTCTAGTAGCTGGGTATTTTGTCATTTATTTTCAAATATGGATAAATCATGGTTGAGGGCTGATAGAAGAACAAAAGAGTTTCAACTAGGAGTGGAAGAATTGTTAATGTTTGCATTTGAGAATGGGTGTGAGGTAAATAAAATTAGTTGTCCATGTTTAAAATGTGCACATAGTAAATCATGGAATGCTCGAACGGTAAGAGACCATCTTTTTCAACATGGTATCGATCAGTCCTACACGTGTTGGATTTGGCATGGAGAAAATGATACTAAACAAGGTTATGTTGCTGAGGAAGAGAGTGGTAGTTCACAATCCGTGGATCAAATCCCTGTGGGAACAGAGAATGCTGATGAAGACGATGATGATTTTTCAAATTTGTTCAACCATTTTCAATCTGAACACGAACCCCTTTATCCTGGATGTGATGGATTTACTAAAATGAAGGCTTTAGTGAAGTTATATAACTTGAAAGCAAAATTTGAAATGTCTGATTCTTATTTTTCTGAACTTCTACTTGTACTTGGGACTATGCTTCCAGAAGGTAACACTCTTCCTTCTTCTTTCGGTGAAGCTAAGAAAACCTTGTGTTCTTTAGGAATGGAGTATGAAAAAATACATGTGTGTCCCAATGACTGTCTTTTATACCGTGGCGAGAGAGATGAAGATGAGACAAGATGTCGCGTTTGTCAGGCCTCTAGATGGAAGTTGAATAAAAAAGGAGATGAAATTGAAGGGGTTCCTGCTAAGGTTCTTTGGTATTTTCCACTAATACCGCGATTGAGAAATTTATTCAAGTCACCTCAAACGGCAAAGGACTTGACTTGGCATCACACGGATAGACTGAAGGATGATAAAATACGACATCCAGTAGATTCAAAAACATGGAAAGAAGTCGATGAGAAGTGGCCTGACTTCGCTTCTGATTGTAGAAACCTACGGCTAGCTTTATCATCTGATGGATTTAATCCTTTCCATGGAAATGGAACTGATCACTTTTGTTGGCCAGTTTTGCTAACAATTTACAACCTTCCACCATGGCTTTGTATGAAAAGAAAGTATATAATGCTATGTTTGTTGATATCCGGACCAAGTCAGCCAGGAAATGATATCGATGTGTTTCTTCAACCACTTATAGAAGATCTGCAGAAATTGTGGCATGGAAAAGAAGTGTATGATGCATATAAGAAGGAGTCCTTCATGCTAAGGGCCATTTTATTGTGGACAATTAATGACTATCCAGCCTTAGGTAACTTGTCGGGTAATATTATCAAAGGTTATAACGGTTGTGTGGTCTGTGTTGATCAAACAAAAGCTACTAGGTTGCCTAATTACCGGAAGACAGTGGTTATAAGACATCGAAGGTGGTTGCCATGTAATCATCCATATCGAAGGCAGAAAGTAGCTTTTGATAACACCGTGGAAAAAGAATCTGCTCCTATTCCGTTAACCGGGGACGAAGTGCTTCAAAGGATACAACATCTACAAGGTCATGTCTATGGAAAGACACAGCGACAACCTCGCAGAAAGAAAGAAGATCCTCGGCCTGTGTGGAAGAAGCTTTCTATATTTTTTCAACTCGAGTATTGGAAATTTTTGCCAGTTAGGCATATTCTCGATGTCATGCATATCGAGAAAAATATATGTGAAGCTTTACTTGGTACCTTACTAAATATACCAAAGAAAATAAAAGACAAGGAATCTGTTCGTCTTGACATGGCTGCAATGGGAGTAAAATTAAACTTGAGGCCAGAAACTTCGGGGAAAAAGGGGAAGTTTCCATTGGCTATTTGGAATTTAACTCATTCTGGAAAAAAAAGTTGTCTGCTCATCCTTTCTAGACATGAAGTTGCCTGATGGTTTTTGTTCTAATATTAGGAGTTTAGTATCAATGGAAAATCTTCGACTTACCGGAATGAAATCTCATGACTGCCATATGATTTTACATCACTTGCTCCCAATTGCAATTCGATCGTCACTAGACAAACAGGTCAGGTACACTGTTATTAGGTTTTGTCTCTTCTTTAAGACAATTTGCAGTAAAGTCATTGAGGTTGATAAATTGGAGAAAATGCAAGCTCAATTGGTGGAAACTTTGTGCCAGCTTGAAAAGTATTTTCCTCCTTCATTGTTTGATATAATGATTCATCTTTCTATTCATCTTGTGCGAGAGGTTGAGCTTTGCGGGCCAATTTTCCTTAGGTGGATGTATCCTTTTGAGAGATATATGAAAACATTCAAGGGATATGTAAGGAACAGGGCTCGACCAGAAGGTTGTATTGCCGAAGCATATATTGCAGAAGAGGCGGTTGAGTGTTTGGTGAATTTTGAAGAAGCGACTATCGGAGTTCCAAAAATTGGCAGACGTACAAAGGATGGAAAATGTAGACCATTATCTGGTGCAACAATGATAACCCCGAGCACCAATGATTTACACCTTGCGCATCTGTGTATCCTACAAAATAGCACTGATGTTGTGCCATTTTTTCAGTTAGTCACTTTTTATTTATTTATTTTGACTAGAATTTTATACCAAATAAAAATATTTATATGTCATTATTTTTATTGTAGTGAACACATGTCATTTTTGATGGAAAAATATCCGGAACATGAAAATGATGAAATGTGGCTAAAGAATAAGCAAAATGAAATGTTCCCCAGCTGGTTTAAAGAAAAGGTACTACATATCCTTATAGTCTAATTATGTACTTATTTCACAATTTTGGAACTAATTATTTACATATATACAATTTGTTTTAGGAAACCTACAACTTATATTTACTTTTTTCTTTGAAGATTGCTTCTGATTTGCATGATGAAAAGGATGTACCCCCAGAGATCAGGTGGATTGCAGACGGGCCAAATAACGATGTACCCACATTCAGTGGATACAAGATAGATGGGGTTACCTTTAGCACCAAGGATCGTGATGACACACGTCAAGTTCAGTGCAGCGGAGTTTGTGTAGATGCTGATACAATGGTTGTGCAAGCTACAGATAAAAATATTGAGCATACATCACAGACATACTACGGAGTTATTACAAGAATATGGGAGTTGGACTATAACAGCTTTAGGGTACCTCTTTTTCTTTGTAAGTGGGTAGATATGAACAAAGGGATTAAGGTAGATGAATTGGGATATACCTTAGTTAATTTGAATAAGTTTGGTTTTTTGAATGATCCATTTGTGTTAGCAACACATGTTAAGCAGGTTTGTTACATCGACGACCCTCTTCAAAAATTATGGTCCGTGGTCTTGAAATTTCCCGAGAGAAAATACTACGAAGATAGTGATGATGAAAATGAGGGATCCGTCGAAGTAGAACTTGAGAATGAGTTCTTTATGCCAAATCTACCGGATGATGATTTCGAGGATGTGACAAGTTACATGCGAGATGTTGATGAAGAAATTTAACTTGAATGATCATAACATGTTATTTTATTTTAACTTAATTGCAATGTTCAATTATTACTAAACGTTTGTAATGGTTTGTTGGGATGATTATTGATTTGATTCGTTTAAGGATCTTTTATGTTTGTGTTATTTAGTGTATATCCGGCAAGGATCTCTTTTATGTTTGTGTTGTTTAGTGTTAGGATGGCAAGGCTCTGCCTTGTCTCTGTTTTTTTAAAATACAGTAAATAGGACAACAGTTTTAGATGAAAAACACATGTCTGACTAAAGATAAGACAACACAAAATAAACACTTGTATGATTGACTAGGTTTAAACAATGGTTAGTAATTATGTTGTGTGTATTGTAATCAAACAATGGATATAAAACCCATTGTCTGAAACTGCTCATTGGCACAACACAACCCTTTCAAACACTTGTATGATTAACTTTGTTCAAACAACGGTGAGAAGTACTATTGTGTGAATGTTAATAAGATAATAGTTACATAACCCATTGTATGAACGTATTCATTAGCACAACACCACCGTTTCAAACACTTGTCTGACCATATTTTCTACACAATGGTTTGCTAAACCATTGTAGTGAGTATAGATCAGACAATACATTTTTAAGGTCGAAAATAAACCATTGTATGTTAATTCTGGGCAATACTTTTTTCGCTGAGTGTTGTCTGATCGGTGTTGTCTGAAGCTGTTTTTCTTGTAGTGACCCATCCTTACTTTTTCTCTTGTTATTTATGTTTGGTGCACAATTGTTCTCGGGGCCTGATCCTTGGCAATCATTTGCCAAATAAGGATCAGGCAACAAATGGTGTCCCAGCCGTTGGATCACGGCGGGGACGGCCAGGATTAAAAAAAAAAAAATGACGGGCCGCGGTTATTAACAGCGGCTCGATACGGGCCGCGGTTATTAACAGCGGCACGCCGCGGTTTTTAACAGCGGCTCGCTCATGTTCGAACAGATCGTGCACGAACCTGTTATACACAGTACACATACATCACAAAATAACTGTTAAAAAACCCTAAATTCTGAAGAACCCTAGCCCCAAATTCGCATCCTAAAGCCCCAAAAGTGAAGGTTCAATTGTCAACATCTCTCGATTGAAGCTCAGTTTACAAAGCATTTTACAGGTTCATTTTTTTCATCCCATTTATGCAATTTCGATTGAAGGCCTTGAACATTCAATTGAGTTTTTGTGATTTGCGTATATATACATGTTTACTATGATTGATTCATGCGTATACGTGGTTGATATGATTTTATAATGATTGATTGTGATAGTTTGTGTCAATCTTGGGTTTGAAATTTGAATTAGGGTTTAAAATAAATCAAATATATTTAGAAAATATTGTTGATTAGTTTGGATAATTTGGATAAATAATTGAGAATAATTTGGTAATATTTTAAATAATATTCGAATTAATTTGGAAAAATAATTGAGAATAATTTGGTTATGTGTTATGGAGTTGTTTTATTTCAAATTATTTTGATAGTTGTGATGCTTAATTTAGAAAAATAATTTGGATGATTATTGGATATTGGTTATGTGAATTTAGGGGATTAAAATTGATATTGTGTTGACGAATTATATTGGATTGTTTTCAGGGATGGATAATATGGATGATATAATACCTGGACCGGCTAACAGGGTTGTTATTTGGGATAATAGGTACCATGTTACTGAGGATGTTTGGGAGGGTGTTGAGCGAGAGGAGTTGGAGACTTATTATGGGAATCGTAACATGAGGGAGTGGAAGCTTCGCAGAGCACAGAGGGAGCTGTTGCATATGGTTGGATTTGGCATATTTGCCAATCCTCATGTTGTGTTGCAGACTGATCAGAGGCGTATATCTGCATTGGTTGAGAGGTGGAGGCCTGAAACCAACACCTTTTTTATGAGGCCCGGGGAGATGACAGTTACTTTGGAAGATGTGGGGTATATTCTTGGGTTGCCTGTATTTGGGGAGCCTCTTACATGTGGGGCTATAGATAAGAAGAAGAAATTTTTTGCTGAGAACTGGTTTGAGCCTTTGACCGAGGATGAGGTAAATGAGGCCTGTTGGAGGAACAAGATCAAGCTGAGTTGGTTATTTGAGAGGTACGGTCGTAGGAAACCGGAGAAGGATAACATGGCGGCGACTGCTGTACACACACAAGCCTACCACTTGTAGATTTCTCCTTGCCAAGGATTCTACATGTCGTTTCAAACGAGGTTCTTTTTTTCTTCCTTTGGTATTAGATGTAATAGGATCAAGGATTGGCTCATTCATATTCCCACCACTTGCATTATCCATCTTCGTACCAATATCAACTCCATCAACACTCATGTTCTCGAGAATTGGTATCTCCCTATTCATCAAATTGACAGCGTAATCATAGCGTTCCTTAGATGTAATACTACTTTGACAAAAACTCATCGTGAGCATTGTGATGTTGTTGAATCTCTCGGTTGAAGTCATCTCATGGGATTCATGAATATTCAAATCATAAGGCAACACATCATTTACTTTATTAGCATTCATAATCCAACGCCGAGTTATGAATGATTCGGGAATAATGGGAATATTTTTCTTATTTAGAATGGCCAAAATGTGTCGACAAGGGATACCCAAATGTTGAAACATTCTACACATACACATTCCTGTTAATGCCACTTTGTTAAATGCAACATGATAATACGTCCTCTTATCGGAATCCGATAATGGCCTAAAACATGTGTAATAGGTATCCAAGTCACCTTCCCACTCCCCTTCCAAACACGCTTGTTTGTTTTTCATAACAAAGTACTTCGAAGCCTCAACCAATTGTTGTTGAAATCTTTTAAACATCTCCTTTGTGTAAATCTTGGAAGCATGATACTCCAAAGCGGTGTTCATCCTCATAGAACATTTTTTATGTTTGGTTTCAAAATCTTCTTCTTTCTCACGCATAAATTGTCTTGCAATGGCTTTTTGAGCATTCTCGATGAATTCTTTCATCCCAGTAGCAGAACTCACATAACTATCAAAGAACGAATTCATCCCCTCACTTCTGGACGTTGTGTTCTGACCCGCTGAAAATATGTTCAGTGTGTATGCAATAATCCATTTTTCCTTCAACTCATATAAACTTTGTAACCATGGATGATCTTCCAAATGATACTTCTCAATCAAAGACACCCACCTTTCCTCAAAAATATCTTCAGTCAAAGAATTATAAATACAATCATTAAAGTCAACTTTGAATTCCGGATAGGTAGAATAGTAATGGGAAAGTTTTTCAGGGAACTTGTTACTAATGTGCCACGAACACAACAAATGAGTTGAGTGAGGAAGTTCGGATGCAATAGCTCCGGCCATGGCTTGATCTTGATCCGTAATAATAGTTAAGGGATACTTGTAACCCACTGCTTCTAGCCAAGCACTTAAAACCCATTGAAAAGTGGTTTCCTTCTCATCTCGCATTAGTGCAAAACCAAATATCACCGATTGATAATGATGATTGACTCCAGTAAAAGGCACAAATGGCATAGCATACCTATTCGTCCTATATGTAGTGTCAAATGCCACTACATCACCAAAATTATGGTACGCCATTAAACATCGAGGGTCAACCCATACAAGACATTCTAGCCGTTGCTCATCATCAACACGCGTCTTAACAAAGAATTTACCGCCGCTCTCTTCCTTTAACACATTCAACAAATCCAAAGCTGCTTGAGCATCACTACTTTCCAAGTTTTTATTCCTATTATCATGTATCACATTTCTCACCTGAGAGCTTCCAAATGGTACCTTCTCAACACCTCCACCGGTCATATTACCAAATACATTCATCACTTGTTTAGCTTGAATCCCGGAACCAGTAAGTGTTTTTATTATATTCCTTGCAACATCGGTCACATGCCTTTCTCGTTGTACCAAGTTCATCTTATTAGGAGTAACAATTCCGTGATTGTGTTCCAATTCAAGACTACTTATCTCCCACCGACTTATTTTCATCCGATAAATCACATTCATTCGTACTTTGCAACCACTTCTAGGAAGACAATCTCTAAGTCTTTTACCCTTCCCCTTACTACTACTTCCAAAATTATCTTCGTCTCCATAATTGTTTTTTTCATTAACATTAAAACCCGATAGTCTACACACAAACAATCGTGCATATATTTCCTTACTTTTGACACGCCTTTGTGTAGTTTGAATCTTAATAGCAAAGCCATTTCTTAAAGCATAAGCCCTAAAAAAAATTCTGCCTCTACTAAACTATCAAATTTTTGATTCAAATAGGGGACATTAACATCATCACTAAATGAACATTCCCTATTCTCATATATATCTTCATCCTCATCAATATCAAGATCAACATATTCTTCATTTTCATTTTCATCAACATTTTTCACATCCTCATCTTCATCATCACCAATAACATTAATACATTCCTCTTTTTTTTCATAAATTTTTTCAAATTCATCATTCTTAAAATCATACATAGCATTATACATAATATCATCTAAATTTATTGCATTATCCTTTTCCTTCTCTTTAACATGGCTCTTTTTGGAACTAAAAATTCGTTTAAACAATTTATCGGCCATAATGGACAAGATTTATAAACAAAAATGATACCTTTTTTCAAGATCTTGCAAAAATCGCCAGAAAAAGCTCCAGAAAATAGCACAAATTTGAGATATGTTGCCAACTTGGGGAAAAGGGAAAGCTGTGTATAAATCTGTTCGAACATGAGCGAGCCGCTGTTAAAAACCGCGGCGTGCCGCTGTTAAAAACCGCGGCCCGTATCGAGCCGCTGTTAATAACCGCGGCCCGTCATTTTTTTTTTTTAATCGTGGCCGTCCCAGCCGTGATCCAACGGCTGGGACACCATTTGTTGCCTGATCCTTATTTGGCAAATGATTGCCAAGGATCAGGCCCCATTGTTCTCTTGTTATTTTTTTGTGCATGTTTGTACTGTACTACTGTCAATGTATTGTTAATTGAGAATTGAGACGAGTGTCAAAGAATATAATTATAGTATGTCAATTCAACTACCCCAAAATGGATTACTCCATAGTCCATCCACTCATGTCCTGTTATTATATCTGATCCTTTTACTTTTTGCACGGGTTTAAGGCGCCGGCAAGAGTTAATTTTTGTTTTGTATAAAATATAAAGTTTACATCTTTATACAAAACAAAAGTTAAGAAAAAAATATTATGTTGTATGTACAGATACTTGTTCCACATGCCTTAAGTTACATGCAAAAAGCGAAAGGGTAATATCAAATGGGATGGAGGAGTAGTTAGATTATTCCTTGGTAAGGGAATGATATTATGTTGGTAACTGATCATGACTTTTTTGGAGCTTAAGGATTCTAATTATTAAGTTTAAACTAGAGTGTGCAGGCAATTATTGGTTCTGAAAGTTGTTCTATAAGATTATTATTACTTGTACTGTAAATTGTACTTTATGCCCCTTACCGCAGCTTTGAAGGATGGCATTATTGCATCCTTGAACTTTGGAACCTGCTACATTTAACATCCCTTTGACAATTTTCCTTTCAATATGAATGAAATCATTTAAAATTTAAGGGATGCAAAAAGTTGTGAGTTTCAAAGATAAGGGATGCAATGCGCCACACTTTAAAAAGTAGATTTGAGAAATTCTGCTAAAAGAATGCAAAATGTAACAGCTTTTGTAATAAAGAGATGCAATATGCCACACTTAAATATTTTCTTACGTGCCAAAGTTAAGAGATGCACTAAGTGCAATAAAGTTACTCCTACATAAGTTTATGATTTTGAGTATAATGGAAATATCAAAGGATTGCTTGAATTATTGATGTCTAGGTTGGAAGAATGGCTGGTCAGTTTTCTAAGCCTAGATCAGACCCATTTGAGGAAAAGAATGGAGTCAAATTACCAAGTTACAAAGGAGACAACATAAATGGAGATGCTTTTGATTTAAAATCAAGAACTCCAGACCCTGAAAGACTAGTGATGGCCTATACTCAATCTGTGGCAACTCTAAACCTTCTCAGAGCTTTTGTAACCGGAGGTTATGCCGCAATTCAGAGAGTCACCCAATGGAATCTAGACTTTGTGGAGAACAGTGAACGGGGAGACAGGTGATTTAGGAGCATAAAACTTTATGTTTAAGATGTTTCTATGTGCTTGTGCTTTTCGTTGTTCATGATTATGTGGCTATATCTTTACCAGAAAATGCTCTACATACCTCAGAATTAATGTAGTTGAACCAAACTAGTTTGGAATTGAAGCTTTTCTGTGTTTAGTATATTCATCTGGACGACAGGAAAATATAAACATTTAAATTGTTATTACAGTTTCCTGCCTCTGCATACTATAAATGTTCTGGTTAAATATTTATGATAATCCTTTTTGTGTTTTTACACTTCAACTTGGTAAATGATATTCTGCATATGACTTTAAAACTTTACTTCATAATGGTTATTGTAAGATTCCATATTAATCTAAAGCCAAATCCACAGGTACCAGGAATTAGCTCACAGGGTTGATGAAGCCTTGGAATTCATGGCTGCGGCAGGAATCACCCCTGACCACCCTATCATGGCAACAACTAACTTTTGGACATCCCACGAGTGTTTGCATTTACATTTTGAGCAAGCCCTCACTAGAGAGGATACAACAACTGGCCTTTACTATGATTGTTCTGCTTATATGGTAGGGGTTGGAGAAAGGACCAGGCAACTAGATGGAGCACATGTAGAGTTTTTACGTGGAATTTCTAATCCCCTTGGTATTAAGGTATCAATTCATGCTTTTCTAGATAGTCGATTGATCAACTACATAGAATTCAGTTATTGACAGTTATAGAAGGTTACCGATTTTGGTTCTTGCACTCACTTTCACTTTTATTTGAACAAGGAGATGTTGGAAAGAAATATAATGTTTCCATCTGACAGATGTTTATTTACCATCTAAACCCAGCCTTCACTCCTTTTTACTGCCCCAAGCCATATGTTACAAGTGCAAACAAAATTCAGTCACTATATAGTACCATATATTTGGTTCCTAAACTATATTTTTTAATAACATGAACATGCCTTACATTAGAATCCACTAGATCCTTACCATAGACCAAGTAACTGATCAAGGGTATGAAGACACTACATTTTCATTCAGTCTGAATGTAATACTGTCAGCAAAGTATGTCAACTACATGTTTTATTGGTTTTCATGCGACCTATACAGTAACCAACCTTTATATTGCATTATCAAATGGTGAATATAAGTAAATCATCAAATTTTCTTGGTACCTCATGATCTGTAAGTGCTCCTGCAGTTTAACCTTTGATGCCTGATTATTTAAGATTTACGTTCTTGTGATGTTATACTCTTTCCACATACAGATTTTTGTAGCCTTTGGTTGTCTAATTATACCTTTGGGCATTTTTGTATGCCATGGTTTTAACTGTGATTTTCCTCTTAGAAGGTAGCTAAACCAAGAAGGTTGGTGTTGGGATCCGCCACAAGAAACCCAACAAAACATTAATATGTATACATACACATTTATTGAACTCGATGTGGTATGCTGCATGTATATAAGCTCATTGTTGAGTGGTTATTGTATATATATCTGGCATTCTTCTCATTATTGATTGCTAAGTATTAAAAACTGCATAAATCACCCTTATAAACCGGCAAGTAAGACATTGCTTATTCACTCATGGGCTTATAGTATCTATATACGTTCAGTTTTGAATCATTTTTGGGTCATTCACGGCTTTCGTCTTATAATAGGTTAAGCACTACTAGTTGAAAATACTGTATATCAATCAAGACCAAGTTACCTGTATAGAATAGAATCATATTAATCACAACCATGGGAAGCTAAAAAATTAACGAAGAAAGTGGCTATTGTATGTGGTCCAGTTATAGTATCTATGTATCCTTTGTTCAGTTCTGGTGCCTTATTTATGTCGCAGTGTATCTTTCTACCATCCAAAAGATGAATATTTGAACTTGTTGCGCAGGTGAGCCAGAAGATGGATCCAAATGAACTAGTTAAGCTTGTTGAAATATTAAATCCCACTAACAAGGCCGGATGGATCACAGTAATTGTAAGAATGGGAGCTGAAAATATGGGGGTTAAGCTACCTCATTTGATCAGGGCAGTACGGGGAGCAGGACAAATTTTGACTTGGGTCTGTGATCCAATGCATGGAAACACCATACAAGCACCTAGCGGACACAAAACACGACCCTTCGATGCAATCTTGGTATAGTCTCTCTGAAATTACTTCTTGTCCTCATTTTGATTTCAAAATTTTTAATTTCCAATGAAATATTGATATGTTTTTTCTTAATTCTAGTTTTAACTTTAAACCTCTAGGACACTATCTAGACAAACCTATGTGGAAAGTGACTAGTCCTGCTATATGAAAATTTTACATGCTAGTAGGTATAATACTAAATGTATATTCAAGTGCAAGGTTTTGAAACCATGATAAATAAATACTAATTTTGTATATCGATAGATAAAAATGGATTAATATGTTCATAAAAGTAACTTATATGATTATGTGACGCCCTCCCAATCCGGGGTCTAGATCGGGGAGTCACTATACAAATCTAGATGCAAACACCCTATAATATGAATACAAAATATAAAACATGTGACTCCGTAATACACACCTGGATCTTTTGCTAGGTAGTGGTATGAAACAAGCAACATTACTAATAATTTAATATCAAAACTAAACTTAATTTACAAACCATTGTATCACTTTAATTCCTTGCTACTGATTCCATTACAAAACCACAATTACTCGTTATCCCTGGATTTCTACCTGAGTTGCTCTAGAGGGGCCTACACCTCTGGGGAAATCCCTGATAGCATCTTTCATGGTCATATTGAATGTCCTGGCTCGAGTCTGAGGAGCGGTTGGAGTCTGAGTTTGTGGTCCTGTTATTTGTTGAACCTTAGCAGGCTGAACAGATTCTTTATAGTTTCTGGAGATTTGTCCAGACTTTCCGCACTTGAAACAAGTTTGTTTCTTGACCCACACTGGTACATTCGCTTGCATAATGGCCTTTCTTATCACATCTGAAACAAGAGATATTCACTTTATTTCAAACTCTGGTATGTTTCCGTCCTCAAATCTTACACTCTAGTAACGGCGATTTAGGTGCATTCTGTGGATTAGGGTTCTGCATACGCCTGTCTTGATTTCCATTACCACCATTGTTCGGCTTCTGGAATCCCCGGTTTCTGTTGAACTGGTTTTCAAACCTTTTATTAAATTTATTGTTGTTGTTGTTTCCGGTGCCCTGGCTTCCTTCTGAAGTATCCATCTTTTTTTTCTTATTCTCCCTTTCCTTCTGAGATAACTCACTTTTTCTCTCAATAATTATTGCCTTTTGAACAACTGTCGCGTAACTTTACAGCTCAAAAACGGCTACCTGGCTTCTTATCCACGGTTTCAATCCTATGGTTTCAATCCTTGCTGAAACCTCTTCGCCTTTTTACCTTCAGTATTGACATATTTGGGAACAAACCTGGCCAACTCTATAAATTTGGCCTCGTACTCAGGGACACTCATATTGTTCTGTTTCAACTCTAAATTTTTTTATTTCTAAATGGTCTTGCATTTATCTAGGGAGATATTTTTCCAAAAACAATTCTGTAAAGCATTCCCATGTAACTATTCCCCCACCTTCCAGTAGCTTTGCTGATTCCCACCAATAATTAGCTTCTGCCTTGAGGAAATAACTCGCAGATTCGATTTTCTAATCGTTCCCAACCTTTACTAATGCAAAAGCTTTCTTTATTTCTTTCAACCAACCTTTAGCCTCTATTGGGTTAACAGTACCTTTGAATTTTGGGAGTTTTGCAGCTTAGAAAACTTTGAAAGTTAACGGGTGGTTGAATTGGTGGTGGTTAATTCTGTTGTTGTTGTTGTCGGGTCAAAGCATCTGTTTGTTGTTGAAGCAGTTGTAAAATTTGGACTATGGTTGGATCGCTTTGGCTTTAACTTTCTGAATCTGTATCGGAGGCAGTTGCTGCAGGGGTCTTTTTCTTGGGAGGCATAATTCTGATAAGTAAACAAGCTTAACTTGTTAACAATACACTAACATATGTATAGGAAAATTGAAATACTTTTATCTTTTCTAAACCATAGTCAGATTTTAAAAATCAGTTTTAAATATTCTGCTTTATTGTTACATAAGTTACATGTTATATCAGAGGTTATAACATCATGTGGTGATAGGGGAACATAGGTATTAAAGTATTGCCATACTGCAGTTATAAAAGGTAACAAGCATAAACAAATCACCAATACAAGAAAAAGTACGTGGATGGATAGAAAAGGAATAATAACATCATCTTACAACTGTGCAGAAGTCGAAAGGAAGTAATAATACTACAACCAACCGACTGATGGGGTAATAATACTAGAAAATGTATCCAACACACCCATTAGAGTAACTAGTCTTGTTGCGTGGATGTTGACCGAGCTGAGTGCTATTAGGCACATGAAGGGATAGACTGTGGAGACGTTGTTGGCGTATGGGACATCTTTTTGAGCCCAGACGATGTTATGATCTCAGTTCTTAGTTTGTTTGTTTGTAGTGGTGTTCTAGTGGTTATTCTATTGCCCCATCAGTCGATTGGTCAGTTCTAGTATTATTACATCCTTTCGACTTTCACAAGGTTGTAAAATGATGTTATTATTCTTTTTCTATCTATCCATGTACTGTATTCGTGATCTGTTTATACTTGCTATCTTTTATAACTACTAGTATTCCCTGCTTTAATACCTATGTTCCCCTATCACTGCACGTTATTAGAACCTCTGATATAACATGCAAATTATGTCGCAATAAAGCTCATATTTAAAATTGATTTTTAAAATGTGACTATGGTTTAGAAAAGATAAAAGTATTTCAGTTTTCCTATATAAATGTTAGTGTATTTTTATTAATGTTGCTTGTTTCATACCACTACCTAGCAAAAGATCTAGGTGTGTATTACGGGGTCACATGTTTTATATTTTGTATTTATATTATAGCGTGTTTGCATCTAGATTTGTATAATGACTCCCAGATCTTGACCCCGGATTTGGAGGGCGTCACAATTTAGTGCTACAAAATTTTCTCTAGAAATATTATTAGAGGTCGTATTGTTGTGGTAAAAAATTACGTGGCCTTTCAGCTTCTAGTTGTTACCGGTTCTAGTTGTTACCGGTTGGGGGGGATCCGCACAAAATAGTGTTGTGTGTTGTTATTGCCTCCTCTATATTTGATATAATATATGTTAGCCTCGCAGTGAGCCCGTGCCAAGAACGGGTTTATTTATTGTTTTTGGTCAAAATTTTAAAACTTTTAGAATATCGGCTTTGTTGCTTATATTGTTATTATTTTACAACAACAGACCCATATAGGGACTGACCAAAATTTTTAATTTTTCGGGTTTAATAATAATATAGATGTAAAATTGTATATACAGGCTGGCACGAGATAATATAATTGGAATAACTACCGATACTTTTATTGATAATGAGACACACCACAGTTCTGTATGTGATATTCGAGAGCCTATCTCCAACATGCAAACATTTTCCTATTTATATTTGTTATAAGATATTATTCATCCCAACAAGTCCTCGTTCAGAGTTGCAATACATCCACAATTAACTCCACCAAATCCTCCTAATTCAAATTCAGCATATCCATTTCAAATATTGAATCAAGAGTACTAAATACTCCTAACTTAAATAATGCAAAAAGCCTACCACTATCGGCCTCCCAATCTAGAACATTATCCTCAAGGTTCAATGAGGTAATTGTTCCTTCAATCCTTCTTCCTTTTCTTTTTTTAAAAAAATACCCCTCCTCTCCGGCAATAATTTTCTAAATTCTTCCTAGTTGTGAAAAGGTCGTCGACTTTCCTCGTAATATTCTTTAAAGAAAACATCATTTTTCAAACAATACTACAATAGACCTTCCTTATCGGTGATGAGAGGTTATTGAGTTCAAAGTAAGGTTCTTCTTTAAACAACCAACCCCTTCACATTTTACGCCTCGAAACACGATTGTTTCAAGTCGTTTCGGTAATGATTCCTTGGAGGTGGCGAGACATTAAACAAATAAGTCCCTTGTTCTTTGATTTTGTCACTGTCCAAATATGCCGGAGTTTGTTGTAAAACCTCAAATAATAAGTGGTGGCATTAAAGTAGTTACATTAAGTGTTTGGTAAATGCATCCACTTGTCAACCAAAGCAAGAATAATTTCTTCGAGTAATGGGATTTGATCTATGCCTAATTGAAGATTTTTCGAAATCAATCCTTTGAAAAGTTGAGTTAAGTTCTCTAAAATCCGTTTCTACTCCTTTCTATTTCTCCTCAATTTTGTTGACTCGATTCTCAACCCGTTTGAAGCCTTCCATTTTCCCAAGAAGTCCCAAGAACGAAAATACTCTATTGCCAATTGTAGTGACCTGTTAAGCCTCCTCTATATTGCATATAATATATATGTAAAATTGTATATATAGACTGCTAGGAGATAATATAATCAGAATAAGTAATGATACTTTTTATTTATAATCATTAATCACACACACTGCACTTCACTAGGTGATATTTGAGAGATCACCCACCCTCCACACACACTGATATCTAATTCATTCCTACCTCCAACATGCAAACGTTTTCGTATTTATACTCATTATAAGATATTATTCATCCCAACAAATCCTTTCACCAATAACTCCACCGAATCCTCTGAATATTCCCATTCAAATTTACCAGATCCTTCATTTCAAATATTTAATCAAGAGTACCAACTATGCCCGAGTTAAATAATGTAAAGGGCCTAACAAATAGTTAAATCATTCAAGCGTCCTACCGATCAGTAGAATATTATTGATTGGTACTTTTATGTCAATACAGCAAGTCCTGATCATTTACATGCACAATCAGCCGAATAGAAACAACCAAATTATTTTTATGCAGAGGTCCAAGTGCTTGACAGTTAAGTTTGAGCGTGTTTGTGTGGGGCATATGCAGGACACGGTGCTTAAATTTTTTCTAGATACAAATGTTGATTACATGTTCAAAAATCAAACAGATTCTTCAATGAAAATTTATATCTTTTCGAAAGTATGGTGTATTATACACAAACTCTTAGTAATATATATTACTCCATTTTCTGATTTTAATGAATACAAGTGATAGAATTGGAAGAATAGAAAGGTTTAGAGAAAGAGGACAGAGAATTAGGCAAGAAAGGCTTGCATTATTATTTCATTTACATCTTCATATGGTGAAACAAAAATTAACTTTGCAACTGTATATGTGTACCATATAAGGTTTTAACATGATGCTTTATGTGGCAGAGCGAGGTGCGAACATTCTTTGATGTGCAGAGCAAGAAGGCAGCTATTCTGGAGGTATACATCTGGAGATGACGGGTCAGAATGCGACCGAGTGCGTTGGCAGCTCACGAACTGTGACTTACGATGACCTGAGTGCTCGTTATCACACACACTGTGACCCAAGGCTCAACGCTTCCCAGTCCCTTGAGCTAGCCTTTATTGTAGCTGAACGACTGAGGAGGAGAATCAAATCTCCAAACTCACTCTTTCCAAGTATTTAGATTTGCTCTATAATTACATCTCTTCTGTTACTTTTTGTTGTTGAGCGGGTACCATGTAAAAATCAAAGTCTAGTCTATGGGATTGAGCATCCAATTCAATCTGGATGGCCAAAGATTTATGTTTAGATTGTTCTGCACTTGCTTAAAGATTTTGATAAAAGACCACTATAGCTGAAAGAAATATTCTATGTTGCTCTTTGTGTGTTAACTTTGAAGCAGAACATAATGCAGGCACTGCTTTAGAAAACAGCATATACTTGCGACTTGGATCGATGGTAAATTAATCGTTACATGAATCATCCAATTAATAGATGGAATAATTTATACGATTGATTGGCAAACTTATACTTCCTTGACAATGAGATGAGACTTAGTTCTTTGTATCATTTACATGATGTTTTTGATAAACTGCTACCGAAAAGAAAAGATAGGGAAGGAAAGTTTATTTGACTAGTGTGATGAGGGACCTGAGCTCCCAATCATTTAGGGCTGAGTTGTTTGGCAATATATTTGTCTGACTTGTGGGCTCAATCCGAGCTAATTAATCTGAAAATCAGTTTTGAATTTAATTAATTTGCATTGATTAGGTGTTTGTGTTGTCTTCGTTTCGACTTTTCAGATCGATGAAAACTTAATGCACGACTAATGTACAGAAGTCCTTGAAGCAATACCTAAACTGAGAATGCATAAAATTGAATCAGATCTTAAAATGACATCTTCTTGAGGGACTCTTTCAAAGCAATATTTGTAGTGCTATAGCCTCCATCTACTACAAGGTTTAAACCACTCACATACTTTGCCTCATTGCTTCCCAAGTACAATGCAGCAGCTGCTACATCCTCTGCCTCCACCGTTGCTTCTTTCAAATTCGCAATATCTGCAACAAACTCCTCCAGCTTCCCCTTATCACTAATTCCTACACCTTTCATTAGCATTGGAGTGATCACTCCAAAAGGAGATACACAGTTAACTCTAACCCCGTAATTCCCCATCTCCACACACAAATTCTTTGCCAGACCCAAAACCGCATGCTTTGAAGCAGAGTAGGCATGTGGAACATCTCCATAAGTCACTGAGGCAACACTTGCAGTGAACAAAATGCTGCCTCTTCTAGCAGGAACCATGACTCTAGCCGCGTGTTTGGCACACAAGAATGCGCCAAAAACATTAACATCAAACACTCTCTTAAAATCTTGGTATTCTGTTACTGAAATTCTTGGATCATTGAAACCTGTGATACCAGCATTACCAAACATAATGTCAAGCTTACCATATTTAACAAAGGTTGAATCAACCAAATCTTCGACATCCCATTCATTAGTAACATCACAGTGAACAAAAGAGAGAGCTTCTTGGTCTTTGCATAGGGATTGGCCTAGTTCATCTTGAACATCAGCAATCACCACCTTTGCACCATGCTGCGCAAATAGACGTGCCGTAGTTCCACCAATGCATCCAGCACCACCAGTGATTACAGCTACTTTACCCTCTAACCTGCAAAAATCAAAAGTAATGTGCTCAAACGAATTTTAAGTGCAAATAAATGCTTGGCTCATAGGAAGGTTGGTTACCTTTTGGCAATGGGAGCTAGCAATGAAGAAATATTCATGATCCTGGGTTGTGCCAAATGCACCTTGTACAAGCTTCTGTTCTTGAATATTTATCCATCAGTCTTTAATATAAGTGTAGGATTTGACTTTTGAGTTACTAATAATTTTTAATATTGTTGTTGTCAACTTGGTGCATAGCAAATTGCCCTGGAAATAATTGTTTCTATTAAAAAATGGAGTAACAAACTAACAATGCAACGTAAGATGATATCTGCACCATGCATCCCGTCAATCCATCAATTTATCAGCTAAATTGATTGAGTTAATTATTATTCATATTAAAATCACTTATTTTTATATTTTACATGTAATGATTGAACTCCATCAATATTTTATTTATTATTCATTAAAATAAAAATAATTTATTATGTCATTTATCTAATTTTAAATTAATTATTTTAATACTCCTACTTCTTTTTACTTGATTTTTTTGAAAAAAATTACGCATTTTAAGAAAATGTTGAAAAATCCAAAAGAGTTGTAGCAATTACTAACTGTTCTCCCAGGGCAGAAATTTGATCATTAAAATGGTATACGACAATTCTATTATCCAAAACATTTCACATGTCCTGTCTGACCCTCATTAAATTATCTTTTCCCGACCATCCTCCAATCTGATCATGAATCATACTTTCCCTACAACTCAAAACTTTTGCAAAATAAATAGTATAAAAATATAATTTTATTTACAAATTATAATAAAATATCTATTTTAACATTAATTTATTTACAAATTTTCAAATAATTTTAATATCCAAAGAAATTTATAAATTTTCATAATTTTCACTAATGTTGCCCATATTTTTTATATATTTGTGCGCAACTGTGCATTACTGACGTTCAAAGCTTTTTTTTTTTTTTGGACATACGTTCAAAGCTTTTTTTTTACATATGCACAGTTGCACCCACTCACCATACTTTCTTACCCTGGTGACTCTTTTTTCATATTAGGAAATTCCTAACGGTACTGCCGTATATTTGGCATTTCTAAATGGTACTAATGATTGTTTTGAATTTCTTAAGTGCTAATACTGAATTATTGACTTCATCCACATGGTAACACTCCGTTAAACAAACGTTACTCTTGATAAATTTAAGACATGTTTGGCTGTTTGCTCACATTTTATAATTTTTTTCAATATTAAATATGATATACAATGCAGTATTATACTATATCTACACGTTTTATTATTATTTAAAATATTCATGTTTAAAATTATTAAAAATTAAACATAACTTCTATATTTAGTAATTTATTAGCAAAACCTAACAGTAATTACCGAGAATTAGTGCTTGTTTGGTTGCATATATGAATTAATTTCCTAGAGCAATTATCATTTCCTTGCTTTTTTATAATTAATAGGAAGTGTAGAAAATTGTTTGGTTACTCATATAGAATTTAAATACATAAGAAGTACAAATAACCATGGGGTGGGTAAGCAACTTTTCATATTTTATGGGTATTCAATCTTCTTTGAAAGTTGCATTTCCTTAATTTTGTGCAACAAATCATACTTTTTTATACCACTGGTATCACTGTGGAACAATTAGAGGGGTAGTATCTTAATTATCAATTTTAGATCATATTTAAAGTTCTTATATCATGAAACTAATGAAATATAAATATAAATATATATATATATATATATATTATTTGTTCAAATAATCATAATTTATATATATGAAAATAATTCATATTTAAATAAATTATAATCAAAAAGAAAATATATGGATTACCGACTTACTGGGTTACTATATAGAAACTAGATAAATATTAATTGATTTTAATCTTATTATTTTAAATATTTTAATCAATATTAAAATTAGTCGATTTATGAAAATTATATATAAGGAAATTTATAATGATACCACTATAGAATTGGTTTTTTCAAGTGATACCACTGATTATAACGTTTGACTAACAGATAACTAACGGAGTGTTATAACATGGATGAAGTCAATAGTTACCACGTGAAAGTTCAAAACAATCATTAGTACCATTTGGAAAAACCAAATGTACAGTGTTGCTATTATGAATTTCCCTTTCATTTTTCATAGTGTATCACTGTATCAAGAAAAAGAAATGCAGCAATTATGAGTTAGAATAAAGTACCCATATGGCACATCTTGGAGATAAAATGTCCATAATGGCATAAGTGAAAAATAAAATTCCAAATAGCATTCTATAACTCGACATGAAGTCTCGTTTTTATTTTCGCCGAAAACGCTACACAAAATAGGGAGGTGACGACAGTTGTTGATTGAAAAGAGAGAGAGAGTATTGGGTGTGTGAATATGTATCTCTGCGTGTATGTATATGTGAGTGTGGATGTTTATGGTGACAGAGAGAGAAAGAGAGGAGACGGGGAGAGAGAGAGGGTGAGGGAGACGCCCAACTTAAAGTGACATTTTTAGTGTATAACGTATAAAATCAATTTATCAACTAAATTGATTGAGTTAATTATTATTCATATTAAAATCACTTATTTTATATTTTGCATGTAATGATTGAACTCCATTAATCTTTTAGTTATTATTCATTAAAATAAAAACAAATTATTATGTCATTTATCTAATTTTAAATCAATTATTTTAATATTCCTACTTTTTTACTTGATTTTTTAAAAAAAATTACGCATTTTAAGAAAATGTTGGAAAATTCAAAAGAGTTGTAGCAATTACTAACTGTTCTCCCAGGGCAGCAATTTGATCATTAAAATGGTATACGACACTCGAAACGGAACCGGGAAAAAATAAAAATAATTCGATTATCAGTTTTTGCAGCACATGTCCTGTCTGACCCCCTCATTTTAGTGGATACTTTAAACTTTTTGCACGTTTATCTCAGAATAAAAATAAATTATCGTTTCCCGACCATCCTCCAAACTGATCATCAATCATACTTTCCCTACAACTCAAAACTTTTGCAAAATAAATAGTATAAAAATATAATTTTATTTACAAATTATAATAAAATATCTATTTTAACATTAATTTATTTACAAATTTTCAAATAATTTTAATATCCAAAGAAATTTATAAATTTTCATGATTTTCACTAACGTTGCCCATATTTTTTATATATTTGTGCGCAACTGTGCATTACTGACGTTCAAAGCTTTCTTTACATATGCACAGTTGCACACACTCACCAGACTTTCTTACCCTAGTGACTCTTTTTTCATAGTGTATCACTGTATTTAGAAAAAGAAATGCAGCAATTATGAGTTAGAATAAAGTACCATATGGCACATCTTCGGCATAGAATACCCAAACCGGCACAAAGTTGGAAATAAGGCCTCAAATAGCACTCTATAACTCGACATGAAGTCCCGTTTCCATCTTCACCGAAAACGCTACACGAAATAGCGTTTATAGGTGGTGATGACAGTTGTTGATTGATGAGAAAGAGAGAGTATTGGGTGTGTGAATATGTATCCGTGAGTGTGAGTTGTGAGTGTTTGTGGTGACAGAGAGAGAAAGAGAGGAGACGGGGAGAGAGAGATCGAGGGAGAAAGAGAGGGTGAGGGAGACACAACTTAAAGTGACGTTTTTAGTGTATAACACAACTTGAAGTAGGGTTTTTAGTCTATAACCCAACTTGAAATAGCGTTATGGGGGAAGAAATAGAAAAAAAGTGTCAAACACGAAGTAGCATTTTGTACTCTGCCAAAATGCTACCCGAAACCACGTTTTAAAGTGTCATTTGGGACCATTTATTCAGATTGTGCCATTTTGGGCATTTCATCCTAATAATATGCCATGCAAGGCCAACACCCTATGAGTTAATAGTGTATCCAAGTTCTAAACTTCTAATAATTAAATTTTGAAGTACAAAAGTAGAGACTGATATCAAATTACAAATGCACACCAACAGCATGAATTTGACATTCACACCATCGTCCTCGTCTCTTCATTATAAATTCCTTTTCCTAGCATAAACTGAACATACATGGTTAAATCAGGTGGATGGGATTTACAAACGAATACCAATACATCCTAACATATGCGTAGTTCTACTAATCACTTTTAACTGCACGGGGAGATGAAGATTTTACAGGTAACGCAAATTAGGACTAATCAAGTCAGGCTTCTGTAAACATGAAGGTATCATCACCCAATAATGCTTCGAGATCAAGAAGATCATCGTCAAAATATTCTTCTGTTACTGCTACTTCATCTGAACTGTTCATTGCCATGTTATTTGTGGCCTACACCATGGTTTAAAACAAGCACACATATCACTTACTGGTACAACACCATTTTATGAAAGTCAATAAAATATTAGAATGTTTTTATGAGCAAGGTCCATATACTTTATTCACTCAATGCCCTGCTATAAATTAAGATGATTAAATTTTTACATAGTCCATACAATATCTAGTGTCATTATTATCACAAAATTCTAACTTTCAGGTCATGGTTATTGTCTACTTCTTTGCTTCTTTTTCAAGCAATTCTAGATAATTAAATGAATTTCAATTAATAGGAAAGAAAATGAGTCCACATGAGACCAAAATTTATACACAGGAAAGGTATCCTTTTTCATCCATCAGCATCAGGGATATCTAAGTTGTAACCATCAAGTGAATACTTTTCATTTGGGTATTGGCACATAGTACAAGTAGTTGTTAAGTCTATGACAGAAACACACATGTGATATATATGATGCATACTCAAACTTAAAGCATTTACCTTTGTTTCTTTCATCTCAGAAACAACAGTCAGCAACCTACGATACTGATCTCTTGCCTCAGGATACTGAACCATGGACTTCACCCTAGCCAGGGCCTTCTGCAACCTCTCCTCTGTTTGCTTTCTGCCTTCTTTAAAAAAATCAAATTCGTCTTCTTTTGAAGATGTGGCTTGCATGCCGGGGCCCTCGAGATGTGCCTCTGTCTTAATACTACTCAAACCTCTTCCTTTCCTTTTCCAGCGTAAAATCACCTTGTCCAGGATCCCCACAGACCAGATGATCTTTTTATAGTTCTTCCTCACTTGGTGTCCTCTTACATGAGCCTTAAAATTAACGCTATGTCAATATATAAACGTTGAGCTGGTTGCAGATAAGTACAAGTGTGCATTGGGGTGCATGTATGTGACCGTGTTAAATACAAATCTATTGAGGAAGGATTGCATTAAACCTGAATTTTGACTACTCGTTGCCGAAATATCAAGAAATCCTTTCTGCCTTTGTAACTACGGAACTTATTCTGTATT
Source organism: Oenanthe sinensis (assembly GCA_028671895.1). NCBI lineage: Eukaryota > Viridiplantae > Streptophyta > Magnoliopsida > Apiales > Apiaceae > Oenanthe > Oenanthe sinensis. Next base: position 22,716,813 of record CM053801.1, read on the forward strand.
CGGGTAGCAGCAGCATGCACAGGCTCATCATGATGCCTTGCTCTGTTTGACTTGACAGCAAGAAGTGAAAGAGCGTGCTCATCTGACATTCCGAACTGACTATCGTCATATTCTTTTATCTGCTTCTTTTGGAATGACTGTATCCTGAACACTTGATGAATGCGAGCAGTAGCTTGAGTAGCATGACAGACAGCAGCTAGTGAATCCTTCAGTGACAGTCCCTGTTGAAAGTCCCTATCGCTGATTGGGGTTGGGGTTCTCTCTACAATTGCTTGTACATTCTTTAGACTCGAAATATCTCCAGCATCACTGTTATTTGCATCCTTCAAGTCAAGTGATAAAAGCTGGGAACTTATTTCACATTCGGCAAGATAACCTGCAATTCCCTTGTGTCCGTTGGCAGAAGCAAGGCCTGCTGGAGTTCTGCCTCTCGGATATCTAGGTGAAGGATCCGTCAACGCTCCAGGAGCTGCCCCTTGGGAGATGAGGAAAGCCACTGTGCGCTCCCTATGTTAACAAAAATCAATAACAAGAGATCACCAAAAATTCAATAACAAAATGGTGCACTAGCAAACATATTTAGCATGAGAAGACTACACACTACAATATAATTTAACAAGCATCCCATATCTTTACCTGCCAAAAGATGCTGCCCAGTGGAGTGCAGTCCAACCATTCACATCTCGGAAATTGATACTGACACCTGCTGCTACAGTGGGAATTATAGCCCAATCGTAACCAAGAGCAGCTGCAAAGTGGAGCACACCTTGGCCACCCTCATCTACTATGCTTGGGCCTTTTCCTCCTTCAGCTACTTTTTTAAGGAGCCATGCATGCAATTTCTCTCCGAGTAGGTTTGGTAGAAATTGGTCCGGTACTGGTACTGGTTTGGTAGCGAATGTTTCCGCATTAGTAAGCATAAATATTTGTTCCCACTCATTGTCATCCTTTATTAATGAATTGAGGTTACTGCTGAAGTTCAAATTACCATCCATGATATCCTGAACTGAATTCTGGTAAGTAGATCCTATTGATAGCAAATTTGCAAATCTCATATTAAGGGCCTCACTCGAACTGTCACTACTTGTATCAGTGGCATCCACATCTCTGAGATCATAAACCTGAAATTCAAATTCTCGTATTTCACTGCAGGCCAACCTATTGGCACACGTTACATAGAAAGGAACTCTTCCAGCCTCATGATGGGGTGTATGGCAACAAAGAACACCGTCTGCTACAAGATCCGCTGGAACTTCAATTTCCCCAAACATGCATGCCCATTTACAGTTCACAACGTCTTGATGACTTTTCAAGAACCTTCCAGTGATTAGCACCTAGTAATCATATATGCCAGAAAATAAAAGATGGATTAGTGCATCAACAATTTTCTTATTTTGGTTCTTGTTTATTACAAATTTCTTATAGCTCTCCTGACCTTTTGGAGCCCTATGGGTGCAAATATTAAATGGCCCACTAAAATAAAGATAAACATTTTTTCAAAAAAATTTCTTCAAATCATTTATAATTTAAAATTTCTAATAAAAATCAAGATTCAAATGGCACAATGGAAATAAAATACGGTACGATACAAACTAATTTAAAATTTACAAACATTAATCACTATGGACTTTTTTCTTATATAAAACAAACAATTAACATTAGTTTATAGATAATTAATATTTGAAAATTAGGCCCTTTTAAATAGGGGCCAGCAGTTGCCCCCTTCCCATGTCCCAGGGCCAGACCTGAGCTAATCCCTGTGACTGCAAACAGCCCAGACATTTATAAATACCTAACTGGCTAATTGTATGTTTGGATACTACAATTTTATTTCAGATGATGGATTTGGTCCCAATGACATGTTTGGATTACCAAACTAATTTGGGTTTGGATTTGGTTCAATTCCATGTCATTCATGTAAAATCCATCATTTCAACTGAATTCAACATTCCCGAACAAAATCTAAATGAATTTGTGGCAGGAAGATCAAATGTTTAGCATTCAATGTACCTTGACTTCTGTCCCAGAATAAGTACGGTTTGGTGAGAAGTCAATAATGCTATAAAGCTGGTCTTGGGAAAGAGAGGGACTCATTGTATAGGTTTTGAACTCCACTTGAGAGGAAATGTTAGAATCAACTCCAACTTCGCTTCCAACTGCCTCCCAGTAAGCACCAGAGCTAGATTGGATTTGTGGCTCATTAACATCTCCAAGTTCCTTGCTCATCCATCGACCAAAGCTATCAAGATTTTTTAGGCCATCGTTTGCAATCCCACCTATAAATGGCTGCTTCAAAGCTGAATGATTGCCTTTCCCGTCCACAGTCACACTATTCTCAAGCTCAGTTTTCATGAAGCTTCCAACTTCTGCGATTGCAAACTGTCCATTCTGCTCACCATGTTGGGACTCCAGGGAATTAAACAAGTCCAAAGAATCAATGTTCCCTTCATAAAGATTAGCATTCTGATCGTAATTCGCGAGTATTTGAAAATTTTGTTCCATGGACCAGTTGGGCAGGTGCAAAGAATCGCCTTCAAAAGACTGTTTACAAGTTAAGTTAGAACATGAAATTACCTCGGCAGATTCAAAGAAGCAAACAAAAAAACTCCTAACTTGCATATCACAATTTAGACAGAGAGAGAGAGAGAGAGAGGAGGAGGAGGTTAAGCAACCACTGTATGAACAACATCTCAAAGGCTGAAAGTTTAGGTAGACAAAACTTTTTGGGTACTAGAGGCAAGAATGACAAAAAGAGATAAAATCCAATTCCTTCCAGAAAAAAAAACATGTACGTACTTAGAAAACCAAGCCAGAGAACATTACTAGATGTTGTACAACATTACATGACGGACGGGTGTGCTTTTTGTGTTTCAAAGTCATACCATACCTGCCACTCTCCTTCGCCACGTAAATGATTTACAAACTCCTGAGTTTTACCAAAAGCATCTCCACAAACTTGTGTAAGAATCTCATTTCCCTGTCCCGGTATTATATTTCGGGCAGATTGGCTAGACGAATGTATGGGTTGAAATAGTTTATCTCCCTGAGCAATTGAGACAACACCCATCTGTGTAGTAGCTTGAAAGTTTCCTTGGTAATCATCTGTTAATAGTTCAATACATTAAAATCTCTCATAGAACAGCGTTGACCTATTTAAGGCACTTGAATGAGAGGAAACAATTTGTAGGAAATACTTTACTTGAAAGAACTGGATTACAAGACACAGAAAGTGCATCATCCATCTTTTCTATATCAGACTGTTGTAACTTGTGAAAAAATTGGAGTCCAGAACCTGATTGGTGACTGTATGCTGCAAACCATTTATCATTCTAAATAATTTATGTAAAAAGGAAAGAAAATTGTTGTACTTCACAAAAAATCGTTATATGAAGCATTGTAAAACACACTAGATAGAACTGGATATTAGTATGATACTATGATATGAGCTTAACCATTGAAATTGGGTTAGGAATAGTGATTTAAAAACACACCTGACTCAACATCTGCATATTCTGAGGATTGAGTGCTGTTCAGACTTCTTGTGTCAGTTGTTTGCGAGGGCACATTGTAACCATATTGTTGAAACTGGGAAGACAGAGAGCTGTCAACATCAGAATTAGGTACGCTTTCTTCTTCTTCTAGAGAGTTGGGAATAGCTCCTTCACTTCCCCTCATACGATTGCTGTGCATCCTGTTTCCCTAAAATGGACATTTTTTCATAGAGCTATAAGCAAGCTAATATATAGTAATACAGTATCATGAAAAAGTAATCTACTGATGTCTACAATATGAACAAGGAACGATAAAAAGATACATAGTGGACAGACATCTACAGAACATATAGGAACAAACTCCATGATAGTGGATCCACTTACAAACACAGTATTACCCGAGGTCTTTTATGAGCACACTACTCACATGAATGTTATACCATTTGAGGATATTCTGATTTATTGGGATTTTTTTTCTTTATGGTTGATTGTTCTATGGCATATTTAGATATTATCTAAAAAAGTTAGAAATATTTTATGCATAAATAAAGCATTCTTAAAGTATGTTTAAGCATTGACCTCACTACAGTAAAGTTGGACTGGTTGGAAATAGGCATGAATGGATCATATTACATGTAATTTCCATGCTACAAGCTCAAAATTGATCTTTGTCATTTAATTGTACTGATATTTGTGACTATTCCTCGGTTTAGTACTGCTTGTTGCAACGAAGGCTGCTTTGATCCCATATTAGTATAGCTAATGGACAACATTGTTCAGATGCACTCCAAGGGCATAATAACAAATTTTGAGTTCATAAAGGTAACATGTTTACTGATTACATATGTTGCCCCGTGCAGAGCAATAGTAAGAAAACAACACCCCAACAACTTCGTTAAGTTAGGACATGAATTTAATAACTTTGGAGAGATAAGGATAACAAGCATATATTAAATAATAAAAGTATATATATATATAAAGGTCAGCACGGAAAAACAAAAAATTGCAATCTGTAAAGAACTCAACAATAAGTCATCAACATCAGATACTAACAAAATTCAAATACCTTTGCCACTACAAAAGGAAGATTTTATGCCTTTCAAATGTTGCTTACTAAAAGGTATCAAGTGTCCCACAGAACTGTAATTTGATCATAGAAGCAATTTTAATTTTCCATGGTAGAGAATTGTCTAATTTACTTGCTGATCATATTTAAAGGACTTTTTATATAATACATCACTGAGCTGATTCTAGTCGATCAATTAAATAATACATGCTATTACACTTTTTGCCCCGAGGATGTACTGATAAAAAAATAGTTATCTTGATTCATAACAATTGACGCAGGTCAGCAACTATTTCGCAGAAGTATGCATAAAATCAATGAGCTAAAATTGTTTCTGACATCAAAATTTAATGGAATGTTGTTTTACATCAAATTGAAAAGGGAAAAAAAAAGGATAAATACTAACCTCTACTTCCCGGTAATGGACAAGAACTATGTTGGAGAGCTCCCTAAGGCAGTTGTCAACGAAAACACAGAAAAGTCAGAAATTGTAAAATGCTTTAGAAAATATACAGCTATACCCTTGGGTGAGATACACGAGTGGCATGGACAAAAAACTTATTGCACTTATAAGGTCTTCAGTTTTTCCTTTTGTTGCCAGAAAATTCATACATCAAAATCTAAGACCTAAAGTGTTTTATATATTTACCAAACACGCACATTAAGCCAAACTTGGGTCATTTAAGTACGATTAGTTTTTAGTTTTTCCCCTTCAGCCAATATTAACTAACATGACAGGTAAAGTTCTGACCTCTTAATGGCTGGCGAGGTCAGTGCGTCATAAGTTTGAGGCAGGAAGCTTGCTGAAAAACTGAGGTCAGATACTTTCCAACTCATGTGTTGTTCAAGCTCAACCTTAACTCAACCTACCTCCTTTATATTTTCTTTCTTTTTTATTTCCATCATATACCTCCTGCATCACCTGCTTATTGGATTTTCGCTCATGAATTGGGTCGGGTTTGTTCTTGATATAATATAGCTTAGTAATAAACTTTCAGTTTGGATATAATTGAAACAGCTCAAGCTCGACTCAACTTCTGAAGCTTGAGCTGCTGAAATCAGACACTGTCTTCACAAGTCATACTTGCTCGAGCTTTAGGTTCGGTGTGCAGGGGAATAAAAACTTAGCCTCATTTATCACAGACTTAAATATTTCAACTCGAATGTACACCCTGCAGTGTTTAAGTTGCAGTGTTCTTGGAATATGAAACTAAAATAAAAAGCATTTGATAAAACTAAAATAAAAAACATATGATGTTGTAATGCTGCAACCTTAAACTGCAGTTCTACAAACTCGTCTATCATCGACTCATCGTAGATGCAAGTAAAACACAAAATGCCATATTTAAAAGTTTAATCCACGTCAGAGCATCCATCCCCCCTCCCAATTTCATTTGCTATGTGTGTGTATATATGTGTCCACAAGTCTGTGTTTGGGGGAGGATAATGGTTTAGAAAGGAACCGGAAGCAGCAATTTTTTTAGATACTCACTCTTCAAGCAACCAGTAGCTGCGCCTTTGGAAATTTTCATTATCTTCTCCATGAGCATAATAACAATGCAAAACATCAACGCTTCCAGCCTGAAAGGATGTTAAATCTACATTTTTTAAATCGATGCATTAACAAAAACTAATTAGCACAAAATGATAATAACAGGAAAAAAACTGATCAAGTTGAATGTAAATGTTTACTTAGTCTTAATTTTCTTATTTTTACAGCCATTGCAACTTATTAACATATGCTTCATGCCCTCCTAGATAGTAGAGGGAGAAGGTAGAAAGAAAAAAAAAGTGACCCCAAAGTAAGTCGAGTATATTCAAACGATCTGAACTTCTTTCTGCAAATTTATTAGCATAGGGTGCAGGAGAAACAAGATGGTAAGAAAACTCCTTAAATAATATTCCACTAATCCTCATATCAAAATAGGACAATTCCTAGCACCAACCTTGAGTCGTTCATGAGCTTCTTTAACTGTCTTTCCATCCTTTTTTTTCCTCCAATTATGTCCATCTTTTCTAAAATACCTTAAAACTTTACGGTCAAAAAGAAAAAGTGAACCATCTGAAAAAAGAGAGTCATGTCAAGCCGATGTACTATGTGTAACATAATATTAATTGGAGTACCTTTAACTTGAAAAATTAACTATATATAAAGAGATGTTACTATGCTTCCTTATAGTGATAAAAGAAGGGAAGCAGACAGATTAAGAGACATTAAACTGCTATACATGTTTGTGGGAAAGCAGAATATACATTACTAAAACTACATTAACAAAAATTGACAGCCAACCATATGTCATCAATGAGCTAACTCAACTATTTTTCACAGATTTCAATTTATAAGTCTTTGTATATAAGCAGGGAAATATTTATACACACCGCAAACAGAAAAAACTAGGATTTACCATTCAGAATAGTACAGTTATTCAGCATTAGTTTTGACTCGTTAGAAGATAACAAATTTAATGAATAGTATGTTTTCCAGAAACAACACCAGACAAACAATTACATACTTGCATACTACATGTGAACAACTTACAAGTTTTTTTTCCATTTTTCTTTATCATATATATTGGTGTTCTTAATTGGAATGAAAAAAACCACAGCAGATTCAGTTATAGTATTCATTCATTTATCTAAATTAGAACACTCAAATATGATTGGTAACAATAAAAGCCTACAAATTTTTATTAAATTCTAAATATAAATTATAATATATATACAATATATGTATATAGGCGTATGTATACAGATACATATTGCCTAGTGCAGAATACAAACTGCTCTAAATGATAGTTATATTAAATTAAAACTTGACCATTCATATTAGAGCACTATATCTCTCGCAGCATCTATTCACAAGTTATCATAAGTGTGGGTGTGTGATATATGCACATCATGAACAGAATCCATTCAACTGATTGCCAAGTTATTTACAATCAATTCCTAATCTTTAAAGGGGAACAAACTTCATGATTTGCATTTTCTGCAGAAACAATTATAGACCACAGGTATGACCTAAGTTATCTGTACAGACATGGGTGACCATTACATGGAAAACAAGCATGTAGCAGACAAAGCATGCTCGTTTGCAGACAAAGCAGGATAGTAAAGGAATATTAAGCAACAAAATTCAATCATTCATGAGATTATGCTGGTCAAATATAGTCAAATAATAATAAATATATGTCTTCTTTGATGCAGTTATTGTCATACTTGGAGGCCTAAGCGCTGGCTCAGGAGAAATACGAAACTTATTATAATTTCTAAGAATTTCACATATTTCAGCTGGGCGTAGCCATCGATTTTGAGCTTCCAAGAGTATTTGATCAATATCTGCAGTAAAACAACTATGAGTACATCAATGATCAATCTACCAAGTTTACAAACATTTACTTATATCAGCATAGAGTATAGATTCACCATCATAAGAATATTACATATACATTAACTGTAACAACAAATTATATTTCCAGCTTGTAATCCAGATTTTTACAATGACCTCCATCCATCCATCTTAGAGTTCTTACCCTTATAACACATAGAGTAACCATATTTCCCTCCAAATAGTTGAGTAGCATTGAAATTTTTTTATTTGTTCCTTTAAATGCCTACAGAATTCACTTTTTACTGCATTCATGTGGCGGCACATCTTAAAATTTGTGGTGCTTTCCCTGATATTGTAAGTATTTTTCTTAAAAAACAAAAAAATTTAAGATGTCATCATTTTTTAAACATTTTCTAGTTGAATGATAACTGATAAGGTATTTATATATAGTTGTGCAAGGACTTGGTAACTGCACGAGTTTTGTCCGACAAGTCGACTGGGCGATTGCCGACTAGTCAGAAGCCTAGTCGTTTGGGTCACTCAACTAATTGCTTGCCCAACCCAATCAGAAACCATATCGGTAGGTGTATGAGTTGCCTAATCTGTTACAAATTGGACGATCCGGTAATCTTGTATTAACATATATATGTTGGATTATATTACACTCCCTCTGGTCCAAAGTACTAGCATTTTAAGTTTTGGCACACATATTTAGGAAGAAAAAACACATAGTTATATCAAAATTAACTTTAAATTTTTATATCAACCAAAAATTTGAATTCTAAATTTTTATTCGATATAGAAATTAATAACTGTTATTAAATATGATTATGTGTTTTTAACTCCTTCACATCCGTAATAAAAAGTCAAAAAATTATCATTTAGGACCGGAGGAGTGTACATGTTAATTTTTAAGTGGGTTAGGCATGTGAGTTATGTGTTAACGGCAGCAATTATTGTTTTCTTTTCCCACTGATATTTTCCAAGATTTGATGCACTTAAATTTATAGTGAACCTTCATTAAATTCTGCAGGACCATAATAAAAAATGAAAATAAATGGTGCAAAATCATAATTTTATTTGCAGAACCATAATAAAATGTTTGTTCAAATATTAATTACTTATAGAACCTTAAATAATTTTAATATTTAAAAATATTTGTAGGTTTTCATGATAAAAAGTTTTCAATAGAATGTTACTCATACATTAATTTGTCGACTAGCATGTAACTTGGTTTATAACATAGAAAAGCAAAGCTATCCAGGAATAAATCTAAATGGAGTCTGTTGCATAATATACACATTCTTATTTCAACGGATCTTCAACTAGCGACTTCATGTTCAGCAAGCCGTACTCAGCGAAGGAAAACACGGAGACATATTCTTGAGTCTTGAGTCTATAATTGGTTAAATTGCTTAAATATCGATAATATATTCTTACTAGCAGGGGTGGAAGGAGATGGGGTTCTGAATGGTCACCCCCCAAAGTTGTATAGTATTTGGTTTTTCAGTGTATATATCGGCAGCCTCCATCATATAGCCCACCCAAGAAACTATAGATAACCCAAAAACTAACGAAAAGTCATGTAAATTTGGGCATCTGTGCATTTAGGCCTTCCACAAACAACACAAGAGTCAATGGGAAGAAAACAAGGCAGGATTCAACAATTGCAATCATTAAAGCTGCACTTTCTAAATCATGTTTTAATTGGATTAGAATGATTAGACTATATTTCCAATGTGAACCCCAAAATTAAGTAAAATTTTATTTATGCTCGTCTTATTTTGAAGTTGACAATTAAGTCATTGTTGACAGGATATTAAAAGAACAAAATAATTTTAAAAAAACCATCTCATTAAATTTAATAGTTATTCTGTATGTGATAAGCTTAGAGACATGTCTAAATCAACTATTATGCATTAAAAATATAATTATATTCATAAAAAAATTGAACAAATTACGATATTGGTATCTTTGGACATTGGTAACGGACCAATACATAAATTACGATAGACTACGGTCGAACTGAATGAAATTCATTTGTGTTCTTTGTTTGCTTACTGCACGTAAGTGTGCATTTAATTATTTCCACATTTCATACATATTATAGTTTGCCCTTATACTCTGTAATTATAATTAAAATCATTAAGCCACAATCAAAGGCTAGTGTGCAACGTGTTGCGGACGTGGATGTTACGATATTGATCAGCAACAAATTAAAATGGAAGTTAAAACTAATCAGCACAACAAATTAGGCAAGTACACTCACATATTTACTGAATCTTAAGTTAGCAAAGAAAAACTCACTAATAGAGAGAGAGAGAGAGAGGGAGAGAACCTAGTTGAGGTGCAAGACCGTAGCGCCTAGTTTCAGCCATCGAGAGAGAGAGGGAGAGAGAGAGAGAGAGAGGGAGATCACCAGAGAGAGAAGTAGAGAGAGAGAGAGGGAGTTAAAAAAACACAAAAAGAAGCAAAAATCTCTTGTAAAATGATGTGAACAAGTAGTTAAAGGCTAGAATCTGGAAGAGATTAACTAGTTGTTTTGGTAATTAGGGCAAAAAGGGATTTTAAAGAATGTATATATCTGTATGTATATGTCTATGACGAACAACGTGGAAAGACAGACAGTGAACGCCGCCGAAATGGAATCAAAGTGGACTTTTGTTCCCTTTCCCATTCAGGTTTCTTTCTTTCCTTTTTTTTTTATTATATTACTAGTTTATTTATTGTTGAATAGGTTTCTTTTAAGAAATGAGAAGATTTTCATTAATTTTTTTCAAATTTCATTTTATTTATTATATATTATTATTGATACTACATATTTTTATTATTTTTTCTTATTTTATGTAATTATAGTAATTAATATTTAATGGTTTAAAATAAATTTGGTGCTGTTAATATTTATATAATACTACATTTATTATGATACATGCTTTTGTATCATAATCATAAATTTAATAGAAAGTTTTGGCTAACTAGCAAACCCTTACTCTCGGAAAAGAGTTGGCAAATGGGCTGGAGGGGAAAACTTTTGGCTAATGGATGTAGGCTGACTCTCTGGGAACAGTTTGGTCAAAGAGCGAAAGCCTTTTATAGACGGAAGCCCATATCACTTGTTTTAGATCTCGAACTTGGTCAACTATAAAATATTCAATATATATTACATGTGTCTTTTAAGCTACATAATATCGATTAACAACATATAACTCCACTCAAAAGCTCATAGTTTCGTTCACCAACACAAAACTTTAATCAGCTCATATATTCGGTCAATATCACGTAGCAACAGCTCATGTAAGACTTAATGAAAGACAAGAGTTGATGAGTGTTTTAGTTCTTCAGTCAATCAATCAAAAGCATTCTTAACAATTGTTAAGAATCGACGGGAAACATTATTTTTCCGTTAATAATAAAGACAGTTGTGTTTATCAATCCATCAATCAGTTCAGTTAAAACTCATCGTAGCCATTGTAAAGTGAATGGAATTATAAGGAGGTCAACCACAACGAAAATAGGAAAGGAACAAATAAAACAAAAGTCATCCTTAGTAGCATAAGGGGGCTCTAGGGCACCATAGCGGTCTCCTACCAGCCTTCTAGGTACCAAAGCACTTGGGCGGCCTGATCGTGCTAATGTGTGAGATACAGTCTTATAGATTAGGTTTTGATTATTTGGTTTTAATGACAAGTGTAAATTAAATTAGCATTAGGAAGTTACTAATTAATATAGTAATCCTCCTTTAGGTTATTCGAAGTGATAGTCAACGAGAAGAAAGTCAAATTGGGTCAAACTGTTTTTATAAACAAAACCAAATGATTTTCTCTCTACATATATTTAGATAAGATTTATCAAAATAATCATAAAATCAAATCTAATTTATATATGTTATATTTTGAGGCATAGACTGAAGATGAACAAATATAGTATTTTAACACTGTTTTATGAATCAAAAAATGTGTTATCCATTCAAAAGAGTGTTTGTTTTAAAGGTTTTCAAGGGAATATATTTTCAATCTATTTTCTACATATATTTGTTCAATTTATCTTCAACAAAGTTCTACCTAGATATAAAATACAGATTTTATCTCGGAAGTCGTGAATTGTATATTTCTTTGGATAATTTGTATTTTAATTCAAATTAAATATTTCTTGGATTTCATAGTCATTATTATTTTAGGAATATTATATTTGAATATGTTTTGAGTTTAAACTTTAGTCCAAATATTGACAAGTTTCGACAAATGGCTATCGATTATTAATTCGGGTTATAGGGACAGTGTGAAATGATCTTTTTCTCAAAGTAGTATCTACACATGTTCAAATGACTTGAAACTTGGGGAATTTAATTAAAATATTGATAAAGAATTGTATGATTTTTTTCATAAGTTTTGGATGACTTTTAGTTTTGGCCTGTATTCCCGATTACGTTATTGGTTGTTCGGTCAATTAAAAATCAATGAAGGTCAACTCCAAATTGAGTAGAATTTTGACCATGCCCTATTGGGATTATTTCCAGATGGTTCCTAAATTTTCATAATTTGTGGAACATATTTTGAAAAACGTCATATTTCCAACGTATTGTTCGGTTTCGTGTTTATTAGCTTAAATAGTTTACTGAATAAGGTACACACGTTTTTCCAACCACCTATGTGGCCTCTTTCAGCTGATTCAACTTTAATTTGAATTGTTATGGCACTCCTTGCTCCATGTAAACCACTGTCCCCTTATCCCCTTTTAAAGTAAATAAAAAATGCCCCATTTTTTGCCTATAAATAAAGCCCCCCCCACACCATTTCTTAAGCCTTTGAGTGCCAAGTATATGCTGCAAATTTCTCTGCCAAGAAAATCTTAACATCAGTAGGTTTTCATCTTCAAGAGTTCTTGAGTTTTAAGTTTAGCTCTTTCATAGTTCTTACACCTTTCAAGCGTAAAAACTCATATACTTGCACTAATCACACATCAACCATACAGGTCCCTTTCAAAGACCATATATCTACTACCCTTAGACTTATTTAGTTGCTCCCAAAGTTATACCAAAAGATCATATTCCGTCGATTTTCCGGCGACTACTTTTTATGTGTTTTGGTTTCCAAACTAGCTTTTCCTCTTGATTTCTCTCTAGATCTCAAGGATTACAAGTTGGTTCTATTATTATATATATTTATATATATTCGGCAGCCTATATAATATATATACTTGCTTGTTTCAATTTTTAGATATATTATATAGTTAACCTTGTTTATAATTTATATATACACGAGTTTTAATTATTTGTTCTCTCTTAGTATATATAGATTGTGTTGGTATTTGGGGGAGCCTTCTTTTCATCTATTACTCTCCCAAATTAGTTGTTCATATCCTTGGCTTACCTATCCGGGATTAATAATGACTTCAAGTTACTTATGTTCTGAGTAGAGACCGATTTGTATAAATCTCATTTAGAGGTATAAACAAAAGGACTCCTTGTTGAATTTAGTAATTAAACTAGTTCTTATTCCGAGTAGAGACCAATTTGTATAAGTCTTATATAGGACGTAAACAAAAGGACTCCTTGTTGAATATTTGCAAGTTAGCCCATTTTATTTCCAAGTTGACATAATATTCGTATAAGTCTATATTATAAGACATAAACCAACATCTCCTTGTTTGAAATAAAAAGAGGCAAAAACTAACTTATATTCCGAGATTAGAATATTCATATAAATCTCATATATTATTTAGAGATATAAACGAATTTCTCTCGTAGAATATTTATAAGTTTTAAACTCACTTTAATTCTGAGTCGAGAACAATTTGTATAAGTCGAGGTACGACATAAACAAAAGGACTCCTTGTTGGATTATTAGTGAAAAAAGTTAACTTATATTCCGAGTTGTATTCTTTTGTATAAATCTCATTTAGAGATATAAACAAAGTAAACTCGTAGAATATTTGTAAGTTTAATTAACTTTGAACACCGAGTTAAGTGCTATTAGTATAAATCTCATATTATTACTTAGAGATATAAACGAGTCTTACTTGTTGAGTTCTTGAGGTTAACCCACATTATTCCGAGTTGAATAATATTTCGTATAAGACGAGGTACGACATAAAAGAAACTTACTCGTTGAATTTAAGTAATATATTTTGTGTTTGTTTAAAGGCCATATTATAGTTGTCTTTAATTTCCAAGGCCTGTTAAACAAAATAGTTAGAAAACGTACTTGATCTCATTTAAGTCAAATATATTTGGTTTATATCTTGAACTTATATATCCCTATATATTATATATATATATATATACTTTAAGTGTTTGCATTGCATTCATACACTTTACATATCGCAATTTACTTTAGCATATTTACTTTAAAGTACTTGCATTCATACGTTTTACATAACGTACTTTACTTTCGCATACACACTTAATTTACTGCATACACGTTCACACACAACGTGTGGTTCGTCTTTCTCATGAAGGACTTACCCCGACTCACATTTATATATTTTATTGCTTCGACTATATTATATATATTTGTTTATCTTCGGTCTAGTACTGTAATATGCTAGTCCACCAGCTTTTTTTTCATTAATAGGGATATTAAGTCGTAGTACTGGTTGTCTAGACTTTGTTAGTGAGGTGAGGTGAAGTGAAGTGAGGTGATCCTTGTTCTAAGACCCAAGTCCTAGGCACACAGATAGAAAGTTTGGTGTCTTTGCACTGTGAAGAAGAGAAAAGACCCAAAACCTGAGATCTAAGACCTAAAAAGGGTTTGAGGAACATAGTCTACGCAGAATTTTGTATTTTTCTTACTTGTATTTGAGGAGATAGCGGGGAGTTACGCTTCAAGATAAACTTGTAAGGTTTCTATTTAGATTGTGAGGAGGTAGGGGGAGTTACACTCCAAGATAAATCTAGTAGGTTTGCTATTTTATTTTGAGGGGTTAACGGGGAGTTAAGGACCGAGATAAATACATAGTGGTTGTAAAGATTTCTCCGCCGCTATAAGGAGTGCATCTTTTTATAGTGAGAAAATCTTGAGTTCAGTGAGGGACTCGGAGACTGGACTAGGGGTGAACGAATCCATTAGGGGATTGCGTCATCGCAAACCATGATAAAAATCTTGTGTGTTGTGCTCTATTTCTTTACTCTCTTTTAATTTCCGCACTTGATTAACTAGTTAACTAATAACATTTTTAAAAGAGAAGAGAAAATTTTAAAATACCAAGCTCTAATTTTTAAAAGGGTATTAAGCTATTCAACCCTCCCCCCTCTTTCTAGCTAATACCCATCCTTACGGACCTAACATAATGCCTCGGATAATAATATTGAGATGGATGCCTATACTAATGTTAGCATGTTAATATTCAAAAAGAACCTTTAACACTTCTTATAACTTCTCATGGGCAGTTACTCTTGCAGCTAGTTTTTTCACATCTTTAACAGAAGCCCGTAGTTCCATGTTTAAAAGCTCTTTGCTTTGTCAAAATAATCTATATCCTCCTTTTGAAAACCATTAGGCATATTTGACCTGACACCAAATGAGCACCTGGCGGTATTCAACATCATCTTGTAACGTCTCAGCACTTCAAACATCTCGTGAGCAGTGTTGTGAAATGCGCGAAGTCCAAAACAAATGCATGATCCAATTTTGAGCGCGATTACTCACACAATTTTTTTCAAAAATGAAATTATTTATATAATTATTTATATTTATATCTATATCATTCTGAAAATATTTGTTATAATATTTAACAATAGAATAATACTTAAAATAATTTCAAATATAATAAAAATTCTCAAATTTAGTAAAAATATCAAACAAATGTATCAAATTATCACTTGATAAAAATTAGGAAGTCAAAGACTTCTAAATCGTTTATCTCAATCTCAGTTCCCTCAAATTCTCTCTTTTCATCATCTTCGTCTGTGAGAGTTGAAGAAAAAGCTTTTTTAATTGCTTTTGAGGTGATCATGTTTTTCGTCAAGCGCCTTGTACGATAAAGTAGTTCTTCATCTCTAGAAATAACACAAACATCATCACATGTAAGATCTTTTCCTTCATGCACATAATTGGCATCCACAGAGTCATCATCAAAGCTAGCTCTTTCCAAGCAACCACTCATTGTAATCGTCTATTACATCCTATAGCGGTGGCACATGAGGATACTTGGGGCATGTGCCCCATGAATTTTTTTTAAATTAATTTTTATGGGTCCCAGTCTGGGTTTGTGTTTTGTCTAAACGGAGGTGTTGTTAGCTGGAAAAGTTCGAAGCAAGAGACAATATCATATTCTACAATGGAGGTTGAGTATATCAATGCCTGTGAAGCAACCAAAGAGGTTGTTTGGATTTAGAAATTTCTTACAGGACTTGATGTGGTTCATTCGATCGCAGATCCGATAGATTTATATTGTGATAATAACAGAGCCATTTTGCAGGCCAAGGAACCAAGATCTCATTTTCGAACTAAGCATATACTCAGGTGATATTATCTTCTTCAAGAGATTAATAATCGAGGAGATATACATATATGTAAAGTGCATACGGATGATAACATCGCAGATCCACTGACCAAGGTTTTGTCGTAGCAGAAGCACGAATGTCACACTAGTTCCATAATTATTAGATACATCGGAGATTGGCTCTAGTACAAGTGGGAGATTATTAGTATTTGTGTCATAGAGACAATACTTTTACATGTTTTATGGAAAATATTTTATGTATTATGTTTTATTGATTATTGAGTTAATATTTATTATTATAACAACCCAAGCCTATAACTGAATGCATACCGGACCCAACAACCCACCACAGGTCAGCCCATAAAATGTTAGGAATGCAAACACTGGTGATTGTCAGAGATTACTAAACAGAGTTTATGCTGACGTCATCAGCGTTTAAGGAAGCTGTCGGTCAGAGTTTACTCTACCAGAGAATACTCAATCAGAGTTTACTCTAACAGAGAATGCTCAAATCAGAGAATGACAAACCGACAGAGTTTAGCTCCAGAGTTTATCAGAAAAGGAAACAGACAAATCAGAGTCTGATTTGGATAGTAAGAAGGAATTCAAGTGCAAGTCAAATTACCTTATTAAATCTATTCTTATCATAATCTGTTTTGTAATTGTATTTGTAGCTGTGTCTATATAAACACAGAGATAGGTTATAATTAAAAATTTGAATTTATAAAAGCAATATCTTGTAACCTAGCAGCTCTTAAGAACTTAATATCTTGAGAGAGTTTTGTATTCAAGTTCATTATTAATACAAAACAGTATTCCATTCAATATACTTGTGTTCATAATCGATTTACAGGCACTATTACATTCAACCCCCTTCTGTAATAGATTGATTATTCTGGGAAACAATTGGTATCAGAGCTGGTTGTAAATTTCAACTCAAAAAGATCAAATAATCATGTCTGGAAACAAGTATGAGAGCATCAGAATTCCAATATTGAAGAAGGCTGAATACCCTACATGGAGGGTGAAGATGATGATGTTCTTAGAAGCAACTGATCCTGATTACTTAGATAGGATCCATACAGGTCAGTACCTACCAACCAAACTGGTGCCTTCTACAATTGTGGAAGGAAGACAAATCCCTGAGTATTACACCCTGAAGGACAAGAAAGAATGGACTAATGAAGAAAAACAGGAAGTCTTGAAAGATGCAAAGGTAAGAAATATTCTACATAACAGTCTTGACTCTGTAATGTCTAACAGGGTAATAGCTTGCAAAACTGCCAAAGAAATCTGGGATGCACTGGAGGTTCAATGTCAAGGAACCAAGGAGATAAAGAAAAATAGAAGATCTGTTCTAATCCAAGAATATGAATACTTTGAGGCTAAGCAGAATGAGTCCCTCACAGATATCTATGATAGATTTCTAACTCTGTTGAATAACTTAGCTTTGGTGGATAAAGTATATGACAATGAAGATTCAAACACCAAATTTCTGAGGGCTCTTCCAGAAGAATGGGATCTGCAGACATCCTTGATAAGAGACAGGGCTGACTTGGATGAGATGTCCTTAGATGAAGTTTATGGCAAATTGAAAACTCATGATCTGGAGTTACAGCAAAGAAGAAATAGAAAGAGTAACAAGGCAAGACCTATTGCTTTGAATGTTGAAGCAAAAATTGAAGAACCAAAAGAAAAGGTGCTTAAGGTTTCAACAAGGAAAGGGAAAGAAGTAGTACTCCAAGATAGCAGTGAATCAGAGTTTGAGGCAAACTCTGATGAAAACTCTGAAAATTCTTCAGACTCTGACATGATGGAGATGTTTGCTATGTTTGTCAAAAGCTTCAAGAAATACAGAAAATTTAGGAAGCAAGGAAACTTTCAGAAGAAGCATAGTGAGACAGACAAGAAAGACAGATTCAGAAAAAGGGAAAATAGAGATGCAAAATCAAAAATTCTTGATAAATCAAAGGTCAAGTGTTACAAGTGCAACAAGATGGGACACTTTGCTACTGAGTGCAGAAGCAAGGAATCTGGGAAAGCTCTCATCACATCAAAGAACGATTGGATGGATTCCTCAGACTCTGAAGAAGAAACTAACTATGCTCTCATGGCAAACTCTAATTCTCCCATTTTAAACTCTGACAAGGTACCAAACTCTGTTTTCAATTTTGATACTGAAGATATTCATGAACTAAAGTCTTTTCTTAGAAATCTGCATGTTAGCTTTAAATCACAATCTCTTGAGAATGAAAGATTAAAATCTGAAATACAAACTCTGAATGCTAGGAATGACTTTCTTGAAACTGAACTTGTTCACATGCTTAGTTTTAAGAAAGACTGTGAGAATGCTATACACATGCAAACTCAGTTGGAAATACAAGTCACATATTTGAAATCTGAGATAGCTAAGGAAAAAGAGACCTTCAGAGTTTGGACAAACTCTGGTAAGAAGGTCCAACAAATGCTTTCTGAAAAGAATTGGACATCTGCCTTAGGTTATGAATCTGATAAAGAAATTCATACTAATTCACACACAAAAGGAACATTGAGTGAACCTGTGAAGTTTGTTAGAGCTAGTAATGATAAGAAAACTCTCCCTGAATGCTCTAAAAATAATAGTGTGCTAGATCTTAAGAAGGTGAATGTAGGGTTACTTTCACAGAAGCAACTTAAAGAAAAGTTGAAGGCAGTCACTAATAAAACTAAGAAGGTGAAAAGAAATAGGAATGGTAAAGTAGGAATTACTAAGGAGAATAATTACATAAATATCCCTGATGCTCCTAGGAAAATCTGTTTTACTTGTGGTAATTCTAATCACCTTGCTATTGACTGCAAACAAAAGAAAAAGAAAGAATCTGAAAGACCTAGGTTTGAGGCTAGAAAACAAACAAGATACAATCCCTGTTTTCATTGTGGTAGTTTATGGCATTCCATTTATACATGCAAAGATTATCATAATTTGTATTACAATTCTTACAAACCAAAGCCTCAAAAGAGTGATTCTCCAAAACATACTGTCAAGCAAATGTATGTGATAAAGTCTGATAAAAGGAGTGTAAACTCTGACAGTACAAACTCTGTGAATGCAAACTCTGATCATGTAAACTCTGTTAACACAAACTCTGACAAAAGAACTTCTGCTGCAAAAGTTAACAAGTTTTCAAAGAAAGGACCCAAACTAGTTTGGGTCCCCAAATCTTCTAATTAAATTGCATTTACTGATTGCAGGGAAACAGGAAAAACATTCTGGTAATTGATAGTGGATGTTCTGCACATATGACTGGAAATAAATCCCTGCTTTCAGAGTTTGAGGAGAAGGCTGGCCCAGCAGTATCTTATGGAGATGGCAACATAGGAAGAATACTGGGATATGGCAACATTGTGATTGGAAATGTCATCATTGAAAATGTAGCTTTGGTTGAAGGACTCAAACATAATCTGCTCAGTGTGAGTCAAATGACAGACAAAGGTTTCTCTGTGGAATTTCATGGAACTCATTGTGAAGTGAAAAGCAAGAAAAATGGAAAAGTAGCTCTTATTGGCCACAGACATAACAACCTATTTGAAGCTAGCTTGGATGTTAATTCTAATGGTCCCTTGACCTGTCTACTTGGAAAGGCATCACCAATGGAAAGCTGGAATTGGCACAAAAAGTTGTGTCACTTGAACTTTGGAAACATTAATGAATTGGTAAAGAAGGACCTAGTTAGAGGTCTTCCAAAAGTTCAATTTCATCCTGATGGACTCTGTGATTCATGTCAAAAGGCCAAACAAAGGAAGACATCTTTCAAGAGCAAAACTGAAAACTCTATTGATCAACCTTTTCATCTATTGCATCTTGACTTATTTGGTCCAGTTAACATAATGTCCATTGGAAAGAAGAAATACACTCTGGTAATAGTTGATGATTTCACTAGATTTACTTGGGTATACTTTTTGCACAAGAAGGATGAAACTGCAGAAACAATTATTGATCATATTGCAATGATTGAGAATGGATCAACTCATAAAGTAAAGAATCTAAGGAGTGACAATGGAACAGAGTTTAAGAACTCTACAATGGAGGAATTCTGCTCAACAAAAGGCATCACTCAACAATTCTCAGCACCTGGCACACCTCAACAAAATGGTGTTGTTGAAAGAAAGAACAGAACTCTAATAGAAGCTGCCAGAACAATGCTCGAAGGAGCAAAGCTACCTACTTATTTTTGGGCAGAAGCTGTGAACACTGCATGCATCACTCAGAATTGTTCCTTAATTAACAAACATGGAATGACTCCATATGAATCTTTGAAAGGAAGAAAGCCTAATGTCAAGTACTTTCACATCTTTGGAAGCAAGTGTTTTATTCTCAAGACACATCCTGAACAATTGAAGAAGTTTGAACTTAAAGCAGATGAGGGAATTTTTATTGGATATGCAACAACTTCTAAAACCTCTTCAAGGGCATTCAAAGTATTCAATTTAAGGACAAGGACAGTCATGGAATCAATTAATGTCTCCTTTGATGAAGGGAAGATAGCTGGGTTATATGATAAAGATGCTCAAGAAACACTGAGATTTGAGAATGAACTGCAGAAAATAAACTCTGTTGAACCAAACTCTGACGAGATAAACACTGATCAACCAAATCCTGGAGAGGTAAACTCTGATTCTTTAAACTCTGATTCAGAAATGATTGAAATAGAAATTGAAGAAACTGCACATGTTGAGGGGGAGCAACAACAATCACATACTGACATTGGAGATTCAACAATTGAAATATCAGAGTCTGACCAAACTCTGAACAACACAAACTCTGATCTTTCAAACTCTGAGACCACAAACACTGATACCTCAATCTCTGATAATTCAAACTCTGAGTACATAAACTCTGAGACATCAAACACTGATGGAAACACATCTTCAAGGGGAGGATCATCATTTACAGAAGGATCATTCTATGAAGGCACAGATCATGGGGGAGCATCTAGTTCAAGGAACTTTCCACATCCAAGAAAATGGACCAAAGATCACACACCTGATTTAATCATAGGTGATCTGGAGAGTGGAATAAAAACAAGAAAAGCTACTCAAAATGAATGTCTATTTCATAGTTTTCTTTCACAAACAGAACCAAAAAGGATTGAAGATGCTTTGAAAGATGCAGATTGGATTACTGCAATGCAGGAAGAATTGAACGAGTTTGAAAGGAATGAAGTTTGGACCCTAGTTCCAAGGCCAAAGAACAGATCTATTGTTGGCACAAAATGGGTATTCAGGAACAAGACAGACTCTGATGGAATAATTACAAGAAACAAGGCAAGACTGGTAGCCAAAGGTTATTCACAACAGGAGGGGATTGATTATGATGAAACCTATGCTCCTGTAGCTAGACTTGAGGCAATCAGAATTTTTCTTGCTTATGCTGCAAATAAGAAATTCAAGGTCTACCAAATGGATGTTAAAAGTGCATTTTTAAATGGTGAACTTGAAGAAGAAGTCTATGTTGAACAACCACCTGGTTTTGTCAATCCAAAATATCCAAATCATGTCTACAGACTGGATAAAGCTTTATATGGACTAAAGCAAGCACCAAGGGCCTGGTATGAAACTCTGGCTCTATTCTTACTTGAAAATGGTTTCACTAGAGGAACAATTGATAAAACCTTGTTTTATAGAACTCAAGGTAAGGATTTATTATTGGTTCAAATATATGTTGATGATATTATATTTGGTTCCACTAATGAGAAACTCTGTGAAAGATTTTCAAAGTTAATGCAGTCCAGGTATCAAATGAGTATGATGGGAGAATTGAGTTATTTTCTGGGTTTACAAGTGAAACAGACTGAAGAAGGGATCTTCATTAATCAGTCTAAATACACAAAGAATCTACTCACTAAATTTCAAATGCAAGATTCTGCATCTGCTACAACTCCCATGGCTACTGCAACAAAACTTGATCAAGACACTGGAGAATCTGTTGATATTACAGCATACAGAGGAATGATTGGTTCTCTACTTTATTTAACTGCAAGTAGACCAGACATAATGTTTGCCACATGTCTATGTGCTAGATTTCAAGCAAATCCAAGAGCACCTCATTTGATTGCTGTGAAAAGGATTTTCAGATATCTCAAGGGCACTGCTAATCTTGGCTTGTGGTATCCTAGGGAGTCTGATTTCAAATTGATAGGATATTCAGATGCTGACTTTGCAGGATGCAAGATTGACAGGAAAAGCACAAGTGGGAGTTGTCAATTTTTAGGTGGAAGACTTGTATCATGGCAAAGCAAGAAACAGAAGTCAATTTCAACATCAACTGCAGAGGCTGAATATATTGCTGCTGGAAGCTGCTGTGCACAAATCTTATGGATGAGAAATCAATTGCTAGACTATGGTTTGAAATTCTCAAAAATTCCTATTTATTGTGATAACCAAAGTGCTATTGCAATGACAGGGAATCCAGTTCAACATTCTCTGACAAAGCACATCAGTATCAGATATCACTTCATAAGGGAACATGTGGAAGAAGGCACAATTGAATTGCATTTTGTTCCTACAGATCAACAGTTAGCAGATATCTTCACAAAACCTCTGCCTGAAGCAACATTTAACAGACTGGTTTCTGAATTAGGGATGGTGTCAAGTGGCTCAACTTAGCAAGTTTCAGACAATCAGAGTCTATGTCAGAGTATGGGGTAAACTCTGATGAAAATGGAGTAAACTCTGATCATTATATCAACTAATCTTTGATCACAAGTTCTCAGTATTTATGGTAAACTCTGTCAAAGATTTTCTAGCACAAAGTTATATTGGCTATGCACTCCAGGAACCATTAAACTTTTCTGCTCAATCTCTGGTAAGAATATGGTCCACTGCTACGTACAACAATGCTGATGATGATGAAGAACCCATTATCACATTTCAATGCAATGGAAAACACACAATTACTCCTGCTGTGGTGAGACAAGCTCTACATCTACCAGAAGTGGCTGTGTATGATGACCTTGTTGGAGATGAACAGGTCAAGGGGTTTTTCAGGTCTATAGGCTATGGAGGAAGCCTATCAAAGTTAGGGAGCCTGACAAGACCCAATCTTCGAAGAGAATGGAGTTTTTTCTTCGATTGCATTACAAGGGCCTTCACAGGCAAATGCACAAATTTTGATGCAATCCCACAACTAGCACAACAGATTGGGTATTCTCTGACCCATAATCTCAATTTCAATTTTCCTTGTTTAATAATTAGGCAGCTAGCTAGCAAAATTAATGATGATGTTCACACCATATACTTTGCTAGATTTCTTCAGTTAATTTTTAATTATTTGTTGCCTAATGTAAGTCTTGAGAATGATCAGAGTTTAGCTAGTTTTTGTATGAACAAAAGAATTTTTGCTGACCTAGCTAGGAAGGACACTAAGAAAGGTAATCTCTCTCCTCTCTTTTATCCCACATGGGTCAGGCTTCTCTTAAATCAGAGAATGCCTACCATGTATGGCAGGGATTTCATCTCAGTGGCTATGGATCAGAGTTTAGCACCCTCTGATTCAAACCCAAGCCACCCTCCAAACACTGACTCCCAAACACCTTTGCCAACCTCTACAGTCTCTCAACAGACTGTAGTTGCAAAACACACCTCTCAACAGGGTTCCAGCAAAAGGAAGGGGAAGTCAGTAACAGAATCTACTCTCAAAAAGAGGAAATTAATTGATGAAAATACAGATTCTGATGAAGAGTTCGTTTTTGCTAAAAGAACGACAGTTGAACAGGCTTCTGAGACTGGGGTTGAGGTAAAGAAAAAGAGGAGAAGATTAGTCAAACTTGCAAACTCTGAGGCTGCAAACACTGCAGGGATAAACTCTGATGCAGCTCTAAACTCTGACGTCCTAATCTCTGATCAGCCTAAACCTCAAGATTTAAACTCTGAAGACATTACAAACTCTGAGCCAACCACTAATGTCTTGATAAACTCTGGTGACGCATGGGGTTGCTGGAAGGCAAATATTCCTTGGAAGGAACCTGGATTACCAGTTCCAATTGAGAACATGATTGGGCTCAAGGCTGAACAGGAGCGACAACACAATTATTTGAAAGATGGGCCATATGTCACTCCAGAGGAAGCTGGTCCAATACCAGTATCTGATTCTCCTACAAAGTCTCCAAAGCAAGTCATAAAGGAGATATCTTATGAAAGAGCAAGGGAACTGGCTGAAGAAGTAAGAAGAGAAATGGAGGCAAAGAAATCAAAGTCATCGTCAGCATCTCTTAGTTCTCAACGTTTTTCAAGAAAGAAGAAAAAGTCTGTCACTTTTGGCCAGGACACACAAGAACCTACTTCTCAAAGTGAGGTAGCAGTCCTTGAAGGGCCAGGTACACAAGAACCTATTGATCAAAGTTCAATAGAAGCCACAATTCCAGCAAGTGAAGCCAGCATTGATCAGGGGTACAATCCACAAGAACCTTCAGCTCAAAGGGTTGAAGAAGTTGTCAAGGCCCCAGCCACACAAGAACCATTCAATCAAAGTTTGGATGCAGGCACTCAATCAATTATAAAAGACATTGCTGTTGCTGATGCTGAAGGCCAATCTCTGGCAGAGTCAAGCCCACAAGAACCTTCACCTCAAAGTGGTGAAGCAGCTACAGATATGACTCAGGTCACACAAGAACCAATCATCACTCTTATGATTGCAGACCAAGCCTTACATGTTAGACAGACAAACTCTGATGAAGCTCCACAGGCACACTCTGATGCTATTTTAGTGCAACCAATTTCTACACAGCCCATGGAGACTCCATCTACAACTTCAAAGGATCAAGGTATAAACTCTGACTTTTCTTCAGAACTTACATTCTCTGATTGCATAAGTTCAGAATTTATGTTTCCTACATTTACTGCTGGGATGATCATGGATAGTCCTAAAAAGGATACCCCTATTCATGTGACTACAGATATCCTTTCTCAGCCACCTCTTATTTCTGTAGGACATTGTGTGTTGAACCTTTCTGGTGAGTCTGAGGTAAAATGTGTGGAAAACAGAATTAATGAGAGGCAGACACAGGATCTGGCAAAAGGAGAGGTAGAATTGAGAAAGAAGTTAGTTACTTCTAGTGAGCAAAATCTAACTATTGAAAGTTATGATATGTGTGATGTGAGAAGTAATGAGATTACTTTAAAAAATCAGAGTGATTTAGGGTGTTCTGTTATTTGTGCAGGTACTCAGAGTTTACCTATTTCTGCAAACTCTGATGCTGTGCCAAACACTGCTGAATTATTAAATTCTGATGGAAAGGACTCAGATTCTGATGATGTGATTTTTGCTGATGAAGTAGTCACAGATCTCTCCATTCCCTTCACACAGCGGTATAACACCAAAAGGTGGCCTGTCAACTCTTATGATGCACTTGACAGATTGCAAATGGCTTATCCTGATTACATGGTGGTGGAAAATCTCAAAGGTCAAATTGAGGCTGATCTAAATGCAGAGGGTGTCAGAAGGGATTTCTCTTCTACTCCAAAGACTTCAAATGAAGATTACCTTACCTCTCACAGACAAGAAATCTGGGATTTCTCTTGGAAGTTTCCTGAGGCAAATATTCCATGGCCTCATGTTATTGACTTGGTCAATAAAGCTGATAAAGAAATAAACTCTCCAGAACTCAAGACACTCTTGAAGGCATCCACCATAATGACCAAAGGACTTAAGAGTGAAGTTAGTGGTCTTAAGGACTTTGTCACTAAATCTACAGCAGCTGTTGAATCTACCTTCTCTACTTCTCAGAATTCTTTAGGCATGAAGATAAAGAACATTTCAGACAAGCAGAATGCTTTGGAATCCAAGGTTGATGAGATTTCTGTCTCTGTCACTTCTATGCAGGGCATGCTCACAAACTTTGTTCAACTTTTTACTGAGCACATTGGGAATGATGTCAGAAAGGGGGAGACGGGTTCAGACAAATGCAAGGAGGATGAAATTCTAAACTCTGATAAACCTGATGATGAAGATCATGGGAGTCATAAGGAAGGAAAACAAACTCTGATAAGACAAACTCTGACAACCTCACAAACTCTGATGACATCAAAGTCTGATGTAAACTCTGACGACAAGCAAACTCTGATAGATGCTGATTTGGAATTAGCAAAAAGGCTTGAAGAAGAAGATAAGCCTGAGAGGATTGAAGAACAAAACTTAAAAGATGCAGAACTGGCAAAGAAAATGTTTGAAGAAGAAAATCCAGGAATGGATCCTGTTGCTGTGGAAGCTGAACTGAAAAAGTCTGGAAATAAAAATGCTCAAGAAAAGAAGAAGAGAAAATATGTGAAAAAGGCACCTGCTCAAAAGAAGAAGTCAGAATCCAAGCCTACTCAAATCAAATCTGTTGAAGTTCCTAAGATAATTGATCAACCAAAACAAGTCTCAGAAATTCAAACCAGATCATCCTCAAGAATTCAACAAAAAGCTCCAACCAAACCACAAACATCTCTTACTATGATGGGAACAACTTTTCTACCAGGTGGATCTAGGTTTGATGTTGAAGAAGAAGATCATCAACCATCTCTGATCAGAAAGAAAAAGTCTGATCCTCTGTGGACTACAACTCAAACTCTGACACTCAATGCCAGGCTTGGAAACAACAAGGGTGGTATTGGTGATACACATGCTAAGATCTACAGAGGTGAAGCAAACATCTTCAGAGATCCTTATTCATTAAAAGATAAACCTGAAGAAGAGCTGTCTCAAGAACATCTTGACAAATTAATATCTGTTAACATAGTGAAAGATAGTTTTGATGGAGCTCAAGCTAAGGAGAAGCTTCTGTATTTTCTAGAAGATGGGAGAGTTTTGAAGATTGCTGAAGAAAATCTGAAGGATAAGGCATCTAAAGAACTTGAACATGTTCTATATCTGCTCAATGATGAAAATGAAGCAACTTCAAAGTGGAGAAAGATTCTTGAAAGAAAAATAGCTGAAAAGAAGAAGAGTGAAAGATTGATGATGATAAAGTCTGAAGATTATGAGTTTGGGTATTTACTTGAAGATGGAACAAGAAGAGCTATGAGAAAGGGAGATGCAAAGGTCAAGATGGTGTTAGGGATTCCTACACTAATTTTAAATCCTGATGGAATGAAGACCTGTTGCATTGTCTTAGATGAAAGGATGGAAAGGTCATCAATTTATGCTCTAAGGGCTGCAATATTTCAAATAGATGATTCTTCTGAAAACATGAAGGAATTGAAGGAGAAGCTTGTTGACTTACTGAAAAATGCTGAAGAGAAGCTCCTAAGTCAATTTCTGAAAGAAGAATTATTTTACAGAAGAATCTAAGTCTAAAAAGGGTAAATAAACTCTGGTGCATTTGTCTTGTATTTCTGACATCATAAGTGAAATTTATGTTTTAATTCTTAAAGCATAAATTGGGGGAGATTGTTAGGAATGCAAACACTGGTGATTGTCAGAGATTACTAAACAGAGTTTATGCTGACGTCATCAGCGTTTAAGGAAGCTGTCGGTCAGAGTTTACTCTACCAGAGAATACTCAATCAGAGTTTACTCTAACAGAGAATGCTCAAATCAGAGAATGACAAACCGACAGAGTTTAGCTCCAGAGTTTATCAGAAAAGGAAACAGACAAATCAGAGTCTGATTTGGATAGTAAGAAGGAATTCAAGTGCAAGTCAAATTACCTTATTAAATCTATTCTTATCATAATCTGTTTTGTAATTGTATTTGTAGCTGTGTCTATATAAACACAGAGATAGGTTATAATTAAAAATTTGAATTTATAAAAGCAATATCTTGTAACCTAGCAGCTCTTAAGAACTTAATATCTTGAGAGAGTTTTGTATTCAAGTTCATTATTAATACAAAACAGTATTCCATTCAATATACTTGTGTTCATAATCGATTTACAGGCACTATTACATTCAACCCCCTTCTGTAATAGATTGATTATTCTGGGAAACATAAAAAGCTAGCAATTTTAGGTATACATTAGTTATTGACTTGTCCTTATAAAGGGCCCAAATACACTTTATCTATTCGATGTGGGATGTTACAAACACCCCACCTTATTGGGTCGACGTCCTCGTCGAGCCCATGGACAGACTTACGGAACCCGGGCAGTGCCTTAGCACTTCCGGCCGGGCAAGGCTCCGATACCATTTATAACAACCCAAGCCTATAACTGAATGCATACCGGACCCAACAACCCACCACAGGTCAGCCCATAAAAAGCTAGCAATTTTAGGTATACATTAGTTATTGACTTGTCCTTATAAAGGGCCCAAATACACTTTATCTATTCGATGTGGGATGTTACAAATTTGATTTATAACAACCCAAGCCTATAACTGAATGCATACCGGACCCAACAACCCACCACAGGTCAGCCCATAAAAAGCTAGAAATTTTAGGTATACATTAGTTATTGACTTGTCCTTATAAAGGGCCCAAATACACTTTATCTATTCGATGTGGGATGTTACAAACACCCCACCTTATTGGGCCGACGTCCTCGTCGAGCCCATGGACAGACTTACGGAACCCGGGCAGTGCCTTAGCACTTCCGGCCGGGCAAGGCTCTGATACCATTTATAACAACCCAAGCCTATAACTGAATGCATACCGGACCCAACAACCCACCACAGGTCAGCCCATAAAAAGCTAGCAATTTTAGGTATACATTAGTTATTGACTTGTCCTTATAAAGGGCCCAAATACACTTTATCTATTCGATGTGGGATGTTACAATTATGCCTTTAGTTACTGCGTTATAAATGTTAACATAATAAATGTCCTTGAAATTTTGATACGGATTATATATCTTTAAGTATGTGACTTATAAATGAGATTATATGAATAATATTTTATTCCTAAAATTTCCTAGTCGAGTATTATTATTTAAGGACAATAATAATGCATAAATAGGGCTGTCAAAAAAATCCGAAAAATCCGATATTCGTCCGAAATATCTGTATTCGTATCCGAAAAAAAGCGGATATTATCCGTATCCGGAAGAAACCGAATATTATCCGTATCCGAATCCGAAGATTCCAGATACAGATATGGATATAGGCACATCCGTATCCGAAAATATCCGTATCCGAAATTAATTATATATAATATATATAAATATTTTTTTTTAATATATATAATATATAATTATATATTTTTAAACTCATTTATAGTTATAAGCCATTTATATATTTTTATATATACACTTATAGTTATAAATCCATTTAATTTGATTCAATTATATTTTTTAATTAGCTCAACTCTAATGTCTATTTTAATTTAATAAATTAATATATACACTACACATGGTTATACTTTAAAATATATATTCAATATATATATATATATATATATATATATATATATATCAATTTATATTTCTATAATATTTTATGCATTTTAAATCGTATCACATATATCACATAAATAATATATATACAATTTAAAATTTATTCTATTAGTTTTGTAGTGTGTATATATATTCATTAAATAATATATTTATACAAATTTTATATAATTGTAAAAATATTATAGACATATATAAAAATATCATTTGAGTTTAATATTATTAAGATAACAAAATTAGATTGAAAAGATAAATAAAAATTAATTTTTAAAAAAATAAAATAGGCTTAAATCCCTTTAACTCTTAACTCAATTTAAAAAAAAAATAAATTTTTAATTTTTTTTTGCACTTTTTTTTGAATTTTTATTATAAATTTAAAAATTTTATTAAAAATCGGATTCGGATCCGGATATTATCCGTATCCGGATAGTATCCGCCGGATCCGGATTCAGATATTAACCTTTAAAATTTTCCGGATTCGGATACGGATACGGATACGGATTTTCGGATTCGGATTCGGATACGGATATTGACAGATCCGTATCCGGATTATCCGGTTTACAGCCCTATGCACAAAGACTAGTATATTTGTTGACTGATGACCACATCTCATTGGTCATAGGTATGACGATCTAAAATCAAGAACATAGTGCATGTATCAATACATGACACTGAAATTATCGGCTGTGAGATTTTACATGTTAAATAAGTGTCATAAGTAATTCTCATAGTGATAATGATGTAATGATCCTTAGACCGGAAACCATTTATTTTTATCTGGGAATTAATATACTTTGATTACATTAAAAATTGCATTTGACCAGGTGATGATCAAATGCGCATTGGGTATATTATGAATTATATGGGAAATATGAATGAAAAAGAAGGCATTTGATTCTTATAATTTTAGGAGTGATATTATTGGCATCCTATTTGAGTGAGACTATGAAATGCACGGTCGTGCTCATATTTTGATTTGATTTTAATAGTCTACTCATCGATCAAGAAAATAAAGATTAAATTATGAAGAGGATGACACGATACATGCCTTGAGTTTAATCTATAATATCAAGATTAAAGGGATTATATTACATTATACATTATTCACGAAAAACTTAATTGAATCATCGATTTAATTATTATTACTTGGGTAGCAATGATGTATTACTAGATGCCGCTCATTGTTTATAATTTTATTATTGGATATTAAAATTATTTCCAACGTAATAATAACTTATAATCGATTCTAACATCAATTGATAAGAATAATATCAATTGACTTACACCTTATCAATTGAAATAGCCTAAGTACACATATGCTACAATCCATGTTATCAATTGATTCAGATAAACATTTCAACTGATAAATGGTTTTCTGATCAATCGATATTTATAGAATCCATATCAACTGATCAGTTACATCAATTGAAATTTCTATAATTCTAAAATTAAAATTATCATCAAGTTACATGTAGATTCGTAACAGAAGTTAGGAATGATGAGAAAATCGAAAGTGAAAAGGGAAGGATACATAAAACATACTAAAAGTGATTTTACTAGTGATGAGATCGCCAAAAAGTATTATAGTGACCGAAGTAATGCATGTGAATATGTATATATGTATAATAAAGATAAGGCTTAGTTGGTATGGGGCTAATATGAAATAGTTCTTTCATTAACACCATCACTATTAATTCATACACCAATCACTATCATAAATCACCAACGGTACCTTAAAACACAAAAGTTACTATATCCACATTCCAGTTCCATAATTTTATAAATCGAAAGTATAGATGAAGCAAAAGTCGAAAGTTGAAAGACATCCTGGAGCTCGAGTCATGGGTTCATGGCTCTATCGTCTTCTTAGTTTGTATTATTTTACATCTTATTTATTATCTTTGTATACTTAAGTTACATGATAGGCACACGGCAATTCTGTTGTAAAGATAAGGTTGGGTGAGCATTGGAGAATTAAAGAATAGGTTGGTTATTGGGTCGATTACTGGACTGCGGGCTCTGGTACAAATAAATTAACAGTAAAAACGCATCATTAAATTGCTTTTTTTAAAAACCCAACTTAAAATTGCATTTTGAGTGATAAAATGATCCATTTTTTTGAATTGTGATATTAAGGGTCATTTTCCTTCAAATTGTGATAAAAAAGACCATCACCCTATTTAACATTTAATAGACTATTGAATATGTCCATATTGACGAACCAAATCTTAAGACCAAAAAGTATGTCAAGGGTTAACAAATCTTAGGAC
This sequence comes from Oenanthe sinensis, assembly GCA_028671895.1. NCBI lineage: Eukaryota > Viridiplantae > Streptophyta > Magnoliopsida > Apiales > Apiaceae > Oenanthe > Oenanthe sinensis. Next base: position 22,748,753 of record CM053801.1, read on the forward strand.
CAAAAAGAGTGAAACGGACATTCGCCCATAGCCAACACTTCCCCAAGAGTCGACCCTACTCATCGGCCAACAGTTCCCTCACTTCGTCCTAGGAGCCGATCTAGGAGCCGGCCATAGTAGGAGCCAGCAATAGCCAAGTCTCTTCCCCGGCAACCGGCATCAATGTTTTAATAATGTTTGTCATTTGCAATATCGCAATATTGCTCATGTACAGATATGATATCTGGAAGAGCCCAGTCCAAAAAAAAAAGGTTGTAAGCACAAGTTTTTGCATCACTCAAAACGTCAATAAAGATAAAAATCCAAAAAATGTGCATAAAAGTTTCTTTAATCACTCGCACAAAACATTACATCAGAATTGATCTAATGCAACAAAGGAATGCCCAATTCGCTAATATCATTTTATTTTGCTGGCATTCTAATAACAAGACTCAACAGAAACAAAAACAAAGATGAATAAAACGTAACATTCTATAATATTATTTGAATTTTGAAATATAAATTTCACCAAAGATGTGTTGCTCCTTAAACCTGTAACTTTACAGAAAGGCATTTCCATGCATATAGTAGCTCCATTCAAGACCCCTGTGACTTTACAGAAAGGCATTTCATTGCTTATAATAGCGGCTCCATTCACGACCAAAATATTATGTCTGAGAAAGATTGTTGTGATACTTCACAAAATCATGCAGTCTTGCGTCATCTTCTGTCAGCTGGATGTATGCACGCCTGCATCAATTTAAATCTTAATTTGTGATCTTATAATTCATCCATGTTGAATGGCTTTTGTAAGAGCAAAAAAAGAAATATAGAAACCGGCGTAGTACTGTCAAAGTTAAGATATAATCAGCAGTCAAAGAATATAATAAGTCTTCTTCAAGTTCAATCTAGTAAACTTAATGGCTTTATTATCCTTCTTAGCACGGATGGAGCAAGGATCCGTATACTGCACATACTGGGGTGCAAGATTTTTCAAGAACAATATATGGAAAAGTAATAAAATAATTTTGTATGTATGAATTTTGTTAAATAGAAGAAACTACAAAAAAACATATGTAGAATATTAAAATATGCAATTATACCAAATATATATAAACTACAGTAAGATACATCCAAATAAAAGAGTATTAAATTTGAAGAAAGAAATTAGGGGAGCAAAAATTAAAACCTAACTGCTAAATTATACACAATAAGGAAAAAAACGCAAAAATTCTACAGATAACTATGTCAATGTTCCAGATTCTGGGGGTGTGCACCCCTCTCTCAGTCCACAATTCTTAGATTTTGATTGGTTGAAATTGTTCTGAATAAAATTGTAAAATGGTGAATTAGACAAGTATAATAAGGTTAGAATGAAAAGCCCTAGCAACCATCTAAACCCTGTGGATAAAACATTAAGCTGAAAAAAAGACAAAATTCCATCCCCAGTAGTAGGTGCCAAATTTCAGAGATTCAAAGACCAGCTTTTGTAGAAATCAAGGAAGATAGTTTTAAGTCATCATGCAGCAAAATAAAATTGAATGGGGAGAAGCATCAAACAAGCGCAATTTAAGCTGAGTAGTGTAAGTAACGGATAGCATATTACCACGATAACGTTACTTGAAATAGCCATCACATGGATGTGAATTGTGGATCATGTACCTTTTGAGGGTTTATCATATCTAGTTTTATCATTTTCGCTCAACTCATCCCTTCCATCATTTCCAACGTCACTTTCACTGGCTGTTTCCCATTCAGAATCATCACTTTCTTGTCCATATACTTCTCCACCATGACCCTCCATGTGCACCCCACCATGTTTGATAGCGGCCTCCTTGAATAACCACGCTTCACGCATCTGCTTCTTGACTAGACGCTCGGCATAATCGGGAACCTTATTTTGCCTCAAGGACAAGTCAGGATCAGTTGACTGAGAGCACTCATTAATAAAGAGAATAGCATCTAGCAAGCTCTCTTTAGCTAAGCCAAGCATGTCGTAAGCTTGCGCTCTTCTCCACAAGCTTTTGGCATGACGGTTGACAGGGTTATGAAGGCAAAGTGCACGGGTAGCATCACTAATAGCAGCCAAGGGTTGCTGCAATAAAAGACGACACTGAGCTCGATTACTAAAAAGCACAACTCTCTCTTTCTTTGATCTCATTGGACACAACGACAGTGCTTCTGAGTATTTTGATGCTGCTCCAGAGATATTTCCAGCCGAGAAAAGAGAATTTCCTTCAAGTTTTACAACTAGTGATGCTGCTTGCTTAATATGGAGATCCTCTTTTGGCAAATTCTTTTCCCATTTAAATCTCTGCCTAGAACTTAATATTTCCTCAATTTCATCTTTCATTCGATTACTAACAGAAATACGAGCTGCCCCTAGTGAAGGAATACATTCCTGAAGAGCATTTACAATGGAATCACCAAGCTTTTTGTGATCTCCAAGGGTAGAAATCTCTGCAAGGTCAAGAAGTGCAGGTACTGCTGTATCAATTACCTACATATATCACACTAATTAGATTATTCCAAAAGAATGGACGAAGTTACCATGTTAAAGACAACTAACTTAGCTAAAAACTTAATAGATTGTCAAGGTAGCTTGTAAAAGAAAGATTAGAGTTTGTGAACTGCCAGGAATTCAGTGATTTAAAAAAAATTCCCCTGGAGTACTAATCACTTAAATTATATTGAGAAAGCTTAGAAACAGAAACTAGTTGGCCTACACCTATAGTTCTGTTTCCTAACAACCACATCAGAAACGAACTACATGTAGAAAGTACCAGCATTATAGATATTAGTTTCTCACGTTTGGGGGTTGAAAAAAATAATATGGACCAAAAAACATGAATGTTATCTGCACTTTGGATACTTGTGTAAGTGACCAAGTCACGAAAACTAAAGGTGTTGAGTAAAAGGCTAATCATGAATTTAATAAGCTATAGTGTTAAATGGACTCCACGTAACAACACATTATGCGAGAAATTTTACCCAAAAACAGAAGATTTATGATCTACAGAACAATTATGAACATCCAAAATGGATAACATTCTCGTTTCTTGTCTATGAGTATAATTAAAACAAACGTCTGTTACCTTATGACATGTGGTAGGATCTTGGAGTAACCACAGAAGACAATCAATAGCCATAGATTGCCAATCATCTGATGAGCGAGCAATATTACACAATGCTTCAATCATACCAGAACAGCTAGCAACTGGTCCTTTACCAACCTTGTGATGACAAATTGTCCGTAATAAACCAATGCCAGCTGGTGAATTTTCATTAACAAGTCCACCCCACATGCCTGGTAGTTTTACAAGAAAGTCTGGCTTGCAGATAGTTGAAAGGAACTCTGGTTTAAAAGCAAAACAATTAATTAATTGAAGGGACCAGCACTGTAGCTGACTAGCCCATTCCTCCGCTTTCCTGGATTCCATCTCAACACCTCCCATACCACGCGTCAGCAGATCACAATGATAACTTAGTCTTCTGTCAGCATTCTGGTAAAAGTGTGAGTAAACTATCTCAAGTGAACTCATTGCAAGTTGGATGGAAAGCTCTAGGATCTCGCCATGACTAGCTACAGCAGGAAAGGTACTAGCATATGTAGCCAAGTGGCCAAGAGCCCGCACAGCTACTCTCTGTTCGACCCAGGTTAACCTTCCTCGAAGAAGCTCAACCAAGGCAGGGACAACTCCAGCATGAACTGCGGATTCTGCAAATTCTTCCATATTCATGGTGTAGGACCCAATGATATGTGCTGCATAATAAGGAATATATATATTTTGGTCATGAGAAAGCCATCTGCGATTCTTTAAACCTTTCCAAATAAGTGCTGTCATGCATTCAAATATGCCCAATTCAATAAATTCGGGATCGTTAGGATGCGCCATTGCAGTGTTCCAAAGACCGCTGATTGGAAGAACTTGACCATCATCATCCTGCGAGGGAAGTTCTCGAAAAAATTTCAATATACTTGCTCTACGTTTGCTAGGGTTCCCTTCCTTCATGACACAGAAAAAGCAGCCTGGGTATGGACAATCTTGAGATATTTTGTCCATGATCACAAAATTAATTGAAAAAGATCATGAATTAATATCTCCTACAACTTAGAACGCAACTGCTGCAACACTACAGGACAAATTAAAAACAAATTTCTCTCTTAATTCATAGTCGAATAAAGACAATTACTTCATAGGAAAAGCAACATGAAATATCAACAAATGTGCTATAATGCATCATATTAGATACAGATACATCGAATTATTAAATGTGACTAGTCATTTCCTGGGTACAGAAGTACAAAATCCAGGAAAATTATATGCGAACAGTTGACTGGAAGTCAACACCCAACATACATGTCCTCTTTCTTGTACTAAAGTCTTTAGAATTTTCCGTAGAGCCCCACTAACCCCATCTGACTAATAATCCTTTCCGAATCTTTTGTAAGAACATTCTTAGAAATTATTATTAAATACATATTAGAATTCGAGAAAGAAAAGTACAAACTTCCTTGTCATGCACTGCTTAGCTTTAAGATGGAAAGGATAAGTACTGGGACCAAGTGTTCAGTGTCACACTCTAATTGTGCTTTAGCTACTGCTCCCCAACATTCATATATACTCAAGCCTAACTTACATAATTCCTATAGCTCGAATTATAGCTCAAACACTTGTGTTTAGCAATCTCCTGTGTTATGACCCCCACAAAATGGCAGATTCCTTATAATTAAACTCTAGATACACAGAATCGGAACCTTATGCTTACATTGGCCTGATAAAGATGCCTAAAGTAATAGTAATTAATAGAAACAAAACAGTACCGAACTTGAAAGGCATAAACAATTATTAAGACAGGCTAAATTATTATGTTGATATCCACTATCTTGTTTGAATAATTCACATGAATATCATTACAGATAAGAAAACACCATAAAACATCAAGATAATTAGATCTAAAAGAATTATGTAATAAACATAACAGAAACAAAAATAAGCAACATTAATTTAGTATGCAAACAAATTAACAACTTAATCAACTAACACAACAGAAGAAACACACCCCATAAAATCATTTCTATAATACTACTCAAAATGAAATGGGTTGTGCACAAAACATCAAAATATATGCATACCTTGGAATTACACAGAGTGTTAAAGAATAAAGACTGAATCTTTATGGTGAAACATGTTCAAGAATATAAAAAGATTGAAACTTTAGAGTGATGAAGCAATTAAAGTTGTAAATCTGATGTGGGGTTTGTATTTAGCATTGAAAGAATTGAGGGGTTTGATTTCAAACTAAAGAGTGAGTAGAAATAGGAGTATGAAGTATATACTACTATAAACAAGAACCAGACGAGCTTTATAAGAACAAAGATCTGTTATTCAATGAGAAATGATTTTTATATTATTTTATTTTATATTTTGAAGCCATTTTTATATTTATTTTATTTTTTGAATGAATTTTTATTATATTTTAAAGCATACAAAACATATAACATATCAGGATCAGGGGCGGATGCACAATATTACGAGAAGAGGGTGGACCGGACCCCACTCAACTTGGACCAATACCTTATAAAATTCTTATATAGTGTATTAGGAACCCACTAAGATTTATGGAGGAACCTACTGAAAAAAATGTAGGAACCCATAAACCCACCACACTTTGTAAGCCCAAACAAAAATTAAAGCCCAACAAAAATATCAAACACAAATAACATGTTATTTGTTAACAAAGAAAAGAAAGAAGCATACGACCCAATACTACTTGTCTACTTTTCCTCCAATTTGAAAATATGTCTCCAGTCCAGTGGCGATAGTGACGAGCCATACTCGATCTCTGCTACCAAATTGCTTGCCTGACCACTCTTGGATTCTTTCGAGTTTCTTATCACCTGCTAGTGGTTAGTTGCTTTTCTTTTATTTAATTAGGTATTTATTTTTGTTGTTATATCTTTACATGGTTAAATATTTTATATTTAGATGTTTAGATTGTTAGTAGTTTGATTTTATCTATCTAAAATTGTTAGCACTTAGCAGAGACCAGAGTAGTCCAATATGAAAAATGATAGTTTAAACCACTTAATTAGTAGTCTGTAGTCCAATTTTAATAAATAAAATGGTTAATTAATTATTGTTATTATTATTTTTTTTGCAATTAACAGCTTCAAAATGAAAAGATACTTCTCAAGAATAAATATTCCTCAACCTCCTCAACCTCCTCAACCTCCAACCTCAGAACCATCTATTGGACAATCATCGAGAATAAATATTTCTCAATCTAGTTCTACGCCTTCAATGCCTTAACTGATTGATTTGAAAGAACTTCTTTCGGATCCATGTGAAAGGAAAAATTTTTTAGATTATCATCCTAATCAAAGAGATGAAATAAGGAGGACATACTTGATTAGAGGACCTTGTCAACCACGTGGTCATGAATTTTCATATACAATGATAGGGGGTAAACAAAGACGTTTTAATAATACATGGTTTGATCAATATGGTGGTTGGTTGGAGTATAGTGTGAAAGCCGATAAAGTCTTTTGTTTGTGTTGTTATTTATTTAGTGATCACGTTGGAAGATAGGGAGGGGGTGATGCATTTGTGGTGGAAGGTTTTTGTAGTTGGAATAAAATGGATAGACTTAAAGTTCATGTAGGAGATGTTAGTAGTTCACATAATAAGGCAGTTAAAAAATGTGATGATCTAATGAGGCAAGACCAATCTATTGCCGTTGCAATACATAAGCAAAGTGATATTGCAAAAAATGAGTATCAAATTCGGTTGAATGCTTCAATCGATGTTTGTAGATATTTGTTGAATGGTGCATTACCTTTTCGTGGTCATGACGAGTCGGAAAATTCTCTACATAGGGGACATTTTTTGGAAATGATAAAGTACACACAAAATCAAAATGAAAGTGTCCGTAAAGTTACATTTAAAAATGCTCCGGGAAATAGTCAAATGGTGTCTCCTAGCATCCAAAAAGATATTTGTCATTGCTTTGCACAAGAGATACTCAACTCTATTCTTGCCGAAATTGGTGATGACGTATTTGCTTTGTTAGTTGATGAGTCTAGTGATGTATCTAAAAAAGAACAAATGGCTATTGTTTTTAGATATGTTGATGATGCATGTGGAATGGTTAAGGAGAGATTTGTTGGTCTTGTTCATGTAAAGGAGACATCTTCTTTAACTCTCAAATGTGCTATTGATTGCTTATTTGCTGAATTTGGATTGAGTTTCAAACAGATTAGAGGGCAGGGTTATGATGGTGCAAGCAATATGCGTGGTGAGTTTAATGGGTTGAAAGCTCTAATCATGAAAGAAAACAATTCAGCTCATTATGTACATTGTTTTGCTCACCAACTTTAGTTAGTCGTTGTGGCAATTGCAAAAAAACACTTTGTTGTAGGTGATTTTTTTGACATGATAGCGGTTTTGATAAATGTGGTTGGTGGTTCTTGCAAACGAACAGATATGATTCGAGATAGTCAGAAAGAGAGGTTGTTAAAAGAGATAGGCCTTGGTGAAACAGAAACTGGAAGTGGGTTGAATCAAGAGCTTTCTCTAATAAGAGCCGGAGATACACGTTGGAGTTCTCATTACAAAACACTTATGCGTTTGGTAGATTTGTATCCAACTGTTATGGATGTCCTTGGCTATGTTGAAAAAGAGGGTGACAAAGATTTACAACAACGTCAAGCAAATGGTCTTCAAATATATTTCACATCTTTCAATTTTGTTTTCTATTTGCACTTGATGTTACACATCTTTGGACTCACTGAATCTCTATCAAAAGCTTTACAAAGAAAAGATCAAGATATCTTCAATGTTATGTCAATGGTGAAATCAACTAAGAGACAACTACAAAAGTTTAGACTCGATGGATGGAATCCCCTTTTGCAAAAGATCTTTTCATTTTGTGATAAACATGGCATTGAAAAGTTGAACATGATGGAGCCTTATATTAATTCAAAAAATCGACGACAAAAAACAGGGATCACATATGAACATTATTATTCTTTTAACTGTTTTAATGTTGTTGATATGCAAATTGCAGAATTTAATGACCGCTTTAATGAGGTCAACTCTGAATTGCTCATTTGTATGGCTGCTTTGGATCCACGTGATTCATTTGGTGCATTTGACCCGTTACAGTTGATGAGGCTAGCTGAATTATATCCTGATGATTTTGGTTCAATGGAGAGGATGGCTCTTGAACATGAGCTTACCATATATATTGATAATGTGAAAGAAGATGGAAGATTTTCACATTTGAATGGCATTGGGGATCTTGTGAGAGTGATGGTGCAAACTAAAAAGCATATTTCTTACCCTTTAGTGTATCGACTACTAAAACTTGCTTTGGTTTTGCCGGTTGCAACCGCAACAGTGGAGAGGTGCTTTTCTACAATGAAACTTGTGAAGTCGGATTTGCGCAATCGAATTGGTGATGAATTCTTAAGTGATTGTCTTATTTCGGCTATAGAAAAAGAGGAGCTTGCTAATGTTACTAATGAAGATGTAATAATTCGTTTTCAGAAGATGAAAACTCGTAGAGAGCAACTTTAGTATGTAAAACATTTCTTATTTATATCATTCTTGTACGTTATTAAGCATTATAGTATCCGTATTGATATTTATTTTTATTTTATATTAGGACCCCACTGAGATTAATTCCTGGATCCACCACTAATCAGGATTATTTATTTTTTTTCAAAATATGTTGCCTTAATTATTATTTTTCCAATTATAATTGAAGAAATGTTTAAAAAATGGTTGATATCCCTTCTTGCATGAAAGAAATAAATTTCTTAATGTCACAATTAATTATATACGTCAATTACTCTAAATGGTGGTATACTTTTAAAGAAAAATGTTTAGTAATAATTTTCAAAATTAGAGCAAGTTAGATTTTAATTGTTTTGAATTATTGATTTCTTTATTCATTTTAATATTTGTATACTTATTTAAAAAGAAAAAGGAACCTAAGATCTTAGATAATAGTATATTAGTAAATTTTTAACTAAATCCTGATTTTATAAAATACCCTTTTTATATGAAATTCTAGGTATCTTAGATAACTTATCTAATATTTATCTTAATTTTCCTAATCTCATATTTAAAAATTATATATTTTCTTGTTGAATAGGGATATTGTTCTTTAATTAAAAGGTAAGCTGACAGATGGCCTAGAAAAAAGGCAAGTTGAATAGGGATATTTCTCACTCAATGATTTTGTTATGCTGTGTTACAATAGCTGCTGTATGTAAATATTGAAAGCACATCCACTGAAAATAGTATAACCAAATATTTTGGCTCATTGTTTCAGTGGAATTCTTTGAACATAACTAGAACTGAGAAATGGTGGTTATGTTGGCCGGGGTAGTTGTTGATTATTCATAAGCATTTTCACAACTTCAGACATTGATGGACGCAGTTCTGCAGATGCTTGAGCACACAGTAGACCAATCTGGAGCACTCTTGTTGCTGCATCTTCTTGAAAACTCTCCTTTAGCAATGGATCAATTGCTTGATATATTACGCCTTTTTGGTACGAATTCCAAACCTTTCGGAATTTAGCATTAGAAGTTATTAGCTGAGATATGCTCGAAGGTAAAAATAGCAAGAAAAGCTTCAAACATTACTTTACATATCCATGTTGGAGGTAAAAATTGACAGAAGTTTAGTGGAAAATATGAGGTTGTGATAATCAATGTACCATTTCAAGGAGTGAAATTGTGTTCTCGGACAAGGCATTATTTCTCCGTCCACACACTACTTCAATAACAAGAATGCCAAAACTATAAACATCTGCCTTCTCCGTCAATTTCCCACTAAAAACATACTCGGGAGCCATGTAACCACTGCATATTATAAATGAAGATCGGAGACCAAGTATGCAACGTTTAGTATGTCGGTTACAAATTAACATATACAGTAATGGATATTCAACTAATCAACTCTGCACTGATGATGTAAAGAAGTTGGTTAACTTACAGTGTTCCAGCAATGGCAGAGGACAGATGAGTTTTGTCATGTGGAAATAATCTAGCCAGCCCAAAGTCTGCAATTTTGGGAGTAAAATCTTCGTCGAGAAGAATGTTGCTTAACTTTATATCTCTATGAATGATTCTTAAATTTGAATCTTCGTGCAGATATGTCAATCCCTCTGCCGTCCCTAATAAAATTTTGTACCTCAAGTCCCATTTTAATGCTGCCACATTCTTTTTCCCTGGACCAAAAACTGTCTAGCATCTTTAGTACCCAACCCCATTAATTGTTTGTGTATACATATGCCATGTGTGTGCAGAGGAGAGAAGGATAAAATATTAACAACCAAAGAAGTAATCGTTAAGGCTTTGATTGGGCATGTACTCATAAACAAGAAGACTTTCTGGTCCAGTAATGCTGTAACCCAAAAGCTTTACATGATTCTTATGATTGATTCCGCTTATCAAATTTACTTCATTGAACAAGTGTTCAGCCCACTGTTTTGTATCAAATAATATCCTCTTTATAGCAACTGTCCTCCCATCTTGTAATCTCCCCTGTTGATGAAATTACACACATCATTAAGTCCACTATTTAATGTGAGTAAATTAAACCTTCATAGAATGACATAGTTCACCTTATAAACATGGCCCGATCCCCCTTCTCCAAGCTTATTGGAATCATGAAAGTATTTGGTCGCCTTTTCAAGGATTTCATACGAAAAAATGAGTTTGGAGTCGGTAACAGTGGCTAGATAATCATATTGCCCTTTCTCTACAACAGAGAAAACTTGTTAAATTGTACGAATTACATTCAAAATGATATTCAAACGTATAATGCCAGTTCTGATGTTAAAATGACAGTCGTACAAATTCTATTGTACGGCAGTTTTTAAGTATACTTAAGTACCTCTTCTTTGTTTTTCCATACGCTTCCTCAAAAAGAAATAAATTGTTGATGTAAGCATCAAAATAGCTATACAAGCTGAAGTTACAGCCAGAACCATTGTTAAATGTTTGGCTACTCCTCCTGTACCCACATGAACAAGCAGCTATTAAACCATTAGGAGTTATGGTGCTCATGTTTACAGAAGAGGACCGAATGACTGATATAGTTTAGCCAAACTCAGTTTTACTATTCTAACTACTAAATTATTAAAAAAGTTCATATTCTAGTGTCACAAACTCACAATGAGGATGAACATTCAATACTGACAATTAGTTTCTGTACACTGTGAGCAGGGACGGATCTAATAAGGGCACGAGGGACACGTGTCCCCCTTAAAAAAATTCTAAAATTTCACCATTAAAATTTTACAAAAATATAGAAGTGCCCCCACTAAAGTTAAAATTTATAAGGGTATTTTTCAAAAATAATTTGGTACCCCTTTAAAATATTTTTCCCCTGTCTGTGACCCTTACATAAGAGTATATGTTTACATTCACATATATGATACTAATATGACTAACACCCCCATTCAGCACATAATTTCCCCAGTATTGTTTGTTTATGTTTATTGGACTAGAAATACTATTAGAAAGTGGGTAAGACCTTAACTACTTTAGGACTGGAATGATACTGGACTAATAGTCAAATTAGTGCAACTACCAAGTCCCTATCAGCTGGTTGTTACCTTTAGCTGGTGTAAAGTAATGTGTATATATTACTAATAAGTAATTGTGTTTCACTGTTTTCTGATTGATGCATAACATATATTCTGCAAATGATTATATCATAGTATAATTAAAATTTTATAGTACAAAGCAAATTATTATTTTAGAAAAATATTTAAATATATAAAATTTGTTGACTATCTTCAACTTACTATTTTAAAAAAGAGGTTGCTGCATGTACAAATCAATTACTATAACTGGAAATTTACATTGCACAATAAATTAATCACCATATCTGATCACCTAAGGCATTGTTTTTTCATCTTATTGTGGATTTCAATGTGTTCTTCCTAACTTCAATATCTTAGTCAAAGTTATAGTACTTTTTCTCATATATGTTTTGATTTCTACATCATGAACCATATTATCTATAACTAAAATGAAAATGAAAGAGATACTACTGGCAAATAACTTAAAATAAAAACAAGAAGCTCAAAATAACCTAAAATTGTTGTGTTGAAAGAGATGTAGAAGTTGCATTCATCACTACAGAAGAAAACAAAGCTAAAAAAAAATTAGAGAAATATATGCACTTGCCTCTACTATTTGTTGATGTACCAATACTCCTTGAATCATGATAGAATTTGTGTGTAGAATACCTCAAATAACATCCAGAATTCAAAACACTTCCCTCATTTTTTGGCAGACAAGAACCAACTTTGGTTACCAAACCCTCCAAACACTTTTCACAATCAATTTTACTCGGATATCTCCAACATTGAGCCAACCCATAAACCCTAAAATCACCCTTGTTAACACTCTCTGCAGGAAAACCATCCTTTTTAGCCCCTTGAACACCCAAACTCCTCATTAATTCACCAACACTTTCTCCAAAAAAACTCTTGTTTCCAACAAACTCATCCCCTCCACAAAATACCTCATCATCTGAAATCTCCCCGAAAAACCGATAATTATCATACCTTATGAAGCATCCATCAAAGTTATTATAAACCCTCCCACCAAGAAACAAACTCTGAGAAAAAAGACAGCTATGCAATTCTACCTTACATTGTTCAACACAAAGAATGCAATCATTTTTTGACAAATCTCTCCTGCAATCTGCAAATGCGAAAACAGTACCATTTTCAGCACCACCATAACTCTGCATGGAAACTAATTCAGTCACTGAGACCATAGCTAACAAGAAGTTTGTCATGAAACCTTGGCGGTCAGGCTGATCAAGAACTGCTTTCTTACTGCATGCTAAACTCATATCTGCATCGACTGAAAATGACTGGTTAACAGAAAATACTAATGACATCAACAAGACAGATGAAACTGAAAAATACATCAAATTTTGGATACTCTCTTCAAGTTCTCTATACTAGAAAATGAAAGAACAATTATGTGTGTGATGAAAAGTTTATAAATATTGAAACCTTTGGCAGTTTTAAAGGGCTGAGCCCAAGATATTGGAATTATGTACCAGTGCTACTACAAAATATAAAGAAAATCCAACTTGTTCAAGTTTGTTGACTAAGGAAGCTCCAAGGACCCTCGCATTTTTCACTTGTGGAGTTCACAGGTGGAAGTTTCAACGTTGTATATGATATTTGAGTAAGAGTAATACAGTTTCATTTTGTTTTAAATTTCAAATTGCATGCATTTTTTTATCATTAGATACGGACTCATGTTATTTAATTTGAAAAATAAATTAACCAAAAAAGCTAACTTGCTACAGGAGTCAACTTATAATCTAGTCCTTTAAATATTTTATTCAAGTGGAGTCAAAATTGAAATTTATTACTATAGATATTTCTTTTTCCTGAAAATATACATAGTGCAAGAAATTAAATAATTATATATCAATAAATTAGTTATTAACAGAAATCCTATTTTTCCTGGGTTGAAAATTTTGTTTTCCAAAGTTTATTTTGGATTTCTGCTGTTGGGCGCTGAGATAAATACGTCACACAACACCACATGTGTATAATTGATTATACACATGTAATTAGAGATAATTCGAGGCACTAGATGCGGGGCACTTTGCGCAACAACTATCAAGCTCATCCTGAATTCAACAAAATTAATATCGAAGGAATAAAAATAAATAAAAGCTACAACAGGAATTGATCAAACAGGAAATAATCTAAATAAATTATAAGCTGCCAAAAGCAAACCTCACAGCCTCTGCTATCACCAAGATTGATCTTTCTGTTAAGAACACTAAAATGAATAATCATAACTGCCTGATTTTTTGGTTACTTCTAAAAAGTATACACATTAGATTATCACATTCACTTGAACAGAACAGACAACGGACGCATGCTTCCTTTTCCTTTGCTCACCTGCGATTTCTGCTGATTATTGTGTTCGGCAGCAGCATCACCTTTAGGAAAATTACATCTACTTTGGGTAGTTTCCTCACAATTTTCAACTGTCTTCTGCGTTTTAGCCACTATGATCTGTGATAATAAAGGTTTTTCCTTACCTGTTACTTTTAATTTCACAGCATACCTACCGTCCTCAGTTTTAATTACCTTCTGCTTTTTAGTTTTCAGTTGCTTCTCTCCATTTTCTTGTTTCAGTTCTCGTTTTACCCTTATGAACACGTCATCACTAAACACCATGTTCTTTGCTGGCAGGGACTGACAAGCAGACGATGTTTCCTGTTTCTCTACTCTTTCCTTCTCAATCGGGTCTTTTTCTCTTTGAGGCATGACTTCATGGTCTACTGCACAGCGGATAGTTTCCAGAACAATTTTTCCAATTACAAACCTCGATTCTTTTACATCACGTTTTTTAAGCATGTCATAATCTATATTGAAACTCGTCCTGCCCTTCGTATTACGTTTTATAAGTACGTCAATCCCGCCAAAAACATTGGCAATGTAGCTCCTCATAGTTTTTGGTACAAAAACCTGGCATAATATAATTTACATAATATTAGAATGTAAACCCTATGACATTGAACCTGAACTGGCAAACTGCAATAGCATAAGTAATCATGAGATAACTCTCAACAAAACATTAACATAAAAGCAAAACAAGAAGCATATCAGCATTAACAAGTGAACTAGAGAAATTAAGCAGATACAGAGAGTCTAGAGAGATTTCAGAGAGAAATGAAAGAGATAAGGCATGAGAGAGAGAGAGAGAGAGTTAGAGAGGGGGGGCAGCGGTTTGGTGGAACAAGTTCCATTTTCATATATTCATTATGCATATTACAACTAGTGCTGCTATTTCTACTACTCCCATACTGACTACCACTGAAATTACTTAACTATCATTACTACTAAATAGCACACTACTTCCGGACACAAACATAACAGCATGCGGTACTACTAAGAAAAGATATGATATGAATTAACTTGTTTTGATCTACTGGCTGCAGTTTGCATGGGAGAATAAAAACATTAGGCCAGGAAGAGTTTAATGCAATTTTTGCTATGATGAGATGGATAGAATTCCAATTTTGATACAGTTAACACAGATTCACAAAAGCTTTTATTGACGATGTGTATCAAATAGAATTCCAATAAATGTCTGGAGTAAACAAGTCCACTTCAACATAAGTCATAAATATTAGTTACCAAAATAATTCAAAGTCCAAATCCACATTAAGCCACAAACTCTAAAAACTTGCAAGAATCACTATGCAAGAATACAAGATTTACTAAATATACAAACATAATTTATAATAGAATCCAAAAGTAAATAGTTACATATATGATTCGCTAAGAATATAATTACGTCACGAAAAATACAAATATGAATTGTCTGGTTTCTAGTTTTAGACTAAATTAGTTTGCATTTGAGCACACACATTTATACATGTGTAAGCATAACCTGTTTTTTGTTTGTTCTTTTGTTTCAAGCTTATCAATTGCATTAGCAATCAACAAATAGTCCAGAACTATACCGGGCAATCAGGATACTGTATGTACGTACTGTAGCTATCCAGGTCACACCTGCTTTGGTTACAGCACTAAGACGGAATTCATTAAAGGTAACCCTGTATCTTAATGTCAACCTAATTGGTAACAAATGCAACCATATAGATGCTAAAAGCAGAAGAGAAAGAGAATATAACATTATTGATTGCATATATGAATTTCTTTAGATGTACCTACCAAATCAGAGCAAGTGCAGCCTGGAAAGTTTTCCATCATTTCATGCAGACTGTCTGCATCAGTCAAAACATGTACAGAACCTTGTATTAAGTTAGCCAGCTTAACCACTCTTTCAGCAAGTACATCATCTGATATAAAGGTTATTGCGTCCAGAAGTTCAGGTTCAAAAGAAATAGGGACCTGAATCTGTAGTCTTGCATAATGAATTGCTTCCTTCCAATTTCCATGATAAAGAAGAGAAGCTAAAGACAAAACTACAAGGGGGTGCTGAGGCTTTTCTACCAATGCCATATGAAAGGAAAAAAGTCCAACCCTGTTTGTAAACAATTATGTGAACTTGTTTATCTGCCAACTTTCTCAATATATATATAGTTTTGCTATGTTACTCGGACTCGGCTAGACGTGTCCAACATGGATACGTGTCCAAGTATCGGACTCGGCAATATTTTGAAAAATATACATGTTTTTGGCCTAAAATAAGTGTCCAAGTCTGAGTGTCCATGTCCGAGTGTCGAGTGTCCGACACGGGTACTCGAAGGTAAAATGAAGAGTCCGAGTAACATAGTAGTTTTGTTCCATGGAAAACCTTAGATGGAGTACTAATTGGAGAACATATATGTCTTGCATTAGATTCTGTAATATATTATAAGCAGAATATATATAAAAAATAAAATTAGTACTCCATTTAAGATTTTCCATAGAAATTTTGCCAATATATATATATATATAGGACAATCATGCATAATTTTCAAAGAAAATAAAATAATACCAGTAGGTAAAACTACCAGTATATACTCCGGCCAACAGTTCTTTAATGGAAGGTCATGGGTAGATGACTTATTAGTTAGTACAACCAATAGCATGCAGCCTACTAACTTAAATATAAAACTCTTTCATAAAAAATATTTTGATTAAAATTTTGTCTACTTTTGTAGTTATTAATGTAGTGTTGTACATAAAGGACCGAGTCTATAAATACGGAAGGGACTTGTCTGGTTTCTTTCAAGATTTGATGATAAAAAGGCTAATAAACTTTGCTTAACCACGGAAAGACCAAATCTTAAACATAGAAATTATATGGTGAATGTAAGAAGATTTAACTTCTAATTAGCAAAAACAAAAATGAATATTTAATTTTCAGTTTCATGCTTTTCCGTGTGCTATAATGATAATTGGTTTGATGTGTGTGTGTTTTGAAGTGATAAAAGATGTGAATGGCAATGATACTATGCATAAAACAGTAAGACACCACCTTGTGGGAGTCCTACTCAAGCACACCCTCCACAACATTGAGAGAGCTTCCACTAATTTTGTAATAATCATCTCCTAATAAAATCACTTTCCTTCTAACGTAGAGTCAATTAATATAATATCTTTTATTACTATATTTACTGCATCCATGTCACAAAAAATAAAACCGTATACAAGGCTGCTACATGCAAACTAAACATCCTAATAATAAATTCTTACAAATATTTTTTCTCTTAATCATATGAAGAAAGTTGATAATATATAGATTACAAGTAAAACTAATTCATTTCGTCAATTAAGATAATTAATTAAAATTAATTATTATCACACTATAATAGTTGGAACAAATAACATCACACTAACAAAAAAGCAAGGTATGGCACTCGGGGTCTGAACCTGGGGATAAATCTTTTAAAATAAACAATCAAAAAACAAAAACTTATATCTGACCAATATATCAACTCACCACAAACCAGAATCAGAAGGTTGTTCACAAGATGACAGTAGATCCAAATTGTATAATAATTTCTGAAATGAGCAGAAGGTATATAGATTAGATATAAAAAAATCAGAGTGGCCATATTATGTGTTAACTTGCTGAAGATATGAGATTTTTCACATGAATATATATGATCCAGGAAGCATGGACTCGGATACGGCGAAAAGGGATACGGATACGGGGACACGGGGACTTGCCAATTATCAAAGAGTCTTGGATACGGGACACGGTAAAAAAACATTTTTATGTATATAATATATAGGATTTTTATTGTGTGTGTGTGTATATGGGAAAACGATAATAGATTTATAAGAAGTTAAGAACTGAGAAATCAGATGGGTTTGATGAGGTATAATGGAACGACGCTTTAAAGTAGGTTAAAATAGGTGGCTGGACTTTTTTGTATAAGCCGTGTCCATGGAAGTGTCGAACCCAAGTCGGTACTGAGTAGACTGCCGTTTGTGCATCGACTCGCCAGAACACGTACTCAACTAAATCGGTGCTGAGTCGGACGAGTCCAACACGCATACGGTAGCTTTTTTGAAGAGTATGTGCTTCCTAGTAAGTATGATATAGAATTATAGAGCAATTAGGTGTTAGACCATATCAATATCGGACTTATAGTTTAAAAAAAAACGGCTTTACCATCAACATTGTGGAATCTTCACTATATTTACTTCCATGCCGAGTAAGATATGCTGCCTGTATCAGAGATGTGTTAAAATATGCTGCTTCTACAATCAGCAACATGTACAACAAAGCACCAAACTAGCAATATATGACTGCCTCACATGGAATGGTAGCAGAATTTCAAGCAGCCCAAGTCTCCGAAGTAAAGATATTGAGGGCTGAGCAGCTCCATAAGACAACATATAGTTCAACTCCATCATTATCCTAGACTGAATTGATTGGTTGGTCATGTTATAAAGGTGTATTAGAATAGAAAAGTAGTAAGAACTACGTATACAATTAGATTATTAATATATAGGTAAACAAGTAGGTGAACAAAACAAAGACCAAAAGAAAGTGAGCTGGAGCTGCTGTACAACAATGGGCAGGAATCACTCAGTAAAAAACAATGGGAATAAAAATCATGAACAGCATTATGTGATACGATTAGTGAGCCAAAAGCTATCACTAAACATTTCCCTGCGGTACCTTAGATATGCTCAGCACTGAGAGAGAGAGATCAGTCACTGCAGTTTCTATTTCCTTCGAAAAAGACAAGCAAAGACGGGCTGCTATTCTCACAGCCCGCAAGATTCTAGCTGAACAAAGAAAACATAGTTCAAACATAAAATAAACCTCAAATATCCTGGTACTGAGCATATATTGACATGAAATATACACTTACCACTATCCTCTGTGAAAGATTTATGAGCAGGAATCAAAGTTCGTAGCTGAGCAAATATCACAACATAAAAATCTTAAAAGCTCGAGGGAAAAGAAAAGAAAAGTAAATAGATATATGTGCTCACCTTTAAGGACCTTAAATCCTTCAGTCCATTTGCATAATCATGTATTCTATTTTCAAATGGATTGTAGAATATGCTGATTCAACAATTAAAAAATAATGTGTAAAAAAAGCATAAAACATAGAAGGAATAAAGAAGTAGGCAACTAAGCATTGCATGAAAAGTCAAATACACAGACTGGAAGAGAAAAGGCAAGATATACAGAAGGCAGAAGCTAGAGGGATAGGCGATCTTCCAGAATCAAAAAGGAGACAACCATATCCTAAGAATCTGCTACCAGAGCATGTGGAGATAACAACAAAAGTAATCAAGTTGATGCCTGAGAAGTTGAAGACAAAATCAAGGCAAAGACACTTCCATGTCCCACAAAAAGGGACAATAAGGGGTCATCTGGCAATCTGAATTAATAAATTTAAATGATCAAAACTACTGAATAATTAAAAATCTGAATCCTGAATCAATTAAGTTAACTGCTAACAAATATAAAAAATGTTTTAATGACATTATTTTACTATTTTGTCCTTGATATATACATTCAAATTTTAATTAATTATTTTAATTAATTATTTGTACGCTATATTGGAAAGATATAAAGATATTAATTATTGTATATATTGGAAATATATACAATAATTTAATATCGTGATTCGAATTGCACAAATACAAAAAACACAACTTCAATAAGATATAAAAACATGTTAAACAATTTCAGGACATGAAGTCCCATATAAAATGACAGTACAAAATAATAAAATTATATATATATCAAAATACTAGAAGTTATAATGATTCTTAAGATGATTTATAAAATTATTGAATATATAATAAATTATTTTAATTTATAAAGTATATAAAATCTCTTTACATATAAGCAAAAGATAACGAAAAACACAGGAAAAAATATTATTTGTTTGTCAACTCACTGTTGGGTAACTAAAAAACACGCTTAAACATATTTATCAAATTTAGGGTTAGGTTGGTAAAATGAATTTCTGAATGGCTAAGATAGATATTTAAAGGTGAACAATTAAGATATATTTGGTACAATTCAGAACAAAGTATGAATAGACAAACAATCTTACTGTTATATGTGTTCAGAAAAAGGGCCAGTCAGACTCATTAAGATATAAACAAATGACCCCTAAGCTATTCTTTAAATAGATATTCTAGCATAATTTTCTATTCAGATAAGCTATGATTCAATTTAAAACTGCAAAATTCAAAAAATACTTAAGTAACTACATGCTGACAATACCCAAAACCTAAAACAGCTACTACAGAGGAACATTAAACTTCCACTTGCATGACTCATCACAATCTGCAAATACAAACACAAACCTGTTAACTGTGAAATCACGGCGCATACAGTCCCTCCAAAGCACAAGGTCTGATTTATGGCAGTTGCTTGGCATTTGAGCAGCCAGAAACCTTTCCTTCTCAATAGTGCTTTGCACTGCAGTCTCAAAACTAGATACCTGGTAAATGATAAAATTGAAACGATATAAATCAATATTGTGCCACTAAAAAAGATAGATTATTCAAGTACTAGGCTGCCCAGAAGTATATCCGTATATACATTACTGACCTCAATAACTGTGTTTCTTATGTGTACTATACATATAGGAAATCGTCGTCCAACAATTTGAGAATTATGAAACTGACTCTTGACCTACATGTATATAGCCAATAATCAATATATATATATATATATATATATATATGAATACACCGTCTGATTATTATACAAGCACTTTATTAGTTTATTTACAAGTAAAAAAACATATCAACAGAAGAATTAGTAAGACAACCTTTCTAAGTCCGGCCGTCGTTATAATATCATAATCTTTTGGTTTTCTGTTTAGTAGTAAATCCCTTACACAACCACCAACCAAGTACGCTTTGAACCCTGCATAATACAGATCAATTTTAATGTACTGGCTTGTGACTCAAGAATTTTTATTTTTTTTCCTGCAAACGATGAAAATTTTATTAATAGAAAATTCAAAATACATATCCCAAAAAGGTTAGGGATTGTGAGGGTCTCTTTCATCCACAAAAACTTATCATCTAACCGAAAGGTATGTTTAACCAATCTCATGGGCTGTCAGCTAAATTACGACTGCAATGAGAAAGAGATTTTCCTGGAAATTTAGACAATACAACCTTTCTATCAGAAGAGATAACACCTTCAGAAATAATTTAGTAGAGCCGCAGAACAGGATAAAGACCACCTTCACAAAATATTATCTCATTATACTATATAATAAATTTATACTATTGTATTTTGATCATAATTGACTACAAGCCCTTGTATAATGTAGCCACGTTCATATCCTTAAGAACAAGTAACTTTTAAAGGACATCTAACGTAACTTAATCTCCACTATATAACTACTTTTAGCAACATGACAGATACCAGCACTCTACGCTTATATTTGTTTCTTATATAAAGGTGGCAAAAGAATACTTTCAAATAACTATTCTCCCTCCATCCTATAATAATATAGTAAATTTCACTGCATAAAGCATACACAATAATATAGTATATTTCACTGTATAAAGCATACAATTAAACATCCCATTTAAATAGTAGAACAATCAAGTCTTGGTTCGATTTCCATACTAGAACAGTTCATATTTTATAAGCATAATATATACATATTTTTTTCTTGGTTATTCTCTAGAACTTCAACTATAAAAGGAAAAAGAATCAAATAATCTTTACTAAAAATTTGCCAGTTATAATTCTCTTTAACATTTAGTATACAAACTTGATTAAGTGAAATTTCAAGATAATTCTTTGTTTAAACTTCAAGATAATTCTTTGTTAAACCAATGCACTAGTCAATTAGCATTTAAAAAATGATCATGTTACCTCGCTCTTGAAGAACTTTAAGAACAATCCATGAGGGTTCAGATATCATTGACGGGTGTATACCCAACATTCTAGAATCCAACTCTGTGCAATGCGACGTATCCAAATTGCCTACACCTCCATAACATAAATAATCAATAAACCGAGTCTTTACTAATTAGCATTATTCTTTAAAAGCCGAAGTAATATCCAGCCACCAAATTACAAATTTAAAAACCCACCCACCAAAGTACCACATTACGTAAATTCAACCATCACTTTGCAATTTACTCTAAGATAAAATACTCATTTCGAAAACGCAAAGCAAAGCTAATAATATGTACACACATACCTAGCTTAGATTGAGGACTCAAATGTGGACTTTTAGTTTTCCTGGATTCACTAGACTGTTCTTGAGGACCATGTTCAACGAAACTATGACTAAATCTCTGTAAAAAAGATATAAATGTATGTATGTATAAAATTGTAATAATACACAAGGTGTTTGATGAAATGTCTAAACGAAAATATAAAGAAATAACCTTTAGTGAAAAAAGGGTTTTAAGGCGCGAAAGAATCAACGAATTTCGTGGGATTGAAATAACATCCATGGCTGCAACGAGTAAGAATTCATATAAACACACACAGACACAAGTACCCCTTCTTCAGTTTTATATTTTCCGGGGGTTTATTAATTTATTACTTATAGGTTATACATACATGTTTGCCGTTACCACCGTCCCAAGCAATTGTTTATGTTTGAGAGAGAAGCTCCAATACGGTGAGTATAGGGCTACATAACTTATTTTTTTTAAAAAGAAATTCTGAATAAAAATTTAAACATTAAATATATATTAAATATATTAACAAAAAAATCAGTTTTTTATTACCTAAATTCTATTAATATATTAAAATCTAACAATTATATTAAATATATAAATCTAATATTTACATTATTATTTTTAAAACTACCAAATATTTTGGGTTGAAATTATATTAACAATATATTAAAATTTAAAATTTATATTATTAATTGTAAAAATACTAACAAAAGTAATATATTTCATTTTATTTAACTAAATAATTCAAAAAACATTAATACATAAATTTTTTTATTAATAATAAGTTGATAAATATGTAAAAAAATCATATGCTTTTCACATGTATATATTAACATTAATAAATTTATATAGAAATTTGATTAATTATGTGATTGAAAATATTTTATATATGAATGGGTTGGTTGTTTTTAATGATTTTTGAAAAATTAGTACTAAATACCAAGACTTAAACCTAAGAGTCTTGACAAATGATGATTTGATATTTTTGTTATGGAGCCCGGGAAAAATATTTTCATTTCAAGTATTCTTCTTTTATTTTTCATATTGCGTTAAAATTTTTTAAAAATAGACAATTTATAGATAACTTACAAGTCCTTCTACTTATAATTATGAACTATCAATAAATTAGTAATAACTGATCTTCTAATGTCGGATTAAAATTATAATATTAAAATAGAATATCATACATCTTAACATCTGTGATAACCTTTATATTTTAAAGTGAATATATACTAAAATTATATATTACTTTTCATCTTTTACATGAATAATTGTTTATAAAATTAATAGAACTGTATAGTATTGAAGAGTTTGAGCCATCAACAAGATTCGTAGAAGAGAAGTGACACAGGCATACCATATTCCTTACATTAGTCGAAAAAATATTCTAACCAAACAATGATTGTTATTTATGATTTTAACATATGTTTCACAGTTGTATGGGATGATAAAGTTATATCTTTAGGAGCAACCTCCTGACATGGCAGTCTTGTTGAGATATCATTGTTTAAGTTATTTGTTCCCTTAAAATTTTAAAGTAGAACTTAAAAGGATTTTATATTATTTTAACATCTTCTTCGAAACTCTATTTTAGTCGAAAAGTAGACCACCAACACCCATCTTTGGAATAATAACTTGTCTTTCATGTTCATAATAAATTATGAGAATATTGAGGGTGGTCGATAAACGAACTCGGATAAACGAACTCGAGATCTCTGTCGACTGAAATTCCAATATCCATTTTAAGTTATCAAGCTTTCCTAAAATTGTAATATGTTAGAAAAAGAATTTAGCATGGTCATATATATTATTCTAACAGTAACATGTTGTATTAAAGTAAAAAAAAACAATATCTTCCGCTTGATGATCTCGGTTATCCAAATTCTTTCATTTTTTAAATTTTAGATGCATCATCTGTTCTTTTTACTTCAACTACTGGTTGGTTTAATGGTAGCAAATTATCTAGAGATCCATGTGAGGTATGTTAAAAGAAAATGGAACTTCGAGGTTGATAATTTGGCTAAAGAGAGTATTGTGAGGAGAAACTTTGTGACAAGTAGGATTCAATGCATGGTTCTCTCTAAACACAGGCACCGATAAAATTAACTTGCATGGCCTCTTCTAAATGATAACGCCTCATAGTTTGAAAATACATGATATGGTATATAAGGATAAAATGGATAAAGATGAACCATTTGTGATTGTAGATGTATGATGAGTGAAGGGTGCATGAAAAATGTTATTAATGTTTAACGACATTTAAATTCCTGTTAAATGTTCAAATATTGTTAAGTTCTAAAAAGTGTTGTAATCCTTTTTCTCTAAAATTTATAGACGTAATATGATCTTATTAAGTATGGTGGATTTAATATAGTCGTGTACGGCTATATCTTTATAATTTGTATACCTTTAAATTAGAGATTTGAAGGATTAGAGCCTGGGAAGTTAGAGGTGGGTTGCTTGAACTTCATTGATTTTGGAGAACATACAAATTTGAATGTGTAATCACTGAATTGCATATGCAATTACATAGAAGACATGTAACCGTAGATGTGAAGATACACATATATGGAGTATAGATACAACAATATTTCAACCTACATTTTTGAATAAAAATAATTTAAAATTTATCATAAATAATATATTATTTATAATATATCGGGAAACAGAGATCGTGAATCGGGTTAGGAGACACCAATACGCTTGTCCGCCTCGGTCCCCGAAATACTCACCTTATTCGGTTCGGGGATCAAAATGGGGATGGATGGTACAGGGAGATGTCCATCCCTAATTTTTCTTTCAAATCACAAACCCTAATTTATATACAATTACAAATTAAAGATACATAAAAATTAGTTTTATCTTTATCCCATAACTTATATATTATTGGACAACTCATTTTCAATAATTTTATTTTTTATTTTTACAATTTACACGTCAATATTGACTAACGTCTATTTGTCAAATTTTTGAAAACGTGAATCAAAACTTTTAAAAATCAAGTTATCAAAATTTTGAATTTTATAGTAAAGGAATTTGAATTATAAATACCCTGTAGTTGATTTATACAAATAATAACTCAACATTTGATACAAATTTTGGGATAATTTTTTCATGTCTCAAATATTTTTCGAAATGAAAATACAAGTACTCTTATTTTCTTATAATTAAATTAAATAAATTTTTTAAAAATAAAATTAGATAGAACATGCATCGATAAAGACCAGCAGCAGCACACATAAACCCATCTTCCCGCCTGTAAACTCTTATGAAAAATGGGAAAAGCCGATAAGAAAACAAACCCAGAAACACAAGAACGCAACTGCCTCAAAAACCTCACTATTTCCCACAATATCCTCACCAGAGATGCCCCTGCTGTTGTAGCCCCTCTAAGGGTGTGTTCGGTTGGAGGATAGAAATGAATTTTCGTGGGAATGGAATGACCATTCTATAGGGAATGAAAAAAGAATTGTTCGGTTGAGTATTTGGGAATGAAATCACTTATCCTCATGTCATTACTATCCTTCCTAATAAGTCAATTTTGTATCCCACCCTTCCATATGAGATAACCATTTTTATTCTTATTAACAATAATTTTTAATCTTTATTTTTACTCTTAAATATAATATATTTGTAATTCAATATATTTAATGGAAAAAACTTGTTTAGCTATTTAAAATTTTTAATTGTTAATTCTTTTAATTTTAATTATAAATATAATCTTATTTCTCATGTAAATTAATTTTGCCTTATATTTTCTATATTATTTAGTAAATTTATTATTAAATAAACTTTTTTTTTAGAATTCATTTTATCTATATATCAAACAAATAAATTAATAAAAATGATCATTTCATTTCCAATAAAATTAATATTATTAAACGAACAAAAGAATGGAATGAGTATTCTTATCCGACCTCATTCCCATCCCCACTCATTCTATTCCTTTCGTTCATTCCTATCCCAACTCATTCATATCCGTCGAACGAAACACAAACTAAATGTATCTAAATTAGTGGCTAAACATCACGGCAGAGACATTTTGAAGAAGTCTCAGCGCAAGAACAAGTTCCTGTTATCGTTTCCGGGTCTTCTTGCTCCTGTTTCTGGTGGGAAGATCGGGGAGCTTAAGGATTTGGGGACTAAGAACCCGGTTCTCTATCTCGATTTCCCCCGGGTAGCGTTTCGGTCAGGTAATAATCTCGATAAGTTGGTAGTATTCTGTCTTGGGTGTAATGGATTATGGAAGTGTATATGTGTATTTTTAATCTCGATAAATTTTTAATCTCGATGCATGTGTGAGGACAACTTTGACACTATGGTTAGTGTTGTCTTCATGTTTAATTAGGGGTGTATAATATTTTTAGTTGTTGAACGAAACAATTTGTGAGCTCAAAAGTATTTGCTTCTTGTGCATAATTATATTCAAGTGCTTTATTTTTTATCTCATTAAATAAGAGTTACTAAGGGCGAAAATCATGAATGGGGGTTCTATTTGTACCACCCCGGGATCACATCCTGAAGTTTTAACTAAAGGAAACGTAATCCCCTTACCCAAATGGAACAACTTGGATCATCTATTGCAGGCTGACTTTTCTCTCTTGAAATTTTAATTACGTAGCTGTGCCTGACTCTGCTGGGGACGTTTTTTTTTTTTTTTTTACCCAAATCAAAATTTATGAAATATTGATATTTTTGGTTGCAAATTGTACCTTTTGTTGATATCAATATTTAATATATTTTGTGGTTCATGTATGTTGGCTCTGTTTTCTTCCAGATTGTATTTTCCGAGGCATGGTGGATTGGCAATAAAGATGAGAATCCAGAAGAAGTTCGTATGGAGTTTCCTAAGGAGATGAACATGGCAAGTCTGCATGAGAAGTTATTCTTGTTTTGAGCTTGCTGTACTTGGTAGTTACATCTTCAAGTCAAACATTTTTCTTAAATTAGTGCACATGGACTTCCTTATATTGGTCCAGGGACAAAACACTGAGTATGATTTTAAAGGTGGTGCCGGTGCAGCATGTGGAAGAAAGCAAACTATGAAGCAAACTGGAAGTGAAGATATAGCCCCAGGAATTTCCAAAACTAAGTTACAGGATGATCTATCTGACAGTTCAAACGATTTGGTCCGTTTGGAGAATCAAACTATGTTGACTCCAAGCAGTGGCGGACCTAGACTCGAAAACCAGGGAGGGCCAAATACATCTTTAACATAGGTAATGTATGATTAAAAAAAGATTCATATATCAGGGAGGTTCACATACATCTTTAACATAGTTAATGTGTGATAAAAGACCAAAAAGAAGTAAACAAATAATATATGTTTGTGAAGAGACTGATGAAAAAATTTCATAAAACCAGTCGAGCGAACTATATTTAACAATGAAATTATGACACTATTAACTTAATTTCAGAATTTGAGGAAGGGCCAAGACCTACCCTGGGCTTGGGGTAGGTCCGCCACTGACTCCAAGTCGACATTCAGCTAGGACTTCTAGAAAATCTAACAAGTAATTATTATGGGAACTTGAATATGGGACTAGTTACTGTGAGATAGATTACTCTGCCTGCTGAATACTAATTATGAAATGCATTAAGAACTTGTCTCTTCTTTTACATGAAATACACAACTACACGCTACAAGAAATTCTAGCATGCTGTCTCCTCGCAAATACAAACTTTATATATAACATGAAGGATGCTCATGTTATATATAATAGGTCGTCTAAAATTTATCCAGAACCTCATGATCAGATATTATGATAATGTATTCAGGATGCTTCGATAATATATTATTGGGTAAATAAAGTTTCTAGTTGGTACGTTATATAAATAATATTTTAATGTATCATTTTAATTACATAGAAAATAATCTATCAAAAAGAATCTGTATCCTACATTCCCAGTCGTAACTTGTTTATCAACTGCCACTTTTGAACATAGACTATCAGTACTTCTTCACTTACTGGCTTGACTTCCTTTTGCCCTCTTAAATGTCTCATATTTTCTTGTAAACTTATGTAAAACATCTCTTATATAAGGGAATTTCAGCACATCAATTTGTTGGGAAAAAGTCTTTTTTGTAGCTTGACTTGGTCTTTTTTTTTTTTTTAATTATGCACTTGAAATTGGAAATTTGTTTCTGCATCACTCTGTATTTGTTTCAACCGGTATCTAATATTTCTTGAATCATAGTGAATCACCAAATATCTACATGCATTTTGTTAACCCCTCGGTCTTCTCCCCCCTTCCCCCAAGGTTTGCAGAAGCTTCTTCTGGGGATGATTCTGCTGATGATATAACTGGGAAATCTGTAGGGAAGAAAGAGATAGCTGACCCGGAAGACTCAAAGACGAAATATACCTCTGGAAATATCCTATAATTCCCTTGTTTATCCAATATTATTAGTTTAATGTTTCCTTTTGCTATAAATGTCGCGGAAGACAGGGGATTTGGTGTTTGAATATATTATTCTTTTGCTAGCCACTTCTTTCTATCCTCTGTGTTCCTTAAAAATATAAATACAGACTGATGATTTGGACCCCTCACATGATGTAGACAATGCATATGCTCTAATGCATACTTCAAAATCACAAATCCAACAGTCAGCTGCATCAGTTACAAAATCTAAGGAGGTTTCCAACAGCAACAAAAGCTCTCTTGTCCAAGCCACCTTATCTACATTGTTTAAGAAAGTTGAGGAAAAGGTAAAGTGGTCACTACTCACACATATGATATGTTTAAGTAGTAACCATTGTAGTATCTTTTTTGTGTATTTAATCATATAACATGCACTTATACTTCCCTGCCCGTGTCATCTACATGTTAAGATGTCCTTGTATGTTCCTTGGGTATTTATCAAGGTGAGTTGTAGAGAACAAAAGTACGGTTTAGTGGCAGAAAAGTACAGTCCCTAGTATTTAGCAAAAAAAGAAAAGAAAAGTACAGTCCCTATTGTATTTTTTGGTTATTTTTTGAGACCAGCTGTATATATGCTATGAATTGTTTACATATAATAATTTAGATGTTAGGAAATCTTATTCCTTCTAATTCCCTGCAAATTACACTCTGTTGGGCCATGTTTATTTCTTGGGATGCTAATTCCAGATTATTAGCCTATTTAATCTAATTTCCCTTGATATCTTATCCTTAACACCTTGCTCCAGTGTTATATCAGGAATTGAGAGCAGACGTAAGGAATTAAAGGAGATGAAGTGAAATGTTATTATCGTGTGCTACTAATTTCTAATTTTAAGAACCGATAATAGAAGATACATGGATGCAACTAAAAAAGATCACTAATAAAATCACTCTTCACTTCTT
The DNA here is from genome assembly GCA_028671895.1 of Oenanthe sinensis. Classification (NCBI taxonomy): domain Eukaryota; kingdom Viridiplantae; phylum Streptophyta; class Magnoliopsida; order Apiales; family Apiaceae; genus Oenanthe; species Oenanthe sinensis. The sequence goes on from CM053801.1 coordinate 22,778,228, forward strand.
GGCTGGGAGTTGATTCCAGGCAACGTAATATCCTTTCCTCCCCATTTATCCCATTATTGGAATGAAGGTGAAGTTAATGAACTTCACAACTTCTTTTCTTCCTATTAAAAATTCCGGTGCATGGATAGGAGCTACTGATTTTACTCCTTTTTATTAGTTCATTTCTATGGACTTGCAAATTTTATCATACCTGGGAAGAGGATAGCTTAAATACTAAATAGTCCCCCCAAAATGAACTATGAAATTATCAAAAGTAGCCCATGAGAATATTATCAAGGATTAAGTAGGAACTAATGAGTACTAAACTCTGGTGATTATAATCCTCAAGGTTTCCATTTTGAGCTTTCCACTTAAAATTAGTGTGTTCTTATTTATTCAATCAGTGTTGATCACTTGTGGTTGTCATAGACTGATAGTTAGTGGTAACAAATAAGATCACCAGAAACTCTCATTAGAAGATGCATTGCATGGATGCATGCGACTAAAGGAAAAACCAAACATCATTATATGCGACTGTTTTTGATGAAGCTTTTTAAATTGTTTCAGAAGGTGCCATCAAAGAAACATGATCTATCATCAAAAGGTTTGCAGCTCTCCTAATTGTCACTTTGATTTTTATGTAATTTAGATAACAGATAACTCATGACATGTTTTGTATCTATGCATTTTAGAATCTGGTAAGAATTTGCAGAAGACGAATTTAAAAAGGAAGAGTGATCAAGTTAAGGTGAGATATATTTTTGTACTTTTTTTGCTTCAGTTTGAGATATTATTCCTCTTTTCAATTTGTCAACTTTACTCAAAGGGAGCTCAAGAAGATCTACCCTAATTATATGCGTTGACATTCATATATTACATTTTAATGGATGTTGTTTCAGGTTCAAGGTCCAAATAAAAAGAAAAAAGAAACCAAGGAAAATAAATCTGGTCTCTCTCTCTCTCTCTCTCTCTCTCTCTCTCATTCAATACACACATTTAAAAAAACTATACTTAAAAAAATACATAGACTATACTTTTCAGTTAGTTGTTGCTCCAATGGGTATCATGTAAACATATTTCAAAAATACTGTACTTGAAAAAAATATATAAAAGTTTCGTCTTGACTTAAAAGTTGAACCTTAATCAAAAAGGTTTCTAAACTCTTTTCAAATTTGTTCATATAAATGATGCTTTCTCAATATAAAAACCCACTTCATTCTTAGTCACGAAAGTAACTAGTTCTCAAAAGAAAATTGTTTCTGAGGTTTCAAAGTACTCGATGAGAGCAATACATATAACAAAACACCCATTAACAACTGTCAATCTTTTTCTTGACAAGCAAGTGTTTCGAACTTTTTCGTGTATTGTGCTTCATAATGAATCATGTATATGAGTGTTAGTGTGAGTTGTGCTTGGTGAATGTTTATTGTTGGGATATGTTTTTTGTGTGTATTGTGTATGTATCATATGTTTCTTTATGAGTGAGGGTAATGGGTTTGCGTGTTGCTTTTTGCTTTCGTTACTAGTATGTGTTTAGGAACGAGACCCTAATTTCTGGGATGTGATTTTAATCATAATGATATCTTTATAAATTGTATTTTTGTTGATCTTGAGTAATTTTTTAGGGTTTTGAGTATATGGTTTGAAGTTCTCGTGGGAGGGAAAAATTGTATGATGACAACATAATTGATGACACATGTGTGACAGTACGGACGGGTGTCTTATGCAGAATAGGTGTTTGTCTAAATGTGAAATAGATAAATTTGGTACCTGTTGAGTGTGTAGACAAGTTTGTGTTGTGGTGGGTGAGTTTTTACCTAGAGATATGCTCTATTCCTAGTTCTTGAATAGTCTTGATTGTTGTGTCACACAGGTATTATCATGGCTAGTTCTAGTCGAGCCCGTGTCCTGGAAAGTTTGTTTAAGGCTGATGGTATTTGGGACAATTGTCCCACCTTGCTTCCTGTAATTCTCGCTACTCGTCGACTGGAAAATTATTTTGTAAGCTACAAAACGTACTATGCCGAGAAGAATATCTTACCAGTTCCTTATAACGAGGAATAGATACAGGCCACATTCAACAAATTTCCACACTTCAACATATTAGCACTTTTCAACGGTTGAGATGTCAAGATATCATATCGAGAGACTTCTAAATAGGAGAGCCATTTGAGTGGACGGCCCCTTACGCTCACGAGAGATTATACTCAGGAGATGCATCTGGGTACTTTGCTGTGCCCATAGCGACCTTCAAGGCCGATTTTAGGCCTAGGCCCCATCGTTTCTTGATTGCCTTGTTTAAACAGGTATTCAAGTGTCTCATTTCTCAATTCTCTCCTAATGCCATTAGGCTGATATTGTGGTTCATTGCCACATTTCATGTTCATAAGGCCGATCCCACTTTTGGGGCCTTCTTCGTAATGATTACCTTGAAGGCCTCGTGTGTGAAGCCGGGTTATGAGTTAGTTTTCTGTCACAAGGATAACGCATTGGGACAAATCTTGGGTGATTTCAAGTCGATTACACTTCATCAAAGTATAAAGGACTGGTATAAAGAATTCATCATGCTAAAAGGCGGTGATTGGGCATTCATGCCGACCTTTGCGGTTAATGTGTAAGTAATTCCTTCTCTAAGGAGGGGCTTGACCGTCCAAGATGTTGCACTTCTAAAAGATTTTTGTAAGACTTTTACCACCCCGTGGACCCGTGACAATTATTACAAAGTCAGGGACCTGATTCAACGTGGTTGTAAGTGATCTATTGTTGTTCGCTTGTCGTTTGTTTTCCTGCATTTCATGTAGTTGTCACATTACTGATTTTACTATTTATTTGTGTAGTGTTTCCTCCTTCTTACAACCATTTCGGGTTTGATTATGGGGATGAAAATGAGAAAGCTTTAATTGAAAAGTTTATGAAATACTATTTGCCTGCTCCTTCGGGACGCAGACAAGCTAGAGCCAGGATAGTTGTCCTTGACGAGGATCCTGATGATGAATCTTCCATTAGTAAGGAGGATGGTGACGAGGAAGATGATAATGGCATGTTGGAACATGATTGCAGTGATTCTGAATTGATAGAAGGTGATAGCCTTAGTCCGTAGATAGGAATATTTCCCGATGCGGGCGATGCATGTGATGATGAAGTTGGCAGTAATGATATCTTGCTGAAAAGAGCATTGGAAAAAAATAAAGAAAATATGCCAAGTTGCTCGAAGGTGACTTGGGTTGCATCCCCAATGCTCGTTAGTCCCGAAATGGCGGGCCGGGGAAATGTTGTTGATGATTGCCTGGACACTGTTATGGAAGAAAAATTGCAGGGTCATCCTCTGGTTGGGGAGAAATTTAATGATGCTCCCAATCCTGAATTTGCAATGTTCGAGCAGGCTCCCCTGATAGAGGAATCATCTATTGGTGGTGCATACCCATACAAACCTCCTTTCACTCCCATGTTCATTGATTTAGATTCACCTGTTGATGTGAACTCTTTAGTCGAGGAACTAGAAGCACGAGAAGGTCTTACTTTAGATGTTGATTCTGAGCAAGTGGTTGAAGAGAGAGTTGTTCAGGAAGTTTCTCTTGTGAGAAATGAGCCCGTTGTTGGTGTTAAAAGTGCTGGTGAAGTGTTGGATAAGGAGGCTGCTGAGAGTGCTCACCAGTAAAAGGCGTAGCGGTGTCTAGTGGAGGAACCTCGCCTGCTTTGACTAAGGCCCGTATCAAACATCTTATGCACCGGGCTTGCGTCGGTCGCGTGGTAGGAAAAGGTCCCCGTGGTTTGCTGACTAGGGGCATTATCTATGATGCCTCTTCTGGCGATGATAATGTTGGGCAAGGTGAAGCCCGGAGACCTGGGGTTGGGTACTTATTTTCTCAAGCACCTGAGAGCCTGACTCGACATTTTCTGACCGGAGATGATCGTGAAAAGATCAAACTGCGCAGCGTGGAGCAGAAGATGATATGTTTGAGAAGTATGGTGCTCGAGTATGATTTCTAAATTTTTTCATTTTATTTCCTTGTATATTTGGACAACGAATCTTATGTCTTGCGTTGGTACTGTGATGTTTATTTTCTTCTATTATCTCTATTTATCTCCAGTTTCTGAGCTATGGCTCGACATCTACCTCAGTCGTTAATTCATTTTCTAGTCGTCAATTCATTTTCCAGTCGTTAGTTCATTCTTCACCTCGTAAATTTTTGGTATAAACAAACTTCTCTCTCTGATTCTGTCATAGTATTTCGATATGTATCTCTTCAATTTATGTGTTCTCTTAAATATAAAAAAAATCAAATTATAGTGTGGATTTGCAAGTTTTTAGTCTGATTCGAGTTGATTAAAAGTTAACCTTAGGTCAATTTGAAGACAACCCGAAATAACTTGAACTCAATCAAAATCAGAGTACTATGCAATTTACGTACACATTATATGTTAGTTTAACGTATATGATATATAACATGCTGGAATCTAGTTAGTATATGTCATATGGCAGGCCAAAATCTAGTTTGGCCCATATATGATTTTTTAAAAGTAAAAACATATGGATAAAAAAAATATCTCCCATGTTCTAGAATCTTCGAAATCTATTATATTATGTATATTAATTTATAACAATTTTACGCTCAAATAATTTCTCACATGTTCTAGAAACTTCCAAATCTATTATAAATATAAGGTTTCTTTCAATTTTCATTTATCCACTAACTATAGACAGACAATCATCTTTCCTTACCCCTATTTTTCCTCTTCTACTTTATCAAAGTCCTCTTTTCTTTCTTTTATTATTTTATCCCCATCTGTATCTCTTAAACACATATCTTCACCTAAATTTTAATAAATAAAAGATTGCTCTATATCTTTAAATACTACATTTATCTACTATCACACACACCTCTTCTGCCATTTGCCCTTCGAATTACAGCACTTCGCTTCTGAATTAAACCTTGAACAAAGCTGCCATAACAAGAATATATAATCTCAAATTAAAGTTGATTGTGATTTAGACCCGATTTAATAGTTTTTTTTCTTGATCTATGAAAGATTTGAATGATTTTTTCATTTATACGATTAATGTGTTTTAATGTGGGTACTCTATGCAAAACATTATAGGTTTTGGGTATGCTAATCACAATCTCTATTTCTCCATTTCCACATATAACAAAAGAAAAATCAATCTATGGAAAATCAAAGTCCGCAATTTGTAATAACATCCAACGTCATGAAATCAGGTATGGCTCATCACCCTCAGGACTATCATCTCATGTAACATGATACTTAATTATTAAATTAAATATAAAAATATCTAATTTATGGTTTATATTCAAATTTTGATATAGTTTGAGTTTTGATTGAATCAAACAAAACCTCATTCATTTGAAACACTACAAAATTTTAGTTTATACAAAAATCCAGATCGGTTAAAACCCATTAAGCTAACTAAATTAGCCTATGACACGAAGATTTCAAACCATACTTAATAAGAGTTTTCTCAAAAAATAAACATATATTAAAATATTTTTAATATATTTAACTTGATCTATGACATTTTCAATTGTAAAAATTAGTAATTTTATGTTATGTAATGTGTTTTATGTACGTAGAATATATTGTAGAAAATATTGTTACCATGTTTTACTCAAATTACTACATTTAAGATTTAGGCTAGGGAATTTTTGCATATATATATATAACTTCTTGTTTATAAATTTTAATTGCAGAAAACAATGTAGAAAATGCTCCACCAAAATTAAGTTTCGCTTCTTCTCCAACACCAGGTAATATTTTTTTTATATTTCTGAAATTTCTGAAATTAATGTTTGCACTATTATAAAATCCATCATTTTCAACATTTACATATATAATATATTTGACAATAATTTATTATATAAAATATTTTAATTTTTTGTGTAGATTGACACCGCCTTACCCAAACTATATTTTGCTTCTAGAATTTCAAGCTTATTTGTGTAATCAATTAGGGGAAAAAATTTGAAACATAGAATGGTTTGTTAATTATCTCTACGACATGAAATGAAGACAAACCGGGTTAAAGACTGCATACAAATGGTGCATACAAGTCTCTGAATGTAGCCAATGCATGGTTGTATACTTCAAATGTTCCTATAGTTTGTGTTCAAGAAGTTCACTTAACGTTTGTGCTGTTTGCAGAAAGTGAACGCTGCATTTGCTGGGAGGTTTGGCAGAGCAAGAGGACAAAGAAATCGGAGGCAGAATACCCCTGCAAGATCGAGGGATGCAGGATGAGCTTCGGATCCAGACAAGAGCTGACGCTCCATGAAAGAAATATCTGCTCGGCAAAGGGGTGTCGAAAGAACTTTGTCTCCCACAAGTATCTCCTCCAGCATCAAAAAGTCCATCTTGATGACCGTCCCCTGAAGTGCCCGTCGAAAGGCTGTAAAAAAATGTTTAAATAGGCTTGGGCAAGAACTGAATATATAAGAGTTCATACAGGTGCTCAGAACCGTGTCCAACCACATGAATTTCCATGTGATATGATTTCTTGGTGCAGGAGGAAGAGAGTAGCACTCATTAGTTTGTGGATCCTAGCAAGAGATCTTATATTTCTACTAGTAGTATCCACAAATGCACATATCAAATAATTTTAGCCAAAATCCATCAAATCTCAAGCCACCAATGAGCCCCAACCAACTCTGACTATTCCAGGGCTGATGATTATTCTGAGCCTGAATCAAGGTGCCAGTGATAACTCATGGGTCATTGGGACACTGTCAAGGGGCATTTAGGCAACATCAAATCACCAATGAGGAGTACCATGGTGGATCCGTAAAGGGGCCTACGGGCTGCAGCATGGGAATGGAACATTTGGAAATCCTGTCATTTCCAATATCAATCAAGGATTTGAAATGTGAAGCACACATCAAAGCACTTGTTTCATCTTAATATGCGTTGGTTGTAAACACTACTAAATCAATACAATTCGTTGTTATGCTAATTAATAGTCTAAGTCAGTAATGCAAGTTCTTTGATTATCTCTTTTAATTATATCGATTTTGATGCTTCTATGATAGAGTCACATGCAGAGTGTACCCTTAGACGTCTGAAGGTTTGGTTCAGATACTACTATTTACATTCCACTCAAAGACTGACTTCTATTAATGGATCAGTGCTAAAAATACATGTTCCTAAAATACGCACATTGTTATAGTAATTTAGTTTTATGTTCCTAAAACTACTGTCTTCCCTAGACAATAAGCAGAGTATTGCCAAGTTTCGTTAACATTAAAATTTGAATCATGTGTCAGAAACACTGTATCTTCATTCTTAACCTTAAAATATTGTTATCAAGAAAACATTGTTTTTAATGTTCTATATGAAAGACTGCCCCTAGCCCAGCCATGGCATCGAATTGATGGCATGTGTATTAAGTCCATTGGACCCTGTCGAGCTCATAATATCCATTTTAATTCTTCAACCCAATGTCCTTAATTCATGTGTCATCCTCTTCTTTTTGAGATGGTTGATTATGATCTTGTTGTTGTACTCGGCTATGCCATCCATGGTCAAACGTTGTACACACTTGTAACCGTTCGTCGTGATGGCCTCTCATTTTTAGATTTGATTATACTCAATACGTCTCGAATGCCTCAATCTCTAATCATACAAAATCCATGCTAGATTATAATTTTTTCAGAACCAAAATATGTCATCACCCATCATAAGGTTGATCTCTTGATTCGTAGTTTCTTGGCGTCTTAGATTGTCATTCATTGCTCATTGTTGGGCCTATATGTTGTATCTCTCTATCGTTGGAACTACGTGTTGGCAGTGTTATATGTAGTAATGTTCTCATTTTTAATAGTACCCAGCACCTACACCTGCACATTGTTTGCATTTTGTTGATCACCTTCATGCGCATCATCATAATTCAAACGCCTTGCCATGCTAACCACCGTGCGTCTAGACATGGTTGCACCACTTGATTTCATCGTACTTAGTTCCACCCTAAGTGCTTCATTCTTTGATTATCTCTTTTAATTATGTCGATTTTGATGGTTCTATGATAGAGTCACACTCAGAGTATACCCTTAGACATCTAAAGGTTTGGTTCAGATACTACTATTCACATTCCCCTCAAAGACAACCTCAGTTAATCGTATGCTAATAATACATGTTCTTATAGTACATACATTATTATGGTAATTTATTTAATTTTATGTTTCTAAAACTACTTTATCTTCTCCCGACAATAAGTAGGATATTGCCAAATTTCGTTAAAATTAAAATAAGTAGGGTACTAAAATACATTTTATAACAAAACCCACAAACAATATCATTTCAAAATAAAAATGAAATTTATATAAAAATATTTATACATATAATATTTAGAATTACTGTTATAACAATAATTCAAATTATTTAAATAAAATATTAAAAAAAATACAGTACATGCAACACACATGATATAAACTAATAAATTATAGAGATTATTACATAAAGAGATTAATGTTTCAAAGATTAAAAAAAAATCTCATATAAATACACGATGATGTTATTGTAACTATAGCAGATTATATGAAATTGCAAAAATGTCATTATTATTTTATGAGTTATTGTCAAGAACTTTATTCTCTTATATAAATATCATAATTTTAATTTGGAGGGATATTATAAGTTATGTTGAGTATGTTAAACAATAGTATTCAAAAATGATTTCTATAAAATAGTTATTGTAAATATGTGATTTATACACAATCAGATCTGGCACGATTTTGTTCTTTTCTATTAAAATCCGCACACAGTTTTGAAATAGATATCTGTATATATACCACTTCAAATCCGCAATTTGTACATTTTAATTCACAATCCGTACACTGTGTTAATCCGTAAAATCTCATTGATTCACAAATATAAGCACAATATAACTTTTGTGTTCTATTTTCAACTACAGATCAAAATCTAATTGGTATATCTATAATTTATTTTTGATATCTAATGTTAATTTTACAAGTTTTGGATTCTCAGTTACAACTAGCTAGCTGTATAAATATCACTATATACTCTGTCATATTTCTCATATTCTAAGTGGATAACGTTGGCTAATATACCCAAAATACGACTATTTAGGTAGACAACATTTTTCGATTATATCGTATATAACTCTTGGAAAGTTTGGTGGAACAACCCTTTGTAAACATTTATCCAATAAATCTTACCAAACTCTAAGCCTCTAAACCCACAATCTTATAAAGATGATTTAGGTAAATTAGACCCAATGTTTCAACAAACTAGGTACACTTACTTATTACGTCTTCCCAAGATTGATAAGAGCACATTGCTTTGGCAAACCCACTCCTTCTCAATCTAGATCTTGACGAGTATTAAACATTGGAAGGCATCCGATTAATTTAATATATATTCTGGAATTTTACGGTGGTTTCTAAACTCTTTTATATTATGGTAACAATATTTTCTACGAGTATGTATATTGGAAGGCATACATACCAATATATGGAATCATATACATATATTAATAAAAAAGGTTTCTAAACTCTTTTATAATTATTTCAGAGGTTTTAAAGTACTCTATAAGAGCAATACATATAACAAAACACCCATTAACGACTGTCAATCTTTTTCTTGACAAGTAAGTGTTTCGTACTTTTTCGTGTATTGTGCTTCATAATGTATCATGTATAAGAGTGTTAGTATGAGTTGTGCTTGGGTGAATGTTTGTTGTTGGGATATGTTTTCTGTGTGTATTGTGTGTGTATCATATGTTTCTTTGTGAGTGAGGGTAATGGGTTTGCGTATTTCTTTTTGCTTTTGTCACTAGTATGTGTTTAGGAACGAGACCCTAATTTCTGGGATGTGATTTTAATCATAATGATATATGTATAAATTGTATTTTTTTTTTATCTTGAGTAATTTTTTAGGGTTTCGAGTATATGGTTTGAAGTTCTCGTGGGAGGGAAGAATTGTATGATGACATCATAATTGATGACGCATGTGTGACAGTATGGACGGGTGTCTTATGCAGATTAGGTGATTGTCTAAATGTGAAATAGATAAAATTGGTACCTTTTGAGTGTGTAGACAAGTTTGTGTTGTGGTGGGTGAGTTTTTACCCGAAGATATGCTCTATTCCTAGTTCTTGAATAGTCTTGATTGTTGTGTCACACAGGTATTATCATGGCTAGTTCGAGTCGAACCTGTGTCCAGGAAAGTTTTTTGAAGGCTGATGGTATTTGGGACAATTGTCCCACCTTGCTTCCTGTAATTTTTGCTACTCGTCGACTAGAAGATTATTTCGTAAGCTACGAAACGTACTATGCTGAGAAGAATATCTTACCAGTTCCTTATAACGAGGCATAGATACATGCCACATTCAACAAGTATTCCACACTTTAACATATTATCACTTTTCAACGGTTGAGACGTCAAGATATCATATCGAGAGACTTCTAAATAAGAGAGCCTTTTGAGTAGAGTCCCCTTTACCCTCATGAGAGATTATACTCTAGAGATGCATCCGGGTACTTTATTGTGCCCGTAGCGACCTTCAAGGCTGATTTTAGGCCTAGACCCCATCATTTCTTGATTGCCTTGTTTAAACAGGTATTCAAGTGTCTCATTTCTCAATTCTCTCCTAATGCCATTAGGCTGATATTGTGGTTCATTGCCACATGTCATGTTCATAAGCCCGAGCCCACTTTTGGGGCCTTCTTTGCAATGATTACCTTGAAGGCCTCGTGTGTGAAGCCGGTTTATGAGTTAGTTTTCTGTCACAAGGATACTGCATTGGGACAAACCCTGGGTGAGTTCAAGCCGGTTATACTTGGTCAAAGTATAAAGGACTGGTATAAAGAATTCATCATGCTAAAAGGCGAGGATTGGGCGTTCATGCCGACCTTTGTAGTTAATGTGTAAGTATTTCCTTCTCTAAAGAGGGTCTTGACTGTCCAAGATGTTGCACTTCTAAAAGATTTTTCTAAGACTTTTCCCACCCCGTAGACCCGTGACAATTATTACAAAGTCGGGGACCTAATTCAGCGTGGTTGTAAGTGATCTATTTTTATTTACGTGTCGTTTGTTTTCCTGCATTTCATGTAGTTGTCACGTTACTGATTTTACTATTTATTTGTGTAGTGTTTCCTCCTTCTTACAACCGTTTCGGGTTTGATTATGGGGATGAAAATGAGAAAGCTTTAATTGAAAAGTTTATGAAATACTATCTGCCTGCTCCTTCGGGACGGAGACGTGCTAAATCTAGGATAGTTGTCCTTGACGAGGATCCTAAGGATGAATATTCCATTGGTGAGGAGGATGGTGACGAGGGCATGTTGGAACATGATTGTAGTGATTCTAAATTGATAGAAGGTGATAGCCTTAGTTCGTAGATATGAACATTTCCCGATGTGGGCGATGCATGTGATGATGAGGTTGACAGTGATGATATCTTGCTAAAAAGAGCATTGGAAAAAATAAAGAAAATATGCCAAGTTGCTCGAAGGTGACCTGGGTCGCATCCCCAATGCTCGTTACTCCCGGAATAGCGGGCCGGGGAAATGTTGTTGATGATTGCCTGAACACTATTATGGAAGAATAATTGGAGGGTCATCCCGTGGTTGGGGGGAAATTTAGTGATGCTCCCAATCCTGAATTTGTAATGTTCGAGTAGGCTCCCCTGATGAAGGAATCGTCTATTGGTGGTGCATACCCATACAAACCTCCTTTCACTCCCATGTTCATTAATTTAGATTCACCTGTGGATGTGAACCCTTTAGTTGAGGAGCCAGAAGCACGAAAAGGTCTTACTACAGATGATGATTATGAGCATGTGATCGAAGAGAGAGTTGTTCAAGAAGTTTCTGTTGTGAGAAATGAGCCCGTTGCTGGTTTTAAATGTGCTGGTGAGGTGTTGGATGAGGAGGCTGCTAAGAGGGCTCACCAGCAAAAGGTGTAGTGGTGTCTAGTGGAGGAACCTCACATGCTTTGACTAAAGCCCGTATCAAACATCTTATGCACCGGGCTCGCGTCCGTCGCTTGGTAGGAAAGGTCCCTGTGGTTTGCTGACTAGGGGCATTACCTATGATGCCTCTTTTGGCGATGATGATGTTGGGCAAGGTGAAGCATGGAGGCCTGGGGTTGTGTACTTATTTTCTCAAGCACCCGAGAGCTTGGCCCAACATTTTCTGACAGGAGATGATCGTGAAAAGCTCAAACTGCGTAGCGCGGAGCAGAAGATAGATATGTTTTAGAAGTATGGTGCTCGAGTATGATTTCTAACTTTTTTCTTTATATTTCCTTGTATATTTGGACAATGTATCTTATTCTTGCGTTCGTACTGTGATGTTTATTTTCTTCTGTTATCTCTATTTATCTCTAGTTTCTGAGCTATGGCTCGACCTCTACCTCAGTCGTCAATTCATTTTCCAGTCGTTAGTTCATTTTTCAACTTGTAAATATTTGGTATAAACAAACTTCTCTCTCTGATTCTGTCATAGTATTTCGATATGTATCTCTTCAATTCATGTGTTGTCTTAAATATAAAAAAAAAATCAAATTATAGTGTGGATTTGCAAGCTTTTAGTCTGATTCGAGTTGATTAAAAGTTAACCTTAGGACAATTTGAAGACAACCCAAAATAACTTGAACTCAATCAAAATCAAAGTACTATGCAATTTACGTACACATTATATGTTAGTTTAAAGTATATGACATATAACATGACCGAATCTAGTTATTATATGTCATATGGCAGGCTTAAATCTTGTTTGGCCCATATATGATTTTTTAAAAATAAAAGCACGTGTACTAAAAAAAATATCTCGCATGTTCTAGAATCTCCGAAATCTATTATATTATGTATATTAATTTATAACATTTTTACGCTCAAATAATTTCTCACATGTTCTAGAAACTTCCATATCTATTATAAATATAAGGTTTCTTTCAATTTTCATTTATCCACTAACTATAGACAATCATCTTTCCTTACCCCTATTTTTCCTCTTCTACTTTGTCAAAGTCCTCTTTTATTTCTTTTACTATTTTATCCCCATCTGTATCTCTTAAACACATATCTTCACCTAAATTTTATTAAATAAAAGATTGCTCTATATCTTTAAATACTACATTTATCTACTATCGCACACACCTCTTCTGCCATTTGGCTTTCGAATTACACCACTTCACTTCCGACACAATAGCTGATGCTAGCTCATTGTCAATGTGTAAATGTCCAACAGAAAGCCCAGCAAAAATTTTACAGTAAAGGCTGATTTTGTCAATGATTTGCATCATGTAGCTACAACGTACTCTCAAGTTTTATTACCTCTAAACTCTTCAATTTGACCATAAGATCTGAAACAGTGTCCCAGTACGCAGCTATGCCCCTGAAATTGACGGTCAATTCAGAATGCAGTGTCAGAATTTGCAACGAAGGACATCTGCAACCAAGGACTTCTGCAACAATATTTCAATGAAATGAATTAGGATTAGAATTCAGAAACATACATAATAAAAAATGCTAGATGAAATTTGAAAGTCCTTACACATCTGAAACATAAATATATATGAGATCCTCATTAGTGATATATTCAGGAAGCACAAGTTTAAAAGCATGCCCTTGGCTCCGGTCAACAACAAACTTGATCAATCCTAAGATATTAATAAATTATCCCGCACATTCAAATGCATGAACTTCTAATCTCCACCTGGATAATTTCTTAGGAAAAACAAGAATTTGCCAAACAAAGGATTAAGAACTGCTTGGTACCACTGCTTGCATACAAGTGAAATATTCAATAACTTCGTTTCTGAATCTAATATCCCAAAAACATTCACCAGACAATCCGAGTTTAAATCCTCCCACTTTCTTGCTTCCATCTATCTCCCACCTAAGAATACAAATTAATGCAGTAGAGTGTATGCACTCTCGGTGGAGGATGATAAGCTTATTTCCTTCAAAGAAGATATTCAATATATTAATAGTAAGAGTTGATTGAGAGCAATAGAAGAGCAAATAGAGTCTCTGAAAAAAACCAAAGTTGGGATTTAGTCCTTTTTCTTTGCTTGTTGGTAGAAAACCTACTGGTTCCAAGAAGGTGTTAACCAAGGAAGTGACAGGGAGTACGGTTCAACATTGTTTGGACTTGCTCAATCTCATCCAGTGTTAATCGCCCTTCAGGGCGATGTTGGGGTGTGGTGGAAATTTCACCCCATGATGAGAACTACGGTGGCTTGATCCAGGTTGAGGGTACGTAGGCAGCTATGGTATAATGGTGCAGACAATTGAGATTTACATATCAAGGTGTTCATAATTTTCTTGGTGTTCATCCATTTTTTTATTTGGATCAAATGATGTACGAGGTGGAGAATTGTGAAGGTAGAAAGGTTGGTCTAATTTTTGGTGTTGAAGTGAAAAATTAGTCGGAATTTTTCTAGTTGAGTCAGCTGCCTTGTTGTTGCGATTCTCAGAACTTCAATGGTCGGATCGTCCTGAATTTTTGGCCCAGAAAGAATTTTTGGATTAATTCTTATATCAGGCTCATGGTTACTAAGATATCTGAACAGAAGTGAATTAGATAGGTTTTTTCTAAGGCCTGAGATATTGTATACACACAAATTATGCATGCATTAATATATACAAGAAAAAAGACACTTTCACTTGACCAACAAAAATACTTGTTTTCTTTTTTTACTTATTACTTTGTTTATTGTTTGCGTAGAAACTTATAACTTGTGATGGTAGAGCTTAATGAAAATTCTAAACATTCAAGTATTATTCCGTTACATTAAATTTGTCCCTAGATCGGACTCAACAATCTTCCTTGGAGCACCTTGTAGTAGTCGACAATAATCATCCTTTTGTCTGCGTCGATATTCACCACTTATAATTATCTTGCTTCCAGTCATTCGCATTCTATATATATATATATATATCAAATTGTTATCAACAAGGATCCTAAGTATTAAATTGGCCTTGTCTAGAACCTAACGCTTTATATGTGCAATTTCCGACGTAATAGCCGAGGCTACCTCCCATCATTGTCTGCATTTGCAACAGAAAGATTAACAAAACTCATAGTGAACACCAATTTCATTAATAATTCGTACCATACATGTGCACCTATGTAATTTTAACACCTCTAAACTCTTGAATTTAACAATGTGATCTGAAATGCTACGAACAACACCAATATAGTCAAGGAACTCATAAGCCAAAGTATCAGATCGCATTTCTAAAACTTTCAGAGGACACCTGTAACATAATATCAATTGACTCGTAAACATCAACCGGAAAAACAAGGTTTTATTGTTTTTTAATATAGCTTTTTTGTTTTATGTTTTTGATTTATATCTAGTTTTATTATCATCTTTTCTTCTTCCATTGCCCACTAATAGCATACAATCATCTCACGTTTGCCCTCTTTTTCCTCTTCCGCTCTGTAAAACTTTGTTTTGGTCAAATTTTGTAGGGTTAATAGTTGAGTTATATTTATAAAAAATTGAGTTTAATTTTATGAAATCATTTTTGACAAGTAAAAAGAAGAGCATAAATTGGTCTATAAGTAGAAAAATAAAAGAACACAAAAGAATTTTGGTGAAGCGGAAAACCCCTTGAACAAGGTTAAAAACTGCGGGTGAGATGATCCCAACCAAGAAGATGTACTAGAATGTTGAGCCAATCGAATTACGTACAAAGTGCTTGAATAAAAATACAAATCAAAATAGACCACTCGTCAATTGTGTATATTGCTCGTCAGACGTCGGTTGTATATCTATATATGTATTGAGTGGTGATGGAATTAAGTTGTAGCAGATGTAGCCATTGTAGCAGATGTAGGTGTTATAGGTTGTGAAAGTTGTCTCCCATTCTTGATGCCCCATTCTATTTATATTTGAATTATATAATTGCTATATTGATGAAGAATTGTTATTAATTTCTTCCTTATTGATAGAGAAACTAATACTCATCAATATCCTTCCTTTCCTGTACGGGTATTTATCAATAGCTTTCCTATTTTTTTGTAATCTCAATATATATGTACTTGTATATATCGACGCTTGACCAATTTTGTCCATTATATAATCGTCAATGTATTTTTCACTCATCGGCAGTATTATCGACGTCTACCTCAGTCGTCAATTCATTTTTCAGTCGTCAATTCATTTTCCAATCGTCAGTTCATTTTTTAACTTCTGAATTTTTAGTATAAACAAACTTCTCTCTCTGATTCTGTCATATTATTTCGATATGTATCTCTTCAATTCAGGTGTTCTCTTAAAAAAATTCATATTATGGTACAGATTTGCAAGTTTTTAGTCTGATTCGAGTTGATTAAAAGTTAACCTTAAGTTCAATTTGAAGACAATCCGAAATAACTTGAACTCAATCAAAATTAGAGTATTATGTAATTTATGTACACATTATATGTTAGTTGAACACATATGATTTTTTTAAAGTAAAAATACGTGTTCAAAAAAAAATATCTCGCATGTTCTAGAATCATCAAAATTATAATTTATATATTAATTTGTAACAATTTTACGCTCAAACAATTTTTCACATGTTCTAGAATCTTCCAAATCTATTATAAATATAAGGTTTCTTTTAATTTTCATTTATCCACTAACTACACACAATCATCTTTCCTTACCCTATTTTTCCTCTTCTACTTTGTGAAACTCCTCTTTTCTTTCTTTTACCATTTTATCCCTATCTGTATCTCTTTAACACATATCTTCACCTAAATTTTAATAAATAAAAGATTGTTGTATATCTTTAAATACTACATTTATCTACTATCGCACACACCTCTTCTTCCATTTGGCTTCCGAATTACACCTCGAACAAAGTTGCCATAACAAGAATAGATAATCTCATATTAAAGTTGATTTCGATTTAGACCCGATTTAATAGTTATTTTGCTTGATCTATGAAAGATATGAATGATTTTTTCATTTAAACGATTAATGAGGTTTAATGAGGGTACGATATGAAAAATATTATAAGTTTTGGGCATGGTAATCACAATCTCTATTTCTCCATTTCCAGATACAACAAGAGAAAAATCAGTCTATGGAAAATCAAAGTCCAAAATCTGTAATTACATCCAACGTCATGAAATCAGGTATGGCTCATCACCCTCAGCACTATGATCTCATGTAACATGATATTTAATTATTAAATTAAATATAAAAATATCTAATTTATGGTTTATATTCAAATTTTGAAATAGTTTGAGTTTTGATTCATTTGAAACATTACAAAATTTTAGTTTATACAAAAATCTAGATGGGTTAAAACCTATTTAGCTAAATAAATTAGCCCGTGACACAAAGATTTCAAACCATACTTAATAAGAGTTTTCTCAAAAAATAAACATATAATAAAATATTTTTAATATATTTAACTAGATCTATTAAATTTTCAATTGTAAAAATTAGTAATTTTATGATATGTAATATGTTTTATGTACGTAGAATATATTATAGAAAATGATGTTACCATGTAGTACTCAAATTACAACATTTAGGATTTAGGCTACAGAGTTTTTGCATATACATATAACTTCCTATTTAGAAATTTTAATTGCAAAAAACAATTTAGAAAATGATCCACCAAAATTGAGTTTCGCTTCTTCTCCAACACCAGGTAATATTTTTTTATATTTCTGAAATTTGTGAAATTAATGTTTGCACTATTATAAAATCCATCATATTCAATATTTACATATATAATATATTTAGCAATAATTTATTATATAAAATATTTTAATTTTTTGTGTAGATCCACACCGCCTTACATAATCTATATTTTGCTTCAAGAATTTCAAGCTTCTTTGTGTAATCAATTAGGGAAAAAAAATTGAAACATAGAATGGTTTGTTAATTATCTCTATGGCATGAAATAAAGACAAACGGGGACAGACTGCATACAAACGGTGCATACAAGTCTCTGAATATATCCAATGCATGGTTGTATACTTCAAATGTTCCTATAGTTTGGGTTCAAGCAGTTCACTTATCATTTGTGCTGTTTGCAGAAAGTGCACGCTGCATTTTCTGGGGGGTTTGGCAGAGCAAGAGGACAAAGAAATCGGAGGCAGAATACCCCTGCAAGATCGAGGGATGCAGGATGATCTTCGAATCCAGACAAGAGCTGACGGTCCATGAAAGAAATACCTGCACGGTAAAGGGGTGTCGAAAGAACTTTGTCTTACGCAAGTATCTCCTCCAGCATCAAAAAGTCCATCTTGATGACCGTCTCCTGAAGTGACGGTGGAAATTCTGTACAAAAACGTTTAAATGGGCTTGGCCAAGAACTGAACATATAAGAGTTCATACAGGTGCTCAGAACCGTGTCCAACCACATGAATTTCCATGTGATATGATTTCTTGGAGCAAGAGGAGAGGAGTAGCAATCATTAGTTTGTGGATACTAGCAAGAGATCCTATATTTCTACTAGTAGTATCCACAAATGCACATTTCAAATAATTTTAGCCAAAATCCATCACATCTCTCAAGCCACCAATGAACCCCAACCAACTCTGACTATTCCAGGGCCGACGATTATTCTGAGCCAGAATCAAGGTGCCAGTGAGGACAACTAACTAATGATAACTCACGGGTAATTGGGAGACTATCAAGGGGTATTTAGACAACATCAAATCACCAATGAGGAGTACCATGGTGGATCCGTGAAGCGGCCTACGGGCTGCCGCATGGGAATGGAACATTGGGAAATCCTGCCATTTCCAATATCAATCAAGGATTTGAAATGTGAAGCACACATCAGAGCACTTGTTTCATCTTAATATTCGTTAGTTGTAAACACTACTAAATTAATACAATTCGTAGTTATGCTAATTAATAGTCGAAGTCACTAATGCAAGTTCTTTGATTACCTCTTTTAATTATGTCGATTTTGATGCTTCTATGACAGAGTCACATGTAGAGTGTACCCTTAGACATGTGAAGGTTTGGTTCAGATACTACTATTTACATTCCACTCAAAGACTGTCCTCTATTAATGGATCAGTATGCTAATAACACATGTAACTAAAATACGCAAATTGTTATAGTAATTTAGTTTTATGTTCCTAAAACTACTGTCTTCCCTAGACAATAAGGAGAGTATTGCCAAGTTTCGTTAACATTAAAATTTGAATCAAATGTCTCAAACATTGTATCTTCATTCCTAACTTTAAAATATTGTTATAAAGAAAACATTGTTTTTAATATTCTATATGAAAGACTGCCCCTAGCCCAACCATGGCATCGAATTGATGGCATGTGTATTAAGTCCATTGGACCCTGTCCAGCTCATAATATCCATTTTAATTCTTTAGCCCAATGTCCTTAATTCATGTGTCGTCCTCTTCTTTTTGAGATTGTTGATTATGATCTTGTTGTTGTACTCGGCTATGCCATCCATGGTTAAACGTTGTACACACTTGTAACCGTTCATCGTGATGGCCTCTCATTTTTAGATTTGATTATACTCAATCCGTCTCGAATGCCTCAATCTCTAATCATACAAAATCCATGTTAGATTATAATTTTTTCTGAACCAAAATATGTCATCATCCATCATAAGGCTGTTCTCTTGATTCGTAGTTTCTTCGCGTCTTAGATTGTCATTCATTGCTCATTGTTCGGCCTATATGTTGTATCTCTCTATCGTTGGAACTACGTGTTGGCACTGTTATATGTAGTATTGTTCTCAATTTTAATAGTACCCAGCACCTACACCTGCACATTATTGGCATTTTGTCGATCACCTTCATGGGCATCATCGTAATTCAAACGCCTTGCCACGTTAACCACCGTGCGTCTAGACATGGTTCCCCACTTGATTTCAACGTACTTAGTTCCACCCTAAGTGCTTCATTCTTTGATTATCTCTTTTAATTATGTCAATTTTGATGGTTCTATGACAGAGTCACACTCAGAGTGTACCCTAAGACATCTAAAGGTTTGGTTCCGATACTACTATTCACATTCCCCTCAAAGACAACCTCAGTTAATCGTATGCTAATAATACATGTTCTTATAATACATACATTATTATGGTAATTTATTTAATTTTATGTTCCTAAAACTACTTTATCTTCTCCCGACAATAAGTAGGGTATTGCCAAATTTCGGTAAAATTAAAATTTGAATCAAATGTCTGAACCACTGTATGGTCATTCTTAACCTTAAACTATAACAAATGAAGAAAACATTGTTTATAATATTGTGTATGAAGGATAATAAACACGATTAACATGTTATGTTCTCATATATATCTTATCAAATTTTAAAAACTTAAGAACTCATTTTTTAAAAGCTAATAAATATTACGATAATATTATTCATTATTGGTTAATTATTGTAGCTAATTTTTAAACATTAATCACACAAACTAAAATACATTTTATAACAAAACCCACAAACTATATCGTTTCAAAATAAAAATAAAATTTATATAAAAAAATATTTATACATATAATATTTAGAATTAATGTTATAAAAATAATTCAAATTATTTAAATAAAATATTTTAAAAAATACACTACATGCTTCACACATGATATAAACTAATAAATTATAGAGATTATTACATAAAGAGATTAATGTTTCAAAGTTTAAAAAAAATCTCATATAAATACACGACGGTGTTATTGTAACTATAGCATATTATATGAAATTATAAAAATGTCATTACTATTTTCTGATTTATTGTCAAGAACTTTGTTCTCTTATATAAATATCATAATTTTAATTTGGAGGGATATTATAAGTTATGTTGAGTATGTTAAACAATAGTATTCAAAAATGATTTCTATAAAATAGTTATTGTAAATATGTGATTTATACACAATCAGATCTGGCACGATTTTGTTCTTTTCAATTAAAATCCGCACGCAGTTTCTGTACACAGTTTTGAAATAGATATCTGTAAATATACCACTTCAAATCTGCAATTTGTACATTATTTTGAAATAGATATCTGTATATATACCACTTCAAATCCGCAATTTGTGTTAATCCATAAAATCTCATTGATTCACAAATATAAACACAATATAACTTTTGTGTTCTATTTTCAACTAAAGATCAAAATCTAATTGGTATATCTATAATTTATTTTTGATATCTAATGTTATTTTTACAAGTTTTGGATTCTCAGTTACAACTAGCTAGTTGTATAAATATCACTATATACTCTGTCATATTTCTCATATTCTAAGTGGATAGCATTGACTAATACACCCAAAATACGACTCTTTAGGTAGACAACATTTATCGATTATATCATATATAACTCTTGGAAAGTTTGGTGGAACAACCCTTTGTAAACATTTATCCAATAAATCTCACCAAGCTCTATGCCTCTAAACTCACAATCCTATTATGATGATTTAGGTAAATTAGACCAAAGTTTCAACAAATTAGGTACACTTACTTATCACGTCTTCCCAAGATTGATAAGAGCACCTTGCTTTCGCAAACCCACTCCTTCTTAATCTAGATCTTGACGAGTATTAAACATTGGAAGGCATCCGATTAATTTAATATGTATTTGGGGATTTTAATATTTATAAGAACGATCATGATCCCATCATAAAGAGATTCTCAATATTTCCTTGATCAAATAATTCATTTCAATATTTGTCAATAGATTTCCAGGTCGTCGGAGAAGTCACAAGTAGTCTCTCTTAAAAACTGACTTCATTACGAATTAAACTAATAATCCGCTTTTAATAAAATCTACCCATATCAAAAAAAGAAATTTTATATTTAATACTGTGTTTCATAAACACAAGAATCTCATAATCGTTTGTTCAATTTTAAAATCTTGAATCGTTACAGATTTTAAATTTCTTAAGCAAACATGACATGTGTGTCGTATCTAATACATACATGATTAATCAATATTAAGCATTCATCTCGATTATATCTACACATAAATACCAATACATGCAATCATATACATATATGTAATGTGCGTAAAATAAATGTGTTTAGTTATGACCCCATCCTATGTGATCTTTCCAAGCTAATGGAAAAATCAAAGTCAATGTACGGTGGTTTAAAAATACAATCTATTACATGTCTTCTTTCTTCATTGCTCAATCATCCCCTTTTGAATCACATCCTTACTTGCAAGCCTTCATTGATAATTATATTAAATAATAAAAATAAAACTATTCTAATGAGCTTACAAAAAGAATTCGAGTTACATTCGAGATAATTAAATTACAATGAATAGACGACATGCAAGTTATATTTAGAAACCAAAATCATGAATAAAAAAACCATTAACTAATGCGTCTTAAGGTCATAACCATACACGATGCTATCACATAACACATATAATACATATCAGATTATATAAACATATTATATAATCACATATAACAAATTTTGAAATTTCAGTAAATTAAATAATTTTCAGAAAATAATAAATCGCCGTTTAGGGGCCTGTAACGACATCGAATGGATTACAGACGTCAAGCTGACTATATCAGTATTTCTCAGTGACATGACTCCAGTCAGAAGCCACCTATCATTTGCAAAAATTGGACACTGGACACAGATTTCAGAAAATCTACAGAAGCCGTTTCAGAATTCGTATCGAATACGATTCCCATAATAAGAATAAACATTTATCATATACATACAACATTAAACACAATCATCACATGATTATACATTACATGAATATCTTATATTTAAAATCATATAAAATATATATATCAACATATAGCCATGACATATCATATACATGTTTACATATATCAAAAAACTGTTAAACACATAACGAATTAAAACATTCCGCAAGTAGCTCTAATGCCATTGAAGGGTGTCGAGGCACAAACGCAGGGAAAAACGTGAAAAATAAATACAAAACGTAATATAAATCGAAACCCTCCGCAGGATCCATGTGAAAACAAAAGATTTAATTAGGAGATAAAGAACAAATACCTTAAAAAGCTTTAACAGTTCATTAATGGAAGATTAATAGAGGTCCAAATCTTGTTAATCACCACGTATTCCGCTCTCACGATCTACGCTCTACGGTATTCACATGAACACTTTTTATGAAGGATTGATGTGTACTAGGACCCGAAAACTGTTTCTCTCTTTACCTTATTCTTTTCTCAAAATGGCTAGGGTTTTGTAAAAATATGTCTCTTTTATTAAATCATTCCATAAAGAGATTATATAGAGAGAGGAATAAGTTTTCTAATTATAATTCAATTATAATTAATACTAATCTAAAATTCTAAATTATTTAATTAAGTCTCCCTTAATTAATTAATAACTAATTTTGTAATTATATTAAGTAATTCATTTATTCTATTTATATAATTAATTAAGTCATACTTAATTAATATCATAAATAAAATAAATTACTTACTTAATTTAAATTCATAATTTAAATTATCTGTCCTTCAAGCGTTCTTTGTGTGTGACCTTGTAGATTATTATTATATTGGCAACAATTTTAATATCTAATTAACATTGTAAACAATGAGCGACATCTAGTAATACATCATTGCAACCCAAGTAATAATAATAAAATCAGTATTTCGATTAAGTTTTTCATGAATAATGTTCCATATGATATAATCCCTTTAATCTTGATATTATAGATTAAACTGAAGGCATGTGTTGTGTCATCTTCTTTATAATTTAATCTTTATTTTTTCTTGATCGATGAGTAGACTAATAAAATCAAATCAACATTTGAGCATGACTGTGCATTTCATAGTCTCACTTAAACAAGATGCCAATAACATCACTCCAAAAATTAGGAGGATTAAATCCCAACTAGATCATTTATATTTCTCATACGATTCATAATATACCCAATGTCCACTTTTATCATCACCCAGTCAAAGGTAACTTTTAATGTAATCAAAGTATATTAATTCTCGTATAGAAATATAATGATTTCAGGTCTAAGGATCAATACATCATTATCATAGTGAGAATTACTTATGACACTTATTAACATGTAGAATCTCACAGCGGGTCATTCCAGTGCCATGCATTGAGACATGCACTTATGTTCTTGCCTTTAGTATTACCATACCAATGACAAATGAGATATAGTCATCTGTCAACAAACATACCAGTCTTTGTACATTATTATTGTCCTTAAATAATAATACTCGACTAGATAATTTTAGGAATAAGATGCTATTCATATAATCTCATTTTTAAGTGACTTACTTAAAGATATATAATATGTATCAAAATTCCAAGGACATTTATTATGCTTTCAATTTGTTACACAGTAAATAAAATATAATAAATAAATAATAATCAATAAAACATAATCCTTAATAATAAAATATTTTCCTTAAAATATAAAAGTAATTGTCTCTAGGGCACAATTACTAACAGTGATAGAGGCATCACTCTTCATACGCCCCTCTAGTAGTTACATCACTTTCGATACGCCCCTGTGATAGGTGCATTTCATTCCAAATGTTGTGATAAGAGCATCACATTTTTATGTATATTTTTGTTTTTTTATGAAGGTGATACTCCTATATAAAAAGTGTTGTTGAAACAAGCTGCAGTTGGGGAGATTCCAATGAATTTTTTGACCCAATTCAAGTAAGTTTCATCTTATAAAATATAAGTTCTCCATAGTTATAACTTAAATTGATCATGTACATTAGTGTAGTCTGTACGCATATATTTTTAAGACGGATGAGTTGCATTATTACGTCGTGATAATTCTTTCGGTCCTCCAGTGGTCATAGTTATCTCTTGTCATGTGGCTTTGACAGGTGGAAAGTGGTTTGTTGTAGGTTCGGGTCCTGCAAATCAATGTCCGAATGGGAGTGGGGGGCCGTCAAGTACCTCCGGCGTGAGAATCGGTACGGTTTATTTGGAGGAAATAATTGAAGCATGATATATGTGTTTAAAGCCCTGGTGACTGAGTTAAATGTGCGTATTTAATATCTGAGTTTTCCAGAGAATATCAGTGTGTGTGTGAGCGTGAGAGTGTATTGAATGACTTACATCCCTTCTTTATTATAGAGGTATATATATATATATATATATATATATATATATATATATATATATATATCTATTTGTAAAAAGGTGGTGTAGCCTTTTCCTATCAGATATAAGAATTACCCGATCAGGCACCGCGTATCCATTTTCACTGTTTGTCATTCCTTACTGTTGTCCTTTCATCGGTCACAGTGTTGTCCTTTGTCCTTTACTTTCCCAGCTCCTAGTTCGTCCTTGGTTGGTTACTGTATTAAACCGTTATGTCCACCTTTTATCCTTGGTATTCTGAGGCCATACATTTGTCAAATGCCATATTTTTATCCTTTCCATTTTGTTTTGGGCTATTATCCAATATGTAACATTTGTGCTCGGATTATTTAGAGTCCGGAAATTGGGGGTACTATCATTGCCCCTACTCTTGTGAGTTAATTTAGTGGGTGATGGGAGTATGGTACATGGACTACCCATATGTTGGTACTCGCATATAAATTGGTGTGTTAGCTTCCTTTTTCTGCACATCCTTTATTTTCGATATATCTCATTAATAACTATTTATTTATCTCTTTGTGTATCATAATGGACAGACGTATGGGTAATTATTTCTGTGAGTTGCGTCATGTTAGCAAAACTCGCTGGCAAGAAATCAATGTTGAGCGCCGCTATGAGGAATGTCACCAGCAAGCCTACCACTATTTGGTATGGCTTGATGAGCCTCTAAGTAACCGTGCCCAAGAAGCTATAGCCGAGCTCATTCAATAGAAGCAATTGCTACTCATGCATCGCTGGAGAGGTGCCAAAGACACCCGTGCTTGGTAGCTAGAACGCAGGGCTGAGGTGAAACACCGGCTTGAGGAACTGCAGACCAAAGTGGATAATGTTCGTCTGGACGTGCAGGAGATCCTCAATCAAGTTGGGGTGGAGGAGCCTATGGAGAGTAATGATGATATCGACTACCGAACTCTTTGTGGTGCACTCGAGGGAGGGTGATTCTAAAGTGTTTTAATTTTGTTGTTTGTGTGTTGTATTTGTCTTTGTTTGGCAATATATATTTATGTATGTGGTAGTGTATCCCCCCTTTAGATGTTCGGTTGTAGGGTGCAATCTTTAATCGGGGATACAATATTTGTTGTAACTGTGTTTTATATGCGAATGAAAGAGTACAAGTCTGTGCGAATGTGCGGTGTGACATGTTTATTTCTAGTTGGATTAAAATTTGGTGACCCCGGCCATTGGTAACGGGTTAACTCCTGTTAGCAATGGCTTAAAAATGAGAAATGGAATTGAAATTTGAGGAAATAAAAAATTGAAATTTGGTGCCCCCAGCCATTGGTAACGGATGAACTTCCGTTAGCAATGACTTAAAAGAAAAAGGAAAATCTTTATTTAAAATGGAATTAAAAATGGAATTAAATAAATATTGTCATACTTTATTTAATCTTTATGAAATGTGTGAAATAAAATTATGATAAACTTGTTACCACGTGATAAGTCAGTCAAAGTAAATTTGGAGGGAAAACCATTGAGTTGCCTGGATAAGGTTGAAACATGTGTTTCTTCATTCATGGCACCTCCATCAATGTATTGGAACTCTTCACATTTTGACCGATGGCCATTCACTTGCTAAAATCTACCTATAAAGTGCCACATTTGTTCATTTGCATCACCACTTTACTTTTTGTAGAAAATTTTACTAAGAATGGCTGCCAACAACAACCATGAGGAAGAGATCATTGCTGCACTTGATGCTCTGGAAGCCTTAATGCGGTTGTTTACCAGTCCTCGACCGGACGTGGATCGATAGGTGGACGAACTCCGTCGTGAGACGGAGAAAGCTCATGCCATTGGCGAAGCTGAAGTAGCCAAGGAGGAAGAGGAGAAATCATGGTGAGGTGATGCCAAGGATAGTGTAGGATGTGGTAAGGTGGGTGGGCTCGTCCCTCCAAATTTGGCACAGGCTGGTGGTAGTGGAGGGGGTGTTGGTGACCCACCACCTAAGCAAGTTTGAAATGATTTTACTCCTCCCATTTTTATTATAAATAAAATATAAGAATATTTAAGAATCTTTGATTGACTCTTTAGTATTTTTTGTTTCTGATTCGCTGGGCTAAAGTGGGTGTGTATGTCTGTTTAGTAGTTTATTTTGATGTATATATGTGTATGTATGTCTGGTGTTCAATAAAAATGGGAGTAAGCATGTGATTTCGTGTAGCTTGTGTGTTTTGACATATTTGACATGATTGTAATCATGTAAGGAAACCCCTGTAAAAGCGGATAATATTTCTGACAATAGGGGAGAGAGAGAAATAGAGATAAAATAAAATAAAAAAGGGAGAAGCAACTGCCATCTTTTCCGTAAAAGTTGCACCTTAATCAAAAAGGTTTCTAAACTCTTTTCAAATTATTTCTGAGGTTTTAAAGTACTCTATGAGAGCAATACATATAACAAAACACCCATTAACGACTGTCAATCTTTTTCTTGACAAGTAAGTGTTTCGTACTTTTTCATGTATTGTGCTTCATAATGTATCATGTATAAGAGTGTTAGTATGAGTTGTGCTTGGGTGAATGTTTGTTATTGGGATATGTTTTCTGTGTGTATTGTGTGTGTATCATATGTTTCTTTGTGAGTGAGGGTAATGGGTTTGCGTATTGCTTTTTGCTTTTGTCACTAGTATGTGTTTAGGAATGAGACCCTAATTTCTGGGATGTGATTTTAATCATAATGATATATGTATAAATTGTATTTTTTTTATCTTGAGTAATTTTTTAGGGTTTCGAGTATATGGTTTGAAGTTCTCGTGGGATGGAAAAATTGTATGATGACATCATAATTGATGACGCATGTGTGACAGTATGGACGGGTGTCTTATGCAGATTAGGTGATTGTCTAAATGTGAAATAGATAAAATTGGTACATGTTGAGTGTGTAGACAAGTTTGTGTTGTGGTGGGTGAGTTTTTACCCGAAGATATACTCTTTTCCTAGTTCTTGAATAGTCTTGATTGTTGTGTCACACTGGTATTATCATGGCTAGTTCGAGTTGAACCTGTTTCCAGGAAAGTTTGTTGAAGGCTGGTGGTATTTGGGACAATTGTCCCACCTTGCTTCCTGTAATTTTTGCTACTCGTCGACTGGAAGATTATTTCGTAAGCTACGAAACATACTATGCTGAGAAGAATATCTTACCAGTTCCTTATAACGAGGCATATATACATGCCACATTCAACAAGTATTCCACACTTTAACATATTATCACTTTTCAACGGTTGAGACGTCAAGATATCATATCGAGATACTTCTAAATAGGAGAGCCATTTGAGTAGAGTCCCCCTTACCCTCATGAGAGATTATACTCAGGAGATGCATCCGGGTACTTTATTGTGCCCGTAGCGACCTTCAAGGCTGATTTTAGGCCTAGGCCCCATCATTTCTTGATTGCCTTGTTTAAACAGGTATTCAAGTGTCTCATTTCTCAATTCTCTCCTAATGCCATTAGGCTGATATTGTGGTTCTGTTAGGAATATATTCATTTGATGATGTACAAAATACTAGAATAAGGCTTAGATTAGTTTATCTGTAATAAGTCTTTCTAGTCTCTGAAATGTATAATCAGAGTCTAGATAGTCAACATTCATGTTACTTGTACTTAGAAGAATTTCTGTAGAAAGTGAAACCAGAGTCTGCATGAAGATTAGAGTCTGGAAGGTGATCAGAGTCTATAGACTATCAGAGTCTATGATCTATCAGAGTCTACATATGATCAGAGTCTGAAGATCATCAGAGTCTGAAGGGTTCAGAGTCTATACAGTTAAAGTTAAATTTGGAAGAAGATCATAGGAATGGAAAGGCTTCGAAGATCAAGATAAATATATTGCAGATATGCTATGGGAAAGAAAGAGAATTCTAGAAGGAAACTGTCAACTAATAATTAGGAATTATATTCCTATTGTAATTTATCTTTCTGTTATTAGTTGATAGGTAGCTCTCTATATAAACTCTATGTAACCTAATTGTAAAAGTGTGGAAGTCGAAGCATAATTTGTCTGAGTGATATTTTTGTGAGAGTATAGAGATAGAGAGAGTTTCTGTGATAAACACAGAGAAGCTGCTAGGGTTTGTGTACACCCTAGGAGAGTTTTGTATTTAATCATCAATAATACAAACAATATTTATTCATATCTTTGTGTTTGATCTTTGTTCTTAATTCATATCGAGTTGGTTTTAAATCAGGCATAAAAGGAACACAAGTATTCAACCCCCTTTCTACTTGTGCAACTGGGAAAACAATTGGTATCAGAGCCTAACGTTTAAAATCGATCAAAGATGTCTGGAAACAAAGATGGCAAATCTAAGATTCCTATGCTTAAGAGAAACGAGTTCACCCACTGGAAGGTTAATATGCTGCACCATCTGGAAGCAACAGACCCTGATTATCTTGAAAGAATTCATGAAGGACCCTATGTGCCCTTAAAGCTTGTGCCTCAAATCAATGAAGTAGGAAAAGTAATTGAAGAACACTTCATTGAGAAACCGAAGGCTGAATGGACAAAAGAGGACAAGGAGAATGTCCTTAAGGAGGCAAAGGTCAAAAACATACTCTTCAACAGTTTGGATTCTGTTCTTACAAACTGTGTTATATCATGTCAAACTACTAAGGAGATGTGAACAAAACTTGAAGTGCACTGTCAATGGACTAAAGATGTCAAGAAGAATGCTAGGTCGTTGCTAATTCAAGAGTATGAGTATTTTGAAGCAAAATCTGGAGAATCTATCACTGAGATGTATGATAGGTTTACAAAACTCTTGAATGAGATGGCTATGCTTGGTAAAGTTTATGATTCTGAAGATAAAAACACCAAGTTTCTGAGAGCACTTCCTGAAGAGTGGGATAATAAGACTACAACCATAAGGGAAGCTAGAGATTTGGATGAACTAACTCTAGAAGAATTGTATGGCAGACTCAAGACATATGATTTGGAGATGCAATAGAGGAAGAATAAGAAGTCTATGAAGACAAAATCTGTGGAACTCTTGATGGAGTCTGAGAAAGAACAACAGGAACAACCCACAGAAGCTAGAATGAAAGATTCAAGGAAGAAGGGTAAAGCTGTTGTGGAGTCAGAGTCTACTGACACAGACTCTGATTCTGATGAAGAGATTGATCTAAGTCAAATGATGGCTATGTTTGCTAAATATTTCAAAAGAATGAAATTCAACAAAAGAAATGGCAAATTTAGCAAGAGGCCATCATTCAAGAAGGAAGATGAGAAGGTTGAGAAGAGCAAGAGTACAATAATCAAACTTGACAAAGCAAAAGTCAAGTGTTTCAACTGTGGAATACTGGGACACTTTGCTAGTGAATGCAGAAAGCAAAAAGGTCAAGGAAAAGGGAAAGCACTTCTATCAACTGGAAAGGATTGGGCAGATTCAAGCTCAGAGGATGAAATTGATTATGAAAATCTAGCATTGATGGCATCCTCTTCAAGAAGATCACAATCTCCCAAAGAACCCTCATCTCCCAAAACTCAGGTATCAATCTTCACTCCTGAATCCTCAATTAATTTAGACTCTGATGGTATAGAAATTGTGCAAAGTGAGGTTAATAAAATAATGACAACATGTAGGTCTCTCACTAGTGAAAGTGAAAGGTTGAGAGAGGAAAATTCAACCTTGACTAAAAGGAATTATCATTTAGAGTCTGAGTTAATATTAATGGAATAATACAAAAAGGATTCTGAGAAACATAGTCATAACTACACTGAAATCTTGAAAGCCTATGACTATGTTAAGAGAGAACTAGAAGAAGAGAGACTCAAGTTTAGAGTCTGGACAGACTCTGGTAGAAAAGTTCAAGAAATTCTCAATAATCAAAATGTGTGTCAAACTGCTGGTCTAGGCTATGACAAGAGTCAAGACAAAAGACCTATTGTTGAGAATGATAACAATAAAGAAGCTAGTCAATTTAATAAGACTAAAGACAAAAGTACATTTGTTCCTGTTAAGTTTGTGATTCCTAAAGAAAAATCTGAAACCACAAACTCATCTGTCAATAGTCCCCCTGTTGTTGACAAAAAGACAGATGAAACAGGAGAAAATAACTCTAAGAAAAATATTAACATAGGGCACTTGTCTAAGTCTAAGTTGAAAGAAAGGCTAGAGAACTTATCAGAGTCCCCCAAAACTAGGAGAAATAGGAATGGTAAGGAAGACATTAATAAGGCTAATAATTATCAAAAAGATCCTAATGCTCCTAGAAAGAAGTGTTATAGATGTGGCAACCACAACCATTTAGCTATAGATTGTAAAACAAAAATTGAGATGAAATCAGAGTCTAGTCCTTCTCAGACTCTGAAAAGTCACTACATACCACAGAAACCTTGTTATCATTGTGGTAGCATATTTCATTCTATTTATATGTGTAGAGACTATCATGATTTGTATTACAATTTTTATGAGCTAAAATCTTCTATTGATAAAAGTTGGTATGACACTATTAATACTCCACCAGAGGCTAAAGCAACAAATTAGACAGGTAAACCAAAGGTGAAAATTGTTAAGCCTGTTTCTCCTAAAGTTAGTAGAAAATGATCCAAAACTGTTTGGGTCCTCAAAACATCTAACTAGTTGCCTTATGTATGCAGGGAACCAGGGTAAAGAAAGGAACCCTAATCCTGGACAGTGGATGCTCAGGACACATGACTGGAAAGAAATCCCTGCTTACAGACTTTGTGGAAATGGCTGGCCCAGAAGTATCCTTTGGAGATGGCAACAAAGGACAAACACTGGGATATGGCAAGATTGTACTTGGGAATGTCATCATTGATCAAGTAGCTCTAGTTGATGGCTTAAGGCACAATTTGATAAGCATAAGTCAACTTGGAGATAAAGGTTACCATACTGGCTTTGACAACAAAGAGTGTCTTATGACTCACATAGAAACAGGCATTTTGGTTTTCAAAGGACACAGACATGGTAACATTTATGAAGCCAGCTTAGAGGATTGCATACACAGTGAAGTCACATGTCTATATAGCAAGGCCTCAACTGAAGAAAGTTGAAAATGGCACAAGAAACTGTCACACATCAACTTCAAAACACTCAACAAGTTGGTTAAACAGAATCTTGTAAGAGGATTACCACAGGTTGATTTTGTGCAAGATGGACTTTGTGAAGCATGTCAACTTGGAAAACAAAGGAAATCATCCTTCAAGAGCAAGACAATTAACTCCATTTCTGAACCCTTTTATTTATTGCATCTTGATTTATTTAGTCCAGTAAATGTTATGTTAATTAACAAAAAGAAATATACTCTTGTTATTGTAGATGATTTTACAAGATTCACATGGGTTTTCTTTCTACATTCAAAGGATGAATCTCCACAACACATAATAGACCATATCACTTTTCTGGAAAGAAAATCAAATAAAACAGTTAGAGTTCTAAGGAGTGACAATGGTACTGAATTCAAGAATTCAATCATGGAGGACTACTGTGCATCAAAGGGAATTACTCAACAATTTTCTGCGCCAGGAACTCCTCAACAAAATGGAGTTGTGGAAAGAAAGAATAAGACACTCATAGAAGCTGCCAGAACAATGTTGGCAGAGTCTAAGCTACCAGTATATTTTTGGGATGAGGCAGTCAATACAGCATGTTTCACTCAAAACTGTACTTTAATAAACATGCATGGAAAGACTCCCTATGAAATGATAAAGGACAAGAAGCCAAGTGTGAAACACTTTCACATATTTGGATGCAAGTGTTATGTACTGAAAGTACATCCTGAAAATCTAAGCAAATTTGAAGCCAAGGCAGATGAATCAATTTTTCTTAGATATGCATCAAACACAAAAGCATTCAGAGTGTTTAATCTCAGAACCAAAATTGTTATAGAATCTATTCATGTTGCATTTGATGATAAAAAGTGTACATGTTGCAGGATGAGTTAGAGTCTACTACACTAGAATTTGAAAATCTAAACAGTTCTGAGATAAATGAAGAAGAAGAGGATAAAGACCCTCAAATAACTCCTGAACAAACAAAGAAACCTGCACACTCTGAGGGGGAGCCAGAAAATTCAACTCCAAATAATTCAGAGTCTAACAGGTCAGGGTCTACCCAGTCAGGGACTACCCAGACAGAGTCTAGACAGAGTCTGACCCATCAGGGTCTGGATCAAGAAACTCTGAATCATTGTCAGAGTCAAGAAATTTAGGGGGAGCCTCTTCATTTGAATTTCACTCGAATACAGAAGATGCAAATGACTTAGGGGGAGCTTCATGTTCAAGAACCAATCTTCCACCTGCTAGAAAATGGACAAGGAATCACACTCCTGACTTGATAATTGGTGATCTTGAGAGTTGTGTACAAACAAGAACAGCCACTCAAAATGAATGTCTTTATAGCTGTTTTCTCTTAAAGAATGAACCCAAGAAATTGAGGAAGCCTTGCAAGACCCTGATTGGATTATTGCAATGCAAGAAGAATTGAATGAATTTGAGAGAAATAAAGTGTGGAAACTTGTACCAAGACCTAGAGATAGATCAGTGCTTGGTGCAAAATAGGTGTACAGAAACAAACTTGATGAGAATGGAACTGTAATCAGAAACAAAGCAAGGCTAGTTGCAAAATGATACTCACATGAAGAAGAAATTGACTATAATTAAACTTTTGCACCAGTAGCAAGATTGGAAGCTATTAGAATGTTTCTGGCCTTTGCAGCTCATTCAAAATTCAAGGTGTATCAGATGGATGTGAAAAGTGCCTTCTTAAATGGAGAATTGGAAGAAGAAGTCTATGTGGAGCAACCACCAGGATTTGTTAATCCAAAGTTTCCTGATCATGTTTACAGGTTAGACAAGGCACTATATGGATTGAAGCAAGCACCTAGAGCATGGTATGAAACTCTTTCAAAATTTCTTCTTGAAAATGGATTCACAAGAGGTACCATTGACAAAACTCTCTTTATTAGAAAATATAAAGGTGATATTTTGCTTGTCCAAATTTATGTTGATGATATTATATTTGGATCTACTAATGATAATCTCTGTGAAAAGTTTAGTTAACTAATGCAGTCAAATTATGAAATGAGCATGATGGGAGAATTAAATTCTTTTTGGGGCTTCAAGTCAAATAGAATGATGATGGAATTTTCATCAATCAAACAAAGTATGTAAAAGAACTGTTGAAGAAGTTTGATATGCAAGATTCTGCAACTGCTAAAACTCCCATGTCAACAGCCACTAAGCTAGACTCTGACCCAAAGGGTAAGAAAGTTGACAACGCTAGCTATAGAGGTATGATTGGCTTATTGTTATATTTAACTGCTAGTAGACCAGATATAATCTTTGCAACTTGTCTGTGTGCTAGATTTCAAGCTGACCCTAGAGAATCACATTTAATAGCTGTGAAAAGAATTTTTAGATATCTCAATGGGGCACAAACTCTTGGACTTTGGTATCCTAGAGAGTCAGATTTTTCACTAATTGGCTATTCAGATTCTGACTATGCAGGATGCAAAGTAGACATGAAAAGCACAACAAGACAATGCCAGTTTCTTGGCAACAGATTAATTTCTTGGTTTAGCAAGAAACAACAGACTGTATCAACCTCAACAGCTGAGGCTGAATACATTGCAGCTGGAAGTTGATGTGCTCAAATTCTATGGATGAGAAATCAATTACTTGATTATGGACTAACATTCTCAAATATTCCTATGTATTGTGATAATACTAGTGCTATTAAAATTGCAGAGAATCCAGTCCAACACTCCAGAACAAAGCACATTGATGTCAGGTATCACTTTATTAGAGAACATGTTGAAAATGGTACTGTGACACTTCACTATGTTCCAACTGACGGACAGATTGCAGACATTTTGACAAAACCACTTGACGAGTCTACCTTTCTCAGACTGGTAGGTGAATTAGGTATGTTAAATATGTAAATGATCAATAAGCACCTAGAGCAAGGTATGTACTTTAATTATAGTCCCTGTCTTAACACACTATGATTAATTATTATTGTAAAATTTTGTTTGGTACTTTATCTTGACAGAGTCTAGTTTTTAGACTCTGACGAGTCTGTAGACTCTGAGAAAAATATCGCCTAGACTCTGAATCGGTTAAAATTCGTGCCTACAGACTCTGATTGCGTTTAAATTGTTCAAATGACTTGAAATTGGCGGTAAAAAGTATTTTTGACTGGAAATAGGTTGTAGACTCGTGTGTATTGTATGCAGTTCAATCAAAATAGAAAATTTCATACATTTTACTCACTTGTTTATTGCTATTTTTTCTAAGGCAGAATTAATCACATAGCTTTTTACGAACCCTAGCTAATTTTCTTAAGCTTTTTCATCACTTTCAACTCGACATCTTCAATGGCTGCAATTTCTACTGTCATGAGGGGACCCAAAGCGATTGCATTTACTTTTGGGGATTTTGACTTCATGACTACAAATCATGTTGCTGCTCTTGGAGACAAGAAGGGAGTAGATGCTGACTACTTCCCAATGATGGATTTCATGGAGCAATCTGAGCTCAGTTATATTCTGAAAGCATCTCCGGTGATTCATATGGATGCTGTCTCAAAAGCTTGGAGTTCTGCACAGGTAGTTGATCCTTCTCAGGATCAACCAGGTAAAATCATGTTCACCTTTGGCTCCACTACTTTTGATGTTACTGCTGATGTGCTTAATTCAGTTTTTAAATTGCCTGTGAAAACACCTTTTGATGAAACTGTATCTGATGATGACATTAAAAGCATGTTTAAGGCAATAGGTTATTCTACTAGCTTAGATAACATGAGCAAGATAACTAGGCCTTACTTAAGAAAAGAATGGTCATTTTTCTTTGATCAAATTGCTAAGTGTTTCACTGGTAAGTGCAGTGGATTTGATGCTATTACTGCTATTACTTATCAAATTGGTCACAGTCTCCTATTTGATAGAGTAATCAACATTGGTGATATGTTGCTCACTCAAATGGGAGCAAAATTAAATAATGTGCATGAGGGGAGGAAAAAAATCTACTATCATAGATTTCTTATGATTCTCCTTAATCACTTCATTCCTGACATGTCAACCAAGTTGGCAGATGATTGTTGTGTGCAGGCATACAAACAACAAAGGAGGATATTCTCTGACATCAAGAGAATTGATGACAAAAAGAAGAGTCTACCTGTCATGCACTATCCACATGTAATGCAGGTAAAACTCTCAACCCACAAACCTTCTATCTACAATGATTCTTTTTTTGGTGGTGACATGGTGCATGAACAAGTACTAGAGAGTCCCCCTGCACATACCCAAGTCACCAAATCCCCTTCAATTACACAATCTTCTAAACCAAAATCCAAAAAAAAACCAACCTCTGGTGTCTCTCAACAGGCACCAGTTGTAAAGAGGAGAAAATTGATTCAAACTAGGCTTATAGATGAGCACAGTGATGAAGAGCTCAACCCTCTAGAGAAACAAGTTGTTGAAGGTCTCTCTTTGTTAAAAGACGGTCATGATACACTTGATTCTAACCTTCAAGCCCAGTCTGTAGACTCTCAAAAGGCTACAGACACTGAAACACCTAGGAATGCACCTCAGGATTCTCAAATTGAATCTCCCGAAAAATCTTTTACTCAGAAGTACAGAAGGTTAAAGAAGGCTTATTCTGCACACACACACAAGCCTATCACTGTTACTAACCCTGTTTTGCAGGAAACAGATGCTCCCAAGGCTCCTGCAAAGCCAGACTCTGAAAGCAAGCAACCACCTGAACCAGAGTCTAATGTTGAGTCAGAGTCTAGACTGCCTTTAGACTCTGATCATGACACATTTTGGGAAGGAATGCCATTGGATGCAGCCTCAAGTCTAATTGAGGAGATTATTACTCCAAGTGATGAGGTACTGCTATTTTTATATCCTTTGGTGGAATCAGTTGAAGATCCAGAGAAATATCAGACTAAATCTCAAGTCTTGGATTTTCTTTCAACCTATGAGACCCTAAGGAAGAAAATGGAACATGAGCTACAAATGTCTGTACAGGATGTGGTCAAAAATCTATCCAGCTACCTATTCAATTCTTCATTCCAAGAAAAAGAAGCTGGGCTCATAGAAGGCAGAACAACTGAAGTTCTCAAAGCACTGGGTGTGCCAGTCTGAATAGCAAATCACAAAGAAGCCTATAAAGCTTAGCATCTACAAAAGGAAAAATCAGAGTCTGTTGCTGAGTTGGAAACTGAGATTGAGCAACCAGTTTTTGACTATGAAGCAATTTGGGATCATGGGATTACCTACAGGACAACTATTGATTGGATCTCTACTATTCAACCATTTTCAAGGGAGGTGGTTGATTTTCTTGTCCAACATGTAGGTAAGGTGGCCAACAAATACATCTATCCGACCTATGAAAGTAGATTGGATTAACTTAAGGGCTCACATTATCACAAGATTGCAAGGGAACTGCAGGATTCCTTTCACTTGACTTTTGACCAGGCCATCAATGCACTCCATGCCAGGATGTTTCTCAATGGACACTTGGATGCATTAACTATGGTAGAACCTCAGGAGGTAACAGGTGATGCAAGGCAATTGGAGGTTGGGACTAGTGTACCAGTGGTGACTAGTGATAAAGATGCTCAGTCTGCCTCACCCACACAAGAACCACCTAGTCAGAGGTTGGGTGATAGTGGGGCAGGGGAGTATACTGTTAGGCCTTCCTTGACAACTCACCAAAACGCTGATGAGAACCCCAGTGATATGGGAGGACAGACTCTGATGGAGGCTCATGAAGATATTTTCTAATCTATTCTATCAGAGTCTATCCACCTTGAGGGGGAGTCTCATACACAAACAGTCAAAGATGGTAACACTCAGACTCTGGCTTCTAATGAAGTCATACTGAAGTAGTCAGAGTCTAGAGTAGACCCTGAGACTAGAATACTGGAGCCAACAGACTCTGAAAAGAGAAAAAATGCTAGTAAGGGTTCAGAATTTGTTGCTGCTCACTCCTTGATTGAAACCCCTAGCCTTCAAACATTTGAAGGGGTTCCCCTCCATCAAGGTGGTTCAGGTATTGAAGCACCATTATTTTCTCTCCACCCCTCTTCTGTAGGATTATTGAGTGCACCGTCCCAAATGAGTGACAAAATATCTGATAGGCTGGCACTAGACCAGGCAAAAGGAGAGGTAGAAAAGGCTGTAGGGAGCCTGAGTGAGATTGAGAAAGTGGGTGCCTAACCCCACTGTGAGCATGAGAGATTAGGGTATCCTGAACCAAGCTTTACTTATTGGGATCAAGATTTTCCAAAGAGTTGGTCCAATGAGTTGGAGCAGGGGATGGATGACAATTCACTATGTTTGATTGTGCATATTGGCAAACAGGAGGAGGCTCTTGCTGCTCAGAAGTCATTTACCCAGAGACCACAACTTCATCTGGTGGATTCTCTAGCAAGGAGAGCAGATAGTGTCATGGAGGCTTTGGTGGATAACACTATCATTTTAACTGAGGCTGCAAATTTGAAATCAGAAGAACCACTTTTGATTATGCCTATAAGGGCTAGACTTCCAGAGTCTACAGTCTCTGATCACTCTCAAGAGGAGTCATGGTCTATAGTCCCGTTTGCAGTTTCAGAGTCTACACCTCCAATCACAAAGCTTGAGCCTGTTGCTGAGGAGTGCACTTCTGATGATGATAATGAAGTTCACCCTTCTTTTGTCTATTTTGATCAAGTGTTTCCTCAGTCTTAGGAGTCTGCCCAGAAAAGAGGCTTCACTGATAATGATTCTTTTGCATGTGTTCT
Source organism: Oenanthe sinensis (assembly GCA_028671895.1). Classification (NCBI taxonomy): domain Eukaryota; kingdom Viridiplantae; phylum Streptophyta; class Magnoliopsida; order Apiales; family Apiaceae; genus Oenanthe; species Oenanthe sinensis. The sequence goes on from CM053801.1 coordinate 22,817,007, forward strand.
GGATATTCATCAGTCTGATAGACTTAAAGCTTTTCAGAAAAAATCCTTTCAACAGGAACATGGTTACTATCCTGGTGAAGCAGATCAAGCTTTGGATGGAGCTGTTAAAGCTGAGTTACCTGATGTTGTTGCTCAATTAGCCAGTGTGGTCTAGGACATTTCTCATATTAAAATCAAGCTTACTGGTGTTGATAATACAACTTCTCTGCTCAATACAAGATTTGACGGAATTCACTCCCTTCAATTATCCAAAGAAGTAGCTCTTAAAGATGCTCTAGCTGCTATCACTACCACTCAAGTCTCTCTTCAAACAATAGTCTCTGATTTGACCACCAAGGTTGATTCAGTCATTGCAGCCTAGGCCAATATCTCTACAGTTCTTGAGCAGATTCTTTTGGCTGTCACCAGTAATAAGGATGATGATGTCAAAAAGGGGGAGAAGAAGAAGCAAGGTGAATCCTCCAGGAGAAATAAGGATGATGGATGCAAAGATAGGTCAAAGGGAGTTAAAAGGAGGAGAGATGGTGATGATGGTGATAATTCTCATGGTCCTAGGGGTCTTGATGATGTGCAACAAAAGCAATCTGGAGTAGTAAAAACTCAAACACATCAGTCAGGGACTAGACATGGGAAGTCAGAGTCTAAGTCAGACTCTGATAAACTAAGGAAGAAATCAGACTCTGATGAAACTCAAGAACCTTCATACCGGAAGTGCAGTCAATCAAATCTGTAACTTAGAGCTAAAAAGAAGATAGGTCTTGGAAGATTTGAAGAATCGGACATTGACAAAACATCTACTTTAACCAGGGATCCTCAATCCTTGACAGATAGGCAGTTTGAGAAGATCACTCAGAAACACTTAAACAAAGTGGTGTCTGCTCAAATTGTTTATAATGTTTTTGAAACAAAGATACAAGGAGGTCAGGGAGGTACATAAAAGGTGAAGAATGAGATGCTGGTTTACTTCTTAGAAGGTGGAAGTGTAAGATGGATTAGTCAATCAAATTTTATCTTTTTCAAACAGGCTGAGGAACTACAGTATATCAGATTTCTTCTTCAAATTGCTTATGAAGTTAACAAGAGCAAAGAAGCTGTCACACAGAAATGGAAGCTGCCTTTGCATAGACAGGCAAATCGACAAATGGGCAACTTTTCTTTAAAATATGTTGATACTGAAGGAAATGATCAAGTCATGCCATTAGAAAAAAACAAGTCAAATTTCAAGAAGGTGTGGGTCATTACTTTGGGTTTCAGCCTATGAGTGGGAAAGTTAGTGTTTTGATGTTGAAGGACTTAAAAGATCAAGAAAGCAGTGCAAATGATCTGAGAGCAGCTTATTGTCAAATCAAATGCTCAAGTGAAGAAATGAAGAAATTGAAGAAATTTGTTGGTGAGGCTCTAGCAATTGTGGAGGAAAATATGCTGAATTCATTTTTGAAGAATAATCCAGCCTTTGAGAAGATTAAATAAGAAGTAATTCTTTTTCCTTTATAATTCTTTTATACTGTTCTAGATTAATAGTTTTATTCTTTAGTTTTGACATCATCAAACCTTGATTTATGCTTACATTTTAAAAAGCATAAATATGGGGAGATTGTTAGGAATATATTCATTTGATGATGTATAAAATACTAGAACAGAGTCTAGATTAGTTTATCTGTAATAAGTCTTTCTAGTCTCTGAAAAGTATAATCAAAGTCTAGATAGTCAACATTCATGTTACTTGTACTTAGAAGAATTTCTGTAGAAAGTGAAACCAGAGTCTGCATGAAGATCAGTATCTGGAAGGTGATCAGAGTCTATAGACTATCAGAGTCTATGATATATCAAAGTCTACATATGATCAGAGTCTGAAGATCATCAGAGTCTGAAGGGTTCAGAGTCTATACAGTTAAAGTTAAATTTGGAAGAAGATCACAGGAATGGAAAGTCTTCGAAGATCAAGATAAATATATTGCAGATATGCTATGGGAAAGAAAGAGAATTCTAGAAGGAAACTGTCAACTAATAATTAGGAATTATATTCCTATTGTAATTTATCTTTCTGTTATTAGTTGATAGGTAGCTCTCTATATAAACTCTATGTAACCTAATTGTAAAAGTGTGGAAGTCGAAGCATAATTTGTCTGATTGATATTTTTGTGAGAGTATAGAGATAGAGAGAGTTTCTGTGATAAGCACAGAGAAGCTGCTAGGGTTTGTGTACACCCTAGGAGAGTTTTGTATTTAATCATTAATAATACAAACAGTACTTATTCATATCTTTGTATTTGATCTTTGTTCTTAATTCATATCGAGTTGGTTTTAAATCAGGCATAAAAGGAACACAAGTATTCAACCCCCCCTTCTACTTGTGCAACTGGGAAAACAGGTTCATTGCCACATGTCATGTTCATAAGCCCGAGCCCACTTTTGGGGCCTTCTTTGTAATGATTACCTTGAAGGCCTCATGTGTGAAGCCGGTTTATGAGTTAGTTTTCTGTCACAAGGATACTGCATTGGGACAAACCCTGGGTGAGTTCAAGCCGGTTATACTTCGTCAAAGTATAAAGGACTGGTATAAAGAATTCATCATGCTAAAAGGCGGGGATTGGGCGTTCATGCCGACCTTTGTAGTTAATGTGTAAGTATTTCCTTCTCTAAGGAGGGTCTTGACTGTCCAAGATGTTGCACTTCTAAAAGATTTTTTAAGACTTTTACCACCCCGTAGACCCGTGACAATTATTACAAAGCTGGGGACCTAATTCAGCGTGGTTGTAAGTGATCTATTGTTGTTTACATGTCATTTATTTTCCTACATTTCATGTAGTTGTCACGTTACTGATTTTACTATTTATTTGTGTAGTGTTTCCTCCTTCTTACAACCGTTTCGGGTTTGATTATGGGGATGAAAATGAGAAAGCTTTAATTGAAAATTTTATGAAATACTATCTGCCTGCTTCTTCGGGACGCAGACGTATTAAAGCCAGGATAGTTGTCCTTGACGAGGATCCTAAGGATGAATATTCCATTGGTGAGGAGGATGGTGACGAGGGCATGTTGGAACATGATTGTAGTGATTCTAAATTGATAGAAGGTGATAGCCTTAGTTTAGATAGGAACATTTCCCGATGTGGGCGATGCATGTGATGATGAGGTTGACAGTGATGATAACTTGCTAAAAAGAACATTGGAAAAAATAAAGAAAATATGCCAAGTTGCTCGAAGGTGACCTGGGTCGCATCCCCAATGCTCGTTAGTCCCGGAATGGCGGGCCGGGGAAATGTTGTTGATGATTGCCTGGACACTATTATGGAAGAATAATTGGAGGGTCATCCTGTGGTTGGGGGGAAATTTAGTGATGCTCCCAATCCTGAATTTGTAATGTTCGAGCAGGCTCCCCTGATGGAGGAATCGTCTATTGGTGGTGCATACCCATACAAACCTCCTTTCACTCCCATGTTAATTAATTTAGATTCACCTGTGGATGTGAACTCTTTAGTCGAGGAGCCAAAAGCATGAAAAGGTCTTACTACAGATGATGATTATGAGCATGTGGTCGAAGAGAGAGTTGTTCAGGAAGTTTCTGTTGTGAGAAATGAGCCTGTTGCTGGTTTTAAAAGTGCCGGTGAGGTGTTGGATGAGGAGGCTGCTAAGAGGGCTCACCAGCAAAAGGCGTAGTGGTGTCTAGTAGAGGAACCTCGCATGCTTTGACTAAAGCCCGTATCAAACATCTTATGCACCGGGCTAGCGTCCGTCGCGTGGTAGGAAAGGTCCCTGTGGTTTGCTGACTAGGGGCATTACCTATGATGCCTCTTCTGGCGATGATGATGTTGGGCAAGGTGAAGCACGGAGGCCTGGGGTTGGGTACTTATTTTCTCAAGCACCTGAGAGCTTGGCCCAACATTTTCTGACAGGAGATGATCGTGAAAAGCTCAAACTGCGTAGCGCGGAGCAGAAGATAGATATGTTTGAGAAGTATGGTGCTCGAGTATGATTTCTAACTTTTTTCTTTATATTCCTTGTATATTTGGACAATGTATCTTATGTCTTGCGTTCGTACTGTGATGTTTATTTTCTTCTGTTATCTCTATTTATCTCTAGTTTCTGAGCTATGGCTTGACCTCTACCTCAGTCGTCAATTCATTTTCTAGTTGTCAATTCATTTTCCAGTCATTAGTTCATTTTTCAACTTGTAAATTTTTGGTATAAACAAACGTCTCTCTCTGATTCTGTCATAGTATTTCAATATGTATCTCTTCAATTCATGTGTTGTCTTAAATATAAAAAAAATCAAATTATAGTGTGGATTTGCAAGCTTTTAGTCTGATTCGAGTTGATTAAAAGTTAACCTTAGGACAATTCGAAGACAACCCGAAATAACTTGAACTCAATCAAAATCAGAGTACTATGCAATTTACGAACACATTATATGTTAGTTTAACGTATATGACATATAACATGACAGAATCTAGTTATTATATGTCATATGGCAGGCTTAATTCTTGTTTGGCCCATATATGATTTTTTAAAAATAAAAGCACGTGTACCAAAAAAAATATCTCGCATGTTCTAGAATCTCCGAAATCTATTATATTATGTATATTAATTTATAACATTTTTACGCTCAAATAATTTCTCACATGTTCTAGAAACTTCCATATCTATTATAAATATAAGGTTTCTTTCAATTTTCATTTATCCACTAACTATAGACAATCATCTTTCCTTACCCCTATTTTTCCTCTTCTACTTTGTCAAAGTCCTCTTTTATTTCTTTTACTATTTTATCCCCATCTGTATCTCTTAAACACATATCTTCACCTAAATTTTAATAAATAAAAGATTGCTCTATATCTTTAAATACTACATTTATCTACTATCGCACACACCTCTTCTGCCATTTGGCTTTCGAATTACACCACTTTGCTTCCGACACAATAGCTGATGCTAGCTCATTGTCAATGTGTAAATGTCCAACAGAAAGCCCAGCAAAAATTTTACAATAAAGGCTGATTTTGTCAATGATTTGCATCATGTAGCTACAACGTACTCTCAAGTTTTATTACCTCTAAACTCTTCAATTTGACGATAAGATCTGAAACAGTGTCCCAAAACGCAGTTATGCCCCTGAAATTGACGGTCAATTCAGAATGCAGTGTCAGAATTTGAAACGAAGGATATCTGCAACCAAGGTCTTCTGCAACAATATTTCAATGAAATGAATTAGGATTAGAATTCAGAAACATACATAATAAAAAATGCTAGATGAAATTTGAAAGTCCTTACACATCTGAAACATAAATATATATGAGATCCTCTTTAGTGATATATTCAGGAAGCACAAGTTTAAAAGCATGCCCTTGGCTCCGGTCAACAACAAACTTGATCAATCCTATGATATTAATAAATTATCCCGCACATTCAAATGCATGAACTTCTAATCTCCACCTGGATAATTTCTCAGGAAAAACAAGAATTTGCCAAACAAAGGATTAAGAACTGCTTGGTACCACTGCTTGCATACAAGTGAAATATTCAATAACTTCGTTTCTGAATCTAATATCCCAAAAACATTCACCAGACAATCCGAGTTTAAATCCTCCCACTTTCTTGCTTCCATCTATCTCCCACCTAAGAATACAAATTAATGCAATAGAGTGTATGCACTCTCGGTGGAGGATGATAAGCTTATTTCCTTCAAAGAAGCTATTCAATATATTAATAGTAAGAGTTGATTGGGAGCAATAGAAGAGGAAATAGAGTCTCTGAAAAAAACCAAAGTTGGGATTTTGTCCTTTTTCTTTGCTTGTTGGTAGAAAACCTACTGGTTCCAAGAAGGTGTTAACCAAGGAAGTGACAGGGAGTACAGTTCAACATTGTTTGGACTTGCTCAATCTCATCCAGTGTTAATCACCCTTGTGGGCGATGTTGGGGTGTGGTGGAAATTTCACCCCATGATGAGAACTACGGTGGCTTGATCCAGGTTGAGGGTACGTAGACAACTATGGTATAATGGTGCAGACAATTGGGATTTACATATCAAGGTGTTCATAATTTTCTTGGTGTTCATCCATTTTTTTATTTGGATCAAATGATGTACGAGGTGGAGAATTGTGAAGGTAGAAAGGTTGGACTAATTTTTGGTGTTGAGGTGAAAAATTAGTCGGAATTTTTCTAGTTGAGTCAGCTGCCTTGTTGTTGCGATTCTCAGAACTTCAATGGTCGGATCGTCCTGAATTTTTGGCCTAGAAAGAATTTTTGGATTAATTCTTATATCAGGCTCATGGTTACTAAGATATCTGAACAGAAGTGAATTAGATAGGTTTTTTCTAAGTCCTAAGATATTGTATACACACAAATTATGCATGCATTAATGTATACAAGAAAAAAGACACTTTCACTTGACCAACAAAAATACTTGTTTTCTTTTTTTACTTATTACTTTGTTTATTGTTTGCGTAGAAACTTATAACTTGTGATGGTAGAGCTTAATGAAAATTCTAAACATACAAGTATTATTCCGTTACATTAAATTTGTCCCTAGATCGGACTCAACAATCTTCCTTGGAGCACCTTGTAGTAGTCGACAATAATCATCCTTTTGTCTGCGTCGATATTCACCACTTATAATTATCTTGCTTCCAGTCATTCGCATTCTATATATATATCAAATTGTTATCAACAAGGATCCTAAGTATTAAATTGGCCTTGTCTAGAACCTAACGCTTTATATGTGCAATTTCCGACGTAATAGCCGAGGCTACCTCCCATCATTGTCTGCATTTGCAACAGAAAGATCAACAAAACTCATAGTGAACACCAATTTCATTAATAATTCGTACCATACATGTGCAGCTATGTAATTTCACCACCTCTAAACTCTTGAATTTGACAATGTGATCTGAAATGCTACGAACAACACCAATATAGTCAAGGAACTCATAAGCCAAAGTATCAGATCGCATTTCTAAAACTTTCAGAGGACACCTGTAACATAATATCAATTGACTCGTAAACATCAACCGGAAAAACAAGGTTTTATTGTTTTTTAATATTGCTTTTTTGTTCTATGTTTTTGATTTATATCTAGTTTTATTATCATCTTTTCTTCTTCCATTGCCCACTAATAGCATACAATCATATCACGTTTGCCCTCTTTTTCCTCTTCCGCTCTGTAAAACTTTATTTTGGTCAAATTTTGTAGGGTTAATAGCTGAGTTATATTTATAAAAAATTGAGTTTAATTGTATGAAATCATTTTTGACAAGTAAAAAGAAGAGCATAAATTGGTCTACAAGTGGAAAAATAAAAGAACACAAGAGAATTTTGGTGAAGCGGAAAACATCTTGAACAAGGTTAAAAACTGCGGGTTAGATGATCCCAACCAAGAAGATCCACTAGAATGATGAGCCAATCGAATTACGTACAAAGTGCTTGAATAAAAATACAAATCAAAATAGACCACTCGTCAATTGTGTATATTGCTCGTCGGACTTATCTCTACTACTCATTGGTTGTATATCTATATATGTATTGAGTGGTGATGGAAAATGTAGCAGATGTAGCCATTGTAGCTGATGTAAGTGTTATAGGTTGTGAAAGTTGTCTCCCATTCTTGATGCCCCATTCTATTTATATTTGAATTATATAACTGCCATATTGATGAAGAATTGTTATTAATTTCTTCCTTATTGATAGAGAAACTGATACTCATCAATATTCTTCCTTTCCTGTAGAATAACGGGTATTTATCAATAGCTTTCCTATTTTTTTGTAATCTCAATATATATGTACTTGTATATTTCCGGACGTCGACGCTTGACCAATTTTGTCCGTTATATAGTCGTCAATGTATTTTTCACTCATCGGCAGTATTATCGACGTCTACCTCAGTCGTCAATTCATTTTTCAGTCGTCAATTCATTTTCCAATCGTCAGTTCATTTTTTAACTTATGAATTTTTGGTATAAACAAATTTCTCTCTCTGATTATGTCATAGTATTTCGATATGTATCTCTTCAATTTAGGTGTTCTCTTAAAAAAATTCATATTATGGTACAGATTTGCAAGTTTTTAGTCTGATTCGAGTTGATTAAAAGTTAACCTTAAGTTCAATTTGAAGACAACCCGAAATAACTTGAACTCAATCAAAATTAGAGTATTATGTAATTTATGTACACATTATATGTTAGTTGAACGTATATGATTTTTCTAAAGTAAAAATACGTGTTCCAAAAGAAATATCTCGCATGTTCTAGAATCATCAAAATTATAATTTATATATTAATTTGTAACAGTTTTACGCTCAAACAATTTTTCACATGTTCTAGAATATTCCAAATCTATTATAAATATAAGGTTTCTTTTAATTTTCATTTATCCACTAACTACACACAATCATCTTTCCTTACCCTATTTTTCCTCTTCTACTTTGTGAAACTCCTCTTTTCTTTCTTTTACCATTTTATCCCCATCTGTATCTCTTTAACACATATCTTCACCTAAATTTTAATAAATAAAAGATTGTTGTATATCTTTAAATACTACATTTATCTACTATCGCACACACCTCTTCTGCCATTTGGCTTTCGAATTACACCACTTCGCTTCCGAATTACACCTCGAACAAAGCTGCCATAACAAGAATAGATAATCTCATATTAAAGTTGATTGCGATTTACACCCGATTTAATAGTTTTTTTGCTTGATCTATGAAAGATATGAATGATTTTTTCATTTAAACGATTAATGAGGTTTAATGAGGGTACGATATGAAAAATATTATAAGTTTTGGGCATGGTAATCACAATCTCTATTTCTCCATTTCCAGATACAACAAGAGAAAAATCAGTTTAAGGAAAATCAAAGTCCAAAATCTGTAATACGTCATGAAATCAGGTATGGCTCATCACCCTCAACACTATGATCTCATGTAACATGATATTTAATTATTAAATTAAATATAAAAATATCTTATTTATGGTTTATATTCAAATTTTGAAATAGTTTGAGTTTTGATTCATTTGAAACATTAAAAAATTTTAGTTTATACAAAAATCTAGATTGGTTAAAACCGATTTAGCTAAATAAATTAGCCTGTGACACGAAGATTTCAAACCATACTTAATAAGAGTTTTCTCAAAAAATAAACATATAATAAAATATTTTTAATATATTTAACTAGATCTATGAAATTTTCAATTGTAAAAATTAGTAATTTTATGATATGTAATATGTTTTATGTACGTAGAATATATTATAGAAAATGATGTTACCATGTAGTACTCAAATTACAACATTTAGGATTTAGGCTACAGAGTTTTTGCATATACATATAACTTCCTATTTAGAAATTTTAATTGCAAAAAACAATGTAGAAAATGATCCACCAAAATTGAGTTTCGCTTCTTCTCCAACACCAGGTAATATTTTTTTATATTTCTGAAATTTGTGAAATTAATGTTTGCACTGTTATAAAATCCATCATATTCAATATTTACATATATAATATATTTAGCAATAATTTATTATATAAAATATTTTAATTTTTTGTGTAGATCGCACCCCCTTACATAATCTATATTTTGCATCAAGAATTTCAAGCTTCTTTGTGTAATCAATTAGGGAAAAAAAATTGAAACATAGAATGGTTTGTTAATTATCTCTATGGCATGAAATAAAGACAAACGGGGACAAAGACTGCATACAAACGGTGCATACAAGTCTCTGAATATATCCAATGCATGGTTGTATACTTCAAATGTTCCTATAGTTTGGGTTCAAGCAGTTCACTTATCATTTGTGCTGTTTGCAGAAAGTGCACGCTGCATTTTCTGGGGGGTTTGGCAGAGCAAGAGGACAAAGAAATCGGAGGCAGAATACCCCTGCAAGATCGAGGGATGCAGGATGAGCTTCGAATCCAGACAAGAGCTGACGCTCCATGAAAGAAATACCTGCACGGTAAAGGGGTGTCGAAAGAACTTTGTCTTACGCAAGTATCTCCTCCAGCATCAAAAAGTCCATCTTGATGACCGTCTCCTGAAGTGACGGTGGAAATTCTGTACAGAAACGTTTAAATGGGCTTGGCCAAGAACTGAACATATAAGAGTTCATACAGGTGCTCAGAACCGTGTCCAACCACATGAATTTCCATGTGATATGATTTCTTGGAGCAAGAGGAGGAGAGTAGCAATCATTAGTTTGTGGAGACTAGCAAGAGATCCTATATTTCTACTAGTAGTATCCACAAATGCACATTTCAAATAATTTTAGCCAAAATCCATTACATCTCAAGCCACCAATGAACCCCAACCAACTCTGACTATTCCAGGGCCGACGATTATTCTGAGCCAGAATCAAGGTGCCAGTGAGGACAACTAACCAATGATAACTCACGGGAAATTGGGAGACTATCAAGGGGTATTTAGACAACATCAAATCACCAATGAGGAGTACCATGGTGGATCCGTGAAGCGGCCTACGGGCTGCCGCATGGGAATGGAACATTGGGAAATCCTGCCATTTCTAATATCAATCAAGGATTTGAAATGTGAAGCACACATCAGAGCACTTGTTTCATCTTAATATTCGTTAGTTGTAAACACTACTAAATTAATACAATTCGTAGTTATGCTAATTAATAGTCGAAGTCACTAATGCAAGTTCTTTGATTACCTCTTTTAATTATGTCGATTTTGATGCTTCTATGACAGAGTCATATGCAGAGTGTACCCTTAGACATGTGAAGGTTTGGTTCAGATACTACTATTTACATTCCACTCAAAGACTGACCTCTATTAATGGATCAGTATGCTAATAATACATGTAACTAAAATACGCAAATTGTTATAGTAATTTAGTTTTATGTTCCTAAAACTACTGTCTTCCCTAGACAATAAGGAGAGTATTGCCAAGTTTCGTTAACATTAAAATTTGAATCAAATGTCTGAAACACTGTATCTTCATTCTTAACTTTAAAATATTGTTATAAAGAAAACATTGTTTTTAATATTCTATATGAAAGACTGCCCCTAGCCCAACCATGGCATCGAATTGATGGCATGTGTATCAAGTCCATTGGACCCTGTCGAGCTCATAATATCCATTTTAATTCTTCAGCCCAATGTCCTTAATTCATGTGTTGTCCTCTTCTTTTTGAGATTGTTGATTATGATCTTGTTGTTGTACTCGGCTATGCCAACCATGGTTAAACGTTGTACACACTTGTAACTGTTCGTCGTGATGGCCTCTCATTTTTAGATTTGATTATACTTAATCCGTCTCTAATGCCTCAATCTCTAATCATACAAAATCCATGTTAGATTATAATTTTTTCGGAACCAAAATATGTCATCATCCATCATAAGGCTGTTCTCTTGATTCGTAGTTTCTTCGCGTCTTAGTTTGTCATTCATTGCTCATTGTTCGACCTATATGTTGTATCTCTCTATCGTTGGAACTACGTGTTGGCACTGTTATATGTAGTATTTGTAATAACCCGGATTTTTGGACAATTTTTTTTATATTTATAAACGACCCTAATGAATAGTGATTCTACGGATTATGAAAAACTTTTTAGCCCACACTAAGTAAGTGGTGGATTATTGGAAAATCGAATATGTGATATTGTTGTACGAAGAAAATGAGTGTATGTAAAAGCTGACGGAATCCGAAGATTTTCACTTTTACGATTTCTTTCGTAATTTACGAGATATCGAGGAATAAGAGAATTATGTTATAACCGGGAGGATTATAAATTAGAAAGTTCATGGTTATAAACGAATTGGAGTATTTTGAATATTAAGGATTTACGCTACGGAATTCCTACGACGTAACGCTTTCGGCAATAATCGAACTTACGTAGAGGATTAAGTGTTAATCACGGGATGGCAATTAAATTGCACCAAAGTCATGCAAGCCATGCAACCAAGTACTTGCATTGGTGGAACCAAGTGGATGAACTAAGGCAAGTAACTAGAAAAGAAACTAGCCAAGGCAAGTAACTAAATGAGTAACCAAGATTAAGGAACATAGTTCCCAAAATTAGGGAAAAGCAAGTCATAAAGCTACTTTATCATCTTTGAACAATTCAACCAAGCCATAATTGAGTGTAAATCAGTCATGTAACAATACATACACATTATACAAACACAAATACACCAACACAAAAAGCAAGTAAAGAGAGAAAAGCTCTCCCCCTCCATTTCTCCATTTTCTGCCCAGCTTGAGCAAGGTGCAAATACAATTTTATAACTTCAGTTCTACTCATCCAAAAATCACCAAATTTTAACCATAGCTTCTTCACTATATGTAGAAAGTAATTATTAAATGTAATAATTTTTGGAGGTGTTTTGATTGGGTAAATAAATTGTAGAAGTTGAGGCTGAATAGTAACTCCGAAAATTTAAAGTTTTGTTCTTGATGTTTCTTGGTTTCTAAGGATAGATCAAGCACTCTTAAGGACTCCAAGACCTACCTAGGTGTTGTTTGAACTCCAAGAAGGTATGAACACCCTTAAACCCTTGTGTTTTATGTGAGTAGTATGTCATGAAAGTGATAGTAGATGGATCCATGAGCTAGAATGGTAAAGATGAAATGATGTTAGTAAGATGTTGAGTTTTGGTTGAGTTCTTGAAATGATGTTAGCATATGATTATGAGATGAGTAGATTAGTGTTGTTAACATGATGGTATGAGTGAGTTGAGTGTTGGTTGTGAATGGATTCACGTTGGTTGAACCGGAAAACGTACGTTTATAGCCGTCGTAATGACCATTTATCGTAAGCACTCTTTTAAACTGTAAAAAACCGATTTGTCAAGCTCCTGGCCCCTAACACCTCTGACCATGGTAGGATAGTACTTATTTCATAGTTTGTTTTGACACTTGAATCATGTCGATACGATTTACGGTTTAGGAGAAACAACTGATTTAGTGAAAGTAGTTCGATTGAGCAAACTGCTACATTGAACTCACTTTGGAGACTTAAACGAACTACTTAGACATTTTAAAAAATTTGGAAATTTGGAGGTTAAGTAATATGGTCAGTTAATAAGGCCTATCCAAACTTTCAAGGGCATAAGTTAATTTTTCGATTTTATAAAAATGTCGGAACCAAAATTGTGCGAAGCACTATTCATTCAGGAAGCTACTGCCTTCTTCAGTAAATTCGGAAAAATGAGTCATCTGTCTAGGGCCAAAATTTTGATGAATTATATTCTAGACATTGTCTAGATCGTGCACGCGAAAATGGTGCGTCATTTGAGTTAACAGTTAATAAGTTATGAGCATTTTAGTGAAAGCGGTGCAAATAGCGAAGTCTCGTAGTTGACTCGATTTCTAAAATGCTTTTCACTGAGTTACACACAAGTGTTTCAAATCAAATTATTTTTGATAAATATTAAAAGTACTCAAGAAGCTCCTTGAGGTAGTTTCATATTTAATTATGAATTTTCTGATTTACTAAAAATGTTAGAGTGCGAGTCGCGTAATAGTAATTCGCAGGAAAGTCAACTCTAGAGACATTGTTTTGACGAGCCGTTTTGGCTAAGATAAAAGGATAATTTCGAGTCTGTTAAAACACGAAAGATGTTGAAGAATAACACGACTATGTATTGGAGTAAAAGGATTAGACTAAAAGCCGTTGACGATATGGTTTACGAACGGTCAAGATAGACCCGAGGAGGTGAATGCCGGGTAAGACAAGTGTTAAGTAAAAAGGGACTAAGAACAAATTTGAGGTTATCATAATTGGAATCGATATATGATTATACTTATTTGTAATATAAGTAGTTGATGGGATTATGAGTACTAATCGGGATTATAATATCTATTGATAGAAAATCCGGAACGAGTGGGACTCTGAGAACGTATCTTGGACTTCAGGCAAGTTTTCTAACCTACGTTTTTACATATCAAAATATATGTATTGCTACGTATGCATGTTTTTAAACACCTGTACTTAATGTACTACTATTATGATCGAAAGACTGTTGTTGTTGTGATATAACTGTATATTGAAAAGTACGAATTATTTCATGTATTATTAAAGCTTTCGTAATGTTTCGGTTATATGCTATAAGAAATATAGATATAAGCCGGTGAAGGTAAAAGGCTCTAAGTGTATAGCGAGTTATGTATTTTCGAACGTAGACCGGGAGTCGGAAGATTATGTTAAGTACTGTCGTAATCCGGAAGAAACCGGAGACATATTATTTGAAATGACGATATAAATATTTCGATATTTATATTTTGATATTCTTTTGATAAAAGAATTAAATGAGGATAATAAATATTACTTTAATATTTATTTAATTAATGAATATTAATTTGAATATTCATTTAAGAAGGAGATAATAAATATTATTTTAATATTTATTTAATTAATGAATATTATTTTGAATATTCATTTATTGAGGATTATTTATTAATTATAATTAATAAATATTATTTAAATATTTATTAATTAATTAAAATTCATTTACAAATTATTTTAGGTCTTTAATAATTATTCGAAGCTTTCGATAATTGTTTTAAATACTTTCCGACCTTCAGAAAATGATTTAAAGATAGTAAGAGCTCCCTAATATTTAATTAATTATTTTATTTTATTATTTTAATAAGAATAAAATACGTTCAGACTTATCAAAAATAGGGAACTCGGTATAGGAAGTGAATACCTATTTGCTTCTCGAAAGCAGTCAAGTTTTGGAACCTGTTTCACAATAGCTAGAGCTTTTCAACTTATCAAAAGCAGAGAGGTTTCCGACAAACTCCCGAGTCATGGTTTTCAAAATGAATTCATTCCTTGATGAAAGAGATTAGTGGGTGAAGGTCACTTACCTGTGTGGTGAGAGGGGACAGCCCAACTAATCTAATCAGTGACTACTCATAGCTATGAGGGTCTATCAACAAGTACGATATACTTGGGGAACTAGGATTACTTCCGGTTCTAGGTTAGATAGACAAATCTATTAACAAGTATTATATACTTGGGGAGCTTGGATTAATGTTCCAGTTCCAGACTTATAGATTGATTCAGCGGACTTGGAGATAGCGTAAGAGGCCGAGTAACGCACGGTCCAGCACATTGACCCGTATGCGGTCAAGGGTGATTACCCATTAACGGTAGCGAGTACCGGGGCTCCCCCTTCTACATGTAGAGAAACAGAAGGCTTCCATAGGTTGCTGATGAAGGCTGCCACGTGCTACGACTGATCATCGTGGATGTGTGGTAGCAGGCGTATTGATGCTCCAGTTACAGTCCCTTCTTCCAATTGGAATTGTGCTTCACACCGTAATAAAAGCCTATGAGCTGAGTTACCGATGGTGTTGATTGCAAATGAAATGTTGAAATGTTTTGACGAAAAGAAAGGAAAACTTAAGATGGGATCTGATGAGAAAAAGTTTTAACAATTTGAAATGTCATCTTGTTATTCGTATGATTTAAGGAATAGTTATATGAAAACTTCAGAAGGTAACTGATGTATGAAAATCTTAAAAGCTTTTGAAATGTTTATCAGAAAGTATGTTTATAGAAGTTATGATTATAGTGGGCCTATGTTGCTCACTCTTGTTTTCTTTATATATCACAGCACAACAGGATCTTTAAAGATATTTTATGGGAGTTTAAACCTTATAAATGGTATGGTTCAAAGTGAGTTAATTTTCTCAAAGATAAGCAACTATGATTGTTGTATCTTGAATGGTGTACCCCGTATATTAGGGGAGTTTAGCAAAACTATAATTGAAGCTATTTTGCTAAGTTATGGAAAGACTATTTAAAAACTATGAGCGTAATAAGTTCATTGAGTTTTATCTTAAAAAGCTTTAGAGGAGATATGAAAGCGTGGTAACACTTTATTTGATAGTGTCTTATGTTATATACCGAACCAAATTGTTCGTATGATATTTTCTAAACTTTATGTTTAGTATAAATGTTTTTAGCAGAAAAACTCTGATCATGTGTATCGTTGAAAGATATTGTATTATGCTTACCATATACTGTTAAACCTTATGGTTATACTATTGAGATAGTAGTGATTATCATATTCTTGAATGAGAGTCACATAGCTAATGGGGTGAATAACTTGCTGAGCATTCTTTCGCTCATTCTTACTTATATTATATTTTTCAGAGGAAGTGGTAACATGTTTGATTGGCTTCATGCCTAAAGAGAGGAATGTAGAAGATTCACCTTTGAGATGGTTCAGTTCAACCATATTCTACGAAAGTAAGTTGGATAAGTTTTCAGTATTGAGCTAGTTATTAATGTTACTTCATGAAGAGGTTAGCATTGATAATATGAGTTCCTAGATAAGTACATTTGGTTTGTAATAACTAATGATACTTGTTGTATATCGTTTCTAAGACTATAACTTGTGTGTGAGAGAGAGGGGTGTATGATGTGTTTTTGTTGGAGTATTGAATTATTACAAGTTGTAAATGATTGGATGGTGACGTGGCGACTCAAATCCTTGACCCCGGATTTGAGGGCGTCACATAGATGGTATCAGAGCATGAGTTATAGTACTTAAATACGAGAGTGTTAAGAGTTATTCATATATAAGAGGATAACGTGAAAACTCATATAGAGTTCGTAATTGGACTACCGGATGTAGTACCAATGAATCAGTTAAGAAAAGGTCACCTACTTGGAGTTAGTAGTGAGGAGATTTATGAATGACATTTGGGATATAGATTTTGGACGGAAATTGGCAAGGCCATCCTGGAAGAGGCAATGATATATCTTATAACAAGCTGAAAGGTATGGAGATTTTGAGGATAATATTGAGGATAAGAAGTCAAGGATAATTGTTAAGATGACGCGTGGTATTGTTACGGTGTAAAGCCGCAACGAGGAGTTAAGATGCACAATTGTTTTATCTTCGAAATATGTTAAGTATTTTCTGATCGAAGTGATCCCTTAATATAAGTAGCCACACATTCTGGATATTTTATCAGGTGAGAAGTATGAATGACCTAGTATATAGGTGTTGGTACGAAGTTTCTTCTGTTAGTAGTAGGTCTCTGACCAGAAAAAGGGGTCTAAGCAGTCATTGAGGAGTTAATGGTTTAGTTGAGGTAAATGATCCAGGGAAAGAGGTCCCGTAATACAGTTATAGATTATTTGGTGTAAATTGATTGAGAGTACATAATGGATGGTATATCTCGTTCTTTTGATAATATACCCTATGGCATGTAAACCATGAGTTTTCGAAAGATGACGGTCGGAAGGACCAAACGATAAATGTATAAATATGAAATTGGTACAAGTTGTGAGGAATCTCCCCTTAGCTAGTAACCTGATAGGTAATATTGATCCGGCACATCAAGCGTGTTGTGTGTGATAGCCTGTTGAGTAATATGACAGTCCTACTGATATGAAGAGTGTTAAGGATATATTTTATGAGCGTCAACCTAGTTTGACACCTACCTATTGTTTTACCTTAGCACATAGACTATTAATTTTTATTAGCCCCTAAGTACTGCTCATTGGGATGAAAAGGATCCTTCCATATAACTAGTGACACAAGGAAAGCCAAATGATTTTAAAATAGTGGTTTTAAGGAAATTTTTATGAACTCAATATTTATATGGATTTAAAAATTTCACCTACAAGGTATTTTCAAATATTTTTAGAAAAAGTTTTAGTATGAAGTCGTTGAGCTTGAAACGAATGAGAGAATGAATCCCTTTGGGGTTAGTAAACCAAGGTGGTGGAAATAAGTATGTTTTGAGAAAATTCTCTTTATGAAAAGTTTTAAATAAAAGCTATTGTTTTAACCTCAAAATATATCACCGAGGAGTTAAGTTCATCAAAGTCCCATGAGATGGGGGGAATTCATGAAGGGTATAACCCAGAGATGAGGCTAAACCAGAGCCAGCGGAATGATCATTGTGAATGGTCAAGACTAGCAATTGTTGCTTTCACGAGAGTAAGTATGAGATTCTTAAGTGAATCTATTTGTTACCAGAACTAGATTGTGTATTTTTTTTATACTTTCCGAAGTATTTTGGAAGCTAGATGAAGTTGTAATTTGAGACTAGGACGAAAGAGCCTAAGTATGGAATATTATGAATTAAAGTTTACCACAGATGTTGAATGGTTGTCTCGTATGCTGTGACCAAATAAAATGGTCATGATGGATATAAATTATTAGCGGATGATGATACAGAAATCGTTATAATAAAAAAAAGTGGATTCGTAAAGGGTAATGATTCGATAAGTAAAGACTGAGACAGGAAGAGTAATATTGTATGAGTAATTACTAGTGCCATTCAATGGAGATTCGATTTCTTTTGAGAAAAGAGAAGAGATGTAATGTCGAGAGAAAAATATTGTCTACATGAGGATGTTTAAACTAACGATAGAGATAAAGTGGTGAAAGTTAAGATTACACGATAATGATGAAGTTGTGTTGAAGGACATAGAGACAAATTGAGGGATTTTGATTACGATGGAAGTGAAAGGCCTATTGCACTTTGGAGGATAAGTAGTTGGGCAACTATGATTGGTACTATAGAGGAAATACATGGAAAACAAAAAGTGTATGTAGTAGTTAATGGGTTGAGGATGTAATTATTAGCGACCTTATGAGGTATTACCTAATAGAGTTATATGATTCAACACCGATCTAGTGTCAGGAATAACACTAGCATCAGAGGCATTTAAAAGTTTACACCTACCGAAATGAAAAGGATTAGTCACTCAATTATAAGGAGTATTAGAGAAAGGCATGATGAGGTTGAAAGTGTCACCATGAGGTGCACCTTGTTTGATTGTTAAAGAAAAAGATAAAGGCATGAGTCAGTGTGTTGATTGCCAAAATTGATTAAGATTAAGATTATAATTAGAATTAATATCGTAACCATGGATAGAGATTATCCAACCATTTGGAGACATAATTTACCCTTCGATGATATATTTGAGGATCAGATATCATGAAATAGAGATGGACCTAGATGATTTGCCAAATGGTGCATTCGACAAGAGTTATGAACACTATGAGTTCTAGGATATCAATTGGATCAATGAATACACCTATAACTTTTATGGATTTAATCAATAGAATTTTTAAGAAATGATTGGACAAATGACCATAGTTTGCATAAATGATATTTTGGTCTACCAAAAGATGAAGAGAGAGAACGAAGAGCAAGTGTAATTAGCCTTAGAAAGAGGAAGGAGATTGTATGCCATTTTCTCTAAAGTGTGAGATTTGGTCGAGTAAAGTTAAATTTTGGGAGATTAATGAGTAGCAAAAGAAATGTGTTGACGTATTGAAATTGTTGAGAATTTGGTAAGACCCGAAGAGCTAAAAGAGGTGAGAACTTGTGGACTACAGGTTTTTATAAAATGATTGTTATGGTATCTGACTCATGATCGCAACCGATAGCTATAGTATCCGTACATGAGATATAAGAGCAATATATTGTATTATGAAGAACATGAGTGATCTTTGAATCATTCTGACCATTTTGTTGCAATGAGGTTCGATAAAAGGATCTCTGATTAAAATCTGGTGCAAAGTTAGCTCTTCATAAAAGGTTTATGCCTTGGATATCGAAAGGAGTTGGGAGAATCACTTACTACGGATAGTGATTTCGTAAGAGAATGGTTTCCATTCAGAGAGTAGCCACGCCACTTTACAAAGTTTGTATGGAAGAAAAGTGTCGATCTCCCTCACATTAGGACTAAGATAAAGAACAAGGAAATGTTGGGTATCCAGAAGGAACCCGCAAGTACGTTAATGAAATGAGGAAAGAAAGAAAGCATGGAGTGAGAGACTTCATATTTCTAGAAACATTATCACGTAAAGTGGTAACGAGATTTGGTAAAAGAGAGCAATTAAGCTCGAGGGTATTAAAGTTGGCAGGTTCTGAAGTATGACAGGTTAATGCTTATGCGTTGGCACTGTTTTGTAATATTTATAATACGAAAACTTCGCGTGCCCTACGTCTATATTATGAGAGAATAATGTGAATGCTAGGCATGTGTTATAATAAGAAATCGTAGAGATGGTAACTAAATGTGTCTTACGATCGGTAAGGATCAATGACTGAAAAGAAAAAGTGTGGAGAAACAGAACCATAGCACCAGAAAGAGTGTAGGGATGAATCAGAACGTTGAAGAGACAAACCTTAGTGACTTTTGTTTAGATTCCGAGGACAGAATCCTTTTAAGGAGGGTAGACTGTAATAACCTGGATTTTTGGACGAATTTTTTTATTATTTATAAACGACCCTAATAAATAGTGATTCTACGGATTATGAATTTTTTTTTAGTCCACACTAAGTAAGTGGTGGATTATTGGAAAATCAAATATGTGATATTGTTGTACGAAGAAAATGAGTGCATATAAAAGCTGACGGAATCCGAAAATTTTCACTTTTATGATTTGTTTCGTAATTTACGAGATATCGAGGAATAAGAGAATTATGTTATAACCGGGAGGATTATAAATTAGAAAGTTCATGGTTATAATCGAATTGGATTATTTTGAATAATAAGGATTTACGCTACGGAATTCCTACGACGAAACGCTTTCGGAAATAATCGAACTTACGTGGATGATTAAGTGTTAATCATGGGATGACAATTAAATTGCACCAAAGCCATGCAAGCCATGCAACCAAGTACTTGCATTGGTGGAACCAAGTGGATGAACTATGGCAAGTAACTAGAAAAGAAACTAGCCAAGGCAAGTAACTAAATGAGTAACCAAGATTAAGGAACATAGTTCCCAAAATTAGGGAAAAGCAAGTCATAAAGCTACTTTATCATCTTTGAACAAATCAACCAAGCCATAATTGAGTATAAATCAGTCATGTAACAATACATACACATTATACAAACACAAATACACCAACACAAAAAGCAAGTAAAGAGAGAAAAGCTCCCCCCCTCCATTTCTCCATTTTCTGCCCAGCTTGAGCAAGGTGCAAATAAAATTTTATAACTTCAGTTCTACTCATCCAAAAATCACCAAATTTTAACCATAGCTTCTTCACTATATGTAGAAGGTAAGTATTAAATTTAATAATTTTTGGAGGTGTTTTGATTGGGTAAATAAATTATAGAAGTTGAGGCTGAATAGTAACTCCGAAAATTTAAAGTTTTGTTCTTGATGTTTCTTGGTTTCTAAGGATAGATCAAGCACTCTTAAGGACTCCAAGACCTACCTAGGTGTTGTTTGAACTCCAAGAAGGTATGAACACCCTTAAACCCTTGTGTTTTATGTGAGTAGTATGTCATGAAAGTGATAGTAGATGGATCCATGAGCTAGAATGGTAAAGATGAAATGATGTTAGTAAGATGTTGAGTTTTGGTTGAGTTCTTAAAATGATGTTAGCATATGATTATGAGATGAGTAGATTAGTTTTGTTAACATGATGGTATGAGTGAGTTGAGTGTTGGTTGTGAATGGATTCACGTTGGTTGAACCGGAAAACGTACGTTTATAGCCGTCGTAATGACCATTTTTCGTAAGCACTCTTTTAAACTGTAAAAAACCGATTTGTCAAGCTCCTGGCCCCTAACACCTCTGACCATGGTTGGATAGTACTTATTTCATAGTTTGTTCTGACACTTGAATCATAGTGAAAGTAGTTCGATTGAGTAAACTGCTACATTGAACTCACTTTGGAGACTTAAACGAACCACTTAGACATTATAACAAATTTGTAAATTTTGAGGTAAAGTAATATGGTCAGTTAATAAGTCCTATCCAAAATTTCAAGGGCATAAGTTAATGTTTCGATTTTATAAAAATATCGAAACCAAAATTGTGCGTAGCACTATGCATTCAGGAAGCTACTTCCTTCTTCAGTAAATTCGGAAAAATGAGTCATCTGTTCAGGGACAAAATTTTGATGGATTATATTCTAGACATTCTCTAGATTGTGCACGCGAAAACGGTGCATCATTTGAGTTAACGGTTAATAAGTTATGAGCGTTTTAGTGAAAGCGGTGCAAATAGCGAAACCTCGTAGTTGACTCGATTTCTAAAATGCTTTTCACTGAGTTAAACACAAGTGTTTCAAATCAAAATATTTTTGATAAATATTACAAATACTCAAGAAGCTCCTTGAGGTGGTTTCATATTTAATTATGAATTTTCTGATTTACTAAAAATGTTAGAGTGCGAGTCGCGTAATAGTAATTCGCAGGAAAGTCAACTCTAGAGACATTGTTTTGACGAGCCGTTTTGGCTAAGATAAAAGGATAATTTCGAGTCGGTTAAAATACGAAAGATGTTGAGGAATAACTCGACTATGTATTGGAGTAAAAGGATTAGACTAAAAGCCGTTGACGATATGGTTTACGAACGGTCAAGATAGACCCGATGAGGTGAATGCCGGGTAAGACAAGTGTTAAGTAAAAAGGGACTAAGAACAAATTTGAGGTTGTCATAATTGGAATCGATATATGATTATACTTATTTGTAATATAAGTAGTTGATGGGATTATGAGTACTAATCGGGATTATAATATTTATTGATAGAAAATCCGGAACGAGTGGGACTCTGAGAACGTATCTTGGACTCCAGGCAAGTTTTCTAACCTACGTTTTTACATATCAAAATATATGTATTGCTACGTATGCATGTTTTTAAACACCTGTACTTAATGTACTACTATTATAATCGAAAGACTGTTGTTGTGATATAACTGTATATTGAAAAATACGAATTGCTTCATGTATTATTAAAGCTTTCGTAATGTTTCGGTTATATGCTATAAGAAATATAGATATAAGCCGGTGAATGTAAAAGGCTCTAAGTGTATAGCGAGTTATGTATTTTTGAATGTAGACCGGGAGGGAAGATTATGTTAAGTACTATCGTAATCCGGAAGAAACCGGAGACAGATTATTTGAAATGACGATATAAATATTTCGATATTTATATTTTGATATTCTTTTGATAAAAGAATTAAATGAGGATAATAAATATTACTTTAATATTTATTTAATTAATGAATATTATTTTGAATATTCATTTAAGAAGGAGATAATAAATATTATTTTAATATTTATTTAATTAATGAATATTATTTTGAATATTCATTTATTTAGGATTATTTATTAATTATAATTAATAAATATTATTTAAATATTTATTAATTAATTAAAATTCATTTACAAATTATTTTAGGTCTTTAGTAATTATTCGAAGCTTTCGATAATTGTTTTAAATATTTTCCGACCTTCAGAAAATAATTTAAAGATAGTAAGAGCTCCCTAATATTTAATTAATAATTAATTATCGTGGATGTGTGGTAGCGGGCGTATTGATGCTCCAGTTACAGTCCCTTCTTCCAATTGGAATTGTGATTCACACCGTAATGAAAGCCTATGAGCTGAGTTACCGATTGTGTTGATTGCAAATGAAATGTTGAAATGTTTTGACGAAAAGAAAGGAAAACTTCAGATGAGATCTGATGAGAAAAAGTTTTAACAATTTGAAATGTCATCTTGTTATTCGTATAATTTAAGGAATAGTTATATGAAAACTTCAGACGGTAACTGATGTATGAAAAGCTTACAAGCTTTTGAAATGTTTATCAGAAAGTATGTTTATAGAAGTTATGATTATAGTGGGCCTATGTTGCTCACTCTTGTTTTCTTTATATATCACAACACAACAGGATCTTTAAAGATATTTTATGGGAGTTTAAACCTTATAAATGGTATGGTTCAAACTGAGTTAATTTTCTCAAAGATAAGCAACTATGATTGTTGTATCTTGAATGGTGTACCCCGTATATTAGGGGAGTTTAGCAAAACTATAGTTGAAACTATTTTGTTAAGTTATGGAAAGACTATTTCAAAACTATGAACGTAATAAGTTCATTGAGTTTTATCTTAAAAAGCTTTAGAGGAGATATGAAAGCGTGGTAACACTATATTTGATAGTGTCTTATGTTATATACCGAACCAAATTGTTGGTATGATATTTTCTAAACTTTATGTTTAGTACAAATGTTTTTAACAGAAAAACTCTGATCATGTGTATCGTTGAAAGATACTGTATTGTGCTTACCATATACTATTAAACCTTATGCTTATACTATTGAGATAGTAGTGATTATCATATTCTTGAATGAGAGTCACATAGCTAATGGGGTGAATAACTTGCTGAGCATTCTTTCGCTCATTCTTGCTTATATTATATTTTTCAGAGGAAGTGATAACATGTTTGATTGGCTTCATGCCTAAAGAGAGGAATGTAGAAGATTCACCTTTGAGATGGTTCAGTTCAACCATATTCTACGAAAGTAAGTTGGATAAGTTTTCAGTATTGAGCTAGTTAATAATGTTACTTCATGAAGGGGTTAGCATTGATAGTATGAGATCCTGGATATAACATTAAGTACATTTGGTTTGTAATAACAAATGATACTTGTTGTATATCGTTTCTAAGACTATAACTTGTGTGTGTGAGAGAGAGGGGTCTATGATGTGTGTTTGTTGGAGTATTGAGTTATTACAGGTTGTAAATGATTGGATGGTGACGTGGCGACTCAAATCCCTGATCCCGGATTTGGGGGCGTCACAGTATTGTTCTCAATTTTAATAGTAGCCAGCATCTACACCTGCACATTGTTGGCATTTTGTCGATCACCTTCATGGACATCATCGTAATTCAAACGCCTTGCCACGTTAACCACCGTGCGTCTAGACATGGTTCCACCACTTGATTTCAACGTACTTAGTTCCACCCTAAGTGTTTCATTGTTTGATTATCTCTTTTAATTATGTCAATTTTGATGGTTCTATGACAGAGTCACACTCAGAGTGTACCCTTAGACATCTAAAGGTTTGGTTCGGATACTACTATTCACATTCCCCTCAATGACAACCTCAGTTAATCGTATGATAATAATACATGTTCTTATAATACATACATTATTATGGCAATTTATTTAATTTTATGTTCCTAAAACTACTTTATCTTCTCCCGACAATAAGTAGGGTATTGCTAAATTTCCTTAAAATTAAAATTTGAATCAAATGTCTGAACCACTGTATGGTCATTCTTAACCTTAAACTCAACAAATGAAGAAAACATTGTTTATAATATTGTGTATGAAGGATAAGAAACACGATTAACATGTTATGTTCTCATATATATCTTATCAAATTTTAAAAACTTAAGAACTCATTTTTTAAAAGCTAATAAATATTACGATAATATTATTCATTATTGGTTAATTATTGTAGCTAATTTTTAAACATTAATTCAAACTAAAATACATTTTATAACAAAACCCACAAACTATATCGTTTCAAAATAAAAATAAAATTTATATAAAAAAATATTTATACATATAATATTTAGAATTAATGTTATAAAAATTATTCAAATTATTTAAATAAAATATTTTAAAAAATACACTACATGCACACACATGATATAAACTAATAAATTATAGAGATTATTACATAAAGAGATTAATGTTTCAAAGTTTAAAAAAAATCTCATATAAATACACGACGGAGTTATTGTAACTATAGCAGATTATATGAAATTATAAAAATGTCATTACTATTTTCTGAGTTATTGTCAAGAACTTTATTCTCTTATATAAATACCATAATTTTAATTTGGAGGGATATTATAAGTTATGTTGAGTATGTTAAACAATAGTATTCAAAAATGATTTCAATAAAATAGTTATTGTAAATATGTGATTTATACACAATCAGATCTGGCACGATTTTGTTCTTTTCAATTAAAATCCGCACGCAGTTTCTGTACACAGTTTTGAAATAGATATCTGTAAATATACCACTTCAAATCCGCAATTTGTACATTATTTTGAAATAGATATCTGTATACATACCACTTCAAATCCGCAATCCGTACACTGTGTTAATCCATAAAATCTCATTGATTCACAAATATAAACACAATATAACTTTTGTGTTCTATTTTCAACTAAAGATCAAAATCTAATTGGTATATCTATAATTTATTTTTGATATCTAATGTTAATTTTACAAGTTTTGGATTCTCAGTTACAACTAGCTAGCTGTATAAATATCACTATATACTATGTCATATTTCTCATATTCTAAGTGGATAGCATTGGCTAATACACCCAAAATACGACTATTTAGGTAGACAACATTTATCGATTATATCATATATAACTCTTGAAAAGTTTGGTGGAACAACCATTTGTAAACATTTATCCAATAAATCTCACCAAACTCTATGACTCTAAACTCACAATCCTATTATGATGATTTATGTAAATTAGACCAAAGTTTCAACAAACTAGGTACACTTACTTATCACGTCTTCCCAAGATTGATAAGAGCACCTTGCTTTCGCAAACTCACTCCTTCTTAATCTAGATCTTGACGAGTATTAAACATTGGAAGACATCCGATTAATTTAATATGTATTTGGGGATTTTAATATTTATAAGAACGATCATGATCCCATCATAAAGAGATTCTCAATATTTCCTTGATCAAATAATTCATTTCAATATTTGTCAATGGATTGATTTTCAGGTCGTCAGAGAAGTCATTACGAATTAAACTAATAATCCACTTTTGACAAAATCTCCCCATATCAGAAAAAGAAAATTCTTATTTAATACCGTGTTTCATAAACACAAGAATCTCATGATTATTTGTTCAATTTTAAAATCTTGAATCATTACAAATTTTATATTTCTTAAGTAAACATGGCATGTGTGTCGCTTCTAATACATACATGATTAATCAATATTAAGCATTCATCTCAATTATATCTATTCATACATAGCAATACATGCAATCATATACATATAAGTAATGTGCGTAAAATAAACATGTTTGTTTATGGCCCCATCCTATGTAATCTTTCCAAACTAAAGGAAAAATTAAAGTCTGTTTAAAAATACCATCTATTACATGTATTCTTTCTTCATTGCTCAATCATCCCCTTTTGGATCACCTCCTTACTTGCAAGCCTTCATTGATAATTACATTAATAATAAAAATAAAATTATTCTAATGAGATTACAAAAAGAACTCGAGTTACATTTGAGATAATCAAATTACAATGAATAGACGACATGTAAGTTGTATTTAGAAACCAAAACCATAAATAAAGAAAACCATTAACTAATGGGTCTTAAGGTCATAACCATACTCCATGCTATAACGTAACACATATAATATATCTCAGATTATATAAACATATTATATAATCATATATAACAAATTTTGAAATTTCAGTAAATCAAATAATTTTTAGAAAATAATAAATCACCATTTTGGGGCTAGTAACGACATCGAATGGATTACAGATGCCAAGTTGACTCTGTCAGTATTTCTCAGTGACATGATTCCAGTCCAAAACCACCTATCGTTTATAAAAATCAGACATTGGGCATAAATTTCAAAAAATCTACAGAAGCCGTTTCAGAATTCGTATTGAATACGATTTCCATAATAAGAAAAAACATTTATCATATACATACAGCAATACACATAATCATCACATGATTATACATCACATGAATATCTTATATTCAAAATCATATAAAATATATATATCAACATATAGCTATGGCATATCATATACATGTTTATATACATCGAAAAATTATTAAACATATAACGAATTAAAACATTCCGCAAGTAGCTCTAATGCCATTGAAGGGTCTCGAGGCACAAACGGAGGGAAAAATGTGAAAAATAAATTTAAAACGCAATATAAATCGAAACCCTCTGCAGGATCCATGTGAAAACAAAAGATTTAATTAGGAGATAAAGAACAAATACCTTAAAAAGCTTTAACAGTTCATTAATGGAAGATTAATAGAGGTCCAAATCTTGTTAATCACCACGTATTCCGCTCTCACGATCTACGCGCTACGGTATCCACATGAAAATTTTTCATGAAGGATTGATATGTACTAGCACCCAAAAACTGTTTCTCTCTCTATCTTACTCTTTTCTCAAAATGGCTAGGGTTTTGTAAAAATATGTCTCTTTTATTAAATTAGTCCATAAAGAAATTATATAGAGAGAGGAATAAGTTTTCTAATTATAATTCAATTATAATTAATACTAATCTAAAATTCTAAATTATTTAATTAAGTCTCACTTAATTAATTAATTACTAATTTTATAATTATATTAAGTAATTCATTTATTCTATTTATATAATTAATTAAGTCATACTTAATTAATATCATAAATAAAATAAATTACTTAATTTAAATTCATAATTTAAATTATTTGTCCTTCAAGCGTTCTTTGTGTGTGACCGTGTAGATTATTATTATATTGGTAAAAATTTTAATATCTAATTAACATTGTAAACAATGAGCGGCATCTACTAATACATCATTGCAACCCAAGTAATAATAATAAAATTAGTGATTCGATTAAGTTTTTCATGAATAATATTCCATATGATATAATCACTTTAATCTTGATATTATAGATTAAAGTGAAGGCATGTGTCTTGTCATCTTCTTCATAATTTAATCTTTATTTTTTTCTTCATCGATGAGTAGACTAATAAAATCAAATCAATATTTGAGCAGGACTGTGCATTTCATAGTCTCACTTAAACAAGAGGCCAATAACATCACTCCAAAAATTAGGAGGATTAAATCTCAACTAGATCATTCATATTTCTCATACGATTCATAATATACCCAATGTCCACTTTTATCATCACTCAGTCAAAGGTAACTTTTAATGTAATCAAAGTATATTAATTCTCGTATAGAAATATAATGATTTCAGGTCTAAGGATCAATACATCATTATCTTGTGTAGAATCTCACAGCGGGTCATTCCAGTGCCATGCATTGAGACATGCACTTATGTTCTTGACTTTTAGTATTACCATACCAATGACAAATGAGATATAGTCATCTGTCAACAAACATACTAGTCTTTGTACATTATTATTGTCCTTAAATAATAATACTCGACTAGATAATTTTAGGAATAAGATACTATTCATATAATCTCATTTTTAAGTGACTTACTTAAAGATATATAATATGTATCAAAATTCCAAGTACATTTATTATGCTTTCAATTTGTTACACAGTAAATAAAATATAATAAATAAATAATAATCAATAAAACATAATCCTTAATAATAAAATATTTTCCTTAAAATATAAAAGTAATTGTCTCTAGGGCACAATTACTAACAGTGATAGAGGCTTCACTCTTCATACACCCCTCTAGTAGTTACATCACTTTCGATACCCCCCTGTGATAGGTGCATTTCATTCCAAATGTTGTGATAAGAGCATCACATTTTTATGTATATTTTTGTTTTTTTTATGATGGTGATACTCATCTATAAAAGGTGTTGTAGAAACAAGCTACAGTTAGGGAGATTCCAATGAATTTTTTGACCCAATTCAAGTAAGTTTCATCTTATAAAATATAAGTTCTCCATAGTTATAACTTAAAATGATCATGTACATTGGTGTAGTCTGTACGCATATATTTTTAAGACAGATGAGTTGCATTATTACGTCGTGATAATTCCTTCGGTCCTCCAGTGGTCATAGCTGTCTCTTGTCATGTGGGTTTGACAGGTGGAAAGTGGTTTGTTATAGGTTCGGGTCCTGCAAATCAATGCCCGAACGGGGGTGTGGGGCCGTCAAGTACCTCCGGCGTGAGAATCAGTACGGTTTATTGGGAGGAAATAATTGAAGCATGGTATATGTGTTTAAAGCCCTGGTGACTGAGTTAAATGTGCGTGTTTAATATCTGAGTTTTCTAGAGAATATCAGTGTGTGTCTGAGCGTGAGAGTGTATTGAATGACTTACATCCCTTCTTTATGACAGAGGTGTATATATATATATATATATATATATATAAAGGTGGTGTAGCCTTTTCCTATCAGATATAAGAATTACTCGATCAGGCACCGCGTATCCATTTTCACTGTTTGTCATTCCTTACTGTTGTCCTTTTAGCGGTCACAGCGTTGTCCTTTGTCCTTTACTTTCCCAGATCCTAGTTTGTCCTTGGTTGGTTACTGTATTAAACCGTTATGTCCACCTTTTATCCTTGGTATTCTGAGGCCATACTTTTGTCGAATGCCATCTTTTTATCCTTCCCATTTTGTTTTGGGCTATTATCCAATATGTAACCTTTGTGCTCAGATTATTTGGAGTCCGGAAATTGGGGGTACTATCATTGCCCCTACTCTTGTCAGTTAATTTAGTAGGTGATGAGAGTATGGTGCATGGACTGCCCATATGTTGGTACTCTCATATAAATTGCTGTGTTAGTTTCCTTTTTCTGCACATCCTTTATTTTTGATATATCTCATTAACAACTATTTATTTATCTCTTTGTGTATCATAATGGACAGACGTATGGGTAATTATTTATGTGAGTTGCGTCATGTTAGCAAAACTCGCTGGGAAGAAATCAATGTTGGGCGCCGCTATGATGAATGTCACCAGCAAGCCTACCACTATTTGGTATGGCTTGATGAGCCTCTAAGTAACTGTGTACATGAAGCTATAGCCGAAATCATTCAATAGAAGCAATTACTACTCATGCATCGCTGGAGAGGTGCCAAAGCCACCCGTGCTTGGTAGCTAGAACACAGGGCTGAGGTGAAACACTGGCTTGAGGAACTGCAGACCAAAGTGGAGAATGTTCGTTTGGACATGCAGGAGATCCTCAATCAAGTTGGGGTGGAGGAGCCTATGGAGAGTAATGATGATATCGACTACCAAACTCTCTGTGGTGCACTCGAGAGAGGGTGATTTTAAAGTGTTTTAATTTTGTTATTTGTGTGTTGTATTTGTCTTTGTTTGGCAATGTATATTTATGTATGTGATAGTGTATCCCCCCCTTTGGATGTCCGGTTGTAGGGTGCAATCTTTAATCGAGGATACAATATTTGTTGTAACTGTGTTTTATATGCGAATGAAAGAGTACAAGTATGTGCTCATGTGCTGTGTGACGTGTTTGTTTCTAGTTGGATTGAAATTTGGTGACCCCGACCATTGGTAACAGGTTAACTCCTATTAGCAATGGCTTAAAAATGAGAAATGGAATTGAAATTTGAGGAAATAAAAAATTGAAATTTGGTGCCCCCAGCCATTGGTAACGGATGAACTTCCGTTAGCAATGACTTAAAAGAAAAAGGAAAATCGAAATTGAAATTTGGTTTAAATCTGGTACCCCCAGAAATTGAAATAAATTTGAAAAATATTATCGAAATTTTCCTAAGATGAAATTGAAATTTGGTGCCCCCCAGCTATTGGTAGCAGGTGAATTCCCGCTAGCAATGACTTAGAAAATAGGAAATAAAATTGAAATTTGACTGATAAACATTGAAATTTGGTGCCGACCAGAAATTGAAATAAATTTGTGAAATATTATTGAAATTTTTCTGAGATGAAATTGAGAGTTGGTGCCCCCCGGCCATTGGTAGCGGGTGAATTCCCCCTAGCAATGACTTAAAAAGTAGGAAATGAAATTGAAATTTGACTGATAAAAATTGAAATTTGGTGTCCCCAGAAATTGAAACAAATTTGGGAAATATTATTGAAATTTTTCTGGGATGAAATTGAAATTTGGTACCCTAAAGGGAAAATTAATTGGAAGTGGTTGTGTATAAGGGAATTCAACTACTTGAACATTGTGTAAATATAGTGGGGAACAAGAGAATAAAGTATATTACATTTTCGGTATGGATATGTAAATAAGAAAAAAGTTTGGTGGTTCCTTTACTCGAAAAGTTACAAGGGATTGCATGTTATTTGAATTATGCCAATAGATGTGATTCTGTGGGGACTAATTTGTAAAGTATTTGGTTATACAACTGGATGTTTGTGGGTAATTTATCAATATGAGGAATATGGGCTTTTGTATTTTTTTCTGGATAAACCGGAGCCCATAAAGTAAAATAGAATTAAAAATGGAATTAAATAAAATATTGTCATACTTTATTTAATCATTATGAAATGTGTGAAATAAAATTGTGATAAACTTGTTACTATGTGATAAGTCAGTCAAAGTAAATTTGGAGGGAAAACCATTGAGTTGCCTGGATAAGGTTGAAACTTGTGTTTCTTCATTCATGGCACCTCCATCAATGCATTGGAACTCTTCACATTTTGACTGATGGCCATTCACTTGCTAAAATCTACCTATAAAGTGCCACATTTGTTCATTTGCATCACCACTTTACTTTTTGTAGAAAGTTTTACTAAGAATGGCTTCCAATAATAACCATGAGGAAGAGATCGCTGCTGCACTTGATGCTCGGTAAGCCTTAATGCGGTTGTTTACCAGTCCTTGACCGGACATGGATCGACTGGTGGACGAACTCCGTCATGAGGCGGAGAAAGCTCGTGCCATTGGCGAAGCTGAAGCAGCCAAGGAGGAAGCGGAGAAATCATGGTGGGGTGATGCCAAGGATAGTGTAGGATGTGGTAAGGTGGGTGGGCTCGTCCCTCCAAAACTGGCACAGGCTCGTGGCAGTGGAGGGGATGTTGGTGACCCACCACCTAAGCAAGTTTGAAATGATTTTACTCCTCCCTTTTTTATTATTAATAAAATATAAGAATATTTAAGAATCTTTGATTGACTCTTTCGTATTTTTTGTTTTTGATTCACTGGGCTAAAGTGGATGTGTATGTCTGTTTAGCAGTTTATTTTGATGTATATATGTGTATGTATGTCTGGTGAAGTGTGTAGCTTGTGTGTTTTGACAGATTTCACATGATTGTAATCATGTAAAAATGACTAATATTTCTGACAAAGGAGAGAGAGAGAGAGATAAAATAAAATAAAAAAGCGAAAAGCAACTACCAGTTTTTCCTTAAAAGTTGCACCTTAATCAAAAAGGTTTCTAAACTCTTTTCAAATTTTTTCATATAAATGATGCTTTCTCAATATAAAAACCCACTTCATTCTTTGTCACAAAAGTAACTGGTTCTCAAAAGAAAATTGTTTCTGAGGTTTCAAAGTACTTGATGAGAGCAATACATATAACAAAACACCCATTAACAACTGTCAATCTTTTTCTTGACAAATAAGTGTTTCGAACTTTTTCATGTATTGTGCTTCATAATGAATCATGTATATGAGTGTTAGTGTGAGTTGTGCTTGGGTGAATGTTTGTTGTTGGGATATGTTTTATGTGTGTATTGTGTATGTATCATATGTTTCTTTATGAGTGAGGGTAATGGGTTTGCGTATTGCTTTTTGCTTTCGTTACTAGTATGTGTTTAGGAACGATATCCTAATTTCTTGGATGTGATTTTAATCATAATGATATCTGTATAAATTGTATTTTTGTTGATCTTGAGTAATTTTTTAGAGTTTTGAGTATATGGTTTGAAGTTCTCGTGGGAGGGAAAAATTGTATGATGACAACATAATTGATGACGCATGTGTGACAGTATGGATGGGTGTCTTATGCAGAATAAGTGTTTGTCTAATTATGAAATAGATAAATTTTGTACCAGTTGAGTGTGTAGACAAGTTTGTGTTGTGGCGGTTGAGTTTTTACCCAGAGATATGCTCTATTCCTAGTTCTTAAATAGTCTTGATTGTTGTGTCACACAAGTATTATCATGGCTAGTTCTAGTAGTTCTGGAAAGATTAATTAAGGCTGATGGTGTTTGGGACAATTGTCCCACCTTGCTTCCTGTAATTCTCGCTACTCATCGACTGGAAAATTATTTCGTAAGCTACAAAACATACTATGTTGAGAAGAATATCTTACCAGTTCCTTATAACGAGGCATAGATACAGGCCACATTCAACAAGTATTCCACATTTCAACATATTATCACTTTTCAACGGTTGAGATGTCAAGATATCATATCGAGAGACTTCTAAATAGGAGAGCCATTTGAGTGGAGGGCCCCTTACCCTCACGAGAGATTATACTCAGGAGATGCATTCGGGTACTTTGTTGTGCCCGTAGCGACCTTCAAGGCCGATTTTAGGCCTAGGCCCCATCGTTTCTTGTTTGCCTTGTTTAAACAGGTATTCAAGTGTCTCATTTCTCAATTCTCTCCTAATGCCATTAGGCTGATATTGTGGTTCATTGCCACATGTCATGTTCATAAGGCCGAGCCCATTTTTGGGGCCTTCTTCGGAATGATTACCTTGAAGGCCTCGTGTGTGAAGCCGGGTTATGAGTCAGTTTTCTGTCACAAGGATAACGCATTGGGACAAACCTTGGGTGATTTCAAGCCGGTTACACTTCGTCAAAGTATAAAGGACTGGTATAAAGAATTCATCATGCTAAAAGGCGGTGATTGGGCGTTCATGCCGACCTTTGCAGTTCATGCCGACCCGTGAAAATTATTACAAAGTCAGGGACCTGATTCAGCGTGGTTGCAAGTGATCTATTGTTGTTCGCGTGTCGTTTGTTTTCCTGCATTTCATGTAGTTGTCACATTACTGATTTTACTATTTATTTGTGTAGTGTTTCCTCCTTCTTACAACCATTTCGCGTTTGATTATGGGGATGAAAATGAGAAAGCTTTAATTGAAAAGTTTATGAAATACTATTTGCCTGCTCCTTCGGGACGCAGACAAGTTAAAGCCAGGATAGTTGTCCTTGACGAGGATCCTGAGGATGAATCTTCCATTAGTAAGGAGGATGGCGACGAGGATGATGATGAGGGCATGTAGGAACATGATTGCAGTGATTCTGAATTGATAGAAGGTGATAGCCTTAGTCCGTAGAAAGGAATATTTCCCGATGCAGGCGATGCATGTTATGATGAAGTTGACAGTAATGATATCTTGCTGAAAAGAGCATTGGAAAAAAATAAAGAAAATATGCCAAGTTGCTCGAAGGTGACCTGGGTTGCATCTTCAATGCTCGTTAGTCCCGAAATGGCGGGCCGAGGAAATGTTATTGATGATTGCCTGGACACTGTTATGGAAGAAAAATTGCAGGGTCATCCTCTGGTTGGGGAGAAATTTAGTGATGCTTCCAATCTTGAATTTGAAATGTTCGAGCAGGATCTCCTGATGGAGGAATCATCTATTGGTGGTGCATACCCATACAAACCTCCTTTCACTCCCATGTTCATTGATTTAGATTCACCTGTGGATGTGAACTCTTTAGTCGAGGAGCTAGAAGCACGAGAAGGTCTTGCTATAGATGTTGATTTTGAGCAAGTGGTTGAAGAGAGAGTTGTTCAGGAAGTTTCTCTTGTGAGAAATGAACCCGTTGTTGGTGTTAAAAGTGCTGGTGAAGTGTTGGATGAGGAGGATGCTAAGAGTGCTCACCAGGAAGAGGCGTAGCGGTGTCTAGTGGAGGAACCTCGCCTGCTTTGACTAAGGCCCGTATCAAACATCTTATGCATCGGGCTTGCGTCGGTCGCGTGGTAGGAAAAGGTCCATGTGGTTTGCTGACTAGGGGCATTACCTATGATGCCTCTTCTAGCGATGATAATGTTGGGCAAGGTGAAGCCCAGATGCCTGGGGTTGGGTACTTATTTTCTCAAGCACTTGAGAGCCTGGCTGAACATTTTCTGACAGGAGATGATCGTGAAAAGCTCTAACTGCGAAGCGCGGAGCAGAAGATGGATATGTTTGAGAAGTATGGTGCTCGAGTATGATTTCGAAATTTTTTCTTTATATTTCCTTGTATATTTGGACAATGTATCATAGGTCTTGCGTTGGTACTGTGATGTTCATTTGCTTCTGTTATCTCTATTTATCTCCAGTTTCTGAGTTATGGCTCGACGTCTACCTCAGTCGTCAATTCATTTTCTAGTCGTCAATTCATTTTTTAGTCGTTAGTTCATTTTTCACCCCGTAAATTTTTGGTATAAACAAACTTCTCTCTCTGATTCTATCATAGTATTTCGATATGTATCTCTTCAATTTATGTGTTCTCTTAAATATAAAAAAAATACTTCAATACTTTAATTATCTAGTTCTTAGTTACATCAGTCTTAAATAAACACTCTCTTTGAACAAACTTAAATCCACAAGAATTTTCACTTAATTCTTAAGTTTGTATTCAACCCCCCTTCTCCAAACTTAGTGTACTTAAGGGCGATTAACAGGTTGAATGTAATAGTACGAACTAATCGAAGATGAATACGAGTATGTAGAATGGAATACTGTTTTGTATTAATAATGAATTTGAATACAAAACTCTCTCAAGAAAAATATTCTTAAGAGCTGCTAGATTACAATAATAATGCTTGAAAAATGTATATTAGATTATAACCTATCTCTGTGTTTATATAGACACAGCTATAAGTACAATTACAAATCAGAATGAAAATAAAATAGCTTTAAGAAGGTAATTTAGACTTGCACTCGAATTCCTTCTTACTATCCAATTCTGACTCTGATTTGTCTGTTTCCTTTTCTGATAACCTCTGAAGCTAATCTCTGTTGGTTTGTCATTCACTGATTTGAGCATTCTCTGTTAGAGTAAACTCTGATTGAGTATTCTCTGATAGAGTAAACTCTATCCGTCAACTTTATAAACTCTGATGACGTCAGCAATGTAAACTCTGACTTGTATTCTCTGACAGCCATCAGTGTTTGCTTCCTAACATTAACATTAGATATCAAAAATAAATTACAGATATACCAATTAGATTTTGATCTTTAGTTGAAAATAGAACACAAAAGTTATATTGTGTTTATATTTATGAATGAATGAGATTTTACGAATTAACATAGTGTACAGATTGCGGATTTAAAATAGTATACAGATATTTCAAAATAATGTATAGATTGCGGATTTGAAGTGGTATATATACAAATATCTATTTCAAAACTAACTGCATACAGAAACTACTGTGTGCGGATTTTAATAGAAAAAAACAAAATGATCGTGTCAGATAATCACATATTTACAATAAATATTTTATAAAAATCATTTTTGAATTCTATTGTTTAACATACTCAACCTAACTTATAATATCCCTCCAAATTAAAATTATGATATTTATATAAGAGAATAAAGTTCTTGACAATAACTCAGAAAATAGTAATGACATTTTTGTAATTGCATATAATGTGCTTTAGTTACAATAATACCATCGTGTATTAATATGAGATTTTTTTAAATCTTTGAAACATTAATCTCTTTATGTAATAATCTTTATAATTTATTAGTTTATATCATGTGTGATGCATGTATGTATTTTTTTAAATATTTTATTTAAATAATTTGAATTATTTTTATAACAGTAATTCTAAGTATTATATGTATAAATATTTTTATATAAATTTTATTTTTATTTTGAAATGTTATTGTTTGTGGGTTTTGTTATAAAATGTATTTTAGTTTGTGTGATTACTGTTTAAAAATTAGCTCCAATAATTAACCAATAACGAATAATATTATCGTAATATTTATTAGCTTTTAAAAAATGAGTTAATTTTTTAAATTTTGATAAGATATATATGAGAACATAACAAGTTAATCGTGTTTCTTATCCTTCATATAGAACATTATAAACAATGTTTTCTTTATTTGTTGTAGTTTAAGGTTAAGAATGACTATATAGTGATTCAGACATTTGATTCAAATTTTAATTTTAACGAAATTTGGCAATACCCTACTTATTGTCGGCAGAAGACAAAGTGGTTTTTTTAGGAACATGTATTATTATGATACGATTAACTGAGGTTTGTCTTTGAGGGGAATGTGAATAGTAGTATCTGAACCAAACCTTTAGATGTCTAAGGGTACACTCTGCGTGTCACAGAACCATCAAAATTGAAATAATTAAAAGAGATAATCAAGGAATGAAGCACTTAGGGTGGAACTAAGTACGGTGAAATCGAGTGGTGCAATCGTGGCAAGGCATTTGAATTATGATGATGCACGTGAAGGTAATCAACAAAATGGAAACAATGTGCAGGTGTAGGTGCTGGGTAATATTAAAAATGAGAACATTACTACATATAACACTGCTAACATGTAGTTCCAACAATAGAGAGATATAACATATAGGTCGAGCAATGAATGACAATCTAAGAAGTGAAGAAACTATGAATCAGGAGAACAAATTTATGATGGGTGATGACATATTTTGGTTTTGAAAAAAATTCAATCTGACATGGATTTTGTATGATTAGAGATTGAGGCATTCGAGACGGATTAAGTATAATCAAATCTAAAAATGAGAGGCCATCACGACGAATGGTTGCAAGTGTGTACAATGTTTGAACATGGATGGCATAGCCGAGTACAACAACAAGATCATAATAAAAAATCTCAAAAAGAAGAGGACGAAACAAGAATTAAGGACATTGGGCTGAAGAATTAAAATGGATATTATGAGCTCGACAGGGTCCAAAGGACTTAATACACATGCCATCAATTCGACGCCATGGCTGGGCTCAGGGCAGTCTTTCATGTAGAACATTAAAAATAATGTTTTCTTTATAACAATATTTTAAGGTTAAGAATGAAGATACAGTGTTTCAGACATTTGATTCAAATTTTAATGTGAACGAAACTTGGCAATACTCTGTTTATTGTCCCTGCAGGGAAGACAGTTGTTCTAGGAACATAAAACTAAATTACTATAACAATGTGCATATTTTAGTAACATGTATTATTAGCATACTGATCCATTAACAGAGGTCAGGCTTTGAGTGGAATGTAAATAGTAGTATCTGAACCAAACCTTCAGATGTCTAAGGGTACAATCTGCATGTGACTCTGTCATAGAAACATCAAAATCGACATAATTAAAAGAGATAATCAAAGAACTTGCATTAGTGGCTTAGACTATTAATTAGCATAACTACGAATTGTATTAATTTAGTAGTGTTTATAACTAACAAATATTAAGATGATACAAGTGCTCTGATGTGTGCTTCACATTTCATATCCTTGATTTATATTGGAAATGGCAGGATTTCCAAATGTTCAATTCCCATGCTGGAGCCCGTAGGCCCCTTCACGGATCCACCATGGTACTCCTCATTGGTGATTTGAAGTTGTCTAAATGCCCATTGATAGTCTGCCAATGACCCATGAGTTATCATTGGTTGGTTGTCCTCACTAGCACCTTGATTATGGCTCAGAATAATCGCCGGTCCTGGAATAGTCAGAGTTGGTTGGGGCTCATTGGTGGCTTGAGATGTGATGGATTTTGGCTAAAATTATTGGAAATGTGCATTTGTGGATACTACTAGTAGAAATATAGGATCTTTTGCTAGTATCCACAAACTAATGAGTGTTACTCTCCTCCTGCACCAAGAAATCATATCACATGGAAATTAATGTGCTTGGACACGGTTCTGAGCACCTGTATGAACTCTTAAATTTTCAGTTCTTGCCCAAGCCCATTTAAACATTTTTTTACAGCCTTTCGACGGGCACTTCAGGGGACGGTCATCAAGATGGACTTTTTAATGCTGGAGGAGATACTTGTGGGAGACAAAGTTCTTTCGACACCCCTTTGCCGAGCAGATATTTCTTTCATGGAGCGTCAGCTCTTGTCTGGATCCGAAGCTCATCCTGCATCCCCCGATCTTGCAGGGGTATTCTGCCTCCGATTTCTTTGTCCTCTTGCTCTGCCAAAACCCCCAGAAAATGCAGCGTTCACTTTCTGCAAACAGCACAAACCATAAGTGAACTTCTTGAACACAAACTATAGGAACATTTGAAGTATACAACCATGCATTGGCTACATTCAGAGACTTGTATGCACCATTTGTATGCAGTCTTTACCCCCGTTTGTCTTCATTTCATGTCATAGAGATAATTAACAAACCATTCTATGTTTCAATTCCCCCCCCCCCCCACCCTAATTGATTACACAAATAAGCTTGAAATTCTAGAAGCAAAATATAGATTGGGTAAGGCGGTGTCAATCTGCACAAAAAATTAAAATATTTTATATGATAAATTATTGTCAAATATATTATATATGTAAATGTTGAAAATGATGGATTTTATAATAGTGCAAACATTAATTTCAGAAATTCCAGAAATATAAAAAAAAATATTACCTGGTGTTGGAGAAGAAGCGAAACTTAAGTTTGGTGGAGCATTTTCTACATTGTTTTCTGCAATTAAAATTTATAAACAAGAAGTTATATATATATGCAAAAATTCTGTAGCCTAAATCTTAAATGTAGTAATTTGAGTACTACATGTTAACAATATTTTCTACGTACATAAAACACATTACATAACATAAAATTACTAATTTTTACAATTGAACATTTCATAGATCAAGTTAAATATATTAAAAATATTTTATTATATGTTTATTTTTTGAGAAAACTCTTATTAAGTATGGTTTGAAATCTTTATGTCACAGGCTAATTTAGTTAGCTAAATCGGTTTTAACCGATCTAGATTTTTGTATAAACTAAAATTTTGTAGTGTTTCAAACGAATGAGGTTTTGTTTGATTCAATCAAAACTCAAACTATTTCAAAATTTGAATATAAACCATAAATTAGATATTTTTATATTTAATTTAATAATTAAGTATCATGTTACATGAGATTATAGTGCTGAGGGTGATGAGCCATACCTGATTTCATGACGTTGGATGTAATTACAAATTGTGGACTTTGATTTTCCATAGACTGATTTTTCTCTTGTTGTACGTGGAAATGGAGAAATAGAGATTGTGATTAGCATGCCCAAAACCTATAATGTTTTCCATAGAGTACCGGCATTAAGCCTCATTAATCGTATAAATGAAAAAATCATTCAAATCTTTCATAGATCAAGCAAAAAAAACTATTAAATCGGGTCTAAATCGCAATCAACTTTAATTTGAGATTATATATTCTTGTTATGGCAGCTTTCTTCAATGTGTAATTCGGAAGCGAAGTTCTGTAATTCTAAAGCCAAATGGCAGAAGAGGTGTGTGCGATAGTAGATAAATGTAGTATTTAAAGATATAGAGCAATCTTTTGTTTATTAAAATTTAGGTGAAGATATGTGTTTAAGAGATACATATGGGGATAAAATAGAAAAAGAAAGAAAAGAGGACTTTGATAAAGTAGAAGAGGAAAAATAGGGGTAAGGAAAGATGATTGTCTGTCTATAGTTAGTGGATAAATGAAAATTGAAAGAAACCTTATATTTATAATAGATTTGGAAGTTTCTAGAACATGTGAGAAATTATTTGAGCATAAAACTGTTATAAAATAATATACATAATATAATAGATTTCGAAGATTCTAGAACATGCGAGATGTTTTTTTTGGTCCACGTGTTTTTACTTTAAAAAAATCATATATGGGCCAAACTAGATTTAGGCCTGCCATATGACATATACTAACTAGATTCGGGCATGTTATATGTCATATACGTTAAACTAACATATAATGTGTACGTAAATTGCATAGTACTCTGATTTTGATTGAATTCAAGTTATTTCGGGTTGTCTTCAAATTGACCTAAGGTTAACTTTTAATCAACTCGAATCAGACTAAAAACTTGCAAATCCACACTATAATCAAAACTCAGCAAGGTTAAAAATTACTAGTGGATTGATTTTCCACTAGTGTGTTTTTTCTTTCAATAGATCTTAGTAAGAATACCAAGCTGCTTACAAAGTTGAATTTGGAACTCAGAAAAGCATTACAAGTTCTGCCTATTTTTACTTTGCTTTACTTGAGTTCTTGAAAACTATTGCCTTCACTTTGCTACAGTGTTTTTCTAACTACTATATAGAAAAACTACATCTCTAGTTTTCCATCGACAACTAACAATATAATATTACAATTTATTGTTTACATGAAAATAGAAACTAGCTACTTTTCACAGCCTTCCTTTTTGAACTGACTAGTCCTGGAGATATCTTTGTCTTGATATATTCCTTGGATGCTGTGTTGCCTTGAAAGTCTTCACAATCCTGACAGGACTGTCTTCCAATGATTCAGTTTCTGCACTGTTCCCGTAATTCTTGGCTTTGGCTAAATAGGGAAACTTTAATCAACTGATAAATGTTGTTAAGTTTATCAGTTGATCCTCCTTTGCTTATCCATCGATGGATAGGATATCTGTTGATCAGTTGATGTGTCGATGGATAATTGAGTTATCCATCGACTCCTTATCCATTGAGTTATCAATTGATGATTGGTATCCGTTGATAGCCTTCATCCGTTGAGTAGTGTCTTCATCCATCGACTTCAATATCAGTTGATCACTTCACTTGTGAGAATTCTGACTTGGGATATTAACAGTTGATCAGCCATTCTTCACATCTGTTGAGAAGCTAAAGATTGAAGTCAGTAATATCAGTCGACTACTTCATAGCATCCATCGAGGCAATACAATCAATTGATAATGAAACTTGAATCAAATGTTACAATCCAGTTTATCAGTTGATAAACAAGTTTTAACTGATAACTGGTTTTCTAGTCAATGGATATTTATAAGTCATATCCATCGACTAGTTACAAAGTAATTTTAAGTCCCTATTGTAATTCTAAGAAATTTTTTATCATCAAAACTTATAATTCCTAACAATCTCCCCCTATTTATGACTGTGTAAAACATTCATAAATCTTCTGTTGATGATAACAAAACTTAATTTTTATTCTTAGAATGAATTACAATATTGACAAGTATAGTTTGAGACAGAGTAATCTGATACCAGACAAAGATGAATTCTGATAATTTTGATGATTGAGGTTGAATCTTTTATCTTCTCCTTCTTCCCCTTGACTCATTCATCTTGTCTTCATTTTCCTTCATCTTCCTGTAAAGGGTTCCTTTCAATATCTTCTCATCTTCAATCCTGTAGTCTAATTGACTTGCCAGATGATTTAATTCCAGATTAGGCAGTTTGTCTATTTCTTGACAAATATCAATGCATTTTTCTCTGCCTTCCCTGTCCTTATATATCATTAAGTAGAATGGCTCATGAAGCACCTTTCTTCCTTCAGGGTTCCAAATCTTTATTCTGTCATCCCTTTCTTCTTGAACAGGTGCCTCCCTCATCTTCTTCATTCTTTCAAGGATGGCCTTTCCTAGCTCTTCAGTTAGATAATACTTCATGTTGAGCATAGTGTAGATTTTCCTTAAGATGCCATATCCTTGATTTAAGACTTGGTTGAATGTAAAAGTTGAGTGTGATCCATCTTCATACTCAATGTGGAGAAGATCAACATCTTTCTTCCTTTGTCCTTTTACTGCAATCATTCTCTCAGCTTTGATTGGCACAAAGTCTTCAGATTTGTGTTTGAACACCTCTATTTCTTTGGCTTGATTACTCCCAGAAGCTTGACCTTCAGCCTTGACTTGTTTTGGCTTCCTCTCCTTGTCTCCTTTGTCTTCAACAACCAATTGTCTTTTAACTCCAGAGGATTTTGGTGCATCTTTAGGCTTGTTTGCTCTTTGCTTCACTCTTGGCCTCCTTTCACCTTCTTTTCTTATGGCTTCTCTTATTAGCCTATCCTCCTCATCATATTCCCTTTGCAATTGAATGGCTAATTTTTCTTGGGATTTTTCTTGTTTCTCCCTTTCTCTTATGCAAACTACTATGGCTTTGCTCAATAATTTTTCACTTTCCCCTCCACCTGTGACAGCTTTCTTTCTACCATCTTCAATTAGCTTTGCCTTTCCTTTCCTGTCATCAGGTTGTGAGCTACTGGAACTTGTCTCCTTGAATTTGCTAGCAATCAAATCAAATTTCCTTACTATATCCTGAGCCAACTCCTTCTTTGGATCTGTAGTCTTTGTCACTACAATTTCACTTGCTTTGTCCAATTCAGCTTCACTTGCGTGCTTCTCCCCCTTTTTGTTATCAGCAACTTGCACTTGTGCTAATGATTGTGAGATAATAGGGGTCTCTAACAGTTTGCTCAGAAGATTGATCTGAGTGACTTGGTTTTTCAAGATTTGCTGCATGTTGAGCTTCATGGCAGCTACTCTTTTCTCCAATTCAATTGCCTTATCCTTGGTTGTAAACTCAGTGTCTAACCTTTGCTTGATTCTAGTTAGCATTGTGAGACTAAGCCTAGAATCAATGGTGGTGTCGAAGTGCATCCTTGAGCTTTCAATGTCCTCTCTTATCTTCTTCAACTCAAATCTGGAGCTTGTGACATGCATTTTCTGGATCTTCAAATTGTCTCTGTAAAAGCCCAGAATCCTTCTGTGCAAGGGA
Source organism: Oenanthe sinensis (assembly GCA_028671895.1). NCBI lineage: Eukaryota > Viridiplantae > Streptophyta > Magnoliopsida > Apiales > Apiaceae > Oenanthe > Oenanthe sinensis. The sequence continues at coordinate 22,861,087 of CM053801.1, forward strand.
TCCACCACATCTACTTCAGCCATTGACCTTTTGTAGAGAGAAATGATGGCCCTTTCTGTTTCAGCCAAATTTGTTTCATCACTAGCCACCTGAGGATCTATAAGTCCATCATCATCAGAGGTGTCGTCAAAATCCTCAGGATTCATGTGAGATACATCATCAGGTTGATTGGCCAGGAACTCCTTCCCACTCCTGAATTGTTCTTCTGTTTGCAGCAAACCCAGCATCTGCTCAGCTTCTTGATTAGATGCTGCTGCTAGTTCTTGATAATGGGGATCTGCATGTAGAAAGGTTGAAGCATCAAGATTGACATCAATCTCATCCTCCATTGTCAAGTTAACATCGGCAACTCCTGCAGGAACTTCATGTTTTCTATCTCCCCCTGACTCTTGCCCCAACTCCTGGGTGAGTTCAGCTGCTACATGCTCAGTTTTAGAAGTTGATGCTTCATCGGATTGAAAAACAAATTTCTCTCTATTCTTTTCTCTCTCACTCTCATCTCTCTATTCTTGCATCAGGATCTCATCCTGGATTCTCACCTCTCCCTTACTTAGCTCTCCTTTTTCATCACCTTCTAAGGTGGAACTCTCTTTTGTCACACCCTCTCCTTTTGCCACCTCAGAAAAAGTTGAGGTCCCCTCATTCACACACTCTCCTTTTGCCAAGGTATGCAACCCTTGCCTCTCACTCATCTCACCCACTCCACTCAAACCTAATAGTGTATTTGCCACAAGTGTTTCAGTGGAAGCTTCAGAAATTGAAAAAAATTTCTCAATCGATGAATAAGGAATATCTATCGATGGATGAATATCCGTTGATGGGAGCTCGTCGATGGATGTAAGGATATTCATCGATGGAAGTGAACTAGTCAATGGATGTGGGATATCAGTTGATTGAATATTATCAGTTGATTGAATATTATCCATTGACTTGAGAGATTTTTCAGCATTTGCCTGATCAACCAAGGTGTTATCCTTATTTGGTGATACAGGTGAGAGTGTTGACTCCACCCTGAGTTGTAAAGAGGGTGAATTTGAAACAATGAAGTTGTCAATCAACACTGTTTCTGAAGAAAAAGATTTTGAAGGAGATTGAGGAGAAGAAACAGATAAAGAATGGGGTTGTGCCTCACGAAGATTATGAGACACATCAAAAGAGGAAGGTGAAGGCTCCACCAAATTTGCATTTGGCTTTGCAAGTTGTGTGTGTGTACCCTGTGCAATATGTGTAACCTTCTTTCTCCTTTTGTATGGCTGTATTGTTTTGTGACCCTTATCCCCATCTAATGGTCTTGGTTCAGACCTCTTTTCAATAGTTACACCTTTTTGAGAAGATTCACCTAGGGATGTGTTTAAGTCCTTTACTACAACCTCAATCTGTTGGGAGATTGGGCTGGAGGTTGGCTGGTTTCTCTTAATCTCACTCTCCTTATTCTTCTGGCTTTCTTGATGTTGGCCAGTTCCCTCACCCTCAACCACCACCTTCACACTCCCCTCAGTGGTTTTCCTTTTCTTAGATTTTGTAACAGTAGTCTTTTGAGAAACTACTGAGGTGGTTTGTTTAGATTTGGGTTTTGAAGGTTGTGCAACTTGGGTAGGAGGGATGGGGGCATTTCCATCTCCCTCCATTGTTGCAGAAGGCAAAGAAATTTGAGATTTTGAAGAAGAATGTAAAAGATTGAGATTTTGAAGATATACCTGCACAAGAGGAGGATAAATGAGGCACAACTTAGGGTGTAAGTTGATTCTCACAAGATCCTTGAAGACCCTCTTGTTTTGCATCCATGGCTCCAAGGACTCCATATCTGCACTTATCTCATATTCTCCAATAGAGGCATTAATAATCATCATGAAAAATCTGGCAAAATAAATATTATTTTTCCTAGATGACTTGGTTCCTAACTTGGCAGTTAATTCATTTAGGAGTAATGTGCCAAAATCAAAATATTTATCAAATAGGACAGAATAAGCAATTTCTTGCATACTAGTTGTAATTGCATCAAAATTACTTATTTTTCCAGAAAATACTTTAATTATGGCATCAAAGAAATAACTCCATTCTTTCCTAAGATTTTTCCTAACAACTTCTCCTAATCCAGTTTCAGCATTTGCATAATTAACGGATTCTAACATATCCCTAATTTCATTTTCAGTGGGTGGTTTATCACAGTTATTTGCAGGTAATCCTAAACATTCAGATAACGAAGTACTAGTAATTGTATAGGTATTACCTCTGCAAGAGTAAGAAATTACCTTCCCATCTGGTGATATTTCTGCATAGTTCCACAGTTCCTCAACAAATGAACACACGATTGTTGGTGCTTCGCTGAGAGCTTTGGACACTTTGCAGTCTCCTAGGAATCGCATCAATGGATGAAAGTCCACAGGAGCATCATTCACCGTTAGACATGCTGTGAAGTTGTTCTGCTCGTAGATGAACCCAGTGTAAGAGACAATCTTCTTTTGTGGTGCCATTTTTCAGTTGATATTCAAGAAATTAAAGAGAACTTGGAAGTAATTAAGAGAATTCGTGAGAATTAGAGAGAATTAGCTTTAGAGAGAGAGATACAGAGATGAATAGATTAGAGTTAGAAAGTAAAATAACAGGTAAGAATGAATTTTTAATTGCAACTGCTATTTATATTTTCTGGTATTAAAAAGACTTGAAAAGACCTTTTTAATTAGGGAGATAACCGTTGATGTATAAAAGACTGTAGTTGATTACCCTTGATAGTAATTATCTAACGGCTATAATCTGATCAACGGATAAATAAAACTGTATAAATTCTATTACTATCGACTGATATAATAAAGAGTTAATCATTTATCGATCGATCACTAATTACTGGAGTAATTATCTGTCGATAGATAAATATCCATCGATAGGAATAAAATTTATCAGTTGATCAATAAGTAAAGAATTTATCCATCGATTAAACAATTACTGAGGTAATTATCTATCGATAGACAAATATCCATTGATAGAAATAAATATTCATTGATAATTAACACATTTATCAATTGATTACTTGGATTCAACAGATAATTGTGAACAATGGCTACAATTTAAAGAAAACTTGACAGACATTTCAAGATTGAGCAAAATTAAGCATACCTAACTCACAGACTAATCTGTTAAAGGTAGATTCATCTAGAGGTTTGGTAAAAATGTCTGCAAGTTGTTGTTCACTAGGGACAAAATGTAACTCAACTGTACCATTCATTACATGTTCCCTAAAGAAATGATACCTTATGTCAATATGTTTGGTTCTGGAGTGTTGCACAGGATTTTCTGTTATTGCAATGACACTTGTATTGTCACAGAAAATGGGAATCTTGTTCAAGTTGAACCCATAGTCAAATAGTTGATTCCTCATCCATAATATTTGTGCACAGCAGCTTCCAGCAGCAATGTACTCAGCTTTTGCAGTTGAAGTTGATACTGAGTGTTGCTTTTTACTAAACCATGACACAAGTTTATTTCCTAGAAATTGACAGGTGCCTGTAGTACTTTTCATGTCTATTTTGCAACCTGCATAATCTGCATCTGAGTAGCCTATTAGATTAAAACCAGAATCTCTAGGATACCAAATACCTAAATTTGATGTACCCTTAAGATATCTAAAAATTCTTTTAATAGCTACTAAATGAGATTTTCTAGGATCAGCCTGAAATCTAGCACATAAGCATGTAGAGAACATTATATCTGGTCTGCTAGCAGTTAAATATAAAAGTGAGCCTACCATGCCTCTATAACTTGAAATATCCACCTTAGCTTCTTTGGTATTTAATTCAAGTTTAGTGGCAGTGGCCATGGGAGTTTTTGCAGAAGAACATTCACTTAACTCAAATTTCTTTAACAAATCATGAATGTACTTTGTTTGATTTATAAAAATACCATCCTTAACCTGTTTGACTTGCAACCCAAGAAAGTAGGTAAGCTCTCCCATCATGCTCATTTCATATTTACTCTGCATTAATTTGGCAAACTTCTTGCAAAGTTCCTCATTTGTTGATCCAAAAATAATGTCATCCACATAAATTTGTACAAGAATGATAGAGCCATTAACATTCCTACTAAATAGAGTTTTATCAACAGTACCTCTTGTGAAGTGATTCTCAATGAGGAACTGAGATAGAGTATCATACCAGGCCCTTGGTGTTTGCTTCAAGCCATAAAGTGCTTTGAGTAAATAGTAGACAAAGTTAGGGAATTTTGGATCTTCAAAACCAGGAGGTTGTTCCACATAGACTTCCTCTTCTAGTACTCCATTCAAAAATGCACTCTTCACATCCATCTGGTAGACTTTGAAATTAGCATGTGCAGCATAAGCCAGAAAGATTCTGATTGCTTCTGACCTTACAACTGGTGCAAATGTTTCATCAAAATCAATTCCTTCTTCTTGTGAATAACCCTTTGCTACAAGCCTTGCTTTGTTCCTAGTCACAATACCAGTTTCATCCATTTTGTTTCTGAATACCCATTTTTTACCAATTACTGCTCTATCTTTTGGTCTGGGCACCAGCTTCCATACTTTATTTCTTTCAAATTGATTCAGTTCTTCTTGCATAGCTAGAACCCAATCAGGATCCATAATAGCATTTTCAATTCTTTTGGGTTTTTCTTGAGATAGAAAACTGCTATACAGACACTCATTTTGAGTAGCACTTCTTGTCTTGACACCTTCTTCTGCATTTCAAATGATCAGTTCAAATGGATGGCTTCTTGTCCATTTTCTTTGAGGAGGCAAATTTTGCCTTGATGATGAAGCTTCATGATCATTTGTATTGAATTCAAATTGATTTGAATTTGTCGATTGATTCTGAAACCCTCCCCCTGTATTGGATACCCTTGTTGTAGAGTGTTGATTATCCATTGAAGAGTTACCAGTTGATGCATTATCAGTTGATGGAATTCTTTCAACTGATAAATTATCCATTGATGCAGTAACATCAACTGATATTGGGTTTCTGAAAACTTGAGGTATTATAATTTCTACCTCTTCATCATCATTTACATCATTTGATTCATTCTCAAAGTGCAGTATGTCATGATTTCCTTCATCAAACAAGCCTTGAATCTTTTTATCATCAAATACTACATGTACAGATTCCATAACAATGTGTAGTCTGAGATTGTAGACTCTATAGGCTATGCCTGATAGTGCATACCCAACAAATATAGCTTCATCAGCCTTGGCTTCAAACTTTCCTAGGTTTTCACCTTGATTTCTTAGCACATAGCACTTGCAGCCAAAAACATGAAGAAACCCCACTTTTGGCTTTTTGTCTTTCTTGATCAATTGATAAGGTGTCTTCCCTTGAGCTTTATTTACTAGGGAGATGTTTTGAATGAAACATGATGTGTTTATGGCCTCATCCCAGAAATATGTTGGAAGTTTGGCATCCTCCAACATGGTTCTAGCTGCTTCAATCAATGTCCTATTTTTCCTTTCAACTACCCCATTTTGTTGAGGTGTTCTAGGTGCAGAGAATGTGTGTATGATTCCTTTTGATTCACAGAACTCTTTCATTATGGAATTTTTGAATTCTGTCCCACTGTCACTCCTTACCTTCTTTACATCCAATTCAAGGTTTTTCTCAATTTCTCTTATGTGCTTGATAATGAGATGACTAACTCTATCCTTTGAATGTAGAAAATAAGTCCATGAGAATCTTGAAAAATCATCCACAATAACTAGAGCATACTTCTTCTTTGCAATAGACATGATATTTACAGGACCAAACAAATCCATATGTAGTAACTCAAGTGGCTTTTCAATTGATGATTCCAATTTTGTCTTAAATGATGCCTTCCTTTGTTTTCCTTTCTGACAGGCATCACAAAGTCCATCCTTGACAAATTCCATTTGTGGTAGGCCTCTCACTTGATTTTTCTTGACCAGTAAATTTATGGCTTTGAAATTCAAGTGAGTTAATTTCTTATGCCACAACCAACTTTCATTTGTATTTGCCTTAGAGAGAAGACAAGTCATTGAATCTGCACTTGTTGAATTGAACTCAGCTATGTATACATTTCCTTTTCTGTTCCCAGTCATAACTAGGCTTCCATCTTCCTTGTTGGAAATTATGCATGCTTCTGTTGTGAAACAAACTTTATTTCCATTGTCACATTGTTGACTTATGCTTAGCAAGTTATGTCTCAAGCCATCAACTAATGCAACTGGTTCAATGATGACATTCTCTTTTGAAATCAAGCCATATCCCATGGTGTACCCTTTGTTGTCATCTCCAAAAGTTACTCCAGGGCCTGCTTTCTCCTCAAACTTTGTGAGCAGGGATTTATCTCCAGTCATATGTCTTGAACACCCACTGTTCAAGTACCAAAGATTTCTTCTTTTTCCCTGCACACAGTCAAAACAGATCAAGTTGATTTTGGTACCCAAGTTGCCTTGGGTCCTTTCTTATTAGTTGCTATCTTTGGCTTGGTTTCCAATTTTTGTACCTTTGGTTTAGGTGGTTTTACTTCCACTTCAACCTTAGGTTTTGGTTTCCTTACCTCAGACTTGTCAGTGCCAATATTTGAATGCCTATGCTTGCAGAATTGGAAAGATTTGATGTATGAAGATTATTAAGCATATTCCATTGCATGGAAGGCATATTCATGTTGGCAAATGCAAGATATGGATTAAACATATAAGGTATTGAAGCATATTGAGCATGAATATCATGAGAATCAACTAAATGAGGAAGAACAAAATTGGTATACATGTTAGGTACAGCAGGTACATTTGTTGCTGTAGGCATGGTGAGTTTACATTGCACTGTTTTCCCAGTCGTACAAGTAGAAGGGGGGGTTGAATACTTGTATGTCTTTTCTGCCCGATTTAAAATCAAATTAAGAACAAACTCAAACACAAAAATATGAATAAGTACTGTTTTGTATTATTGATTTGTGAATACAAAACTCTCCTAGGGTGTACACAAACCCTAGCAGCTTCTCTGTGTTTATCACAGCAACTCTCTCTATTTCTATGCTCTCACAAAATTTCACTCAGATGATTATGTCTCGACTTCCACACTTTTACAATTAGGTTACATAGAGTTTATATAGAGAGCTGCCTATCAACTAATAACAGAAAGATAAATTACAATAGGAATAGAATTCCTAATTATTAGTTGACAGTTTCCTTCTAGAATTCTCTTTCTTTCCCACAGCATATCTGCAATATATTTATCCTGATCTTCGAAGACTTTCCATTCCTGTGATCTTCTTCCAAATTTATCCTCAACTGTATAGACTCTGAAATCTTCAGACTCTGATGATCTTCAGACTCTGATCACATGTAGACTCTGATAGATCACAGACTCTGATAGTCTATAGACTCTGTCACCTTCCAGACTCTGATCTTCATGCAGACTCTGGTTTCACTTTCTATAGAAATTCTTCTAAGTACAAGTAACATGAATGTTGACCATCTAGACTCTGATTATTCATTTCAGAGACTAGAAAGACTTATTACAGATAAACTAAGCTAGACCCTGTTCTAGTATTTTGTACATCATCAAATGAATATATCCTTAACAATCTCCCCCTATTTATGCTTTATAAAATGTAAGCATAAATCAAGGTTTGATGATGTCAAAACTAAAGAATAAAACTAATAATCTAGAACAGTATAAAAGAATTAAAAAAGAAAAAGAATTACTTCTCATTTAATCTTCTCAAAGGCTGGATTGTTCTTCAAAAATGAATTTAGCATATTTTCTTCCACAATTGCAAGAGCTTCACCAACAAACTTCTTTAATTTCTTCATTTCTTCATTTGAACATTTAATTTGACAGTAAGCTGCTCTCAGATCATTTGCACTGCTTTCTTGATCTTTTAAGTCCTTCAACATCAGAACACTAACTTTCCCACTCATAGGCTGAAACCCAAAGTAATGACCCACACCTTCTTGAAATTTAATCTGTTTTTCCTCCAATGGCATGACTTGATCATTTCCCTCAGTATCAACATATTTTAAAGAAAATTTGCCCATTTGTCGATTTGCCTGTCTGTGCAAAATCAGCTTCCTATCAATCTCCTTGAACCATTTGTGTGTGACAGCTTCTTTGCTCTTGTTAACTTCATAAGCAATTTGAAGTAGGAATCTAATATACTGTAGTTCCTCAGCCTGTTTGAAAAAGATAAAATTTGACTGACTAATCCATCTTACACTTCCACCTTCTAAGAAGTAAACCAGCATCTCATTCTTCACCTTTTCTGTACCTCCCTGACCTCCTTGTATCTTCTTTTCAAAAACATTATACACAATTTGAGCAGACACCACTTTATTTAAGTGCTTCTGAGTGATCTTCTCAAACTGCCTATCTGTCAAGGATTGAGGATCTCTGGTTAGAGTAGATGTTCTGTCAATGTCAGATTCTTCAAATCCTCCAAGACCTATCTTCTTTTTAGCTCTAAGTTGCAGATTTGATTGACTGCACTTCCAGTATGAAGGTTCTTGAGTTTGATCAGAGTCTGACTTCTTTCTTTGCTTATCAGAGTCTGACTTAGACTCTGATTTCCCATGTCTAGTCCCTGACTGATGTGTTGGAGTTCTTACTACTCCAGATTGCTTTTGTTGCACACCATCAGGACCCTTAGAACCATGAGAACTATCTCCATCATCACCATCTCTCCTCCTTTTAACTCCCCTTGATTGATTCTTGCATCCCTCATCCTTATGTCTCCTGGAGGACTCACCTTGCTTCACCTTCTCCCCCTTTTTGACATCATCATTACGAGTGACAGCCAAAAGAATCTGTTCAAGAACAGTGGAGATATTTGCCTGGGCTGCAATAACTGAATCAACCTTAGTGGTCAAATCAGAAACTATAGTTTGAAGAGAGGCTTGAGTGGTAGTGATAGCAGCTAGAGCATATTTAAAAGCGACCTCTTTGGATAATTGAAGAGAGTGAATTCTGTCAAATCTTGTATTGAGCAGAGAAGTTGTATTATCAACACCAGTGAGCTTTGTGTGAATATGAGAAATGTCCTGAACCACACTGGATAACTGAGCAGCAACATCAGGCAGCTTAGCTTTAACAGCTCCATCTAAGACTTGATCTTCTTCACCAGGATAGTAACCATGTTCCTGTCGAAAAGATTTTTTCTGAAAAGCCTTAAGTCTCTCAGAAAGATGAATATCCAAAATACACTCAAAAGAATCTTTATCATTGATGCCCCGTTGCTGTGCAGACTCCCAAGACTGAGGAAACACCTGATCAGAATAGATAAAAGAAGGAGTAACAAGATCATCATCTGTAGAATTGCATTCCTCAGCAACAGGCTCTGGCTTTGTGAATGGAGGTGTAGACTCTGGTGGTGGTGTAGACTCCGAAACTGCAAACGGGACTACAGACCCTGACTCCTCCTGAGAGTGATCAGAGACTGTAGACTCTGGAAGTCTAGCCCTGATAGGCATTATTAAAAGAGGTTCTTCTGACTTCAATGTTGCAGCCTCAGTGAAAATGACAGGGTTATCCACCAAAGCCTCCATGACTCTATCTGCTCTCCTTGCTAGAGAATCCACCAGGTGAAGTTGGGGTCTCTGTGTAAATGATTTCTGAGCAGCAAGAGCCTCCTCCTGTTTGCCAATCTGCACAATCAAACATAGTGAATTGTCATCCATCCCCTGCTCCAACTCATTGGACCAACTCTTTGGAAAATCTTGATCCCAATAAGTAAAGCTAGGTTCAGGATACCCTATTCTCTCATGCTCACAGTGGGGTTGGACACCCACTTTCTCAATCTCACTCAGGCTCTCTACAGCCTTTTCTATCTCTCCTTTTGCCTGGTCCAGTGCCAGCCTCTCAGAAATTTTTTCACTCAATTTGGAGGGTGCACTCAATAAACCTACAGAAGAGGGGTTGAGAGATAAAAATGGTGCTTCAATACCTGAACCACCTTGATGGAGGGGAACCCCTTCAAATGTCTGAAGGCTAGGGGTTTCCACCAAGGGGTGAGCATCAACAGATTCTGAACCCTTACTAGCATCTTCTCTCTTTTCAGAGTCTGTTGGCTCCAGTATTCCAGTCTCAGGGTCTACTCTAGACTCTGACTGCTTCAGCATGACTTCATTAGAAGCCAGAGTCTGAGTGTCACCATCTTTGACTGTTTGTGCATGAGACTCCCCCTCAAGGTGGATAGACTCTGATAGAATAGATTGGGAAATTTCTTCATGAGCATCCATCAGAGTCTGTCCTCCCATATCACTGGGGTTCTCATCAGCTCTTTGGTGAGTTGTCAAGGAGGGCTCAACAGCATACTCCCCTGCCCCACTATCACCCAACCTCTGACTAGGTGGTTCTTGTGTGGGTGAGGCAGACTGAGCATCTCTATCACTAGTCACCACTGGTGCACTAGTCCCATCCTCCAACTGCCTTGCACCACCTGCTACCTCCTGTTGTTCTTCAAGAATAAATGCATCCAACTTGTGATGAAAGGCCCTGAGATGGATTGCATTGATTGCCTGGGCATCTGTGAGATTGAAGAGGTCCTGCAGTTCCCTTCTTACTCTTTGAAAATATGTGCCCTTAAATTGATCCAGTCTACTTTGGTAGGTTGGATAGATGTATTTGTTGGCAATTGTACCTATATTATGGACAAGATAGTCAGCCACCTGTCTTGACAGAGGTTGAATTTGAGAGATCCATTGAATGGCTGTCCTGTAGGTAACTCCATTATCCCAAATTGCTTCATAGTTAAAAACTGGTTGCTCAATCTCAGTTTCCAACTCAACAACAGACTCTGAGGCTCTCCTTTTGTGGACCTTAAGCTTTTTAGGCTTCTTTGTAATTTGCTGTTCAGAGTCTGGCACACCTAGTGCTTTGAGAACTGCATTTGTTCTGCCTTCTATGAGCCCAGCTGCTTGTACTTGGAATGAAGAGTTGAATAGGTAGCTGTAGAGATTTTTGACCACATCCTGTGCAAACATTTGTAGCTCCTGTTCCATTCTCTTCCTTAGGGCTTCATAGGTTGAAAGAAAATCCAAGACTTGAGATTTAGTCTGATATTGTTCTGGATCTTCAACTGATTCCACCAAAGGATATAAGAATATCAGTGCCTCATCACTTGGAGTAATGATCTCATCAATTAGGCATGAGGCGGCATCCAATGGCATTCCTTCCCAAAATGTGTCATGATCAGAGTCTAAAGGCAGTCTAGACTCTGACTCAACATTAGACTCTGGTTCAGGTGTTTTCTTGATTTCAGAGTCTGGCTCTGCAGGAGCCTTGGGAGCATCTGTTTCCTGCAAAACAGGGTTAGTACTAATAACAGGCTTGTGTGTGTGTGCAGAATAAGCCTTCCTTAACCTTCTGTACTTCTTAGCAAGAGATTTCTTAGGAGACTCAATATGAGAATCCTGAGGTGCTTCCCTAGGTTTTTCAGAGTCTGTAGCCTTTTGAGAGTCTACAGACATGGCTTGAAGGTTAGAATCAAGTGTATCATGACCTTCCTTTAGCAAAGAAAGTCCTTCAACAACTTGCTTCTCTAGTGGATTGAGCTCCTCATCACTGTGCTCATCTATAAGCCTAGATTGAATCAATTTTCTTCTCTTTACAACTGGTGCCTGTTGAGAGACACCAGAGGTTGGTTTCTTTTTGGATTTTGGTATGGAAGATTGTATAATTGAAGGGGATTGGGTGACTTGGGTAGGTGCAGGGGGACTCTCCATTACTTGTTCCTGCACCATTTCACCACCAAAAAATGAAGCATTGTAGATAGAAGGTTTGTAGGATGAGAGTTTTACCTGCATTACCTGTGGATATGTCATTGCAGGTAGACTCTTCTTTTTGTCATCAATTCTCTTAATGTCAGAGAATATCCTCCTTTGCTGTTTGTATGCCTGCACACAGCAATCATCTGCCAACTTGGTTGACATGTCAGGAATGAAGTGATTGAGGAGAATCATAAGAAATCTATGATAGTAGACTTTATTTCTCCCCTCATGCACATTATTTAATTTTGCTCCCATTTGAGTGAGCAACATATCACCAATGTTGATTATTCTATCAAATAGGAGACTATGACCAATTTGATAAGTAATAGCAGTAATAGCATCAAATCCACTACACTTACCAGTAAAACACTTAGCAATTTGATCGAAGAAAAATGACCATTCTTTCCTTAAGTAAGGCCTAGTTATCTTGCTCATGTTATCTAAGCTAGCAGAATAACCTATTGCCTTAAACATGCTTTTAATGTCATCATCAGATACAATTTCATCAAAAGTAGACTTAACAGGCAGTTTAAACACAGAATTAAGCACATCTGCAGTGACATCAAATGTAGTCGAACCAAAGGTAAACATTATTTTACCTGGTTGATCCTGAGAAGGATCAACTACCTTTGCAGTGCTCCATGCTTGTGATACAGCATCCATGTGAATGACTGGTGATGCCTTGAGAATGTAGTGTAGCTCGGATTGCTCCAAGAAATCCATCACAGGGTAGTAGTCAGCGTCTACCCCTTTCCTATCTCCAAGAGAAGCAACATGATTTGTGGTCATGAACTCGAAATCCCCAAATGTGAACGCAATCGCCTTGGGTCCTCTCATGACAGTAGAAACGGCAGCCATTAAAGTTGTTGAGTTGAAAGTGATGAAGAAGCTTGAAGAATTTAGCTAGGGTTCGTAAAAAGCTCTGTGAATATTTTTGCCTTAGAAATCAATTGCAATAAAGAAGTGAGTAAATTGTATGAAAAATTCTATTTTGTTCAAGTTGCATACAATACACACGAGTCTACAGCCTGTATCCGGTCAAAAAAAATAACTGTTACCGCCTATTTCAAGTCATTTGAACATTTTAAATGCAATCAGAGTCTGCAGGCGCGAATTTTAACCGTTTCAGAGTCTAGGCGATAATTTTCTCAGAGTCTACTGACTTTCAGAGTCTACAGACTCATCAGAGTCTAGACTCTGTCAAGGTAAAATACCAAACAAAATGTTGCACTAACAATTAATCACAGTGTGTTAAGACAGGGACTATAATTAAAGTACATACCTTGCTTCTTTAATTTTGATCGCTTACATATTTAACATACCTAATTCACCTACCAGTTTGAGAAAGGTAGATTCATCAAGTGGTTTTGTCAAAATGTCTGCAATCTGTCTGTCAGTTGGAACATAGTGAAGTGTCACAGTACCATTTTCAACATGTTCTCTAATAAAGTGATACCTGACATCAATGTGCTTTGTTCTGGAGTGTTGGACTGGATTCTCTGCAATTTTAATAGCACTAGTATTATCACAATACATAGGAATATTTGAGAATGTTAGTCCATAATCAAGTAATTGATTTCTCATCCACAGGATTTGAGCACAGCAACTTCCAGCTGCAATGTATTCAGCCTCAGCTGTTGAGGTTGATACAGTCTGTTGTTTCTTGCTAAACCAAGAAATTAATCTATTGCCAAGAAACTGGCATTGTCCTGTTGTGCTTTTCCTGTCTACTTTGCATCCTGCATAGTCAGAATCTGAATAACCAATTAGTGAAAAATCTGACTCTCTAGGATACCAAAGTCCAAGAGTTTGTGCCCCCTTGAGATATCTAAAAATTCTTTTCACAGCTATTAAATGTGATTCTCTAGGGTCAGCTTGAAATCTAGCACATAGACAAGTTGCAAACATTATGTCTGGTCTACTAGCAGTTAAATATAACAATGAGCCAATCATGCCTCTGTAGCTAGTGTTGTTAACTTTCTTACCCTTTGGGTCAGAGTCTAGCTTTGTGGCAGTTGACATGGGAGTTTTAGCAGTTGCAGAGTCTTGCATATCAAACTTCTTCAACAGTTCTCTTACATACTTTGTTTGATTGATGAAAATTCCATCATCATTCTGTTTGACTTGAAGCCCCAAAAAGAAGTTTAATTCTCCCATCATACTCATTTCATAATTTGACTGCATTAGTTGGCTAAACTTTTCACAGAGTTTATCATTAGTAGATCCAAATATAATATCATCAACATAAATTTGGACAAGCAAAATATTACCTTTACATTTTCTAATAAAGAGAGTTTTGTCAATGGTACCTCTTGTGAAATCATTTTCCAGAAGAAATTTTGAAAGAGTTTCATACCATGCTCTAGGTGCTTGCTTCAATCCATATAGTGCCTTGTCTAACCTGTAAACATGATCAGGAAACTTTGGATCAACAAATCCTGGTGATTGCTCCACATAGACTTCTTCTTCCAATTCTCCATTTAAGAAGGCACTTTTCACATCCATCTGATACACCTTGAATTTTGAATGAGCTGTAAAGGCAAGAAACATTCTGATAGCTTCCAATCTTGCTACTGGTGCAAAAGTTTCATCATAGTCAATTCCTTCCTCCTGTGAATATCCTTTTGCAACTAGCCTTGCTTTATTTCTTACTACAGTTCCATTCTCATCAAATTTATTTCTATACACCCATTTTGCACCAACCACTGATCTATTTCTAGGTCTTGGTACAAGTTTCCACACTTTATTTCTCTCAAATTCATTCAATTCTTCTTGCATTGCAATAATCCAATCAGGGTCTTGCAAGGCTTCCTCAATTTTCTTGGGTTCATTCTTTGAGGGAAAACAGCTATAAAGACATTCATTTTGAGTGGTTGTTCTTGTTTGTACACCACTCTCAGGGTCACCAATTATTAAGTCAGGAGTGTGATCCCTTGTCCATTTTCTAGCTGGTGGAAGATTGGTTCTTGAACTTGAAGCTCCCCCTAAGTCATTTGCATCTTCTGTATTTGAGTGAAATTCAAATGAAGAGGCTCCCCCTAAATTGCTTGACTCTGACAAGGCTTCAGAGTTGCTTGACCCAGACCCTGATGAGTTAGACTCTGTCTGTCTAGACTCTGTCTGGGTAGATCCTGACCTGTTAGACTCTGAATTATTTGGAGTTGAATTTTCTGACTCCCCCTCAGAGTGTGCAGATTCCTGTGTTGGTTCAGGAGTTGTTTGAGGGTCTTCATCCTCTTCTTCTTCATTTATCTCAGAACTTTTTAGATTTTCAAATTCCAGTGTAGTAGACTCTGACTCATCCTGCAATCCTGTAAACTTTTTATCATCAAATGCAACATGAATAGATTCCATAACAATTTTGGTTCTGAGATTAAACACTCTGAATGCTTTTGTGTTTGATGCATATCCAAGAAAGATTGATTCATCTGCCTTGGCTTCGAATTTGCTTAGATTTTCAGGATGTACTTTCAGTACATAACACTTGCATCCAAATATGTGAAAGTGTTTTACACTTGGCTTCTTGTCCTTTATCATTTCATAGGGAGTCTTTCCATGCATGTTTATTAGAGTGCAGTTTTGAGTGAAACATGCTGTATTGACTGCCTCAGCCCAAAAATATACTGGCAGCTTAGACTCTGCCAACATTGTTCTGGCAGCTTCTATGAGTGTCCTATTCTTTCTTTCCACAACTCCATTTTGTTGAGGAGTTCCTGGCGCAGAAAATTGTTGAGTAATTCCCTTTGATGCACAGTGGTTCTCCATGATTGAATTCTTGAATTCAGTACCATTGTCACTCCTCAGAATTCTTACTATTTTCTTTGATTTTCTTTCCAGAAAAGTGATATGATCTATTATGTGTTGAGAAGCTTCATCCTTTGAATGTAGAAAGAACACCCATGTGAATCTTGTAAAATCATCTACAATAACAAGAGTATATTTATTTTTGTTAATTGACATAACATTTACTGGACCAAATAAATCAAGATGTAGTAAATAAAAGGGTTCAGAAATGGTATTTATTGTCTTGCTCTTGAAGGATGATTTCCTTTGTTTTCCAAGTTGACATGCTTCACAAAGTCCATCTTGTACAAAATCAACATGTGGTAATCCTCTTACAAGATTCTGTTTAACCAACTTGTTGAGTGTTTTGAAGTTGATGTGTGACAGTTTCTTGTGCCATTTCCAGCTTTCTTCAGTTGAGGCCTTGCTGTATAGACATGTGACTTCACTGTTTATGCAATCCTCCAAGATGGCTTCATAAATGTTACCATGTCTGTTTCCTTTGAAAACCACAATGCCTGTTTCTTTGTGATTTACAAGACACTCTTTGTTGTCAAAGCCAGTATGGTAACCTTTATCTCCAAGTTGACTTATGCTTATTAAATTGTGCCTTAAGCCATCAACTAGAGCTACTTGTTCAATGATGACATTCCCAAGTACAATCTTGCCATAGCCCAGTGTTTGTCCTTTGTTGCCATCTCCAAATGATACTTCTGGGCCAGCCATTTCCTCAAAGTCTGTAAGCAGGGATTTCTTTCCAGTCATATGTCCTGAGCATCCACTGTCCAGGATTAGGGTTACTTTCTTTACCCTAGCTCCCTGCATACATAAAGCAACTAGTTACATGTTTTGAGGACCCAAACAGTTTTGGATCCTTTTCTACTATTTTTAGGAGAAACAGGCTTAATAATTTTCACCTTTGGCTTACCTGTCTCTTTTGTTGCTCTAGACTGTGGTGGAGTCTTATCAGTGTCATACCAACTTTTATCAATAGAAGATTTTAGCTCATAAAAATTGTAATACAAATCATGATAGTCCCTACACATATATATAGAATGAAATATGCTACCACAGTGATAACAAGGTTTCTGTGGTATGTAGTGACTTTTCAGAGTCTGAGAAGGACTAGACTCTGATTTCTTCTCAATCTTTACTTTACAATCTATAGCCAAATGGTTGTGGTTGCCACATCTATAACACTTCTTTCTAGGAGCATTAGGATCCTTTTGGTAATTGTTTGCCTTATTAATTCCTTCCTTACCATTCCTATTTCTCCTAGTTTTGGTAGACTCTGATAAGTTCTCTAGCCTTTCTTTTAATTTTGACTTAGACAAGTACCCTATATTAATATTTTTCTTAGAGTTATTTGCTCCTGTTTCATCTGTCTTTTTGTTATCAACAGGGGGACTAATGACAGATGAGTTTGTGGTTTCAGATTTTTCTTTAGGTGTCACAAACTCAACAGGAACAAATGTACTTTTGTCTTTAGTCTTATTAACTTGGCTAGCTTCTTCACTGTTATCATTCTCAACAATAGGTCTTTTGTCTTGACTCTTGTCATAGCCTAGACCAGCAGTTTGACACACATTTTGATTATTGAGAATTTCTTGAACTTTTCTACCAGAGTCTGTCCAAACTTTAAACTTAAGCCTTTCTTCTTCTAGTTCTTTCCTAACATAGTCATAGGCTTTCAAAATTTCAGTGTAGTTATGACTATATTTCTCAGAATCCTTTTTGTATTGTTCCATTAATAATAACTCAGATTCTACATGACAATTCCTTTTAGTTAAGGCTAAATTTTCTTCTCTCAACCTTTCACTTTCACTAGTGAGAGACCTACATGTTGTCATAATTTTATTAACCTCACTTTTCACAATCTCTATGCCATCAGAGTCTAAATTAATTAAGGATTCAGGAGTAAAGATTGATACTTGAGTTTTAGGAGATGAGGGTTCTTTGGGAGACTGTGATTTTCTTGAGGAGGATGCCATTAGTGCTAGATTTTCATAATCAATTTCATCCTCTGAGCTTGAGTCTGCCCAGTCCTTTCCAGTTGATAGAAGTGCTTTTCCTTTTCCTTGACTTTTTGACTTTCTGCATTCACTAGCAAAGTGGCCCAATATTCCACAGTTGAAACATTTGACCTTTGCTTTGTCAAGTTTGATTATTGTACTCTTGCTCTTCTCAACCTTCTCATCTTCCTTCTTGAATGATGGCCTTTTGCTAAATTTGCCAGTTCTTTTGTTGAATTTCATTCTTTTGAAATTTTTAGCAAACATAGCCATTATTTGACTAAGATCAACCTCTTCATCAGAATCAGAGTCTGTGTCAGTAGACTCTGACTCCACAGCAGCTTTACCCTTCTTTCTTGAATCCTTGATTCTAGCTTCTGTGGGTTGTTCCTGTTGTTCTTTCTCAGACTCTAGTAAGAGTGCCACAGATTTTGTCTTTACAGACTTCTTATTCTTCCTCTGTTGCATCTCCAAATCATATGTCTTGAGTCTGCCATACAATTCTTCTAGAGTTAGTTCATCCAAATCTCTAGCTTCTCTTATGGCTGTAGTCTTATTGTCCCACTCTTCAGGAAGTGCTCTCAGAAACTTGGTATTCGTATCTTCAGAATCATAAACCTTACCAAGCATAGCCATCTCATTCAAGAGTTTTGTAAACCTATCATACATCTCAGTGATAGATTCTCCAGATTTTGCTTCAAAGTACTCATACTCTTGAATGAGCAAAGACCTAGCATTCTTCTTGACATCTTTAGTCCCTTGACAGTGCACCTCAAGTTTTGTCCACATCTCCTTAGCAGTCTTGCATGATATGACACAGTTAGTTAGAACAGAATCTAAACTGTTAAAGAGAATGTTCTTTACTTTTGCCTCCTTAAGGACATTTTCTTTGTCCTCTTTTGTCCATTCAGCCTTTGGTTTCTCAACGAGGTGTTCTTCAGTTATTTTGCCTTCCTCATTGATTTGAGGCACAATTTTTATGGGCACAAAGGGTCCTTCATTAATCCTGTCAAGATAGTCAGGGTCTGTTGCTTCCAGATGGTGCAGCATCTTAACCTTCCAGTGGGTGAACTCGTTTCTCTTAAGCATAGGAATCTTAGAATTGCCATCTTTGTTTCCAGACATCTTTGATCGATTTTAAACGTTAGGCTCTGATACCAATTGTTTTCCCAGTCGTACAAGTAGAAGGGGGGGGGTTGAATACTTGTATGTCTTTTCTGCCCGATTTAAAATCAAATTAAGAACAAACTCAAACACAAAAATATGAATAAGTACTGTTTTGTATTATTGATTTGTGAATACAAAACTCTCCTAGGGTGTACACAAACCCTAGCAGCTTCTCTGTGTTTATCACAGCAACTCTCTCTATTTCTATACTCTCACAAAATTTCACTCAGATGATTATGTCTCGACTTCCACACTTTTACAATTAGGTTACATAGAGTTTATATCGAGAGCTGCCTATCAACTAATAACAGAAAGATAAATTACAATAGGAATAGAATTCCTAATTATTAGTTGACAGTTTCCTTCTAGAATTCTCTTTCTTTCCCACAGCATATCTGCAATATATTTATCCTGATCTTCGAAGACTTTCCATTCCTGTGATCTTCTTCCAAATTTATCCTCAACTGTATAGACTCTGAAATCTTCAGACTCTGATGATCTTCAGACTCTGATCACATGTAGACTCTGATAGATCACAGACTCTGATAGTCTATAGACTCTGTCACCTTCCAGACTCTGATCTTCATGCAGACTCTGGTTTCACTTTCTATAGAAATTCTTCTAAGTACAAGTAACATGAATGTTGACCATCTAGACTCTGATTATTCATTTCAGAGACTAGAAAGACTTATTACAGATAAACTAATCTAGACCCTGTTCTAGTATTTTGTACATCATCAAATGAATATATCCCTAACATGCACAGATAAATGATTTTTACTACCACACTTAGCACATACTTTTCTAGGAGCATATTTGTCAGGTGTGTAGTTGTTGTGCTTGTTTATGCCTACTTTACCATTTCTATTTTTCTTCTTCTTTTCATTTGGCTGAATGTTAGGTTCTATCTTTTCCAATTTTTCTTTCAACTGATTTTTAGATAAGAATCCTATATTAGCCTGTTCAACTTTGATTTGAGATCCAGAGGAACTACTTTCTTTGACAAATTTAACAGGTCTGTTAAGCTTGGTTTTGATAACACATTTCTTAGCAGTTGATGATTCCTCAATCGATGGATAATTATCCGTTGGAATAGCATTATCAATCGATGGATAATTCTTATCAGTTGATTCAGAATTAGCAATCGATTGCTTCTTTTCCAAGGATTGATCTTCATCAATGGCTATTTTCTCAAGAGTTTCAGATAACATGGTGAAAGAGTTTGTTCCATGAATGTCATTCATCTTCTTACTGGCTTTACTTGATCTGTTCCACTTATCAATGGTTCTTAGTTCATCTTCTAATTTTTCTTTTAACTTCTCTATTTCCTTTTTACTCTCAACTAGCTCATTTCTAGCATCTTTGTTTTCCATCTTGAGTCTGTCCAATTGCACTAGCTCACTCTCTAGGAAATTGTTTCTTTCAGTGAGAGTTTCTAATGTTAATTTGAGCCTAGTGTTCTCTTTGTTCAAAAACTTAAGAGTGACATGCAAATTATACAATTCATTAGACATTTCATTAATAGTAATATTGCATTCATCCTTGGACAACTCAGATAGATTTGTAGAAATTACCTGATTGCTAGATGAACTAGCTTCCTGGTCATCTTGATTGGCCATTAGTGCAAGGTTGATGTGTTCTTCTTCTTCTTAAGAATCCTCCTCAGCAGCCCAGTCCTTTTCTTCTGTCACAAAAGCCTTCTCTCTTTGTTTAAGCAGGTCAAAGTACTTCTTCTTATAGTCAATACCATCACTGGACTTTGACCTCTTTTCCATTTTAGGCTTTCTGCATTCACTTGAAAAGTGACCAGCCGATCCACAGTTGAAGCATCTGAATTGAGTCCTGTCAATAAGATTTTTGCTTTGTTGAGTGTCTCTCCTGAACTGTGATCCAGGCCTTTGCATTGGATTCCTTTTGAACTTGAGTTTAGAAAATTTTCTTGATAGAAAAGCTAAATGCTCATCTATTTCATCCATTTCATCTTTGATGAGTAACTCATCATTGTCACAAAGTTCTTTTCCTTTACCAGTAGAAGATTCATCATATTTAACATGATTTGCGCCATTGCCATGACCTTCTTTCTTCCCTTCTTTGAAATCTGCATCTTCATCTGTTTCTGCAACTTGCTTATCCTTGACCACTAAAGCAATGGTCTTTTCTCTCTTCTGACTTTTCTCAATTTCCTCATCTTGTTGTAGCTCCAACTCATAGGTTTTCAAGATGCCATACAGCTTATCCATGGTATAATCTTTAAAGTCAGGAGATTGTCTTATAGAAACAGTCATTGGTTTCCATTCTTTGGGTAAGGACCTCAAGAATTTGAGGTTGGTGTCCTCAACAGCATAAACTCTTCCATATAGTTTAAGCTCATTTAACAGCTTTTGAAACCTACTATATGTATCATTTATTGTTTCACCACTCTTGAAGTGAAAGGCCTCATACTTTTGAATCAAGAGTTGCATCTTGTTCTTTCTTACTTGCTCAGTGCCTTCACAGAGGGTTTGAAGAGTGTCCCAGACTTCTTTGGAGGTTGTACAACTGATGACATTGTCAAACATGTCCTTGTCAAGACCATTAAACAGGATGTTCATAACCTTTTTGTCCTTGTGCACTTCCTTCTCATCTTCATCTGTATACTCACTCACAGATTTAGGAATGAGTTTGTCTGGTGCTTGAGTACCATCTGCATTTACACTTGTAACTATTTTCATAGGCACATGTGGACCTTTCTCTATGCAATGAACATAGGAAGGATCAAAAGATAGAAGATGCAAGTGCATTTTTACTTTCCAGGGAAAATACTCATCTTTCTCTAGAACTGGAATCTTAACTCATGTGTCTCTTTGACCCATTCTTGATGTACTTTTAGATCTTGACTTTCTGTTTGTTGAAAGTTTGCTCTGATACCAATTGTTAATCGCCCTTAAGTACACTAAGTTTGGAGAAGGGGGGTTGAATACAAACTTAAGAATTAAGTGAAAATTCTTGCGGATTTCAGTTTGTTCAGAGAGAGTGTTTATTTAAGACTGATGTAACTAAGAACTAGATAATTAAAGTATTGAAGACAAAACTCAGCAAGGTTAAAAATTACTAGTTGATTGATTTTCCACTAGTGTGTTTTTGCTTTCAATAGATCTTAGTAAGAATACCAAGCTGCTTACAAAGTTGAATTTGGAACTCAGAAAAGCATTACAAGTTCTGCCTATTTTTACTTTGCTTTACTTGAGTTCTTGAAAACTATTGCCTTCACTTTGCTACTGTGTTTTTCTAACTACTATATAGAAAAACTACATCTCTAGTTTTCCATCGACAGCTAACAATATAATATTACAATTTATATTGTTTACATGAAAATAGAAACTAACTACTTTTCACAGCCTTCCTTTTTGAACTGACTAGTCCTGGAGATATCTTTGTCTTGATATATTCCTTGGATACTGTGTTGCCTTGAAAGTCTTCACAATCCTGACAGGACTGTCTTCCAATGATTCAGTTTCTGCACTGTTCCCGTAATTCTTGGCTTTGGCTAAATAGGGAAACTTTAATCAACTGATAAATGTTGTTAAGCTTATCAGTTGATCCTCCTTTGCTTATCCATCGATGGATAGGATATATGTTGATCAGTTGATGTGTCGATGGATAATTGAGTTATCCATCGACTCCTTATCCATAGATGGTTCTTTATCAATTGATGATTGGTATCCGTTGATAGCCTTCATCCGTTGAGTAGTGTCTTCATCCATCGACTTCAATATCAGTTGATCACTTCACTTGTGAAAAAATTGACTTGGGATATTAACAGTTGATCAGCCATTCTTCACATCTGTTGAGAAGCTAAAGATTGAAGTCAGTAATATCAGTCGACTACTTCATAGCATCCATCGAGGCAATACAGTCAATTGATAATGAAACTTGAATCAAATGTTACAATCCACTTTATCAGTTGATAAACAAGCTTCAACTGATAACTGGTTTTCTAGTCAATGGATATTTATAAGTCATATCCATCGACTAGTTACAAAGTAATTTTAAGTCCCTATTGTAATTCTAAAAAATTTGTTATCATCAAAACTTATAATTCCTAACACAACCCCCCTTCTATAATAGATTGTTTATCTGGGAAATAATTGGTATCAGAGCAGGCAGTTAATTTCAACTCAAAAGATCAAATAATCATGTCTGGTAACAAGTATGAAAGCATTAGGATTCCAATATTGAAAAAGGCTGAGTACCCTATATGAAGGGTGAAGATGTTGATGTTCCTAGAAGCAACAGACCCTGACTATCTGGACAGGATCAATGAAGGCCAGTATCTTCCAACAAAACTGGTGCCTGCAACTGTTGTAGAAGGAAGACAAGTTCCTGAATATTATACATTAAAGGATAAGAAAGAATGGACCAATGAGGAAAAGCAAGAAGTCCTCAAAGATGCCAAGGTAAGAAACATATTGCATAACAGTCTTGACTATGTAATGTCCAACAGGGTAATAGAATGCAAGGCAGCAAAAGAAATCTGGGATGCTCTAGAGGTTCAATGTCAAGGAACCAGGGAAATCAAGAAAAATAGGAGATCTGTACTTATCCAAGAGTATGAATATTTTGAAGCTAAACAGAATGAGTCCCTAACAGATATCTATGACAGATTTCTAACTCTGTTGAATAACTTGGCCTTGGTGGATAAAGTGTATGACAATGAAGATGCAAACACCAAATTTATGAGGGCTCTTTTAGACGAATGGGATCTGCAAACATCCTTGATTAGAGACAGGGCTGATTTAGATGAGATGTCCTTAGATGAAGTTTATGGCAAATTGAAAACTCATGATCTGGAGTTACAGCAGAGAAGAAACAGAAAAAGCAGCAAGACAAGATCTATTGCATTGAATGTTGAAGCCAAAATTGAAGAACCAAAAGAAAAGGTGCTTAAAGCTTCAATAAGGAAAGGGAAAGAAGTAGTGCTCCATGAAAGCAGTGAATCAGAGTTTGAAGCAAACTCTGATATAAACTCTGATGACTCTTCAGACATTGACATGATGGAGATGTTTGCTATGTTTGTCAAAAGCTTCAAGAAATACAGAAAATTTAGGAAGCAAGGAAACTTTCAGAAAAAGCATGGTGAGTCAGACAAGAAAGACAGATTCAGAAAAAGAGAAGATAAAGATGGAAAATCAAAAACTCTTGATAAATCAAAGATCAAGTGTTACAAGTGTAATAAGATAGGGCACTTTGCTACTGAGTGCAGAAGCAAGGAATCTGGGAAAGCTCTCATCACATCAAAGAAAGATTGGATGGATTCCTCAGACTCTGAAGAAGAAACTAACTATGCTCTCATGGCAAACTCTGATGCCATCATCTTAAACTCTGAAAAGGTACCAAACTCTGCTTTCACTTTTGATACTGAAGATATTCATGAATTAAAGTCTTTCCTTAGAAATTTGCATGTTAGCTTTAAATCTCAGTCTTTTGAGAATGAAAGATTAAAATCTGAAATACAAACTCTGACTGCAAGGAATAACATGCTTGAATCTGAACTTGTACACATGCTTAACTTTAAGAAAGACTGTGAGAATTCTATACACATGCAAACTCAATTAGAAATACAATTCACATATTTAAAATCTGAGATAGCTAAAGAAAAAGAGACCTTCAGAGTTTGGACAAACTCTGGTAAGAAGGTCCAACAAATGCTTTCTGAAAAGTATTGGACATCTGCCTTAGGTTATGAATTTGATAAAGAAATTCACACTAATTCACACACAAAAGGAACATTGACTAAACCTGTGAAGTTTGTTAGAGCTAGTAATGATAAGAAAACTCTCCCTGAATGCTCTAAACACAATAGTGTGCCAGATTCTAAAAAGATGAATATAGGGTTACTTTCACAGAAGCAACTTAAAGAATAGTTGAAGGCAGTCACTAATAAATCTAAAAAGGTGAAAAGAAATAGGAATGGTAAAGTAGGAATTACTAAGGAGAATAACTACATGAATATCCCTGATGCTCCTAGGAAAACCTGTTTTACTTGTGGAAATTCTAATCACCTTGCTATTGACTGCAAACAAAAGAAAGAACCTGAAAGACCTAGGTTTGAGGCTAGAAAACAAACAAGATGTAATCCCTGTTTTCACTGTGGTAGTTTATGGCATTCTATTTATACATGCAAAGAATCTCATAATTCGTATTACAATTCTTATAAACCATAGCCTCAAATAAATATTTCTCCAAAACATACTGTCAAGCAAATATATGTGATAAAGTCTGATAAAAGGAGTCTAAACTCTGACAGTACAAACTCTGTGAATGCAAATTCTGATCATGTAAAATCTATTAACACAAACTCTGATAAAAGATCTTCTGCTGCAAAAGTTAACAGGTTTTCAAAGAAAAGACCTAAACTAGTTTGGGTCCCTAAAACTACTAATTAAATTGCATTTACTGATTGCGGGGAAACAGGAAAAACATCCTAGTAATTGATAGTAGATGTTCTGCACATATGACTGGAAATAAATCCCTGCTTTCAGAGTTTGAGGAGAAGGCTGACCCAACAGTATCTTATGGAGATGGCAACATAGGAAGAACACTGGGATATGGCAGCATTGTGATTGGAAATGTCATCATTAAAAATGTAGCTCTGGTTGAAGGACTCAAACATAATCTGCTCAGTGTGAGTCAAATGACAGACAGAGGTTTCTCTGTGGAATTTCATGGAACTCATTGTGAAGTAAAAAGAAAAAAGAATGGAAAAGTAGTTCTTATTGGCCACAGACATAACAACCTATTTGAAGCTAACTTGGATATTAATTCAAATGATCCCTTAACTTGTCTACTTGGAAAAGCATCATCTTTAGAAAGCTGGAATTGGCACAAAAAGCTGTCATCTGAACTTTGGAAACATTAATGAATTGGTGAAAAAGGACCTAGTTAGAGGTCTTCCAAAAGTTCAATTTCATCCTGATGGACTCTGTGATTCATGTCAAAAGGCCAAACAAAAGAAGACATCTTTCAAGAGAAAAACTGAAAATTCAATTGATCATCATTTTCATCTACTACATCTTGATTTATTTGGTCCAGTAAACATCATGTCCATTGGAAAGAAGAAATACACTCTGGTAATTGTTGATAATTTCACTAGATTTACCTGGGTGTACTTTATGCATAAGAAGGATGAAACTGCAGAGATAATTTTTGATCATATTGCAATGATTGAGAATGGATCAACTCACAAAGTAAAAAATCTAAGAAGTGACAATGGAACGGAGTTTAAGAACTCTGTAATGGAGGAATTCTGCTCAACAAGAGGTATTATTCAACAATTCTCAGCACCTGGCACACCTTAACAAAATGGTGTAGTTGAAAGAAAGAACAGAACTTTAATAGAAGCTGCCAGAACAATGCTAGAAGGAGCAAAACTACCTACTTACTTTTGGGCAGAAGCTGTGAACACTGTTTGCATCACTCAGAATTGTTCTTTAATAAACAAACATGGAATGACTCCATATGAATCTTTGAAAGGAAGAAAGCCAAATGTCAAATACTTTCACATCTTTGGAAGCAAGTGTTTTATTCTCAAAACACATCCTGAACAATTGAAGAAGTTTGAACTTAAAGCAGATGAATGAAATTTTATTGGATATGCAACAACTTCTAAAACCTCTTCAAGAGCATTCAAAGTATTCAACTTAAGGACAAGGATAGTCATGGAATCAATTAATGTCTCATTTGATGAAGGGAAGATAGCTGGGTTACATGATAAAGATGCACATGAAACTCTGAGATTTGAGAATGAACTGCAGAAAATAAACTCTGTTGAACCAAACTCTGATGAGATAAACTCTGTTCAACTAAACTCTGGTGCGGAAAACTCTGATTCAGAATTAATTGAAATAGAAATTGAAGATTCTTCATATGTTGAGGGGGAGCAACATCAATCAAATACTGACATTAGAGATCAAAACACAATAATTGAGATATCAGAATCTGATCAAACTCTGAACAACACAAACACTGAAACCCTAAACTCTGATCATTCAAACTCTGAGACCTCAATCTCTGATAACTCAAACTCGGAGTACTTAAACTCTGAAGGAAGCACATCTTCAGGGGGAGGATCAACATTTACAGAAGAATCATTCTATGAAGGCGGGAATCATGGGGGAGCATCTAGTTCAAGGACTTTTCCACATCCCTGGAATTGGACCAAAGATCACACACCTGATTTAATTATTGGTGATCTAGAAAGTGGAGTAAAAACAAGAAAAGCTACTCAGAATGAATGTCTATTTCATAGTTTTCTTTCTCAAACAGAACCAAAGAAGTTTGAAGATGCTTTGAAGGATGCTGATTGGGTCACTGCAATGCAGGAAGAATTGAATGAGTTTGAAAGAAATGAAATTTGGACCCTAGTTCCAAAGCCAAAGAACAGATCTATTGTTGGCACAAAATGGGTATTCAGGAACAAGACAAACTCTGATGGAATAATTACAAGGAACAAAGCAATACTGGTAGCCAAAGGTTATTCTCAACGGGAGGGGATTGATTATGATGAAACC
The DNA here is from genome assembly GCA_028671895.1 of Oenanthe sinensis. Taxonomy (NCBI): domain Eukaryota; kingdom Viridiplantae; phylum Streptophyta; class Magnoliopsida; order Apiales; family Apiaceae; genus Oenanthe; species Oenanthe sinensis. Next base: position 22,888,326 of record CM053801.1, read on the forward strand.
TATACACCTGTAGCTAGACTTGAGGCAATCAGAATTTTTCTTGCTTATGCTGCACATAAGAAATTTAAGGTTTACCAGATGGATGTTAAAAGTGCATTTTTAAATGGTGAACTTGAAGAAGAAGTCTATGTTGAACAACCACCTGGCTTTATCAATCCAAAATATCCAAATCATGTCTACAGACTGGATAAAGCTTTATATGGACTAAAACAAGCACCAAGGGCCTGGTATGAAACTTTGGCTCTATTTTTACTTGAAAATGGTTTCACTAGAGGAACAATTGATAAAACCTTATTTTATAGAACTCAAGGTAAGGATTTATTATTGGTTCAAATATATGTTGATGATATTATATTTGGTTCCACTAATGAGAAACTCTGTGAAAGATTTTCAAAGTTAATGCAGTCCAGGTATCAAATGAGCATGATGGGAGAATTGAGTTATTTTCTAGGATTACAAGTGAAACAGACTGATGAAGGTATTTTCATTAATAAGTCTAAATATACAAAGAATCTACTCATCAAGTTTCAAATGCAAGATTCTGCATCTGCTACAACTCTCATGGCTACTGCAACAAAGCTTGATCAAGACACTGGAGAACCTGTTGATATTACAGCATACAGAGGGATGATTGGTTCTCTACTTTACTTGACTGCTAGCAGGCCAGACATCATGTTTGCCACATGTCTATGTGCTAGATTTTAAGCAAATCCAAGAGCACCTCATTTAATTGCTGTAAAGAGGATATTCAGATATCTCAAGGGCACTGTCAATCTTGGCTTATGGTATCCTAGGGAGTCTGATTTTAAATTAATAGGCTATTCAGATGCTGACTTTGCAGGATGCAAAATTGACAGGAAAAGCACAAGTGGCAGTTGTCAATTTTTAGGTGGAAGACTTGTGTCATGGTTCAGCAAAAAGCAGAAATCAATTTCAACATCAACTGTAGAGGCTGAATATATTGTTGCTGGAAGCTGTTGTGCACAGATTTTATGGATGAGAAATCAATTGCTAGACTATGGTTTGAAATTTTCAAAAATTCCTATTTATTGTGATAACCAAAGTGCTATTGCAATGACAGGAAATCCAGTTCAACATTCTCTGACAAAGCACATAAGTATCAGATATCACTTCATAAGGGAACATGTGGATGAAGGCACAATTGAATTATATTTTGTTCCTACAGATCAATAAATAACAGATATATTCACTAAATCTTTGCCGGAAGCAACATTTAACAGACTGATCTCTGAATTAGGGATGGTGACAAGTGGCTCAAATTAGCAAGTTTCAGACTCTCAGAGTATATGTCAGAGTATGGGATAAACTCTGATGAAAATGGAGTATACTCTGATCATTAAAGCATCTAATCTCTGATCACAAGTTATCAGTATTTATGGTAAACACTGTCAGAGTATGTGGTAAACTCTGATAGTACATACTAAACTCTGACTCATATAAACTCAGATCTGTAAACTCTGATTAAGTGATAAACTCTGAGATCATATTTATGACATCATATTTCATTTTGTGACATTATAATTATTATTCTATGATTGGATTTGTAATAAGGCGCGTGTTTCTCACGAATGACGGTTCCTATTATTACACAGTACACACACACTTGCTGTATTTTAAGACTTGTACTAATAATTGCTTTTCCAATCAGTTTTTGCCACGTGTCCCACTACAGGTTTTATGCAATTGAAAGGGAACAGTTTAATTCTCATTGTTATTTTGAATTAATCATCTGTATCTATCATTTTTCTTTTGCACTCTCGCTTCACATAAACCCTAACTGCTCAAACCTGCAAATCTTTATTGTTTCAATGGCATCCAAAGGACAAACCGTCCAAACCTATAACTTTGATGCCACAAACTATATTTGTTTGTTGAATAAGTCCGATGCACCTGAAGATTTTCATGTTATTCAGGATTTTCTAGCACAAAGTTACATTGGTTATGCGCTTCAAGAACCTTCAAATTTCTCTGCCTAATCTTTTACTAAGAATCTGGTCAACTACAAAATTCAATAATGCTGGTGATAATGAAGAACCCATCCTCACATTTCAATGCAATGGAGAACACTCAATTTCACCGGCTGTTGTTCGACAAGCCCTTCATCTTCTAGAAGTGCCTGTGTATGATGAATTATTTGGAGATGAACAAATTAAAGAATTTTTCAGGTCTATAGGCTATGGTGGAAGCTTGTCAAAGCTAGGAAGCTTGACCAGACCTAATCTAAGAAGAGAGTTGAGCTTCTTCTTTGATTGTATCACTAGGGCTTTCACAGGAAAATGCACCAACTTTGATGCAATTCCACAATTGTCACAGCAAATTGGGTATTCTCTGACCCACAACTTGTCTTATGATTTTTCATGTTTGATAATTAGGCAGATAGCTAGCAAAATAGATGATGATGCACATACAGTTTACTTTGCTAGATTTTTACAGTTAATTTTCTCCTATCTTTTGCCTGATGTAACTTTTGAGAATGACCAGAGTTTAGTTAGTTTTTCAATGAATAAAAGAATATTTGCTGATCTCATAAGGAAAGATGCCAAGAAAAATGATGCAGGTAAACTCTGTAACTTGTTTTATCCCACATGGGTCAGGCTTTTCTTACATCAGAGAATGCCTACCAAGTATAGAAAGGATTTTCTCTCAGTGGCTGTGAATCAGAGTTTAGCACCCTCTGATTCAAACCCAAGCCACCCTCCAAACACTGACACCCAAACACCTTTGCCAACCTCTGCAGTCTCTCAAAAGACTGTAGTTGCAAAACACACCTCTCAACAGCATGGTCCAAGCAAAAAAAAGGGGAAATTAGTGAAGAAATCTTCTCCTAAAAAGAGAAAATTGATTGATGAAAATACAGATTCTGATGAAGGTTTTGTTTTTCTAAAGAGAACGAATGTTGAGGAAACCTCTGATATTTCTCCTCAGACAGAAACAGTGATTCCAATTTCTGAGAAGAAGAAGAAAAGACGAAGATTGGTCAGGCTTACAGACTCTGATGCTGCAAACACTGAAGTAATAAACTGTGATACAATCTTAAACTTTGATCAGCCAACACCTCAACCTTTAAACACTGAAGCGATAAACTCTGATTATTTGGTAAACTTTGATTCTTTGATAAAATATAGTGACGCTGCTCCAGTTCAAGTCTCAGATTCTCCAACAAACTCACCTAAGCAAATTATAAAGGAGCTGTCTTATGAAAGGGTTAGGGAGCTGGTTGAACAAGTCAAAAAAGAAATGGAGGCACACAAATCAAAATCAATTTCAGCCTCTCCAAGTTCCAAACTTTTTTCTAGAAGGAAGAGGAAGTCTGTCGCTTTTGGCCGAGACACACAAGAACCTACTTCTCAAAGTAAAGTAGCAGTCATTGAAGGGCCAGGCCCACAAGAACCTATTGATCAAAATTCAATAGAAGCCACAGTTCCAGCAAATGAAGCCAGCATTGATCATGGGTACAATTTACAAGAACCTTCAGCTCAAAGGGTTGAAGCAGTTGTTCAGGCCCCAACCACACAAGAACCATCCAATCAAAGTTTGGATGCAGGCATTCAATTATATATGGAAGATATTGATGTTGCTGTTGCTGAAGGCCAATCTCTGGCAGAGTCCAGCCCACAAGAACCTTCACCTCAAAATGGTGAAGCAACTGCTGATATGGCTCAGGTACCACAAGAACCAATGTTATTCCCTAGAACAATGTCAATATTTGTAGAAGGGGGGGTTGAATACAAATATTAAAACTTTTTGCTGGTTCTAATATTCGTTCTTGAAGTTTGAGAATATAGAGAGAATATGTTCTAACAATTTAAGACTGAAGCGTAAATTGAACAAGGAGATTTAAAATTACTGATGGATTGGTTTTTCCATCAGTGTATATTTTTGCTCAATGTTCCTAGGTTAAAAGAAACCTAGCTGCGTTTTTACAAGATTAGAAAACAAATCAACTGTTCTTACAAATGTGTTCTTAAGCTTGAACAGTTGATTAAGAGATATTGTCTAACTTGTCTGTTTTCTAATAATGCTGCTACACTTGTTTATATACCACAAGTGTTCTTTTACAATTCCTATTCTAGGATTGTTTCTACCTGCCTTTCTTTTACCTTTTTCTATCTTTTAAAAAGGTTTGAAAAGACAGCTTCAGATTGAGTCTTCACAGCCACTCTAGACTGTCTTCCATAGGAGTGCTTTTGTTCTCTGGATCTTCAACAGATATTCTTTCTGTGTTGTCACACTCAATTGATAATTTACTGTTAGGCATACCAATTGATCTGTCCTTTAATCCATCAACTGATGTACTTCTTTGATTGATCTTTCTATCCATCGATTGATAAAAGATGGCTTATCGATTGATAGATTTTATCAATCGATATATCAATCGATGGGTCTTCACATCAGTTGATGGTCTTCAATGCTTGACTTGGCTTCTTCGATTGATCCTTCATCCATCGATGCTTCAATATCAATTGATCACCCTTCACTTGTGTAATTTCCTGTCTTCACATAATTACAATTTAACAGTTTAATTTACACATCAATTGATGATCTATATCAATCGACTCTAACATCAATTGATGAACAAAATATCAATTGATTTACACCTTATCGATTGAAATAAACTAAGAACACCTATGCTACAATCCAAATTATCAGTTAATTCATATAAATACTTCAACTGATAAATGGTTTCCTGATCAATTGATATTTATAACTTTCATATCAATTGATCAGTTACATCAAATAAAATTTCTATGATTCTAAGATTAATGTTATCATCAAATCACATGTAGATTCCTAACAATCTCCCCTTATTTGTGTCTGTGTTATTAACAGGCATAAATCTACTTGATGATAACAAAAACCCTTAAAATTTACATTTAGATAGAATCAAGAAACTTAATTGGCACATTAATTTTGGAAGTACCAGATTGATAGATAACTCCTGCAAGCAGCTTCAATGTCTTCATAATTTAATTTAGTTCCTCTTCCTCCTTTTCTCAGCATTTTCCTTTAGTTGCCTCATGAAAGAACTTCTCAAGATTGCTTCATCCCTGTCAGTTTCTCCAAGTTGCCTCATAAGGTAATGTATTTCTTCATCTGTGATTTTGTCCAGATATTTGCAGATATCAAAGAACTTTGTATTGCCCTCTATATCTGTAAAAATCATAGCATACTTTGGCTCCAACACCACCTTTTTGACCTGTGACTTCCATAGCTTTAGAGGTGAATCAGGTTCAGCTTCTGCCTTGGATCTTCTTAACTTTGAAATTTGTTGTTGTATCTCCTGAGCAATTGTTGTGTTGAGTTTGTACTTTCTGTTGAGTAGAGGAAGAATAGTCTTTAAAACATTGTAGCTTTGCTTCATTATCACCTTCAATGAATAGATTGTTTTCACTCCATTTTCATACTCCAACCTCATTGATTCTTCATGGTTAGAGGTTGCCGGGTGAGTCCTTACTCCAATTAATCCTTTTTCATTGATTACTGGTATTCCCTTCAAATCATATCCTTCAATTGTGACCTCCTGCTTGATTTCTTCTTATTGACCCTGGAGGTTTTCCTGAACCACTATTTCTTGAGTAGAACTTGACCTTTTCTTGGCCATAGTAACTTTTCTCTTTTTCCTCAGTGGTTGATCTATTAGTTGATCTTCCATATCCCATTCCATTTTCATTTGCCTTGCTATTTCCTCATTTTCTTTTTCTTTCTTTTTAGCATATGACAATCCTGATGAAATGGCTTCTTGAAGAAGCTTCTGGCCAACTGGCTCTTTTCTCTTCTTCTTTTCTTCAATCATTATGGCTTTTCCCTTTTTCTTCTCTTTAAGGGCTTCTTGATCAACTGATAAAAAGGCTTCAACATCTGAGTTGCTTTCCTTGGCAGCCTTTAGTGCATCTTCATTTATTTTTCTTGTTTGAGCAATGAACTCATCCAAGTCTCCTTTTTCTACTGCCTCTGTTACTAACTCAGTGTTTCTCCTTAGATCTTCAATTCTCTTCTTTTCTCTCTCAATCATTGATTGAGTTTCTTTCTCCCTAGAAATTCTCCTAGCTTCAAGATCATCATCAAACTTCTTGTAATCTTTCTTTTTCTGTTCTAAATTATCTTTTGGAGAATTAGATGACTTAGATTTCTTTGAAGAATGATTGTCCATGTTACTTCTGCTTTTATCTCTTCTGAGTGCAGAACCACTAATGCCACTTGACTTATCCATACCAGAACCACCTTTACCATCACCACCATCACCATCATCCTTCTTCTTTGTATTCTCCCCCTTTTTGTTAACATCAATTGGAGGGGGTGGTGGAAGTCTGTCAAGAAACTTTTGAAGAATGGAAGCATGGAGATTTTGACCTCTGATAATATCTTCCATCTTCTTTTCCAGAGAACCTACTCTTGTCTCCAAAGATGTAAAAATTTTGGATTCTTTGAAAAGCCTGTCTTTGATGCTATTCATGGTGTTGAATGGTAGCTTTTCATTCAATCTCCTGTCCATTGCATCCTTGTTAGATGAGATAGAGTCCTTAATCCTCTCCAGTTCCCTCCTTACTCCTGTTACTGTCATCTTTTGTATTTTCATTGATTCTCTCATATAGTGAGCAATTCTCCTTTGAGTAGGATCTTCAATGTCTCCTTCCACCATTGTTCTTCTATATTGAGAGAGAATTTCAGTCTCAACAGCTTCTAAGGAACCATCAATAGTGCTCATCCATGGCTCTTCATCAGAATCACTCTCTAACTCTTCAGGTGCCATATAACAAGTGTCTGTTGTATTAGCAATGCTTTCCTTCAGATTCCTGGTCCTTTGATCTGTATGATCAATGCCCAAGAGTTGTTCTACATTCCTGTTACTTGAAGTAGCCAACCCTTGATATTGTGGATCAGGATGAATGAAATTCTTTGGATCCAATTCACCAACATCTATTTCCTCTTCAAAGTCTTTAGCAATTCCACTCCCACTAGCTTCAGCATTATTTGCTCCCCCTATCTCCTTTACTCCTTCTGCCATCAGTTCAATTTCCAATTCCTGTACAAAAAGTAGAATGTTTTTATCACTTTCACTCATCTCTCTATTTTGCATCAGGATCTCATCCTGGAATCTCAACTCTCCCTCACTCATTTCTTGTGCACCTACTAAGGTGGGGCCCTCAAGTGTTTCACTCTCCTTCCTGGAAGAAATAGGAATGTTTTTACTCACTTCCTCTCCTTTTGCCAAGTTACAATCCTGCCTCTCACTCAACTCACTCAATCCTAAGAGTGTTTGTGCAACATCAATTGATTGAGCATCAATTGATGTATTGACATTATCAGTTGAAGTGGTGTTTGGGATATCCATCAATTGATGCATACCCATCGATTGATCTTGAGTATCGATCGATGGCTTATCAGTCGATGGCTGAATATCAATTGATGAAGGAACATCAATTGATGGAGAAGAAACAGTTGAGATAATTTGTGAAGTTATGTTTGAGATGATATTGGAAATAGAATCCTGAAAATTCTGAGAAGAAGATTCAGGAGAGAGTGTTGGCTTCTCCTTGAAAAACAAAGAAGGAGAATCTGAAAATGTTCGATAATCTATCAAAATATTTTCTGAAGAAGTTTGAGATGGGGAAAGAAGAATAGAAGAGATAGGAATTGAAAGAGAATGGGGCTGCATCTCATCATTTATATGAGATGCATCAAGCAGACTTTGTGAAGGCTCCTCCACAGTTTCCTGTGGTTTTGCAGTGTGTGATTCCCCAAGTGCAAAGGTGACTTTCTTTTCTCTTCTTTTGTATGGTGTTAGTGTTTTGGCTTTTGTGTCCCCAATTTGATTCTGTGCCCCTGGATGTGGGCTATTTTCAATATTGTCATCCTTTTGAGAGAATGGCAATAGGGATGTGGTATTTTCCATGTTAACATCCACAGTCTTTTGGGAGACTATGGAGTGGCTTGGTTGAGGTTGAACACTCTCACTCTTCTTATCCTTCTGGGTTCTTTGATGTTCCCCAGTTCCCTCACCACCTACATCCTCCTCTAATCTATCTACCACACTAGTTGATTTTCTTTTCTTGGTTTTTACAACAGCAGGTTTTTGAGAACCTGTTGAGGTTGGTTTCTTAGATTTGGATTTAGAGATTGGTTGTGTGGCTTGGGTAGGAGGGTTGGGGTCATTACTACCACCCTCCATAGTCACAGAAGGCAAAGAAGAGTTAGGTTGAGAAGTGTTTAAAGTAGAGATAAATACCTGAACAAAAGGGGGATAGATCAATTCCACATTGCTGTGAAGATTGATCCTAACCAAGTCTTTAAAGACCCTTTTGTTTTGAGTCCAGCAATCCAAAATTTCTGTATTCCTGTCAATCTCAATATCCTTGACAAAGTGGTTAATAATAATCATAATAAATCTTGCATAATAAATATAATTAGATCTATTTATTTTATTCCCCAATTTGGCAGATATTTCATTGAGTAACAAGCTTCCTAAATTATGATATCTATCATATAAAATGCTATATCCTACTTGTTGCATACTTGTTGTTATTACATCAAAATTACTAACCTTACCAGAAAAACACTTTATTAAAGCATCAAAGAAATATGACCATTCTTTTCTTAGATTCTTTCTAACAATACTACCTAGACTGGCATCAGGAGCAAGGTAATTGATTTCCCTAAGCATGTTTCTAATATCTGTGTCAGTGGGTGCATTTGCAGTATTATTTGACGGAATATTTAAACACTCACCCAAGACCACAGTGGTTAGAATATACCTTTGTCCTTTGCAATCAAAGGAGATGGAAGATAAATCATCTGCTACTTCTGCTGTTGTCCAGAATTCTTCAACTAGATTGCACACTATTTTTGGTGCTTCTGAGAGGGCCTTTGAAATTTTTGAATTCTTTAGAAATTCCATTAGAGGATGGAATTCTGTTGGGGCTTCCTCCACCATAGTGCAAGCAACGAAGTTGTTGAGCTCATAGTAGAATCCTGATTGAGAGACCTTCTTTGATGATGCCATAATCGAGTCTAAGGTTATAGAATTGAATTATCTGACAAACTTGTTAGTAATAAAGCAGAAACAACAATTAAACAGTAGTAAATTAGGGTTATTAGCAAAGTGTAGATACAGAGAGAGAGAGAGAGATCTAAGATTGAGAAAGAGAAGGAGATAGAGAAGTCGTTAGTAAAAATTACAAGTAAGAATTAAGAGATGTTTTAATCTCACTATTTATATTTACTGATTTCTCAATCAATTACTTACTCAAAATAGAACAAAATTGACCGTTGGAAGAGTATTTAAGAGTAAAAGTTACCAATTTTGGCAATCGACTGATATACATACAGGAGTGTATGTATTAATCAATTGATAAAATAAGTAATCAACGGCTAGAGTTTGTACAGATCGATTGATGACTTGGACTATTAAAATTCCATGTCATCGATTGATAAATTTCTTATCCATCGACAGGTACAATTATCCATCGATAGACAAATATATCATTGATTGATATATCTATCTGTCGATAGTTACCCCTATCCATCGATAAACAAATATATCATCAATTGATATATTTATCTGTCGACAGCTCCAATAATATCCATTGATATGTAAAACATTTATCAGTTGATTATTGAGGAATCAATAAATTAACATAATCAATGGCTACAATCAATATAATTATATAACTTGTCAGACATTTAAAGGATTAAATATAATTAAGCATTCCTAAATCACAGATCAATCTATTGAAGGTAGATTCATCTAATGGTTTGGTAAAAATGTCTACAAGTTGTCTTTCACTAGGGACAAAATTTAATTCAACTGTACCATTCATTACATGTTCCCTAATGAAGTGATACCTTACATCAATGTGCTTGGTTCTGGAATGTTGCACAGGATTTTCTGTTATAGCAATGGCACTTGTATTATCACAGAAAATAGGAATCTTGTTCAAGTTGAACCCATAGTCAAGTAGTTGATTCCTCATCCATAAAATTTGTGCACAGCAACTTCCAGCTGCAATGTATTCAGCCTCTGCAGTAGATGTAGAAACTGAATTCTGCTTCTTGCTAAACCATGAAACAAGCTTATTTCCTAGAAATTGACAGGAGCCTGTTGTGCTTTTTCTGTCAATTCTGCAACCTGCATAATCTGCATCTGAATAGCCAATTAGATCAAATCCAGAATCTCTAGGATACCAAATTGCAAGATTTGGAGTTCCTTTGAGATATCTGAATATTCTTTTTATTGCAATCAAATGAGATTCTCTAGGATCAGCTTGAAACCTAGCACAAAGACATGTAGCAAACATTATATCTGGCCTACTTGCAGTTAAATAAAGTAATGAGCCAACCATGCCTCTATAACTTGAAATGTCCACTATTGCTTCCTTAGTGTTTAATTCAAGTTTAGTTACAGTGGCCATGGGAGTTTTTGCAGAGGAACATTCATTTAAATCAAATCTCTTTAATAAATCAGAAATATATTTGGTTTGATTTATGAAAATACCATCTTTAACTTGTTTGATTTGCAAGCCAAGAAAGTAGGTTAGTTCTCCCATCATGCTCATTTCATATTTACTCTGCATCAACTTAGCAAACTTTTTACGAAGTTTTTCATTAGTTGAGCCAAAGATAATATCATCTACATAGATTTGAACAAGAATCATAGAGCCATTTACATTTCTATGAAAGAGAGTTTTATCAACAGTACCTCTAATGAAGTAATTCTCAATCAGAAATTTAGACAGAGTGTCATACCAGGCTCTAGGTGCTTGTTTTAATCCATAAAGTGCCTTGAGAAGATAGTATACAAATCCGGGATGAAGAGGATCAATAAAACCAGGAGGTTGTTCTACATATACTTTGAAATTTGCATGAGCAGCAAATGCTAAAAAGATTCTGATTGCTTCCAACCTTGCAACTGGTGCAAATGTTTCATCAAAATCTATGCCTTCTTCTTGTGAATAGCCCTTTGCCACTAATCTTGCCTTATTTCTTGTCACTGTACCAGATTCATCCATTTTGTTTCTGAATACCCATTTTGTACCAATGATAGTCTTGTTCTTTGGTTTGGGCATCAGCTTCCACAATTTGTTTCTATCAAACTGATTCAACTCTTCTTGCATAGCATTTATCCAATCAGGATCATTCAAGGCTTCTTCATTCCTTTTAGGTTCTTCTTGTGACAGAAAGCTACTATACAAGCATTCATTTTGAGTTGCACTTCTAGTTTTGACACCATCATTTGCATTTCCAATAATTAGTTCAAAGGGATGACTTTTTGTCCATTTCCTTTGTGATGGTATGATTGTCCTTGAAGATGATGTTTCATGATCATTGGAAGAGTTATGATCATTGTGAAGTGATTGACTATTTGAGAACCCTCCCCCTGTGATGGACGCTCCATTTGAAGATTGTTGAGCAGAGTTGTTATCCATCGAATGATTATCAATTGATGTATTATCAGTCGATTGATGATTGTCAACTGATAAGTTATCTGTTGAAGCAATGACATCAATTGATGGGAGGATTCTAGGAACTTGTATACTTGTAATTTCCTCATCATCATCACTATCTTCAATATTACTTGAGGATTCATTTTCAAAATGCAATAGATCATGAAATCCTTCATCAAACAACCCTTGAATTTTCTTGTCATCAAAGACTACATGCATAGATTCCATAACAATGTGTAATCTAAGATTGTAGACTCTGTATGCTTTGGTTGTTATTCCATATCCAACAAATATAGCTTCATCAGCTTTGGCTTCAAATTTTCCTAGATTTTCACCTTGATTTCTCAGTACGAAGCATTTGCAGCCAAAGACATGAAGAAAGTTAACTGTTGGCTTCTTGTCTTTCTTCATCAATTGATATGGTGTTTTGCCTTGAAGTTTATTGACCATGGAAATATTTTGAGTGTAACAAGCAGTATTAATTGCTTCTGCCCAGAAGTATGTAGGAAGTTTTGCTTCTTCTAACATAGTTCTAGCAGCTTCAATCAAGGTCCTATTTTTTCTTTCAACTACTCCATTTTGCTGTGGAGTCCTTGGAGCAGAGAAAAGATGAGTGATACCTTTTTCCTCACAGAATTCTCTCATGGTTGAATTCTTGAATTTAGTTCCATTATCACTTCTAAATTTCTTGACCTTCCATTCAGTGCCATTTTCAACATTCTTCACATGATTGATAATTAATTTGCTTGCCTCATCCTTAGAGAATAAGAAATATACCCATGAAAATCTTGTGAAGTCATCCACAATTACTAAGGCATATTTCTTTTTGGCAATAGACATGATGTTGACTGGACCAAATAAATCCATGTGCAATAATTCCAGAGGCTTATCAATTGATGATTCAGACTTTGACTTGAATGATGCTTTTATTTGTTTTCCTTTTTGACAGGCATCACACAGTCCATCCTTGGTGAATTCTATCTGTGGAATGCCTCTAACCAGATTCTTTCTAACCAATAAATTCATGGCTTTGAAATTCAAATGAGCTAGTTTCTTGTGCCACAACCAACTTTCATCTGTATTGGCTTTGCTAAGAAGGCATGTCATTGAATTTGCTTTTACAGAGAGAAAATCAGCCACATAGACATTCTCTTTTCTTTCTCCAATTAAGAGAATTTCACCACATTCTTTGTTCGCTATGATGCATGATTCAGTTGTAAACCACACACCATTACCATTATCACACAGTTGACTAATACTGAGCAAATTGTGCTTCAATCCATCAACTAGTGCTACAGGTTCAATGATAACATTTTCTTTTGCAATTGAGCCATATCCCAGAGTAAAACATTTGCTGTTATCTCCAAAAGTAACTCCTGGGCCAGCCTTTTCCACAAACTTTGTGAGTAGGGACAAATCTCCAGTCATGTGCCTTGAACATCCACTATCCAAATACCAGAGATTTTTCTTCCTGTTTCCCTGCACACACATAAAACAATCAAGTTGCTTTTGGTACCCAAGTTGCCTTGGGTCCTCTTTTATTAGTTGCAGCTTGAGCCCCTGTTGTCAACTTTGGTTCCTTTTGTTTTGGTGGGTTTAAATCCACTTTAACTTTGGGAGTTGACTTTTGGGGCTTTGACACCTTGGAACTCATGGCAGAATTTCCATGAATTTCATCATTTACATTAGGCATGTTCCATGGCATTCCAAGCATGTTCATATTAGGATATGCAAAGAAGGGATTATACATGTATGGAACTTGTGCATAAGGCATATGAACATTAGGTGCAACCAGATTAGAAGACATGGCATTCATGAGCATAGGATTGGTAAACATGGCATTTGCAGTCATGGCATGTATATTTAAATCATTTGCAGATATAGATTTCTTTTCATTCTTGCATTGCATGGACAAATGATTTACACTACCACATTTAACACATACCTTTCTAGGGGCATACATATCAGGAGTGTAGTTGTTGTGCTTATTTATGCCTACTTTACCATTCCTATTCTTTTTCTTTTTCTCAGACTTAGGTTGAGTAATTTCCACAGGTGCTATCTTTTCTAATTTTTCTTTTAGTTGTTTCTTGGATAAGCTACCTATGTTGATTTTCTCAGCCTCAGCCTCAACTTGATTTTTGGTTTCCTTAACAAACTTAATAGGAGTGCTAAATTTGTTCTTTTTATTAGCCATTGATGATTTACTTGTCGATGGATGCTTATCGATTGATTCAGCATCAATCGATTGATAATCCTTATCAGTTGATGAAGGATTAGCAGTCGATTGATCTTTATCCATTGAAGTATCAGCCAATGACTTGCCTATTGATTTGGGGAGTTTTCCTAGAGTATCTACACCCTGAACATCAATAATTTGTTTGGCAGTTTTAGCAGACCTATTCCATTTGCTAATGGTTTCAATTTCTTCAGCCAATTGTTCTTTCAACAATTCTTCTCTTTTCAAACTGTTTACTAGTTCATTCCTAGCATCCTTTCTTTCCTGCTTAAATCTTTCTAAACAAACAAGTTCATTTTCAAGAAAAATATTCCTCTCAGTTAAGGCATCAATGGTGCTCTTTAACTTGATATTTTCTTTGTTTAGAGATTTTAGAGTGACATGCAAATTGTACAATTCATTGGACATTTCATTAATAGTACTATTGCATTCATCAGCTGAAAGCTCAGAAAAGTATGTAGCTAATACCTGATTGGATGCTGAACTAGCTTCTTCATCCTCATGGTTGGCCATTAGAGCTAGATTAATATATTCTTCAGAATCACTGTCCTCAGCAGCCCAGTCCTTCTCTTCAGTGACAAAAGCCTTTTCTTTCTGTTTTAAAAGGTCAAAGTATTTCTTTTTATAATCAATACCCTCATATGTCTTTGCCTTTTCTTGCTTTGGCTTCCTGCACTCACTTGAGAAATGACCAGCCAATCCATAGTTAAAACATCTGAATTTAGATCTATCAACTAAATTTTTATTTTGATTGTTGTTTCTAAACTGGGATCCAGGCCTTTGAGCATTTGGATTCCTTTTGAATTTTAGCTTTGAAAACTTCCTTGACAAAAATGCAAGGTGCTCATCAATCTCATCCAAATCATCCTATGAGCATGTTTCATTTTCCTCACATTTGGTCTTTCCACTTCCCTTGGATGATTCTTCATCAGCATCATTAGCCACCATCATGACTTCTTCTGAACAACCAGTATTTTTCTTTTCTTTCTTGTCTTCATACCCATTTACCATCAAAGCCACAGTTTTCTCCTTTCTTTGATTCTTCTCAATCTCTTCATCTTGTTGAATCTCCAGTTCATATGTTTTGAGAATACCATATAATTTCTCTAGAGTATAATCTTTGAAGTCTTGAGATTGTCTAATGGAGACAGTCATTGCCTTCCATTCCTTTGGAAGAGATCTCAGAAATTTGAGATTTGTATCTTCTGTTGCATAAACCCTACCATATAGCTTTAGATCATTCAATAACTTTTGGAATCTGCTATAGGTATCATTGATGGCTTCACCACTCTTAAAATGAAATGATTCATATTTTTGAATTAAGAGTTGCATCTTGTTTTTCCTAACTTGTTCAGTTCCTTCACACAGAGTTTGAAGAGTGTCCCACACTTCTTTTGATGAAGTACAGTTTATCACATTATCAAACATATCTTTATCTAGACCATTAAACAAAATGTTCATGGTCTTTTTGTATTTAAGTACTTCTTTTTCATCCTCTTTTGTGAACTCAGAAATGAGTTTTGGAACATGTTTATCAACTGTAGGAGTTCCATCAGGGTTTACACCTGTGACTAGCTTCATGGGAACATGAGGACCTTTCTCTATGCAGTGAACATAGGAAGGGTCAAGAGAAAGAAGATGCAAATGCATTTTTACCTTCCATGGTAAGTATTCATCCTTTTCCAGCATTGGAATCTTTACACCTGAATCTTTTTGGCCCATATTGACTGTTCTTGATCTTTAAACTTTCTGTATGTTGAAAGCAGGCTCTGATACCAATTGTTATTCCCTAGAACAATGTCAATATTTATAGAAGGGGGGGTTGAATACAAATATTAAAACTTTTTGCTGGTTCTAATATTCGTTCTTGAAGTTTGAGAATATAGAGAGAATATGTTCTAACAATTTAAGACTGAAGTGTAAATTGAACAAGGAGATTTAAAATTACTGATGGATTGGTTTTTCCATCAGTGTATATTTTTGCTCAATGTTCCTAGGTTAAAAGAAACCTAGCTGCGTTTTTACAAGATTAGAAAACAAATCAACTGTTCTTACAAATGTGTTCTTAAGCTTGAACAGTTGATTAAGAGATATTGTCTAACTTGTCTGTTTTCTAATAATGCTGCTACACTTGTTTATATACCACAAGTGTTCTTTTACAATTCCTATTCTAGGATTGTTTCTACCTGCCTTTCTTTTACCTTTTTCTATCTTTTAAAAAGGTTTGAAAAGACAGCTTCAGATTGAGTCTTCACAGCCACTCTAGACTGTCTTCCATAGGAGTGCTTTTGTTCTCTGGATCTTCAACAGATATTCTTTCTGTGTTGTCACACTCAATTGATAATTTGCTGTTAGGCATACCAATTGATCTGTCCTTTAATCCATCAACTGATGTACTTCTTCGATTGATCTTTCTATCCATCGATTGATAAAAGATGGCTTATCGATTGATAGATTTTATCAATCGATATATCAATCGATGGGTCTTCACATCAGTTGATGGTCTTCAATGCTTGACTTGGCTTCTTCGATTGATCCTTCATCCATCGATGCTTCAATATCAATTGATCATCCTTCACTTGTGTAATTTCCTGTCTTCACATAATTACGATTTAACAGTTTAATTTACACATCAATTGATGATCTATATCAATCGACTCTAACATCAATTGATGAACAAAATATCAATTGATTTACACCTTATCGATTGAAATAAACTAAGAACACCTATGCTACAATCCAAATTATCAGTTGATTCATATAAACACTTCAACTGATAAATGGTTTCCTGATCAATTGATATTTATAACTTTCATATCAATTGATCAGTTACATCAAATAAAATTTCTATGATTCTAAGATTAATGTTATCATCAAATCACATGTAGATTCCTAACAACCAATCATCCATTTTATGATTGCAGACCAAGATTATCCTACTGGACAGACAAACTCTGATGCTCTCTTAGTGCAATCAAATTCTGCATTGCCCCTGGAGACTCCATCTACAAATGCTCAAGGTGTAAACTCTGACTCTACTTCAGAATTTAAATTCTCTGATTGTATCAATTCAGGCTTTATATTCCCTACCTTTACTGCTGGGATGATCATGGATAGCCCTGAAAAGGATACCCCTATTCATGTGACCACAAATCTCCTTTCTCAGCCACCTCTTATTTCTGTAGGACATTATGTGTTGAGCCTTTCTAGTGAGTTTGAGGTAAAATGTGTGGAAAAAAGAATTAATGAGAGGCAGACACTGGATCTGGCAAAAGGAGAGGTAGAATTGAGAGAGAAGTTAGTTACTTCTAGTGAACAAGATCTAATTCTTAAAAGTTATGATATGTGTGATGTGAGAAGTAATGATATTACTTTACAAAATCATAGTGCTTTAGGTTGTTCTATTCCTTTTACAGGTACTCAGAGTTTACATGTTTCTGCAAACTCTGATGCTGTGCCAAATTCTGTTAATATTTTAAACTCTGATGGGAAGGACACAGACTCTGATGATGTGATTTTTGCTGATGAAGCAGTCACATATCTCTTCATTCCCTTCACACAGAGATATAACACCAAGAGATGGCCTGTTAATGCACATGATGCTCATGAGAGATTACGGATGGATTATACTGATTATGTGGTGGTGGAAGATCTTACAGAACAAATTAAGGCTGATCTAGATGCAGAGGGTATCAGAAGGGATTTTAGTTTCCAAGAAAAGTCATCTGATGAAGATTTTCTTTCTTCACACAGGCAATCCATTTGGGATTATTCTTGGAAGTTTCCTGAGAGAGAAATTTCTTGGCCTCATATTCTTGCATTAATAAATACAGCTGACAAGGAAATATCCTCTGATGAACTGAAGAAAATTCTGAAAGCTTCTACTATTATGTCCAAGGTCTTCAACATGAAGTTCATGATTTGAAGGCATCTGTCAACAAGCATTCGTCTTTCTTGGAACTGCTGTTTCCACTTCTCAACATTCTCTGGAAGCAAAACTCCAATCTGTCTCCACTAAACAGGTTGCATTGGAAGGTAAAGTGGATACTCTTTCTGCTTCTGTTAGTTCCATGCAGGGAATGCTACATACTATAGTTGAACTTCTTACTGTCAGAAGTGATGTCAGAAAGGGAGAGAAGGGTTCAGACAAATGCAAGGAGGATGTAATTCTCAAACCTAACAAACCTGATGATGAAGGTCAAGGGAGTCATAAGGATGGGAAGTAAACTCTGAAGCAGCAACCTCTGATTGAACAAACTCTGACAACCTCACAAACTCTGATGACATCAAAGATTGATATAAACTCTGATAAGCAAACTCTGATAGATGCTGATTTGGAATTAGCAAAAAGGCTTAAAGAAGAAGAGAATCCTGAGAAGATCGAAGAACAAAATCTAAAAGATGCAGAACTGGCAAATAAAATTTTTGAAGAAGAATATCCAGGAATGGATCCAGTTGCTGTAGAAGCTGAATTAAGAAAGTCTGGTACTGACATTGCTCAAGTCCAGAAAAAGAAAAGATATATAAGAAAAGGTCCAATTCAGAAGAAGGTATCTATTCAACAGAAGAAGCCAGAAGCTAAGCCTATTCAAACAAAAAATGTTGAAATTCCCAAGCTAGTCAAACCAGTTGCTCAACCAAAACCAGTCTCAGAAATTCAAACAAGATCATCTTCTAGAATTCAACAAAAAGCTCCAGCTAAACCAAAGAATCCTCTCACTATGTCTGGAACAACTTTTCTTCCAGGTGGTTCAAGTTTGGATGATGAGGAAGAAGAACAACAACAATCTCTGATAAGGAAGAAAAAGTCTGATCTTCTGTGGACAAATACTCAAACACTGACTCTCAATGCCAGACTTGAAAAATATAAAGGTGGTATTGGTGATTCACATGCCAAGGTCTACAGGGGTGAAGCAAACATTTTCAGAGATCCTTATTCATTGAAAAACAAACCTGAAGAAGAGCTGTCTCAAGAACATTTGGACAAGTTAATATCTATTAATATTGTGAAGGATATCTTTGATGGTGCTCAAGCTAAGGAAAAGCTCATTTATTTCTTGGAGGATGGAAGAGTTATGAAGATTTCTCAAGAAGATTTAATTCAGAAAGCATCTAAAGAACTTGAACATGTTTTGTTCCTCCTAAATGATGAAAATGAGGTGACTTCTAGATGGGTAAAAATTCTTGAAGGAGCAATAGATGAAAAGAAGAAAAGTGAAAGATTAATGATGATAAACTCTGAGGAGTATGAACCTGGATACTTACATGAGGATGGATCAAGAAGAGCAATGAGAAAGGGAGATGCAAAGGTCAAAATGGTGTTAGGGATTCCTACACTAATCTTAAATCCTGATGGAATGAAGGCTTGTTGTATTGCTTTGGATGAAAGAATAGGAAGATCATATATATATGCTTTGAGGGCTGCTGTTTATCATATTGATGATTCTTCTGACCAAATAAGGGAATTGAAAGAGAAGCTGGTTGTTTTGCTAAAAGTTGCTGAAGACAAACTTCTGAGTCAATTTCTGAAAGATGATTTTTCTTACAGAAGAGTCTAAGTTAAAAATGGTAAACAAACTCTGATGCATTTATCTTGGATTTCTGACATCATAAGTGAATTTATGTTTTACTTCTTAAAGCATAAATTGGGGGAGATTGTTAGGAAGCAAACACTGATGGCTGTCAGAGAATACAAGTCAGAGTTTACATTGCTGACGTTATCAGAGTTTATAAAGGTGTCGGACAGAGTTTACTCTATCAGAGAATACTCAATCAGAGTTTACTCAATCAGAGAATACTCAATCAGAGTTTACTCTAATAGAGAATGCTCAAATCAGTGAATGACAAACCGACAGAGATTAGCTTCAGAGATTATCAGAAAAGGAAACAGACAAATCAGAGTCAGAATTGGATAGTAAGAAGGAATTCGAGTGCAAGTCTAAATTACCTTATTAAAGCTATTATATTTTCATTCTGATTTGTAATTGTACTTGTAGCTGTGTCTATATAAACACAGAGATAGGTTATAATCTAATATACGTTTTTCAAGCATTATTATTGTAATCTAGCAGCTCTTAAGAATATTTTTCTTGAGAGAGTTTTGTATTCAAATTCATTATTAATACAAAACAGTAGTCCATTCTACATACTCGTGTTCATCTTCGATTAGTTGGTACTATTACATTCAACCCCCCTTCTATAATAGATTGATTATCTGGGAAATAGTTAATTTTACAAGTTTTGGATTCTCAGTTACAACTAGCTAGCTGTATAAATATCACTATATACTCTGTCATATTTCTCATATTCTAAGTGGATAACGTTGGCTAATATACCCAAAATACGACTATTTAGGTAGACAACATTTTTCGATTATATCGTATATAACTCTTGGAAAGTTTGGTGGAACAACCCTTTGTAAACATTTATCCAATAAATCTCACCAAACTCTAAGCCTCTAAACCCACAATCTTATAAAGATGATTTAGGTAAATTAGACCCAATGTTTCAACAAACTAGGTACACTTACTTATTACGTCTTCCCAAGATTGATAAGAGCACATTGCTTTGGCAAACCCACTCCTTCTCAATCTAGATCTTGACGAGTATTAAACATTGGAAGGCATCCGATTAATTTAATATGTATTCTTGAATTTTAATGTTTATATGAACGATCTTGATCCCATCATAAAGAGATTCTTAATATTTCCTTGATCAAATAATTCATTTCAATATTTGTCAATGAATTGATTTCCAGGTCATTGGAGAAGTCACAAGCGGTCTCTCTTAAAAACCAACTCCATTATGAATTAAACTAATAATCCGCTTTTGATAAAATCTCCCCATATCAGAAAAGGAAAATTCATATTTAATATTGTGTTTCATAAACACGAGAATCTCATGATCATTTGTTCAATTTTAAAATCTTGAATCGTTACATATTTTATATTTCTTAGCAAACATGGCATGAGTGTCGTATCAAATACATACACGATTAATCAATATTAAGCATACATCTTGATTATATCTACGCATACATACCAATACATACAATCATATACATATATGTATTGTGCGTAAAATAAATGTGTTTGGTTATGGCCCCATCCTATGTGATCTTTCCAGGCTAATGGAAAAATCAAAGTCATTGTACGGTGGTTTAAAAATACTTTCTATTACATGTCTTCTTTCTTCATTGCTCCATCATCCCCATACAAAACTCTTTTCACTCCCACGTTCATTGATTTAAATTCACTTATAGATTTGAACTCTTTAGTCGAGGAGCCAGAAGCACGAGAAGGTCTTCCTACAGATGTTAATTCTGAGCAAGTGGTCGAAGAGAGAGTTGTTCAAGAAGTTTCTCTTGTGAGAAATGAGCCCGTTGCTGGTGTTAAAAGGGTTGATGAAGTGTTGGATGAGGAGGCTGCTAAGAGGGCTCACCAGGAAAAGGCATAGCGATGTCTAGTGGAGGAACCTCACATGCTTTGACTAAGGTCTGTATCAAACATTGTATGCACCGGGCTCGCGTCGGTCACCGGGGTAGGAAAGGTCCCTGTGGTTCACTGACTAGGGGCATTACCTATGATGCCTTTTCTGGCGATGATGATGTTGGGCAAGGTAAAGCCCGGAGGCCTGGGGTTGGCTATGTATTTTCTCAGGCTCCTGAGACCCTGGCTCAACATTTTTCGACAGGGGATGATCGTGAAAAGCTCAAACTGCGCAGCGCGGAGCAGAAGATGGATATGTCTGAGAAGTATGGTGCTCGAGTATGATTTCTAACTTTTTTTTTATATTTCCTTGTATATTTGGACAATGTATCTTATGTCTTGCGTTCATACTGTGATGTTTATTCTCTTCTGTTATCTCTATTTATATCCAGTTTCTGAGCTATGGCTTGAGTCTGGCAGAAGATGCCTTGAAAGGTAAGGCGCAAAGGCACACGTTGTCAGTGAGGTTTCATTCACTAGAAGCAAAGAACAAGAGTCTGAATGCGAAGTTCACCACTTTGGAAGAAATAGGTATATCTCACGATGCTGCCAAAGCTCAGTTGGAGAAACTAGCAAGAGAGGCTTTTGAAGGGAATCGTCATTTGCTGCAACAATATAAATCAACAGAGCAGAAAGTTGAAGACTTGACTAAGGAAGTGAGTTACATGAGAACCCTTATGGCCGTGTGAATCTGGATTTCAGAAATGCCAGGAATGAAATAGGCGACCTAAAATTCCATTTGTCAGTATCCGAGAAGGCTTCAAAGGCCTTGGAAACACGTTTTGAGCAAAATGAACAAGATTTATCCGACTTACAGATGAAGAAGGAGGCCATGCCGAAAGAAGATGATATACATGCCAAGTTCAAGGTTAGTGCTGAGATGTAGGTAATGAAGGATGCTGTTGTAAAAGAGTGTAAGGATGGCTCTGCCCTCAGAGTTATCCGTGCTTCCGCCGTTGAGGCACTCAAAGCCACCAAAGAATATGCACTATCTCTAGAGGGAGCTACTCGAGGCTCTGCTTCACTAGCTGATTTGAAGAAGGCTATTGAGGAGAAAATGTCACACATGATTCCACTAGTAGTTGAACGTAGCCGGGAGTATTTCAAGAATGACCCCCAACGTCCCCAGACTGATTTTGGTGCTTTTTTCAAGGAATTGCAAATCAAAATGAAGGTTGATCAGGCCCGAGAGAAGGCTACTATTACACTGCCGTATGTGGCCAATATTTTACTATATTTCAAAGATTATTACCTTACTTTTGTGATGTGAACTTGATGAATATTTTCTTCTATTTATGTTTATGTCATGGATCCATCTTATGTTGGTGGGAGTAACTGTTTTAAAAATGTTGATTGTTATGTTACTCGTGTACCTGTTATGACTTATAAAAGTTGTAAGTTCTTTACTATATTATTTCCTTTGTGTTTGGGATATTGAAACTACGACTTTGTTTCTTTGATGTCAAAATTGTGATTGATATGTTTCAATTATTTCTGAGCTGATTCATGTGAAACCATAATGTGTTATTTCTGAGGCATTGCCATTGTTTCTGATATGTTTCATATAAAATTTTGTTACAACTTGTTGTCTGTAATGTTGCCATTGTGTCTGAGGTGTTTTATAAGAAATTTTGTCACAACTTGGTGTCTGTAATGTTGCCATTGTGTCTGAGGTGTTTCATACGAAACTTTGTCATAATTAGGTATCTGTAATATTTCCATTGTGTCTGAGGTGTTTCATATGAAACTTTGTCACAACTTGGTGTCTGTAACGTTGTAATTATTTATGAGATTGTTAAACCTTGGTGTCTGAGATGTTTCATTGATATATCTTTAAAATACATTATGAGTAAATTTTGTTTTGGCCCACTATTGATACAAAAGTTATTTTCTTGATACAAGCTATGTACTTCTTTAGCTTGTCTACATGCTAGGTGTCATAGACCATGTTTGACTGTGTATGGCCCTTCCCACTTAGGCAAGAGTTTTCCCATATGCCTGGGGTCTGAAGCTTCTGTGGCTCTTAGAACGTACTCTTCATATTTAAACTTTCTAACCTTTGTCTTGTGAGCGAATTACTCCCTTATCCACTCTTTCTACTTATCCATGACCAATACTGCATTGTCTGCAGCCCTTGAGAATTGGCCTCTTCATCGAAGTTGAGTATTCAGAAGGAGGGTGAGCCCAACTATACGGGTAGTAATGCTTCTATGCCAAACGTGAGTTTGAATTAAGTCTCTTTAGTTCCAACTTTGGAAGTCGTGCGATAGGCCCATAGTACGTTAGAAAATTCTTTCGGTCATTTCTTTTTGAAGGTTTATAACTTCTTTTCCAGTCCACGAACTATGACTCTTTTTGTTACTTCGACTTGCCCATTGCTTTGAGAGTGACAAATTGAGGCCTTCTTATGCTTAATTCCTTTATCAGATAGATACTTGGTGAATTTTGATCCCACAAACTGGGTGCCATTGTCGGATATCATCACCCGCGGTATACTAAAACGGGTGATAATGTGTTCATCAACAAATTTGATCGCATCATCTTGAGTGACATTTATGAGAACTTTAGCTTCTCCCCACATCGCATGTAGTCTATGGTTACCATGATGTACTGCAACTCATTTTTTGCCTTTGAGAATGGTCTTATTTTGTCTATCGCCCATATTGCAAATGGTATCGGGGACATGATGGATGAAGGTAAGGCTGGTGCTTTCCGGGGAATGTACCCGAATAGTTGACATTTGGTGCACTTCTTGGCAAATTCTTTGCAATCTTGTGCTAATGTAGGCCAGAAATAACCTTGTCTTAATATTTTATGAGCCTAAGCCTTGCCTCCGATGTAATCCCCATAGATTCCTTAACATACTTCTCTCATGCAGTATATAGCTTCATCAGGGTTAATGCACTTTAAGACAGGTGAATCGAAAGACCTTTTATGTAAGGTGTTGTCTTGGATGAAGAATACGGTCGTCAAGGCCTTGAGTTGTTTGTCTATTGTGGCATCTTTAGGGAGTGTCCTGTCTTTCAAATAGTCGATTATTGGGATCATCCGAGTGAGTCACAAAGCATCAATTTCTGTAATCTGATGTCCCTTAGTAGCGGGCATTTTCAATTCTTCGAAATATACTGATGCATCGATGCCATCTCTTTCTCATTCGATAAGCTTAGATAACCCGTCAGCAATCGAGTTATATTCCATATCGATTTGTGTCAGCGTGTGCTCTTTGAAGTTGCCCAATAACAATTTTATCAAGGCATAATATCTTGCCAGAGTGGCATCTTTGGTGGCATAGTCGCCCATTGTCTATCTGATGATGATTTGCGAGTCACTGTATATTTCGATGTTTGACACCTGCAAGCTTCTTGCTAAATTAAATTCGTCTATGAGTGCTTCATATTCAGCTTAGTTGGTGGTTGCCTTAAAGGCAAACCCAATGGCTTGGGTGACTGTGAAGCCCTCCGGGCTAATCAAGATTAGCCCAACCCACTTCGATTAGTGGTAGATGACCCGTTTACGTATAACTTCTAAATATTGGTGGCTGTTTCTATTTTCAGGGGAATGTTTGTGCAGTCCTCTTTTTTTGTCATCCCTTTGCCAAAGAAACATTCGACTATGCAGTCTGATAAGGCTTGTGCTTTGATAGCTCATCGTGGTATATAGATCAGAGAGAATTGGCTTAACTCGATTGCCCATTTGATCAGCCTTCCTGACATGTCAGGTTTATGTAAAATCTTCTTCAAAGGTTGGTTAGTGATTACTTTGATGTGTCTCCCTTAGAAGTAATATCTTAACTTTTGACTGTCTACTACCAATGCCAAAACAAACTTCTCTATGGGTGGGTATCGGGTTTTGGTTTGAGCACTTGGCTTATATAATAGATTGGTTGTTGCCCGTTTTCGTCCTCCTTGACTAGCACGGCTCCAATTACCGCGTCTGCAGTAATTGAGAGATACAAAGACAAGGGTTGTGTTAGTTCTGCAGTTGCCAATAATGGCGGTGAAGAGAGGTACATTTTAAGTTCTTCGATGGCTTTTTGACATTTAGGTGTCTATTCAATAGTTTTAGCCTTCGTTGCGCCTCTAAGGGTGTCCAAAAATGGTAGGCACTGTTCGACCAACTTTGATATAAACCTTTTTAAGGGTGCTAGATGTTCTTTGAGTTTTTGGACCTCTTTCGTGTTCCAGGGTGGTTTCATATCTAGGACTGCTTGTATTTTTTCTAGATTTGCTTCAATTCCTCTTTGGCTGACCAAGAATCCAAGGAATTTCCCCGCTTCCACCCCAAACGTGCATTTATCTGGGTTTAGTTTCATGTTGTGTGCCCGTATCGATCGAAACACTCTTGTAAATCCTCGAGATGGGTGTCCAACAGTTTGGATTTGACTATCTTATCATCAACATAGACCTTCATGTTCTTGCCCAGTTGTTCAGCAAACAACTTATTCATCATGCGTTGTTATGTGGCACCTGCATTAATCAATCTGAATGGCATGACCTTGTAATAGTACACTGCCCGGTGGATGATGAATGATGCCTTTTCTTGATTCTCTTGGGCCAGTTTGATATGGTTGTACTGAGAAAAAAATCCATAAAATTCAGCATCAGGTGCCCTGTAGTGGCATCAATCAACTGATCGATGCTTAGGCACTACAAGAAAAACTGGATATAACATCGGTGCTTTAACAACGGTTGTAGAAATCACCGATGTTAAAGGGTTTTTTTAACATCGATTATGTTTAAAACGATGTCAAAGCATATGTAAGACACCGCTCTCTAAAAATACTGATATCTTATGGTACAGGCTTATTTTCTTTCCTGTTCACTTGTATTCTTTTTGATCCTTTATAAAAAACAAAAAATGAAAGCGCTCAGAATGGTACAGTTACTACAATACCTGTTAGACTGCATTTGTAATTTATTTCTTCTATTTTGTTATATTTTAGTGGGCTACAAAGACTCGAAAGTCTTACACAGTGCAAGAACTGGATGAGGTGCGCTTGAAGACCTGACATTTATTGAAGACAAGATGTAAATCTTTTCATTATGCATATTTTTGAACTTGACAAACTTGGTTCACGATATATTATGGATAGTTTCGATACTCAGGTTGTTATTGTTGGATGGTGGTTATTTTGTCGTTAAAAGCATTTAGTTTGAATTTGCTGGTATAGTACTTATTTTGGAATATGCTAAGGTTGTTTAGTTGAATAGTTAATTTCCATTTTGTATGGATTGAAGTACTTTTAGATAGCCATGTTTATTTATGTCGATGTGTTACTTTGGTTGTTGGTAATGATATATATATATATATATATATATATATATATATATATATATATATCAATTGAGTTTGGTAATTTAAATTTCTTTTTATGGTAGCGGTTCTTTTTCTGTAGTTTGGTTGTGGTTGAATAAGTTTGTTAGTTGGTTGAATTGATTTTGGCTAATATATATCAATGTAAACAGGACACTATCATCTGAACCTAAAGAAATAACATCACAATTTTTTTAAAGCGACGTGTAATAGTATATCTAACAATATTTTATAAAAGAAATTTGATGTCTAAAATTATAAAGACATCAGTTGGTCTTTAAAAAATATGATGTCTTAAATAAACTATTACATCATTTAAACTGAAGAAACTGATGTTAAATTTGTAATAGACATCAGATATAAAGATAAAACATGATGTCTTAAAGAAACTGTAAATCGTCTCTATAAAAATAACCGATGTTAAACATAGTTATAGACATCGACTTTTATAAGAAAATTGATGTCCAAAATTGGTTTTAACATCGTCTTTACTTAGGAGATGATGTCTTATATCTATTTTAACATCACTTGAAAACTGATGTGTAAAGTATATACTTTTAACATCACATGCGAAGACATCGGTCAGAAATTTCTCAGACATCAGTTGGCAACTGATGTTGTATGCAATTTTTCTAGTAGTGAAGAGCGGGTACAGGTCCTTTGGATAGGCTGCATTGAGGTCTGTGTAGTCTACACATACCCATTATTTCCCATTATTTGCCATTATTTTTCTGTACTAATACTACATTTGTGACCCATTTCGGTAGGTGACTTCACCAATGAGAGCAGCGTCTACCATTTTGCCAATTTTTTTATCAATAGCCTTTTGCCTTTCCGGGGTAAAATTTTTCCTTTTCTGTATTTTTGGCATTACCTCCGGGTACACACCCAGTTTATGCATTACCACTGATTCATCTAATCTGGGCATTTCACTGGGACTCCTGCAAACACATCTGCATAATCTCTTAACAGCTTTGTGAGGCCTTCTTTGAATATGGAGTCTAATCTAGCCTCGATACTGATTGTCTTCTTCTCATCTCCGGGGACAAGTTCGATTTTTTCGATAACTATAGCTAGGGTAACTACCGGATCTTTTTATTTCTGCGAGCATTGTTTCAATGTGTTGTCAATTCTGACATTTTCATCTTCCTCCATTTGCTCGGAGGACAATTCAACCACTTGGACCTCACGTGACCTCTTACGTTTCCCCTGTTGATTCTCCAGATGTCTCTTTTTCTTCCCTTTTTTATGGTGTGGAGCCTTAACCCGTCTCAAGTTACTAGGATCGGATTGGGCCAAGGTGATGGTAGACCCATAACAGTAGGGAGAAGCTTCTGAGTCTCCCCTGATTTCACCAATCCCCCCATCCATGGGGAATTTCATTTTCAAGTGTGGTGGATGTAATTGCTCTTAATCGTGTTAAAGTGAGACGTCTCATGATCATATTATACGATGATGCAGTATTGATTACATAGAGTTTGATGGAATGGGTTACCTGGAGGGGACTTGTCCCGAAGATGACAGACAATCTTACGATTCCCACTATAGGTATTACATTCTGTCCGAAACCATAGAGTGGTGCTTCCTCCCGACATTCCTCCATTTTAACATCTTGTTGCTTGAGACATTCCCGACAATGCATGAACAAAATATCTACGGATGATCCATTATTGATTAAAACTTTCTTGATGGCGTTTTCTCATGTTTTCACGCTAACCACCAGGGCTTCTATGTGATTGGGATCTACCCCTTCCAGGTCGGCGTTAGTAAATGTGATGGCGTGATTTTTGCCTTTTGGTACTTTGAATGTTTTGTTTATTTTTCACTTCTATCCATCATTGCTGTATTAATTTTATATTTTATTTACGTATGACTATTTTCTTAATAATATTCTTTACGATTATTTATCTTATAAAATTGTCTTCTTTGGTTATGAGAAAAACTAAAAAAATAATAAAAAAGAGCCCTCTAGTTTGGAAGGGAAAAATAACAAAGAATTTGTTATAATATATTATATTTAATGATTGTCAATGTAAAAGTTTACATGTTTTTCTAGTCTTATTTCAATTTTCAATATACGGGAAGATTAATGATAAGTTTAAAAACAACTATAGTACAGCTATGTTAGTACAACTGACTATGTTTTACACTGTAGCAGTAGAAGCTCATGTCCTATAAATAGGACATATCATCCTTTGTACAATATATATGGAATTGAGTATAATCTGAGTTTACTTGTCTGTCTCTGTATTATTCTTCTGTTGGATATTTAATCTATATAGGTATTACTTTTATTTATAACAGAATTCATGCAAGAGTTAAAGAATATAGACCCTTCACATCCCCACACGTACGCTCACTAATTACACGCCCACTCCGACCTCCTCTTCGTCAATACACAGGTATATTCCTACTATATAACCATCATATATGTTGCATGTCTGGTTTTCACCACTAATTTTAACTTACGATGTGTCTTATTAATTATTCAATTGTGCATGTAACTCGATCTTTTGTTGAAATATAGTACTATGGTGAAGATGAAAATTTTATTAACTGCCACAGATTTATTTATTGAAAGAAGATTGAAAAAAGAAAAGAAATTCGATGCGAATTCACCATGTTATTATGTGTTATTTTCATGAGTTATATTTATATATATTTGTACTAATTTCTAGCTTTCACTCGTATATAGATGGAAGAAAGGAAATGGGAAAATTTGAACTCAGATTGTCTGGTTAATGTATTTTCGAGATTAGATTTAGAATCACTGGTATTGGATGTTCCACTTGTATGCAAGCAGTGGCACCAAGCACTTCTCAACCCTTTGTGCTGGCAAATTCTTGTTTTTCCTGTTGATATCTCCCAGTCAAGACTAGCTGCAGTTGCATTTGATGCTGGGCGTTTTCTTAACATCTCAGGACTGATCAAGTTTGTTGTTGGCCGAAGCCAGGGTGGTTGTTCTAAACTTGTTCTCCCCAATGGTACCACCATAGCGGATCTCATATATGTTTCAGATATGTAAGGATTTTTTTTTTAATTTCAAACTCAATAACGCGCTTATTATTGAATATAATGTTTTTTCTTTCAAAACAATATCTTTCAATTCTCTTTATCAAATTATTTTGCAGGTGTCCTAATTTGAAAACTCTGGTACTGCCATTTGATCCAGAATTAGGTTATTATGGGGACACTATTGCCAAACTATTTGTCAAATGGAAGAGTTTGGAGGTGTTTGATGGCGGAATTTGTAGCACTCTGGATCAAATCATTGACGAAATTGGCCTTCACTGTACCAATTTTGTTAGTCTCTCTGTTGCAACTACATAGATTAGCCCTGATATATCATCTGCCATCGCGTCAAAACTAGCCAATATAAAGTCTTTAATTCTGAAGAGGGCTTTCATCGGAAAGGCACAACTAAAGATGTTACTTCTGGGATGCAAAGACCTTGAGCTGCTTAATGTCCAGGACTGTTTATTTGTGGACATTAAAGAATTTGATAAAGAAATGCTTGAGCTTGCTTCACGAATTAAGGAATTTCATTGTGAAGGTTCGAAGTTCATTAACTTTACCCTTCCTCATTTTCGATGAGTTGGACATGCTAATGAGGCTTGAAGAGGATTGATATGGCTGCCAAAGTTTTGTTACTATTGTTCGTAATTATAATCAGTTGATCGATGAAGCTGCTCCATTATCAAATTTATTTGTAATTTCAAGATTTTAATCTTTTGCTTGCAATGCCAATGAGATGAACCCTAGGATATTTATTATATAACTTAATTTGCCAAGTGTTTAAATCTGGTTGCAGTACATCTATAATCTATAAATCAACATTTTCACTATTGATGCGAAAAAAGAATTTGTGACACCCCAAAATTTTCACTTTTTGACCTTTTGGGTCGCCATTCTCACACTTCGGATTTATTTGTCAAATAAATCTAACATTTCAAATTAATTCAAATTAAAACATCTGATTGAGTCATCGAGTGCAATTAATTTCTCATTACTCATTTATAAGATCTTTTATATACAGTATAATTTCAAATTATATTCACCATTTTTTGATAGGTTTCTCTCGGATAAGACCCAATGGCATTCCAAAGTAACAACCATATCCCCTCATTTATAATATATTCGAACTTTAACAATTATAATAGACACCAAAACAAAAAAAAAGACTATGCAAAAAATATAAAAAAGAGCTAAACTGATTATGTTTGCATTAACTATAGGTTAACGAAATTTTCTCAACATAAAAACTTTCACTAAATTTTGTTGTATAACAGTAAAAAAATATGAGTAATGCTAGAGGTCCCGAATTGGATCCCAATTTTTTTTCCAAATTACACATGATATTTTTTTATTGATAGGGTGCATATTAATGGACGCGGACTCCATATTATTTTTAAGAAAATGACCAATAATGATTTGGGAAATTTTTTGGCAACCAATTCGGGACCTCTAGTATAATTCAAAAAATATTTAAATAAATTTTTTATTATAATTTTACAAATAAAATATAGTATTTTTTTGCATTTTTATTATACTTCGGCAGAATATTATTGAACTTAAGATTTTAGTAAAAGTTTAATGATTTTCACACTAATTTTTTTTACCTGAATGGTTTAGTGAATATCTTTTAAAATTATCTATAATTCAAATATTTTGAATATCAAAAATCTAAAAATATTCATTTTTTTCATCTACTTTAACCCTAATTATAATTTATTCCTAGGTAGGTTTGTGATAAATAAAAAATACTAAAAGATTAAAAGTAAATAAACCGATAAAAAGTCACAAGTGTCACAAAAAAAAGGAAGGCACTTAATCGGTTGATATCATGGTTGGTTATGACCATCAAAGCCGACCAAAAGTCATAACCCAGGTTAAAACCTACCACAGTTGGCGGTCAGTTTTGACCGCAACCTATTTCAGTCATAATCGATTGATTTTGACAGTCAATTTTAACCCTTTTTTCTTATAGTGAGCAGAACAGGTTGGGGAGTATTTTAAAATGAATATATGGCTTCTTTTTTAATTTTTGATGTTCTCCTTCCGTCTCACTGTATTGTTTATATGGGTGTTCAGAGTTTGGTTTAGTCCGAATTCATCAATTTTTTGAACCAAATATGTACCTATTTTGTAAAATTCAAAACCAAACTGAACGAATAAAATTTAAAAATCAAGCCAAATTGAAACACAAAAGATGGTTTGGTTGGATTTGGACCACAATTTGATTTCTAATTAACTTTTTTATAATATTATTATCATATTTAAAAATTATGATTAATACTTTTAAATTTTATGAAATCATAGTTTCAAATTTTTTAATGAATGACTTATATGAAATTTTAGTGAAACACTTATATGAAATTTTAATATATATTTAAGTTGATATTGGCAAGAAGTAGCCTAAAGATCACCAAACTATTTTCAAAATTTTGAGAAGCAACGTCTTAAATTTTTATTGCAAATGAAAGTTATTATAATTAGATCTAAATAATTAATTTTTAACTAATTATATTAATATATATTATTTATTTATTATATATAATATTTAAACAGTCCGGTCCGGATTAACCACTAAATATTTTTTACAAGCCATAACCAAATCATTTGTGTCTATAAAGTCTGGATAATCGAATCATTAATAACGGTGTTTTCTAGATTTTGGTTTAAATTATTCTTTTATAATTTTAAAAAACTAAAAATTATATTTTAAAGTAAATTATTTATATAATATATACTTTCTAATGATATAATTTTAATAATTTTTTAATTATATACTAATTGATAGATATAATTTTTTGATGGAAAAAGTCAAACATAAATTGGGAGGGAACCAAGGAGTACTGCATTTTTAAATAAACATACAACTTATTTAATATCTGATGTCCATGCATGGCTTAATCAAATCATGAATAAAGATTCAATAATAAATGGACAATGATCTTTCGAAGAGAAAAAATGTAAGAAATTATGACCGGGAAAGTATATAAAGAATATGAAGGGTCGTCAACTCGTCATAAATCATACTCTTCTCGGTCCCATTTTACGTGTTAATTTTCAAAAAATTATGCATATTAAGAAGTTCTAACATAAAAATTATTTTTCATTTATATATATATTAATTATATTGATTGAGATAATTTAAATGCATAATTTGAATGATAACTCTATTACATTAATTACAAATACTACTACCCATACTTTAATCAAAAGGTTATTTTGAAAATTTACATATATAATTGCATTGAAAAAAGATAATGTACATGTATTAAGAAACAATTTTTTTCCACGAAAGTAACTAGTAATTTGGTACAGACGGAGTACTACTGATACGCAAGGACGAGTACGAGATTAAATTCAAAGTAGATTAACGAGTTAATCACGTAAAAAACCAACTTAACTTTCATAACTTTTTCAATTTAACCATTTCAATTTTATTTTCACAGAATAAACAACTTAACTTCTATTAAATATAAAGCTAATTTTTCATTTTTTATTTCCACGTAGATTAAAATGGCCACGTAATTAATAAAAATATTTTTCAATTTTTATATTTAATTATTATAAATAACGGCCTCCTAGAAAACCCTAAATCAATTATATATGTATACATATTTTTCTTTGTAGTTGTTTCAAAGACGAGACATTGATGATGCTATAGCAACGAAGGCAAAAGGTATGTTTAGATGTTTTTTTGTTGAAGTCTGTCTTGCGTAAAAGATATTTATATACAATTTTATGTATTTTAAGACTAAATTTTTTGTGTTAGATGGGTGTGGTGTTGATATATATTAGTATTAATGCAATAATATGTTTGACAAAATTCCATATAGAAACTACTAAAATAGGAGTAGTACTTTTTTCTTAATCTACTCGTAGTCTTAAAATTTGTTTCATACAAGTATCCTTTCACAGTCAAATATGTCTTGTGTGTTAATCTATCTAATATATCTGCAATTTTTTATTGTAGCAGGATGGATAAAGCAACTATAAAGCTACATTACGGTGGCAAATTTATCTATTCTCAGCATTTGAAATACATTGGAGGCCTAATAAAGGAATTTGTAGATTTTGATATTGATCTCATATGCTGTTTCGAATTAATGTGGCTAGTAAAAGATAATGCAGTGAAAGAGACTTTTGAATTTTTCTTCAAACCTCATGACAAAGTAATAGATACTGCATTCTTAAAATTATGTAATGATGATGATGTGATGAGAATGATCAAATGTGGTCAAGAGAATGGCAATATATTCGATATTTATTGTGATCATTATGGGGTACAAATTGAGACAGAAGTTGAGACAGGAGATTATAGCCAGAATGTAAGAACTGAAATAATAAAAAGCACCCTAATATGGAGACAATGCGAATGGAGAAGGGAATGGTGCAAAAGAAACAAGAGAAGCGTATCATAGTGAAAAAGAATTAGAAGAAGAGTTAGAGAGAAATGCTTGGATTGAAAGTACCATATCATTCGATGATGATAAGTATGATTCAAATGATAAAGATCGAAGGTGCTTGGATGAAATTGAAGATGATAGTGATGTAGATGCAAGTATTTTTGTACAAGACATGTACTTTAATACTTCTACACCAGTTGATGAGATTGAATTTTATGTTGGGTTAAAGTTTGCTAATCACAAGGAATTGAGGCATGCTGTTAAGTCTCAAGCAATTGCGAAAGGCTATGTAATTCAGTTTGATAAGAGTGAGGCAAAAAGAGTTTTGGTTACATGTAAAGACAAGGAAAGATGTAAATGGAGGTTATGGGTAACTACGATGTCTATAAAAGAAAGTTTTCAGATCAAATCACTGCAATATAAACACACTTGCATAAGAAATCATGATGCTGGCATTGTGGACTCTACATGGCTGTCAAAGTAGTATGGACAGAGAATAAGAGAAAATCCAAAATGGAGATTAAAGGACATACAAAATGAGGTAAATCAAAAATATGATTTAACCGTTAGTCTAAGTCAGTGTTGGAGGGCAAAAAATAAAGCTATTGGGGAGATTGAAGCTGGCTTGCAAAAACACTATTCAAGGCTATACGATTATGCAGAGGAGATAGTAATTAAAAAGTAACCCAGGCAGTAGCGTTGTAATTGATACGGTTAATGTTGAAGGTGTGAGAGTATTTAGAAGATTTTATGTGTGTTTTCCAGGAATCAAAAGGGCTTGGGTTGATCATTGTAGACATGTGATTGGGTTGGATGGTTGTTTTTTGTAAGGCACATGCAAAGGAGAAATTTTAAGTTAAGTTGGAAGAGATGCAAATAATCAGTTATATCCTATATGTTTGGCAGTTGTGGAGGTGGAAAACAAGGATAGTTGGACTTGGTTTCTTAATCACATGCTTATGGACATAGGGCCTCATGGAATTGATTCTACAGGAAAGGGATGGACAGTAATTTCTGATCAACAAAAGGTAATTATCGTATAATTTTAATCGAATAAGCTTCAATTTTTTCATACATAATTAACTTGAGAAATAATAAAGCAGGGGCAAAAATCAGCACAAGAGAGGAGTTTTCAAGAATCATGGCTAAGGTAAAGAGACTATCTAAAGTTGCATATGATTGGTTAATAATCTATTATCCTAATCTCTGGAGTAGAGCAGTTTTTGATTGCACTACAAAATGTATAAATGTTGAGAATAACATGTCAGAGGTGTTTATTATATTTGAGGTGTTCTATATGTTTTGGTTAACTAAAGTATCTGACACATAAGTATAACTAGTTTGCCACATAAGCTTAATCTAACTAGAGTTAATATTATTATTATTATATTTTTTGTAATATATTAAAGTTTAGTTGGTTAAATCGTAAAAAAATTCTCATAATGGTTAAAGTGAAAAGAAATTAAAAGTTGATTGGTTTTGTTCATCAATAACTCTAGATTAATGGAATAATTGGACTATCGGGAAGCACATTAACCAGCAAAGATGATTCATTTACCCCCTTAATGCTGATCACTCACTCGTTTTATATACTCGATCCTTTTATCCTAATACACATCCATGATCTTATAAACTTATTTCCTTTGTATAATTAATATACAGGTATATGTAAATATATAGCTTTTGAATTTGTTTTTAGCTAGATCTATAACTTGTTGCATATATGCTTAGGCTTCACCATACTTGGCTACTGAATTTGTTTTTCCTATATTGTCATTTGCAATATGTTGAGTTTATAAGCTTTCGGGATAAACATGCAAAAAAAAAAATTGTTCGCCTTTTATCAATGTTGTACTATTGGATATTTGGATAAAGATATGAATTATAAGCATCCACTTGCTTGTTTGTTTGTTTGTTTACTTATTCTAAATTATGGGATATCACATGTTAGCTTTTTCATTACTTGTGTTTTATTAATTTGTTTTCCTACGTGGGAGATAGATATAGATGGAAGCAAGAAAGTGGGAGGATTTGAACTTGGATTGTCCGGTGAATGTGGTGAATGTATTTAAGAGATTAGATTTAGAAACGAGGTTTTGAGCCTGTTTGACAAACAGCTTTAACCCAGTTTAAAACTGTTTTTGACTTTATAAGCTGAAAAATGTTTGTTTATGTAATAACTCAAAACTCACTTAAAGTCACAAATAAGCCGGACACTGACTTAAAGCTAGAATTAAATATTAGGTATTTTTATAATGACGTATTTTTTTTATTTTTCTATTTTGATAAAAGTTATCCGTATATAATAAATTACTCATAAGTCACTTTTATTTTTATTATTATATTTTTAAAAACGCATAAGTCACTCATAAGCCAAAATTACACAAACATACATTTTAAGTTTCCGGCTTATCACGTTAAACCACTTTAAATCATAAGTCACAATTTTAAGTTTAGCCAAACGGGCTCTTAGTAGAATTTGTTCTCTTTTCCTTCATTTAGGGTAGGCCTGTTGTACTAAAAAATTTATATGCCTTCAAATTTTCTAAAAAGAAAGGTGTAGCAATAAAAATTTATGCTCCGACTTACATTGATTTTAAAAACTAAACCGCATCATTTAAAACCAAAATTGCACCTATTATAAATCGAATAAATTGAACCGCATTTATAGAGTTGGGGTCGGTTTAGGTTTTAATCAGAGAAACAGCACAGTTGCAGTTGTCGCACCCAACACTCATCCCTAGACCTGGCAAATCAGGTTTGGATCCGAGGAATCGACCCGAAATGTAGGTAACCGAGATCCGATTTTGTATCTGAATTTAATAATCCAAAAGTGTAACTGAATCCGAAACAATCCGATCCGACCGATATTGGTTCAATACAATCAAATCCGAAAATGATGTGAAAATCGATCATATCCGAAAATGATCTAGAACCAGAATTTTAACCGAAAATAATCCGAAATAACAGATCCGATAATGACCCGAAATCGATCAAATCCTAACTAAAAATCATACAAACTGAATATGGCTTAACTAAATTATAGAATTTCAGTGTATTTCATACATACAATCTTATGATTCGTTACATTCACGTGTACATTATACACTTATACATAATTCATACGTATAGTTCATATGTTCGTAAAATAAAACAAAAAAAAATTAAGAATAGCATTTATTTTAAATTTGCTAGAAAGTAAAGAAAAGTGAATATAAATTCATATTTTAAAAAGAAATAAATACTGTATATTATATTATATATGTACATATAAAATTTATTTATATTTTTATTTCGACATCACGATATTTTTTTTAAAATTGTTATATTACAGAATTTAGTGAAAATTTCTTTTACCATATTGACCAAAGTATGAAATGAAGAAATATATTACTTAATTAAGATAATTATTTTGTTCGGTATTATTTTATCAAATTTTAAGTATAATTTGTCAATTTTACGTAATGATCTTTATTTAAATTTAACAACAATTCAAATTAATTTAACAGTAATTTAAACTTAACTTTCAAATCCAAACAAAATCTAATTTAAAATAAGAAATCCAAAAATATCTGTACCGAATTTAATCCGATTTTTTTTCTGAAATTCATCCGAATTTTAATCTGATTTTGACCCAAACCGAAATCGTACCGATCCGAACCGAAACCGATTCAATTCATGCAAAACCGTAACTGGATCGGACCGAATCAGGTCCGATCCAAATAAAAATATATTAAAACCGACAATTGATCTGATCCGAAATTAATCTGATCCAAAACCGAACCGTTTACCCGAATTGCCTAGTCTACTCATCCCTGACTCACCCTTTTGAAGAAACAACTGAATCCATTTAAAGAAAAAGAATTCTAAACAAAGATGTTTTAAAAGTAGATTAATTGAATAATTGGACTATTCACTACAAGAAAAACACGATCATACAACACTTATTACACAACGGTTAAAAAAATAACCGTTGTCCCAAAAAATTAAACAACGGTGTATGTTTGTTTTTTGAAAAACTGTTGTCTAACTATGACTACGATAACTGTTATTGAACTTATTGTAAACCGTTGTCTATGTGGTGTACTTTTGATCATACCAGACAAGTGTTATTAATTTGATCGTTGTCTCATATCTTTCATACAAGGTTTATAATTCGTTGTTATTTTTTTGAAAAACTGTTGTGTGACTATGACTACGATAACTATTATTGAACTTATTGTAAACTGTTGTCTCGGTGGTGTATCTTTGATCAGACCAGATAAGTGTTTACACAACGGTTTGTAAATGAAACTCTTGTCTTTAGCACTTCCACACAAGCTTTTTTAAATTTAAACCATTGTCATAAACTTGTTTATACAAGTGTTTTACAAATAAACCATTGTCTTCTGTGACCGCACGTGATTGGTGGAAAAACTTTCACGTGGATTGCTCAGGTGGCAAAATAAGAGCCCTCGATTGAAATAAGATTAGATATTAGCCGTTAGATTAAGAAAATATATATATATTTACACAACGGTTTGTAAATGAAACCGTTGTCTTCGTTGAACTCACACAACACAATTTCTAAGAGAACCGTTGTCTGTGTCACAGAAGATGACAGAAATTACCTTTTCATAATAAGACGAAAATTTATTTAAACACATTTTATTAGTTTAGTTAAAAAAACACATAAAATAAATTTTAAAAATTTTAGTTTTTTTTATACATAACTAAAACCAAAAAATCTTAACATCCGTACGGTTGGATCATTGAAAAAAATATTTTAAAAAATACATTATGTGCAATCGGGATGAGTCGTGTTAAAGTTAGTACTTTTGAGAGATTTATATTATAAAAGAATACAAGATTAATTTGGAATTTTCTGATTTTTTGTGCACATCACTCAAATCAATAGATCTTAACATCCGTACGGTTGGATTGTCAAAAAAATATTTTAAAAAAAATACATTATGTGCAATCGGGATGAGTCGTGTTAAAGTTAGTACTTTTGAGAGATTTATATTATAAAAGAATATAAGATTAATTTGGAATTTTCTGATTTGTTGTGCACATCACTCAAATCAATAGATCTTAACATCCGTACGGTTGGATCGTCAAAAAAATATTTAAAAAAAATACATTATGTGCAATCGGGATGGGCCGTGTTAAAGGTAATACTTTTGAGATGTTTATATTATAAAAGAATACAAGATTAATTTGGAATTTTCTGATTTTTTTGTGCACATCATATAAATCAATTGATCTTAACATCCGTATTGTTGGATCGTAAAAAAAATATTTAAGAAAAATACATTATGTATTCTATATTCATATTTTAAATATTATATAATATAAACTAGTTTTATTTCATATTTTAAATTTTAAAATATATTACATATATTCTATATAAATATATTACATATATATTCTACATAAATATATAATATTGTGTTAATTATATTGTAATAAATTTAATATATAAATAAAAAATATTTATTTATATATAATATTGTATTAATTCATCCCTTAGACTTGAGATTTTTTGTATAATATTATATTGAAATGATGTTGTATTTTTTTGGTTTAAATATAATAAATATAAAAAAAAATCACCTTCACATTATTCTAGATGAATATGTATGACGGTATTTTTTCCCCCTCAAATAAAAAATGAGCAAATATATTTTTCCCCTTAACAAATCTAGTAAACTATTAATCCCTAAAACAAGACTTGTTCCCCATTAACAAATAAAAATAATTAATTATTTTCAAAAAAAAATTAAAAGCCAAGATCTATTGATTTTAATAATTTACTAAAAATTTAAAAATTTATATTAATTTTGTTACATTAATTTATAATAAAATGAAAAATAATATGTTATTCACATAAATAAAAAGAATATGTTCCCCCTTTCACTTTTTACCTAAATTTCATTCCCCCTTCATCTAAATTTCAGTTCCCCCTTAAACAAAATTTCACTTCCCTCCTTACCCTATCTCATCCTATTTCACTTCCCTTCATCCTATTTCAGTTGCAGCCGACCAATCTAAAAAAATCGATTTGGTCGACACAAACAAACAAAAGTTAGGGCTTCTTACCATCTATTTCGATGGAAAAGGGGGATTTGGTATTGGTTAATCGGAGCAGGGGATGTGGGATGTCCCACCTCGACGGCGACGTAGGCCGGCGGCGGTGGCCGGAGTTGCAGCAGGAGGTTGAAGGAGGGATTATATATGTGTGTATATGTTTTATGATTGTGTGTATGTATGTCTGATGTGTGTGTGTGTGTGTTCGATTGGGTGTGCGACTGGTATGTGTGTGTGTGTGTTAGTGTTTATGGCAGCGAGGGAGAGAGACCAGGAGAGATTGAGAGAGACGGAGGGAGATGATGGGAAAGAGAGGGAGAGAAAGGAGGGACTGGTGGTAGTGGGCTTGAATTAAAAGCTTGTTACTAATTTTTAATTTTATATGATTTTGCAGGCAATTAGGGCTTCAAATTGGGGATTTAACACATTTGCTATGGGGAACTTTTTCCTAGTTGTCAAGCAGGTTAGTTTTTTTAATTCTTTCTTTTCTCTTGTACATGTGCAGGTGCAGGTGCAGGTGAAGAAGAAGAAGACAATTCTAGCATTACTGATGGAGATATGTTCACTCTGCCTTCTCTAGATTACAGGTAACTAATGTATATTTATAAATTTATAATCACTTCTGTTTGTCAAGTCATATTTTAATTGTTAGTACTTGGTTAAGCTTAAAACTAATTCATTGTCTTCTCTTTGTTGTGGTTCTAAGTGGGTTTTCTGAGATAGATTGCAGACCTTATGATATACCAATACAAGAGAATAATGATCCTCTATCCTGGGATCTTGTCCCAAACCAAAGCATTCCCATCAAAGGTGATGATCATGGTGGTCTATTTATATATTGTGTGTGTGTATCATATGTTGTTTTATCAAAGTGATGTTTGTGTTTGTATATCCAGATGAGTTTTTGTATGGTCACAATGGTCCTCATGGATTTGAGGAATGGAATGATGATGGGATGATGAATATTTTTTATAGTACTCAAGAACAAGTACAACCTTTACTATTGTGTGACAGAAGTCATGTAATAGTAAAAAATAGTGAAGAGGAGGAAAAGAGCAAGGGGAGAAGTTGCAGACCTGCAGTGGGAGAACATCAGGGTACTTCTACATGCCCATTACACAGGCAGCCAAGGAACTAAATGTTGGCTTGACATATCTAAAGAAAAGGTGCAGGGACTTGGGGATCAGAAGGTGGCCACATAGAAAGCTAATGAGCCTTCAATCGCTCATAAATAATGTCCAGGTTTATATCTTATCATTGATGATGTTTCTAAGTGTTCAAACATTTATTCCTTCT
The DNA here is from genome assembly GCA_028671895.1 of Oenanthe sinensis. Lineage (NCBI taxonomy): Eukaryota > Viridiplantae > Streptophyta > Magnoliopsida > Apiales > Apiaceae > Oenanthe > Oenanthe sinensis. The sequence continues at coordinate 22,929,607 of CM053801.1, forward strand.
CAGAGTAAGGGAAATGAAGTTTTAAGGGAGTCAATAATCTAACACTTATCGCGTTTAAGATATTTTAAACAAAATAGGCTCACGCATAGATGAAAAAATTATTCTCATGTTCTCACGCTAAAAGTGTTGTGCATAGAACGTGACCCTACAATAAAATTCCAAAATGTGGACACCTTGTTTGTTTGTTGTCTCTTAGTAAAATTGTGCTCGTTAATGGGATTCTGCTCCTTTTTGTTACTCAGTGGTGAGATTGTGTCCTTCGGTAAGGTTGTTATGGTGTTACACTAGTGCTGTAAGTGTGTGATTTTAAGATTTCAAATGATGGCAATGTAGTATCTACTTGCCATGTGTTGCCGGAAAGGATTTCAGCCAGCCCTGACCATTCTCTACTTCATAGTCCAATACTACTAAGTCCCCACCATAGTACCAGGAATTTTTCCGGTATTGCACGCCATTAGAATTATATGTAACGAGTTTAAGCACACTTACCTTGATCAATTGCAAATCTTTCTAATCTCTAATCTGTTCCATAACGTTATTATAATCTTGTCTTTCTCTTACTACTTTTTTTTGTCACAGTGCATTGCTTGGAAAGTTTGCAAAAGCTTGCTGAAACCATGAGAAGTGGAAAATGTACACCAAAAGAGGACTACATGTTAGAGAACCAGCTTCTGCATGATGAAAAATAATGCACTGAGGACATTATGCTTGTTGATTTGGGAAGAAATAATGTTGGAAAGGTAGAGGCTCCTAGTTACCTAGTTACCTGTTTGAATGTAATTCCCCTTTGACGACTAGGTTTTCTGCAACTACCTTCTTCGAATCTGTGTATAGTGTATTGGTCAATCCTTTCAAATTGCTATATATGTAGAGACATGAGATTGTTATGTATGTAATTTTTACATAAAAATTGTAGATCAATTAGAAATTTTTGTATTGATAAATATATTGATTCATTATTTGATTGGAGGAATTATTTAAAACCATTTTTTCTGTACCAAAACCATTGTCTAATATTGAAAAACACAACACACACTATAAAATATTTCCTCTTGTCCTAGTTGTGTAAATAAAACAAATACAACACATTAAAAAAAATAAAACCGTTGTCTATAGAGAACTACAACAATAGTTATTGAAATAAGAAATAATTGTGTGAAACCGTTTTTAAAACACTTGACTGACGCCATTTCAGACAAGGGTTTTTAAAAATAGCGTTGTTGTTTCTAGGTATTATACAACGGTTTCCAGAACATGGGACGTTGTTCTGTAATCTTTTGGACAACGGTTATAGGACCCGTTGTCTTTTCTATATTATAACAAGCCTGTTGAACCATTGTGTTCCTTTCTTCGTATAACAGTTTAAACAAGCGTTGTTTGATCGCAATCACACGGCACCTCAATAGACTACGGAAAATTGAGATGCCAGACAACGGTGCAAAAGCGTTGTATGATTATGTTTTTCTTGTAGTGATTGGGAAGCACATAAACAGCAAAGACAATTCATTTACCTCCTCAATTCTGATGATCACGTACTCCTTTTATATACTCCTTTTATCCTAATACACATGCATGATCTTATAAACTTGGTTCCTTTGCATAATATACAGGTATATATTGAATTTGTTCTTTGATCTATCACCTGTTGCATGCTTAATTAGGCTTCACCAAGCTTGGCTATTGAATATGTTTTTCTTGTATTGTCATATGCATATGTTGGGTTTATAAGCTTTTTACGTTAAAAATAAACAAAAACGTTTTTGTTCTGCTCTAACTATTCGATAATGATATGAATTATGAACATCTACTTGAGTACTTGTTTGCTTACTTGTATCTACTTATTCTAAATTATGTTATTTCACGTTTTAGCTTCTCTATTAATTAAGTTTTATTAATTTGTATTCGTATGTGGGACTTGGGAGATAAATCGAAGCAAGACAGTGGGAGGATTTAAACTCGGATTGTCTGGTGAATGTATTTAAGAGATTAGATTTAGAAACGAGGTTATTGGATATTCCACTTGTATGCAAACACTGGTACCAAATACTTCTCAACCCTTCTTGTTGGCAAGAACTTGTTTTTCCTGTGAAACTATTCCCGTCAAGATTAGCAGATTATGCAGTTGAATGTGGGGGATCTTCTATTAATATCTCGGGATTGATCAAGTTTGTTGTTGACCGGAGCGAAGGGTGTGCTACTGAACTTGTGCTTCCAGAGGATATCACCGAAAAGGATCTCATTTATGTTTCAGATGTGTAAGGACTTACAAAATTTTATGTTTTTGTAATTTCACCTAGCATTTTTGAACATACGTATCTGTCTTCCTATCCTAATTATATTTCATTGGAATTGTGTTGCAGATGTCCTTCTTTGAAAACTCTCACACTGCCTGAGGATTCATGGGTTCGTTACGGGAGAAGGATTGGTTTCATGGACGTTGTTTCTAATCTCATCGTCAAATGGAAAAGTTTAGAGGTGATAAAACTTAGAAATGGTAGCGACGTGGAACAAATCATTGACCAAATCAGCTTTCACTGTCCAAATTTTGTCGGGCTTTCTGTTGCAAATGCACATGTTAACCAAAAGGTAGCATCAGCTGTTGTGTCAAAACTTCCCACCGTGAAGTAGTTGGCCTTAAACAATGCCAGCCTTGAAAAGGAACATCTAAAAGTGATTTTGCTGGGATGCAAGGAACTTGAGCTGCTCTATGTCCGCGACTGTGTGGGCTTTGATGAGGATGATGAAGAGATAATCAAGCTAGCTTCTCAAATTAAGGACTTCTGGTGTGAAGGTTCCAGAACAGATATTTATGATGATTATGAGGATCATATTTACCATGATGACCTTGTCTATGCTGAAGTACATGAAAAAATCAGTCTAATTATTAATTAAGCGTCCAGATGACATTTATAAACTCGAGCATAGCATTATCCTTTGGGTGTAAATCGACCCATATTTTCTAAAGTGCAAGGATTTATCGTAAGTAGTTTTTTTGGGGCTGTTTTATCATAGGGATGGCGTGGCAAACGTGAATATTCGGTACTTTTCGGATATAACCGTGAAACGTCTTAAAGAAAGCATGATCCGTGACTCATCTCAGAAAAATCCGGTACACTCGTTTTTAATATTCAGATTTTAATATTCGTAAAATATCCAAATCTATATTTTGCAAATACTTTTACAACATTTTTAAGACGTTTCGGAATTTTACGATTATTAAATATCTTTCTGTCATGTCTACCGTTGATTTTTCTGGTAATGTAGCTTTTAATATTAATAAGCCTTTTCATTTTGAGGGAGTGAACTTTAAGCGTTGGAAACAAAAAATATTTTTTTCCTTACCATGCGTAAAGTAGCTTATGTGTTAACTACTACAAAACCTGTTATGCCTGCTCCTCCTGCTAGTACTAAATCTTCTGCTATTATAGCTCCCGTTAATACTGAACTTGCTAAGGAGATAGAATTATGGCTTCAAAATGATTTTATGTGTAAGAACTTTATCTTGAATGGCTTATCCGATAATTTGTATGATTAAATTTGGATAAGTCTGCGAAAAAAAATATGGGAAGCTCTACAAAAGAAGTACGATACAGAGGAGGCTGATACGGAGGAGGCTGACGCCAAGAAGTATGCGGTAAGTCGCTATTTCAAGTTCCAAATGATCGATGACAAGTCTGTAGAGGAACAGTCACACGAGCTGCAAAAGATTGCCCACGAGATCATCACCGAGGGAATGCCACTAGATGAATAATTTCAAGTAGCCTTGTTAATAGACAAGTTGCCGCCAAGCTCGAAGGATTTCAAGAATATCCTAAGACATAAGACTAAGGGATTCTCCTTAGAGAGTCTTATCACTCGCCTTAGGATTAAAGAGGAAGCAAGAAAACAAGATCGGAAGGAAGAGGTGCTAGTTATATCCAACAACAAGCAAAAGAAGAACTCTAGTGCAGGTCTGAGGGTTAAAGGAAAGAACTTCAAGAAGGAAAATAGCAACCCACAAGGAAACTATCAACCTCCAAAGAATTAGACTAGACAACAACCATCCAGGAATGCCTTTGGAACATTCTACTGTTTCAATTATGGAAAACTAGGACATATGGAAAACTGCCAATTTTTATTTTTTTTGTCCAAGTTCATTTTGTAACGGATGAGTTATAGCTAGCAAGCTTGTAGGGTGCCTTTTATTTAATTTACACGCTCCCATATATTGATTATATATTGATTATAAAAGGGCCATTCTTTTCACTGCATGAGGGGAGATGACTCATATTGGGTGTAAATCGACCCATATTTTCTAAGGTGCAAGGATTTATCGTAAGTAATTTTTCTTGGGCTGTTTTATCCTGGGGACGGCTTGGCAAACATGAATATTCGGCATTTTTCGGATATAGACGTGAAACGTTTTAAAGAAAGCATGATCCGTGACTCACCCTAGAAAAATCCGGTACACTCGTTTTTAATATTCATATTTTAATATTCGTAAAATATCTAAATCTATATTTTTCAAATACTTTTACAACAAATTTTGTATTAATTACATTCGGTATTCTGGTCATTGGGTATAGATAGAAGAAAGAAAATGGGTGAATTTAAATGAAAATTGTCTAGTGAATGTGTTTGGCAGATTAGTTTTATAATCACTGGTACTGGATGTTGCCCTCGTATGCAAGCAGTGGTAGCAAGCAACTTTCAACCCTTTGTCTTGAGAAGAACGTGTTTCTCCAGTTGATATTTACCAGTAGAGATTAGCAGATTCTTTTGAAGGTAGGGGAAACCTATAAGTTTTGGAATCTCGAGACTGAATAACCAGAAAGGATCTTATATTAGTTTCTGATACCTGAGATTTTTTTTTTTTGAAAAATTCTAATATCTGAGATTGATTTATATAAATTCTGGTTTCTTAATAGAGTTAAATATATGTAGTAATTATTACTTAAAAACACTTTCTAGTTTCATCTAGGACTCCTTAATATTCATCACTATTACTGTCTCTAGTTTCTAGTGCCCTCTGCCAATCTTTTATTTGATGCAGCAATATCAGTTCAATCTTTCAAATTATATATTGTTACAAATAATGAAGGGAATACTAATATGTTTATAACTATGTACTTAAATTCGACAAATTTTAATGTTCTGTTGCCATCTAATGCTAAATTAGATATCATGTATTCATATTCGTCCCGTTCAGCTAGAAGAAAATTCTCTGTTATTTCTTTACGGTTAATAGTGAAGAAATAATGCTTCAAACGTTTGATATCAACATTTAATTTTGACAAAATAACTCACTATCACTAATCTATTTTTGGTTACATGAAGACACCGTAGTTTGCTAAAAGTTAGCTTTTGACTATGCAGGGAGGACTGTTAATTGTTGCTCGTAATGACAAACAAATCTCTGATCTTGCTTGACGAGTCTACCAACGTAACCTGAAGACCTCTACACCCTTTTTGCTCTTTAAAGTTCAGGATACATGAGAACTTCATGCTATCTTCCCTCTGATCATATTTATAGGTCATTTAATTTTCTCCCGGTAATTTTATGAGTTTTGACAGCATAATTTGAATTAATATTTTTTAAATTTTCTCTTTGTGCATTAAAATTAAAATATTTTATTTTTATTCAAAAAAAAAAGAATTTAAAAAATATAAATTCCATTTATGTGATTAAAATACCTAAAGTTAAGTAAAAAAAATTGAGTGACCTATATAAAACACCCCTATAATTCTAATAGGGTCACCCAACTTTAAAATGCGCATTTTATTTCTAGAAAAGTGATATTTTGGGCGAGTCATGTTAAAATATTGTCACCCTCCCTCCCGTCATAAGTGGCTTGTTGACTTTTTTCTAGTCAAATTAATTAAATTTTGACCAAATATTAATAATTATTTCTTTATGATTTTAGAAGATTAAAAATTACTTTTTAAAGTAGATTAAATATATATTTTCAATATTCTATAATTATCTAATATACATAATTTTGGGTCAAATTTGATTAATAAAAAATCAAATAAGTAATTTGAATTAGGACGGAAGGAGTATATGATATTTAGGTCATTTTCTCAAATGAAAATGAATTAATTTAATACTAAATATGATAAATATAAAGGGGAAGAAGCCCACTTTTCAGGGACCGAGCCCCATTTCAATTAAAGTAGGGATGGTCTCTTGTGGTGACCGGACCGAGAATATTTATGAGATTAACCTGTCACTTAGGTTGGTTTCACTGTTCTTTTCTCTATCGTCAATCCTGAGTCATTCATGAAGCTATTCGATAGTTTTAAAAAACAAGTTTAAAATTAAAAATGAAAATTAGTTTAAAAATATAAATTTAAATACCTTTAATCCTAATACATATCTATGATCTAATAAAATAATTTCCTTGGGTCTCGGCTGCAAAATTAATAATATCGGATTGGTTTACATAAAGTTGCAGCACCAATTATAGTTAACAAAAGAAAAACGAAGGATTAGGGGACATCACCCTTGCTTTATATTAGGAATCAAACTGAGTTGATTGCTGTTTAGTGCTTTACGTATATGGTATGTATATCAACATATATGCAGTATTGCTTCATAAAAAAAGCTGAACAAAAAAATCATACATTATTGTAAAATTTTATTTAAAACATATTTAAGACCCCAAAACGTATTCCAAAAAAATTTCAAATATACATTTCAAATATAAGCTTACTAGCACATAATCCGTGCCAAGCACCGGTTTAGTTAAAATTGTTTAATAAATTTTTATTATTATAATAATTTTAAATTCATTTTATGTATAATTTTATAATTTTTATTATTAAATTAAAATTTATTAAATGTAAATATATTTGTACATCAAAAATTTTAAATAAATATAATTTATATTAATTCCTTATTTATATTTTTTAACCTAGTAGAAATTTTATGAACCCCCACTTGTAAGATTAAGATATAAAAGATAAATTCATATATGAAATAAGGATGTTATTATATTATATAGATAAACAAATCATTATGATATCTTAAAACCGGTAAAATCTAATAAGTATATAGCTAAAATATTGACTATATATACTGAGATCAATATTGTAATAATTAGTAAAATTGTATATGTTGATTGTAATATAAAAATCATTTAAAAAAAATTGGAAAATTTTGAAAATAATTAAATTTGATAATATTATATAAAATTAAAAAGTTTCTTCTATTAGTAAATATTATAAATTTGTGTATCGATCTTTTTCATTGAAAATGTACATATACATAATGTATGGATAATTAAAAATATTAAATTAATATGGTTAAATAATTAAATTTAACGAGGGCTTTGTTTGCCCAAGATGATTATTTATTATAGAAGGGGGTTGAATATAATAGTATCAAGTAAATCGATTATGAACACAAGTAAAAAAGATAAACATGATTTTGTAATAATAATAAACTGTGTACAAAACTCTCTCAAGAAAATCAATGTTCTTAAGAGCTAAAATGTTATGAAAGATATATCTTGAATGTTATAATAATGTTAACTTATGTATGTGTTTATATAGACATAATTACAACTCAATTACAAAGTAGATTATGAAAAGAATAGCTTCAATAAAGTAATAGACTTGTATTTCGATTCCTTCTTCACTGTCATAATCATACTCTGATTTGATTGTTTCTTTACAAACTCTGATTGATAAACTCTATCGGTTGTCATTATCTGATTTGAGCATTCTGTGTTAGAGTAAACTCTGATTGAGTATTCTCTGATAAAGTAAACTCTGACCGGCAGCTTCCTTATTCTCTGATGACCTCAACATAAACTATGTTCAGTTATTCTCCAATAACATCAATGTTTATTTCCTAACAGGCTTTCATTTTTTAAGAAACAATAAAGGCATTGAGAAGATCAGTTAGGTAGAAATTTTTTTTCATTTGTGAATTTAATATTGTTCTAAATTAATTGTTTCAATCTTTAGTTTTGACATCATCAAATCTTGATTTATGTTTAAATTTTATAAAGCATAAATATGGGGAGATTGTTAGGAATATATTGAATTGATGATGTATAAAATACTAGAACATAGTCTGGCATAGATATATATGTAATATAATAAGTCTTTCTAGTCTCTGATCAAAATAAATGTAAATCAGAGTCTAGTTAGTCCCTGTATAGGTATCATGAGTATTTGAACTTAAAAGATTTTCAGAAGAAATAAAACAGAGTCCGGAGGCCAATCAGAGTCTGGGAGTTGATGAGAGTCTATAGTCTGTCAGAGACTCTGGATAAGTCTGAAGGTTTTCAGAATCTATAAAGCTGAAACTGAATTTGGAAGATGATCACAGTAATGGAAAGTCTTCGAAGATAAAGGAAAATATATTGCAGATGTGTTATGGTAAGGAATGAGAATTACAGAAGGAAACTGTTAACTAATAATTAGGAATTCTATTCTTATTGTAATTTGATTTTCTATTATTAATTGATAGGCAGCTCTCTATATAAACACTCTATGTTATCTAATTTATTTTGTTGAAGTTTTTGAAGAGCATAGAAATATAGAGAGTTGTTGTGATAAATACAGAGAAGCTGATATGATTTGTTTACACATTAAGAGAGTTTGTATTTGATCATTAATAATACAAACAATATTTATTCATATCTTTGTGTTTGTTCTTTGTTCTTAATTCAAAGTTTTAATTTATATTTAGTTGATTTTAATCAGGCAAAAATAACACACAAGTATTGAACGCCACTTCTATTTGTGTAACTTGGAAAACAGTCTCCACTCTAATTAAACCTTCAACCTCCACTAAAAACTTTTACATTATTTTCAATAGTACCATCACTACGGTTCTTCAAAGTAAATTAAAATTTACAAGTAAACCAACCCAAGGGGCAGGACATAAAAATAAATCATAATCAAAAAAATGAAATTGAAAGTACCATGTATTTGCAGGGAACTGAAGGAGCAGGACACTTATAAAAATAACAGAAAAATAAATAAAAACAAGTACAAATTAAATAACTCATGCAAAACAAGTAAACTCATACCCAATGAACACGTGCATGCAAAAATCCATGTATATGAGTAGCTTAATTTAACAACCCATGTTAAGAACCATAAATCAACACATATATATGACTAAGAACCCTAATTAGGCACATATATATATATACGAACCCTAAATCAAAACATGAATTGATTGAAGTTTATATGATTCAACAAATACATAGATTTGAAGAATTTGGCAATCGATTTTATACCAAGTTTGTAGAAGAATCAATTATAAACACATGACTTGACTGTTGTTTCGAGCTCCTTCTTGCATGAAATCGAGCTTGCTTCACCATTGTTGAGTGTAAGAGTGTAAGAGTTTGAGAGGAAAAGAGTTAGGAGTTTGAGAGGAATAAAAGAAAAAAAATAGCAAACTGTATATATAATCCGTGCAAGTTAGTAAAATGACACCGTTTTAGATAGGCGGGGATTTTAATTTTTTCATGAAATTTTTATTTTTCTGCCAAAAATATTTAACCGACCGTGATTACTATAAATCAGGTCAGTTTTGTGGGTATTTTTAACGTAGCGGTCGGTTATGATTACCCTAGCGGTCGATTATGTCTTTTTAAATTACATTTTTTTCATTTAAACATATTTTTATGTATTAAAATTAAGATTTTTTTAGAATACACCTTCTTATTGATAAGATATTAATATCCGTAAAGGTGGATCGTCAATAATTTAATTTAACATTATTTTTTTAAAAAAAATTTAAATTGATTTTGTGCTTTTTTATTATAAAAATTCATTTGTAATCAATGAAATGCATTCATTTTTTATTTATTCCTTTGTTTTGGTTCAAAGTTAACATCCCTAAGGTTGGATCGGTAAGTTTGTTTTTTTTAAATTCTTCAACTTCATTAAATATAATATGTGATATATATATATATATATATATATAATTGTGATTGTAATTGTAATTTATTAGAAATATTATTTAGTATATATGTCATAAAACACTTATTTATTGATATTTAAATTAAACATATTTTTTTAGTTTTAAATATTAAAAAATGTACAATAAATATAACAATGATTTATAAAAAAAATGGTATGTAAAAGATTTGACCTCAATTAAATGAAAATTTTAATTTAAATATTTATTAAGTAATATATATATATATTATTTTTTACAATTAATAAACATATAGAGCTAGAAAAAGGAAAAAAGATATAAAAAAAAATAACGTCATAACCAACCGATGTACAATCATTAGGTTTTCTAGCAGTATGGATTGTGAAATACATTATATCCGACCGGTTATAACCGATGATTCCACAAATAGAATTTCTCTATATTGGGCGAAATCAACCAACAAAGAAAATGAGCTCTCCGTCGCATTAGATCTTTCTTCTTGAAAAGCATCCTCGGTCTCATATGACACATTGGTTGATTCATCTAGTGGACGACTTTTAGATTTCACCACCGTATATAACTTACTTTGTGGATCCAATACACTAGGTGCATAATATACTTGAGAGGCTTGACTAGCTAAAATAAAACCTCGTTAGAACTCAATCTTGAAGTTATATCGATTGTCATGACTCTATTTTTATCGATCTTTACGTTGTTACCGGCACTATCATACCATATACATTTAAACAAGTATGCATGATTCCCTCCTTGATAAATAAGTCTTACAATTTCTTGTAATTGACCATAATAATCAAGTGTATTGTCATGTGAAGTGCCTTGAACTACAATACCAGAATTTGATGCGGATTTGACTTTAAATGCCAGTCCGTCAATCAAGTACTTGAAACGGGGTCCTTCTATCTCATCGTTCTTAACCTATAATAATTTAATTATTATCAAGAAAAAAGTAAGAAACTCATGATAAAATTCAACAAGTAAAATACCTTTTTTTTAAACCATGCTTTAAATAGAGTCTTGATAAAATGATCCATTTCTTAAGCTATTGTTGTTGGACGTTGTCGAAGAATACGATTTTGGTACCTTCTACAACATATAAATAATATAAACATGTCAGTAATTGTTACCTTCTAAATAAATAAATAATATGATCATCAATAAGGATAATTGGTACCTTAAGTAAGGTTAAACTTCTGGAGAGTTTAAAAGAACACATTCTTTTGCTAGTAGTCATTCACCATCATTTATATATCGAGTTCCTTTTTTACCAAGAGATTCAATTGGATATAGAAAAACTCCCAATTGTTTGGAATTATCATTATAAAATACAACCTTATGGCGTCGTTTTATGTTATGGACCAAGTCAGAGGCAAAGTAAAATGAACAAAAATAAACAATTTCATCTTCCATATATCGTTCAATGATTGAACCCTCGACTCTGCTTTATTTCCAACTTTTTGTTTTAACTTTCCTAATAAGCGCTCAATAAGATACATCTAATGCCAATAAGTAGGTCATGCGAGTCTACATTCTTCTAATAAATGTATAACCAAGTATTTCATCGAATCAAACCATGTTGGAGGAAAAATTGTTTCCAACAAACACAATTCTAATCACCGATTTCTCCATCATATCCAAATTCTTTCTTACAAGAACGGATGAGCACACATCTTAAAAAAATTGAAATAGCAGTTATGGCATTCACAATAGGTTCCGGTAGAAGGTCACAAAGTGCAAGATGCAATAACTTTTGAAGAAAAATATGACAGTCATGCGACTTAAAACCAAAGAATTTGTACTCATCAATATTACAACAACGAGATATATTTAAAGAATAGTCGTGCAGAAGTTTTAGTGAGGTCATCCATTGAGCCAAAAGTTTTGTTTGTTTTCTAGTAAGAGAGAATGGTGCCTTGGGTTTCTTGCCATCTTCCGAAAACTACAAATGAGGCAACACATTAAAGTGTTTGCAATCCAATCATATTTTTTTGTGATCCTTTGACTTTGCGATATTTACAATGGTGAAAATTATATTTTCAAACACATTTTTTTCCTTATGCATGATATCAATAGAATATCGCAATGTAAGTAATGACTAACAAGGTAGTTCATAAAACATCGGGATATGAGTCCAATGGTGCTCAACCCCATAGTCGGGACTCCTTAACTTGGCGTTAGTATTTTTAGGTGGTGGAAAGAATAAACCGTCAAGTAAATCCTTCAAGTAATCCCCATGTATACGACCACGCCACAATTTACTTTCACTTCTATCAAACACAATACTTTTTTTACGTAATGGATCATTTGGGTCAAGAAACATTTGATTTATGCTATAGAAAAAACATTTACCAGAATTTTTTAATTGAAAGCCTTGTATACTTCCAAGACACACCAGACATCCCATTTTTCCTTTATTCGAATAACCACTTATCATACTCATAACGGGAAAATCACTAATAGTTCACATAAGTGCTGCTCTCATTGTAAAATTTTGTTTGGTAGATTGATCATATGTTTCTACTCCGGTGCACCATAATATCTTCAATTCATTAATGAGTGGCCTTAGATATACGTTAATATCTTTGCTAACACTATCTAGACCCGACACTATATCGATCATAAACATATACGGCTTTTTCATACACATCGAAGGCGGAAGATTATAAATGACAATTATTATGGGTCACTCACTATATGATTTTCTCGTTTTACCAAATGGGTTGAAACCATCCGTCGTAAAACCAAGCCTCACATTACGTACCTCTTCGGTAAATGATGGGAATCGGAGGTTAAAATTTTTCCATTCGTCTCCGTCAGTGGGATGACTAATTTCTCCCTCGTTGATTTCTTGATTTTTGTACCATCTCATATGTTCGGTTGTGTGTACTGACATATACAAGCGTTGTAGTCGAGGAATTAAAGGAAAACGTCTTTAAAAAATTTGGGTATCTTTTTACTATTTTTCCTTGCTACATCTTTGTAACGATTACAACCACATATATCGCATACAATCTTATCCTTGTCATCTCCATAAAAAAATATACAATCATTCTCACATGCATCAATTTTTTCATATTCAACCGTCAAACTCTTTATAATCTTTTTCATATGGTAATAAGATTCGGGAAAAGTGTGTTGCTTTGGTTACACATCCATAATAAGTTTATTAAACTGTCAAAAGTTTTATCGTTACAATGAGCAATATTTTTTAATTCTAATAGTTTAGAGGTAAAGGTTATTCTTGCATATTTTGTATTTCCGGGATAGATGGGAACTCCATTTTCAACAATCGCCTTATACAAATTTTTAGCTATCATTTAGAACTTCTTCTACATAACAAATACCCATGGGTAGGGCGGACCTCAAGATGGGCTGGGGTTGACTCCTGCCCGAGTTAAATTTTGGCAGCCTAGTTAATATATAATAGCTCAAAATATTCAGTCATGGTAGAAAAAATAGCAGCCCGTCATATATATTAATATGTCTACTAGCCCAACCCATTTGTGGGTAAAAAAAACTGAAAGTCGAAACTACATAGTCCACTTTGATGTACCCAGCAAAAAAATTTATTAATAATTAAATAGAAAACAATTAAAAATAAAAAGCAATTAGAAAGTAAAAAAAGACGATGGGATGATCATGTGTGCTTGAGACAAGGGCTCAAATGCGGCAGTGGAGAAAAAGAGTTTTGAGAAAGAAAGAAAATTAGGTTGCTTTTCCCCATAATTATTCAAAACATAGACACTCCAATATTCATCTCCAATTCATAATCAAATCTTTTATCTTCCTCAAGAATTTAAGTATATTGTTTGTTATAAAATCTGAAATTATATATATATTATCTGCATTCAAGGTGTTTGAAGATATTTTTGTGATAAATTTATTTTATTTAGTACATACCCTTAAAAGTTATAATTTTAGATCAATAATATAGTACAAGTAGTATAATAAAATTGAGTTGTCCCATAATATTTCATTAATTATTTATGGAAGATAGTAAGGCTAAGCTACTAATTTATATAAAAAATTACAACCTAAAATTGTTTTTAGAACCAAAGAACAATTTTAGGTTGTTTGACATTGAGCAGATTTGTGCCCTTGCTAGTACCTTTTATCCTGCTGATTTTGGTCAACAAGAGATGTACCATATGAAACTTCAACTTGATCATTACAAGATTGATGTGGTTAGACATGAAAAATTTCAGAATCTCTCTAATATCTCTGAGTTATGTCTACAATTGGTTGATACAGGAAAGGTAGAACACTACAATTTGATTTATAGGTTGATTTATCTTGTCTTGTCTTGACTTTGACAGTTTCTACAGCTACAACAGAACGAGTTTTTTCAGCTATTAAGATAGTTAAGACCGTTCTTCGATATAAATTGGAGGAAGAATATTTGAGAGATTCTATGCTTATCAACATTGAAAGGGAGTATACGGAAGATGTTGATATAGACGAGGTGATATATGAATTTTATGCTCAAAAGAATCGTAGAGTACAACTCAAATGATGTAAGTAAATTTTCTTTTAACTTTATTCGTAAATTAATAATGTTTTAACTCTAATTTATGCATGTGTTGGAGTTCATATTTTCATATGTTGATTTTATCATTTATTTTTTATTAATCTTGGGAGAAAAAAATTTATACTTTAGCCTGTGTAAAAATTTAATCTTGGGTCCGCCCCTGCCCATGGTGTCATAAAAATCATAATTTTCACCTGCAAAATCATGTAACATCGCATTAAAATCTACTGGTTGTTCTATCCTTAAAGATTCCCTATGATGACGAGAATGAGATTGTCGATTCGCTTCCCTTCGAACAACTTCACCGTGTGAAGTCCACACGGTACAAACCTCACTCATCCCAATCCAGATTAAATGAAATTTAATTTCATCAATTGACAACCAATTCAAATTTTTACATTTTTTGCAAGGACATTTCATCTTATATCACTCCATTACATTTTTACTTGCAAAATCTAAAAACCATTTTACACCATATTTATATTCGGGAGTTAGAGTAATTTTATCACTTTGTAATTGCTTACATATCCAACTTCGATCATTATTTGTCATCTACATAAATACATACATTTACAAACAATTTAGCATGCATTTCAAAACTATAAACACAATATATATTTACAAACACGTGCATATATATAAGATTATACAGACACGTGCATATATATACTTACAAAATATATAGAGTATACTTACAATATATATATATATATATATATCCACCACTTTTACCTTCCTCTTAATCTCCATCACTTTTATCTTCCTAGCTAGCTCCTTTCATTTTTGGTTTGTAAGAAATAAGAGAATGGACTTGTATTTTTTTTTAAAATAAAGTAAGCTTCATAACCGACCAACATACGGTCGATTTTAACATTTACAATAAAATGGCACCGTTTTGTTTTGTTCAAGTACAGTTTTAATGAATTTACTATTATTTTTTTAATTGTTTTTTGAAAAACATATACTACTGAAGCGATCGGTTTTATGTTCACAAAAATGACGCCATTTTCATTTCTGAAAAAGACTAAACCGATCACTGGCCCAATTGTCGGTTATGAGTCGGCCAAGTCAACGTCAAAACCGAACAATTCCCAGACAGTCGGTTTTAAGATGAAAAACGACGTCGTTTTTGTTCTTTCTAGCCAACAAAACTGACCGTAGGCGGAACGGTCGGTTTTGATCCCTGCTTTTTTGTTCGGTCGGTTAAGTTCGGTCAGTTTAGACTGATTTTCTTGTAATGGTTCCCAGTTTATCACCTTAAACCACTTTAAGTCATTAGTCACAATTTTAAGTTTAGTCAAACGGGTTCTTAATAGAAGTTGTTGTCTTTTCCTTCATTTAGGGTAGGCCTGTTGTACTAAAAGTTTTATGTCTTTAAATTTTATATTGCACCTATTATAAATCGAATAAATTGAACCGTATTTATAGAGTTTGGGTCGGTTTAGGTTTTAATCAGAGAAACAGCACAATTGCGGTTGCCGCACCCAACACTCAAGTCATCCCTAACTCACCTTCTGAAGAAACAACTAAATCCATTTGAAGGAAAAGAATTTTAAACTAATTAGATGTTTTAAAAGTAGATTAATTGAATAATTGGACTATCGGGAAGCACATTAAACAGCAAAGACGATTCATTTACCTCCTCAATTCTGATGATCACTTACTCCTTCTATATACTCCTTTTATCCTAATACACATGCATGATCTTATAAACTTGGTTCCTTTGCATAATATACAGGTATATATTGAATTTGTTCTTTGATCTATCACCTGTTGCATGCTTAACTAGGCTTCACCATGATTGGCTATTGAATATGCTTTTCTTATATTGTCATTTGCATATGTTGGGTTTATAAGCTTTTTACGATAAAAATATACAAAAACGTTTTTTTTCTGCTCTAACTATTCGATAATGATATGAATTATGAGGAGCTACTTGATTACTTGTATCTACTTATTCTAAATTATGTTATTTCACTTTTTAGCTTCTCTATTAATTAAGTTTTATTAATTTGTATTCGTATGTGGGACTTGGGAGATAGATGGAAGCAAGAAAGTGGGAGGATTTAAACTCGGATTGTCTGGTGAATGTATTTAAGAGATTAGATTTAGAAACGAGGTTATTGGATATTCCACTTGTATGCAAGCACTGGTACCAAATACTTCTTAACCCTTTTTGTTGGCAAGAACTTGTTTTTCCTGTGAAACTATTCCCGTCAAGATTAGCAGATTATGCAGTTGAATGTGGGGGATCTTCTAATAATATCTCGGGATTGATCAAGTTTGTTGTTGACCGGAGCGAAGGGTGTGCTACTGAACTTGTGCTTCCAGAGGATATCACCGAAAAGGATCTCATTTATGTTTCAGATGTGTAAGGACTTACAAAATTTTATGTTTTTGTAATTTCACCTAGCATTTTTGAACATACGTATCTGTCTTCCTATCCTAATTATATTTCATTGGAATTGTGTTGCAGATGTCCTTCTTTGAAAACTCTCACACTGCCTGAGGATTCATGGGTTCGTTATGGGAGCAGGGTTGGTTTCATGGACGTTGTTTCTAATCTCATCGTTAAATGGAAAAGTTTAGAGGTGATAAAACTTGGAAATTATAGCGACGTGGAACAAATCATTGACCAAATCAGCCTTCACTGTCCAAATTTTGTTGGGCTTTCTGTTGCAAACGCACACATTAACCAAAAGGTAGCCTCAGCTGTTGTGTCAAAACTTCCCACCATGAAGTACTTAGCCTTAAACAATGCCAGCCTTGAAAAGGAACATCTAAAAGTGATTTTGCTGGGATGCAAGGAACTTGAGCTGCTCTATGTTCACGACTGTGTGGGCTTTGATGAGGATGACGAAGAGATAATCAAGCTAGCTTCTCAAATTAAGGACTTCCAGTGTGAAGGTTCCAGAACAGATATTTATGATGATTATGAGGATCATATTTACCATGATGACCTTGTCTATGGGGATTACAATAGTGCCTCAGATCATGAATCTTATATATGCTGAAGTACATGAAAAAATCAGTCTAATTATTAATTAAGCGTCCAGATAACATTTATAAAATCTGTATTAATTTTATGCATTCTAATCCAAACGCATTTCTTCATTCCTTATAGTTTAAGGTGAAGTGCGAAGATACAATGCTTCAAACATTTGATTTAAACTTTTATTTTAACAAGATATCTTGGCAAATATATATTCTGCTAATTGTCCAGAGAAGACATGCAGCGTAATTTTTGTATTAATTACATTCGGTATTCTGGCCATTAAGCATAGATAGAAGAAAGAAAATGGGTGAATTTAAATGAAAATTGTCTAGTGAATGTGTTTGGCAGATTAGTTTTATAATCACTGCTACTGGATGTTGCCCTCGTATGCAAGCAGTGGTAGCAAGCAACTTTCAACCCTTTGTCTTGACAAAAACTTGTTTCTCCAGTTGATATTTACCAGTAGAGATTAGCAGATTCTTTTGAAGGTAGGGGAAACCTATAAGTTTTGGAATCTCGAGACTGAATAATTTTGTTGTCGTCTTAAGCCATGCCAGTAATGTGCTTCTGGATTATGTAACCAGAAAGGATCTTATATTTTTTTCTGATATCTGAGATTTTTTTTTTTTGAAAAATTATAATATTCAATTAAAAACACTTTCTAGTTTCATCTAGGACTCCTTAATATTCATCACTATTACTGTCTCTAGTTTCTAGTGCCCTCTGCCAATCTTTTACTTGATGTTTTATGTTTATAGCTGCAATATCAGTTCAATCTTTCAAATTATATATTGTTACAATTGATAAAGGGAATACTAATATGTTTATAACTAACTAGGTACTTAGATTCGACAAATTTTAATGTTCTGTTGCCATCTAATGATAAATTAGATATCATGTATTCATGTTCGTCCAGTTCAGCTAGAAGAAAATTCTATGTTATTTCTACGGTTAATAGTGAAGAAATAATGCTTCAAACGTTTGATATCAACATATAATTTTGACAAAATAACTCACTGTCACTAACTATTTTTGGTTCCATGAAAACACCGTAGTTTGCTAAAAGTTAGCTTTTGACTATGCAGGGAGGACTGTTAATTGTTGCTCTTAATAACAAACAAATCTCTGATCTTGCTCGACAAGTCTACCAAGGTAACGTGAAAACCCGAACACCCTTTTTGCTCTTTAAAGCTCAGGAAATATGAGAACTTCATGATATCATCCCTCTGGTCCTATTTATATTTATAGGTCGTTTGATTTTCTACTGAGTTTTGAAATTAATAATTTTTAAATTTATTTTTTGTGAATTAAAATTTTAATATTATATTTTTATTCAGGAAAAAAGAATTTAAAAAATATAAATTCTGTGTATATGGTCAAAGTACCTAAATTTAGAGTTAAGTGGAAAAAATCAAGTAACCGGTATAAAAGAGTAGAAAAAGAGTAGAGAGAGTATAATACTAATAGGGTCACCCAACTTTAAAATGAGCATTTTATTTCAAGAAAAGTGATATTTTGGACTAGTCATGTTAAAATACTGTGTCCGTCCCTCCGGTCTCAAATGACTTGTTAACTTTTTTCTAGTCAAATTAAATAAATTTTGACCAAATATTAATAATTATTCCTTTATGATTTTAGAAGATTAAAAATTACTTTTTAAAGTAGATTAAATATATGTTTTCAATATTTTATAATTATCTAATATACATAATTTTGGGTCAAATTTGATTAATAAAAAAATTAAATAAATCACTTGAATTGGTACGAAAGGAGTACATGATATTTGGGTCATTTTCTGGAATGACCTATCACGAAACAGGAACAGCAACGACGATTCATTTACCTTTTCAATACTAATTACTCGCTTCTTTTTTATGGTACTCTCTCCTCCGCTCCCATCATTTTTTTATATTTTATAAAAGTAATATATATTAAAAAATATTAATTGAATACATTGTTTTTATAAATATTTTTAATTATTTTATTAAAAATTGAGAAATTATTTAAATTCTAAAAAATCAAATATTAGATATGATAAATATAAAGGCGAAGAAGACCTCTCCCGAACCCCCTTTCAGTTAAAGTAGGGAGGGCCTCTTGTCATGACCCGACCGAGAATATTTATGGTCACTTAGGTTGGTTTAGTGTTCTTTCCTCTATTGACAATTCCGAGTCATTCATGAAGCTATTCGATAGTTTAAAAAAAATTAGGATTAAAAATGAAAATTAATTTAAAAATATAAATTTAAATACCTTTAATCCTAATACATATCTATGATCTAATAAAATAATTTCCTTGGGTGTCGGCTGCATCATTAATAATATCGGATTGGTTTACATAAAGTTGCAGCACCAATTAAAGTTAACAAAAGAAAAACGGACTAGGGGACATCACCCTTGCTTTATTTTAGGAATCGACTGAGTTGATTGCTGCTTTAGTGCTTTACATATATCGTATGTATATCAACATATGCACTATTGCTTTATAAAAAAAGCTGAACAAAAAAATCATACATTTTTGTAAAATTTTATTTAAAAATATTTAAGATCCCAAAACATATTCTAAAAAAACCCAAATATACATTTCAAATATAAGCATACTAGCACATAACCGTGCCAAGTACAGGTTTAGTTTTAAAAAAATTAATAAAATTTTGTTATATTTTATTATTTTAATAATTTGAAGTCCATTTTATGTATAATTTTATAATTTTTATTATTAAAATTAAATTTATTAAATGTAAATATAGTTGTACATCAAGAAATTTAAATAAATATAATTTATATTAGTTCCTTATTTATATTTTTTTAACCTAGTGGAAATTTTATGAACCCACAGTTGTATGATTAAGATATAAAAGAGAAATTCAGATGTATGACATAAGGATGCTAATATATTATATAGATAAACAAATCATTATGATATCTTAAAACCCGTAAAATCTAATAAGTATATAACTAAAATATTGACTATATATATTAGGATCAACTTTGTAGTAATTTTAAAATTAAGATAATAATTACTAAAATTGTATATGTTGATTGTAATAAACAAATCATTGAAAACAAATTGAAAAAGTTAGAAAATAATTAAATTTATATTATATTTGATAATATTATATATAATTAAAATGTTTCTCCTATTAGTAAATATTATAAATTTGTGTATCTATCTTTTTCATTGAAAATGTACATATACATAATGTATGGATAATTAAAAATATTAAATTAATATTGTTAAATAATTAAATTTAACCCGTGCTTTCATTTCTGAGAAACAACAAGGGTTTTGAGAAGATGAGTTAGGTAGAAATTCTTTTTCCTTTGTGAATTTAAAATTGTTCTAGATTAATTGTTTCAATCTTTAGTTTTGACATCACGAAATCTTGATTTATGCTTAAGTTTTATAAAGCATAAATAGGGGAGATTGTTAGGAATATATTCATTTGATGATACACAAAATATTATAACAGAGTCTAGCATAAATATGTTTGTAATATAATAAGTTTTTCTAGACTCTGATCGAAGTAAACGTAAATCCGAGTCTAGTTAGTCCCTGTATAGGTATCATGACTATTTGTACTTAGAAGATTTTCATAAAAAATAAAACCAGAGTTTGGAGGCCAATTAGAGTCTTTGGGAGTTGATGAGAATCTATACACTATCAGAGTCTATAGTCTGTCAGAGACTGTAGATCATCAAAGTCTGAAGGTTTTCAGAGCCTATAAAGCTGAAACTGAATTTGGAAGATGATCACAGTAATGGAAAATATATTATAGATGTGGTATGGGAAGGAAGGAGAATTACAGAAGGAAACTGTTAAATAATAATTAGGAATTTCATTCCTATTATAATTAGATTTTCTGTTACTAGTTGATAGACTACTCTCTATACAAACACTTTATGTAACTTAATTTATTTTTTCGAAGTTTTTGAAGAGAATATAGATAAAGAGTGTTGTTGTGATAAACACAGAAAAACTGCTAAAGTTTGTCTACACCCTAGGAGAGTTTGTATTTGATCATTAATAATACAAATAGTATTTATTCATATCTTTGTGTTTATTTTTTGTTCTTAATTCAAATTTTTAATTTATATTGAGTTGATTTTAATCAGGAAAAAAGAGCACACAAGTATTGAACTCCCTTCTACTTGTGTAACTGGGAAAACAAACTCCACTCTAATTAAACTTTCAACCACCACTAAAAACTTCTACATTATTTTCATTAGTACCATCACTACGGGTCTTGAAAGTAAATTAAAATTTACAAGTAAAACAACCGAAGGAGCAGTACATAAAAATAAGTCATAATCAAAAAAATGAAAATGAAAGTACTATGTATTTGCAGGGCACTCAAGAAGTAGGACACTTATAAAAATAACAGAAAAATAAATAAAAACAAGTACAAATTAAACAACGCATGTAAAAACAAGTAAACTCATAATCGACGAACACGTGCATGCAAAAACCCATGTATATGAGTAGTTTAATTGAACAACCCATGTTAAGAACCATAAATCAACAAATATATGACTAAGAACCCTAATTCGGGAGGGGGGCGCCCCCCCCCCCCCCACACACACATACATATATATATATATATATATATATATATATATATATATATATATATATATATATATATATATATATATATATATATATATATATATATATATATATATATATATATATATATATATATATATATATATACGAACCCTAAATTAAAACATGACTAGATTGATATATATAGATTTAAAGAATTTGGGAATCGATTTTATACCAAGTTTGTAGAAGAATCGAGTATAAACCCATGACTTGATTGTTGTTTCGAACTCCTTACGTTGAATCTAAGTTACCGACCATTAATGTTGAGTTAGATTCCTCGGTAACATTTTACGTTACCTTACATTATGCTTTACAATATGTTCAAGCCTCAGTTAAGAATAATGTGTAAAGACTTTCAGAGTTTCAGAAGTGTTGAAGGTTCAGTATAAAGTGCCACTAGAAGATTTCAGTGTACCAGCATTGATTGAAGATAGACAGTGTTCGAAACATTGGAATCTAGAAGAATTGAAGACAGGGTAAAGATAAAGGTTAAAGAAGACAACTGCAGTCTTGAAGTTATACTCACTGAGAAAGAAGTTCGTTTATATGTTCAAGCGTCAGTGAAGAACAGAGAATGAAGTATTCAAGATTGTGGTAGTAATGGAGATGTTGTCTAAGTACCAGAAAAGATTTCAGTGAAGTTACAGTGTTTATTGACATTCAGTGTTCGAAGTAATGAAGTTGCTGTAAACTTAACAAAGCAAGTAAAACAATAATACGAAGACCTGGATCAAAGTTAGTGGTCTGTGAACCAGACCAGTTGCACTAGGCGTCAGTAGTTTGTTAAAGGAATCTGAGTATTAACTATAGAAGAATTGTTAAGTTAAAGAACGCACTTGAAAAGAACAGTTATTTATTGAGGCTACAGCCAAACAGCTAAACAGCTCAAAGGGTGCAGGGTGCAAAGTGTCACAACCTTGGTACGAAAAGTGAAAGTTTCTAAACTACAGTCGAAAAACGAAAATAGCTCAGGGTATAGGGTGTAATGTGACAAGACTTTGGTACAAGAAATGGAAGTTGGTAAACTTCAGTCAAGGAATGAGAAGAAGGTCAAAGTGTATTGATCAAATTACACTTTGACCATGAAATATGTGAAGCGCAACAAGTGTATCAAGCGCAACTTACTTTCCTTTGATTAATCAATTTGAATGGCGCCACTTGAGTTCTTACAGGGAAATCAATGTGTGAGGCACCACTTGTATTTGCTCAGTAGAAATCAAGATTAAATTGGCGCCACTTGAAGCTACATAGGGGATACACTCTAGGAGGCGCAACAAAGACTTTCAAGCGTAACAAAATATATTGGCGCACCAAAATTCTAAGGCGCAACAAAATATTTCTTGGCCCCACTTAACCCTCAGCCAATCAAATTACAACAGCCTACTTTTATTGATTTAAAGTCTACACAGATAAAAAGATGAAGCCACTCATTTTCAAGGAGTCGTCTTCTTTAACACAAAAATGTAGAGAGCTACTGCTATGGTTGGAGCAAGAAGAAACAATTTATACACACCCATACCTTGCTCCGGGTCAGATATTAGGATCCGGTTCTTTAATAAAAAATACTCAGGGCTCCTAGATATCACTCCCTATGGACTCAGTTTTTCCTTGTACTAATTTAGATATATTTTTATAGGAACCGAGCCTTATATTTTTATGTTAGTAGCAAAGAACTAATTTGTTCTTTGGAAACCAGTTATATTTTTAACTGAGTGTAGCAACCTCTAGGTATATATATATATAAAAGATATATTCCCCGAATCTTGTCCCATTTATTTTATTTGTTAATATTCTTGAACCTAATTGATTTATCCGGACACACAGAAAATAAGTAGGCAGCTCACCTAAACATTATAAATGACCAAACCCACTCTGAAGAAATAATTTATTTATCCGCAAATTCAGAAAAGAATTTAAATTATTGTGAGTATCATATTCAACACCCCTTCTACGATACTTCGGGACCCAACACTTAAACTCTCTTATAAGAAAAATCTTCAGACAGAAAATTATCAAGCAACTTCTTTTCAACTATCTTCAATAATTCCACCAGTTTCTCCTTCAACTCCTTCATCTGATCACTAGAGTCATTAATTTAAAAAATTGCAGCTCTCAAGTTGTAGATTGATGTTCTTTCCATTCTTTCATCTAAAGGAATACTACAGATCTTTTGTCTATCAGGATTTAGCATCAATGTCGGAGTATACAAAACCATTTTTATCTTAGCATCTCCCTTGCTCATATCTTTTACAATAAAAATATCATCCTCTAGCATATACCTTGGTCTGTACTCCTCAGAGTCTAACTTCATCAGTTTTTGATTCTTTCTTGCCCCTGCTATTGCAACTTCCAGAAATCTCACCCACTTTGCAGTAGTGCCATCTTCTCCTTTTAGTAAGTAAAGAATATATTCCAATTCTTTTGATGACTTGCGAGCTATATCTTCTTCATATAGTTTCATAACTCTTCCATTCTCTAGAAAATACAACAACTTCTCTTTAGGTTGAGCACCATCAAAAATATTCCAAATGATCTTGTGTTAGCTCTTCTTTAGGTTGGTTCTTTAAAGAATAAGGATCTCTGAAAGTATTTGCCTCTCCTCTGTAGACTTTGGCTTTTGAATCACCAATACCTCCCTTGTTCTTACTAAGTCTGACATTGAGAGTCGAAGTTTGAGTTTTTGTCCAGAGAAGATCAGGATTCTTCTTTTTACACAGAAACTGTTGTTCTTCTTCCTCATCTTCAAAACTTGTTCCCTCTGGAAGAAATGTAGTTCCAAGCATTGTGAGTGGAGTTTTTTTTTAATTTTAATGGAGCTTTATGCTGAACTGCTGGAGTTGACTTAGTTTGAATTTCAACAGGTTTAGTTACAGTTTGCTGGGGCCAAAAGATATCTTCATGGGAAAATTTCCAAGACATATCCCAAATGGATTGTCTTTTAGAGCTTAGAAGACCTACATTAGATGGTTCCCTTCTGCTACTAACCCTCCTTATACCTTCATGTTTAAGAGCAGATTCAATATCACACTTCAACTGTTCAACAACACAATAATCCAAATAGTTCATCCTAAGTCTGTCATGAGCATCAAAAGAATCAATAGGCCATCTTTTGGAACTATATCTCTGAGATTAAGGAATGGAGAGATCAGTAACTTCTTCATCCTCAAAGATAGGAATAGAATCCTCAGAGTTTGCATCATCAACAATAGCAACACCATCAGAGTTTGGCACCTCAGAGTTTAGAGAATGAGGGACAGGTTGAGCAACAGAGCCTGTTTCTTTTATTCTTTGAGTACTTGCAAAAGGAACAGAACACTCTAAGACACTCTTTTCTTTTAAAGTATTCTCATTACTTCTCACATCACACATCTCATGACTTTTGAGAGTTATAGTTTGCTCACATCACACTCTTTTTTTACCAGAGCCAGTGTCTGCCTTTCATTGTTAGTTTTGTTTTTCACACATTTTACCTCAGTCTCACAAGAAAGGCTTAAATCACAGTGACCTACAGAAATAAGAGGTGGCTGAGAAAGGAGATCTGTGGTCACAAGGATAGAGAGTTCCTTTCCAGGACTATCCATGGTCATTCCAGTAGTAAAAGACGGAAATATAAAATCTCAACTTATGCTATCAGAGTATGTAAATTCTGAAGAAAAGTCAGAGTTTATAGCTTGATCAATTGTAGAGTCCAATGGCTTGGAAGATAGATATTGCACCAGAATTGCATTAGAGATTGCTAATGGATTATCATTAGAGTCTATCTTCATCTTCATATCTTGGTCTGCAATCACAAAGTTGGTGATTGGTTCTTGTGGGACCTGAGTCTTTGTAGCAACTGCTTCACCACTTTGAGGTGAAGGTTATTGTGGGCTTGACTATGCTAGAGATTGGTCTTCAGCATCAGCAACAACATGACCTTCTATCAGAATTTGAGTGCCTACATCCAAACTTTGATTTGATGGTTCTTGTGTGGCTGGGGCATGAACAACTTCTTCAACACTTTGAGCTGAAGGTTCTTGTGGTCTGTACCCCTGATCCATATTGGCTTCATTTGCTGGAACTGTGGCTTCTATTGAACTTTGATCAATAGGTTCTTATGTGCCTGGTCTATCAAATACTGTTATTTCACTTTGAGAAGTAGGTTCTTGTGTTTCTTGGCCGAAGGAAACCTTCTTCTTCTTCCTTCTAGTAAAGATCTTTGAAGTGCCAGAGATTGAAGATGTGTGATATTTCTGAGCAGCCATTTCTCTTTTTACTTCCTCAGCTAACTCTCTAACTCTTTCATAAGAAATCTCCTTGATTATTGGTTGAGTAGAGTGGATAGGAGAATCAGAGATTATTAATGGAGCATCATCCATTTCAGTGTTAGTACCCTCCAAGGTGATTACATGACTGGTAAAAGGATTAACATGAAGAGAATTACCATCCATTTCAGCCAATTCATCATTTTCTTCTCTATTGGCATTTTCATCATCACCATCTATCTCAAGTCCACCTATGTTACTAGTTATATCCTTGACTAGTCTTCTCATTTTCTTAGTGGGCTCTGAGATATGAGAAACATGAGAGGCTGGTTTAACAGATTTCTTTATAGGAAATACCAAACCTTCATCACTATCATCAAAGTCTGCATGTTCATCAATTAATCTCCTCTTTCTAGGAAGACTCTAGAACTGATTTTTCCTTTCTCTTGAGGCCTGAGCCCTGTACTTTTGAGGTGTGTTTTACAACTAAAGTCTTTTGGGAGACAACAGAGGTTGGCATAGTTTGTGTATCAGTGTTTGGTGGGTGACTTGGGTTAGAATCAGATTGGGCTAAACTCTGATTCATAGTCCGTCATAGAAACTCCTTCTCATATACAGTAGGCATTCTCTGATTTAAGATAAGCCTGACCCGTGTGAGATAAAATAGCTTGGGCAAAATACCTTAATTTTCTTTCTTGACATCCTTCCTTGTCAAGTCAGCAAAAATGCTCTTATTCATGCTAAAACTAGGCAAATTCTTGTCATTATCAAAACTAACATCAGGCAACATGATCTCAGCTGTTTCATCCTTTTTGTGTAAAAAACACACCAAGGTAAATATTGTGTAGTCATTTACTATCACCAAAGTATATTTCTTCTTTCCAATGGACATTATGTTGACAGGCCAAACAGATTCAGATGCAATAGATGAAAAGGTTATTTAATAGAATTTTCAGTCTTGCTCTTGAAAGATGTGTTCTTTCATTTTTCCTTTTGACAGGAATCATAGAGTCTATCAAGATGAAATTGAACTTTTAGAAGACCTCTTACTAGGTCCTTTTTCACCAACACATTTATATTTCCAAAGTTCAAGTGACACAACTTTTTTTGCCATTTCCAGCTTTCTAAAAATGATGTTTTTCCAAGTAAGCAAGTTTAATGGACCATCATAGTTTACCTCCAAGCTAGCTTCAAATAGATTGTTATGTATGTGACCAATGAGAACCACTTTGCCAGCCTTTTTGCTTTTGACTTCACAACGTGTTTAATGAAACTCCACAGAATAACCTTTGTCTGTGATTTGACTCATACTCAAGAGATTATGTTTGAATCTTTCAACCAGAGCTACATTTTCAATGATGACATTTCCAATCACAATATTATCATATCTCAGTGTTCTTCCTATGTTGCCATCTCCATAAGATACTACTAGGCCAGCCTTTTCCTCAAACTCTGAAAGCAGGAATTTATTTTCAGTCATGTGTGCAAAACATCCACTATCAATAACTAGGATATTTTTCATGTTTCCCTACAATCATTTATCCAACTTAATTAGTAGCTTTGAGGACCTTTCTTTTAAAATTGTTAACTTTTGCAGCAGAAGTAACTTTATTAGAGTTTCAGTTAACAAAGTTTGCATTGTCAAAGTTTGTCTTTCTTCTATCATCTTTTACCATATACTTTTGTTTAACATCATAATTAGAAGAAATATGAGTTTTATTTAAATGAGGCAAAAGTTCATAATAATTGAAATACAGACTATGATATTCTTTACATGTGTAAATAAAATGCCATAAACTACTATAGTGAAAACAAGGATTTTGTGGTGTATATCTAGTCTGTTTCCTATCCTCTGATCTAGGTCTTTCAGGTTCCTTTTTTTTATTTTGCCTGCAGTCAATAGCAAGATGATTAGAATTTCGACATGTGAAACATGTTTTTTCAGGAG
Organism: Oenanthe sinensis; assembly: GCA_028671895.1. NCBI lineage: Eukaryota > Viridiplantae > Streptophyta > Magnoliopsida > Apiales > Apiaceae > Oenanthe > Oenanthe sinensis. The sequence goes on from CM053801.1 coordinate 22,957,838, forward strand.
CATTAGGGATATTCTTATAGTCATTCTCCTTAGAAATTCCTACTTTTCCATTTCTATTCCTCTTGACCTTTTTAGATTTATTTTTGTTAGTGACTGACTTTAACTTTTCCATAAGTTGCTTTTGTGAGAGTAACCCAATATTAACTAATTTATTCTCATACACACTAATCTCTTTGCTTTTATGATTATTAGAGCATTTATCAGAAGTTTTCTTATCATAACCAGCTCTAAAAAAATTCACAGGTTCACTCAACTTTCCTTTTATGCCTATGTGTGTCATAACATGTGTTTCCTTATCAAATTCATAACCTAAAGTAGATGTCTAATTTTTGTTAGAAAGAATTTCTTGGACTTTCTTGCTAGAGTTTATCCAAAATTTGAAAGTCACTTGTTCTTTAGCTATCTCAGCTTTTAAATATTCAACCTGTATTTTTAGCTGAGTTTGCATGTGAATAGCATTATCACAGTCTTTCTTAGTGCCAAGCATGTGTGCAAGTTCAGATTCAAGAAAATCATTCTTAGCAGACAGAGTTTGAATTTCAAATTTTAATATTTCATTATCTAGTAACTGTGATTTAAAACTAACATCCAGGGTTCTAAGGAGAGACTTTAATTCATAGACATTTTTAGTATCAATATTGAAGATAGAGTCTGGTACCTTGTTAGAGTTTTAGATGTGAGCATCTGTGTTTTCCATGAGAGCATAATTTGTTTCCTCTTCAGAGTCTAAGGAATCAATCCAATCTTTCTTTGAGGTTATGAGGGCTTTTCCAGATTCCTTGCTTCTGCACTCAGTAGCAAAGTGTCCCATCTTGTTACACTTATAACACTTGACCTTTGATTTGTCAAGTGTTTTGAACTTCTCATCTCTGTCTTCTCTCCTCCTGAATCTCTAACTCTCTAGACTTCTTTTAGAAGTTTCCTTCCTTTTTGTACTTCATATACTTCATCTTCTTGAAGCCTTTGACAATCATGCAAACCATCTTCATCATGTTAGAGTCTGTTGATTCATCAGAATTTGCATCAGAGTCTATCTCAAACTCTGATTCACTGCTTTCATTTACCAACACAAATTTTGCCTTTCCATTGGATACACTAGGAGACTGTTCCTTTACTCTTTCATCATTTATTTCTATATTCAATGCAGTTGACCTTGATTTGTTGCTCTTCCTATTTTTCCTTTATTATAACTCTAAGTCATAAGTTTTCAGCTTTCCATAAACTTCATCTAGAAATATCTCATCCAAGTCTGCCCTATCTCTTATCAAAGATGTTTGTAAGTCTCATTCTTCAAGTAGAGCCCTTAGAAACTTGGTATTTGAATCTTCATTTTTATACAACTTATCAACTAAAGCCAAATCATTTAACAGAGTAAGGAATATGTCATAAATATTAGTAAGAGACTCATTTTGTTTAGCCTCAAAGTATTCATATTCTTGTATAAGAACAGATCTTCAATTTTTCTTGATCTCCTTAGTTCCTTGACAATGAACCTCTAGAGCATCCCATATTTCTTTTGTAGTCTTGCACGCAATCACTCTATTTGACATCACAAAGTCTAAACTATTATGTAGAATATTTCTTACCTTTGCATATTTTAGGACTTCCTGCTTTTCTTCATTGGTCCACTCCTTCTTGTCCTTCAGAGTATAGTGCTCAAGAACTTGCCTTCATTCAACAACTATTGATGGAACTAGTTTAGTTAGTAGATATAGACCTTCATTGATCCTGTCTAGATAATCAGAATCTGTGGCTTTCAAGAACATCAACATCTTTACCCTCCATGTAGGGTATTCAGCCTTCTTCAAGATTGGAATCCTTATGCTTTCATACTTATTTCCAGACATTGTTTTTAGATATTTTAAATTATAGTTAACCGCCTGCTCTAATACCAACTGTTACCTAGATAATAAACTATTATAGAAGGGGATGCTGAATATAATAGTACCAAACAATCGATTAGAATACAAGTATGTAAAAGAAGTATTGTTTTGTATTAACTTTGATTGACTTAATATAAAACTCTCTCAAGAAAAGGATGCAATAGATGAAAATGTTGGTCAATAGAATTTTCAGTTTTGCTCTTGAAAGATGTCTTCTTTTGTTTGGCTTTTTGATATGAATTACAGAGTCCATCAGGATGAAATTGAAATTTTGGAAGACCTCTAACTAGATTCTTTTTCACTAATTCATTAATGTTTCCAAAGTTCAAGTGATAGCTTATTGTGCCAATTCCAGCTTTCCAAGGATGATGTCTTTGCAAGTAAACAAGTTAGGGGACCATTAGAGTTTACATCCAAGCTAGCTTCAAATAAGTTGTTATGTCTGTGACCAATGAGAACTACTTTACAATCCTTCTTGCTTTTCACTTCACAATGTGTTCCATGAAATTTCACATAATAACCTTTGTCTGTCATTTGACTCACACTTAACAGATTATGCTTGAGTCCTTCAACCAGAGCTACATTCTCAATGATGACATTTCCAATAACAATATTGTCATATCCCAATGTTCTTCCAATGTTGCCATCTCTATAAGATACTACTACGCCAGCCTTCTCCTCAAACTCTGAAAGCAGGGATTTGTTTCCAGTCATATGTGTAGAACATCCACTATCAATCACTAGGAAATTTTTTCCGTTTCCCTGCAATCAGTTAATGCAAATTAATTAGTAGATTTAGGAACCCAAACAAGTTTGGGTCCTTTCTTTTGAAACTTGTTAACTTTTGTAGCAGAAGTATTTTTATCAGAGTTTATGTTAATAGAGTTTGCACTATCAGAGTTTGCATTATCAGAGTTTATAATGTCAGAGTTTATTATTCTTTTATCAGCTTTTATCACATATTTTTATTTGACAGTATGTTTTGGAGATTTATTTAGTTGAGGCAATGGTTCATAATGATTTCAATACTAACTATGATATTCTTTGCTTGTATATTGAATGCCATAAATTACCACAGTGAAAACAGGGATTTTGTGGTCTATATCTAGTTTGTTTTCTAGCCTCTGAACTAGGTTTCTCAAGTTCTTTCTTTTTGTTTTGTTTGCAGTCAATGGCAAGGTGATTTGAATTATCACAAGTAAAACAAGTTTTTCTAGGAGCCTTAGGGATATACTTATAATTATTCTCCTTAATAATTCCTACTTTGCCATTTCTATTTCTCTTCACCTTTTTAGGTTTATTTTTATCTGTGACTACCTTCAACTTTTCTTGAAGTTGCTTCTGAGAAAGTAACCTTATATTCACCTTTTATTCTCAGGCACACTCTTATTTTTAGAGCATTCAGTAGGAGTTTTCTTGTCATTACTAGCTCTAACAAATTTCACAGGTTTATTCAATATTTCTTTTGTGTGTGTATCCTTATCAAATTCATAACCTAAAGCAGAAGTCCAATTCTTGTTAGAAAGCATTTGTTGGGCTCTCTTGCCAGAGTTTGTCCAAATTTTGAAAGTCTCATTTTCTTTACCTATCTCAGTTTTTAAATATTCAACTTAAATTTCTAACTGAGTTTGCATGTGTAAAGTATTTTCACAATCTTTCTTAGTGTTAATCATGTTAGAATTTTCAGATTCAAGAATGTTATTCCTAGTAGTCAGAGTTTGTATCCCAGATTTTAATCTTTCATTCTCAAGAGACTGTGATTTAAAACTAACATGCAAGGATCTAAGAAAAGACTTTAATTCACAGATATTTTCAGTATCAAAACTAAAGACAAAATTTAGTACCTTATCAGAGTTTAGGATGGGAGCATCAGTGTTTGCCATGAGTGCATAATTGGTTTCTTCTTCAGAGTCTGAGGAATCTATCCAATCCTTCTTTGATGTGATTAGAGCTTTTCCAGATTTCTTACTTCTGCATTCAGTAGCATAGTGCTCCATCTTGTTACACTTGTAACACTTAACCTTTGATTTTTCAATAGTCTTTGATTTTCCATCTCTCTCTTCTCTTTTTCTGAGTTTATTTTCTTTTCTTATTCTCCATGCTTTTTCTAAAAATTTCCTTGATTTTTGTACTTTATGTACTTCATCTTTTTGAGGCCTTTAACAATCATAACAACCATCTTCATCATGTCAGATTTTGTGGAGTCATCAAAGTTTACATCAGAGTTTGTCTTAGACTCTGATTCACTGTTTTCCTTGACTATTACAGCCTTTCCTTTTCTTGTTGAGGTTTTAAGGACTTTTTCTTTTGGTTCTTCAATCATGGCCTCAACATTCAAAGAAATAGATTTTGCCTTACTACTTTTCCTATTTTTTCTTTAGTATAATTCCAAGTCACGAGTCTTCAATTTTCCATAGACTTCATCTAAAGACATTTCATCTAAATCAGCGCTGTCTCTTATCAAGGATGTCTGCAGATCTCATTCTTCAAGAAGAGGCCTTAGAAATTTGGTGTTTGAAACTTCATTGTCATACACTTTATCCACCAATGCCAAATTGTTCAATAAAGTAAGAAACCTATCATAGATATCAGTGAGAGACTCATTCTGTTTAGCCTCAAAATATTAATACTCTTGTATAAGTACATATCTCCTATTTTTCTTAATCTCATTGGTTCCTTGACATTGAACCTCTAGTGCATCCCAGATTTCTTTAGCAGTTTTGCATGCAATTACCCTGTTTGACATCACAGAGTCTAGACTGTTATGCAGAAAATTTCTTACTTTTACATCTTTGAAGACTTCTTACTTTTCCTCATTAGTCCACTCATTCTTGTCCTTAAGAGTATAATGTTCAGGGACTTGTTTGCCTTCCACAATAGTTGATGGCACCAATTTTGTTGGGAGGTACTGTCCTTCAATGATTCTGTCAATATAATCAGGATCAGTTGCTTCTAGGAACATCATCATCTTTCCCTCCATGTAGGGTACTCAGCTTTCTTCAAGATTGGAATTCTTATGCTCTCATACTTGTTTTCAGATATGTGTTTATGATCTTTCAGTTGAATTTAACTGCCTGCTCTGATACCAATTATTTTCCCAGATGAATAACTATTATAGAAGGGGGGTTAAATATAATAGTATCAAGTAAATCAATTTATGAAAACAAGTATGGAAGAAATACTGTTTTGTATTAATATTATGAACTTGAATACAAAACTCTCTCAAGAAATTCTTTGTTCTCAAGAGCTACAAGGTTATGAAAAATATATCTTGAATGTTACAATAATATTAACCTATTTCTGTGTTTATATAGACATAGTTACCAATGCCTATTACAAAACAGATAATGAAAAGAATAGTTTCAATAAGGTAATTTATACTTGCATTCGAATTCCTTCTTTACTATCCAAATCAAACTCTGATTTGTATGTTTCCTTCTTAAACTCTGATTTGTAAACTCTATCGGTTGTTTATTATCTGATAGAGCATTATTTGTTAGAGTAAACTCTGATTGAGTATTCTCTAATAGAGTAAACTTTGATCGACAGCTTTCTTAAACTCTGATGACGTCAGCAATCATAAACTCTATTGACGTCAGCAATCATAAACTCTGTTCTGAAGCATTCTCTGACAGCATGAGTGTTTATTTTCTAACATCTTCATAAAAGATAGCTTCCAAAAAGGCAATAAGAATTGTATTCAAATAATTCCATGTTTATCTCTAATCACCTCCTGATTTGTCGGTTTCCATCTGTCAAACTCTGATCATCATAAACTCTACCGGTTAGTAAACTCTGATTGATTAAACTCGGTTGACAGCTTCTAAACTCTGATGACGTCAGCATAAACTCTGTTTGACTTCAATAAACTCTGTTTGAATTATTCTCTAACAGCATCAGTTCTTTATATCTAACATCATAAATTACAAATAATAAATAATGGGGTGTTAATACTAAAATTTGGTACTTTTGTATTATAATGAAATTTTATTAGAATTATCCGTGTTCTTTGATTTTACTATAAATTAAATTTAAAGAGTATGAATATAATATAATAAAAATAAAAAACAATGTATATGACTGTAGTTACGAAATCAAATAGTTATTTCACGTGATTTGAAATATAAAGATGAAATCAAATTTGATACTTTATCCTAAAAGAAAATCTCGATAAAAGGTATATACAAATTATTGTAATGGAGGTAATTCTAATTAATTCATATCTGCACGCGGAAATTTATATTAAAAATTTCATATGCAAGCTATATAAAAATATGTTTTTAAAATTATAAATTATTCAAAAACAGAGATAGTTATATTTTATTTTTATTGAAAATTAAGTTTAAAGAATATTAGAAAATATAACAAAAAAACAAAAAAATAAATATTGAAATCAAAATAATTTAAAAAGGGATTAGAGTGTATTGGCAAAAACAAATAAAATTAGTAATTTTTTATGGCCTAATAGTCTTAATGGCCATTGAAAAGAGTTTGAAATATAATGGAATGTTATTAAAATTATTATAAAGTATATATAAATTAGTGTGATAGTTGGATTCTAATTAGTTGTTTTTTGCATACGTAAGTTTATATAAATTTTGTTTGAAAATCAACCTCTATCAAAATAAATTTAAAAAAATATAATTTAAAAAGTAATGAAATAAAAAAAATAAAAAAGTAAAACTAGAAAAATATTGAAATAATATAAAAAAGTTAAAATTAAATAGAGTTTAAATATAGGTAAAATTGTAGAGTGAAAATAAATAAAAAAATTTGTGAATAAAGAGTATTCAAGTATAAATAGAACAGGGTGAAACCAAAGCAAATTTATCACCCAAAAGAGATTTTGCTTATTAATAAAGAGTATAGATTTCCCTGCGTCGTATGCATCAATAAATAATAGGTACATATGCATAGGTTTGTTTCACCATATATGCTTACTTGCATCAATCTGTTGAGTTTATCGAACATTATTGGGTATAATTTTATTATAAGCTTTTGGGATTAAACATATACAAAAACCTTTGAATTTTGATGATCATGCCACATATATGTAGATGTAGCTAGTATTGGATAATAGTATTAATGTAATCACACATTCTATATATGAGCATCCAGTTACTTGCATGTTCGCATAATCATATTTATGTTATCGTCTAGTAGTCTGTGGGAGATGTATAAATTAGTGAGGCTTATGTGTTATGTCATGTTCTTGTATATCCAGTAGTTTAAATTGAGTCAAGCAGCTCATTTCTATGTATGCATTATTTGCAGCTGTTCAATGGAAAACGCAAGAACAACATATCATGATATGCTTAACCCCCTATTCCACCATCCATCTGATGGTGCCAACTCAATCCAAGTCGAGAAGCTAGAGGGCAGTTCCGATTATCGGGCCTGGAAGAGATGTATGGAAATCAACTTATCATCCAGACGTAAGCTGGGTTTTGTCAAGGGAACGGTAGAAGTGCCAACAGACGATCCAGTCAAAGCTGAGATGTGGGAGACTTGCGACAATATGGTAATTTCATGGATAACATCAAATCTTTCCCCTGCTATTAAAAAAACTGTCATTTATATGAACACATCAAAAGAAATCTGGAATAATCTGGAACAAAGATTCTCTTCAACTAATGGATATAGGAAATACAAGCTCAATAATGATTTGTATGATATAAAGCAAGGTGCTTTGTCTGTTAACGAATATTATACTGCTATGAGATCTGTTTGGGAGGAACTTGATTCTTTAAATATCTTACCTACTGTTGCTGCTCCAACCCCAGAAATTACAAAATTATTGACTGATATTGAATTGCAAAGGGAGGAATCTAAATTATTTCAGTTCCTTAATGGGTTGAATGATGTGTTTGCCCCCCAACGGAGTCAATTGTTGTAAATGACTTCCCTCCCAAGTGTGGACAATGCTGCAGCAATGTTACAGCAAGAGGAATCACAACGAGATATTTTGCAAATTTCAAAGCCTGTTGACTCTGAAATGCGGGCTATGTTTAGCAAGAGGCCAAACGATAAATTTTTTAATTGCACAGCTTGTGGTGGCAGAGATCACACCAATGATATTATTTGGAGTGTAATTGGATACCCAAAGTGGCATACTAATTACAGGGGGATTGACTCTGGAGGCAGTAATCCTAGACCTTCTCGAGTTTCAAAACCCGGATGGAATAACAATGCTAGATCACAAGTAATTAGGACTTCAAATTATGCACGTGTCATTCAGCCAACAGGCTCTTGTAATGAAGTTACTGGGTCTGCATTTTCACCTCAGCAATTAGAGGAATTGACTCAACTCCTGCATTTGTCACAATTACAATTAACTACAGTCAAACAACCTATGGATGAAGCTCTTGAGAGTCCATTTTCTGGAATGATCGGCTGTCACAATGCTTCTACAAAGTCAAAAGAGTGGATTGTAGACACTGGAAAATCGGATCACATGACGTACTTGCAAAATTTGACTTCTCCTGTCAAAGTTACAAACTCACCTCGTATTAATCTTCCTACTGGGGCTACCACTGCAGGCACTCATACTGGTACTACTATTCTCTCCAGTAATTTATCTTTAGATAATGTTCTGTGTGTGCCATTTTTTTGACACAATTTGATGTCTGTTCAAAAACTCAAACATAATCATTGTGAAGTAAAATTTCTTCCCTCCTACTGTGTTATACTTGATAGTAGTGCTGAGACTATAAACAAGGCTGTTGGTGAAGCTAGAAAAGGCTTGTAGTACCTTGTCTTCTCAGCTCCTCTAATTCAATGTCACGCACATTTCTTTGACGTGGAGGCATAACTCTGATACCAAATTGACACCGGAAGCAATAGATAAATGTAAAATCGGGTTATATACTCGCCACTCTAAGGAATCCACCCTAGAGATAAGAGCAATCTCGCCACCCAAAGGAACCCAATTAACCTAAGGGATAAGAGTATGAAAACGAAATTCTTTTACATAAAGAAATATCTGAATTGTATTTTCCACCGCTGCCTTTTCATAGGTGAAAAAGTCTATATATAAACTTGGCCAGAAACATCCCTTCTGCCATAGGTAGATGCAATGTATTAGGAATGAATGCTATAATTGTACTTTCTAGACTTGGGGAACTGATAAATATACTTAATACCTTTCCCAGGAACTTTCCAATACATTGAACTAGCTTTGGAAATGATTAAAACAAAAGAGATCCTTAATTCAATACTTTACTCAGATAATGTTCTCTAGTGGACAACTTGACCACTTCTGACTAAAAATGCAATAACTTCTTGTACAAAATGTATATTTACGAGCCGTAATTTTTTCTAGAAACTAGATTTCAATACCTTTCCATTGGTATATCATAATGCTTCTAGAACCCTCTAGATCAGAACAGTTTATTCTTCCAAGTTGGCTTAGAAATAGTTTTAAAATTTTGATTTTTCTGCGTCATTCTTCCCGGGTTGAAAAGGACTCGTCCTCGAGTCTTGATTGTTGTCATCGTCTATGTAAGGTGAGAGATCAGACACATTAAATGTAGCAGATACACCATAGTTACCAGGTAGTTCAATCTTGTATGCATTCTCACCTATCTTTTGTAGCACTTTGAATGGTCCATCAGCTCTAGGACTCAATTTTCCAGACTTTCCTCTGGGGAAACGTTCTTTGCGAAGATGAATCCATACTAAATCTCCCTCCTTTAAAACAGCTGGTTTTGTGAACTTGTTGGCTTGCTTCTTATATTTCTCATTTTGCTTGATTATCTTTATTCTGACCTGCTCATGGAGTTTCTTGATATGATCAGCTCTATCAGCTGTATCTCCACTGAAATGATGATTAGTAGGTAGTGGAGCGAGGTCTAATGGGCTACAAGGATTCTGACCATAAACAACCTCGAAAGGACTTCTTCCGGTTGTCTGACTTGTTGATCAATTGTAAGCAAACTCAGCTTGAGCTAAGGTCAGATCCCATTGGCGAGGATTGTTGCCAACTAAGGCTCTCAACAAATTTCCTAGACTTCTATTGACAACTTCGGTTTGTCCGTCCGTTTGCGGATGATGGGACGAGCTGAATTGCAGATGAGTTCCCAACTTCTTCCATAATGTACGCCAAAAGTGTCCCGTAAACTTTGTATCACGATCTGAAGTTATTGTTTTTGGAACACCATGAAGTTTCACAACCTCTCTGAAGTACAAATCAGCCACATGAGAAGCATCTAATGTCTTAGAACATGGCACAAAATGAGCCATTTTTTGAATATCGATCAACCACCACCATAATTGCATCTTTGCTTCGTTGAGTTCTTGGTAACCCCACCACAAAATCTAAACTCACGTCTTCCCAAGGTGCAAGGGGAACAGGAAGTGGAGTGTATAATCCTGTATTTTGAGAATGACTTTTTGCAATATGACAAGTTCGACATCGTTCTACATGTCGTTTAACGTCTCGTTCCATTCTTGGCCAATAAAAATTTTCTTGCACAAGAGCAAGAGTTTTGTCTCTACCAAAATGCCCAGCAAGTCCTCCTTCATGAGCTTCCAGAATGATAGCTTCCCTTAAAGAACAAGCGGGAATGCACAGACGGTTATTTTTGAAAAGAAAACCATCTTGAATAACAAAATCACGTGTTAGGCTATTAGCAGAATTTTCCCAGACATGACCAAAATAAGGATCATCTTTGTATAACTCCTTTAGTACATCAAATCCCAACACCTTTACTTCCATTGTGGACATCAATGAACGTCTTCGACTTAAAGCATCAGCTACCTTGTTTAGAACACCAGATTTATGCTTGATAGAAAAGGTGAATGATTGAAGAAATTTAACCCATTTAGCATGTCGAAAATTTAGCTTCTGCTGAGAGTTGATATACTTCAGTGCCTCATGATCAGAGAATAGAATGAACTCTTTATACAAAAGATAATGTTGCCAATGGTCCAATGTTCGAACAATAGCGTAGAATTCTTTGTCATAAGTCGAATAGTTTTTACGACCATTATTTAATTTTTCACTGAAGTACGCAAATGGTTGTCCTTCTTGGCTAAGAACAGTACCAATTCCCACATTTGAGGCATCACAATCAACTTCAAAAACTTTATTAAAATCTGGTAGTGCAAGAATAGGAGCTTCAGATACCTTCTTCTTTAGAAGTTCAAAGCTCTTTCCTGCTTCTTCAGTCCATGTGAATTTCCCACCCTTCAAACATTCAGTGAGAGGGGCAATAATAGTGATAAAATTCTTTATGAATCGTCGATAAAATGAAGTTAAACCATGAAAGCTTCTGATGTCATGAAGAGAAGCCGGTGTAGGCCAACTAGTTATTACTTCGACCTTGCTATTATCCATCTTCAATCCATCAGATGATACAACAAATCCAAGAAAAATGAGGCTGTTTGCAAAAAAATGACACTTCTTCAAATTTGCATATAGTTTTTGTTCCCTTAGCATTTGAAAAATTACACGAAGATGCTCTAAATGTTGCTTCTCATCTCGACTATAGACAAGAATGTCATCAAAATAAACTACCACAAACTTACCAATGAATGGTTTAAATATATCATTCATAAGCCTCATAAATGTAGATGGAGCATTATATATTCCAAAAGGCATAACCATCCATTCATACAACCCATCTCTTGTCTTGAAGGCCGTCTTCCATTCATCTCCGGGCCTTATACGTATCTGGTGATAGCCGCTGCGTAAATCTATTTTGCTGTATATCTTAGACCCAGAAAGTTGGTCAATTAGGTCATCAAAACGTGGAATAGGAAAGCGGTATTTGACAGTAATTTTATTGATAGCTCTACTATCAATACACATTATCCATGAACCGTCTTTCTTTGGTACAAGGAGTGCAGGGACTGCACACGGACTCTTACTTTCTTTTACCACTCCTTTATTCAGGAGATCATCAACTTGTCGCTGCAATTCTTTGTGTTGTTGTGGACTCATTCTATAGGATGCTTTGTTAGGCAATGAAGCTCCCGGGACAAGATCAATGCAATGTTGTATGTCTCTCATTGGAGGCAGTCCAGGTGGTATTTCTTCAGGTACTACATCTGAAAATTCATGGAGTAGAGGTTGCACTGGTGCTGGGATGTCAAATACCCCTTCATTTTCTTCTAGGACAACCAAAGCATAAGTTTCCATAGACTTCTCATGAAAAACCCTGCAAATTTCTGCCCTTGAGAGTAAATTATTTCCTTCCCCTTTATTACAAGGTTTAGGAGTGCTATCCATTTTTGAAGGGCCTAGAATAATTTTAACGCCATCTTTAACAAAAGTATAAGTGTTTTTACAGCCATCGTGATGAGTTTTTCGATCATATTGCCAAGGTCTTCCAAGAAGTAAATGACATGCATCCATAGGAACAACATCACATAATACTTCATCTTTATATTTGCTACCAATAGAGAATTGCACCAAACATTGTTTATCCACTTTTACCTCATTACCTTTGCGAAACCATGAAAGCTTATAAGGACATGGATGCTTCTCTATTTTCAACTTTAATTTTTGAACCATCTCGTTGGACACCACATTCTCACAGCTTCCTCCATCTATGATGACATTACACACCTTGCCATGTGAAGTGCATCGTGTACGAAATATATTGCTACGGAGCCAGGAATCTTCTTGAGAATGCATAGTATTTAAACTTCTTTGAATAACTAAAGATTCCCCTTGATCTTCATATGTAATCTCCTCATTTTATGGATCACCTTCTTGAGTATCCCCTTCAGTCTCTCTTTCAACTTCTTCTAGAACTGTGATGACTTTACGGTTTGGACAATCAGAGGCAATGTGTCCAAAACCTTGGCACTTGAAGCATTTTATTGAAGCTTTTGTGGCACTTCCTCGACTAGTACTAGTTGTGTTTTCATTTTTTTGGGGGAGTTTAGGAGTTAATTCCTTATGAGTAGGAGGAGATCTTCTGGACACACTTGGTTGGGTTGAACTTGAAGCTTCATTTGAGAACCGATTGTTGCGCCCCTTTGTCTTTTGTTGTTTCTCCACCTTATGAGGAAGCTTACAAACATCCTGGTATCTCCAGAATGGTTGCAAATTAACAACATCACTAATTTCTTCCTTAAGTCCACCAAGAAAGCGAGCAATGGTTTGTTCATCTGGTTCTATTACCTCACAACGCATCATGAGATTTTCGAATTCCGCCATATAGTCTTCTACGGACAGGTTTCCTTGCTTGCAGTTATGAAAGATGAGAAAGGCATCTTGCTTATAATTGTCAGGCAAGAATTTTCTCCGAAGCTCTTTCTTCATCTTTTCCCATGTGTGAATCTTTCCTTTTCCATCACGAACTCGTTGCCTTTTAAGGTGTTCCCACCACAAGGATGCATACTTCTTTAACTTCACCGCCACAAGTTTAACTTTTTGTTCATCACGAACATCGTTGTATTCAAAAACTCTTTCCACTGTGTTAAGCCAATCAAGAAATTCATCCGGATGGTTTCTTCCTTCGAAATCTGGAATTGTGATGTTAAAATTATATTTCCCTTGAAAATTGTTGTTTCTGCGACGAGGCCGTCTAGGAGCAGATGCACGACTTGAATTACAATCTGAATTTTCATGGAAAGGATTGTAGTCCTCATCATCTTCTGTTGATGAATCATTGTCTGAGTCATGACTGCTTGCATTATGTCCTCCACCTTCTCTTTGAGCAAGTTGCTGCTGCAGTTGCTCTACTTGTCTTCTCAGCTCCTCTAATTCAATGTCACGCACATTTCTTTGACGTGGAGGCATAGCTCTGATACCAAATTGACACCGGAAGCAATAGATAAATGTAAAATCGGGTTATATACTCGCCACTCTAAGGAATCCACCCTAGAGATAAGAGCAATCTCGCCACCCAAAGGAACCCAATTAACCTAAGGGATAAGAGTATGAAAACGAAATTCTTTTACACAAAGAAATATCTGAATTTTATTTTCCACCGCTGCCTTTTCATAGGTGAAAAAGTCTATATATAAACTTGGCCAGAAACATCCCTTCTGCCATAGGTAGATGCAATGTATTAGGAATGAATGCTATAATTGTACTTTCTAGACTTGGGGAACTGATAAATATACTTAATACCTTTCCCAGGAACTTTCCAATACATTGAACTAGCTTTGGAAATGATTAAAACAAAAGAGATCCTTAATTCAATACTTTACTCAGATAATGTTCTCTAGTGGACAGCTTGACCACTTCTGACTAAAAATGCAATAACTTCTTGTAGAAAATGTATATTTACGAGCCGTAATTTTTTCTAGAAACTAGATTTCAATACCTTTCCATTGGTATATCATAATGCTTCTAGAACCCTCTAGATCAGAACAGTTTATTCTTCCAAGTTGGCTCAGAAACAGTTTTAAAATTTTGATTTTTCTGCGTCATTTTCCCTCTGCTGGATGCGCTCTGGATCCTCTCCCCATCTCGAATGGTCTGTTTCTTTTGTGGGCCCTAGTTCGCAAAGCTTCCATTTCTTCTTAGTGAGTCTTATGCACTTGATAATTTTAATCTCATTCACATTGATGTTTGGGGTCCGTACAAAGTATGCCCTAAAAGTATGGTCCGTATACAATCATACTTAAGATGGGATTTATTCAATCAAAGGCAGATTATATTTTGTTTATGCTCAAAACAGCAACTGAAATCACTACAGTCCTCATTTATGTGGACTATTTTTTGGAAAGCAAAAACGTAGCAGGTTGTTGCACGAAGCTCAGCCGAAGTGGAATATCAGAGAATGGCCCTGACCACTTGTGAGGTTACTTGGCTAAATGCTTTGCTCAAAGATAAACTAAAAGATGGGACTATCACCACTGCCAAAGTGTCCTCTAGGGACCAAGTTGCTGAAAATCTAACAAAGATCCTTCCTGTTAAACAGCACCAGGCTCATCTGAACAAGCTGGCAGTTTCTATACCACTCTTCTAGTATTGAAGGAATATTCTCATAGTATTCTGCTAGTAAGAACCATGGAATAAAAACAAATATCTTTTTAGTGTCATTTTTTCCTAATGATTGGCAGAGCTGTTTAGGTAGGTTGTTAGGGAGAGTCACGCTTATGTCATGGTCTAATCCATTATATCATCGAGTAGTTTAAATTGAGCCTAGCAGCTCATTTCTATATTTGCAGAAATAAGATAGATAAAAGAATATATTTTTAAGGTTGCTCTGCATCTGTACGTGTTTATCATTTTACATCATTATCTTCATTACATTTTACTCCATGAAACGCAACAGTCATCAAGGAGGAATCAAGAAATTGGGAGAATCTAAACTCAGAGTGTCTGGTGAATGTGTTTGGGAGATTAAATGTCGAAATGAAGTTATTGGATATTCCACTTGTATGCAAACAGTGGTACCAAACACTTCTCAACCCTTTGTGTTGGCAAATTCTTGATTTTCCTAGGAACGTATACCTGTCAAGATTAGCAGATCTTCCATTTGACTGTAGGGGATATCGATATCTTAATATCTCGTCACTGATCAAGTTTGTTGTTGACCGGAGCAAAGGGAGTGCTGTTAAACTTTTGCTTCCTGAGGATATCACCAAAAAGGATCTCATTTATGTTTCAGATGTGTAAGGACTTACAAATTTTCTACTTTCAGATTACTAATTAATATTAAGTTTTTCTAATTTCATCCAGCATGTTTGAATTTGTATGTTTTCCGATCCTAACTTTATTTCATTGAAATTGTGTTGCAGATGTCCTTCTTTGAAAATTCTCACACTACCTTATGATATAAAAGGTGATTTAGGTGAGAGCATATTTCGTTATGGGGACACTGTTTCAAATCTCATCGTAAAATGGAAGAGTTTAGAGTTGATGAAACTTGGAAACTGTAGCTACATGGTACAAATCATTGACCAAATTCGCCTTCACTGTCCAAATTTTGTTGGGCTTTCTGTTGCACGTGCATACATTAACAATGAGGTAGCATCGGCTATAGTGTCAGAACTTGCCACCATAAAGTATTTAGTTCTAAACAATGCCAGACTTGGAAAGGAACATCTACAGGCGATTTTGCTGGGATGCAAGGAACTTGAGCTGCTCTATGTTCGGAACTGTGTGGGATTTGATGCGGACGACGAAGAAATAATCAAGCTAGCTTCTCGCATTAAAGACTTCCAGTGTGTAGGTTCCAGAACAGATATTTATGATTATGACGACGGTCAAATTTCCCATGATGAACTTGTCTACGGTGATTGTAATAGTGACTAAGATCATAAAACTTTTGCTTGTAATTAATGTTAATGCTTTGCAATGACATTGATAATATTTTCTCTCTCTATTTAAACCCCTTCTGCCAGTCAATGGTTAATTTGATATCTTGATGATCTCTGTTTATATGGACTATGGTTTATATGGTTAAAGAAATAATGCCTCAAACATTTGATCTTAACTTCCAATTTTGACAAGAAAACTTACTGTCACTAATCTTTTTTGGTTCAAAGAAGAAAGCGTAGTTTTGGTTAAAACTAAAAGCATTTTACTATGCAAGGAAGATTTTGTTAGTGATACCATTTCATAGTCATTCATGGTTTTGGTTGAATGCATCAACACCGTTGAACTAAATTAAGTAGATGAATATATAGATAACTGGGCTCTTGAGATAGCATCAGCCAGTGTCAAAACTTGCAAAACCATAAAGTATTTAGGTCTAAACAATGCATGTGCCTTGAAAAGGAACATCTTATGGCAATTTTGCTGGGATGCAAGGAACTTGAGTTGCTCTATGTTTGTTCTATGTTTGGAACTGTGGGAGCTTTTATAAGGATGACGAGGAAATAATTAAGCTAGCTTCTCGAATTATGACCTCCAGCTGAAGGTTCAACAACGGATATTTCTGAAGATTATGACGAACATATTTCCCATCATAAACTTGTCCATGCTGATAGCAACAGTGACTAAGAACATGTATGTTTGGCCATTTTGATAGCTGACCAGGATTTTGCATTATTTACCAGTAGTTTCAAAAGGCTTAATCTTTTGCATGTAATTATATATGTAAGCAATTAAATTGATCATGATCTAATTATTATGGATTATACTTTTTCGGTCCCAAATAACTTGGCACTTTAACTTTTACATAGATTTTAAAGTGGATAGAAAACTAATAGAATAGTGAATACTAATATGTTTGTAACTAATTTAGGATTGTGACAAATCGGCCCAACCCATAACATACACTAGAAGGAAGACAGAGTAATAAGAAGGTCAATTCAGAAAACTAAGGTGGAAATGGGAATAACAATCAATAGAGGACAGAAAGGGAAATCATAGACCTCTTGAAAGTCAGCATTTATATTGGTATATACTTATGTATTCTTGCATATTTGTCCTTGTGATGAACTGAGCAATATGCAATCGTGAAAGTAACGCTGAACAACTCTAATACATATTGAGGAAATTATCGAGTTTATTGTTGAGAATTAGTTTTCTTCGTGGGAGAGAGCTGACCTCTTCAAACTCAGCATTTATATTGTTATATATATTCTTGCATACTTGTCCTTGTGATGAACTGAGTAATATGAAATCGTAAAAGTGAACGATGAACAACTCTAGAACATATTGGGGAATTTATCGAGTTTATTGCTGAGAATTAGTGTTCTTCGTGGGAGAGAGCTGACCTCTTCAAACTCAGCATTTATTATGTTGTATATTCTTGCATACTTGTCCTTGTGATGAACCGGGTAATATGCAATCGTAAAAGTAAATGCTGAACAACTCTAAAATATATTTGGGAAATTATCGAGTTTATTGTTGAGAATTAGTTTTCTTTGTGGGAGAGAGCTGTTGAAAGTTAGCATTTATATTGTTATATATTCTTGCATACTTGTCCTTATGTAAGATCTGAGATTTATATTATGTTCTAGAGTTGTTCAGCGTTTACTTCTACGATTATATATTACTTAGTTCATCACAAGGACGTACAAGTAATAAACAAATTTAACCCTTGTGTCAGTATCTAATGAGTTTTTCAATTTCTCAAGTAAAACAAAAACAAAAATAACTCAAATTAGATGTCACTTCAAGTTCAGAATCTGTGTTTTTCTGTACGGTTAAGAGTATAAAAAGAATGCATTTCACTTCACAGTGTCCAATTATCTTTCCGATTTCCAACGTAAATGAAAAATAAAAACAAATTAGATAACAAGTTCTTCGAGTTTGGACAGGAATATATTCTATTTCTTCAAGTTGAGTGAAGAAATAATGCTTTAAACAATTGATTTCAACTTTTTAATTTTGAAAAGATAAATTAGTCAATATAAGTACACATAAACACAAAAAATATTCATCGATCTAGTAATTGGAAAAGAAACAACGAACCAATCATTACTGTATCCAAGGTTTAATTACAGAGATGGAAGAAAACACGAAGTGTTTGACCAGGTTGATGTTGCTGATGGCACTCAAGGTTATAATGGAGTTAAAATGCGTTTCAGCGCTCTTGAAATTACAGAGTGTTGTGGTGTCAGTGGTTCCCGGAAAATGTCAAGACCGAGGGAAACTCTTCTAAAAGCTACTATTTTATTATATTCGAAATCTATCATTTATTTATCAGTAGCAAAAATGTGACAATTATACCATTAAATTAATTAAGGAGTTCTTGAATTTTTATATTGAAGGCGATATGTTTTTTTCTATTTACAAATTTCCACTTTCAAGGGATCAATTTTGGATCGTCATATCTCATTCATTCCTTAATCATTTTGAGTACTTAAATATGTGTTGGAAAGCTCTCACGGAGGATAACGTAGTCCAACATAAGTTGTTGCACGCACGCATCCAAAATGTACTCAAATCTAGGCTCAAAATGACTTGACAATGTGGAGTTTCTACCCACATTTTCTAGCAGCTTATTAGCTAATTGAGTACTAATCATTCTCATATAATCCCCAAGGTAAGGGAGATCCTACCCAGGACCATGTTCAACAAGGAATAAGGCAGACATGTGGTATCTGCATCTAGAGTGATACTGAAATTATCACAGGGCTTCCCTACATCACCAAATACTTTTTATGCAAAATACATTTTGATCTAATCTGTAATTATATCAGTAGCACTGTAGCAATTACATATAGTTTTAAATCCAATGCTTATTAAAACCATAAACAATGAGATGCAGGTTTATACATATGTGTATCGGTGTGTCTTATGAGTGAAGAAACAGAATAAAAGCCTATAAATTTGTAGATGTTACAATAATTGGAGAAATAATTTAAATTACACAATAAATTGCTCACAATATACAATTATTATTCCAACCTACCAACCTAAAAATTATATAGAACTTGGATATCTCTCTACACACCTACACATATATGGGTGCAAGAAGTTATGTATACGTTCTGATAGAAATACCCTCATCGGTAAGATAAATTAGCTTAACTACAACTATTGTATATTTTAGAAGTGTTTACAATGAAGATTTATATGAATTAAGTGGTGTGATGCGTACGTGCTCCACGTTCTGAATGAAGATCCTGATTTCCACCTAGCTAGATGCTTTTAGTAGATACGATACCAGTGAACCAAGAAAACAGGTCACAAACTCAGCAGTCCCTTTAGTAGAGCTTTGACCCACATCTGCTATTATTTTTCTTTGAGGTCTCCTAAATATATCGTGCATTCATCTCTCGAGTCCAGATTATATAGGGCTTACCCTTGCCAAAAGGTTGATCAGAAAATTGAACATGTTCCTCTACAGCCCTATGCAGCTCCATGTGTTGCCCCTGAGGAGGCTGCTGAATGCTTACATTTTCAAATCCTTGATTTATATTGGAAATGGCAGGATTTACAAATGCTTCAGCCCATAGGCCCCTTCATGGTGCTCAAATTATCCATGATGGTACTCCTCATTGGTGATTTGATGTTGTCTAAATGGCAACAAGACCCAGGATATTGAATAAATTAAACTATTTTACATAATAAATTATTGTTAAATATATTATAAATGTAAATATTGAAAATAATGAATTTTATAATGGTGTAAGAATTAATTTCATAAACTTCATAAATATAAAAAAAATTACCTGGTGTTGGAGAACAAGCAAAACTCAATTTTGTTGGAGCATTTTCTTCATTCTTTTCTGCAATTAAAATTTATTAACGTGAAGTTAATTATATATATATATATATATGGGCAAGTGCTCAAATAGAAACCAATTTATTAATAAAAACTAGAAACTAATTTGAGTAATAGATTTATTTTAATTAACTTTTAATCTCAGCCATTCATTCAATTTATTTTTAAAAAATATAAAAAAACAAATTTTTTGTAAATTTCTGTGTTTAGTCCCTCATTCTTTGTGCACGGCTCTCTCTCTAATCTCTCTCTCTCTCTAAGCTCGTCTCTCTATTCTCTCTATCCGGTAAATCTCTCTCTTCTCGTTATTTTTCGCATCTCTCTCTTCTCATTTTTGTTATCTATCACTAGCTTCGGATTTGTTTTCTCTCACTCACATGTCTCTCTATATCTTTACTTCTGTATGAAGGTTTTTTGTTATTAATAACTACTCCCTTCGTCCCACCCAATTGTTATCCTTTCGGAGAGAAGGTCCGGCACGCATTTTAAGGTGCATATAAAGTATAGTTCCATAACTTATTTTTAATTATTTTTTTTCTGAATAAAAATTTAATGTTTAAATTTTTATTCAGAAAAAAAATAATTAAAAATAAGTTATGGAACTATACTTTATATGCACCTTAAAATGCGTGCCGGACCTTCTCTCCGAAAGGATAATAATTGGGTGGGACGGAGGTAGTATATGTTTGTTATTGCTTGAATTAATTTGGTAATTTTGCGTGACTCGATTTTGACAATTTGAAACTATTTTCGATGATGATTTTGACAGATTTGATTAAAATATTTGATAATAAAGGTAAACTATAATATTTTCTTGTTTCTAAGTTTTTTTATGTGTTCGTATTTCATTTATAAGGTAATTATTATGTTTATTGTTGTTCTTATTGTAGTAAATATTGTTTTGTAAATTTGTTAATGTGTTATTCTAATTTTTGAATTTAGTGATTTTGATATTGTTTAATATGTTTTTGGTTGATAATTTTAGTTATTTTATTTATTACAAGGACATGTCATATATAAGTAAATTTTGTGTTTTAATAGTGTTTATAGCAAATTGTTGTTCCTGTTAGTGTATTTATAAACTTATAATGTCATGTTGTTTGTGTCGTTTTAACTACAGTTTTTGGCTATACCGTGAAAAAAACGTTTTCTATGTTCTTCTATTTCTATAGTAGAATCTTGCAATTATATACTCCCTCCGTCCCGTTGAGTTGTTATCATTTCAAAATGGGGTGTCTGGCACGCATTTTAAGGTGAATTTTGAGGATAGTTCCATAATTTATTTTTGAAATTTTCCTTTTTTGTATAAAAATAGAACAATCCTATTTTTATACAAAAAAAGAAAATTTTAAAAATAAGTTATGGAACTATCCTTAAAATCCGCCTTAAAATGCGTGCCAGAAAGTGAAAAAAAAGTGATAACAATTGGGTGGGACGGAGGGAGTATTAAAGAGTAACAAGCCATGGACAATAAAGTTTAATGTAACTCCATTCATGTCCTATACTCTTTGCAAGAGCCTGTAGCTATGGCAACTTATTGCATACTCGTGTTGGTTAGTAAGCACATTTATGTGTAAGTGTAGCTATATGCATTTTTTAGTTTTTTGTGGTGTTAATGTTAAATTGTTGATTATTGAAAATATTGTTTACCACCACGGCAAAGAGGGGGGTGTTCAGGCCATAATATTTAGGTGTCAAGTAAAAGGGTGTAATATAGATCTGAGTGATGCCAATAGTTATTATTCCACGAACAAGGTTTGTGCCAAACATTCTAAATCACCAATGGACGTTGTTTAAGTGTAGCTATGTGCATTTTTTTAGTTTTTTATGGTCTTAATGTTAGACGTATTTGAGTAAATGTTGAATGTTGTATACATAGTTTGTTGCTGTGACTATAATAAACCATTTATGATAAAATGTATTAAATATATTGTTTTGCAGGTTCTAGTTGTGGTGATTCTTCTCGTATTAATATTAGTGTTTGTTCAAGTGAAAGAGATCAATCTATATCAAGCTATGTTTTATCTCTGGGTGGTAAACCATATTTCATTCCGAGTTGCGTTGCTGGAATTAAAGTTCCATTATTAGGGACAGTCTAGAAATAGGATTTAACTTCTGTACACAAAATAATATCTTAATGGTAGGCCTAAATGTAGTTAGGCCCATATATGATTTTTTAAAAGTACAAATACATGCACCAAAATAATATCTTACCATTTTAATTCTATTATATATATTAATTTGTAACACTTTTACACTCAAATAATTTCTCGCATGTTCTAGAATATTCCAAATCTATTATATATATTAGTTATCTTCCCGTTTTCATTTATTCACTAACTACACACAAGCATCTTTCCTTGGGCACTACTTTTCTGCTTCCACTTTGTCAAACTCCTCTTTTCTTTCATCATTTTATCCCATGTATATCTCTTAAACTCATATCCTCACCTAAATTTTAATAAACAAAAGATTGTTGTATATCTTTAAACGCTACATTTACCTACTATCGCACACACCTCTTCCACCAATTGACTATCAAATTATACCACTTGACTTCCGAATTACACCTTGAGTAAAGATGCCATAACAAGAATAGATAATCTAAAATTAAAGTTCTTTATGATTCAGACCCATTTATGCAAGATTTGACTGATTTTTCATTCATACTTGCAAAATACTTGGAATCGTCAAATTTGTAAGTTGTCTCTATCTTAAATTATTATATATGCAAATACACATGAACATATATATTGGAGAATTTTTTTCCCAATAAATGAGTATCTAGTTTATTCCCATCTCATTGGATTCACCTGACAAATTATGATACTAAATTTTTATTATTTTATATTGGATTTAATTCAGTTTAAACTAGATTTTGTATTTGTTTTTTTCCAAAATTTCAAAAGTAAATTATTTTGAAACCTAAATCTTAAATATTGGTTTACAAATTAAAACAGTTATATTTATGTTTATTTTATATAAGACTTATTTAAAACCAACTTAATAATTTTATTCCATATGAATTATGTAATGTGTAAACCCCAGTAATAAGTTTTATTAAGATTAATGAAGTCTAATTAGGGTATTATATGACATGATAGGTTTTGGGCATGCTAATCACAATCTCTATTTCTCCATTTTTAGATACAAGAAGAGAAAAAAACATGAAAATAGATTGTTTCTCCATTTTTAGATACAAGAAGAGAAAAATCATGAAAATCAAAGTCCATAGTCCGTATTTACATCCAACCGAACGGTCATGAAATCCGGTATGGCTCACTACCATCAGCTTTATAATATCATGTAACATGATATTTAATTATTAAACAAATATAAAAAATATCTACTTTATGGTTCATATTCAAATTTGGAATTAGTTTCAGTTTGATTGAATCAAACAAAAACCTCATTCATTAGAAACACTCTGCAAAATTTTAGTTTACACAAAATTCTAGATCAACCCTTAACAGATTTAGGAAAATAATATAGGACGTGACACAAAGATTTCAAACCGTACTTGATGAGAGTTTTCTCACAAAATAAATATATCAAATATTTTTAACATATTTAACTTGATTTATGAGTTTTTTCAATTATAAAAATTAATTATTTTATGTTATGTAATATATTTTACAATATTTTTATGTAGAATATATGGTAGAAAATGTTGTTAACATGTAGTACTCAAATTATTGCATTTAAGATTTAGGCTTAGGAATTTTTGCATATATATATATAACTTCTGATTTATAAATTTTAATTGACAATGTAGAAAATACTCCACCAAAATTGAGTTTAGCTCTTCTCGTTGTAATACTTTTATATATTTATGAAATTTATGAAATTAATATTGATACTATTATAAAATCCATTAATTTCAATATTTACATATATAATATATTTAATAATAATTTATTAAATAAAATATTTTTATTTCTTCCGGTTTGATCTATACCGCCTTACACACATCTATGTATTGCTTCTAGAATTTGAAGCGTTACACACGTCTATATTTTCCTTCTAGAATTCAAGTTTCTTTGCATAATCAATTAGGGAAACAAAATTGAAGCCACATTTTGGTTCACTTATGGTTTGTGCTGTTTGCAGAAAGTGCACCCTGCATTTTCTGGGGGGTTTGGCGGAGCCAAGGTCTGGTAAAATCGGTCAACCAATGAGGAGGAGAATAGTATTAATTCATGGGTTGTCATCTCAAGCCACCAATGAGCCCCAACCAACTCTGACTATTCCAGGGCCGGCGAATATTCTGAGCCAGAATCAAGGTGCCAGTGAGGACTCCCAACCAATGCTAACTCATGGGTCATTCGAAGACCATAATGGATCATTTGACCACCATGAAGGGGACTACGGACTGCAGCATGGCAATGGAATATTTGGAAATCCTGCCATTTTCAATATAAATCAAGGATTTGAAATGTGGAGAACACACCAGAGCACTTAAACTATAAGAAATAAAGAAAACATTGTTTATAAAGAAAACATTGTTAATAATGTTTTGTATGAAGGATAAACATTGTTTATAATGTTCTATATGTATACCACTTCAAATCCACAATCCGTACATTATTTTGAAACATATATCTATGTACTATTTTAAATCCGCAATCTGTACATTGTTTTAATCCGTAAAATCTCATTGATTTTCAAATATAAACACAATATAACTTTTGTGTTCTATTTTCATCTAAAGATCAAAATCTATTTGGTATATCTGTAATTTATTTTTGATATCACATGTTAATTTTCCAGGTTTTGGATTCTCAGTTACAACTAGATAGTTGTATAAATATCACTCTATACTCTATCATATTTCTCATATTCTAAGTGTACGTGCTTGACTAGATAGTAACTAAGAGTGAGAGGCTATCAAAATGGAAGTGGATCTCAATTCGAGTTTGACTTGTCTGAATATCTCTAATCTTATGGCCCTTATTTCGACGATCAATGATACTTGATAGAAAATAGAAAAACTCAATATTTATGTTAAAGAATTGAATGCTGGTATGGTAAAGCTAAAAGAGTTACAATGTAATGCGCCTTTATGTATCCTTGTTCTCACCGAAGTCAGAAGCTATAACTTGTTTCGATAAATTAAATATACACATTGGAAAAAGAGATTTTGTGGTACATAAATATGAAGGCTAATGCAGTAACGCAAGAACTTACGCCGTTGAGGGCTGATGATTCAAAAGGAAGAGGAAAGGCTAGAAAAGTCAAGTGATGCTGAGAAAAAGAATTGGATTTGTTCATTGATTTTGATGCTTCTATGGCTAATACTTTAATTTGAATAAAATATATTTTTGAAACTTCACATTACTTGGGTATTGAGTATTTACTTGTAAGAATTCCTGAGCCCAAGAGTTAAGAATAACAAGTTCTTCAGCTCAAGTAGGTACATCAAAAAAAGATAAGGAGTAGGGCTAAAGAGAGAGCCAAAAAGGATCTGGGACTGAGACACGGCCCAGACTCGTTATAACCTTGTCCAGGAAAAACCAATAGATGGATACTAAAGAAGGCCCGACTCCCTTTTTGTTTCTTTCACCACTCCACCGGAAATTCCCTCTGGGTCTCCGAGATCCTTTTGATGACCTATGTTGTGTCATAGGTATAGGAAAAAGTCCTATCAAATAGAAATTTCCCCGTGTGGCAATATGGGGGCGAAAAAAGGAAAGAGAGGGAAATGTTTATCCCCAAATAAAAATATTGGGAGTGAAGAGATCTATTCATTGATAATAAAAGGAAAAAATGTGAAATTTTGACTGCGCTTCAACTATATAAACTGTAAGAGGATAAGCTTCAAGTGAATGATTCGGAGTATCAATACACAAATGTATAACCTTGTTTCTACATGACCCGATCAATTGGGGTCAGGGTAAGAAAATATTAGACGTCCCATCTTCTGAGAACTGGACATGAGAGTTTCTTTTCATCCATTCAATCAATCGATACGACCCCGTAGAGCTGGGGCAGAGAACCGTAGCTGTCTTGGGACGTTTTCGGGATGCCGCTAATAACCACAAGTATTGCATACATCATTAATCCGATGTGTTCCCATTCCTATCCATAACTACACAGAGTGTACTCTTAGACATATGAAGGTTTGGTTCAGATACTATTTTCATTCCATTAAAAGACAGACCTCAGTCAATCGATTAGTATGCTTTAGTTAAGGTGTTTACAGTAATAGATGATCCTTATAAGATACGTACATTGTTATAGTAATTTAATTTTATGCACCTAAAACTACTCCGTCTTCTCTGCACTATAAGCAGAGTATTGCCCAGTTTTGTCAAAATTAAAATTTGAATAAAATATGAAGCACTGTATCTTCACTCTTAACCTTAGGTAGCT
Organism: Oenanthe sinensis; assembly: GCA_028671895.1. NCBI lineage: Eukaryota > Viridiplantae > Streptophyta > Magnoliopsida > Apiales > Apiaceae > Oenanthe > Oenanthe sinensis. Next base: position 22,984,182 of record CM053801.1, read on the forward strand.
CTTGCAGATAGCCATTAGCTTTTTTGCTAAAAAGCAGGTAAAAAAGTGGTCGGTAAAATCTAAAATTTGTTGTCTGTAAAAGTGATTTTGGCTTAAAAGTTGCTTTGAGGAAAATCATGTCCTCCGTGTTTTTGGAAAAAGTTGATTTTCAACTTTTATAGAAAATAATTACAAGTTTCATCGTCAAATCTTCCCAAAAATATGTTTTTATATTATATCTCAAAATATGCATAAATAAAAAAACTTCCAAACAGTCATCAAATTGTTTAGACAGTACTTTTTTCACTAGCACTTTTTCTCACAGCAACCCCCAAACTGAGCCTTAAACTATAATAAATAAAGAAAACATTGCTTATAATGTTCTATATGAAGGATAAGAACCCTGATTAACATGTTATGTTCTCATGTACTCCCTCCGTGCGCCCCCCGCCCCCCGATTCCTTACATTTCAGAGAAAGTGTTCGACACATATTTTAATGTGCATATAAAATATATTTTCCTAACTTATTTTTAAATTATGTTTTTCTGAATAAAAATTGAATGTTTAAATTTTTATTCAGAAAAAAAATAATTTTTAAACTATAATAAATAAAGAAAACATTGCTTATAATGTTCTATATGAAGGATAAGAACCCTGATTAACATGTTATGTTCTCATGTACTCCCTCCGTGCGCCCCCCGCCCCCCGCCCCCCGCCCCCCGCCCCCCGATTCCTTACATTTCAGAGAGAGTGTTCGATACATACTTTAATGTGCATATAAAATATATTTTCCTAACTTATTTTTAAATTATTTTTTTCTAAATAAAAATTGAATGTTTAAATTTTTATTCAGAAAAAAAATAATTTAAAAATAAGTTATGGAACTATATTTTATATGCACATTAAAATGCATGTCGGACACTCTCTCTGAAATGTAAAGAATTGGGGGACGGAGGAAGTATATCTTATCAAATTTTATTTCTGTTAGAGAGGGGAGGGGGGAGGGGGGAGGGGGGAGGGGGGAGGGGGGGAGGGGGTAGAAAATCTAATAAGTATATTATTCAGTTCAAGATGTTGATTATATGAAGTATTCCTAGTTAATTCCAATTTCTCAAAATGCTTTTTGACATGTATACATAAAATTAACTAGGTACAAATTCTATCAGTGTTCTTTGGATGATTAACCAATAACTAGACTAATATTTTTAATGTATTTCTGCATATATGTTCTTCCTGTGGTTACGGAAACCGAATACTCGATAAATATGTATATAGAAAATTCTTTTTTTCTGATAATTTTTATGAACAATTAAGCCTCTACATATTTTTCATGAACAAGCCTCTAGGAACAATTTATAGAGTCTTGACATCTACTAAAACCCAGGGCGGTCACTTCGATACCCTTTTTCCATTTCAAACACTTAGACGGTGTTTTTCTTCTCCTTCAAGTGTAAACATTCAAGTATTCCGTTTTATTTGCAATATTGATTAAAATATCGGGTGATGTTCATGCTAGACCATATGAACTATAAGAGGAGAGATAATCAAGACATCTAATTAACCATCAACTGGTAGAAAATGTTCAAATATAGAGAGCAATTATTATTAATGTAATTTCAAAGCACAAGATTCCTGATCTTAATTAGTCACTTTTGCAATTACCATAGACAAGGTCATCATAATAGAGAATATGTTCATCATAATGCCCATAAATTTAATCGTCGTAATAAAACTCTGTTCTGGAACCTTCACAACGGAAGTACTTAAGTTGAGAAGCTAGCTTGATTATCTCTTCGTCATCCTCATCAAATCACACACAGTTCTGAACAGAGATCATGTCAAGTTTCTTTCATTCCAGCAAAATCACCTGTAGATGTTCCTTTGCAAGGCTGGCATTCTTACAGTAAAGGCTGATTTTGTCAATGATTTGCATCATGTAGCTACAACTCTCAAGTTTTATTACCTCTAAACTCTTCAATTTACTGATAAGATCTGAAACAGTGTCCTAGTACGCATCTATGCCCCTGAAATTGACGGGCAATTCAGAAGACAGTGTAAGAATTTGCAACGAAGGACATCTGCAGCAATATTTCAATGAAATGAATTAGGATCAGAATATAGAACCATACATAATAAAAAATGATAGATGAAATTTGCAAGTCCTTACACATCTGAAACATAAATGAGATCCTCTTTAGATATTCAGGAAGCACAAGTTTATAAGCACGCCCTTGGCTCCGGTCAACAACAAACTTGATCAATCCCGCGATATTATAAAACATCCCGCACATTCAAATGCATGATCTGCTAATCTCGACCAGGGTAGTTTCTCAGGAAAAACAAGAATTTGCCAAGACAAAGGATTAAGAACTGCTCGGTACCAGTGCTTGCATACAAATGGAATATCCAATAACTTGGTTTCTAAATCTAATCTCCCAAAAGCATTCACCAGACAATCCAAGTTTAAATCCTCCCACTTTCTTGCTTCCATCTATCTCCCACCTACGAATACAAATTAATAAAACCTAATTAATTAATAAAACCTGATAAATTTACCCACTGTGTATTTTGATATGTCTAAGAGCTATCGGACGGATATGTAAAATCTTTCTCCAAATTCAAGCACAATCGTTAGGCATTTGAGTGGTCCAAATAGAGCATCCCGCCAACCGTGTCGTTTGAACCCAGTGGGCCCAAAGGGAACACGTCCTTTTATCCAAGATTTTGCATAACAAAGAGAGAATCTGAGCACGTACGATTCCAAGATTTCATTTCTTTAAACCCAAGGCCCCCTTTGCATTCAGGAAGACAAACAGTACTCCAAGTTATTTGTGCCCACTCTTGGAATCTATAGTACATTTCGGGAGAAATCAAGTGGTAATGGTCTGAATTGCGCTTGGCTCTTCTAGCATAGGATAATCATTTAGAAGTCCATTTGAGAATTCTTTTGGAGATCCTTTCCACCAAAGGTATACAACTATTAATCGTGAGCTGAGAGGAAATTAACGGGACTCCAAGAAATTTAACCACCATATTCCCTCTTGGAAACCCCACAGTAGTGTGATTAGTGTCAACCCAGTTGGAGATCTTTATCAGCGCCTTGCGGAAGATGAGGACATCATCCGCGAAGAAAATATAATTTAACAAAAACATCATCTAATTAATTTTGATAGGGTGATTTTATCAGTTTTATGATTGTATTCACAATAAATATTATTTTCAATATATTAATATTAAAAATTAATTAATTGATCATTATTTTAATAAATTATTTATTTAAAAAATATTTAATTAATTTTTGTTAAAATTTATAAAATGGTATACATTATGCATATTTTTTAGCATATTAATCATTGTTTTTTAAAAAATAAGATATTTATTTTTATTTTAATTTATTAATAGATAATTTTACAATATAAAAGAGAAAAGTATGATATGTATTTATATTATATATATGTGTGTATAATATAATTCAATATATATATATATATGGAGAAACATTATCATATATATTAAAGTAAGAAATAGTTCAAAATTTAAATGTCAATTTGATAATATTTGGTAATATATTCAATTTCAATACATATAACCAAATTTATTTTTCGATTTTAGATTCGTAAGTAATATTTTTACTTAAGATAAAATTTTTATAATTCAATATAAAATTTATAATATATTATTTATTTCATTTTGAAGTAGGAAATAAATTAAATTATAATTTACATAATTATAAAAATAATTAAATTAAGAAAATTTATATAATATCTTTCAAATTAATAGAGTAATTTATTAATATGTCACTTTTTATATTTATTTTATAAATATGTCATATTATCTTATTAATACACTTAAATATAAATATTAAGACTAATATACCAATAGATTTACTTAACGTACTTTGTAACTAATAATGAATGAAGATATATAATTATTTTATTTTCACAAGTCTTAATCTTATAGTAATTCAGTTTTTTTTTAAATAATTGTTGTAATACATGTTTTGCATTATCTAGTTATTTGACTATTGATATGATTAAATTCTGGAATCTTATTAAATGTATATATAAAAATGGGTTAGTTAAATCCTAATACTAATTTTTTTATTTATAGTTTTTTACGAAACCAAAATTATAAAGAAATTTTATTTTAAACTTTATATATTTGATGTATATTAGAATTATGCAATAAAATAATTTGGTCTCAAATTTATATTTAGAGGACTGAATTTATAAATATTATTTACATATTACATGAATTATATTATAATTATATTATAATTATATTATATTTATTTTAAAATTTTAATTATTTTAAGTTATAAAGATAAAAATGTTCTTTTAAAATTATTAAGATGAAAAAAATTATGTATATGACATATTTGAAAATATAACTAAAAGTATGATAAACAACTTTTAAATTTTGAATATATCAGAAAAATATCCTTAAATTAAATACAACGCTTTGATATGGTGTTGCACGTTGCAACACTATTATTCCCTCGCAATGGTGCATTTATATGTAATGCAATACTTTTTTAATAGTGTTGGATAAGGTCACAATTAAAAGAGGTATTACAACACTTGTTTAGTAGTGTTCCCAGCTATGAGCACCAAGTAGTGTTCATAAAATACTAATAAAAGAAACAATCATTTAAGGGGTTGGTAATTTGTCCTTTAGAGAAGAATCTCCTCTAAAGTGTAAACATTTACTAATAAAAGATATTTGTTCTTATTATTATATTTTGTCCGATCTACACTCAACATTTGTCACTAGAAAGAGTTCTAATCTTACATCTTGTTCAATAAAATGGTAGATCCAACTGACCCACCTACAATAACTCCATACACAATGGAAATCCCAGAAGAACACCCCCCCCCCAGATAATTGTCGACGCTCCCTCGACGCTTCATCTGCGTGAGCTATTCCGCGCAAGCACAGATGTCATAATCGAACGTCTCAAAGGTCCGACATCTTCTGAGCCTCTAGCAGGTAAACGAAAATCTGTCACAGGTCCACAAATATCTGCTCCTCAGATTCTGCCAAACAAGCTCTTAAAGGTGACGCTCGAACTTATTTGAACAACCTGTGTGCACAGAACGGAAAGCGGCACAGAAAATTCAAATCCCCAAACTCACAGATGTCTATGCAGAATATGCGCAGTTGGAGCAGATATGATGGTTACAAATCGAAATTCAATGCGCTACGATGTCCATGAATGACTCTGACAACCCAGACGATAACCCTTCGTGGTATGAGGAGGAAGAAGAGGCAGAGTCCATAGATTATGCCAATCCGGATAGGCATCCTAAAAAGCATCGATCAACACCTCTTTTTGAGGATGGTGATTCTCGTCGTAGAGAGATCAACGAGACATCTCTTCCACTAGAGGAATTACTACAGCTACAACAAGACATCGCCTTATGTAAAAACTTCATGCGTACACAAGTATGGTTGGAAATTTTGACAGAAAGCCCGCTTTCATCGGACATCGAGGTCACAAAAATGGATTGAAACTTAAAAATTCCATCGTTTAATAAATTCAATGGGTCCGCCGATCCTGGTGATTTTTTGAACGTCTTTGACGGAAATTCCTAGAGGTCTCGGAAATTCCATATCTCATTGATGAGCTAGCAATCAATTACTTAGGCGCTGGGATCGATAAAACAAGAAATAATCCTCGTTCGTTGCAAGCAGCTTTGCAAATAATCGAGCATCGCCTAACTTTACAAGAAGCAGTGGGCAGCATCCAACAATCAAAACAAAACTCTTATCACTATGACAGGGACAAGTATAGAGGTAAATGATACTTTTACAGATTGCATAGTGTGGAAAACAAGTAAAAAATAGAGAGCAAAACAACTCTTGAATATATCCAAATTCTATGTCTTCCGGTGCCTGTCCATACAGCTATTTATCACTACTAAAGGACATTAATTGTCCCTCAAAGACCAAAAGAGAACTAACAAAATAACAACCTTGTGCAAAAAGGTCTTAACTGCTCTTAACTGCCCTGAGTTGAAAACACAACACTTAAACTACTCTTAATAAATACTACAGTTATGAAAAAGATATTTTCTGGTTACTTGATGTTGCTTCATCCTTATTACTCCCCCTCAAGCTTGGTTGTAGGATGAGATACGACTCCAAGCTTGGACATAAGATAAAAGTGTTGTTTGGCTGAGAGACCTTTAATGAGAACATCCGCAACTTGAGAGTGTGTTGGAGTGTGAGCAGTGATGATGGTTCCTGAATTAATTTTATCACGAATGAAGTGACAGTCAACTTCAACATGCTTCGTTCGCTCATGAAGAACAGGGTTGGCTGTAATAGCTATGGCAGCTTTGTTGTCACAATGTAGGACTGCAGGAGGTAGGTTGTTGATGCCCAAGTCTTTAAGCAAGGCTTGTAACCAGGTAACTTCACAAGAGGTTAGTGCCATGGCACGATATTCAGCCTCAGCAGATGAACGAGCAACTACAGCTTGTTTCTTGGATTTCCAGGAGATTGGACTGGAGCCTAACAATACACAGAACCTAGTAGTAGATCTCCTAGTCATTGGGCATGTGGCCCAATCACTATCACTATAAGCATGTAACTAAACAGCTGACTTGGATGCGAACAAGATGCCTTGAGTAGAAGTGCCAATCAAATATCTAAGCAAATGCAAAGAAGCTTGCATGTGAATGTCACACGGGTGTTGCATAAATTGAGTCAAAATATGGACCGTGAAAACAATGTCTGGTCTTGTAACGGCCAGGTAGATCAGTTTGCCCAAAAGTCGCTGATAAGGATGAGGGTCATTTAATGGGGTTCCCATTTCTTTGGTGAGTCTAAGGTGTATATCGATAGGAATCTTCATTGGAGTAGCAGACTGCATGTTGAATTCTTTAAGTATGTCAACCAGATACTTGTGTTGGGACACAAAGAATCCTGTAGAGGTTTTTTCAACTTCAAGGCCTAGAAAGTAACGAATCTTGCCTAGGTCTTTCATGTGAAACTTCATAGATAACATCCGTTTGAGGGTGTCGATTTCAGACCCTGAATTACCAGCTATCAATAGATCATCTACATAGACTAGGACAACTGTGATAAAAGTATCACTAGTAAGACTGAATAGACTATAATCAGATTTCGACTGCACAAAACCAATACAAACTAGAGTGGTAGACAACTTGGAAAACCACTGTCTTGGCGCTTGTTTCAAGCCGTATAAAGGCTTCTTGAGCCTGCACACAGTCATTGGTGTGGTATTGACCGCAAACTGCTCTTGTCCTTTAAAAATTCTACATCCCTAGTGTATGTATCCCAATGGCAGTTTCATGTATACGAGCTCTCCTAAGTCACCATGCAAAAAGGCATTTGTAACGTCCATTTGCACCACCATCCAATCATTCACAGCAGCTACTGCCAAGAGGGCTCGAATTGTTGCCATTTTGGCGACCGGGGCAAATGTGTGTTCATAATCTACTCCATACACTTGTTTGCATCCCAAGATGACTAACCTTGCCTTGAATCTGACAATAGTTCCATCTGCCTTAAACTTCGTTTTATACAACCATTTACACCCAATGGCTTTTTTGTTAGGAGGTAAGGAGGTGATATCCCATGTGTCGTTCATTTCAAGTGCTTCCAATTCCATGTTCATAGCATATATCCAGTGTTGTTGTTCAGCAGCTTGATGAAAAAATTTTGGGTCTTCAACGGAGGTGATTGATGAGAGAAAACACTGAAAAGTTGGTGGCACTTATTGGCTAGTGACAGTGTCACACAGGGCTGTCGATGATGGGAAAGGTTTAGTTATGTAGGCATTCATCCAGACTGGTGGTTTCGTTTGCCTTGATGACTTTCTCAAAAGTACAGGGGAGTTGTTAGGAATCTGGTCATGGTCATCATTTGACGTTTGTGGAGGTTCAGAGTCAGCAATTGGGGATGTAGTGGTTTCAACAATTTCAGGTGTATTTGGAATGTCAGGATTTTGAGGATCATTTTCCAAGAATCGAGAAAGTGAATCATGGTCAAAAATGTGAGTTTGTACAGGTTGAGTTTCTGGAGGAACTGGATTCATGAAAGGACATGGTGTAGAAGTGTTTAAAGGAAATATATTTTCATAGAATTTCACATCTCTTAAAGTAAATGGCTCCATTGAATTCAAAGTGAGAAGTTTGAATCCTTTCTTAAACGGTGGATAGCCCACAAATACACAAGGCACAACTCTAGGTTTAAACTTGTCTGAAACAACACCTGGCGGCGCAGCAATAGCTAGACAGCCAAAAGCTTTTAATTCATCATAATCAGGTGGTTCTTTGAACAGAATTTCATATGGACAAGCATAGTTAAGCACTGAAGATGGGGTCCTGTTGATAATGTATGCAGCTGCTAGCACACAGTCTCCCCAGTAAGATTGAGGTAAGCATGACTGAAATTTCAGAGCTCTTGCCACCTCCAAGACATGTCTGTGTTTGCGTTCTGCTCGAGCATTCTGTTGTGGCCTGTGAGCACATGATGTTTGATGAATAATTTCATTATCACTCATGAACTTCTTGCTGGCACTGTCACTAAATTCAGGGGCATTGTCACTCCTGATGGTTTTGATGGTGCTTTGAAAATGATTAACAACGTAGTTGTGAAAGATCTGTAGGGTGTTACCATAATCTGACTTGTGTTGCAGTAAATAAAGCCAAGTCATCCTTGAATGGTCATCTACCAGGGTTAGAAAGTACTTGTATTTTTTCTTGGTACAAACTTTGTAAGGTCCCCATGTATCGATGTGAATCAAATCAAAAGGCTTCAATGCATGAGAAGAGCTCAAAGTGTATGGTAATTTCGTGAATTTAGACATTGGACAGATCAAACAAACCTTAGAGTGAGGTGCGATTAATGGTTTAATACAATCAACATGTTTAAGAACCGTATCGGAAGTATGCCCAAATCTATTATGCCAAATCATATACATACCCTTAGTAGTTTCTGTTGAACTAGGCTGAGAAGAGGCATTACACAACTTACTTTCATTGGCAGCTAAAACAGAATTACTCAAGTAATACAAATTATTTTTGATATGTCCAACACACATTGTCATCCTTGATTCAGAATTTACCACAAGACACCTTCTTTCTTTAAACAAAACCTCACATTTATTATCTTTACTAAGTTTAGTGACAGATAGAAGATTGTGTGTAAATTGGGGCACATATAAAACATTCATCAAAGTAAGGCCACAACTCAAAACTGTATCCCCAATGTGTGTTATATTTGCGGTAGATCCAGTGGGAAGTTTAATTGCGAGGTGCGGTGGTGCGGTTTTAACATTTTGCAACAATTTCAAGGAGCATGTCATGTGGTCAGACGCTCCTGAGTCTACAATCCATTCTTGAATTGTGGTCTCAGCAGCACTACAAGAGATCATACCTGAAAATGGAGTGTCCATCTCTTCATTTTGATCTGGTTGATTGTATATGTTTCCAGGAATGAGCTTCAGTAGTTGTTCAAGTTGTTGCTGCGTTATAACCACATTAGATGCATCTCCTTTATCATCACCAGTGTAATTAACACTGTTAGCTAGCATTGGATTTGCAAATCTGCTTCCTGTGTTTCTTTGTCCATTCCATCTTCCAAGACTGCTTCCCATTCTTCCTACTGGCCTACTTGGTTTAGAATACCAATTTGGGTATCCTACTACACTCCAACATTTATCAGCCGAATGTCCCTTTCGTTTACACACTGTGCACACCATATATTTGTCGGAGTTGACCATCAAACCCTTGCTAAACATGGTTGAGATATCATCTTCGCCATTGTTTTGAGAGTGTAAAACATCTCTTTTGGATTCTTCTTGTTGAATAGCTGAGCAAGCCATCTCAACGCTGGGTAATGGTGACAACATCAAAAGCTGGCTTCGTTGTGGACCAAAGTTCTCATCCAATCCATTCAGAAACTGAAACAATCTACATTCATCCTTTTGCACCTGAATAGCTTTCATCAGGGCTTCAATTTCATCAGATGTGGTTGTAATAGTGGGTAAGTTACTCATGGCTTCTAATTCTTCCCACAAAGCACTTAGAGCAGTGTAGTATTCAACCAACGATTTACCATTTTGTTTCAAGCTATACAACTCTTTGCTGAGCTTGTACTTTCTTGACCCGTTGCTCAGCTGGAACCGTTTCTCGAGCTGTTTCCAGATCTTTGCAGATGAGTTAATGAATAACACTGATGTTTTTATTGCATCACTAATGTTGTTGTGAATCCAAGATAACACCATGTTATTACATGTATCCCATTGGACTGCATCTATCGCATCTGTGGTGCTTCGGATTTCAATTCCTTCAACAAACCCCAACTTTCTCTTCGAAGCTAACTGAATCTCCACAGATCGTCTCCATGTTCGATAGTCAGCTGCTCCTTGAAGCTTTGTAACACTAATGGACATAGGACCATCTGAGGGGTGCAGGAACAAAGGATTTTGTAAGTCTACAAAAGAAAATTTACTACCAGTTGTCATAATTGAATGTATGCACAACCTTGGCGATTATGAACAGAATTTAAAAAGGATATTTTCTTGTTAAATCAACACTTGCAGCTCTGATACCATGATACTTTTACAGATTGCATAGTGTGGAAAACAAGTAAAAAATGGAGAGCAAAACAACTCTTGAATATATCCAAATTCTATGTCTTCTGGTGCCTGTCCATACAGTTATTTATCACTACTAAAGGACATTAGTTGTCCCTCAAGGACCAAAAGAGAACTGACAAAATAACAACCTTGTGCAAAAAGGTCTTAACTGCTCTTAACTGCCCTTAACTGCCTTGAGTTGAAAACACAACACTTAAACTACTCTTAATAGTTACTACAGTTATGAAAAAGATATTTTCTGGTTACTTGATGTTGCTTCATCCTTATTAGTAAACCATGACCGACATCAGGACAGAGACAAAGCTCCCACGATAAATGGTCCCCGACCCTCCAGAAAAAATGACCATTCAGGCACACCCCTCAAATTGAGCCCTCAAAGTATAAGCTCTCAATTAGGCAAACAATGGCAACCACGATCTCGCGAGGATAAAGACTATACAAAGCTTAACACTGATAAATCCATAATTTTAGTTGTCATCCGACCTGAACCAGACTTTCGGCCACCACAGCTAATTAATCCAGACCGAGCCCCGAGTTCCGAATACTGTGATTATCATCAGGACACAGGCCACACAACAGAAAATTGTATTCAGCTCAGTAAAATCAAACAACATATTTAAAAATGTTGTCTCATTCACTTCATTAATACAGATGTAAATGTTTCACACAATACTCCCACCCCCCGATAATGATCGATTGATTGATGTCATATTAGGTGGCCATGCTGCTGGAGGATTTTTACGATTCGAAAGTTCACAATCGTTGCCACGCAACCCTTCAGTTCGCTTGGGCCAGCCCAATTGCAAGAATTTAAAAGATCCCTAAATTACAATTACTTGGGGGGACAAATGTTGGGTCTTAGGTCCATATAGAAATAAGACATATCCAAGATACATTTTGTAATCAGCCCATTACTTAAAGGGCATAATAGACATTTACCATGAAGACTAGAAAAGCCTATAGATAGGAGAAGAAACAATCATTTAAGGGGTTCACAATTTGTACTTTAGAGAAGAATAGTGTAAACATTTATTAATAAAAGATATTTATTCTTATTCTTATATCTTGTCCGATATACACTCAACAAGAGTAATTAATGGCTCATGTATTTTGTCAAATTAAGGTCAAGCTTGAAATCAAATGTTTGAGGCATTCATTTTTCACTCTTAAACCATTTTTTTTACAAACAAAATTTAATGCATTCATTAAAATACTCGAATACAGCCAATACAAACCCCTGAACTGTCAACTACAGCCTGATTGTGAAATAAAAAGTGAGCTAAACAAATAACTGTTTTGTTTTCAGATTGCTTAACACATAGAATATTCAAATAAAAAAGTATTAAAATGACATCTCGAACAATCCAACCTACACCAGCTGTGAAACTAGTAGTATCACAGTTGACCCACACATAAGTATTATTTGTAGCCCAATGTTCAGAACTATCTACATCAACTGATATTTGAGGAACAAATCCCCCCAAAATATGAACAATTTTTTGTTGTGAAAGTTAAGCTCTTGCGATATTCACCATCGTCTAAGATTCGATGCGAGTGTTACAGATCTCCCAAAATACCATATAAATACTTCTCAGAAAAACTACCGAAACCCGCAACGAGACACACAAATACATCAAAACATAACACACTAACATCCCAAAAAGATGGTATCCAACAAGATCTCATCCAAAAAGGATTAGATCTCGATTTTATTAAAAAAATTGGTAAATAAAATAGAGGATGAGAGAGCGAATGTGGCTTAATCGGTGAAAGGGATGCTGAAAAGTGGAGAAATGGAGAAGTGGCGGGTAGAACCGGTTATTAAAACTGAACATACCATAGCCCTTTTGAGCCCCTCAACTCTCATAAAAGTAAAGTTTGCATGATATCTTACGGTGACAGAGTGATATTAAGCTCATAAAGATGCACAAAAAGGGTTTAAAGAGATTAGAGATCGATAAAAAATGTGACTAATTAAAAAGTTAGCACATGATCACACATAACAGTATAATAACGTACAATCTCCATAATAATGGTCATGAAATCAACACTTTATTAGAATCATATACATCTGCCTGTAATATGTAATATTACTAGCCAACAATATATAAATATTGGCACATAGATGAGTACTTTAATTCATTAGGGTTTAGCTTCTTCCACAACACCTTTGTATCCAGGGTAACCTTTAGAACCAACACAACAGTCTGGAATTCGAGGACAGCAATTTCCATTATTAATAGCCTGAGAAGCTCCCATGAAAACCACAAGGGCCACGACTATCACCTTCACCAGCTTGACTGCATACATTATTTTGCCTTCCATTTGCAGAGTTTAGACCAGGGCTCTCTTTTTCGTTCACTGTATTTGTGTAGTTATTTCTTGTTTCAGAGTCCGTCAATTTATAGATATATTTTGTGGTACAGATAAGGAAATACTTAGGGACTTTAATTAGAAGATTTCACAATAGTCTATTATTTACAGGTAAATAAATATTCCAAGAAATTAATCGAAAGATTTTGAAGATTCTGATATCGGGATGTACTATTTTTTCTCATAAAATTGATACTGCACATATATACGAATATCCGAATACCATATGCGTTGCACCTAAAGTAATAAATCAAGTGATTCTCTGCCGATTCTTGATATATTTTAGTTTATAATTTATTGTCCTCGTTAGTGAGCTCAAATTGTAGCAAGTTCATCTAAATTAAATAGAACTGAACCGATCTTGTGGCTCTTGAGCTCATGATAGAATCCTAGGTCTAAGGTTTCGTTTAAAACCAAAAAGTGTCGGGATCACATTGACTTGCATTCTTTGATACGGTCCAGATAGGAGAAGTTACTTTGAAGTCTACAACCTGAATATAAGACCTTGTAAGAAGCATTAGCAATGTCTACGTTTTCGGCAACCATATGAGCAAATATTTATGACAGGCAGAAATGTAGGCATAGCAGTGTTCATATTAAAGTGCAAACAACGATTATGCAACCTGCAGTACTGCTAACACTTCCAACTGCTCAAAAGCGTGTTTCTCTTACTATATCCTAGAGTAACTCCTCCATAGAAGACTTCATCTACAGAGGCACAAAGCATACAAATATTACCGTGACACACAAATCTTGATATTTTTTCACCAAGACCAGGACTATTGCAACATCAGTGTTATGACTAATAAAACGTAAACAAGAAGAATCTATACACAATATCTACTCATTATATCAACTGCAATTACCGATTCAGATGCTATGTAAAGGAATTTTCTGGGATTACAAGTTGAACACATCAGCTACACTTCCTTTCAGTATGTAAGTTCCATAACAAGGAGACAAAAAACCTTTAGATCTATGCAAAAGTGGAGGCAATGACATACCACCACTGATGGAAAATACCCTACAGTCAGTTTAAGTCATTCAAACTATTTCTTTGTTTTAATATAATTGTCTGGAAAGGAAGAACTCATAGTCAGGTTGCCTATTTACGATTGTCTCGTTTCCTTTTGTTACAGGAGCTCTAGCCATTAGAGATGCTGTCTGCTCTAGTGTCCTCAACCGCTCTTTCAATATTCTAGCAGGCTCAGAGTTCAAAACTTCTTCAGAGTGCCTTGGCTGGAACCAACATTCTCCCTATGAAAAATAAGTTGATATCAATTACTAAGAAAGTATAAAAAAAATGGTATATCAAGTCTGAGCCCTAAAATAATCAATTTATGTGTCATGCACTCATGCCAACAAAAATATATACTTCGAGGGTTTTGCCTAATGCAGGCATAATAAAAGGTGTTTAAGTTCAAACAGGGATGAAACCAAGAACAATGCAAATTTGCAAACTAATTGTTATATAGTTTATCTTGAGAGTATATTCGCGGATTCCTTACCAAGGAAATTACATAATCTTCCTTGCAGCATCTAAGAGATATACTTGAGCAGCACAAATTCAGTACATTAGTCTACTAAAATTATCTTATTTTCATATCATTAGACGATTATCATATTTATAATATCAGTCAGTCTTGGTCAAAGCACACATAAATTGCCGTAGCATTGGTCATCAAGTTTCGGTAGCATGCATAACAGGAATATCATAATATCTGTTGTCAGAAGACAGTAGTATGTTGCAGCTATCTGATCATTGTAACCTTATGAACTCAGCGGTGGAAAAACTATATGCGCATTAATGTTTAGTTTGTATGATGCTGCTCCCAGTCAACACATTGTCAATTTATGGGCATGGAGTTTCTAAAAACAATGAGCTTATACTACCAATGTATATTCATGTTTCTGCAATTGACTTAATTATATCTACCTGAGTATTGTAGGTCTGAAGGCCCACAACAGGACTAACTACCGAAAGATTCGTACAATCAGAATTAGACGCAGTCTGTCTCTGAACCAAGTGACCAAGTGAATGATAAGTTAAGAAAGCTGCACGGAAATTTCCCTCTGGTACCCTATAAATGGGGTACCACGCCACTGAGTACCTGAATTTCAGTAGAGATCAGTTCCAACTCCTAATGGATTTCTGCTTTATCATAGCCAGTGGCAAACCTTAGTTTGTTAGATAAAGGAATTACTATATTTTCAAATTTGTATGTGATATGAACAGCATTGCGATGAAATATGTAGGAGGGAGATAGTTCATATATATATAATAGGGATCAGAACTCTACATACCATGATTTAGGGTGAAGATTACAAATAATCCCTGACTTTAGAATAGTCCCATCTCCTAGCACTCTACCTCTTGATGATGCATTGCCTCTAACCAGCTCATTAACCCTAAAAGATAGTTTGGGATGAGCTTGCTTTGGTCGATGAGCAGTTATTTCATACATTAATTCATAACACTGTTTTATATAGCTACAGTAATATGAGCCAGTACCTATATATGCTCATTCCAGTAGCCTAGTTCTTAATTTTAGTTAGAAAATATATAAAGCACTGATACATGTCAGTCACGCAATATGATCTAAATGGCTTGATCAAGAAAATGAACACCAGATAGTTTATTATCAAAAGTTGACCTCAGAAGTAATATATAAGATTTAGAAAAACAACTTACATGTCATATAATGGTCTTCTTTTTTGAGGCTGTTCAGATTCAAAATATTCGAAAAGAATCTCCGACCCATCAGACCCTCCACAATCAACTGGTGAGACAGATTCGTCCCCGGTGAACAATCCTGAAGACGGCTTAGAACACACATGCTCATCTGGTGCCAGCATGCTTTCACTTTCCCGTGGCTGAGGAACAAGTAAGGAAAGTAGGTGATTGATGTTGGATATTTTTGATGATTCAACCACCTCACCTTTTTCCATAGCAGAAGCAGCTGAGATCCCATTTCCATAATGAAGGTCCTTACTTTTGGTGAACAATTGAACAGCCGACAGGTATGGTACAAAATATGCACGAAAAGTTATTCTGTCAATAACCAGTCTACATGAATTTTCATAATCGTCCACCCTTACTTCTAAACCGTAGCATCCATGTTCCTCATACCATTGCCACAATTCACCCAAACTGATATTTGGCACCTCATGTTGGCATAGAAATGCATGAGAAAAATCATGCGAACATTTCTGACAGTTCACACTAGTTGGTGATGTACAGATCACTGGAGAAGCAGAATGTAGAAATTTCTCAAACTCAGCAACTGGACAACCTGTAGCCAACTGAATAGCTTCAGAAGCAACTTGTGCCCTGTGAGAATCAATCACTGCAGACAACAACTTGCTTGAGTCATTATCTGGAATCAATGTGTGCTGGTTGCTAGATTCGGGAGTAAAGCAGTTTGTACTGCTATATTCTTTGACAATGGACGCAGTCTGATTCCCAAAATCCTTAACCTGGACCACATTTGTCAAAGGTGAACTATTAACATTGTTAAAACCTTTGCGGACGCATGTTGAACCAGAGCTTGCTGCACTAATAGAACTACATAAATCAGAAACCAAGTCCTCTTTCGTACTACTTTTCCCTGCCCTAATTTCACCATCTGGTTCATCAATCTTTATCATGGACAAACCACCATATGCACTTGAGTCATTTAAACTTAAATTTCTTGAAGTTTTCAATTTCTGCCAAACAGCTCCAGAGCTGAAGTCTTTATTGTGATCTGAAGGGGCAAAAGAATCCTCATTCGCTTTGATTTCTGTATGGTCCATAATTGTATGAAGCTGTATATCTGACAGCTTTTCAAGCAGTTCTGGTGTGTTCAAAGATTTTGATGAGGTCGAAGAATAGCATGTTCTACATTCGACATTATGATCAATCAAACTGGAAGTACTAGCATAGCAGCTTTCAAGCGGTTCTGCTTCGTTAATACTACCTTGTGAACTCTCAGGTCGTCTCAGTCTTACAGATTCAACCCTCCTTGTATGGGATCCTGAAGTCAAAATTTTGGCTTTTGATTGAAATGTTGACTCTATACCTGGTCTGCTCTCTCCATTCATATTCTTAGGGATAACACATAATTCGTTTGGTTGCATATTAAAACTAGTACACAAATCTGACTTCTCTCTCATTGCCTGGGAAACATTTCTATAATTATTATTGAACGGTTGCTTTGATCCAACATCGTTTTTCCTCTTTGTCTTCACAAAAACTTTAGTGTTTGTTTGCTTTTTCAATCCTGAATCTGATTTGAGACCACGGGAAACAGCATTTATATGTTTTTCATGCATAGAAGCTTCTTTTAACTCGTACAACGGTGAGCAAGCGGCATTCACATTTTTTGACACGTGGTTGTGCTTACAAGTTTCACTATTCTGAACCTTCTGCCAGACAGAATGACCAGGTTCCCTCACACCAGGACGATGCAGGTTTCTAACACTACACACACCTGAATTCTGGGGCCCTCTTTTGATCTTTTTCACTCTCTTTTCTACCATATCCAAGTGACACGGCTGCCCACTACAGTTTCTCTCCTGATTTTGAGCATCATTGGCTACAATGTCATGAAAATTATTTCCAGGACATTCCTCTCGCACAGTACAATCGGGTGACTTCATAACTTTCATTCCATCATTTTCTTCATTACACGGGGTGACACGGTACCCAGAATTTAACTTCTCACAATTAGAACCAAGTGAGGGAGAGCCTAATATGGGCCTTTCTGGAAATCCATCAGGATGACCACTCACCCCACATTGCATGTCCTGTACTCCTGCAGTCTGAATTCCATCACCCAACTCAGATATACGATGATCACTACTGCAATTTGGGACCATAGAGGGTGTTAAAGATTTTGAGACACCTCCCCTTTCGATAAAAGATGTGCATTGATAATCTCTTTCAATTGTTCCCTCGGAACAATTTTCAATCCCGCTGTTCTCCGGTGATGGATCTGCCAATTTGGTTTCAGAAGAAAGTGGGACAACCCTATTTTGAATGTCATTCTTGTCACCAGTTTGTGATGCTCCACACTCAGGAACTTTTTCTGAGCCAGTTTTGCCAATTTCTCTGGCAAGCTTTTTCTTATTCTTTGTTTTCTTTTTCTTCTTCTTTCCTGAATTTCTTTTTTTAGAGGGCTCTTCTTTTGGAACAATAAACTACATAACACGTAAATTAATAGTGTCAGCACTGCAGCAGAATCTGCCTCAAAGATTAAAACCAGAGCTTGTCAAATCAAAAGAAAAACTTCATAAACATGTCCAATTTAGCAGCCTTTGCCGTGCCATATATGGTCGGAAAGATCTAGAAGTCTACAAGAAGACGCTTACTAATTCTAGAGAAAGTTAAGGACTTGTAAATTTTCTACAAAGGGTTCAAGCATAGAAAAGTTGGCATAGTGCACGTTTTCATCATAGTTAGCACTTTGGTCAAGGAACATCTTAACAGATTAAAACTCCTAAATTAACCATTTCAAGGTCAATTATTGACTTATAAAAAGAACTTCATTCATTCGTAGTTTGCAAAAACGAGAAATACTGTTTGTAGCATCTTATTAAGTTCCCCTGAAATTATGCAATTGGTTCTTAGCATCTATATATAATATTTCAGATTGCAAAAAACATACTTTAGTGACTAAAGAAACAACAATTAGGCTTTTCATCTATGAAAAAATTCACTATTATATCTTGGGCAGCTAGTCAGTTCTCCATTACAATCCATTATTGTCACAACCTACTCGCCATAATATTTTCTGAGAGAGTTATTGGCATCGAGAACCAAAAGAGGATGTTCACTGATTTTTTTCCAACTTTGGAGATATAAATTCTTCAAAAAAAAAAACTTAATTACACTGACTTACTGTGTTTTCAGTGCCTCCATTTTTAGGCTGTGGGCTACTGACTGCAATAGAAGGTGTTGTAGAAGCTAACTGATTGACATGATATACATATCTCAGAGGTAACGCAACAAGTTTGCATTGTCCATCGGGTTCTGGAGTCAAAAAATATACTGCACACCTGACAATCAGTTGGAAGATCTACAGTCAGAGATTTAACAAGTAAAACATCAATACATGATTTAGCAACAATATATGGTTGTTACTAAAGTTTGAAAAGTCGATAGAAAAGAAAATTTTATTACAACTGAGTGAACTTCAGGAAAAAAAAAAATATATATATATATAACCTTACTGCTGAAGAAGCCTTATCCTAAAAATCTAAACTTTTGGTTATGAGATGCTAGATGGGAATTCAAAATATTTAAAATCCAAAGTTTCAATGAAACAAGAATAAGGAACACCTAACTTTCTATGGTTGGCCAATATAATGGGCCGGGAAGGGGGAAGGAGGGACACATAAACAATAACATTCTCTGATAATTTTCATTGAGTTTGTTGTTGAATTCAGGAATGCCGTATTCATATTCGCACATAAACGTGCACATGTACAGAATGACGAGGGATAACTGGTCTCTGCTGGTGCCAACTATATACAATCCAAAGACACTGAGATGATATTACAGAAGTATAACAAAAGAGACAAGAGGAAGGAAATGTATAATACTAATGCCCCAATGCCGCTTCAAAATTATTTGGTTCATCTTGTTTATTTTCCAAATACTAGTAATCTAATATTTGAAACAAGAATATAACATCACAAGACATGATATAGCAAGGTAATGAAGAACTGGGGTGAGTTAAAGAGGGGTTTAGAAATTTAGCAATTAGTGTAATTCCAAGGATTACATGAAACCAAGCTCATTTTTCTGTCTCCACTTTCCATGTCACTGAATTTGAATCTACTGTTTAAGAAAAATTAAATTGATATTACAGGTGACTAAATTTGAATCTGTTATTAAGATAAAATAAATTAAAAGTACAAATTAATGCCACTACAATAAATGGCAAAAACCTGAACCTGAAACAGTGAAACTGAAACGTCAAAAGGTGAGCAGGTGCTCTTTCTGCTATGGTGTGTCTTCCCAGTTTGCATCTTTGACTAACTTTCGTTCAATTCTCGTGGTACTTTTTTATTGTTTTACCATTTTAGGTGATCACGAACTTTATGCAGACTAACTATTTGGCTTCTCATACACTGTTTACCTTATAAATGCTCTCTTGTTCATCAAAATAAAAATTATTAAAACCAGGACCTATTTTACCTGCGATCATGGTCCTGCCAACCAGCTGAATTTACTTCAGATGAGTCCTAAAAAAAGAGCAGACCCAATCTACATAGTCAGTATAAGTTGATGTATCCAAAAGGAAGCAAAGAGGGTATATTTTAGTTATATTATCTTCATAACCTTTGTAGAAAGTGTTTTATTTTCTTTATCTATTAATTTCCTTGACTGGATGTTCCTCCTCCTGTCTTCAACTTCAGAATTACTTGTACTGGTTCTAGGGAGAGTACAATGCATGCTGTGACGTCCCTTTTCATTTAATAGGGAAGATTTCAGAGCAGGAATTGGTAGAATGGTATGATTACGGAATAAAGATAATATGAAATATTCCAGAGCACATACATACTTAACATATAACTGATGTCCAAAATAGAGTCAAAATAATCATCCGGAAAATACAGAAATACAATGAAAGAGCAGAAAATTTGATGTGGGAGGGTAAAAGGGTTCCCCTTACAATCTATAACCAAACAGCTATATAATTAATACAATTTTCAAACTACAATATACATTTGACTTTTTCCATCTATACTGAGAGCCAAAAAAACCATTCACAAGTATGTTTTAAATAATTGAACACACCTCAGCAACATACAGATTTTATATCCACAATTCACTTTATTTATTGTTCCTACTCATAATGTTCAGGGAATACCCATTTTCAAGCAGAAGAAGTCACAAGCTGTTTGCCTTAAATATTGCAAACACACTCTCCTAGCATCATACAAGTTAAAAACACAGGGAAAATAAATTCAGAATTTAAAGAGCAACAGAGATAACATGATCATGGTTGGGTACCAAACCCAAAATGTATCCCAGTCAATGGGAAATGTCCCCATAACAGACATTTCCCGGTAAAGTACGAGGCTCCTGCATCCACAGGGTCTAGGAAGCCGAAGTTCATGATATACATAGCCTCAAATTGCCACTACAACATATAAATTACACAGCCTTGCACACTATCTTGACCTAAATTATACACCTCAATAAAATTGTTTCCGAATCATCAAAAATAAAATACTGTTTCTACAAAATGTTTAACATTAGTATAAAAGTATGAAAACCGAATCCCATACCAACCAACACCAACAATAATATTCTCCAATACGCAAACCATTTCATCAAAAATCGCAATCAAGCTCCAAGCATTGCAAAACACAATTGTAACACGAAAACGACAGAGAATCCAAAAAACTGTCCAGAACTCAAATTGGGTAATTCCATTTCCATATTGAGGAACTGAAAACCAAACAGACCATAGAAAACCATGGAACATAATTCAACCACCAGTCCACAAAACAAATAAAATTAATTAATAACTGCCCAACAATATTTCATTGCAATAATAACCAGAAAATACAAAAATTCATTAATGACCAATAAAATATTCTTGTCAAAAAATAGATATATCACTACACATGTCTTGAATCAAAAAAATAAGCATAACCCATTAAAGTTCAACAAATTTCACACACACACACACAACAACAGATGCTTCTACTCAACAAAAATGAACTGTAATAAACAGAGATAATCATCAGTAATAATAATAATTAATAAAAATAATTAAAAAAGGAGAGGATCACACCAAGATACGAAGCTGAAGCTCAAGTT
Organism: Oenanthe sinensis; assembly: GCA_028671895.1. Taxonomy (NCBI): domain Eukaryota; kingdom Viridiplantae; phylum Streptophyta; class Magnoliopsida; order Apiales; family Apiaceae; genus Oenanthe; species Oenanthe sinensis. Next base: position 23,005,986 of record CM053801.1, read on the forward strand.
GCAGCTGCTTATGTTGTTGCTGCTTAATGTGTGCCTCTCTGTTTAGGCCCAAGATGGCCCTTTTTATCATATACTCCGTCTTCTAAACCTCTTTTTTCTCCGATAACAACAATAATTATTATATTATTATATTAGTAATTAGGAGTAAGTAATAGTGTAATACTTTTTATTTTTTTATGTATGTGTTTTTTTTTTAAACAGGACTTGAAATTGACTGAATATGACTAGCATGTATGTAATATTATATACATAAATAGAGAGAGGTGTGTGTATTGTGTGATAATGGCGGAGATTAATTTAAGGGGAGGTGATGGAGAGAGAAGGAAAAAAGGGGTTTAGTAGTAAAAAACAAATTGTTAATGAGGTAATTTGGAATTAATTGGACACCTGGAACGAATTTTTGGACTTTGGTGGAGGTATATTCGAGGTATCTTATACTTGTGTCATAAATAAAGTTATATTTAAATTCTGTCAAAAAAAAGTTATTTAAAAAATATATTTTGCAGATTGTTGATGTAAAATATTTTGGATGTAATTTTTTAAGGGGGTGTTTGGTTTATAGAGGGGAAAGGTGATTGTTTTTAAAAAGAGAATGAAATAAAAAGGAAAAAATGACTTTGAATAAAAAAAAAATTGGTTTTGATTTCGAAATAAAATAAATAATTATTTTTTAATAAATTATTTTGAATAAATTATTATTTTTGGATTGATATAAGATGAAATTATAGGGAGGTTGGAAGTGGATGGATTTATGACAGAGAAAAATAGATAAAGGAAATGGGAAAAAAATATTGGAGATGCGGGAATGGGAGTAAAAGAGTTTTTGGTAAATCTAAAACTTAAAAGAGTAAAAAAAAACGATTTTTTTATAATACAAGCAATAATAAAGGGAATGAGTCTTGTTATTCCCTTTATTGAATATCCTTAAACAAATAACCCATTAGTAATTTTACAAATTTGCAATGTAAAATATTTTAGATTTAATATGACATATTTAATTTCATTTTAATTCCCATTAATCTCAACTTTTCACTTTTTTAAAGGGTTAAACACCAAAATCGTTATTGAAGTAAAGGCATAATCTCAAAAGTTTCATTATTGTTATCAGGATCTCACTTATACCACTTTAGTATACAATAACGACACTCATGTTAGTTTGACCAGTTGAATTGACGTGGAACGTTATGTGGCTTATTGCGGCAGGACACAGGGTTGGACACACTAACTTGTTCCGAGTTGTAAGAGATGATGAAAAGTGAATTGAAAAACGTAAATTTGAATTTGCCCTGCTACGTACATATGGCCTCTTAGCAATCAACCTCCAGATATACATGACTTTTATTTTTTTTGGTGTAGTACAAAGAAATAGATTGAAATCATTCTTGATCAATGTCTATCAAGGTGTTTATATATGTATGAGAGTGTTTTTGGTTATTTTCAAAACAATGGTGGAGATCACCTTTTTTTCGACAGAATATACTTGCTCGTATATAAATTGTATCGAGATACAATATCCATGGAAGGAGTTTATTTTATTCAAAAAATTTATCATCTAATTGAAAGACATGAAAATGTCCTCAAGAACTTAGACAATAAGAACTTAATGCCTGAGAAGAGAATACCCGGAAAACATAAACACACGTTAGAAAATATCATTCTAGTAATGCATCGCTCCCATGGCTAAACACTCGGTACATCCATGACCTCATTCGTCTGTCCAGAAAATACAATGTCCCTAAAACAACAAGAACTCATTAATCTCAAGTTTATTACTTGGGGTTCAATCCTATTAATGATTATACTATTTAGTCTTTAATATCATCAACATAGATATACATATAACTAAAGGGGAATCCTTTGGTTAGATACTTTGATCGCAAAAATATACGAGACCTGTTTATACAGTTTTTCATTAGTAGATTGATGTATATTTTATTATATATCATCTTTAATTTGTAGATTGATGTATATTCTACATTAAAAGAAGAAAAATATACAAAAAAAACTATGCAATGAAGTAAATATTGGTCATCATGTCAATGATTAAGTAGGCCACATATTTACAAATGGGTGATGATGCGTAAGAGTGGTTGATGCCACAAGACACAATATTGATATATAGGAGCAAAACATAAATTTCCTTCTTGAACCCAAAATCTTAAAAACTAAACCAGCAATTCTAAAACCTATGTATGAATATCTCTCAACTAGATACCTTAACTATAAAAAACACAATTTGTCTTCAAAAAAGTCCTCTGTAACTTACTAGTATCCAGGACCTTGTATCTAATTAGTAGATTAATGTATTTTTTTTAAGACAAATATAAATAAAGAAACATAGTAGCTATGTAATTGGTCTACCATTTAAGTCGTATAACATGTTTAGTCTTTTATTTTAAATTAGTTTCATTTTTTTGCAAAAAATAAAATAAATTAGTTTCGTTTGTATTAGAAGTAACCTAGTTGTTATGGTATAGCAGAGCTTTTTAGAACTCCTTGGTTTTTACCACAAAGCTGAAACTCAATACATATATATCTAACCTTTTGACTTTATTAACTGAAGTTAATTACCCAAGTCAAAGGCGGTAAATAGGTTCTCTCTTCCGGAAAGTTTCCACCTCCTACCTTTGTAGTAAGTGTTAGGTCCAAAGTGTTGTAGAGGGGGGGGGGGGGTGAATACAACTGTTTCGAATAATGAGAGAAAATGAAAATAAATGCAGATAATAAATGATGACATAGAATTTCAAGAATACATCATTATATTCATTGAAGGATTTGCTACAACATTCATAAAAGCATCATAATCAGTTGAACAATAAATACAAAAATTAAAGCTTGATTCAACTGATTCTCTCTCACTTTCTTTTTACAGTAAATGCTCTCTCTTAAAATATACTGTAGAAAAATACAGAGATTGCTTAAAGTCACTTTACAAATAAAATAAAGTGCTGCTTTTATAATGTCGTGTAGACTTGATCTTGTCCTTTTTGTGTACGTGGCCCAATCAGGACTCGTCAACAAAAAGTACTTTTCAACCACTCTGGATCAACCGTTCACAATAAGCCACTTGTCCCTTGAACATTAAATGCTACATATCGACCCGCATCTCGATCTCGGCCTGGACCCATCTCGATCTCGATCTGTGAAAATCTCGATCTCGATCTGTGAAAATCTCGATCTCGATCTATGAGAATCTCGATCTCGATCTATGAGAATCTCGATCTCGATCTTTGAGAATCTCGATCTCGATCTATGAGAATCTCGATCTCGATCTCGATCTGCCGTGGATAGAGATTTGCCTTTGCAATGTTTTACTTCAATTATAAATCTCGACCCGCATCTCGATCTGCTGTGGATCGACATTTGCCTTAGCAAATATGCACTCATCCAATGTTGACCTTCTTTAGTGACTAATTGAGGATTAACCTTTATGAGCAAGTTTCCCTAGCTTCTTCAATTTCTTTTCCTCACTCAATTCAAATGAGATCTTCTATTACTGACATGATCTTGCCTCCAATGTCCTGACACTTGATGCAATGGTCTGGTTCATAAATGACTAGTCTTGTAGGGGTTCTTGCTTCTGAATGTCAGTTCTCATTTGTTGATTAACCTTTACATTATCCAGATGTTGATATACATTACATGAAATCACTTTGGTCTTCTTGATACTTCTTTGACATTAATTTGATTCTCCATTAGATAAGTTAGGGCATGAGCAATACTGAGATTGAACTTCTTCTCACTTATGCATCCTTGATTAACCAAATTAGTTACTTGTATTTACCAAGTATCATTACCATTTCTTCAGTTGATTGATTCCATGTGCTTCTTCAGTTTCTTTTGTTTTGCTGTTGTTTTATCTTTTCTCTAGTTGAGTTACATAGTAATTAAGTGTTACAAGTTAGTACACCTATGCCTTTCAATCTCCCCCTATTTGATTGTCTAACAATGACAACCAAATTCACAATGAGGATAACTCAACTAATCAGGGACTGAAAAAGATAAAATAACATTCATAAAAGATCATGTCAACTTGCATAATGCTTGGCTTGATTAACTAGCTTCATGTCTATCACTGATACTTCAAGTGCCAAAAATGGACACCTGTTGGCTCGATCAAATGGCTTCATGCTCTTCTAGAGATTTTCTCTAAGTACTTAAGAGCACGGTCCACTCAATCTTCAATTATCCTTCTGAAGTCCTTTTAGCAGTATTACCACCGCCGAACTTCGCGAAATAATTGACGCCTAATATAAACCAGTTTCAAGACACTTAGCTAACTAACTTCTACCTTACACTACACAAGAAAACAGATAATGTACTTACAATGCAGGAAAACAAGAAAACAAATTACAACGCAAAGAAACATTACAAGCATAATACATTAAAACTTCGATTTCTTGCGCTCCTCTTCCTCGCGAGCTTTCTTCTTGGCTGCCTTTTCTTTCTTCATGAACTCAGGGTTGCAGACTTCATCCATTCTTTTCTTGAGAAGATTAAGTCCTTCTGCTTCCACATGATTTCTGATCTTATAATCTCGAAACAACCTCAACCACCTTTCAACCATCCTGCGAGTGGTAAGCTTCGTGGGAATGTCTTCAAATCTCAGCTTAGAGACTTTGTCAGGATACCCCTTTTCCCCTTTCTTCCTTATGACCAGCTGCTTAGGGTATCCAATGACAATAGCAGTGGTGCATTGCTGTAGCCTCTGAATATCAAGCTGTTGTCTTCTCTTACAAAAGTTATCAAACGTGACCCTTAGATAATCCTGATCAAACTCGTCAACATCATCCATCTCATCAATCAATTCCCTTATGATACACAGTGTTTCATGATTGTGTTCTGCAAAGATGTCGTACTTGATTTCAATGACGGTTTCCACCTGATGCTTGTCTGTATAGATCAGCAGATCATTCTCATTCTCAGCTTTGCTTTTGATAAACTTGACATTTGCACCAGCCACTGCACCAGCTTCCTCCCTTATCTCTCCTTCTTCAGGGATGTCTAATCTTGGATCTCCGTACCTCTGCACATGCTCCTTTATTGCTTCTTCTTGCTGCTCAAATGCATAGTCTTCAGGCTCCTTCTTAACCACTGGTAGTTTGGCTTCAGGCAACTTGTATATAACATCCTGCCTTCTTATCAACTTTTCCAAGTCCTTAGCCACCAGTTTCTTTTCCTTTGTTAGAAAACCCTTTGAGAGAACTAGCTTTGCAACTGCCTTCAGCACATTTCCGCTCGGGGTCAGTTTCAAGTCATGTAGATTTACGATCCTCAAGACCTTGTCATGGACGTATCTGATCTGGTAGGGATTTAGAATAATGTCAACCCCTCTGTCTTCGGCCATCTTCAACAGTTTCTCCTTAAACAGCACTCCAGTCTTGACAGAGGTATCTACCTTGTGAGCGAATTCTACCAGTTCACTTGCACCCCTTTCATGGAAGAAAGTTTCATCGACCATACACGGCTCGATTTTTGTTATGGGTGTCCAAGTAATCATCAGATTCCATGCTTTCACCTTGAATATAACTTGAATAGAGGTGCATCCCTGTCTTATACAGTTTAGATAATTTAGAAGCCCAGGGTTTAGATTTTCTAGCTTGTGGAGAAGGAAACTCAATCTTTCTGAGTCAGGAGCATAGGCTTTTGGTCCAGCTAAGGCTTCTCTAGCCTTGTCCCACTCGGGACCTTCCCTCCTTATGTCAGCCTGGACCTTAGGATCTGTGATCTTTTTCATTTCATACTCATGCTGAGTTTTCTGAGCCGCTCTCTTCTCCTTTGCCATTAGTTCCTTTTCCACTATTCCTTGAAGCACTTCTTCATTCACTCTTTCTCTGGCTTCCCTGAAAATCTCTTCTTGCATCTCCGCTTCTTTCGCTATTTCATCAATTTCTTCTTCCGACACATGCTCGTCAGCAACCGAGTGGTCTCCTGCATCACCTGCAACTCCTGCGCCAGATCCGCCAGGATTTAGACCTCTTTCTTGTTCCCACTCTCTCGCCCGTTGCTCGAGTCTTGACCTCCTTGCCACTAAGGCTTCTACATCCATCTCATCCTCATCAGAATCTTCAATAAAGTCTCCCATAAATGCATCGACGAGAGGTGTTTCTTTCTCAGCTCCTGCTTCTTCAACTACCATCTTCTGCTTGCCTTTGTCTTTAAGAGCCGGTTGAGCCTCCTCCACCTTTTCACCAGATTTGTTTGAGGACTCGATCACCGGACCCTTACTAGTCAGCTTTTTTAGACCCTGATCCTCCTTCTCCCCCTTAGGTGGGTTATCCTCATCAGGAGCATCATCATCATCTTTATCGTCACCACCACCACCGGGTGAAGGACCAGGTCCAGCCCTGTTACGACGAAAGACAGCATCAAGTAGTTCATTCAACTTCATCCAGACCTGAGACATGCCATGAGTGACATCATCGACTGATCGCCCAACCTCCACCTGTACCAATCCAAGATTGTTTATCTTGTCAATCATTTGATTTTGGACGGCAATCAGGTTCTCCATGAACTGTGCTCCAACCTCCAATCTTCTAGAGTGAGAAGAGACAGCAGCAGTAACACCAGCAACTCCAGCCTCCAAAGCCTCCACCTTCTTCACTAGATCCTGCAATGTAAGGGACGGTGTTTGGCTTGGGTTAAACTGTTTACTCTCGCCGGGTTCTGTTTCACTCAAGATCCCTAAAAAGAAAGGATCTACTCTCCCTGTCTCTCCCTCGTATTTAGAGCCTAACAGTACTAGAGCCTCATCTACTAGTCGCTGGGGACTAGCAGTGAGTTGGTCGGCGATATCGGTCAGTGAGACTGAACCTTTAAGCGTTGTGTCTACGATAGGAGATGGCGTTATGACCATGTCATCCCCTTGTTCACCAAGAACCTTTTCTGGTTCGCTGGGCTGTTCTGGAGGCGTAGACCCACCAGTCACCAGATGTCGTTGCTCTGCGAGCAACTTGTTTTCTGATTTAGATGAGGAAGAGTCATCCGTACTGGATTCGACAGACTCTTCCGCATTAAAACTTCCTGAGATCCTAGCATCAGAAGTGCTAGTCTCAGTTTGTCATTCCCCTTCCGAGAAATTGCTCAAAGAGCCCTGAGCGGACAACTCAGGGGAGGTAGGGCCAGCTCCTATTGGCTGTTGAACTGGACCCCCTCCTTGACTCTCACCAATAAGCCTAGGCGAGTGCGAATGTGTTGGAATGTTTTGGAGAGGTGAGCCACCAGCGTGAGGTGTGGTGGCTGTGAGAGGTGAACTATCTCTAACAGGTTGTGCAGCTGCCACTGGAATAGAATCCACCTTTTGCTTCTTTGAGGGTGGCAGAGCTGCTGATGTGACTACTCTCTCAACTCCTACACTCCCTCCACTCGATTCACTCGACTCAGAGGGGTTTGCCTTCCTTTTATCACCAATTTTAAGGCTGGCTGTAAGTTTATGAACAGAAGGGCTTGCAGCCTGGGATAGAGCCTGGGGGTTTTCAGGCCCACGGCTGTAGAAAACAGGTTGAATTGATGATTGATCAAGATCAGCAAGAATAGGTACCTGACTCAGAAGATCGTCATCCTTGTCGGCTCCAGCTTCTGCAACATTTGCCTCGGCCATGTCAACATCCATACCTGCTTCTTCCAAATTTCTAGACACTTGAGCTCCACCTTCAGCTTCGTTACCGCTACTCTCAGCTTCTACTGCAGTAAACTGAGAAGCATACCTCCTAGCATATTCATCTTGCAGATCCTGGAAGTACGGAGTCAGGCGCAACTCAAAAAGTCTGGACTTTTGCTGGGTTTCCATGGTGGAGATACTCTTTAAGGTCATATCAAAACATGCCATCCTTTCAGAGCCTTGAAATATTCTTCTGTGCTCCTCTGAAAGAACGTCATCCAGAACCATCTGAAGGAATCTTGGCATCCAGCATTTGACTGGTCCATCTTCCGGATTCCGAGATGCATTCTTTTCCAGTGCCCACCTCTCAAGCAACTGAATCAACAGATGTTTGCCCACATTCACTCTTCTGTTATTTGCCACTCCATATAGAATTACTCGATAGCTGTTGTTCATTGGCCTGTAGTCTTTGTCCTTTGGGAACATGCAGCGATGAATGGCCTGAACTACATAATCCCACTCAGCTGGTAACATACCTGTGTGAACCTTTGTTACCTTGATAGGACCTGTGGGAGGACGACAACCTATCTCTGTGAATAATTGCAACATTTCTTCCATAGTGGGTTCCGGAGCAAAATTTTCTGAAGGAAGCCCAAGAATCTCATTGAACTTCTGCAGACTGACCTCATATTTTGCACCACTGATAGTGAAGGATAAGCCTGTTGTATTTGCTTTACCACCCTGAATCTCTAATGTTGAGTAAGCAGTTTGAAGGGCTTCGACATTCAGGATGGGAGAGGTGGTTAAGGCATGACTTATTATGGATGTGTTGTTGAGGGACTCAATCCAGAACTGATAGTGAATAAATCTACCAGTTGCTCGATCAGCAGAGAGATTAACAAAGTTGGTTTTGGGAATTGTGAAATTTGGGTTTGCCATTTTAAATTTGTGTTTGAGAAAAGAAATGTTCTGAAATGGTTTTGCAATGGAAATTTTAGAGAACAAGTTCTAAATTTAAAAAAAAACGTACACGAACCCCACTAATTACCCTACGTAATTAGTGACACAAATTAAAACAAATTAACTTCCCCACTAATGACCACTTAACTCCCCACTAAAGATTGACGGTTGAGTTTTCGAAAAATTAAAGTGAACAGCCGTTAAAAAAAATTATTTTTCCGGAAAAACACAAGCACGGCGGTTAAGTTGCACTTTATGGATTAAACAGTAATACTCACAACTATTCCGCTCAAGAACACAAAGTAAATAGAGAACAAGAAAGCACGAACCCAAAAAAAAAAACTCACTCGAAAAAAAAAAAATTGGCAGAGTTTCGTTTTAGTGATCAATGCTTTCAAGTAACAGTTAGTGATTTTTGTTTAAGAAAATCACAAGAAAACTTGGTGTAATGGCAGGGAAAAGGATTCTGTGAATGTATGTATATGCGTGTTAATTTGCTTCAGCTTTTTGAACTAGTGAGAGAGAAGGTTAAGTGAAATAATGAACAGTCTATATAATGCTATATTATATACTTGCACGCCTAAAAAGAAGGTAACTGAAAAGACAAGTCACATCTCGATCTCGAGATCCGCATCTCGATCCTCATCTAGATGTCGATCTTGATGTCGATCTCGATCCGCATCTCGATCTACATCTCGATGTCGATCTCGATGTCGATCTCAATGTGGATAGATTGAGATGTACCTTGACAGTTTTTAAGCAATTTTCGCAAGTCGTTCTCGATCTCGATCCAGAAACAGATCGAGATTTACCTTAGAAAATTTTAATGAAATTATGTGACTTAAACATTTATATGTAGAATTCACAAGATTTCACCACAAATTTTCACAACATTTTAGAAACTTACAGTTTTGAAACGACAGGGAATTTAGCAAATAAATCATGCATTACAAAATTAAGTCTAGCATTAAATCCTATCACATTATTAGACATTAATCATTTAGATACACAGATCAGCACAAGATTAATTTCATGAAACTTTCTAACTTCCCCTTATGACATGCAATACATACATTTTTGAAGTTAAGTACACATTATTAATTATGAATATTCATGAACAACAATAATATGTACACAAACTGAATTATAACAGATAGGTAGCAAAACTAACAGGTGTGAAGAATCCCCAATTCACCAACCAATCTAGAAAATGTTGATTCGTCTAGAGGTTTAGTGAATATATCTGCTATTTGACGTTCAGTAGACACAAAATGCAACGCTACAGTTCCATTTTCTACATGCTCTCTAATAAAATGATACCTTATATCAATATGCTTAGTCCTTGAGTGATCTACAGGATTGTTGGTCATTGCAATAGCACTTGTGTTGTCACACATGATAGGAATCTTAGATACTTCCACACCGTAGTCCTTGAGTTGGTTCTTCATCCACAGTATCTGGACCACACAGCTTCCAGCAGCAATATATTCTGCTTCAGCTGTCGAGGTAGATACTATGTGTTGTTTCTTGCTTTGCCAAGACACCAACCTTCTTCCAAGAAACTGACAGCTTCCTAAAGTGCTCTTCCTATCTATTCTACAACCTGCGTAATCTGAATCCGAATAGCCAACAAGATTAAACCCTGTATCTCTTGGGTACCAAATCCCAAGATTTGATGTTCCCTTGAGATACCTAAAAATACGCTTTACGGCTATGAGACGTGACTCTCTAGGATCCGCTTGGAACCTTGCACATAAGCATGTAGAGAACATAATATCAGGTCTGCTAGCAGTTAAATACAAAAGAGAGCCGATCATACCTCGATAGCTTGAGATGTCTACAGGTTTTCCCGCTTTATCCTCGTCAAGCTTCGTGGCTGTTGCCATAGGAGTCTTAGCTTGTGATACATCTTCGAGACCATACTTCTTTAATAGATCATAAATGTACTTGGTCTGGCAGATAAATATCCCGTCCTTCTTCTGACTAACTTGAATACCGAGAAAGAACGTCAGCTCTCCCATCATGCTCATCTCATACCTTGATTGCATTAACTTTGCGAATTTAGCACACAGCTTCTCATTTGCAGACCCAAAGATAATGTCATCCACATATACTTGTACCATTATTAGATCATCTTTGCATTTCTTGTAGAAAAGCGTCTTGTCGATTACTCCTCTGGTGAAACCACTTTCTAGTAAGAAGTCTGACAGAGTTTCATACCACTTCCGCGGAGACTGCTTAAGGCCATATACTGATTTGAAGAGGCGATAAACATAATCACAGTATTTGCTGTCGACAAACCCAGGAGGTTGATCAACATACACTTCTTCATCCAGTTCACCGTTTAAGAATGCACTCTTGACATCCATCTGATAGACTTTAAAACCATGATGTGCTGCGAATGCTAAGAACATCCTTACGGCCTCTAGCCTCGCTACTGGTGCGTAGGTTTCATCATAATCAATTCCTTCTCTTTGAGTATAACCCTTAGCAACCAGGCGAGCTTTATTTCGTGTTACAAGTCCGTTTTCATCCAGCTTGTTTCTGAATACCCATTTTGTTCCAACAACAGATCTATTCTTTGGTCTGGGTACCAGCTTCCACACCTTCTGCCTTTCAAACTGATTGAGTTCTTCTTGCATAGCAATCACCCAATCAGCGTCATCTAGGGCTTCTTCCACCACTTTAGGTTCCAATTGAGAAAGGAACACTGAGTATAGACATTCATTCTCAGTGGCAATTTCAGCTCTAGCTTTTCCTCTAGTAGTCACTCCGGCATCTGGATCACCAATAATTAGCTCAAACGGATGGTCCTTGCTCCAAGTACGATCCCTAGCAAATGTTCTTGATGACTCAGCTTGATCTTGTAAGTGAAGGTGACTTAGTCTAGAAGCACTTCCACTAGCTCCTTCTGAGCCAGTACTAGCTCCCCCTGAGTGAGCTGCTCCCCCTGAGTGCATACTTACTCCCCCTGAGTTAGTACCAGGTCTAATGGAAGGTGATCCCTCAGCCCTAGTGTTTTGTATTGGCGAAACACTAGACTCTTGATTAATTACATTATTTATCATTGGATCACTACCCTGCACTACAGACTCAGGAACTGTATCCACTTCATCAATATCCATATTTTCAAATCTTAAGGAAGTGGGCTCACTGTCTTCTTTTTGTATAGAAGGGAGCTTTGAGTCGTCGAATGTGACATTAAGGCTTTCAACCACCTTGCGATCATTAAGCACAAACACCCTGTACGCTGCTACTACTTCAAGAGAATATCCAATGAAAACCCCTTCATCTGCTTTGGCATCAAACTTTCCAAGTTGTGCATTGTCTCTTAACACAAAGCATTTTGCACCAAACACGTGGAAGTAGTTGATAGAAGGTTTTCTTTTATTCATCAGATAATATGGCGTCTCATTATAGTCTTTTGTAATCAGGTTTCTATTCTGTGTATAACACGCCGCGCTAACTGCTTCAGCCCAAAAATACAAAGGAAGTCTTGACTCATATAGCATTGTCCTAGCTGCTTCAACCAGTGTCCTATTCTTCCTTTCTACCACCCCATTCTGCTGCGGTGTTCTCGGTGCTGAATATTGTCGTCTGATCCCTTTAGATATACAGAAATCCATTAACACTGAGTTCTTGAATTTTGTCCCGTTGTCGGATCGGATAGTCTTCACAGTCAGACTTGCTACGTTTTCAATTACCAGTACATGCCTAATGATCTCATGTGGCACTTCATCTTTCGATGTCACAAACTTTACCCATGTGTATTTGGAAAAGTCATCGACAATTACCAGCGCATATCTTTCTCTTGACATTGACATAACATTAACAGGTCCAAACAAATCCATGTGAAGAAGTTGTAGGGGCTCGGTAATGCTATTCACTTGTTTATTCTTATGCGAGGCTCTTTTTGATTTTCCCATCTCACATGCTTCGCAGAGTCCATCTGGAGTAAACTCCATCTGCGGCAGCCCTCTCACCAATTCTCTCCTTACGAGGTTATTCATTGCTTTAAAGTTCAGGTGAGATAATCTTTTATGCCATAGCCAACTTTCATCAGCAGAAGCCTTGCTGTAGAAACACGTGACTTCAGACTGATCAGCAGAATTCATGTCGGCTATGAACAAATTTGACTTCCTTACTCCTTTGAGAGCAAGGCTTCCATTCTTTTTGCTTCGAAACGAACAATCATGCTCCCCAAAGTTGACGTCAAAACCCCTATCGGTGAACTGACTAACGCTGAGGAGATTATGTCGCAATCCTTCCATAAAAGACACGTCCTCAATGATAACATTTCCACAAACAATCTTGCCATATCCCCGAGTGTAACCTTTGTTGTTATCTCCAAAAGTAACCACGGAGCCGGCTCTCAACACCAAATCTGTTAGCAGGGACTTATTGCCGGTCATATGCCTCGATGCTCCACTGTCCAGCACCCATATGACTTTACTCTTTTCCTGTTCACTGCCCTGCAAATCCAGAAAGGTTAGGTGTTCTTCGGAACCCAATGATGTTTGGGCCCGACATCAATAATTTCCTTTTTCTTTTCAGATACAGAAGGCTTTGCCTTGTTGCCATCAGGGGCATTCATCTTGACTTTGTCTTTTCCCTTGTCAACCTTGACTGGTTTGTCAGGTTTGGGAGTAGACTGGTCACTCCTAACTTTAGGAGGACTTGAAGTCTTAGCCTTTGACCCTGCATGCTTTTTCTTACTACTACTAGATGTATGTTCAACAGATGCACTAGCAGTATTCATTAAATTAAAATAAGCATGCATGATGTTTACAGCACATGGCATACAATTAGGATTATTGCATTTGGCATGATTTGCATACATGTTAGGCAAAGCAGTAGTTGCAGGCATGGTATTACAACCAACAGATTTTTCTTCCTCTACATAGAACGGGCAATAGTAAGACAAATGATCAGTTTGATTACAAATATAGCATGCCTTCCTAGCTCGTGTAGATGTAGATACAGATACAGGTTCAGTTTTAACTACCTCTACAGGTGTTTTCATTTGGTCTGACCCTGCTACCCATTGTTTATATGACACCGTCTTAGCCTCCTTGGTTCCTACACCTCTCTTAGCATAAGCAATCTTACTCGCTCTCTTAGAAGTTGTAGGTCCTACTACTTGTTCTTCCAACTCTTTTTCCATTTTAATCTCATGTTCAATTTTAACAGCAACATGATCTATTGTCCTAGGCTCAAACTGCTTAAAGATAGGTTTTCTAACATCCCCTAAAACCTCAGGCACATTTTCTTTGACTAACACTGGCTCTAACAACTCAGCAGCCCTATTTTTCTTTTTCTGTGTGTAGTCAAGTCCTATGTTTACTTTTTCATTTTTACTCTTACCTGCCAGTTTCATGTACATGTCCCTTTCTATGAAAACTTTATTAGCGGCTTCTTTAAAAGATTGACATGTTATTTTAAGCTCAGCTAATTCATTTTTAAGTTCTTCGTTAAGGTCTTCCCTAATCTTAAGCTTGTGTTCTAAAACGTCTACCTGATTCATTAACTGCCTTTCTTTACTTTCTCATGATTCTAATTCCTCTACCCTGGCCTCGAGAAGTCTATTCTTAAGGGAGAGTTTAGCATTTTCCTCATTAACAACAATCAGATTTAGTTGGAGATTGTACATGTCTTTAGTCATGGCAGCTAATTCATTTTGGTACTCAGGAATAGACATTTCATTTACGGTTAGAATTGGTACCTCTGATTGTTCTGAAGATTTTGCCATTAAAGCAAAGTTGCATAGCTCCTGATCTTCATCTTCATCAGACTCGTCCCAACCCTTCCCTTCAGTCACAACATAAGCCCGGCTTCCCTTCTGTTGCTTGCTAACCAAGGCATCATATTTCTTTTTCAGATCAGCATAGGTTTCCTTGGGATGAACGTATTTGGGCTTCTTGCACACTGTTGTAAAGTGTCCCAATTCATTGCAGTTAAAGCATCTGAACTTGTTCTTGTCTACCAGGTTAGGTCTGTAGCCATTACTAGATGTGCTACCTCGACCGCTGTAATTTCCCCGACCACTTACACTACTACTTCTGCTGCTGCTGCTGCTTCTTCGGCTGAAAGGACTACCAAATCGTCCTTTACCTTTTCTTGGCTTCCTGAAGCTAATATGAGCAAATTCTCGAGTAATACAAGCATATGACTTGTCTTCTAATTTGTCCAGCTCTTCAAGGGTATAATATTCATCCTCACTTTCTTCGGATGGATCTTCAATATCTAATATCACCCTTTCAGGATTAGCAGTTTTCAATGAGACAGCTGCAAGTGCCTTTGCAGTAGACTCTTCAGCTACAAGTCCAGATTCACTTACCGCTTTGTATTCTCCACTATTATAGGATCTTCTTTTGTCATTTTGTTCCTGCTCCAGCTCGTAGGTCTTTAAAACACCATACAGCTTTTCGAGAGAAGTATTTTTCAAATCTCTTGACTCTCGAATGGCAGTGATCCTGTGTTCCAGATGTTTAGGCAAATTCAAGAGAAACTTAATATTTGAATCTGCTAGTGGATAGACTTTATCTCTTACACTCAGCTCGATAAGCAATTTACTGTAATGTTTGTAAACATCCGCTACACTTTCTCCTCGTTCGCATCTGAACGATTCATATTCAGATATCAGAATGCGCTTGTGATTATCTCTAACTTCCTCGGTCCCCTCCATCACTACAGCCAGTTTATCCCACATGGCTTTAGCTGTTTTTAATCCCTTTATCTGAACATAGTACTCTGAGTTTAGGGATTCAATTATGACGTTGCGTAACGACGCATCCATACCAACCAATTCTTTATCTGCGTCTGAAAACTCCATTTCCTCTTTAGGAACAGACCGGGATGGTATTAGTATCCCTCCTTCCATTCGCTCTGGCTCAATTCTCATGGGTATGTATGGACCGTTCTCCAATATTCTCAAGTATACCTTGTTTATTGATTCAAGGTAGGCTTTCATCCTTCCTGTCCATTTGTCATAATGTTGTGCATCAAACGGAGGTATCTTAAATCTGTGTGCGGCGGCCATTTTAATAAAGTTTAAAATTAAGATAATACACTTTTCAAATTACAATAAATTGTATTTACTTGAAAAATTAATTATCTCACTTTAAATATTCAACACTTAATATCCAACGGATTTTGCACTTAAGATTCAAGCAAGTTAGTTCTAATCACAGGAACAGTAGCAGGGTCCACCACTTTCTCAAGTCCAAACAAAAAGTTATCCACTTCCTAGTTGACAGAAGTTCGAAAATGTCCTTTTTGTTTAGTCAATCAGTTGATTCCAGTTTTGACCACAGGAAAACCCACAAAGCTCTAAAGTACAATGTTTTGGAATTTTGTACAAATATTCCTTACACCATGACTCAGAACTTTTTAGATCTATGACTTTTTCAAGAAAAAACAAATAAAAACTTTCGGCACAAACTTCAAGAAAAAAATGGATCTGGGATTTTCAAGAACCAACTCAAACAACACAATAGGATCTCTGTTAGATGTGTTTAACAGGTGCTCTGATACCAATTGTTAGGTCCAAAGTGTTGTAGAGGGGGGGGGGGGTGAATACAACTGTTTCGAATAATGAGAGAAAATGAAAATAAATGCAGGTAATAAATGATGACACAGAATTTCAAGAATACATCATTATATTCATTGAAGGATTTGCTACAACATTCATAAAAGCATCATAATCAGTTGAACAATAAATACAGCAATTAAAGCTTGATTCAACTGATTCTCTCTCACTTTCTTTTTACAGTAAATGCTCTCTCTTAAAATATACTGTAGAAAAATACAGAGATTGCTTAAAGTCACTTTACAAATAAAATAAAGTGCTGTTTTTATAATGTCGTGTAGACTTGATCTTGTCCTTTTTGTGTACGTGGCCCAATCAGGACTCGTCAATAAAAAGTACTTTTCAACCACTCTGGATCAACCGTTCACAATAAGCCACTTGTCCCTTGAACATTAAATGCTACATATCGACCCGCATCTCGATCTCGGCCTGGACCCATCTCGATCTCGATCTGTGAAAATCTCGATCTCGATCTGTGAAAATCTCGATCTCGATCTATGAGAATCTCGATCTCGATCTATGAGAATCTCGATCTCGATCTTTGAGAATCTCGATCTCGATCTATGAGAATCTCGATCTCGATCTTTGAGAATCTCGATCTGCCGTGGATAGAGATTTGCCTTTGCAATGTTTTACTTCAATTATAAATCTCGACCCGCATCTCGATCTGCTGTGGATCGACATTTGCCTTAGCAAATATGCACTCATCCAATGTTGACCTTCTTTAGTGACTAATTGAGGATTAACCTTTATGAGCAAGTTTCCCTAGCTTCTTCAATTTCTTTTCCTCACTCAATTCAAATGAGATCTTCTATTACTAACATGAACTTGCCTCCAATGTCCTGACACTTGATGCAATGGTCTGGTTCATAAGTGACTAGTCTTGTAGGGGTTCTTGCTTCTGAATGTCAGTTCTCATTTGTTGATTAACCTTTACATTATCCAAATGTTGATATACATTACATGAAATCACTTTGGTCTTCTTGATACTTCTTTGACATTAATTTGATTCTCCATTAGATAAGTTAGGGCATGAGCAATACTGAGATTGAACTTCTTCTCACTTATGCATCCTTGATTAACCAAATTAGTTAATTGTAGTTACCAAGTATCATTACCATTTCTTCAGTTGATTGATTCCATGTGCTTCTTCAGTTTCTTTTGTTTTGCTGTTATTTTATCTTTTCTCTAGTTGAGTTACATAGTAATTAAGTGTTACAAGTTAGTACACCTATGCCTTTCAGTAAGTGTTTTCTAGAGTTTCAGTCAAAAGCTTGCCTTAAAATCCCTTTTATGTGGAATAGAAGTATAATCCCTTCAACTCTTAGTTTATCCAGGGGAAGTAGTACAGGTCTATAATCAAATCCTTACAAGGGGACCTCTAACAACCTACATTAACTTGATATAAAATTTAAATTTCATTGAATACTTTAGCATGTTATAAAGAAAATATAAATACTTCAACAGAATTAAATCTTGATTATTATCTTAGATATGATCCTCCAAACTAGGTGAAAAATTAAATTCGTAACCATCAATTGTTGAATATTCCTTTGAATTGAATTCATTATCCGACCACTTTTTAGAGCTCCAATGTAACACCCCAGACCCACATCGAGTAAATTGGAATAATTTATTTAATATATAAGCAAGGTTACTACTATTAAGTGCATTAATAAATCATGATATTTTGGGGCTCTGTGGTGTGCTTGTGGATTACCCAAATTATTGCATTTAGGTCAGTTTACTTTGGATTATTTCAGATTCAAAAGTCGGGACTTGACCTGAATTTTGAAAAAACTCAGGATTTGAGTTGGGTGGTCACATATGGTATTCATAACCAACTCTCGGAAACTTGATTCATCAAGTTACCAGAAGTGGGGACACGAGATATTATCCCACAATGGAGTAGATTGGGATAATATGTTTAGTATATAAGCAATAGTACTACTACTAAGTGCACGAATAAATCATGATTTTTTGGGGGCCAGTTTACTTTGGCTTATTTCGGATTCAAAAGTCGGGACTTGATCCGAATTTTGAAAAAGGCTCGGGTTGTTACATCCAATCTTCAAAAAATGTGTATATTAGCTGACAAGCTATATGCGTATGATTTATGAAGTATGTATTGCATACAATACATGCTCAGATAATTGAGCTATAAGTAATTATCAAATTTAAAACAATTGCACCACTAGAGTTATCGTAACGATGAGTCTGAAGTGCTTTCTAAGACCAAGTACCTTGATAAGGAAAAGATTAACAAATTAAGTACAAGGCAGGAGATAAAGTATCACAAATACCTGATAAGCCCCAAGAAGATGAACAACAAGGCTTATATTAGCAAAATCGACAATCCAGAAAGGTTTAAAAGAACCAAATTCAGCTACCAAATTTTCTGGTGTATTACTTCCAAAGGTAGCATACCCAATCAAACCAAAATGCAAGTAGAATACAGTAGTTTCTTTGATTGCAATTAAAATAGCAAGCAAAATGAAGAAGTGCCAAGATATCCTCAAATACTTAGATGGGGATTTATTAGTTATATTTTACCAAATAGAAAATTCTTAACTTATATAAAACCAACCTACTAGTCTCTCGGTTTTTTATAATACTTGCCAATACAAGTCATCTTATTGATTATCTTGAGCGAATAGTATGAGTGATTCAATTGCCTCATCTATTCTGTTTCTTATTTTCTTCTCTCCCATCACTCATCTCCTTTTTTTATATTCTTCTTTAAACCTTAATTCTAAATAAATCTCTTTTGTGTTTTACTTTAAATCATATCTAATTATACAAGAAATATATCATTCCATCTAAATCGTCATTGTTTATACTTTCTGAATTTTCAACCCTTTTAAATATCCAGATCCATTTTCATATATTTCATATCTTTCTTATATTCTCTAGATCTATTTTAATATCTTTCAGATTTAAGGTTTTTAAAGATTTTAGTGACATATGTGATTACTTTTCTGTACCTATGAGGCAGTGCCTTTTTTATGGCATTTTGATCATATTTGGCGGTGGTTATATGTCATTTATGACAATTTTGTATTGTATTAGATGACTTTTTATCATAAATTGATAGTTTTATACTACAATTGTATAATATATTTAGTGTTATATTTCTATTAATTTTATCAACTTATTTGTCTTTTTCGATTTGTTTTATTATTCTTCAAATTCACTTAGATGGAAAATTACTTACGGATAGAAGATTTTGGTGTACACATACTTGTTGCGTTTATATAACATATTATATAAAGGTGTTACCTTTTCTGATATGAAGGTTGTATTGTCTAAAATTCCAGAAGAATCTCTTTCTTATGGTATTCGTAATTTAGGTTACGACTCATGAGATTGGTTAAGCATACATTTTGATTAGATGATAAGCCTTTAAGCACGGAAGAATCCCTCACAATCCCTAATTTTTATTGGATATGTATTTCGAATTAGGTATCAATGAAACGTTTATCGTTTTCGCAAAAACAAATCTCTCACATAAGGAATTAAAGATATGCTACTACACTGTTTAAAAGACTACACCTTTAGTACAATTCCTCATAAATTTTTAAGTTTTATCCTAAATCATAAATTTAAATTTAAGTCAAATATAGTATATCTTAATACATATATCCAGACAACCATTGGGCTCAGTGCATATATTAGTACATACGTCTAGACTACCCATCCAGCTCAAAGTATAAACATAAATAAAATTTCATTTATCAACCAAAATATAATCTAAGTTTATATTTTAAAATTTAGATGAAATTGGATGAGGGAGACTGAGATACTCATATGATACAAAGGATGAACTTATCTACATATATATCAAAGACAATATATCAGATTTTAAGGATTCAAAATTGATTATATGTCCAGATTACGTTGATGAGACATTGTTATTGTTATGAGACATTATTATTGTTATGCAAGTAATTTCTTTGTTCATGTGCTAACTTGTCTACTTCTCCACTCAAGGATGAGGTTGCTATAACACATAGAGGTAAAATATATGTATAAGATAAACACATGAACGCGGTATTAGGTAGTAATTACCTCTAGAGCTAAATTTTGATAATAACTTATTGTGGAACATTGATATTTGTACGACTCTCTCTCGTTCGTCCTATAAATTCAAGGCAAAAAGTTTTGAACCCTTGAGATGCAGTATTATAACTTTTGTTCCTCCTGGTCCTTGAGATGTATCATTCTAACGAGCTCTATTTAGAGTCTAAAGATACACACCATTAATTTATTATTATGAAACATGTCCCAAACTCAAAGAAGATACTACTAGCAGTTCTGATAGAATAATATCACCCAACTTAATGATACTGTAACCACCCAGGATCGAGGTCATAGTAATTATCAAGGTTTTAGCGTAAAAATCAAAATTCATTGCATGCTAATTTTAAAGAGCTTACACAAACAAGGGCCAACTTAATAGTTACTTAATATATAGATATATATTAAAACTAGTGGTAAAATTCAGAAAATGCATAATAGATATTGATAAACCAAATCCATTAAACATACTAGAGCTACCTAACATTCAAAAAGAATTGTCATCTTGAGCTCCTATTTAAAAAATTCATTGTTCTACATATGGATATCCCCGCAATTCTTTGTAATTGTAGAGCATTTTTAGCTAGATTATAGGCTGCTAAATTAGGATTACGCCTAACATAAGAGACAATTGTTTCTGAAAAATTCTTTTAATTGTTAAGCCAATCATTTGTGCCCGACGTAAGACCATCGGTAATACTAATGCTTCAACATTGAGGACTAATAGAATGCCTTTTATTGATTTTGATAGAGCTGTCTGGATCATCTTATTTTCTGTGAGTATATCAGCTCTCAGCCCTACCATTCTCGTGTTCGTGGAGATTGCTGCATCCAAAAACAGTGCCAAGTCATCACCTTGTATTTCCACTCGGACCTTATGGGTAGAGGCATCTTTAGGACATGATGCACACCAATGGTCCTCTGCATATTTTATAACTTCATAGTATGAAAATAACCAACTTCTTAATTGTTGTGTTGTCTTAGTTTGTTGATCATGAGTATATTTATTTCTTTCAATTCATAAATATTTTTGCAAATAAATCTTTTTTCAATAGTTCTGTTGAATATATAGTAACACATCTTGAAAAGACATTTCTTCCTTCTGTCCCACCAAAAATGCAAAGTCACGTATACCCTACATGTTTTATGAGAAAGGGCACCAGAAGATCGCATGAGCATTTTAATCATCCCCAAATCCACATAGGCAAGAGTTACTATGAGTAAATACATTTATACAGTATAATCCTTCATAAGTCGGTAAAATTTAATGAAAACCTCTCCATCAAACAATTAGGATTTTTCAAGAAATTTTTACAGCCTAAAAAGATCTCCACCATATTGAAGTAACATCAGATGATGATCGACGAAGGACTTGATCCACCTATACTTGTAGTTAGATTATACTCAATTTTAACAAAGTAGTTCCCCTTCTTATTATATTAACACAACCATGGATCTGAGTGGTTAAAAGGATTGAGGGGATTGATTAAATTAGTTCAGAGTATGGACTCAAGTAATATTGTTTGATTAATTCCTCATTCCACTTGATTGCTTGTTTAATAAGTTTAGAAACTTTAAGATTTTCATTCAATCATTGTGTTATTGGTAGAAATGATGGTAGCCTTGGTATCCACCGATCTTTAAAGGCTAGGGTACTTTGACCGTTCCCAATACGCCTTCTTAATCCCCTGATTAGAAGGTTCACACAAGTATTTTACACTAGAATTTTTAATACTATATGGTTTGGTGCAAAGGTGTGTGTCAACAAGGGTCTTTATAGTACATTCTTCACTACTTTTGTCCTTACTACACCAAATATAAAAAGGACATTTTCCTACCTCTCACTATGGAATCCCTTCAGTACATCCCTTCTTCTTCACAATTCTTTTTTTTTTGGGATTTGCTGGACCAATATATATTATTCTTGCATTTCCATCCTCATTTGATGATGATAGAGACCTAAGAATATGAGAGTCAAAGTAAGACTCTTCACTAGGAGATTTTGTTGGTATGTTCATAGCATTATATAACCCCTCTTTAAATTCCTTAGCATTTTTCCTAATAATATTTATCTCATCATCACTACCATATTCATCACGAACTAAGCTCTCTTCTTCAGAATCCTCACTTTTACTATAACATTTGAACTCTGGATCATCTAGATCATCACTGTCATTAGAAAAATCAGTCCCATATCATCATCATCATCATCTTCACCTTGACCCTCACCTTCATTCCCTATATTTTCTACTTCCACCATTTTTTCAGGAGACTTATTGCTTTGTTTTGTTTGTTTTGGAATGAATGGAACATCAATTAACTCATCAAGTTCAAAGTGATCTACATAGAGGTCTATCCTACCATAAGGCATACTCAATTCAATTAATTCTCTCACTGAAATATCATCATAAATTAACCTAATTCCCATCTTAAAATTGTGCCCATCATTCTTAAAATAAACAAGTGAGTTAGAATCATATGCATATTTCTAAGCAAATTCTTCAAGGTCAAGAAATGAAAATAAATTACAATCAAAATCTGTTAAAACCTCAGTCTTTTCACCAACATATGTTATATTAGGAGGCTGGGTAAAGTCACCATGGTGGTGAAGATACAAAGTAGTAGTAGACATGCTGTAAATGTAGACAACAAAGATAAAAATATATTACTCTAAACATACCGAGACATATACGCGCAAAATATGAATGGAAAAAAATTAGGGTTCATGTAAGTAAGAATCACACCTCTTAGTGTAACACAAATCGAACGATGTAATGGCCACTTAGAGTAGTATTATGTTTTTAATCGAAATCCTCTTTGCAATGTATACAAATTTCCCCACTCAATTGAACGATCTCCGCCCTTTGCTTCGATTAGGTTTTTTTTCCCCAATTCTCCATTCTCCCTAATTGAGATCTAATTACCCGATACCTGTTTGTATATATAGGTTTGTGTCTGAATATATGTTTTATGTATGTGTTTTAATTTAGTATGCTTAGTTGTACTCCACCCGTAATGTTACACGTGTGGCCACGTCAACATAACAGTAACTCCCGTTAAAGTCAGAACATTTTCTGTCAAGTCAAAGGTCCCGACTAACGGCTATTCCATTACTCGTTACTAGAGTAGTGCAAATGAGGCCTCGATAACTTGGGTGAGTCAAATAATATATGGCCTCTAGTTCAGTGACTACTTTAAGATTTAATCCAACCAAAATATCATTCCTACTATCTGTTTATCATAGTAAGGCTGAAAACCTTTACACACATATAAAAAATAAGTATGGTAAGAGGGTATCCCCCTGACTCAATCCTATTGATGGAATTACTTCACCATAGACCTGACCATTAATTTGAAAAGAGTATCGAATTGAGGTTATATATCTCGTCATCTTGTTCACCCATTGTTGTGAAAAGCCAAGCTTTACTCATGTCTATTTCATTAATGCATAACACATTTCTCCATCTTTCATTAATCTCGAATGATGTAGACACACATAGGAAAATAATGTGTTACCCATTATGAGTCGCCTAGGGACAAATGTACTGTGCGTGCCATTTATGATCAACGGTAGAATTATTTTAAGTCTTTTGTTAGTACCTTTGAGATTATCTTATACAATACATTGCATAAGCTTATTGGTCAGAATTCACTTACAGACCTTGGTTCTTTTAATTTTGGGATTGGAGTGACAAGTGTAGAATTAATTTCATCCAGCTTAGCCTTTCCATCCAAGTAATCCATTATTGCTTTAACGATTAGCGGACCTACAATGTCCTAATGTTCCTGATAAAACATTGTGTTCATTCCGTCTAGACCTGAACTTTTATCAACAGATATGGAGAATACAACTTTTTTTATTTCTTCTATAGAAAAGCCTATTTCCAACAATCTGGTCATCTCTTCCATTATCAATGGTTGGATTACTGTCAACGATTCTTCCATTTTCTCATCGTTGGGTGATATATATGTAAATAGGTTCTCGTAGAGCCTTTGGACTACTGCACTGAAATCCTCCACATTTGAACACCACTCATTTTACTCGTTTAGCAGTCTTGTATCCCACATAATATAAAATCATAATTTGTTAGGTGAATCCAAATGACAATAGATGTATAAAATAAAATAGTTATTGTATAAGCTTAGCTAACATGGAATTTACTATAGATACTTTTAAGGTGTTGAACATTATTTCTATTTTACTCCACCTTTGTCGTTAAGTCACATAGGGTTATTTGTATGATTGAGACTTAATCTAACCAGGTGGGCCTCTTAAATTTAAATGTCAATTATTTTTACATAAAATTTGATACTTCTATATAAATATCTCATGTTATTCTACTGCAATGTAATTGAAAAAAGACTGACATATGTACTTTATGAGTATAACCCAGAGACAAGTTAAAGATTGATCTTGGTGGATTAACAAATTTCGCTAACCTGCTTCTACTTAAACTCGTCTAGAACACCAATGACTATATAGTATCATCATAACATGTCTAAATCTCATTTATGTTATTTCATTATAAGCCTACTACCCAATTATTAAGATGGCAAACAATTGCATTTGTGAAATACAGTCTTATGAATTATGTTTTGATTATTTTGTCTTAACAATAAGTGTAAATTAAATTAGAATTAGGAAGTTACTAATTAATATAGTAATCCTCCCTTAGGTTGTTCGAAGTGACAGTCAACGAGACGAAAGTCAAACTGGGTCAAACAACTTTTATAAACGAAACTAAATGATTTTCTCTCTACATATAATTAGATGGGATTTATCAAAATAATGATAAAATCAAATCTAATTTACATATGTTATATTATTGAGGCAAAGACTGAAGATGAACAAATACATTATTTTTAACATTGCTTTTGAGAGACAGAAAAGGTGTGATATATTTAAAAGAGTGCTGGTTTTAAAGGTTTTCAAGGGAATATATTCTTAATATATTTTCTAAATATATTTGTTCAATTTATCTTCAAAAAAGTCCTGCCTAGACATAAAATACAGATTTTTCCCCAAAAGCCCTAAATTGTCATATTTCTTTGGATAATTTATATTTTAATTCAAATTAAATATTCCTTGGACTTCATAGTCAATATTATTTTAGGAATATTATATTTGAATATGTTTTGAGTCAAAACTTTAGTCCAAAATTCGACAAGTTCCGACAAATGGCTATCGATTATTGTTTCAGCCTGTAAAGACAGCGAAACGATAGTTTTCTCAAACAAATAGCTACACATGTCCAAATGACTTGAAACTTGGGGAATGCCATTAGAATGTTGAAAAAGAATTTTAGGATTGTTTTCATAATTTTTGGGTGACTTTTATTTTTGGCATGTATTCCCAAGTACGAGATTGATTGTTCGGTCAATTAAAATCAATAAAGGTCAACTCTAAATTAAGTAGGATTTTTACCATGACCTATTGGGATTATTCCTAGATGGTTCCCAAAGTTTCATAATTTTTGGAGCATATTTTAAAAAACGTCATTTTTTCAACATATCGTTCGGTATCGTGTTTATTAGCTTAAATAATTTACTGAATGAGCTTTGCACACTTTCCAAGAATCATATGGGCACTAATACAGCGAGGGAATACAAATTTGAATTATTGTACCTTTCCTTGATTTATGCAAAAGGTTGTTCCATTGTCCCGTAATTAAATAAATCAAAATTGCTTAATTTTGGCCTATAAATAAGACCTCACCCCCACTTCATTTCTTAAGCCTTCAAGTGCCAAATATATGCTGCAAATTTTTCCTCCAAGAAGCTCTCAAGATAAGTAGCATTTCATCTTCAAGAGTTCTTGCCCTTTAAGCTTAGTTCTTTCATAAATCTTACTCCTTACAAGCTTAAACACCCACATACTTGCACTTTAAACACACCAACCATACAAGTCCCTTTAGGCCAACCAAAGACCATACATCTACTGACCTTAGGTTTGTTTAGTTGCCCCTAATGTTATACCAAAAGTTCACTTTCCGGAGATTTCCCGGTGACTTTTTCCGGCGACTACTTTTTTGTGTGTTTTGGCTTCAAAATTGGCTTTTTCTCTTGATTTCTCTCTAGATCTCAAGGGTTACAAGTTGATTCCATTTTTATATATTAGTATACATATTAGGAAGATTATAAATAGATTTTTGCTTGCTTAGTTTACTTGTTAGATCTATTATATAATTAGCCTTGTCTACGATTTATATAATTACGTGCTTTAATTGTTTGTTTGTTGTCTTCTATATAAATTGTGGTAACCGTTGGAAGAGCTTTACTTTAATCTCTTGCTCTTCATAACCAAGTTGTTTATATCCTCGGTGTAGGCTTCCGGGATTAATAACGACTCTAAGTTACTTAAGTTCCAAGTAGAGACCGATTTGTATAAATCTCATATAGAGGTATAAATAAAAGGACTCCTTGTTGAATTTGGTAATTAAACTAGCTTCTATTCCAAGTTGAGACCTACTTGTATAAGTCTTATTTAGAGACATAAACAAAAGGACTCCTTATTGATAAGTTGCAAGTTAACTCATTTTATTTCCGAGTTGAGATTCCATTCGTATAAGTCTAAATTATTGGACATAAACGAACTTCTCCTTGTTTGAAATAAATAGAGTATTAATCTCACTTAATTCCAAGTCGAGACCAATTTGTGTAAGTTGAGGTATGACATAAACAAAAGGACTCCTTGTAGAATAATTAAGTGAAAGAAACTAACTTATATTCCGAGATAAAAATACTCATATAAATCTCACTTAGAGATATAAACGAAGCTTTCTCTCGTAGAACATTTGTCAAGTTTAAACTCACCTTAATTCTAAGTAGAGACCAATTTGTATAAGTCGAGGTACGACATAAATAAAAGGACTCCTTGTTGAATTATTCGTGAAAGAAACGAACTTATATTCTGAGTTGTACTCATTCGTATAAATCTCATTTAGAGATATAAACAAAGCAAACTCGTAAAATATTTGTAAGTTTATTCTCTAACTTCGAACACCAAGTTAAGGGTTATTCGTATAAGTCGAGGTACGACATAAACGAACCTAACTTGTTGAGTTCTTGAAGTTAATCCAACTTCGATTCCGAGATAGATACTATTCGTATAAGTCGAGGTACGACATAAACGAAACATCCTCGTTGAATCTTAGTGGTATATCCGGTGATTGTTTAAAGGCCATAGTTTAGTTATTTTAATTTCTAAGGCCTTACAAACAACCCACTCATAAAACGTTCTTGATCTTGTTCAAGTCACAATATATTTGGCTTAGTTATTTTCATCCTTATATATCATATATATATATATATATATATATATATAATAGATATATTTACTTTAAGTGCTTGCATTCATACGCTTTACATATCGCTTTTTACTTTAGCATACGCACTTAAATTTACTGCATACACGTTCACACACTCCGTGTGGTTCGTCCTTCTAACGAAGCGACTTATCCTGACTCACATTTATATATTTTGTTGCTTCGGCTATATTATATATATTTGTTTGTTTGTTCCCGGTCTAGTACAGTAATATACTAGTCCACCAATCTTCTTTCTTAAACAGGGTTATTAAGTCGTAGTACTGGTTATCTAGACTTTGTTAGTGAGGTGAAGTGAAGTGAGGTGATCCTTGTTCTAAGACCCAAGTCCTAGGCACGCCGACGGGAAGTTGGGTGTCTCTGCACCGTGAGGAAGAGGAAAGACCTAAGACCTAAGATCCAAGACCTACAGAGGGTTAGAGGAACAACAGGGTTGTAATTTATTTTTCTTACTTGTATTTAAGAAGGTAACGGGAAGTTAAGCTCCAAGATAAAGTTGTAAGGGTTCTACTTAGATTGTGAGGGGGTAGCAGGGAGTTACGCTCCAAGATTAGTCTAGTAGGTTTTGCTATTGTATTTTGAGGAGTTAACGGGGAGTTAAGGTCCGAGATAAATACATAGTGGTTGTAACAGGCTTCTCCGCCGCTATAAGGAGTGAATCTTTTTATAGTGGAAAAATCTCGAGTTCAAGGAGGGACTCAGGGACTGGACTAGGGGTGACGGATCCGTTAGTGGATTGCGCCATCGCAAACCATGATAAAATTCTTGTGTGTTGTACTCTATTTCTTTACTCTATTTTAATTTCAACATTTGATTTACTAGTTGACTAGTAACATTTTTAAAAGAGAAGAGAAAATTTTTAAACACCAAACTCTAATTTTTAAAAGGGTATTAAACTATTCAACCCCCCTTCTAGCTAATACATCATCCTTACGGACCTAACAACATTGATCAATTAGTAAATCCTATATGAAGCCCCTTGATCTACTCAATTTAAATACCTCTTCAATGTCAAAATGAACTTAATTGACCCTCTTTTATAAATATTAAGCTACTAACCAAGTCAACGATAGATAGTACTAAATTTACCCTCTATTAACCTTGTTTTCATTAGAAAGAATAACTCTATTTTATGATACCTAGTCAACATCCTTGCTTGTGCCATTGCTTCCTCCCCATTTAGACCTTATGTTCCAGCTTACAATAGTCATTCTTAGCTTTTTCCTTACCAAAATAATTAATTCATCATAGGATAATTAATTCCCCTAAACGTTCTTACCTTATATCTTTCTAGAAGACATCTTGATAATGAAATGATTGAGTTATTCCTTAATTTTAATTTATGCTATGAATTTATTACTATTTCGGCACAAGTATAAAACTGCAACATGCCACTTTTTCTGTACATTTCAATCAAGTTTTAGAAACCAGAACATTATGCTCTCTTATACATCTTTAAAAATGAGCTAGAAATAGTCATCCAGTTGGAAACATAGTCATCCAGCTGATTTCTTGGTTGATCAGCCTCAACCAATAAATTCAACTCCTACAAGATTGAAAGAAACAATTGAGATTATATATTGCATGCATAAACTCCAAATCCCTCTTGCATGAGAACTGAGAAGTACACAACCCTGCAAAAACATATTATCAGAAAAAAACAGAGGAATTGTGATATATAAGAGGGGTGTTAGCGGGGGAAACACGTTAATGACCCCAAAAATGGAAACCTGACTCTACGAACCTGATGAGAAAGTCTTTACAACATAACTGGTCTTATAAAAATCATTGCTCCATCTGTCCGAACCAAACTCATTTCTCAGGGCACCCATACTTTAATGTTTCCCTTCTTCGACATGTTGGGATCAATCTCTTCTGCAAACTCACTTTGAAGCTATTGACCAACCACTTTCGCTGGAATCGAAGTAAGAAAGACGATTGACTAGGATATTGATTGAGTAAAATATTTGACAAGTAGGAGTGTTAAATTCCAAGATCACGATCACAAGCAAGGGGTGGGATAGGCTAACGCCTTCTTATTGAAGGAATTGACTACTTTTGGGGATACCAACTAGGAATAGGGTTAGCAGCCTTTCCTTAAGACCCGAGACGAATCTGTTTTATCTACAGCAATCTTACTTACTATCTGCATCGGCTCATCCCATGTGTACGAAAGACGGCTTGCCTGATTCTTATACTATGGATGCCTCTTCCTCAGCGAAATGCGTCATCTCTTGTACCAACTCGCCAAGGGCTGAAGAAAGAAGTAGCGGGACTGGTATAGAGACGATAGCAACGGAGCTATGCGTATTTTGTGGTGATACAAACAAATACGTATGTCCTCTACTCTCTCCATATCCTTATCCGCTCATCCATTGGATTAACCTCAACTCATGAATCAGATCTACTGGTGATATGGGCAGGGACTTACATATGTGGGAAGATTCTCTGTGCACGAAGAAAAAGGCATTACGACATCTTAGGCTTGCTAGCCAGATTGAAATCTAAAACTTACTCGGATAGCCATAATGCCTTGCCTTGATTAGAGTTTGAAATCCTAATCCAAGTCGGATTTGACTTAATCTCCCCATAACCAAACCCACGCCCTAGAGCTTGGTCATCCTTTCTGTGAGGTGGCTTGTCTCCTCCGGCTTGTGTAGTTGCTCTCATTCTTATCATTGTCTAATTATTTAATTAATTTTTTCTATTATGCTATAAAGAATCTCTTTTACACCAGAGATCTTAATTTTTAAATGCTTAAGTTAACATAAATTCTTTATTACATATTATTACACATCCCACCTTTTCCTTTAATTTTACTTTTTTGGAAATTAATTGATATTCTATAAAATCTGATTTTCCCTCACACCTAGGGATGACATTCGGGTCGGATAGGCTCGGATATGGCAATATCCATATCTAGGGCTGCAAACGAACAGAGTCGAGCCGAGTTTTGCCCGAGCCGAGCCGAGTTTGACTTTTTTTTTAAACGAACCGAACCGAGCCGAGTTTGACTTTTTTTTTAAACGAACCGAGTCGAGCCGAGTTTCCTAATAAACGAGCCGAACACGAGTTTTTCGCGAACAAATCGAGTCAGGTCTGAGTCGAGTCGAATTCGAACCGAGTCCGAGCCGAATCGAGTTGTTCGCTAACAAAACAAATATTTTTTACTCAATTAAGTCCAATTAATAAAAATAACTTTTACGGATTGTTGTTTCTATTTTCTAAGAAATATTTCTAGACGATCCAACCGTACGGATGTCAAGATATACTTAATATAATGATATTCCCAAATTTAAAAAAAATAATTTGGTTGAAGATTCTAGTATATCATTACTATATTGACTACTTGACTAGTACTCGTAACTAGTGTTTTGTCACGAATTGTTGTTTCTATTTTTTAAAAAATATTTCTCGACAATCCAACCATATGAATGTCAATATATATATAATATAATGATATCCCCAAATTTTAAAAAAATAAAAAATTAATTTGGTTGGAGATCTTAGTATATCACTACTATATTGACTAGTACTCGTAACTAGTGCATTGTCACGAATTGTTGTTTCTATTCTTTTAAAATATTTCTCGACAATCCAACCGTACGGATGTCAAGATATATCTAATATAATGATATTTCCAAATTTTAAAAAAAATAAAAAATTAATTTGGTTGGAGATCTTAGTATATCACTACTATATTGACTAGAATTCGTAACTAGTGTTTTGTCACGAATTGTTCTTTCCATTTTTTTAAAAATATTTCTCGACGATCCAACCGTACAGATGTCAAGATATATTTAAATCAATGATATTCCCAAATTTAATGTATTATATTTATTAATATATATATATATATATATTATGTATAATAATACAAATGTAACATATTTAATTATGGTCAATTTCTCTATGTGATCGAAGTTGAATAGGTCATAAGTTGTTTTTTTAAATTCTTGATATTGAATTCCAAATTTCATATTTGTGTTGTGACTTGTGAGAAAAATGGCATGGTTTAATCAATTTTTTAATTTTGACAAATTAAATAAAATTGATATTCATTTTCTAAAATGAGATTGTAATCAATTTAAGAAAATTAAAAGATTATAAAATCATGTATGTTATATATATATATATATATATATATATATATATATATATATATATATATATATATATATATATATATATATATATATATAGTCACATAAAAATTAATATATTAAATATGATTCAAATAATCAAATGTAAATACATTATAATATATGCGTGTGTGTATATATTTATACATATCATAATAAAAGCATAATATAAAATTTGAATTTGTTTTAATTATTATATTTAGAGATTTTAAAAATAAAATATTCAAGAATTAAGACACATCAGTACATCACAGATTCACAATTTACACAAATACATAATCAAACTATAAATATTTTAGGCGGTAGATATTATTTCATTCCCCGCCCCCCAAATGGCCAAATAGGTAAGCCGTAAGCACATTATTGCACATAGGGTCATCTCATATTCTCATCTACTCACAATCTCTGAATCTCACAATCTCATAGAATATTCTGATAGTTTTGGAATCTGGATTATTGTCTTGACTGTTGTATTCACAATTTATGTGAGTCCTGCTTTGTCTTTGTCCAAATGACCAAATTTATCCTATCATGGAAATGTTCTGTTACTTTGTTTTGCGTATGTAGCTACACCGACATGTACATTACTAAATTTGCTTTATAATTGTCATAGTGGTATAAATAACTAAATAAGCTTCTAGAATTGTCATACTGGTTTAAGAATAGCTTTGTCATAAATAGACTTTGCAGTTTGATCTTTTTCAATCTTCCAGTGTTACTTAGACGACAGTGAATGCAGACTGTAATGAGGATGAGAATCGAGATGCAATGGTTTAGGAATTGGGAGGCAAATGCCTGAATCTAATTCTTAGCATCTGTAAAACAAACAAAAACCACATGTATAGTATACACTTATTCTTTTTTTAACAATATATATATAATATGATATAAATATTTAAATTATTCATAATATTTTTTTATTTATAATATATATAAATTTTATCCGAGCCGAGCTAGACGAGCTCGAGCCGAACTCGAGCCGATCCCGAGCTAAACGAGTCGAGCTCGAGCCGAACAGGCATAAAGCTCGGCTCGGGTTCGTTTACTAACCGAGCGAATTTTTATGTTCAAGATCAGGTTCTTTTAATAAACGAACAGAGTCAAGCTCACTTAAACGAGCCGAGCTCGAGTTTTGTTCACGAACAGCTCTGTTCATTTGCAGCCCTATCCATATCCATACCCGAAAATCCGAGCCATACCCGAATCCGATCCATACCCGAAAAATACCCGAAAATTAATATCCATATCCGAATCCAACGGATACCCGAAACCCGAAAATGTTTTTAAAAATAGTATTTTTTTAAAAAAAGAATTGTTGATTTTAAAATTATTATAATAACTTTATTATATTAGCTAACTTTTAATAATCTATAATTATTATAAACTTTTATTTTTTACGATAAAAGTTTTTAGTAATTTCAATTAAATATTATTATTTTTCATAAAATATTTTATTTAATTTTTAAAATAAAATCAATTCATTGTAAATTTTAAAAAAAATATTTTATATTTTATGAACTTAATCCGACTAATTTAGTCAATAACCCTAATTCCACTTCTACTTTTGTTATTAATAATTTACTAACAAATAATACATACTCCATATAAAGTATATATTATAATGTATAATATACAAGATATAACATATGATATACAGTATATGAAATATAAAATATAATAAATATAATTAGGGTTTTTTCGGGTTTCGGGTTTGCCTCGGGTTTGGATTGGGTTTCGGGTTTCGGGTCGGGTTTCGGCTCGGTATACATGAAATCCATATCCATATCCAAAATCTTTCGGGTTTAAAATTTAAATCCATATCTATATCCAAATCCAAAAAATCGGGTTCGATAAATCCAAAAAATCGGGTTTCGGATCGGTTATCCGTCGAGTCGAATAATTTTGCCATCCCTACTCACACCTTAGAAATGAAGATGAGGAGATCGACGATAACTACTTGTAGGCACTCAACTTTATACCAGAAACTCAGTCTTGATAGAATTTTATATATCTGATCTTTTTGGATCCCTCTGTATATATATTAATTAATAAGTGTTTAAATTACGAGCATGACTTGTGTAGATAATGAAGGTCTACGTACAACTACTCCATATTTTAACATTTTTACGAAATAGTTTACGACACAAAGCCAGTTCGTTATGAAATAAATAGCCATTTATCTTCTTCACCCCATACTACGTTAACGAAGATAGTTTGAAATAATACACTCCACATCCCATGATATATGTCATTTTTGAAGAAAAAAATTGTCTCAAAATACTTTTTAATCTCTTTTCACCAAGCAAATTTTTAAAGACTTTTTACAAATTGCTCTTCTATTACTAATTCCAATGTTTGACAAATTTAAATATACTTTCAACTCATCTACATTTAATGCAATTATTAGGGATAGATAAGAAAACAAATCATCTACCTAAACATTTTTTAAGATACATAATTTTTTCAAAAGTGTCATATAAAATGGGACGGAGGGAGTATCTCCTTCGTATTGGTGAAAACTTGTAACTGCCAAAAAAACTAGAGAGCCATATGTCACAAATTTAAATGTAGAAGTTAAAAATAAATGGTCTGAAATTTAAAGTCTCGCACATAAATTAAAAAATATATTATCTTTCTTTTGAAATAAACTACTATTTAGAATAATATTTTATTTATTTGAAATAATAAAATATATAAATTCCAACGTTTCCCACATTATTCAAAAGAAAAATAGTTTGAAGACTTTTATAGGCACTGGATCGATGATTTGTTTTTAAGTATCAACATCCCGTGAACTTGAATTGAGCAATAGATGAATAAATATTGACTTACATCCTTAAATATTACTAAAACACTACCTTATTTCTAGGAACTACCGTTACCTTCTTTTTCTACATTTATGCGGTTAATATATTTCTTATATCTCATGTAACTCTCTTTCTGTAATGTATTACATCTTCTTTTTTCATTTTATTTTCTATTACAAAATGCAAACTTAATTTCAAAAATTATAAACAGTTTTCAAAATTAAATAAATTTTATTCAAATACTATGCACATGAATGTAAATTATTACAAATAAATGGATAGATAATTATTACAAACTATACTATCTTAATAACTTACGGAAAATTTAGCAAATATAAAACTTTAAAAATTTAAGATTTTAATTTTTTATCTTGTTTCTGATCAAAATCAGTATTTTTAATTCTAACTAATTCAAATTAGTGAATAAAACATTAAAACGATTATATAAGTTCACTTTTCATGAAACGTTACGAGTCAACTTAAGCTATAAAAATTTAAATGAATAGAAAAGTTATAAGAAAGTGGGGTCATTATCACTCCTAAAAATATGATAGTGTTTTCGTAGTGTTTAAGAGTGTAAGCCAATATTTATTTAAAAAAAATCTTGAATCTCTCATAAATAGTTAGTGAAAACACAGTTGCGCACTTAAATCTTCTCAAATCAAGAAATAATTTTACAATTTATTATGTAAAAATGCTTCAAATTGTAGGTGAATTTTCGTGAACGCACTATATGTCCCATCCAAAAGACTGTTGTAAATGTTGGGCATAACCCCATTACGAATATCTAAATTAAATAGGTCAAATGAAATCACAAAAAACTTATACTTACATATATTACTATCATTCCGATTAATAAAGGGATGAACTAATAAATTTGATGAACTTAGTTATCTGAATGTATTATATAATCTTTATTTTCCTCAAAAAACCATCAAACAAATATAAGGATTTACTCCCTCCGTTTCATAATAAGTGACGTTTTATAAAAATTAAAAGTCAAATTGATTCAATTTTGACCATTAATTAATAATTATTGTTAGAAATTAAAAATTATAAAAAATATATCATTAAAAAATAAATTTCATCAACTATTAATTTTTATTTTTATTTTTATAAAATTATAAATTATAAATATTTAATTTATGTTTAAAATTAAACAAATTTAACATTTAAAATTTATAAAAAGTCATTTTTTATGGAACGGAGACGGTATTTATTTTTCAATATCCTTGCGTGGATGGCTTTATCTATATACTATAGTCGACTAAATGAGATGGGCATAGTGCCCCATAATTTGCAAAGCGCGCGAGTCGGAACAAAGTTTTTGATACATGACTTTCGCATAGTTAGGCGCCGGTACGCAAAAGATCATTGCAAGATTATGATATAATAGAAAAGTACAAGCATACAAATATTTTACTATATATTTTAATCTGAAAAATGGGTAATTAATTAATTCTGTCTCCACCCTATAAAAATTAATATTTTATAAAATTTAAAATTCAAACTAACTCAATTTTAACTATTAATTAATAACTATTGTTAAAAATAATAATTATGAAAAAATATTACTAAAATGTATATTTAATATATTATTAAACTTAATTTAATTTTAACTTTGTAAAATTATAAATATATAATATATAATTTACGGTCAAACTTAAATATGCTTGACTTTTAAAAATTATAATCCCCCAATATTTATAATATGGAAAGAGTAAATTTCTATATTAGTTTTATTTTATTTTCGTTAACGTGTTAAAAACACAATCACTTTCATGTTTTTTTTATACAGAAAAAGATGATATATAATTTTGTAACGTGTTCTTATCCACGTTAACGTGTAATTTACTATATTTTATACAGAAATAGATGATATATAGTAATAAAATAATAGTCGTCGTAGCCACCTTCGTTTTCTTACAAGACCAAAATACTTTCATGCATGCATATGATATGAACATAGAATTATTATAATTTCATCTAGTCACGTAACCATTTCTCTATAAATAGGAAACTTTGCTATTGCAGTTGTGTAGATTACCAAAATTTTTATCGATACAATGAAGTCAAATTTGTTACATATGCTATTCCTCCTTGTTGCTTTGTCAACTTACTCTCTTGTTTCAGGGGTTGCATCGCCTGATGAAGTACGCGACACCAACGGTGATATAGTGCGAGCAGGTGTTCACTACTACATCGTGCCGGTTGTCCGGGGCATGGGAGGTGGTGTAACACTAGGTAGCACCAGAAATGAGACTTGCCCCTTGGATGTAGTCCAAGAAAAATTTGAAACAGTCTATGGCAACCTGCCCTTAACATTCACAATGGTTGATCCGAAAAAGGGTGTGATACGCGAATCAACTGATTTGAACATCGAGTTCCAAGGTGCAACGATTTGCATTCAATCTTTGGTTTGGAAGCTCGATAACTACGATGGAGAGTACGTTGTTAGCACTCAAGGAATTAAAGGAAACCCCGGAGTTGAAACTCTAAACAGTTGGTTTAAGATTGAAAAATATTCGGATTCGGATTACTACAAGTTAGTTTTCTGTCCAACTGTATGCGATTTCTGCAAACCAGTATGTGGAGATATTGGCATCTCAATCAACGAGAATGGTGTTAGAAGATTGGTTCTTAGCAATAAACCTTTCCGTGTTAATTTCTTGAAGGTGTAAAACGTTAACGTGCATTTATCAGAAATTTAATATTGTCCCTTTGATTCATAATAATGTAATACGTGCATGAAAGCTTTCCCTGATGAAGAAATAAATAAAGATACTTTTGTTGTTTTCTTATAAATATTTTGTTTTCATTAGAAAATTGTTAAAAGGAAAACGCCAAAATCAGCTGTTGAATTAGTCACCA
The DNA here is from genome assembly GCA_028671895.1 of Oenanthe sinensis. Classification (NCBI taxonomy): domain Eukaryota; kingdom Viridiplantae; phylum Streptophyta; class Magnoliopsida; order Apiales; family Apiaceae; genus Oenanthe; species Oenanthe sinensis. The sequence goes on from CM053801.1 coordinate 23,043,356, forward strand.
TGTTTTCTCATCTCTTGTTTCTTGGGTATTGGAGTAATTTGGGAGGATTCGTCTCTACTATGTGTTTGTGGACCCCTTGAGCACTATGGAATGTATCTCCTATGATGATAACTTGGACCCGGACTTTACATGTTTCTCATGGCAATGCTCTTGTTCAAGAAAATCCTACTTCTCATGGACCAAAAACTAAAGGATGTGTGAACGTGAAGACTTCTAGCCTTTTTTGATGATAACTTGTGCCCTTTAGCGTTTAATTTTCATGACAAAGCTTTCTCAAGAAAACTCTACTTCTCAGGGACCGAAATTAATGAAAGGGTGTGCGTAAGTGAAGGCTTCTAGCAACATTTAGAATGCCCCTACATTTTCTCATGAACTTAGATTTGAGTATAACATCCTACATTATTTAGAATAAAAGTGGTTTTGACATTTATACGTACAAACTAGTCAACAACTAATATATATCGACATTTATAGGTATATACCAGTCATTAGTCGACAACTAATATATATCCATCGAATTGTAATTTTTTTGGACTAACATGTGATGAATTTCTAGGTCTGATATGCATTAGTTTATGGATTTAGGTCATCATATCGTACTGTCATGGGGTGGAATTCTGGGTCCTCTATGCATTAGAGTGTGAATTTAGGTCATTATACCGTATGCATTAGGTTGTGGCATGACACTCCACATTGTAGAATATAACAATATATACCAAACTAACAATTTAAATTTCTATATTCTGTTTTTAGGGATCAGTATATCTGTTTTGGTGGATTAGCATGGTGTATTTGCATATCCAGATGATTGGTTAATCAGATAACAAAAATAATTTATTTTTTACAAAAATAAATTCAATATTTCTAATGAGTATCTGATCATGAATTATCTATCCAAAACCCAAATGACCCCATTCCCAGCCTCTTCCTTTCTAATTATGATTATGAGATACAATGAAATACCCTACAAGAAAAACGGTTAAATTCTACCGGAATAATGCAGCTGAATTTGACTGAATTCGGTCAAATTTAGTTAAATACAACCGAAACTGTCTCGTCGTTCTTAGACGAGTCAATTTTAGTAAAATCAGTCGAATTTAACATAAATTCGACTGGATAGATTCGACCGGCTAAATTCAACTAATTAAATTCGATAAAAAATTTTGAAATTTGAATTTTTTAAAATTTGGCGTCAAAAATGCATTAATTTCGACTTTATTCGGTCAACTTGATAAAAATGACCGAAATCGGTCGAATTTATAACTGTGCCTGAATCCCGTCGAATTTACTGCGCCATATTTAAAAACTCTACAGAGCTTTCTGCTAGTTTTAGTTCTAGTAATCTGCAATATATATATTATTTTTCTACATTCATTAATATATTCATTAGTTTTATGTTATTATCAACACTAATATTATACTCCCTCCGTCCCAACCAATTCTTTACACTTTCCTTTTTGGGACGTCCCACCCAATTCTTTACATTACTAAAAATAGTAACTTTTAACAATAAATATATTATTACATCCACTACTTCACTCCACTTTTTCAACACTTTACACTATTACACCCACTACTTCATTTATTTTAACAATAAAATCACTATTACACCCACTATCCTTGGTCTCCGTGCCCGGACCAAATGTAAACATTTGGCCGGGACGGAGGGAGTATAATTTATGTAATATAACTCATTGAAGAACATAAATAATTTCATATTTATCAATAATATTTTTATTACAAATACTTAAATTCATAAGAATTCAACTCAAATATTCTAGTCGGATTTCATAATACTACTATTGTTCTCATCTATTCGGAGGCAAACATTTGACAAACTTTCCTCGATTGCCAGAATTTTTTGGGTCGCCGGAATTTCTTCATTCGTCGGAATTGATTTTGACGCCGGATTTGCTTTTGTTATCCGATTTATTTCGTTCGAATTTAAGGCCGGTCGAATTTAACCGTGTTTTCTTTGTAGTGATATAAATTCACAAATTAAAATAAAAATATAGAAAACAAATTAAGAGGAGAGTTGCACTTCTTTCTCATGGATTTAGATGAAAAAAATTTAAATTCATAAAGTAGTTGAATTAACTCACTAGCTATGAGAAGAGAATTTGTATGTAGTTTGAAATTAATCCCTAATTACGATTTAAGAATGAACCATGAAAGTGATTATACATATTGTAACAAATATAATTACATATAGAAACCATGAAACTTTGCTAGGCACCACAGATTAAGATCTAAATAGTCTTTATTAACTTTATAATACATATACATGAGATACTAAAATTCCAAACAAGATTGTTATTTATTTAACACACTAGCGAAACAACCTTGGTGATGCTTTGTTAAAACCTTAGGCCTCTTTAAAGAAAACTTCGAAAGGTTTTCCAGTGTTTAAAGCCAAACGTCTAGTTCCGCTCTTTTCAATTACCAGACCAAGATCACCACAAACAGGGTTACAAGTGTCGCACACCTCGGGACAATATACAAATTTATACCAATTGTTCGGACCCTCAAGTTTCTCAATTCTGAACCAGTTTTGTACTGTATAGTATCCAGGGTTGCCTATAGCTCCTCCGGTTGACAAGAAAAGTTGACCTGAAGCTTCACTTTGAAGCCTCCACACAGTTGGTTGTCCGTTAAGTTTGTACCCGCAGAGGAATTGCGTTGGATCCGAAAATTTTACGTTCAAATCCGAAGATACTCGTATTGTATTTTTTTTCGGGTTGAGTGGTAAAAATGTCACGGGGGTACCTCTATTAAGCTCATTCGGCTCTTGGATCACACCTAGCGGGCACTGGGTAATTCCTTGACTGGTTACTTTGTTTATTTTCAGTCCACCTCCGTTGCCTCGGACCACGGGCAATATGTAGTATTCTGTGCCTGCCCGGAGGTGGCGGCCGTCTATGTCAAGGACTTTATCATTTGCCGCGGATGCAAACAAGAAGTTGTGTTGGAAGACAATGAGAAGGAAGCAAAATAATAGAATTGTGATCTTCATTTTTTAGTTGTGGTTTCATGTATGCATTATCATAGTGATCAGACTTCTTTATATAGGATAGAGCTGCCTAATATTTGGCCTGTTTGGCCTGTCTTAAAATAAGTCTTTTTGAACTTATTTTCGGGTAAAAATTTCATATTTTGATAAATGTTTTTTATACAAGTATTTAATATATATTTGAGATTCTATAAGTTGCAAAAAAAAGTTAACTTTTTTCAGAAAAAAAGTTAGAAATCTCTAACTTTGTCTTAAAATAAGTTGACTTATTCTGAAAAAAGTTCCCCCAAACACCCCCATTATGACGGCTTGGGTTACTTAAATTTAAAAAAATTTACTTATTTCATATTTATTTTTACATATTTTCATTTTTTTTAAAGATAAATATTTATTTTAAAATTTTAAAACCAAATATTATTTTCAAAATAAAAAATAAATTACTTATTTTCAGAAAAAGTACATACATACCTATTTTTTCCCAAAAATATGGGCTTATTTCCGGAAAAAAGCCCGGACCAAACATGGCCATTATATGAAAGTTTGAATTGTTACAGGGACATGGCGCTTACGATTAATATTATCCAAAATGCCAATTCATCATCCTCACACATCTTATCGTGTTACTAGCGGGCATTAACGTTGCCAGCTTGTCAACGTTTTCAACTCTTACATATCCACGTGTACACGTGAAATATTAAACTTATTTAAGTTTTTTCGTCAAATTTTGTCGAAAGGTATAGTGTATGTATCTTTAATATATGTGCCAAAAAATTAACATACCACCCTATAGTTCTACTGGCCGGGTGCGCTTTTACTTAGGTGCATGGATATTCAAGAGTGTCAACTGAAGTTATAAACTTTGTACCCTCTAATAAAAATTAGGGAGCCCAACGGGTAAGATTGGGGACGGGTTTTATAATATTTATGATTAGTTTGTATTTAATAAAATTATTCACTCCGCGTCTATTATACAATTATCATCCCTAATAAAAATACATGTATATTTGTCAGAATCTCAGAAAGAGTATACATATTGAACATTCAAATTCAAAAGTAAATGGTCAATCAATTATAGTAATTTTAATTTTTTTAATCTTATCCGTACATTTAATTGTTAAAAATGTTGATTTTTTAAAATAATTTTTCGTCAAATCTTATATACATGATAATTCTGTAAATTATAAAAAAAAGTCAAAATAATGTGAGTAATTAAACTTAATCATTTTTAGTATATACTCTGTGGTAAAAAGCCGCGATCAATATTCGGGACTAATCATTCTTCGGTGATTTTTTGAACTAATTTTTCATTAATCGGGTTAAAAAGTGTTTTTGTAAAAATTGGATAAATTGATCAAAAATTGTAATTAATCTGTCAAAGATTGGATAAGTCGATCAAAAATCATAACTAATCGGTAAAAATTATATATATATATATATATATATATAATAATAATAAATTCAGTTATTTAATTGCAAGTTTGTCATGTCTTATTTTAAAATTTTCTAAATTTTATTATATATATAGTTACTCAAATTTATATTATGTATAAAAATAATTATATTTTAGAAAATAATATTAAATTGATTTTGATTAATTATTTAATTAATCATTTGGATTAATTCTCAATTATTTAATTAATTCTTATTTAATACCTTTATCGATTAATTCTAAATCACGCTTTTTATATCACTAATATATACTTTGAAGGGAAAAATGCCTTCGATTAAATTTTAATTTAACTTGTCAGAAAAGGATTGAGTATCTTACTCACCCATATATTTGTTAAATCCTACGTAAAGGTAAAATAACGATAAATTGTCTTATGAGAAGAAGTTGAATATAATTATCAAAGGGAGTGGGAACAAAGTTTTTGATATATGACTTGATGGCATAATAAGCTAGTTAGGCCGCTACGCAGAAGACGACCTTTAATTTGCAAGAACATAACATATTAGAGAAGTGCAAGTATAACATTCATTTTAGTACTATACCATATTTACTTTTTTGGTATACTGCAAATTAAAGATAATATATAATATAGTGTTACACGTGGAACGTGTTCTTATCATTGGATGTAGTCCAATGAGATTTGCCCCTTGGATGTAGTCCAAGAAGGACTTGATGTATTCAATGGCAGGCCCTTAACATTCACTATGGTTGATCCGAAAAAGGGTGTGATACGCGAATCAACTGATTTGAACATCGAGTTCCAAGGTGGAACGATTTGCCGTCAATCATTGGTTTGGAAGCTCGATAACTACGATGGAGAGTACGTTGTTAGCAGTCGAAGAGTTAAAGGAAACCCCGGAGTTGAAACTCTAGACAGCTGGTTTAAGATTGAAAAATATTCGGATTCGGATTTGGATTCGGATGACTACAAGTTAGTTTTCTGTCCAACCGTATGCGATTTCTGCAAACCAGTATGTGGAGATATTGGCATCTCAGTCAACGAGAATGGTGTTAGAAGATTGGTTATCAGCAATAAAGCTTTCAGGGTTAGGTTCAGGAAGGTTTAAAAACGTTGCGGTTGTCAGAAACTTAATGTTGTCCCTCTGATTTTTATATAATAATGTAATATGTTCGTGCATGAAACTTTCCATGATGAAGAAATAAATAAAGATACTTTTGTTGTTTTCTTATAAATATTTTGTGTTCATTAGACAATTATAAAGATACATTCTTCCTTATTCAATTCTAGTGGTTTCCCCGGCTTTCAATACCATGAGATACTGTAATTATTCAAATCCGTAATTTGTCGTAACAAGCAATTCGATCTCCGGTTTAATGGCACACGTTAAAAACTTAACCAAAATTTTATTCTTACTTAATAATGATAGACCTCATGTATATACAAAAATCCTACTAAAATGAGTTATACACATAAAATTTAGTGTTTAATGCCTTAATGTGAGCCCAGCACACTGGAAAGACAGTTTCATGAATACCTCACAGGCTTTCTTGAAACTGCAGTAGAAAATATATTAATTCCTTCCTTATTCAGAATTACGATTTGCCTGTCCTCAGGATTTTTCTTTTCGAATCTAAAAAGTTCATCCAACTCCATACGGAAACAATTCAGAAAAGTCGAATTTGAATAATTTCGTTTCGAGTGATATCATTTGTGGGTTTAAACGAGACATATATTTTGAAGAAAAGTTATAACTGGTCATAATTCAAAAAATAATTGATTTTAGGCCCATCCCAATAATACTTGGATTTAATCCAGGCCCGACAAAAATATATCCGACTCTTTTTGAATATATAAAGTCCAGATCAATCTAGATTAAGCCCTCACCAGGATTTTATTTGAATATATTCTGATTTTTTAAATAAAATTTTACATATATTTAAATTTTATCTAACATTTTATAAAAAATCTGTTAGAAAATGGAAAATTTAAGACATATTTTATATATGTTCTTGATGTAATTTCCGGAAACTAACTAATGGAAGTTGATCCTTGTTATGAGGACTTAAACTTTCATGTTTAGATCTAAGACATTTTATTAATGTAATCCATGGATAAATTGAGTAGAAGTTGCTAGCTTGAAATGGGTTAAATGTGATTGTCCCACATAGAGAATGTAATATGGGTGTGAGTGCTTTATATGCATATTTGTGCAAGAGTAGTGTCAACTACTGAGGCAGTGAGTGTACATGGTGTAATTGTGTACACTTGCGCATGCACACGCTCGCTGCCGCCTCGCCTCGGGTCGTGTCGAAGGGCGATTTGGGCGAATGTCTCGACATCTCGCGTACGCGAAGCGACCTGGGCGAGGAGTTTTATTATGTGATTAATTAAATTAATTATGACTTTAAATATTATTTTAATATGAATATTTAGTCAGTATGTAACTGTCAGAGTATATATATATTCTGTGGTTGATCAGAGTTTACAAAGAGATGGGTCAGAGTTTATTAATAAACTTTGATGTTAGATCAGAGTTTACAGACTGTTAGAATATATATATTATGTGACTGATCAGAGTTTACAGATAAACTCTGATGACACTGATGGTCAGAGTTTATGAATAAACTCTGACGGGAATTCTGAAACTGGTGGTCAGAGTTTATAAACTCTGATGGACCTAATCAGACTTTAGCTAAACTCTGATGGCTGTTACAAATTTTACTGATTCTGAAATATATTCTATTAAAGTCAAAATAATTATTTTAATTAATGTTTTATCTACTGTTACGTTTTAATGTAATATATATACAGAAAAATGTTGGAGATAAAGTAAATATATGCAAGTGATAATTTTGAGAAAACCCTAGCAGTCATACTCTGTATCTCCCACACTCTTACATATTATACATATGTTTTCTGGGCGAACTGAGGTGCAGGTCGCTGTTGAGTGCTATGTATCTGTGAACGAAGTACTCTATGCTGTTTTATCCTGGAAGTGATATTGTTACAACCCAACACAGCGTAATTAGGAAATAATCTTTTCAAGAAAAGTCAAGACTTCTTGCAAGGCTTGACGACTCAGTAGTTCTTTTGGTTCTATCAGTGTATGCATAAAACTTCTTTTAGAGCTAAGTTTCTATCTTTCTCTTGTCTTTGCAATTATTGATTGATATATCTTGTTTCTACCTTCGTGCTTTATTTTGTTAATTGGTTTAATCTTCCTGTTCTTGTTAAATTGTTTATATAACTGCATCATTATTGTGTTTAGTTTTTAATTACACCCAACAATCTTAAAGTGATCAGTGTGTTATATATTGAAATTAACAAGATGGTTAACAAAACTAAAACTCCTTTTATTGGTGCTACTAATTCTGGGTCTGAGGTTACTACTATTGCCATTAATTGGGATACGTACCGTTTTCCACAACCTATTGATCTGTCTGGTATGCCTGATAAGTTCAACGGTGGAGCTGATTTTTCTCGTTGGCAGAAAAAGATGAAGTTGTGGTTAACGGTTAAGGGTCTATGGCCGGTGGTGCAGTATGATCCTCCTGTTGTGAATCAAGAGCAGGCTGACTCTGTTAAGGTTTATATTTTGTGGGCTGAAAAGGATGGAGTGTCAAGGGCTGCATTTTGTCAGCTTTAGCGAACACTCTGTTCGATGTTTATTCATCGAATGCCTTCACTACTAAACTCTTATGGGAGAAGCTGGACCAAACCCATAATACTGACTCTCAGGGTCTAGAAAAGTATAGTGTGGCAAGGTTCCTTGATTTCAAACAGGTGGATACTAAATCCATGACAGAGCAAGTGCATGAGTTTGAGATGTTGGTACATGCTTTGAAGGAGTCTGGAATGGACCTTCCTGAGAAGTTTCAAGTTATGTCGGTGGTTAAAAAGCTCCCGAAGTCTTTGGAAGAGTGTGATCTCTCCCTGAAAAGATAGAAAGGAGAGATCACATGGACTAACCTAATGTTGGACATCTATGTGTAGGAGCAACACAAGTCCAAACATGGATATGTGATGCCTGCTGAACATGGGAGTTCGAAGGTGAATGTAGTGACTCCTGGACAGAAAAGAAAGTCCATCACTAAGAATGAAAACACCAAGTCTGAAAATGACAAGAACAAGGCTAAGAAACCAAAGACAAACAAACCATGTTGGTCTTGTGGACAAGTTGGTCACTGGAGCAAGGACTGTCCTGCTAAGAAAGTGAAGAAACCTAATATGGAAGCACAAGCTAATACTGTGCTTGGAAGCACTGGTGGGCCTGTAGTTAACATGGTTGTTGATAAGGCTATTGCTTCTGAAACCAATGACGGGTATGTTACCTACACCCCTACACTACTTTTCACTTCTCTGTCAAATGAATGGTTGATTGATACTGGAGTTAATGTACATATTTGTACTGATATTACTCTGTTTGTATCTTATTAACATATTTAAGGCATGACAGTGACGATGGGTAATGCTAGTGCTGCTCAAGTACTTGGAGTAGTAAATGTGGACCTGAAGTTTTATTCTGGGCGTGTTCAATCCCTTACTAGAGTGCATCATGTTCTTGATATTCGTAGAAACATAATAAGTGGAAGTTGTTTAGTTAGAAATGGTTTTAAACTTTCTTTGAAGTGTAATAAAGTAGTCATTACACATACTGGTGTATTTTTTGGCAAAGGTTACCTGTCTGATGGATTATTTTTAATAAATGTGGAACCTGTTTTGGGTAGTTTTATTAATGATAATGTTGTTTCTTCTGTAAATTGTGTTGAATCATCCGATTTATGGCACTCACGTCATGGCCATCTAAATTTTGGTGCTCTAAAGAATATGATGAATTTAGAGTTGATTCCAAAGCATGCCATTGAAAAGAAATCTAAATGTCAAATATGTGTGACTGCTAAACTAACTAGGAAACCCTTTCATAATATTGTTAGGGACTCATAAGTTTTAGAATTAGTTCACACAGACATATGTGAATTCGATGGTATTTTGACTAAGGATAATAAAAGATATTTCATTACCTTTATAGACGATTGTAGTAGATATTTCCATGTTTATTTGATTAAACATAAAGATGAAGCACTTTGATAAATTCATTATGTATAAAAATAAAGCTGAAACACAAACTGGTAAAGTACTTAAACATTTGAGATCTGATAGAGGTGGAGAGTATACGGGTACATCATTTAATGAATTTTGCAAAAGCAATGGTATAGTTCATGATGTGACTCCACCATACACTCCTGAGTCTAATGGGGTGGCAAAACGAAAGAATAGAACTCTTAAAGATATGATTAACAGTATGCTTATTAATTTTGGGTTTCCAAAGTATATGTAGGGAGAGGCTCTGAATACGGCTTGCCATATTCTGAATAGAGTCCCTCTGAAACATATGGATAAGACACCTTATGATTTATGGAAAGGCAGAAAGGCTAGTGTAAAGTATCTTCGTGTGTGGGGATGCCTTGCAAAGGTACTTGTCCCTGAACACAAGAGAAAGAAACTGGGGCCAAAAACTGTTGATTGCATCTTTCTGGGCTATATTGAAACCACTACCGCTATGAGATTTTTAGTGTTAAAATCTGACATAGATGGTATAGTGGAAAACACTATAGTTGAGTTTCGTGATGCAATATTCTTTGAGAATGTGTTCCCTATGAAGATTGGTATACCTCAGGGTAGTTCTGATGATGATCCCACTCGCACATCGAGTTCCTTTCCTGATCATGTGGAAAGGATGACAAATGTGGGGGTGGATCCTGCTAGTAGCTCTACTCCTAACGAAGTAGAGGAACCTAGAAGGAGTAAGCATGAAAAGGTGGTCAAAAACTTTGGAAGTGATTTTATCACTTACAATGTCAAGGACGAACCTTTAACTTTTCGACAGGCCATGGACTCTTTAGAGTCAAGGCACTGAAAAAACGCTGTAAAGAGTGAGATCGACTCTATTATTTCTAACGGAACATGGGAGTTGGTTGATCTCCCTCCTGGGTATATTACTATAGAATGTAAATGGATCTTCAAAAGAAAAATGAACCCGGATGACTCAATAGATAAGTATAAGGCTAGGCTAGTAGCTAAGGGTTTTAAGCAAATGGAAGGCATAAACTATTTTGACACATACTCTCATGTTACAAGAATGACAACAATTTGAATGCTTATAGCATTGGCTTCCGTACATGGTTTTATCATCCATCAAATGGATGTAAAGACAGCTTTTCTTCATGGTGATCTTGAAGAAGAGATTTATATGGATTAGTCTGAGGGATTTGTTGCTTCTGGCAATGAAAGGAAAGTTTGTAAGTTAGTCAAGTCTATCTATGGATTGAAACAAGCACCTAGAGACTGACACAAAAAGTTTGATGAAACTGTTTTGACTTCGAAATTTTTGGTTAATGAAAGTGACAAGTGTGTCTATTATAAGGTTAAAGGAAATGAAAAAGTGATTTTGTGCCTGTATGTGGATGACATACTGTTGTTTGGAACCAATACTGAGATTATTAACGAGACAAAAAGTTTCTTAAAAAGGCATTTTAAAATGAAAGATATGGGTGCGGCTAACGTGATTCTTGGTATCAAGCTGACTCAGTCAGCTGATAGAATAACCTTGTCACAATCTCATTATATAGAGAAATCTATACATGAGAAGTATGGTTATTTAAATTGTAGAATCGCAAGCACACCATGTGATTTAAAAGTTGCTCTTGTCAAGAATACGTCAAGAGTTCCTGTGTCTCAGTTAAGATATTCTCTGATTATTGGGAGTTTGCAATATCTTGCTAATGGTACTAAACCAGATATTTCATATTCTGTGTCTAAGTTAGCTAGATATACAAGCTGTCCAAACAAGACTCATTGGGATGCTCTTGATAGAGTGCTTAGATATCTAAAAGGCACCATCTACCTTGGTTTGCATTATAGGAGGTTTCCTAAAGTGCTAGAGGGACATAGTGATGCAAGTTGGATAGCTAAGAAATTTGGTTCCAATGAAGTGACTGGATATGTGTTTACCCTTGCGGGTGAAGTTATATCCTAGAAGTTTGCTAGACAGACTATTGTAACTCGATCTACCTTTGAGGCTGAGTTGTGTGCATTAGATGCCACAGGGACGGAGGTTGAATGATTGCATAGACTTATGTCTGTGATCCCTGTAGTAAGCCAACCACTTCTGGCTTTTGTTGTTCATGGAGATAGTCGTACAACTATCGACAAGATAAACAGTAAGAAGTATAATGTGAAAATACAGAGACACATCAAAGTTAGACTAAAGTCTATAAGGGGTTTGGTGTCTGACAGGATCATTGTTATTGAGTTTATTGGAACTCAAGACAACCTGGCTGATCCTTTAACTAAGGGACTTGAGCATGCTGTTGTCCTTAAGTCGAGGTTGGGGATGGGACTTGTTAGGTCCAAATGATTGTAGAAGGGAGGGTTGAATACAATCTCTAATAAATATTAAATTCTGTTTCAGATAATTTTTTATTAAACAATTTTAATTATTATCACGAAATAATAATCAAAGAAACACAGTTCAAGTAAAATACTTATATTAAACTTGAGGTTGGTTACAAGATTAAATCAGAAAATATTCACTAATTAGCTCTTAAAATTCTAGAGGTATTTTGACATGAAATGCTCTTTAGAATTTGTTTTTAGCCAAATAGAATGTTAAATGAATTGTTTCGAATCTACTGACTTAAACTTGTATTTATAGGCAAATTCAGCTTTGGGAGACTTTTTCTCCTCGGAGAAACTTTTCTTTGTCGGGAAGACTTTCTCTTGGGAGACTTTTCTGGCTCAGGAAGACTTTCTTAACCTTGAAAGACTTTTGAATAACCGAGAGACTTTTTAATTAAAACTCGGGGAGACTTTTTAATGCACGTGAGACATTTGAAAAAAGTCTTCCCGAGGGATGTTATTGCCGACTTGCTTGAACTTTGATGTGTATATCTCTTTTTTTTTTTAATTTAAATTCTATTACTTTTATTATATATCTTATTAATTAAATTAATTCCTTTTAAATTAATCTAAGTAAATATGATACATAATAAATTATCTTTTTGATAATAGAATTAAATTAAAGTCTTCTTCATTCTAAAATAATTTTATATTAATTAATTTCTTAATCAATTTAAGGAATAAATTAATTCTGATTGAATTAATTTACTAATTAAATTAACTAAATAATTTAACCAATTAATAGAGAATTAAATTAAAGTCTTGACTGCACAACTGTTGTTGATATATTTCCAAGTCTTCTGTCTTCACACTATTGTCTGTAGTTGACCATTTCTTCTGTAATAAAGAATCTTCTCTGTATTTTGCCAACACTTTGTGTACTGTCTGGTTCACGAGTGATTCACAACAAATAATATTCATCACTTGACTTTTATAATGGTTCACTTCTGCTGCTTCTGACTTGACTATATTTGTTGTCACACAATATTGAAATCTTCTGACACTGTAGCTTCTTCAAACTTAAATACTCCACTGAGGCATGATCAATTAAATTGAGCTTCTTTTAATGTAGTATTACTTCAAGTCTGTAGATTGACTTTGATCTTCTTTTTCTTGTCAAATAATACATGCTGAAGATTCCTGTGACAGATAATGTATTTACTTACAAATTATCTATGTTTGAGTTGAGTTGTCATCTCTCTAAACAAATAGGCTTATAAATATATGTCTTTCAGGACTGAGAACCCATTTTGAGTCATCAACAGCGGGAACCCAATACACCTGAGAGGAGATCCCTCGAAGTTTATTCAATGTGGTAATAACAAGTTGTGAGGATGATTCAGTAAAACCTCTACTACATATATCTGGATACTCACGTATCTAAGTTTTTCCCCTGTAAACCTCAAGAGGTAGTGTAACTGCTAGTTAGCAAGAATTTTAAGAACTCTGAATGGGGTCAAGTCGTGAGATGAGATGTTTACAGTACATCTTTGGAGATTCCCAGCTAAGCGAATGTTATTGTGAGGTCGCAATTAGAGGATAGGGTTATTCCTCAAAGCATTCGACGAATAGGATTAGGACATGACCATTAACGTCTCAAAGCCGTAGATCGGCACCATAGCCATTGATTTGTCGTCGTCTATGGAGTGTGGTTACACAAAAATGGATAAAGATTCAAGGTGAAACATTCTATCTATATCTGATAGCCATCGAAGTTGAGGATTTAGGAGGGTTCAAACCTTAACGGGTACCAACTCTGAAAAGCAAGTCATGAGTAGAATCTGATATGCATTTCTGTATGGATTTGTAGGGGATTGTTAGAAAATGAAAAATTTAAGACATGTTTTATATATGTTCTTGATGTAATTTCTGGAAACTAACTAATGGAAGTTGATCTTTACTATGAGGACTTAAACTTTCATGTTTGGATCTAAGACATTTTCTTAGTGTAATTCATAGATAAATTGAGTAGAAGTTGCTAGCTTGAAATGAGTTAAAGGTGATTGTCCCACATAGAGAATGTAATATGGGTGTGGGTGCTTTATATGCATATTTGTGCAAGAGTAGTGTCAACTACTAATGCATATGAGAGTGCAAGGTGTAATTGTGTGCCATCGCGCGCCCATACACACGCGCACCGCCGCCGCCTCGTCACGCCTCGCCTCGGGTCGGGTCGAAGGTTATTTGAGTAAATGTCTCGGCGTCTCGCGTACGTGAGACGACCTAGGCGAGGAGTTTTATTAAATGATTAATTAAATTAATTATGACTTTAAATATTATTTTAATATGAATATTGAGTCAGTATGTAACTGTCAGAGTATATATATATATATATATATTCTGTGACTGATCAGAATTTACAAAGAGTTGGTTCAGAGTTTATTAATAAACTCTGATGTCAGATCGAAGTTTATTAATAAACTCTGATGTCAGATCAGAGTTTACAGACTATCAAAGTATATATATTATGTGACTGATCAGAGTTTACAAAGAGCTGGGTTAGAGTTTATTAATAAACTCTGATGGACTAGCTTATCAGAGTTTAACAAACTCTGATGGTCAGATTAGAGTTTACAGATAAACTCTGATGACACTGAAGGCCAGAATTTATTAACTCTGATGGTCAGGTCAGAGTTTACGAATAAACTCTTATGAGAATTCTGAAACTGGTGGTCAGAATTTATAAACTCTAATGGACCTAATCAGACTTTAGCTAAACTCTGATGGGTGTTACGAATTTTACTGATTCTGAAATATATTCTATTGAAGTCAGAATAATTATTTTAATTAATGTTTTATCTGCTGTTACGTTTTATTGTATTATATATACAGAAAAATGTTGGAGATAAAGTAAATATATGCAAGTGACAAATTGAGAAAGTCCTAGCAGCCATACTCTGTATCTCTCACACTCTTACATATTATACATAGGTTTTCTAGGCAAACTGAGGTGCATGTCGCTGTTGAGTGCTATGTATTTGTGGACGAAGTACTCTGTGCTGTTTTATCCTAGAAGTGATATTGCTGCAACCCAACACAGCATAGTGGGACAATAATCTCTTCAAGAACAGTCAAGACTTCTTGCAAGGCTTGTCGACTAAGCAGTTCTTTTGACTATATCAGTGTATGCATAAAATTTATGTTAAAGCTAAGTTTCTATCTTTTCTGTTGTCTTTGCAGTTACTCATTGATATATCTTGTTTCTACCTTCGTGTTTTATTTTTTTAATTGGTTCAATCTGTCTGTTTTTATTAAATTGTTTATATAACTGCTCCACTGTTGTGTTTAGTTTTTAATTACACCCAACAAAATCGGATAAAAATATATATTCACAAAAATTAAAATCAATTCCTGAAAAATGCAGTTACTATATTTAAAATCCAAAATATGATATTTCAATATTAAATAAATTTGATCCGCTCCCGATTGGTCCAATTCGACTTGATTCTCGAGCCTAGAATAGAGTAATTTTTTGAGAAAATATTTGGTCCCGTTGACCGATTTTTAAAAGTGGAGTGACTTGTTGTTAAAGCAAACTGAATTTTTAAAGATCTAGTCCGAATTCAATTTTCACACCTCTCTATTTCTACGTACATTTATTTTTCCTTATTTTGAATGTTGAATTTGTTGGACCTCCTAGACACCTATGATTGTTTATGTCTCTCGTACAACATTAAAGTTCATACAGTAATATTAGACCCCGGTGACGTATTGTACAGAGTAAGGCCGAGTAAGTAACTATTTATTTGAATATTTTAATAAATGAGGAACTAATTTTTATTTTATAAAAATTTGATTAACAAATAAATATAAAAGACAACAAAATATACAAACAATCATAAAATATCAAAAATAATTGTAAAATAAATAAAAACAATTACATAATATACAAAAAAATATCAAACACAAATTACTAAACATTATTGTTAAATAGTGTTTTATAATTTTGTATTCTATATTTTTTGTATGTTATGTAATAGTTTTATTTATTTTATGATTGTTTTTTGTGTTGTGTAGGTTTTTCTATGTCCAATAATTTTTTCATGTGTTAGTAATTATATTTATTGTTGGTTACATAATTACTCAAATAAAGGAGTTTCTCTTTGAATCTAGCTAAGCTTAGAAGTATAATATATTAAATTATTAATCATATTAATTACTAGTAGTTTATATAGTAAATTTGGTCAAAATATTTATATTAATTTGTTTTAATTTTTGACATTATAATATAATTAATATATTATAATTTTAATTATTTGAATTATATTATAACTTATAAATAATAATTTTTGTAGATTTTTTTTACTAATTAGACTTATATGCCTTACAAATAAGTATTTGTTTTAACAAATTTCGGGGTGAGAATTAGATATTAAGACATTTAAATTATATGATTCTAATATAACTCAATAGAATTATTAATTCATTGATTTATTATTAAACACGATTCAATTGATGAAATAAAAAATATATATTTTAATGTGCTAAAAATTAATAATGTAGCATATAGGGTTTGTATTTTTTTCCCGATTTTTAAAATTTTATATTTTTCGGTTTATAAAATATTACCTCTGTTTCAAAATGATGGTCCACTTTCACAAAATATCGCATATTAAGGAAATTAATTATTAATTGTTTGTATATATATATTTATTGCATTGACGGAATATAATATATGGTATGAACTTGATCTTGGAAATATAAATCAAAGATATGTGAAATAAAGTTGATTTTAAAAATATAAATTAGATGATATGTTACATTGAAAGCTCAAGTGCACAACTAACTTGAAATAATTTTTTTTCCGGAAGGAGACTACTAATTTAAAATGGATGGAGTATTCAAATTAAGTAGTTGGAGAAATAGGATATAATGGCCCCGTTTGAGGCAGCTTATAAATCAACTTATAAGCTGAAAAAGTTAGTATATATGTACTTTTTCTGAAAATAAGTAACTTATTTTCAAATTTGAAAATAAGATTTGGTCTTAAATTTCTAAAATAAATATTAATTTTCAAAAAAAAATATATAAATATTTTTTTTAAAAAAATAACTTATTACTTATAAGTTAAGCCAAACACCCCAAATGAGGACTGATCTAATAAAGGCTACGGGACCTGTGCTCCCTAAAAACATTTTGACAAAATCTTGTCATTAAAATTTTTAAAATAATATAAATATTTCTCTCCAAAAATTATATTTCATACAAGTATATACTAAAAAGTAATCCCATATCCCCTAAATTGTTTTTCAAGATCTGCCTCCGGTCATATAATTCAAAAAATTTGATAAACTTACCATACACTACGTATTATACAACTGATTGTCAATTAAATAATATATATCTAAACCGCCTTAGTTAGCTTCATTAGAAGAAAAACAGAGTCGGTAGAACCGGCCTATAAATACGGCTCACTTGTACATTTCTTAGATGAACCAGATGAAGCACTGATATCACATTAAATAATAACTACACTGTAGTTTACCTACTTTCTTTAATTTCTTTCGGGGCTGTGATCGAAAGAATATTACTCATGACCAGTAACAATTAGTTAATCTATGATACATTATCATCACGAGTCCACGAGTCCCTGTCCAACTGTCCAATTGAAACTTGTATAAAGAAGGATGTATGATCTAACATTATTTATTTTATTTTAATAAATTTATTTATATTACTTATTACTAAAAAGATGATTTTGCCGTCAAGTATTACTATAAAGATGGTTCTGCCGTCAATTATTATTCAAGAATTCAATGGTTGACTATACCACCGTAACTTTTATAATAAACTATTTCGAAAATTTAATGGTCGGCTATACCGCCGTAACTTTTATACAAAACTATTTCAAAAATTTAATGGTCGGCTATACCGTCGTAACTTTTGTACTAAATTATACTATATATTATTATATATGTCTTAAACATTGATGTGTTATATTATATCATGTTTTAATTTTACCTTAGTGGCAAACCTTACAAAATTACAATTTGTTGCATTGGATGTTTTTGGACATAATTATTTAACATGGGTGTTTGATGCAGAATTATATCTTAGTGCTAACAGGTTAAAAGATACTATTGAATCTTGAATAACTCCAACAATCGAATAAAATCAAAAGTTATTTCTAAGGCATCATATCTACGAAGATTTAAAATCAGAATATATAACAATTAAAAATCCGCTCACTCTTTGTAATAATCTCAAAGATAGATTTGATCACCAAAAACTTATTTTTTTACTATCAGCCCGATATGACTAGAATAATTTAAGGCTACAAGATTTTAAATCTGTTGTGAAATATAATTCTATGTTATTAAAAATAAGTTCAAAACTAATTTTATGTGGTGAGAAAATTACCGGTGCTGAGATGATTGAAAAAACTCTCTCGACCTTTCACCCCATTCTATGATACTAGCGCAACAGTGCGTAATTTTAAGAAATATAGTGAATTGATAACTCTTTTTTTTTTGTGGCTAATAATGAGTTTTTGCTAAAAAATCATCACACTCGTCCTACAGGCTTTACCCAGTAACCTGAAATATATAACAGGTCATTCCAGAAGAATGAACGTGGGAAAAGGGCATAAAGGAGGATGATGTTATGAATGAAGTGGTAGCGTGATAGTTACAACAACTCTGGTAATATGAAGTGGCAACCTGAAATGCCAAATAAAAAGAAGGTATCACAAGTAGAAGATGGTAGAAATGTTTGTTGTAGAGGTGGGGCTGAAGGGCATTGGTTCGCACTTGTCGAATGCCAAAACATCTTGTTGACTTGTATCATTCATCTAAAATGCCTAAAAGAAAAATGGCATGAACCAACTTTGCTAACTATTATCAGAATTTAGTTAAATAATGCAATAGGAACTGTTGAACCCTTAAATATAACAGATACATGTGCTAAACTTTATTATGACTTAGATAATTTTTATGTTTTTATTTTTTTTGTTTCATTTATGTATTTGTTTTAATTGAAATGTTGTATGTGAGATATATGCATTATTGACTGTGTGATTATTCATACAAATCTACAAAATTCGAAATATTTATTAGAATTGACTAAAACCAATTCACATATGTGGATGATTTTGGGTACATCCGGGAAAACTAAGTTTCTTCTACCAAATGAGACACAAATTCATATACCTAATGTCCTCTATGCGAGTAAATCCACTAGGAATCCTCTGAGTTTTAGGGATAATCGTCTAAATGGTTTTCATGTTGAGACTACTAGTGAATTCAAAAAGGAATATCTTCTCATCACTTCAACTAGCTCAAATTATAAGAAGATCTTAGAAAAGTTACCCTCAGTCTCTTCTGGATTATACACTACAAAGATTAAAACTATTGAATCCCATATAACCACCATTTTTTAAATCATAGACCCAAAATCTTTTACCCTTTTGATGTAAAAGACTTGGTCATCCAAGAATGTTGGGATTCTGGCACACACGCAGCGGAAAAACGCGAAAAATAAATACAAAAAAACGAATTCAAATGCAGGATCCATGTATAATAAGCGGATGATTATGGAGAATCGGATGTGTACCTTATTAAAGCTTTCCTTATGATGATTATAGAGGTCCTTACTTGACGAATCACAACAGTCCTTTGCTTCAAGAACTGCTCTCTAACGGTATCCACACGAACGTCGATTCGTCCCACGATCAACGGAGATGGTACTAGTCAATTTCTGCCTCTTTGTCTCTCTCTTTCTCTAGCCTCTCAAATAACGTAGAGCTGCTAGGGTTTTATCAAAAACGAAATTATAAAACTATTAACCCTAAATTATACATCTTTATGTATATATAGGGGATAGAGGGACTTGGGCCAAAACCCTATTCTGATTGGACTTTTTAAAACCCATTCAGATTTCGGATTTATATTATTATTAAATTCGAATTCGAATATGTATATAATTAATCAAGTCTCACTTAATTAATTAAATAAATAAAATCTAATTAATAATAATAACAGTATTTAAATTCATAATTTAAATAACACTCCGTTTAAACGTTCTTTGTGTGTGACCCTTTAGGTTATTATTACGTTGGCAATAATTTTATTTTCTAATAATAAAATTATAAATAATGAGCGGCATCTAGTAATACATCATTGCTACCCAAGTAATAATAATAATTGGTGATTCAATTAAACCTTTCGTGAATAATGTACAATATAATATAATCTCTTTAACCTTATATTATAGATCAAACTCGAGGCATGTATTGTGTCATCCTCTTCAACGTTTAATCCGGGTTTCCTTGATCAATGAGTAGACTATTAATCAAATCAATATTTGAGCATGCCCATGCATTTTATAGTCTCACTCAATCAAGAGGCCAATAATATTACTCCTAAAATAGGAGGGTTAAATTCTATATCTATCATTCATATTTCTCATACGATTCATAGCATACCCAATGTCCACCTTTATCATTATCCGGTTAAAGATAACTTTGAGTGTAATCAAAGTATATTAATTCTCATATAGAAATATAATGATTTCAAGTCGAAGGATCATTACATCATTATCACAGTGAGAATGTCTTATGACACTTATTAACATGTAGATTCTCACAGCGGGTCTGTCCAGTGCCATGTATTGAGACATGCACTTATGTTCTTGACTTTAGTATCACCATACCTATGACCAATGAGATGTGGTCATCAGTCAACAAACATGCTAGTCTTATTGCATTATTATTGTCCTTAAATAATAATACTCGACTAGGGACTTTTAGGAATATAATACTGTTCATATAATCTCATTTTTAAGTCACATACTTAAAGATATATAATCCGCATTAATATTCCAAGGACATTTATTATGCTTTCAATTTATAACGCAGTAAATAAAGACATAATAAATATTAATTAAATAATCAAGTAAACATAATCTTTAATTGTTTATCATAAAGTATTGTCTCTAGGACACTAACACTAACAAAGAATAACTATGATGCATCGTATTATAGAAAATGTTAGTCCCTGATATACTAGAAGGGGGTTAAATACTATATCAGAATTTCTCACAGAATTTCGGATTGTAAAATATTATTTTAATTAATCACGAAATATTAATTAAGATGAAATACGGTTCAAGTATAAGATATAAATTTTAACCTGAAAAGTATTACAAAATTAATATGATCAAAGTGAATATAATTGATTATGTGTTCTAGAACGATTTCGACATGAATTATTCGGGTTTAACAATTATATTCCAAACTAAGCACAGAAATTTCCGAATATTACAATGCATACAAATTTCTGAATTTGAATGTTTGAACGATTGTGAATAGTGAAGCTCTGACCTCATATTTATAGAGGTTGGAAAAGGCTTATCATGACCTTTATCATAATGACTTAATTTAACAAATTTAACACTTGTATGACTTAGAAAAAGAGTGGGCATGACTTATAAATTCGGTATGACTCAATGAATTTTTGGTATGACTTATTCTAAGTCATATTCAAATTTTCCTTAATTAATATAAATCAGAATGACTTATATTAAAAAGAATAAATTCGGTATGACTTAATCATAAAGTAAATCTCGGTATGACTTATATTAAATAGATAAGTATATATCTCGGTATGACTTATTTTAAGTCATTCGGTATGACTTATCTTAAGTCATTCGAAATATATATATATATATATAAAAGTCATATTAAGTCATTTCTTTAATAATAAATTAATTCTACTTAAATTAATTAAATAATTTATAAATTAAATTAAATTCAACTTGAATTAATTTAATGAAATAAATTAAATAATTAACTTACTTTGATTGTAGAATTAAAAATACTATAGTGATATGTTTAATCTGCAGTCAGCTTTGAAATCTTCCCGTCTTTTCTTTGTCTTCTGTTCTTGAAACCACTTGAGATAAATGAAGAATAAATATTATTTTAGTTGACACACAAATGTATTGTCTGGTTCATTTGTGTCATTCTTCTGCTTTACTATCTTTGTTCTTCTTCTGGAATCTTTCTGTAGTAATCAAAATGAAATCTTTTATATCTTCTTAACTCCTTTGATAACACTACCACTTTATTTTTCACTGACGCTTGAACATATTAATGAACTTCTTCAGTGTTGAGTAACAATCCCATCAAAATACTTCTGATACTTAGATCTCTTGTGATTAGTTGACTGTCTCTGTCTTGATTCCTGTTTGATATCTATTATTTACCACTGTTTCTTGATTGAGTTGAGTTGTCATCTAATTATTACAAATATGCCTAGTCTTATACCTTTCAGAAAATTTTATAGGGCATCCTCTTAGATATCACAAGATCATACTACATAACAAACTTCCTTATTCGACATTCCATTTAAGAAAATTAATTATCCGACCATCTCTTGTCAAATTTCAAACCGATTCTCCAAATTTCTTAGAAAGAATTCAGGGAAATATTTGTGGTCCTTTTAGATATTTTATGGGTTTTAATTAATTCTTCAACTATACAGTCACGTGTTTGTCTACTTTTAATCCGAAATACCACATTTGCAAAATTACTTGCCCAAATAATCAAATTACGAGCACAGTTTCCTAATCATCCAATTAAATCAATCTGACTAGATAATGCTGTTGAATTTAGTTCATCAACTTTCAATGATTACTATATGTCAGGTAGTAATCTCAATCGAACACCTACTTGCCTACACAAAATGGATTAGAGGAGTTTTTAATTAAGAGACTTCAACTTATTGCACATCTTTTACTTGTTGAAGTAAGTTACTTACTTTTATTTGGGGGTTATGCTATATGCCGTGAACATAATAAGAGTTAGACCATCCGCTTATCATAAAGAATTCTGCCATCAATTAGTTTTCGGTCAAGTACCCGATATTTTTCATTTTAAGATTTTTTTAATGCTGTATATGTTCTCATTTCACCACCACAAAGAACTAAAATGGGAGCACAAATAGGTATATATGTCGATTTTGATTCACCATCCATCATATGATATCTTGAACTATTAATTGGTGATGTCTTTATTATCCGATATGTTGACTGTCATTTTGACAAATCTTTATTCCCTTCATTAGGGGGAGATAATGTTTTGCATAAATTCAGAACTGCCGTGGAATGCATCATGATTTAATTTTATAGATCCACATACTAATCAATGTGAAGCTGAGGTTCAAAAAATTATTCATATGTAAAATATTGCCAGATGTAGTTTTTAATGATTATAGACTTATGGTGAAATCATATATACCTGCTGTTAATGCTTCAGTAAGGGTTGATATTCCTATGAATAAATCAGTTCGTGAATAATTGATTCGGATTTCAAAACCACGTCAAAAGTGTGGTAGGCATGTTGGTACAAAAGATATTATACCACGAAGGCAAAATTTGATCGGACCTGCCCCTGAAGTGGCACGTATTCTAGAAAATACCCCTGAAGTGGTATTACATCTTGAAGAGGTCCAAAAATGAAAATTGATCAGACTAGCCCCTGAAGTGGAAAGTGTTCATGGAAATACCCTCGGAATGGTATTACCTCCTAAAGAGGTCCGAGCCCCAAAAGTGGCTAAATACCCTCAGAATGGTAGCCCAGAGGTTCTCTTAAAAGTTTGGACTTGATTACCAGGAAACATACTCTCATGTTTTGGATGGAGTTACTTTTCGTTTTTTGATGGGTATGGCTTGTATAGAAAGATTGGAAACACGTCTTATGGACGTTGTAATAGCCTATCTATATGGATAACTTGATAGTGATATTTATATAAAAATCCCTCAAAGATTAAAGTTGGATGAAACTAATTCTCGATATTTATATTCTGTTAAATTACGATGATCATTATATGGTTTAAAAATAATATGATCGTATGTGGTATATAATAGCCTACCTATATGGATAACCTGATAGTGATAATTATATAAAAATCCCTGAAAGATTAAAGTTGGATGAAACTAATCCTCGATATTTATATTCTGTTAAATTACGACGATCATTATATGCTTTAAAAATAATATGGTCGTATGTCGTAATAATTTATGACAGATTTTACCGTTCGTCATAAGTTTGGCGCAGCGAACTTTTGCGTCATAAATTTTTCATCGTAAATACCCTCATTTGATTTGATGTAGTGATTCTAATATAACTCAATAGAATTATTAATTCATAAATTTATTATTAAATTCGATTCAATTGATGAACTAAAATACATAAATTTTAATGTGTTAAAGTAATAATGTAGTATATAGGGTTTTCCCCCCTATTTTTAAGATTTTTTATATTTTCCGGTTTTCAAATTAAGTAGTCGGAGGAATAGGATATAATCAGATCTAATAAAGGCTGCGGGGACATGTGCTCCCTAGAATTTTTTGACAATTTTGCCATTAATATATTTAAAATAATATAAAAATTTCTCCTCAAAAAATATATTTCATAAAAGTATATACTAAAAAATAATCTCATATCCCCTAAAATGTTTTTCAAGATCTGCCTCCGGTCCTATAATTGGAAAATTTTGATAAACTTACCACATAATTCTCCTTTAGACAGAGATAATAAAATTTTGATAAACTTACCCAAAAATTTTCGTTTATCTCTTTTTGTTTTGCTTATTTTCCAATCATATCTACTGCCGTAACCTGCCTGCGGCAGAACTAAAAAATTCTTCGTTGATCCCTGATTAGTGATTACTTTATTAATTAAATACATATCTAATCAAGTCAAATGATTAGAGATAACATAATTTTTCATCAACCAGCAGCAATGTGGAGAATCGACCTGATAAGTCTTGACGTACTTGACGGTTTTGTACTGCTGTCTAAGTTGGACTTTGTGAACTGTGTGATTCACGCCCACGATTTTCGTATTTGATTGATCCCAGAATAGTAATAGTTTTTTTGACTGGAGAATAGTAATAATTAAATAAATAAAAAATAATATTACATGTTTCAAATTTATTCACGACATTTCTAAAATATTACATATTATATTTTGATAAACAGTTAAAATATTCCATAATATTATCATATTTACATCAAGATTATAGATAATTGTTGAGATCAGCTTCAGGCTAGGAATTATATTTTGATTAATTTTAATTTAATTAATAATAAGGAATTCCTATATTATAAATATCAGTTAAAATATTCCATAATATTATCAAATTTACATCAACATTATAGATAATTGTTGAGATCAGCTTCAGGCTAGGAATGATGTTTATTTGGTTTTTGGTAGAAGGCAAGCCAACAAGAAACTCATTTGTTGGCTAAAGTTTCTTGTTTGTTGAATTGTTACAATATATGCAGGTCTTCTGGGAATATTTTATTGGAGACTCTTGTTCATGATTCTTCTTTGAATTAATAAAATTTGTCGTTTGTTTTAAAAAAATATATTTTTTAAATTATTATATTTTTGAATTGTGTGACCTGTAACATAACTCATAAACAAATAGAAGTTATCAACCTGGGACAAAATAGGAGATATCGGTGCTAAAATTTGATCAACATTTTTTTAATATTAATATGTTAGGACCTAGTAGAATCATGTCCTAGGTATTGTTAACATTTTTGTATTACTATGAATTTTTTTGTCACATGGTATATAATGTTGCAGATATATACTCTAGGAGTGGATTCTCTAATATATATACCTTTAGACAGAACTCAGAAGATAAAAATTGAACAAATTTAATAGTAACGTTTATTATTGCAGCTATGCATATGTAAGAATTCAAATCGTTGACATAAATTGCTAACGTTAATGCCTACTCGTAACATGATAAGATGCGGTAAGATTTAGTTAGAAAAATTGACATTTTGGATGATATTGTAGGCGCCATGTCCTTGTACAATTCAAACTTTTCTACAATATTAAGCAGCTCTACGTACCCTATATAAAGAATCCTAGACATTATGGTAATGCATACCACAAACCACGAAGTAAAAATGAAGACCACAATTCTCCTATTTTCCTTCCTTCTCTTTGTCCTCGTAAACAGCCTCTCGGTCGCATCTGCAGCAAATGATAATGTCTTCGACATAGACGGGCAGGTGCTCCGGACACGGACAAGATACTACATCTTGCCCGTTGTTCGGGGTAACGGTGGTGGACTGAAAATATACAGTCTAGGAATTAACCAGTGCCCGCTAGGTGTTGTCCAAGAGCCGAACGAGGTTAATAGAGGCACTCCCGTGACATTTTCACCACTCAACCCGAAAGAACAGACGATACGAGCATCTTCGGATATGAACGTAAAATTTTCGGATCCAACGAAGTTCCTTTGCGCCTACAAGAATAACGGGCAGCCAACCGTGTGGAGGCTTGTAACTGGACCTTCAGGTCAACTTTTCGTGTCAACTGGAGGAGTTATTGGGAACCCTGGCAACCTTACAATACAAAACTGGTTCAAAATTGAGAGACTTCCGGGTCGGAACAATTGGTACAAGTTTGTGTATTGTCCCCAGGTGTGCAAGACTTGTAGACCTGTTTGTGGTGATCTTGGTATTGTAATTGAAAAGAGCGGAACTAGACGTTTGGCTTTAAATACCGGAAAACCTTTCCAGGTTTTCTTTAAGAAGGCCTAAGGTTTTAGTAAAGCCATGCAGATGCTTAGCTTGGTGTTAAATAAATAACAATCTCGTGGAACCTGTTAAATCATATATATGGTTGGTTTTATATGTAAAAAATTAATAAAAATGAGTTAAATTTTAATTTGTTATTGATTTTCATCTATTAATCACTGTATATTTATTATTATTTGAATGATGCGAAATTTTAAATATTTAGCAAAGTATATTAATTATATGGATTATAATTACATAAACTCGACCAATCTTGAGCTGTAGAACTCAAAAATGTTAAATTATTAAATTTTAAAAGGTTTATTTAATTAATTAGTCCCCGTGTGAATATATATTAATGTTAATATTAATATTCTTATATTTACTATATTGTTTTTCTGGAGATTACGAATGCATGCAAGATAGCATGATTAACATGTTTGATTAATCTGTCTAGGTTGTAACTTAGTAACATGTTATGGCCCTCACAATTGTTTAGAATATAAATAGACAAGTGTTTGTGTAGAAATTGAATTTTGTTAAGTATATGCCTAAAATCAATTCAAGTATTACGAGCCTGTAATGTTATGCTTATTTAGTGACCTGCATAAAAGTGGTTAAACACTAATGTAGTTTTATTATTATTTTCTTTGAATTTGAAAATCGTTTTATCTTTTTTAATTTGACTCTCAAATATATATATTTTACGAAACCTGATGTACTTATATTATTTTGTCTGAATTTGATTTTTTTTAGCTATCTCTTTTAATTTAACTCTGAAATATATATACTATACAAAATTTACTTAATCTTATTAATGTATAGTTAGTTTTTTCACGAATGGTCTTTCATCAGAATTGCATTAATTAGAATTTGACCTATTTTATTAATAATATTATGGATTTTGGCTGGTTTGAATGTGAGGAGTTGCGCCTCGGTGAATTTAACATTATATTAATTGGATTAAAATTATTTAATTTTGTTCTTGAATTTTTAAAGTTCTTACAAAATTTTAAAATTTTATTTTTAAAATTTTATGGAATTCAAACTTCATAAATGATTTTGATATAAATATATAATAATTAACTCAATTAATTTAATTTATAAATTGATGGGGTGTATGAGTTCATATGCTCTTACTGTCAACAAAAATCTCAACGGAGTCTAAATAATGATTAGAAATCCCATCACAGCCGCAACGTGGGGAATAGACTTGATAAGTCTTAACTTGACGTTTTTGTACTGCAGTCAGAGTTGGACTTTGTGGACTTCGTGATTCACAACCTCGATTTTTAGATTTGATTGAATCCAAAATAGTAACAAAGAAATAAATAAACAAATAAGATTACTTGTTTTAGCCAGTATTCTAAAAAGCGTTAAGCGGGTCTAAACGGTCGTGTCACCTTCTAGCGCTTAATCGGTTAAGCGGCCGCTTAATCGGATTTCAAAGCGGACCATTAAGCGGATTATAAATTAATCTATTTTTTATTTTTTTAATATATAATAATAATAATAATAATAATATATAGACTAAACATTAAGTTTTTCAAAGTACAAAACATTCACCATCCTTGGTGATCAGAATCATAAAATACAAGGTCTTCATTACACTCTGCTTCATCTTCCGATTGAAAATTGTCTTCATCAAGTTCTCTTACCATTCTAGTAGCAGTTGCAGAAGACAACACATTTCCAGTTTCACCACTGATATCTTCCTCAGCAATTGTAGAAGTTGTGGATAGGTCGTCATCATCATCATCTCCTCCTTCTACTATCCATCCTTGTGCCATACTAGCATCACTGGCAAGTAGAACATCACATTTATCTTTCATCTTTTTCTTCTTGTTGACAAGTTTGGAATTGAACTGGACATAAACTAAATGGCTCAACCTCTCTGAATCTAGCCTATTTCTCTTTTTTGTATGTATCTACAAAAAACAGAAACGAATATGCAACAAGTTACAAATATTAAAGATACCAAAAACTAGAAAATAAGCAACAAGAATAAGCAATTTACCCCTCAAAAGCACTCCAATTTTTTTCGCACCCGGATGAACTTGAAGTCAGCGATAATATCTTGATAGCCATCATTTACAAATTTGGTGTTTCTGCACCGTAATTAGACCACCATCCAACTAGAAAATAATCAAAAATTCAAATATATAATTAAACCATGAAGTAAAAATGCATATAATGAGAAAGAATCAAAGAAATAACTAGTCTTACCAACATCAAAGTTTTCATCATTAGTCATTCTTCCCATTATAGCCAATTTTTTTGAAAACATTCCTTCCATATTTTTGTACTTCAACAACTCTGAGTTGCATACCAAATTTTGGATGCCAAAATCATTTGGAAAGAAGGTCTCAATACATGTCAGAATGGCAGCCATACAAGCAGGATCCTTTTTTGCTTCATCATCTCTATAATAATAATAAGGATTCAACAAGTAACCGACTAAATGTAATGGGCTATCAAGTCGATCTCTGGCCTTCGATTCTATAATGTTAATTAAGGCCTCATATAATGTAATGTCACCCTTACAGATTTTTTTAATTTCATTTTTGGCATCTTTTAGTTCACCGTACACAAATCCCATAGATGGACGCAGCTCACCATCAACTAGCCTAAGAACCTTAACTAATGGTTTGAAAATTTCTACACAAAGTACAAGATTAGTCCAAAATGATTGATTGACAACAGTAGTATAAGCTTTTATACCTTTTGGACTGTTAGAGAAAGAGCAACTACTCCATTCTTCTGAAGAAAACATGAACTTTAATTTTTCTTTCTTCTCCAGTATACTCTGCAAGGTTAAAAATGAACTCGCAAATCGTGTTACTCCAGGTCTAACAATGTCTCTTTTATTCGTGAACTTTCTCATCAATGCTAAAGTTTTATGATGAGCATAAATAAAGATGGTCATTGCTTTTGCTTTATCGATAACGAGCTTGAAATTTGCAGTTTTACCTATTCCTTCGAGTATAAGATTCAGCGTGTGAGTGGCACAAGACGTCCAAAATATCTGAGGCCTCTTTTCTTTTAATAGCTTTGCCGCCGCCATGTTATTAGATGCATTGTCTGTCACCACTTGGATAACATTGTTAGGTCCAACTTCACTGATATGCTTATCAACATAATCAAATATGTACTTTGTTGTGTGAGCTTCACTTGAACTTTCAATAGAAGAAAGAAAGCTTGTTCCCAATCTGTAATTCACACATAAGTTCATTATGCTCCTTCTTTTCCGATCAGACCAGGCATCAGTCATTATTGAACATCCTGTTTTTTTCCATTCATCCTCCTGACTTTTCACCGATTTTCTGGTCCTCTCAACTTCCTGCTTTAGTAATGGTTCCCGCAATTGATATTGGGTCGGTGGTATGTATCCGGGACCGAATTGTCCAACAGCCTCAACAAATCGGTGAAAGCCGTCATTGTTTATTGCATTAAAAGGAATTCCAGATTCGTAAACCCATCGAGCCAAGTAGGCATGTACCTCACTGGTCCTACTCTTGAAGAGTGCTTCATTGATATTTTTCTGTCTATTTTTTTTGCCTGACTCAAGAGATGCTTCAGGATCAATTGCTCCTGCAAACTGGTCAATTGGCCCCAATGAACGCGGAGGTCTAGTGCAGCTAGTGCCATCAAAATCATCCTCAACATCAATAATTTTTTGAGAAACTGAAACATCTTCTCGTATTTCTGCGACATGATCTTTTTTATCTTGTTTCTTCTTTTTAGATCCCTCTAATGCTTGGAAACATCTGGATTTATCTAAAGGAGTAGCCTTTGGACAAGCTTTTACATTTCCCCTAATACATGCTACATGTTGTTTTAGTCGATATATCCCTCCACTGAATGTTTTGTCACATAGTTTACATTTGATTTTGTCGTAACTATTTGGTATTACCAACTCACCATACTCCCACCCTACGTCACCAGATTTGCGTTTCAAAGTGTCTGTTTCAGAATTTGATGCCCCTGAAGAACTTATATTAGCGTTTCCTTCCATTTCTGAAAAGTGAAAAGGGAAAACACACAATCACATTACAAGATTATATGTGTTTCATATTTCTACTAGACTACTTCATATTTCTGAACTACACTAAATCACAAATACACACAATCTCGAATTCATCACTACCATTAATCTTGAAAACAGAAAAGTGCGAGTACATCTCTTGAATTATAAAGAAAAAGGTAGTTATTTGCAGAACTACTTACAAACATATACATACAGAGTTATAGACATACAGGGAAGCTGAATCTACAAAATTCTCATAAACCGGAAAGAGATTTACAAAGTAACTTACAAGTTACAAAGTACAAACACAAATATAGATATACACAGATGCGGGATGCCATCTAACCTTAAATTCGTGGTGAATCTTCACTTTAGTCTTCACTCTTCAAGTCTTCAAGAGTTTAACCTAAATTCCTAATTCCTGATTGAGAAAAGAAAACGAGCTGCTTACTTTATTTGCATTTTTCAGCCGTTGGTTAAACAAAATTAATCGGTCAAAGCCGCTTAAGCGGTAATTAAGCGGCGCTTAATTGCAAAAACGTTTAAAAACCCGCTTAGTCCAAAATCGAGACGGTCATAACATCTTCTCCGCCTAGGCGGCCGCTTAAGCGGCCGCTTAGCCCGCTTTTTAGAACACTGGTTTTAGCTAGTTATCAACATGTCACAAGATCGATATCGGCGCTGCAAGATAAACATTTTTTCAATAATATGTTATGACCTAGTAGAATTATAAACATCTATATATCGCATTATATGACAATTATACTCTAGGATTGAATTCTCTAGCTGATATACGTTTAGAAAGCATTCAAGGTATAAAAATTGAATAAATTTGATCTTTTTTTGAGAGAAAATTATAAATGTAAAAAATATTGATAAAAGTTTATCTCTCTTATTCAATCATAATCAATTATATCATCATTCTCTACCTAAGAGATTATATATTAAATATTACAATATTATTATTTATGGTAAATACCTAAAAAGATAATTTAAATATATGTAATTATTATATTTTCTAATACCCTCCCTCAAGTTGGAACATGTAGATTCGATATGCCGAACTTGCTGAGATAAAATTCAAATTGCTTCTTTCCAAGAGCTTTTGTGAATATGTCTGTCAATTGTTCAGTTGTAGGAACCGTAAGAAGGAGATATAAGACCATCACGAATAACATCTCGCACAAAATGACAATCCACCTCAATATGTTTCGTTCCCTAGTGAAAAATTGAATTTTTCGCAATATGTAATGCTGACTGATTATCACAAAATAAAGTAATAGATTTCTTGTTATGAATCCCAAGACTTAGCAAAAACACTTTTATCCACTTCAACGCACAAGTGATAGAGGCCATGGAACAATATTCAGCTTCAGCCAAAGAATGAAATATTGTATGTTGCTTCTTAGTCATCCAATAAATTTGAGATTGACCAAAAAACACCAGTTAACCTGTAAAAGATTGTCGAGAAAGAGGACATGCGGCCCAATCTGAGTCGCACCATCCAGTAAGAGATAAATCATTATTTGAACGGAGTAAAATTCTTTGACCAGGAGCCTCTTTCAAGTAACGAACTGTTTGTAATGCTATATTCCAATGTTCTTCTTGTGGATGTTGCAAAAATTTAGAAAGAACATAAACCATGTATGACAAATCTGGGCGAGTTACCGCCAAATAAATTAGGCGTCCAATAAGTCTTCGATACTTTTCAGGGTCAGCAAGATATGCACCGGTAGCATGACCAAGTTTATGATTTTGTTCAATTGGTAAAACTGCAAGTTTAGCACCCAAAAAGCCAGTTTCAGAAATAATATCAAGAACATACTTCCATTGACATAAAAATAAGCCTTGTTCACTACGAGCCACCTCAATACCCAAAAAATATTTTAGCACACCAAGATCTTTCATATGAAAAAAGAACTAAAATAATCTTTAAATGCCTTTAACGTACAATATTCATTACCACAAATAATCAAGCCATCAACATATACATGAACATTTATTTGCACACATCCCTTCATATATTTGAAAAGTGAATAATTTGAATAAGACTGCATGAACCCATATTCCTTTAAAGCTGTAACAAGTTTATCAGACCAACAACAAAGTGACTGTCTTAATCCATATATAAACTTACGAAGGCGACATACCATACCTGAATTCGAAGATTGAAAACCAGGTGAAAGTTTTATATACACTTCCTCATCAAAATCACCATGTAAAAAAATATTTTGGACATCAATTTGATTCAATTCCCATTTTTTCGATGCAACAATAACTAAGAAAGCTCTAATAGTTACCATTTTTGCCAGAGGAGTAAAAGTTTTATTATAATCAATATCTTCTACTTGATGATTATCAAAGACAACCAATCTAGCCTTTAGTCTCTTAACCATACCATCTGAGTTGTAATTAATTTTATACACCTATTTACTACCCAGAGCTTTCTTCCAAGGAGGAAGATATTCCATAGTCCATGTGCCATTATCTTCCAATGCTCGAATTTCTTTTTCCATAGTAGTACACCATCCCGGATCTTTTACAGCCTCCTTAAAAGACTATGGCTCAACACCTGATGTAATAGCTTCAAGAAAATTTCGACATTTCATAGAAAACTTATCACAAGATACATAATATGATATGGAAAAATTTACACTTGAAGGAGGGTTAGAAATAGATGAACCATGGGATGGACTTTTCTTTATTGTTGTATTTGTCACAAAATCCTTTACTCTAGTCGATTGAAATTTTGTTCGCATTCCACGACCCAACGCATTATCTGAAGTAGTGGGTACCAATGAATCCACATTTGAACCCTCATCTACATGAAATTATGGAACAAGCACCTCCATAGATGGTGTCAACACCTCGTGTGTAGGAGTTTGCGAGGTTGAGGATTGTAACTCTGTTTTCCCCTCTTGCAAGCCATGATACTCAAATAATTACGAATCATCTATATACACTTTATTATCCATGGGAGAAAGTGATTTATCATTCACATAACCATTATCCATAAAAGGAAAATAATTCTCATAAAACTTCACATCACAAGATACAAAAAATTGTTCATTCTCCAAATCATATAGCTTCCAACCCTTTTTGCCATACGGGTAACCTACGAAAATACACCTACTGCTACAACTTGCAAATTTATCCCCCTTTGTTTTTAGATTATGAGCAGAAAACAAACACCCAAAAATACGCACAACATCATATGAAGGTGAGGAACCAAACAAAATTTCATATGGTGTTTTATTTTTTAAAACATTGGAGGGTGTACGATTAATTAAATAAGCAGGAGTCAGTACACATTCTCCCCAAAATTTGATAGGCAAATTTTCTTGAAATATCAATGCACGTAAAACATTCAAAATATGTCAATGTTTCCTCTCTACTCGCCCATTCTGCTGAGCAGTACCCATACAATTTTTTTGGAAAAGTATGCCATTTGCCAAACAATATTTTTTCATACAATTAAACTCTGTACTATTGTCACTACGTACAATTTTTATGTTTTGAAAGAACTGGCGATCAACAATGGCAATGAATGACATAAAAGATTCAAATATCTCTATTTTATCACTTAATAAATAAACCCATACAGCACGAGAAAAATTATCCACTAATGTCAAAAATTAACGAGCTCCACATGAAGAGGTGTATTGTAAGGACCCCGTAAATCACAATGGATTAACTCAAATATCCATGTAGCTTTATTATCACTTATAGGAAAAGTTTCTCCTGATTGTTTTGCTTGATGACAAACTTCACATGCTTTATCCAAATCATCTTTTGAATTACGCAGCTCTAGAATCAATTTTACTACTTTTCAGAAGGATGACCCATTCGTCTATACCACAATTCTAATGGTGAGCTTATAGTTGAAACTGTATTGACATTTAACATATGACGCAAATAATAAAGTCTATCTCGTCTTTCACCCATTCCAATAACCTCTCTCGAATGAAAATCTTGTATAACACACGATTCAGACAAAAATTGAATAAAACAATTTTTATCATCATTCAGCTGTGAAACCGAAATCAAATTGCAATTTAATTTAGGAACATAAAGAACACGACTACGACAAATTTTGGTGGTAAGTTGTACCGTTCCTTCATTAATTGATACAACCTTCTGACCATTTGGCAAACCAACTGATAACTGAATAAGGAGTCACGTCCTTAATATTCTTTAAACAGGATAAATTGTCCATAACATGATTCGAAACCCAGTGTCTATTATCCATTCTTTATCATCAATTTTACTATTTAACTGATGCACAATAATTTTAAGGTTATCAAAAGCTGTAATCAAGGATTGTCGTCGTTTCTTCGAAAATCCTAGCAACATATAATTTTCATATATGATATTCGATTGATTTACATGTACGGAAGTAAGAGTTACATGACCTGATTCTGATGCCATGAAAAATATTAATAAAAGTTTATCTCTCTTATTCAATCATAATCAATTGTCTCATCATTCTCTACTTGAGAGAATATATATTCAATATTACAATATCATTATTTATGGTAAATACCTAAAAATATAATTTAAATATATGTAATTATTATATTTTCTAATAAAATGTCATCTTAAATTATATTTTAATACTAACGTTTAATATTGCAGCTATGCATGTGTAAGAGTTCATATCTTTGACATAAACTGCTAACGTTAGTGTCTACATGTAATACGATAAGATATGATAAGATGTGCTTAGCCAAATTGACATTTAATTTTGGATCAGATTGTAGGCGCTATGTCGATGTACACATCAAACTTTTCTACAGTATTAGGCAGCTTTATGTACCCTATATAAAGAAAGTTGGACATAATGGTAATGCATACCACAAACCACTAACTAAAAATGAAGACCCAAATTCACTTATGTTCCTTCCTTCTCTTTGGCCTCTTGGTCGCATCTGCAGCAAATTATAATGTCTTAGACGCAGACGGGCAGGTGCTTCGGACAGGGAAAAAATACTACATAGTGCCCGTTATTTGGGCCATGGGAGGTGGACTGAAAATATACAGTCAAGGAACTAACCATTGCCCTCTAGGTGTTGTCCAAGATCCATACGAGGTCAATAGAGGTACTCCCGTGACATTTTCACCACTGAACCCGAAAGAACAGACCATACGAGCATCTTCGGATCTGAACATAAAATTTTCGGATCCAACGAAGTTCCTTTGCGCCTACAAGAATAACGGGCAGCCAACTGTGTGGAGGCTTGTAACTGGACCTTCAGGTCAACTTTTCGTGTCAACTGGAGGAGCTATAGGGAACCCTGGCAACCTTACAATACAAAACTGGTTCAGAATTGAGAGAGTTCCGGGTCTGCACAATTGGTACAAGTTTGTGCATTGTCCCCAGGTGTGCAACACATGTAGACCTGTTTGTGGTGATCTTGGTATTGTATTTGAAAAGAACGGAATTAGACGTTTGGCTTTAAATACGGGGACGCCTTTCCAGGTTGTCTTCATGAAGGCTTAAGGTTTTAATAAAGCATCACCATATGGTTGGTTAGCTTGGTGTTAAATAAATAACAGTCTTGTGGAAACCTGTTAAATCATATGGTTGCTTCGTTTTATCTGTAAAAAAATTAATAAAACCGTGTTAAATTTTAATTTGTAGATTGTCTATTAATCACCATATATTTATTATTTGAATCATGCAGAATTTCAAAAATTTAACATAATATACTAATTCGATGGATTATAACATAAACTCGATCGATCTTGAGCCGTAGAACTCAAAATTCGATGGAACTTTCTGATGCATCTAAAAACAAGTGGGCATGTACTTGTTCAGCTTAGAGAGGGAACAATAGCTCAGCTATTTTAACTAATTGTGCTCCATCATGTGATTGCAGTCTTGCAGTCTTGTTTCTGTTTGGATGTCAAACCAAAACAATCCAAACACCAGCTAAATTTTAATTTTAAATACATTAACGAGCCAAACATGGGCGAATAAGAATTTGACTCGTTATGCTTCGGGAGCAGTTTAAATATACATTGAAATAGCTCGTTTGCAAGTTCCTCAATTACGCATACATATATAATATAACCCTTTACTATAAAGTTACAAAATATGTTTTTAGTTTAATACATGTAAAATTTTAGTAATTTTATTTAGTAAATTAAAATTTACGGTATGAGAGATTATAAATTGTTCGTAATCTTGTAAATTATTTTGTATACACAGTTAATCAATGTGGTAGGTTCTCCCGTCATTATAATCCTCTCTTATTTTGGTACATTTAGCACCATAATACTGGGTTACATGTTGCTGTACAATATTTGCCTATTAGTGTAGGCATTGATTTAATAATATATATGAGATGATTCGAGGGAAGACAATTGTTACATATACTGAAGTCAATCAGTCAAAGAGGACAGCTCAGTAAAGTTGTGGTTACTAGAGTTGTGGTTACTAGTTAGTTACAAAGTAACAGAGTAGTGTGCAACTGTGCATATATATAGAATGTGTGTCTATCTTTCTTATTCACCAAGCAATGTAACAATTCTCTATGTTTCTCTAAAGGCATCTTCTTCATTGTTATTGATACTCTATCTCAGAGCTCACCTGGTTTAACATGGTATCAGAGCCATAATCGATCTCTCTTCCGCTTCTCTTGCTCTATTCGTCTCCTTTCACCTAATTTCAGTTCATTTGATTCGTATGTCCATGGAGTTTCATTGTTTTTGTGCGTTGTAATCTCATCTCGATTCGCTATTTGTAATCTCTTTGAGTTGTTATCTCTCCGAGGTGTAATCTCTTTGTATTGTATTCTCGATTCATCTCTCTCAAACTGTGTTTCCAAGGCGTCTTATGCGGCTGCGACTGTTGGTGCTACTACCGGATCGTCTTCTCTCATTTCTCCGGTAATTGATGCTAATCATTCGTATTATCTATAAAAACTCAGACAATCCAGGTACTCCAATTGTTACTCAGTTACTTACGTATCAAAACTATTAATAGTGGAGTCGCTCTGTGTCTATTGCTTTATCTGCTAAAATGAAGCTCGGTTTGATTGATGGCACATTAACTAAACCTGCATCGAACTCTTTCTTATTCGCTCTGTGGACTAGGTGTAATAACATGGTTCTTTCATGGCTGTTAAACTCAATGTCAGTGGAAATAAAGAATAGTGTGGCTTATTTTTCCACAGCTAAAGAAATTTGGGATGACTTAGCAATTAGGTTTTCTCAAATTAATATGCCTCGTGTGTTTCAATTGAGGAAAAAAATTGCCTCTATCAGTCAGGGTTCTATGTCCATCACTGCATATTTTACTTGGTTTCGTACTCTTATTGCTGAGCTTGATAATCTCAATCCCATGCCTAGATGTTCATGTGTAGCAAGTGACTGCACTTGTAATAATGCTCAGAAAACTTGACAAATATGAAGATATGATCAAGCTTAGTCAATTTCTCATGGGGCTTAATGAGCAATATACCTCAGTTAGGGGATAATTGTTAATGATGCAACCAACTCCTGCTATTAGTCAAGCTTTTTCTCTGTTACTTCAAGAGGAATCTCAAATAGAGTTCTCCAAAGGGGTTTACTCTTCATTATCTGAGAGTATGGCTATGAATGTGAAGCGCAATAATCTCTAAAAGTTTAAGCAATCTTCTCAAAATAGCTCAACTCCTTCCACTGGTCAGAAAAGAGCAGACAATAGCTCTTATTGTGAGTATTGCCATAATGTTGGCCATACCAAAGACAAGTGCTTCTGTCTTCATGGTTATCCTGATTGGCATAGGTTACATGGCAAACCTAAGCCAAAGCCAAAACGATTTATTCCTCATGGAAACTCAGTCAAGACTGCAGCTCAAGTCTCTACTATGATCTCCCTTGTAGGTGCTCCTGATGCTTCAATTATAGTTGACTTCCTTAACAAAGATTCAATGGTTTTTACTAATGCTCAATATCAGCAGCTATCTAAAATGATTCAAGACACCATCAGACAAACAAGTAACTGGAGTTTGAACTCCAACACTTCTCAGATGAATGGTACATATTCTTGCTCAACAGTTACTGCTAATGCAGTTTTGCATCATGATAATTCTTCTCACATCACTTGGATTTTAGATTCAGGAGCCACTAATCACATTACCTGTCATAAACACTTACCACATTCTTTAAAATCGTTACATGCTGATCTGTATTTACCTGATGGTAAAACGATTGCCATTACTCACATTGGTCACTGTTAGTTCAACAATGACATTACCTTGTATTATGTGCTTTGTGTTCCTGAGTTCAATTGCAACCTAATTTCCATTGCTAAACTACTCTCTCATCCTTCTATTGCAATTGTTTTCTCTTTTCAATCTTGTGTATTGCAAGATCTTATTTTGAAGAAGGAGAGAAAGATTGGTAACCTGCATGATGGTCTATATAAGCTTCATGTTATGTTCCAACCCTCTATCCATGCTAGTGTTGTTAGCAAATCTGTGCTTAGAATATGTGACAAAACTCTTTGTAATACTGTTGATGTAAACAATGTTGCCCTGTGACACAATAGAATGGGTCATCCATCTGCATCTATCTTAAATAAAAGTGGTGTTGTGAATTCTCATTATCTCGACTTTAATGACTATGATGTATGTTATTTTTCTAAACAACATAGGTTCCTTTTATCTCCTAGTATACATCTAAGCACTAGTATATTTGATTTAGTTCATTTAGATGTCTGGGGTCCTTAGAAACAACTTACACATTGCAACTTTAGTTAGTTTTTAACTATTGTTGATGACTATTCCAAAGAAACTTGGGTGTTTTATTTTCTCACAAAAATCAAGTTCCTTCACTTGTGCAGAATTTTATTTCTTATGTTCAGAATCACTTTTATACTTCTATCAAAACTTTAAGGTCTGATAATGGTACAAAATTTACTAATCGTGATCTGCAAAGTTACCTTCAATCTCTTAGCATTATTCATCAAACCTCGTGTCCAGCTACCCCTCAACAAAATGGTTATGTTGAAAGAAAACACCAACATTTGTTGAATGTAGCTAGAGCCTTAAAATTCCAATCTAACTTGCCAAACTCCTTATGGGGAGATTTTATTCTCAATGCTGCTCATATTATCAATCTGTTACCCGTGCAAGCTTTAAAATTTAACACGCCTTTCATATTACTCTACAAATCTAGCCTCATATATTCTCATTTGAGATGCTTTGGTTGTTTATGTTATGCCACTAAAACTCATGTGACAGATAAGTTTGAGTCCAGAGCTGTTAAAGGGGTGTTCATTGGGTATCCTTTTGGAAAGAAAGGGTACAAGATTTTGGATTTACAAACTAGAAAATGTTTTCATTCTAGAGATGTCAAGTTTGTTGAAACAAGTTTTCCTTTCCACAATACACCTCTTGTCACACCTGTTGCGAGTCCTTCAGACTCTTTATTTTCCTTCTCTGTCCTCATTGAGGACAACATTCCTCTAGCTAGTCCGGTTCCTACACATTCACCTTCTGCCACACATGATCAACCTATCACTTCACCTATAGTAATTGACTTGCCTCATACATCATTTGCACCAGTTCTTCGACCTACCAGAGCAAAACAACTTCCTTCCAGGTTTAAAGTTTTTATAGGTCTTCCATCCACCCATGATGTGTTACCATCTCTTTCTACCTCTCAAACTTCAGGTAAGGTTACTTCTTCATATATTCTTTATCCGATTCAATAGTATCTTACCTACTCTAAGTTCACTACTAAGTATCAAGCTTATCTGGCTGATATTTCAAAAATTCCTACTCCATACTCTTTTAATCAAGCAGCTCCCAGCCTTCATTGGTTTCAAGCTATGAAAACTAAGATTAGTGTTCTTGAAGGCACCCATACTTGGGATCTTGTGGTAAGGCCACCTAATAAACATATTTTTGACAGTAAATGACTTTTTAAAGTCAAATATCTTTCTGATGGCTCAGTAGATAGATACAAGGCTCGACTTATCGCTCAAGGCTTTACTCAGATACATAGGGTTGACTACTTTGAGACCTATGCCCCGGTTGCAAAGATGATTACTGTTTGAATGTTCTTGGCCTTAACACCTTCAAAACATTGGTCCGTGACTCAAATGGATGTCACCAATGCATTCCTGCATGGTGATCTCATTGAAGATGTATTCATACAGTTGCCTCCTGGTTACTCTTTGTTGTCTGCTCACTGTCCTGTCAATGCTTCAGCTTATGTTTACGAGTTGGTTAAATCTATCTATGGATTGGGACAGTCCCCTAGACGTTAGTTTATGAAATTTGCCACAGCTTTAAAGAGGTACAATTTTTATCAGTCTCATAGTGACAATAGTTTATTCAGACTTGATCAAAATGGGCATTTTATTTCTATTCTCGTTTATGTGGATGATATCTTGGTCACAGGCTCTTCAGAATCTCTAATTTCTATTATTAAATTATATCTCTTATCTCAATTCAAAATTAAACATCTTGGTCTTATTAAGTACTTCCTTGGTATTGAAGTGGCCTGATCAGATCAAGGTTTCTATCTCAATCAACGCAAGTAAGCATTAGACTTGTTGAGGGACAATGGGCTTACTACAGCCAAGCCCTCTGTTATCCCTATTGAACAAAATCACAAGTTTCTTGACAACAAGTCTCCTCTTCTCTACACATTTGACTCTTCTACATATAAACAATTGGTTGGTCATTTGATTTATCTCACCATTACCAGGCCGAATTTGTCCTATGCTGTGCATGTTCTATCTCAGTTTCTGAATGTTCCTAGAGTGGATTATATACAGGCTGTTTTGAAGGTCTTGCGATTCATCAAGCAGTCCCCAGGACAAGGCTTACTCATCTCAGCGACGAGTCCTCTCAACCTCTCTGCCTATTGTGATTCAGATTAGGGGGTGATCCTTGTACTAGACACTCTCTTACTGGTTATTGTGTCCTTATAGGTAACTCTTTGATTTCTTGGAAGTGCAAGAAGAAACATACCGTTTCGAGATCCTCAGTAGAGTCTGAGTACCGAGTCATGGCAGACACTTGTTGCGAGGTCATTTGGCTAGTTGCACTGCTTAAGGATTTCCAGGTGTCACCCACATTTCCTATTCCATTTCATTGTGATTCAAAGTCAGTAATCTATATTGCCTCTAATCCAATATATCATGAGCGTACCAAACATATAGAGATAGATTGTCACCTGGTTCGAGAGAATTTTGATAAAGGTTTCCTGGTGCCAACTCATATTTCTACTAAAGTGTAGCCGGCTGATATGTTCACCAAGGCTGTTGGTGCAGCTACTCTGACTTCTCTCAGCACCAAGTTGAATGTCTGTTATTTCTTTTATCCATCCAACTTGAGGGGGATGTTACATATACTGAAGTCAATATAATCAAAGAGGACAGCTCAGCTATAACAGCTCAGTAAAGTTGTGGTTACTAGTTTGTTACAATGTAATAGAGTAGTGTGCAACTGTGCATATATATAGAAGGTGTGTCTATCTTTCTTATTCACTAAGCAATGTAACAATTCTCTATGTTTCTCTAATGGCATCTTCTTCATTGTTATTGATACTCTGTCTCAAAGCTCAGCTGATTTAACAATAATTATTAAATTGTAATAATGATTAAAATGTTAATTATACAAGAAGCCCATAGTTTCAGTTCAAGAAGGTGAATGATATATTCAATTAGAAACGTGTATATAGTCAAAATATTTATATCCTTAATAAAGATATGTTCTTTGTCTCTCCATCATTGTGTAAATGATTAATAAGTCTGTGTTTTCAGTTTTGTAGCAATGCACTTTATATTTTTTTGTGGAAGTATAGTTTGTTTCGGCATAAAAAAGTATTCACCCTTTTGACAATTATTCATCACCTAGTTTGCGAATTTTGCATTACCTACTAATTGTCTTGGCCGGAGAATGTATGTAGTTTGTTTGAATCTGATTATGTTCTTTCTACAATCCGATGTTTAAAAAACTCTATAAATTGAAGGTGTTGTGGCTGCTAATAAATTCGGGCTTAACTTCAACAAGAGATGAATGAGAAAATTGGCCGACAAGAATCCAGATTTGAAGTTAAGCATTGACAACTCGGAGGAAATGTCAAATGGAAATGACAATGTCACTCCTTAAACAATCAGATGATGAAATTTAATATTTATCATGTTCAAATGGATTGTTATTAAGGTGAAACTAGAGTTAATTAGCTTTTGAATATTATTTAACTTTTGTATGATATTTAAGCTACCAGTTGGATAGTTTATTAAGGTTTATGTTGGATATTGGGACATCATTATTGATGTTAATGAAAAGTTTTTGGACAGTTTTTTTATAAATTTAATATTTTTAGATTGCAATTATTGCTTTTAGGTAGATATGGCAATAAGGTCGAATCAGTCCTGGTTTGACAAAATTCAAATCCAAACCTGAACCTAACCTAAACCAGAAAAAAACTCGAAATATAAAATCCGAAACTGATTTGATGAATTTCAGATCTAATTCGGATTTACCCGAAATCCGAAATTCAAATATAAAATTTGAAATTCGAAAACCATAACCGGAATCCAAAATTTAAACCCAAAAATTAAGTAAAAAATATTTTTTATATAAAATAAACGATAATATTATATTATCATATCTTATAAATAATGTATAATATATATATATAATATTATAATATATATATATATATATATATTATATTATATATATACTTATAAAATAATATGGATTGTTTATAAATATATATATATATATATATATATATATTATAATATATATAATATATGAATTATATATATATATATATATTATCCGAGTTTTTTTGGGTTTCGGGTTCAAATCAGATTTGGATCGGATTTCAGATATTGGATCGGATTTCGGATTGGTATACCTCAAATTCAATTCCAAATCCAAAAAAATTCGGGTCTAAAAATTAAATTCAAATCCAAAAAATCGGATTCGGTAAATCAAAAATATTAAATTTGGGATCGGGTACCCGTAAGATAAGATTTTTTTGGGATCCCTACTTTTAGGGTTGGAAGAGTTAGTCAATAGGTCCTATTAATGTTACCATTGCATTCAAAATATTTATTTTTACGTGTTAGCAAAAATGTTATAAAATGTTGCCAAAAAAAAGTGTTTTAAAAATGTGTTGGCAAAAATATTTTAAAATGTTGTAAAAAAATAGAAGTGTTTCAAAAATATGTGTTGCATTATTGTCAAAAAAACAGAAGTGTTTCAAAAATATGTGTTGCAGTACAAGTAAAGTGTGTTGTTATAGACAAACAAAGTGTAACATAATTATGTGTTATAGATTAGATGACTGGTGTTGCGGTTGGGTTTATTGTAACGCCTTTTTAGGTGTTGCAATAGATGAAAGGGCGTTGACATACGTCTATTGCAACTATTTTATGTATGTTACTACAGAGCGAAAATTGTTGCCATTGGTGCTCTACAACAACACTTTTAGCCATGTTGCCTTAAATTGTGAAAAAAAACGTCACTTTACACCC
Source organism: Oenanthe sinensis (assembly GCA_028671895.1). Classification (NCBI taxonomy): domain Eukaryota; kingdom Viridiplantae; phylum Streptophyta; class Magnoliopsida; order Apiales; family Apiaceae; genus Oenanthe; species Oenanthe sinensis. The sequence continues at coordinate 23,087,299 of CM053801.1, forward strand.
CTACGGCAGCGGCTATAAAAGCAACACTTTCAAATTTTGAAAAAATGTTGCTTTAGTCTATTTTTTTACTTTCAACAACACTTTTAATGAATTTTAACACATTTTTTAGGTGTCGCAGAAGTCTATATATGGTGTAGTGAAATAAGACTCAAACATGTGCAAGAAACAATGGGCAAGGTTAGAAAATCAATAAAATCTTCAAGAAATTATTTCAAAACAATATATAATAAAAGGAAGACTATTTTAATTGATGTAATTTTGATAAGAGTCTATCTCATTCAATATTTTTACAATCAATTAGAATGAGGTAGATGTTATTTCCAAAAAGAAATAGAAATTTGAGAACCGTTTTTGGTTCTCTAACATTTTCTATAAAATAAATTTTTAATGTCTACTTTGTAATATGTCCTTGCACAATTTTGGATGCTTGTAGAGGCATGTGGTTAGGAGAAGAAATTTTTTTTGGATGCTTGTAGGCGCCTATGTCCTTGCACAATTCAAACTTTTCTACAATTAGGCAGCTCTACTTACCCCATATAAAGAAACCTAAACATAGTGGTAACCAATACCACAAGCCACGAAGTACAAATGAAGACGATAATTCTCTTATTTGGCCTCCTGAACAGTCTCTTGGTCGCATCTGCAGCGAATGATAATGTCTTCGACATCAACGGGCAGGTGCTCCGGACAGGCACAAAATACTACATATTGCCCGTTGTTCGGGGCAATGGTGGTGGACTGAAAATATACAGAGAAGGAACTAGTCAGTGCCCGCTAGGTGTTGTCCAAGAGCCAAACGAGGTCAATAGAGGTACTCCTGTGATATTTTCACCAATGAACCCGAAAGAACAGACGGTTCGAGCATTAACGGATTTGAACGTAAATTTTTCGGATCCAACGAAGTTCCTTTGCAACTACAATAATAACGGGCAACCAACTGTGTGGAGGCTTCAAAGTGGAGCTTCAGGTCAACTTTATGTGTCAACTGGAGTAGCTATAGAAGACAGGTTCAGAATTCAGAAACTTCAGGGTCCGAACAATTGGTATAAATTTGTGTATTGTCGCCTGGTGTGCTACGGTTGTGGATCTGTTTGTGCTGATCTTGGTATTGTAATTGAAAAGAACGGAACTAGACGTTTGGTTTCAAATTATACCGGAAATGTTTTGCAGGTTTTCTTTAAGAAGGCCTAAGGTTCTAATAAATCATTACCATATGGTTGCTTCGTTTGGGTGTTAAATAAATAACAATCTTATTTGAAGTTTAATATCTCATATATACATAAAAAGATTAATAAAAACGTGTTAAATCCTAATTCGTGGATTGTGTACTAATGACCGAAATTTTTATTATTTGAACAATCATGCGGAAATCCAAATTAATACAATATATTTATCCTTGAAAACAAAATATATTGCCCGCTAATTTGTCAGTTCGACGTTATAACCTGAAATTGTAAAAATTGCATCTCTGTTTTTTTTGCTTGCCACCTGATAAAATGGATTTTACAAGGGCGATGTCCAGAGGACTGCAAACATAAACACTACTGTAAATCGAATTTGCTACTCTGTTTGCCTATGGACGACCTCCTTGGCCTGGTACAAATCTGGCTCTGATGCTAAGGTGAGACCGGACAAAGCTTATGCTACTGCTTCTGTTGATGAACATGTTCAGGAAGCTGCTCTCTGTTCTAGGATGTACTAATTGATTCATGATATGGGGACTCACCACATTAAACTAGTGCCAAAATAGGACGGGAATCTGAAATCACAGCACAATACAAGCGGCCATACTTACCTTCGGGGATGGACATGAAGGGTGCCATTCCAATCCTGGTGGAATTTGCATTGCCAAGGCGGCATGCTTTTTAAGCTTTTGGTATGCGGGCGTGCTCTTCTTCTATTTGTGAACTCTGTTTAAAACTAGATAATATTGTACTCATAAAGACTTGTTCCTTGTTGACTTTGAGTATTAGGATGCTCTGTGACATCCTCCAACTATGATTTCTATTATTTTCTATAGCATTCGTTTTGAACTTTCGATCGTAGTGGCTGTAAATGAACATAACATGTATTGCAGATTTGCAGAATAATATTTTATGCAATACTCTGCAAACAATATATATTTTATATCAGTATTTCCACCAAATTTCATATTTGAAGGGCCAATCAGGTGGAATTCGCATTGCAAAGGGGGCATGCTTTTTAAGCCGTTGGTGTGCCTCCTGCCAGCCTCCTGCAACTAGCTCCTCTTCTCTCGGTCAAGGATGGGCGCTCAAGTGCTTAGGCCTAGATAACTGCTAAAGTTTTTCTATTTGTGAACTCTGTTTAAAACTAGATTATTTTGTACTCACTTTAAGACTTGTTCTTTGTTGATGTCATGATGGCTGTTAAGTTGTTAAGTATTAGGATGCTGTGACATCCTCCAACTATGATTTCAATTATTTTCTTCGATCGTTGTGGCTGTAAACGAACATAACATGTTATGTACATAATTTATTATGTATATATGATGATAATATTATTTTCCAGATACAATCAGCAAAAGCTAGCCGATATGACAAGCAAGTGTTGCACATTGGCAACTAAAGAAAAATCGACCATATATATCAGTATATCACATTGCAGTCCGATGATATTATTCGTAAACCTTAGCCGGTAAGTGTGTTACGCCTTTCGAAACATCACCATTTGTGGTTCATCACGTAGCGCAAAAATTGAATAGGGAATGGTATCATCATAAACGTCATCATAAGTGCCAACATTTTTGCAAATTACTTCGCAAGTTTCACATACCGTCGGACAATACATTAGCTTGTAGTTGTCCTGATACTTTTCAATCTTAAACCAGTTTTTTATGGTCTTGCTACCAGGATTCCCTTCTACTCCCCCAATTGTCAAATAATATCGTTTTCGCAACTTATCATAGTCATCCACCTTCATGATTGTAGATTTAGTGCAGCTTGTTTTGGTTTTAAACTTGACGTACAAATCGGTAGATTCACGTACCAGGCCATCCTTGGTTTTTACAGGATGAAATGTGACAGGAATTTCGTCGTCATACCTTTCGGTATGTAACACAACTTCAAGAGGGCAGGTTTGATTTCTAGTGGCAGCAAGACTTAATCCCCCGCCATAGGAAGTGTTATATGGCAGTATAAAGTATTTTGTACTGGTTTGGATCTTCTTATGGAACACATCCAATACCGGCTGGTTGTATGCCTTTACGGAACCAAAGGCGAGTACAAGGAACGGAAGAAATAGCAATAATATCTTCATTTGTGCTCTAAGGATAAATGAATTTATGTGGTATATATACTTATTATTTGAGTTCGAGAGGAACCGTTGATTCACACGGTTGGTCATCGCGCTTGGTTTGCCTGCAGATTCTTAACGCCTTCTGTTTTCATGTTTTAGTCTTCATCTCAAATCATGACTGTATATACTAGTAAACCATTTATGGGTAAAGCACGCAGAGTCAAAACTTGCCCATGGTTCTAACTTCCAAGTGTACAACCCTTAATTTTTATGTACATCCTAGTACGTATATTTTTACTGTTCGAAAAAATATTATATTTAAGAAGACCCATATATTTTTTAGCTGCTGGACCTTCAATATATGAGGACCGATTGTTCTAGTTGGAAGTTGAAAGCTTCTATTCCAAACACTAGTCACGCACTCCGTTTTTAGATATTTAAGCAATCGGATGAAATCAGGCTTCTTTGGGTGGGATTAGACTATGGTCAAAGCGTCAAACTAATGTCTAGATTTAGATTACCCGTTAACTAATACATTTACGATGAGAATCATGTTTTTCATATAATTTGATTCCAATCGATAACTTCATATTTGTTACAAAAAAGATAAATATATATTCGTTGTATTAAATTTTGCAGTGCGATTATAGATTTTCTTGAAAAATTAGGGTATAAGAAACAAATATAAATTTTTATTCCCTTATTTTTTTTCTAGGGTCCAAAACCACGTTCCTAGCTAATCCACATTCCTCGGTTCTTTGTAGTTTTGGATCGCATCGGTTCAAGTAATAAGTATTGCCTATGTAAATATATATACCTAATTATTAGGTAAGAGTCCACTACAAAAAATAGTTGCATTGTATACTATCATAAATTAAACGTGAAGATAACTAAGCTATTGATTAGATACTGTTTTAATTATAAACTAAAATATTTGGGAATTAAATAAAATGGTATAACAATATATGTGGGTGTTTGTTTTTCTTTTAATTATGAAAATAAGTACTTATTTTCAGGAAAAATTAAGTAGAAATCTACTTTTTTCATAGATAAATACTTATTTTTCAAAAATAAACTTAATATTTGGTTTAATTTTCAGAAATAAATAATTATTTCTAAAAAAATAGATAAATGTGTACTTTGTTTTAAGAATAAGTATTTATTTTCAGAAAATAAGTTTGGTGAAACGGCTATAATATACGAGGACCATGCTGCTCTATTGAGTGATAAGGTTAACGAAAAATACATCATGCAATAACCAGAAGTCCAAAACAATTTACACCGAATAAAGGTGCGGAAACCAGATTTTTCATGTTAATATTTTTCTCTCCAGAAAATTTATAACATATAAATCACATTGTTTCTGCATAAACTCATGAGTAATCTATGTGCGAATATTGTTGATATAAATAATTCATTTTCGACATTCTTGTACGTACTCACCAAATTAAACACTAGATAGCAAGTTATATAGATAAAATGAAGATACAGCTTCTACTCTTTCTTTCTTTCCTTCTATTCGCTTCATATTCAAAAGGTATATAGATATCGTGCTAGACACTGAAGGACACTGGGTAATGAGAAGTTCTAGATATTACATATGGCCAGTTCTCCCGGGCGGTCCATCCGGTCCTCTCACACTAAAAACTACTAATCATTCTACTCAATGCTTGTTTGATGTTGTTCAAGAGGGTTCGAAAGACGACGTAGGCCTTCCGTTTGCCTTTTCGATGGGCAAATGGAAGTTAGACCCTATAATTGTAGAAGAAGATGTGAACATAGTGTACAAGGAACAGACATTTTGCAATGAGTCTGCAGTTTGGAAGGTGGAGCGCAACTCGAAAAATGAATTTTTTGTGAAAAGTTGGGGTGTCGAAGGGAACCCTGGTCCAGAAACTGCAAGGAATTGGTTTAAAATTGTTAGATACATGGATGCTTACAAGCTAGTCCATTGTCCCTCTGTTTGCTTTAATAGGTGTGCATCTAACATACTTAGAAGATATAACAAATGTGCATCTTAACTCATCGTTGTGACTTTATTTCGTATCAATACCACGCATCGTCTTAACAATTATCATTGACTTCTTATCCGCAATAGAATCCTCGAAACCTTTATACTTATCAGCTTTGTACAAAATATATCATTGCCTCTTCCGGAACAATCTTGCCAATTTCTCGTCCAAAATCTATATCCCAAATGTCATTCATAAATCTTCTCACTACTAACTCCAAGTGGGTGACCTATTCTTAACTCATTCATTGGTACCACATATCATAGTCCAATAACGAACTCTACATGATTTCTCATGTTATCATCTTAAAGATGAATAACTCTTAACACTCCCGTATCTAAGTACTATAACTCATGCTCTGATATCATTTCGATCTATAATGCCCCCAAACCCGGGATCAGGGATTTGAGTCATCATGTCATCATCTAATCATTTAAAACCTGCAATAACTCAATAATTCAACGAAATCACATCATAAACCCCCCTCTCTCACACATACAAGTTATAGCATTAGAAACGATATACAACCCGTATCATTAGTTATTACAAACCAAATGTACTTATCCAGGATCTCACGCTATCAATGCTAACCTCTACATGAAGTGACATTAATAACTATATCAATACTGAAAACCTATCCAACTTATTTCTGACGAAGAGTGCTGGATTAAACCATCTCAAAGGTGAATCTCCTACTTTCCTTCCTCGAAGTATGGAGCCAATTGAATGTATTATCATTTTCATTGAAAAATTTAATATGAAGCAAGAGTGAGAGAAAGAATTCTCAACAAATTATCCACCCAATTATCTATGTAACTCTCATCCAAGAATATGATAATCACTATTATCTCTATAGTATATCATAAGGTTACCGGTATAGGGTAAGCATGAAGAAATATCTCTCGACGATACATATAGTCAGAGTTTTCTACTAAAAGTATTTATACTTATCATGAAGTTTAGAATAATATATTATGAACAATTAAGTTCATATATAAAATAAGACACTATCGAATATAGTGTTACCACTCTTTCATACTTCATGTGAAGATTTTGAGAAAAAACCCAATGAACTAATTCAGTTCACAATTTTAAAATGATATTATCAATAACATAGCAAAATAGCATCAACTATAGCTTTGCTCAACTCCCATAATTATAAAAAGTATACAGTTCAAGATACTGCGATAATAGTTGTTTCTCATCATAGATAAATCAAATCACTTTCAATCATACCATTTGTAGGGTTTAAAATCCAGTAAACATTTTAAAGATCTACAATTTAATTAGTGTATATCATATATCTACTTCAATTTTTAAAATAAAACTTTTGTCAAAACATCTTGGACAATTCCACCATATTGTGGAGAAAGAATATCAACAATTCAATCACTGACAAAACTATCAGTAACTGAGCACCTAGGATTTCATTACGATGTTGCAGCACAATTCTAATTAGAAGATTGGACTGTATTCATATCATTTCATCACGCTTCTACTGTACGTACACGATGATCAGTCGTAACATACGGCATCTCATGTTGTTTTCCTACATATAGAAGGGGGAGCTAACAGTGTTCTCTACCGTTATTGAGAATCACCCTAGACCACATACGGCCAAAGTTCTGGGGTGTGCGTCACTCGGCCACTTACGCTATATCTCCTAGTCCACATGAACAATCTATAAACCTAGAACCGAAATTTAATCCTGGTTCCCCAAATATATAATACTTGTTAATAGATTCATCTATCTCTTAACGTTACTTCCAGAATAATTAGGGAAGTAATATTATCATAATATATGTGTTGACCTCCGTCAACTGATCTCATATATCAAGGAATGAAAATCATTTAAAAATTCACGACCTGGGAGTTAGTTGGACATCTCTTTGATTTTGATAAGTTGAAAACCCTAACTTCAATAGGACAGTGATCCCAAAACATACTCGTATTCGAAGAGGTAAATCATTTATTTACTTTTTAGAGAATATTTTATTCTTATTTAAAGAATTTATAAAACATAAAATCAATATTTGGGAACCCCTACTATATTTAAATCAATTTAGAATATTTCAGAAATATTTAACTAATATTTATTAAATAATTAAACAATTAATAAACCTTCTTAAATGAATATTCAGAATAATATTCATTAATTAAATAAATATTCAAATAATACTTATTAACATTATTTAAAATATTTATCAATAAAAATATCTAAAATATAAATATTGAAATATTTTTAATCTCTAGTTAAAATAATCTGTCTCCGGCAACCTCCGGGTTACGACAGTATTCAGAATAATACTTCCGACTCTCGGTCTACGTTCGAAAATATGAAAGTCCGCTCTACTCTTAGAGCCTTTATATATACACGGGCTTATATCTATAATACCTTATAACAAATAAACCTAAAATATTTGACGAAAGATTCATCAACGTTTAAATCAGTTCGTAATTCCAATAAGCAGTTATATCACAACAACAACAGTATAAACTTGTAAAAGAATAATTTAATTTCATATGCAAAATCAAGAATATAACATTTTGAAGATAAAAGTATAAAGTTGGGAAAACTTTCCTCGAGTCCAAGATACGTTCTCAGAGTCCCACTTGTTCCGGATTTTCTATCAATAAATATCATAATCCCGATTAGTACTCTTAATCTCATCATCTACTTATATTACTAATAAGTATAATCGCATATCGAGCCTAATTATGACAACTTCAATTTATACTTAGTCCTTTTTATAACACCCATCTTACCTATCATTCACCTCCTAGGGTCTAACTTGATCATTCGTAAACTGTCTTGTCATAGACTTTTAATCTAAACCTTTATTCCAATACATAGTCATGTTATTCCTCAACATTTTCGTGTTTTAACTCACTTGAAATTATCTTTTTATCTTGGCCAAAGTGGCTCGTCAAAATAGTTCCCCTAGAGTTGACTTTTCTGAGAATTACTATTACGCGACTCGCACTCCAACATTTTTATTAAATCAGAGTTTATAATTAAATACGAAACCACCACAAGGAGATTCTTGAGTATTTTTATTAATTATGAAAAATATTTTGCTTTGGAACGCATGAGTTTAAATAGGTGGAATACATTTTAAAATTCGAGTCAACTACGGGGTTTTAATATTTACACCGCTTTCACTAAAACCTAATTTCTCCCAAACCGTTAACTCAATCGACACATCGTTTTCTCATGGGTGATCTAGAGAGTGTATAGAACAAAATTCAAAATGTTTTTCTGGTCAGAGGGGTAAAATTCCCGAAGGTTCAGTGGATATGCAGTGGAGGATTTTCATGATTTCTCTTCGCGTAACCTTGGCTCCCACATTTTTATAAACTCGAAATATTAATATCTGCACTTGAAATTTTGCAGAGACCTTTTTAACTGTCCAAAGTACTTAACCTCCAAAATGGAAAATTTTTGACAACTGTTTAGTAGTTCGTTTATATCTCCAAAGTTAGTTCAATGTAGCAGTTTGGTAATTTTGGCAATTTCCACTAAAACTAGTTTTTCTCCTAACCGTAAATCGAAATAACACGATTCAAGTGCCAAAAAGAACTATGAAACAAGATCTACACAACCATGGTCAGTGGTGTCAAAGTCCTGTATATTTTCATTTCAGATTTATTGGTCAAAATGAGTCTAAAAGCAAATGGGCATTACGACGGCTATGAACAGAACGTTTTTCGGATTTAACTATGTTAAATCCATTAACCAATAACCCAATCATCAACCCAATGTATTTAACAACAAAATCAGTTTATAAACTTTAAAATCTCATCACCTAATCAACCCATATTATTCAACCAACAATATTCAACCATTTACATTCAAACTCTTTAAATCAATATATACTTAAACATAACTTAAACGCAAGCTTATAGCTTAAAGTAAATCAAAGGAGGTTGAATGGAGTTTATACCTTTCTTGAATCCTTAAACATACTAACAAGAACTTATATGCCTTAAGAGAGCCTTAATTTATGCTTATCGTCTTTAAACTTGCAAGAGAAATTAAGAAACAAGTTAGAAATTTTCGAAGTTACTCTTTATTACTATTCACCCTCTTGAAATAACTTAAACAATGATGATCTTACCATGCTCAAAAGGAAGAGACTTGTGAACAAGAAGTTTAATTTACTTTAAGACCTTTCTAAGAAGCTATAGAACATAATTTTGGGTTGAGAAATGAAGGAGATATAGAATTTTTAGTTTGCCCTTTTATGATGTGGCCGAAATGGTGAAGAAGAAACGGGGGAGAGAGATTTTCTCTTGCTTGGCTACTTGTGTAGGTTTGTATGTGGATATGGCTTATATTTATCAAGAAGTATAGTCTTGGTGGATGTCAAGTACCTCAAATAGTAACCAAGGTATGGCTTGAAAACTTGGCCCCTAATTTATAGAACTATGTTTCCTTAACTTGAGTAGACAAGAGATTGCAGTAATTGAAGCCATAAAGCTAAAAATCAAGACAGACAAGTCTTGGCTCAATGAAAACCTAAAGAGAATTTTACAGAGAATGGTGGTTGAAAAGCTACCTGAAATTACTTTCAATCATCTCTGTATCAAGTTTAGCAATTGAATAGATGAAAAATACAGGACAATGAACTTGGACAAGATTAGTTTTTGCAGACCTAGATTTGTAAATGAGGCTTTCAATTACTTTAATCAACTGCCAAGAACTGAAGATAGAAGTGAAATGGTTAGGGTGTCAGCTGAGGAATTAAGGAGGCTAGAAGAGATAAAATCAAAGAAGATTGTGAAGAAGAGTCACGAAAGAAGAGATGGGAATAATGATGATGAAAGGCCTGAGGATGGTGCATATAGTTCTAAGTCTAAAAATGACAATAATAATGATGTAGGGACCTCTGGAACTGAGTATAAGGATGGAGAAGATGAGAAGATAGTTGGTGAGATTGAAGGAAGGGTTATGAAGGTAGTGTACCTTGGTTTTGAAGCAGACAAACAGGATGTTGTCAGGAGAAATAAGGAGGAGGTTGTTGGCAAGGATTCTGAACCTGCTGTCAAGCCTGTATTGACAATAACTTCAAAGTCACTATCAAAAGAAGTGAGGGAAGAGTTATTGTCAAAGAAGATTTCTTTATCTAAAAAATACAGGAAGGCAAGGGCTGAAAGCCAAAACCACACTCAAGTAGGAAGTCAAGTAAAAGAATGTGGAAGATGATAACTGGAGTTCTTCATGAAGATTGTCTGGATATTAGGAGGCCTACAATCAACAACATGGCTCAATCCAAGGCAGATTCCTTAATCAAGGTGAATGTTGAATGGTCTGAGGTCAACTCTCTATGTAAGATAATTCTTCTCTACTCAAATGGAGAAATTGAAGAGATGAGCCATGAAATGAAAGATGCCAGCTATTTCTTGATCAAGAAGATTCTATTAATAATCCATGGGATAGACATAAGAACCGAAGTCTTGAGAGGGATGCTGATCAGAAAATTTCTAGACTTAATGGATTCTTTCAAACCTTACCCTTTGGATTTTACAGATCAAGAAGAACCTGAGACAGTTGTATACCCAGATGGAGTGATGTTTGCAAATGAAAATAGAATTAAGGAGTTCTGGAGTATGGATTCCTTGCAAGAAAAGAATGTGAAACTCCTGGTAAAGCTGGTAGAACAGTTGGAAGAGTATCCATACCCTAAGGAGAAAACCTTCATTCCAAATGTTTAGAGAATCATTCAGGCCAAGAAGAAGAAGGAATTTGAAGGGAAGGTTGAGTATGAGAAGACTCAACAATGTCTTCTCAGAAATCCTGACAGGATAATCTTCTATAACAGTGGTAGATCTGGAAAAGAGATCACTTTTGACTAACTAAGGATTCTAGCTGAGAAGGAACCACAAATCATAGAACTCATCAAGAGACAACTCCTCAATATTACAAATTTTGAGGTGTTTGATCTCAAGAAGAAAGCTCTAAAAATCTGTGATTTGAAGGATAAACAGAAGAAGGAAGATGAAGAGAAGAGAAGCAAGGTTGCAGATGATGTTGAAGCAACAAAGAAGGAGATAGAAAGAATAAACATAAAATTCAAATAAGCTGAGATTTATCTAAATTGTGCCAAGCTTAATGATTAATTCTCCAGAAAAACTGATTATGTATCTCCTGTCTTTACAAATCCACTCAGAATCATCATTGACAACATTGAAGTCAAAGTTGAAGATTTTGGAGTACTCGACACAACAAGCCTAAGAAGAATTTTCAGATTCACCACAGGATCTCTTCTAGAAGTTGAAAGAAGTCTAAGTGCAGAAGCTAAAAGGATAATTGATGCTAGATCAAATGAAGATGATGAAGTAGACAAACTGAGGGTGAAGCACGTGTTCACATCTTTTTAATGAATTTGGAGTCCAATTTCTATGCATCTCCAAAGGACCTGTGGAATCTTATTATTCCTTTCAAGACCTGAAGAACCTTTCTCATACAATGGTGAAGCTGGTTCTTGACTATTTGTCTAATCTTGTCAAGACAACAGAAGAAAAAAGGGCATTGAGGTCTTTGGAGTTGTTATATGAAAGGAAGAAACCAAAAGGAAGCTTAAGCTCAAAATGAAGATCAACTCAGTCTAGAGGAGCCTAGTTGAGGAAATTAATTTGTTGTATTTGTACTTGTAACTTTGTTGTATACATTTCCTATACAAACACTTTCAGTTGAGTTTGCATCTGCAATTAGCTTTTAATTTGACTTTATTTTACATAAAAGCAAATTGGGGGAGAATGTTAGGGATTGTAGTATAATCAAGTAGTGTACTTAGTTTAAGTTTAATAAGCTAAGTTAAACATACTGTCATATAATTATTGACAGTATTGTTAGTAGTCACAGACAGTACATTTAAAAGTATTAGTTAGGTGACAGTACATTTGAAAGTTACTGTCTTGTATAAAAGAATAAAAATGAGTCATGTAGTAGAAGTTAACTAAGTGTTCATGCATAACATGATTCAAAACTCAGACAGCAACATTTCAAGTATTCAAGCCTATGACAATACATTGCAAGTGACAGCACATTTGGAACAGCTGACAATAATTATTCCATTGATAGTAAACTTGGTGGAATATGAAGGTTTGAAGATAGCAAGTTTCACTGACAACAAAGCTGACGGAGTAGTTGATAACAGCTTTGGAAGACAATATGTTCCATGAACTATCAACCCTGATAACAAAATATATGGAGCCAAAGATACTGTCACCAAAGGGAAGCTCAAAGTTGACAGTAAACTTTTAGTGAAGCTGATAGTTTGTTCCATGTAGCAGACTAGATAGTGAAATTATAAGAAATAATTTTGACATTACTATCTAATCTGTTAAGTCTACTACTGCAACTTGGGAGAATTCAAGCAAAAGATAAAGCGTGCTTCAAGAGTCAAAGATTTCTGCACATCTCAGAGCTGTTTTACCTGCAAATGGAATGAAGACAAATTTGAATGAAAAAAAGTAAAATTTCTATTTCAATCTTTGTTCTAGGAACAAGGGAAAGTACACTTATAAGTGAGATATGTGTCTCAGTATAAATACACATATCTCACAAGTACTTTCATTTATGCAACTGAGCTAGAATTTTCTCAAGTATAGAAACATTAGCAAACTCATTGTTATTGTATCTATCGAAGCTGGAATTATTTTCCAGATAGTTATAGTGAAACAAAAATTAATAAAATTAATTTTTGAAGTTTAAACACATTGTCATTTTATCTGCTTAGTTTATTTGCATCTCTGACTAATTAATTATTATTCTTGTTGTTGTTAGTAAGAATCTTAAATAATTAATAGAGTTGTATTCAACCCCCCCTGCAACACTCATCTTGATTAACATACCCAATAACAATCGATTGTTATTGTTAGTGGGATAATTAACAATCAATTAATTATTATTGCTTTAACAATCGGAGGGCTTTTGATTTCCTTGGATAATGCCATAACAATCGATGATTTGTTAACCTAGGAATTGGAACAACAATCGACCACATTTTCTTCAATAACAATCGGTTGTAGTTAAATTTGAAAGTGGGCTTAAAAATTGCCCCATATTCTTTTCCAAGTGCCATAACAATCGGCCATGAATTAAAAATAATAATTCTTTAATTCATTCCTTTAGTGTCTTAACAATCGACCCAAGATAGATGTTTTGTTAAAATATATTTTTGTGTTTAACAAAACCATCTACTGCCTTAAATCAAGTGGAGTTGATTTTACCTTTTATTTTCCAACTTGATTCTTTGCTTCTGATCGATATCCCTTAACCAATTCTTCTGATTCTCATATGTAATTCTCAATCTCATTTGTGCTGACGTTTAGTGCAACTGGTGTGGTTCATAAATGACTAACACGATCTTGATCAACACATCTTCTTGACTATGCAATTGGTTCTGTTCCCTATTAGTAATTGAATTCTTCTTTAATTCACTAGAATCTTCAGACTTCACTGTTGTATATCCTTTAATATAAATTAAATCTTTGAACCACTTAAACTTTATTCAGTGCTGAGACTTGAACATGTTAATGAACTTCTTTCAGCTATCTTCAATATCTTCACATCTTCCACTGATACTTAGGATAATACTTCTTCAAATTAGAACTGATTCGTAGTCGATTCATGTACTTCATGTAATATTAGTTATCTGTCTTCAAGTGTTGAGTCAGTATCCTCGGTTGCATATTGAGTTACGTTACATTATGTTTTACAATAGTCCTCAGAACTCTTCTTGCTTATGTGAGTTTAGAAATATTTTTAAAATAATATATAAAAGTACAATTATCAAATATAGGTACAGAGTTGAAATTTACAGAATTTTCGCTCTATATTTTTAAGGATGGATTTATTTAAGTTAAACGGGTGTATTTGTTACTAATCAGGTGTTGACATGTAAGACATGTAAAAATTCAGGCTGTGTACGTTATTTAAAATTAGTATATGGTAGAAAAAAGTATAGTTGAAAATAGTACTATTAAAAAAATCATATTATTATTAATTAAACCTCAAAAACCCTAAGCAATATATAATAATAATAACCTATACACGAGTTATGTGGGTAACAATAAATATTTGCTTTGAATGCTCTGGTGCTTTCTCTCTCGACTTGTTATGTGTTTCGAATGAATGAATAACAGAGATAAAGCTTCTGCCTCTTTAAGTGTAGACTTGTACTCACTCACATACGTGGCTTCATGATAGTCAAGTAAAATGAATTGATTCCATTTCTATTTTACTAACAATCGGAATATTAATGTTTAACAATCGTTGAGTCTATGAATAACAATCAGAATGAAATTAAATTACTTAAATCAAATTGATTTAAGTACCCAATAAAAATAGGTTGTTATTGTTAGTGGGATAACAATCAATTGATTGTTATTGCTTTAACAATCGGAGGGCTTTTGATTTCTTTGGATAATGCCATAACAATCGATGACTTGTTGACCTGGGAATTGGAACAACAATCGGCCACGCTTTCTTCAATAACAATCGGCTGCAGTTAAACCTGAAAGTACCTTAACAATCGCCCCATATCATTTTCCAAGTGTCATAACAATCGGCCATGAATTAAAGAAAATAACTCCTTAACTCATTCCTTTAGTGGCTTAACAATCGACCCAAGGTAGATGTTTTATACTTTGAATATATTTCTGTGTTTAACAAAATCATCTACTGCCTTAAATCAAGTGGATTTGATTTTACCTTTTATTTTCCAACTTTATTCTTTGCTTTTGATTGATATCCCTTAACCAATTCTCCTGATTCTCATATGATGTTCTCCATCTCATTTGTATTGACATTTATTGTAAATGGTCTGGTTCACAAATAACTAACATGATCTTGATCAACACATCTTCTTGACTATGCAATTGGTTATGTTCCCTGTTAGTAATTGAATGCTTCTTTAATTCACTGGAATCTTCTGACTTCAGTGTTGTATATCCTTTAATATAAATAGAATCTCTGAACCACTTAAACTTTATTCAGTGACGAGACTTGAACATGTTAATGAACTTCTTTCAACTATCTTCAATGTGTATAAAGTTTCCACTGATACTTAGGATAATACTTCTTCAAATTAGAACTGATTCACAGTCGATTCATGTGCTTCATGTAATATTAATTATTTGTCTTCAAGTATTGAGTTAGTACCATCGGTTACATATTGAGTTACGTTACATTATGTTTTACAATAGTCTTCAGAACTCTTCTTGCTTATGTGAGTTTAGAAATATTTTTAAAATAATATATAAAAGTATAATTATCAAATGTAGATACGGAGTTGAAATTTACAGAATTTTCGCTCTATATTTATAAGGATGGAATTATTTAAGTTAAACGAGTGTATTTGTTACTAATCAGGTGCTGACATGTAAGACATGTAAAAATTTAGGCTCTGTACGTAATTGTTATTTAAAATTAGTATATGGTAACAAAAAGTGCAGATGAAAATAGTACTGTAAAAAAAATTATATTATTATTAATTAAACCTCAAAAACCCTAAGCAATATATAATAATAATAACCTATACATGAGTTATACGGTAACAAGCTGCGGCACAAATATTTTTACTTAATAACAGTTTTTATTTATAAATATTTTTAGATATAATATAAAAAGTAATATTTTTTGAAAGATTTAATAGTTAAACATGTAATTACTTCTTACAAAAGTTAAATACAACTTTTTCCAAAAATATAAGAACATGTTCTCTCAAAACAGTTTTTAAATAAAAAAAATTTAGAAAACTGATTTTAAATTCTAGCTACCAATTTTTTACCTATTTTTTACTATTAACAACAACAATTTCAAATACACCCTTAATTAATAAATCTCTTCTTTATATTATATCATATATATAATTGGAATAAGAGAGATAATATGGTATGGTCATCAGAGAGTAGAGATGTAAATTCCTAAATATTATTAATTAATTAATTATTTGATTCAGGTTCGATTTCCCACGAATATAAAAATTAACTTAATTATATTTTTAAATTTATTTATTAATAAAATGATTAAGGTTTAATTATCAACCAATATCAATAATTAACTTAATATTATTTTAGAAGAAAATATATTAAAATTGAATAAACATAAATTTTTAAAAATTTAAATTTTTAATTATAAAATTATTATCAAAAAGAAAACCTATGTATGGTATGGGTATAAGCTAAAGTGAGTTAATATGCTAGAATATTTTTTATACTTAAAAAAAAAAAAAGGAATCATGTCATTAAAGAAAAGTTCTACGGCATCTAAAAATACAATCGAAATTGGACAGACGCTTAAAGATATTGTTGTTGAATCCTTGCTTTTTGGAGAGACTACCAAATGATTTGAAGATGATTTGAATATATATACTTGTTTTCACCCACCTTGTGAATGTATGTACATTGTTTTCACTCGACTGTTATGTGCAATCGACCATAGATACGATCCCATATTAACCTTTATCCATGAATCAAACCTATGATTTAAATCTTGCCGATCTATAATCTCGGTCATGGAGAATACCAAAATACAACAAAACAAAAACCAAACTCTCACAAGGAGAGATTAACAAAACCCAGATAAATTGGGAACTTATTGAAGGAAAACAAGATTTTAAGTAAGAAAACGAAAAATAAAGGGATTGGGGGCGCTTTCTACCCGTGAAAGTCCGCTCAAAAATATTTAATAGATGTTAGAGTTTATTTTTTATACTTAATGACAATATTGTTAAGTTATATTGAGTTCAGTAACCTAGTCAGCTATATATTTAAGGTTTTGGGAGTCCATAATTCACTTGCAATTTGAGTTTTAGTTTAGCAATCAAATAGCCATTTATTATTCCTAGGTGAGAAAATAAAAACCCTTCTAATAGTAATACTCCCTCATGTATATCGTGTAGAAGCTATCACAGATATATGTATGTGTACGTGCAGAATGATATTAACACGTATGTTTGAGACAAGCCAGTTTTTCATATATTAAATATCAACTGCATACAAAGCAAGGAATAACGTTCAGACTATTTATCATGAACGTGAGTACAACTGAAAACAAAACTAAACATCAAAGGTGGTGGAGATAAAATAGGATAACTTCCTAGTCCCACTCCATTTCTAACTACCTGCATGACTACCTATTAATATGCTAATCAACTATGACCTAGTCTTGCAGACATTAACAGATTTAGTACAGCAACTTATTTATATAAATAGAAGACATGAGTTTAGAATAAAATTTCAACAAGCTCCCCCTAATCTAAACTCGGTTGCAAATTCTTCACGCCCAGTAAATCATGCATTCCTTCAAACTTGACCTTGGACAACGCCTTGGTTAACACATCAGCTCGCTGTTCATGTGTAGTTACATGCTTAACAATTATTTTGCCTCGCTCTACACATTCACGTATAAAATGGTAGTGAATATCTATGTGTTTACTCCTCCCGTGAAACACTGGGTTCTTTGCCAAGTCTATTGCGGACTTATTTTCAATGTAAAGCACCACTGGGCCAGACTTTATATCAGTTATTTGCCTTAGTAATTTATACAGCCATAATCCCTGACACGCAGCTGTTGTTGCCTCCATAAACTCAGACTCACAAGATGACAATGCCACACATTTCTGCTTCTAGTGCAAGTGCAAGTAACAGTCGCACAGTTTCAAGTCTGATCACCGGAGCATACACTTCCTCGAAATCAATTCCATGTTGTTGCACATAACCTTTCACGAATAAACGCGCTTTATGCTTTATAACTTTGCCATCAGAGTCCTTTTTCAATTTAAAAACCCCCTTTAATCCAATTACTTTGTGACCAGGAGGTAGTTCAGTTAGTTACCATGTGTTATTCTATTCAATGGCATCTATTTTAGCCCTCATTGCAGCATTCCACTCGGTTTCTTCCACAACTTGTTTATATGTAGTGGGTTCTTCGATTGCCATCATCATGAGTGCATCATCAAATATCTCAACTTCTGGTGCATCGTTGTATACATCACTGAGAAGTCTCATCCTCCCATGCTCACTAGTGTTTCCAGATAACGTTGACTCAGTTTCACTTTCTGTAGGCGACTGTGATATTTCAGAATTCCCAGTGACATGTGACTGGCTGTAGTGCATCTGCATGGGAGTTGTTTCTGAACTTTCTCCGGTTTCTACTACTTCCAGGTCAACTGTTGTTGTCCCAACCATTGTGAATGTACTTGGATTATTCACGTTTTATTGACTGTAGTTCCCAAGGCCAACCTTTAGCTTCTTCGAACACAATATCTCTGCTCACGAGTAGTGATCCATATTTGGGTCATACAGGCGATAAGCTTTTGTTCCTGGCTCTCTCCCTAGGTGAACTACAGCCCTTCTGCGATCATCTAATTTCTTTGTATGTACACCTGGCACCTTCATGTGAGCAACACACCCAAACACTTTAATATGATGTAGATTAGGCTTCTTACCTTTCCAGGCTTCGCAAGATGTTCTTCCTTTAAGCACTCGTGTGGGCAACATATTTAGGATATAGATAGAGTGTCTCACAGCTTCTCCCCAGAATGTTGAAGGCATCCTCATTGCTTTAAGAAAACTCCTTGTCATAGCCACGACAGTTCTATTTCTTCGTTCTACAACTCCGTTTTGTTGTGGAGAATAAGGAGCTGTATAGTGCCTCTGAATCCCAGTTTCTTCACAATAATTCTTGATGTTGTTTGAGTAAAATTCTCCCCCACGATTGTTCTAAACACCTTTATTTTCAGCTCTGGATCATTCTCAACCTGCTTCCTGAATTTTTTAAATGTTTTAAATGCCTCGTCCTTAGATCTCAACATGTAAACCCACATGAAACGACTATAGTCATCAACTAGTAGAAAGAAATATTTATTTCCTGCAGGCGTTGGTGGTGTAAAAGGACCACATATATCTCCATGCACTAGTTCAAGAGCAAATTTGGCACTAAAACTGGTTTGAGATGGGAATGGCTTCTTGGTTTGTTTAGACATCAAACAGCCTTCACAAATCTCCTTTGGCTGTATTAATTTAGGTAAACCATACACCATCTCATCTTTTGACATGAGAATCATAGCAGGAAAATTCACATGTCCAAGAAGGGAGTGTCATAGCCATGATATCTCCTCTACTTTTGTCAACAAACAAACAGGTATGTTTTCTTCAATTTTAATCTTATATAACCTATTTGTTATCCATTTTACTATCATTAACAACCTTCCCTGTTTATTGTGTACCCACAAATACTCACCATTCAAAATAAATTTATTGCCTTCTTCAGATAACTGTCCCAAACTGATAATACTGTTGCGAAGAGAAGGGATGTAATATACCTCTTGTAGATGTCGAACTTCACCTTTCTTGCAATTGAAAGGTATAGATCTTTTGCCTTTGATAGTCACCGTAGATTCGTCTACAAACCTCACTTGGCCAGTTACACCCTCATCCAGTTCATTAAATTTTGCCCTTTGACCTGTCATATGGTTACTCGATCCATTGTCAAGATACCAGATATTTGTGTCTATTATTTCATTACTGTTTGACTTCAGTCTAGGGACAATATTCTCCTCATTCAACAGGATCATTCCTTCTTTTCCCTCCTTTCCGTACTCAGACAATAGAAGTGCAGGCTCGTCACCATCAACATGTGTCAAGTTCACCTCTATTTTATGATCTTTCTCTTGTTTTGGTTTACAGCACTCACCTGCATAGTGGCCGTACACACTGCAATTGTAGCATTTTACACGACTTTTATCTCGTCCCCCACGATCTTTTGAGTTCGACGACCAGTCTATTCCTCCTCTATTAGAATGCTTTAACCATTCCTCTCTAGTGAACAAGAGCTTTCTCTCATTGCCTTCTCTCTTCAGCCATTCATCCTCTGTCAGCAGTAGTTATTCTCCATTAGTCCCAATTTGTCCCTTTAACCTTTCTTCATGGGCCTTGAGTGACCCAATAACCTCTTCTACCAACATCGCTTCTATGTTACCAAACTGTTCGATAGTTGAAACAATTTGTAAAAACTTTGTTGGCATCGCACGAAGCAATTTTTTTACCACGTAACTTTCTTGTACATCTTCTCCCAGGGCGCATATGTTTGTCACCAGTCCGTTTAATTTCAAGCAAAAGTCATCCAACTACTCTGCATCTTTCATGCATAGAGATTCAAACTCACTTTTCAATGTTTGAACTCTGGCCTTTTTTACACGCTCTGCTCCTTGACACACAGTCATGATGGTCTCCCAGGCTTGTTTCGCCGTTTCCTTATCACCTATTGAAAGCAGTACTTGTTCAGATATCCCCTGGTATATTGTGGCCAGGGCGATTTGGTCATGTATTTCATCAACACTTGCTCCTTTCTCTTTGGCTTCTACAGCATTCCACACACCCTGTGCCATCATATACACCTTCATTTTTAGAGCCCAGGTCGTGTAGTTACTTTTTCCTAGCATCGGGTAATTTAAACCGATGGCACCTTCCTTGAGTTTGTTTGTCTCCGTCGTCGTCATCCTTGGCATGTACTTGGGCTTGTAATAGAACTAATTCTCTGATACCAAGATGTAGAAGCTATCACAGATATATGTATGTGTACATGCCGAATGATATTAACACTTATGTTTGAGACAAGCTCGTTTTTCATATATTAAATATCAACTGCATACAAAGCAAGGAATAACGTTCAGACTATTTATCATGAACGTGAGTACAACTGAAAACAAAACTAAACATCAAAGGTGGTGGAGATAAAATAGGATAACTTCCTAGTCCCACTCCATTTCTAACTACTTGCATGATTCCCTATTAATATGCTAATCAACTATGACCTAGTCTTGCTGACATTAACAGATTTAATACAGCAACTTATTTATATAAATAAAAGACATGAGTTTAGAATAAAATTTCAACATATCGATCCACATTAATGTTCATCAAGTAGATCCAGTGGAGTAGTTGTGGTTCAAGAATCTCGCTTCGAGTAATAACTAATACTATATATGTTATATCTTCCAAATCGCATGCCAGACAGCTAGATGCACAATTCATTGAATTGTACTTGATTCAATGGGGATAGAAAAATATTAAAATCTACTAGGCCTTGGCTACTTTGAAATTGTCATGGCGGTTTTAAGCTTTTTCTATATTAGAAAATGTGAGGAAAATATTTGTAGAAAATAGTTACATATATATTTTACGACTATTAAAAACTGAAAATTAGAACATGTGTACCGGATTTTTCTGGGATGAGTCACGGATCTCGCTCTCTTTAAGACGTTTCGCGGCTATGTCCAAATGTGCAAGACAGTCACTTTTGCCACTCCGTCCCTAGGATAAAACAGCCCAAAATATTTACTTAAGATAACCCTTTGCACCAAGAAATTACCGGTCGAACTATACACCTTTAATAACTGCTCAAAAAATAATAATAATGGAAGAAGGTGTACAAGTGTATGGATATGTATATGGGTGACTGAGAAGAAAAGAAAAGCAGAGAACTCTTAGAAAACACACACCATGATCAGACTCTATATGCTACTTATTGAACTCAATATTATGGTTTTTGGTGTTGTGTGAAATGCAAATATTTAGCCTCTATTTATAAGCCAAAGATGAGCCTAAAACTTAAATGAGGCAATAAAAGAAAAGCACAAGACAAGCCTCCCACCAAGTTTGCTAGCATTAAAATTACCGTTATACATTGAACTTGGACAAGAAATTTGAAATGTATATCTCACCCATAAAGGATGATTTGATTTGAAAATAAATGATTAAAAAATCATTTTTTCTAATTATTATTTAAAATAATTCACACAAAAATCCAACAATCCCCCACTTGAATATTTTAAAAAATAATATTATATTTGAGCAGTATTTGAAAAATAAGGTTGCACATTAACAAAGGTGTCATCAGACTTGAACCTTCGCGTAGTGAATAAGATTCCGAGTTAAGTAAGAGTGACCCATAGTCTTGAACTCTATCCCGGGTATCAAAACACGTACAATCTTTCAAGGTGTAGTCAATTAGCCCGTGCATTAAAGGCCATGCACGTCTATCCCAGTATGTGAATGCTCTAGAAATTTATGCCCGAAATTTCATAGGAAGCGGCCCTCACTCCCACATTCACATCGGTGAATCTATCAAGAGTACTCCTGAAGTTAGGTACTCCCTCCAAATAGAGTATAGATCTCATTAAGAGTTTTAAACAACTCATCCTCTTATCATTTCAGGAAACATGCTTTAATAAAAATTAAACTTGTATGTTCTTCACATATCACTTCATGACTTATTATTACCACATTGAACCTATTTCTTGGGATCTCCAGTCAGTTAGGTTGGGTTCCCATCACGAGTGACTACTCTCTAAGGGCAATAGTCCCATATTAACCGATATTTTATGGACTTTCTCTCTAGGTAATCCTTTCGTCAAAGGATCTGCCAAATTATCATCAGACCGTATGTAATCCACTATAACAACTCCTTTAGAGAGATACTCTCTAACAGTGCTTTGCTTACGACGTATATGTCGTTTCTTACCTTTAAAGTAACGGTTATTAACCTTATCGATAGCCGCGGTACTATCGCAGTGGATTAACACAGATGGAATCGGTCTTTCCCATAAAGGGATCTCAGCTAGCAGGTTTCTTAACCAACTTGCTTCTTCACTAGCACTAGCTAGTGCTATTAATTCTGCTTCCATGGTGGAATCAGCTAAGATAGTCTGTTTCTTTGATTTCCAAGAAACAGCTCCACCAGCTATATTAAATATATAGCTACTTGTTGCCTTGGAGTCTTCTGACAAGGTATTCCAGTCAGCATCACTGTATCCTTCAAGGACAGCGGGAAACTTTCTATAATGCAATCCAAGGTTCAAAGTTTTCTTGAGGTATCTCATGACTCTCTCAATAGCATGCCAATGTTCATTATTAGGTCTATTGTTAAATCTGCCTAACAAGCCCACAACATATGCAATGTCGGGTCTAGTACTATCTGTAGCATACCGAAGGCTACCTATAATACTTGCATATTCTTGTTGTCTTACACCATATCCCTTATTTTTAAACAGCTTAACACTAGGATTATATGGTGTACTAGCAGGTTTACAGTCAAAGTAATTGTATTTCTTTAAGATCTTCTCAATGTATTGAGTCTGATCTAAAGAAAGTCCCTTTTTTTGACCTAGTAATCTTGACACCAAGGATTACACTTGCCTCTCTAAGATCTTTCATATCAAAGTTGACATTCAACAATGATTTCACTTTATTCACTGCATGAATATTTGAACCAAATATTAGCAGGTCATCTACATATACGCAGATAATAGTGCTTATGCCATTTTCGAATTTGTAATAAATGGATTTGTCACTTTCATTGACTCGAAAGTCATCCGACATAATAAGTTTGTCAAACTTCTCATGCCACAAAGTAGGTGATTGCTTAAGTCCACATATGGACTTATCTAACTTGCACACCTTCTTCTCCTGCCCATGGATCACAAAACCCTCTAGTTGTTCCATATAAATTTCCCCATCTAGTTCACCATTTAAGAACGCAGTCTTAACGTCCATTTGGTGAATCACTAGATTATGGATGGCAGCTATAGAAATTAAAACTCTAATGGACGTCATCCGAGTGACTGGTGAAAATGTGTCAAAGAAATCCACATTTTCCCTCTGTCTAAAGCCTTTGGCCACCAAACGGGCCTTGTATCTTTCAATAGTACCATCACGTCTTAACTTCTTCTTAAAGATCCATTTACACCCTATTGGATTACATCCACGAGGTAAGTCAACCAAATGCCAAGTCTTATTGGATTCCAAAGAATCCATCTCATCATTAATGGCTTCTTGCCAAAGATCGACATCTAAAGAAGACATGGCTTCTTTAAAGGTAGTAGGATCTTCCTCAAGGTTATAAGTGTAGAAGTCAGGGCCAAAATCTTTGGCGACTCTAGCTCTCTTGCTCCTCCTCGGCTCAATTTCTGATTCTTCAGTGTTCTTTTTCCTTTAATAAAGGAGTAATACTCGTTGATGCACCCCCACTATTTCTCAATTTAAATGGAAACTTGTCTTCATAGAAATCAGCATCGACTGATTCTACTATAACTCGTGCATTTAAAACAAAGAATCTGTAGGTTTTGCTATCAAAGCCATATCCAACAAATACACACTCATAGGCTCTACTTGCAAGTTTAAGCCTCTTAGGATCAGGAATTCGAACATAAGCTAGGCAACCCCAAGATCTAAAATAGGAAGTATCGGGTTGTCTACACTTAAGTATCTCATAGGGAGTTATCATACATCTAGATTTTGGTACTCTATTGAGCACATGACAGACCGTTAGTATGATCTCCCCCCACTAGTGAGACGCAGCACCAGAGCCAAGCATAATGGAAACCACTAACTCTGTAAGAGTCCTATTCTTTCTTTAGTCTTTTCCATTCATTTCTAGTGAGTAAGGAGCAGTTCTCTCATGTATAATCCCATGAGAGTCATAATATTTAGTAAATAGGTTTGATTCGTATTCTGCTCCTCTATCACTACGAAGTCTCTTGATTTTTGTCTTGTACTGATTTTCAACTCTATTCGTAAATAACTTGAACATGTCAAATTTCACTTTTATTTTTCATAAGATAAACAAAAGTATAATCAGAACAATCATCGATAAATGTGATAAAGTATATCTCACCACTTCGAGTTAAAACTCCATATAATTCACATATATCTGAATGAATTAGGTCCAATGGTTCTGTATTTTTAATCACTACAGACTTGTGGGAAGTCTTTGTAATTTCGCTAAACTACAATATTCACATTTATCTAAATCAGAGGAAGACAACTTGGGAATTAATCCTAAGTTGCTCATATTTATTATGCTTCGTCTATTAATGTGACAGAGTCTAGTATGCCAAGTATTGAAATGAGTCAACATGCATGTAAAAGGAAATAGAAATTTTATTAACTTCAGCATTCAACTTAAACATTCCATCTATAGCATACCCTTTTCCCACAAAAGTACCATTCTTAGTAATGGTGTACAAATCAGAACCTATAGTCTGGGTAAACCCTCCCTTATTAAGCAGAAACCCAGACACTAAATTCTTTCTCATCTCAGGAGTGTGAAAGACATCCTTTAGCAGTAGGGTCTTTCCAGAGGTAAACTTGAGCTCCACATTTCTAATCCCAGCAACATTGGTGGTGTGGGAGTCTCCTAGCAGCACCTTTATTTCATCAGCATTCGTGTATGTCTTGAACATCCCACGATCATAACAGACATGACGGGAGGCACCAGTGTCTACCCACCACCCATCAGCTCCACCGACAAGATTAACCTCCGTGATCATAGCAACGAAGGCTTCTTCAGCCACGTTGGCTTGTGGCTGAGCTAGGCGTTTGAGTCTGCACTTCTTCGCCATATGTCCTGGTTTTACACAATTGAAACAGTGATATGTTCCAGCGGCATTCTTGGGTGGTTGATGTATAGTCTGATTCTTCGGAGGTTGATAGTTTCCTTGCGGGTTGCTATTTGTCTTCTTGAATTTCTTTCCCTTAGCTCTCAGACTTGCACCAGAGTTCTTCTTTTGCTTGTTGTTGGACACAACTAGCACCTCTTCCTTCCGATCTTGTTTTCTTGCTTCCTCTTCAATCCTAAGGCGAGTGATAAGACTCTCTAAGGAGAATTCCTTAGTCTTATGTCTTAGAATATTCTTGAAATCGTTCCAGCTTGGCAGCAACTTGTCTATTATCACGGCTACTTGAAATTGTTCATCTAGTGGCATTCCCTCGGTGATGATCTCGTGTGCAATCTTTTGTAGCTCGTGTGACTGTTCCTCTACAGACTTGTCATCGGTCATTTGAAACTTGAGATAGTGACTTACCGCATACTTCTTGGCGCCAGCCTCCTCCGTATCGTACTTCTTTTGTAGAGCTTCCCATATTTCTTTCGCAGACTTATCCGAATTATAGTAATCGTACAAATTATCGGATAAGCCATTCAAGATAAAGTTCTTACACATGAAATCATTTTCTAGCCATAATTCTATCTCCTTAGCAAGTTCAGTATTAACGGGAGCTATAATAGCAGAAGATTTAGTACTAGCAGGAGGAGCAGGCATAACAGGTTTTGCAGTAGTTAACACATAAGCTACTTTACGCATGGTAAGGAAAAATAACATTTTTTGTTTCCAACGCTTAAAGTTCACTCCTTCAAAATGAAAAGGCTTATTAATATCAGAAGCTATATTACCAGAAAGATCAACGGTAGACATGATAGACATATATTTAATAATCATAAAATTCCGAAACGTCTTAAAATTGTTAGGAAAATATTTGTAGAAAATAGTTACATATATATTTTACGACTATTAAAAACTGAAAATCAGAACATGTGTACCGGATTTTTCTGGGATGAGTCACGGATCTCGCTCTCTTTAAGACGTTTCGCGCCTATGTCTAAATATGCAAGACAATCACTTTTGCCACTCCGTCCCTAGGATAAAACAGCCCAGAATATTTCCTTACGATAACCCTTTGCACCAAGAAATTACCGGTCGAACTATACACCTTTAATAACTGCTCAAAAAATAATAATAATAATGGAAGAAGGTGTACAAGTGTATGGATATGTATATGGGTGACTGAGAAGAAAAGAAAAGCAGAGAACTCTTAGAAAACACACACCATGATCAGACTCTATATGCTACTTGTTGAACTCAATATTATGGTTTTTGGTGTTGTGTGAAATGCAAATACTTAGCCTCTATTTATAGGTCAAAGAGGAGCCTAAAACTTAAATGAGGCAATAAAAGAAAAGCACAAGACAAGCCTCCCACCAAGTTTGCTAGCATTAAAATTACCGTTATACATTGAACTTGGACAAGAAATTTGAAATGTATATCTCACCCATAAAGGCTGATTTGATTTGAAAATAAATGATTAAAAAATCATTTTTTTCTAATTATTATTTAAAATAATTCACACAAAAATTCAACAGAAAATTGCGATACGACGATGGTCGCCCGTGGAACTGGCCACTAGTGGGGATGATGCCGTGGATTTTAACCAAGCAGTATCGCGTTCATGATATTGCTGCGGAGTACCTAAATCGACTGGGGTGTAGTTTTCTTATCAAAGGGCCTTGGTTTGTTAATATGGACATGTTGTTCACCGTTGATCCAGCCAGTATTCGCTACATATTATGTGATAGCTTTCAGAAATTCCACAAAGGGGACGAGTTTAAACAAATTTTCGATGTTTTAGGAGATGATATGGTCAATTCTGAAGCGGAATCGTGGAGGGACCAGAGAAGGCATGCTCAAATCCTGTATAATTATCATCGATTCCGCCAGTTCTTGATGAAAACAAGCGAAGAGAAGGTTAAAAATGGGCTACTCACAATAATTGATCATGTTTCCGAAAAAGGTCAAGTTGTGGACATGCAAGACTTGTTTCAGAGGCTCAGTTTCGATATAACTTGCATGTTTGTCACGGGCTATGATCCAATGTGCCTCTCCGTTGACTTTCCAGAAGTTCCTTTCTCGAAGGCCATGGATGAAGCTGAAGAGGTGATATTCACCCGCCATGTTAATCCTATGTGCAAGCTGCTTAGGTGGTTAGACATGGGACCAGAAAAGAAAATGCGCGAGGCTCAGAATACAATTAATCAAGTTCTTTTTTCATACATATCTCAAAAAAGGGAAGAGCTAAGCATCAAAGGATTCCAGTCCAAAGTGGATGAAGATGAAGCGGGTGCCGATCTTTTGACACTGTACTTAACTGAAGATGACAAGTTTCTGGAGCTAGATAACAACGACACGTTCATGAGAGATATTGTACTAAACCACCTAATTGAAGGAAGAGACACGACTAGTTCTGCTCTTGCTTGGTTTCTTTGGCTCATAATAACACATCCTTAAGTAGAAGCCAAGATTCGACAAGAACTAAAATCAAAATTACCACAAAATGAAGCTCAAAAACGACACGTTTTCAGCAGCGAGGACCTAAGCGAAATGTCTTATCTGCATGCTGCAATTTCCGAATCCCTAAGGTTGTACCCTCCAGTTCCATTCCAGCACAAGGAAGCAATCAAACCCGACATTCTTCCCTCGGGTCACCATGTTCATCCGAAATTGAAAGTGATGTTTTCGTTGTACGCCATGGGAAGGATGGTGGATGTATGGGGAAAAGACAGCTATGAGTTCAAACCAGAGAGATGGATTTGTAAAGATGGCAGCATTAAACACGGACCAGCTTACAAGTTTACGACATTCAGTGCAGGGCCTCGTGCATGTCTTGGAAAAAGAGTGGCTTTTACTCAAATGAAGGAGGTTGCTGCTGCGTTAATCTATAATTACAATTTTCATCTTGTGGAAGGACATGTAGCCACTCCTAATCTTTCTATGATTCTGTACATGCAGCAGGGTCTAAAGGTTAGGGTTACAAACAGATGGTCCTGACCTTGAATTCTAAGCTACTTTTCTTTAAGTATATAAATGCATTTGTGCGCTGGCATGTGTTCGCGGGCAAGTATGCGTGACGTGATTCTATAAGTCTAGTCTGAGAGTAATGGTCCGTTATCTCTTAAAAACAATCAATGTTTCTGGTTTAGTTTCAATTAGAGGTGATTGTTAGAAGGGATGTGCATGCACTCAAATTGTCGTTGAGTTTGTTTTGCTTAAGCAAGTTCCATGTGAATATGTGATGTATATTGAATATTGCTTAATAAATTGGTTTGTCATGTATATTAATTCTTTCGGACTGTCTGATTATAAATACTTGTGTTTGATGTTTAAAGTTTTTTATTGCACAAACTCAAACTCTCTCTATATATATTTTTCATGAAAAATAACATAATGACCTAATGTAACCAAATTAAAAAAAAAAAGTTTGTATTTATAACCATTAAATGTTGAGAAAAAAGAAAACTAGAGTTGGAATCACAGTGGCACTCATGTTTTCAATATGTCAATTGATTTGGTTAATTACGAGGAATTATGGAAGTTCTTTAGCAAAAGCATCCCTTGCCCAACTACATTATTTTGTGACAGTAGTTCGACCATTTCAATCACAAAGGACCCTATATAGATTAATAGATCTTTGTTGCCATAAAATTTTGGTCTATTCTTGCCAAATGGAACTTACTTTGATAATAAATTATACGGGTTTGTTTATTGTTAGATAAACTAGTGTTTGCTTTAAAAAATCATCTAATTTATAATTCTCTACTATATTTTGGCTAAAAATATTCTTTAAAAATTTTGACTAGAAATTGAAATCAGACTTGATATACAACACACATGGACATTTGTGATAATGGCTGTATGTTAAATGCAGCTGTATATCTGCATGGAGGAAGAATGATATATACAAGTGTACGTACATGCAAACACAAACCCAGCCAGAGCCAGAATTCAGATCAATAAGTTAACCGTGTTTTTTGTTAAAAATCCAAAATTCAGCTAGTGCTTCCGGAAACAATGAATTTTTTTCTTTTTGAAATTTAAATTGTGTGGGAATTTTTTTTAAGAAGGTGATGGTGCATTATAATTAATTTGTTATATTGGGTTTTGAGTTTATTGATTAAAAATTTGTCGCTTTTTCATTTGTTTGATCTTATGTATTGTTATTGAATTAGTCCAAAGTTTCTATGGGTGTGTTATGGGTAAGTTTTCCCTAATTGTGTTGTTTCTTTGTGCACTTCTATATATATAGCTTCATTCAAAGAAAGGAAGAAAATTTTAGATTGAATGTATGTCATATGTTTCGTAGAATATCAAGATTTTATATTATGGTCATTTCCTCATCAAATTTTCATTATGCAGAAGCTGATCAAATTTGACCTCTGGTACTGATCTTGTAACTAGGGGTGAGCAACGGGTCCGATCCGACCCGAACCGAACCGGACCCGAAAGAACCGAGAACCGAATATAAGAATTTTTCAGAACCGAACCGGACCCGAAATTATGTTAGAACCGAACCGGACCCGAACCGTGAATTACGGTTCAGTTCGGTTCCAACCCGAAAGAACCGAAATGTATATTTTTTTTATTTTATTGGCTGGGAAATTTACATTATATAATAAATCTTTCTATTTAATGAATGTAAAACAATCTACTTTCCATTTTATCATTTGACTGCATTCTTGACAACTAACAACCAAACATATAGACTTTGTCTATATGTTTGCGCATTGAAGATGTTCCATTGGATGAATCAGCTGAAAAAATTGATCCACAATGCTTGCATTTACTCTTCCATTCTTCTGTTATTTCATCTCGATATTTTACAAAATCTGACCAAATATCTGAACGAAGTGGAACAGGCTTCCTCTTTGTTCTTTGTTTAGTTTGAGATTGATTGGCAGACTTTCCTATCGCATCCGAGTTATTAGCTTCTGTATCCGTAGGATTCTGAGGAAAAATAACAAATCCCAAATGAATTACAGTGAATCAGAATTCAGAAGTAATTCACATAATAACATACAGACAAAAAGCTGCCCAGAGGCTAGAAGATTAATACGAAAGAAGTAAAGATAGAAAATCAGAAATCCACAAAAATCACATAAATCAGGCAGTCGGGCACAAAGATACAAAGATACATATAAAACCTTAAACTTAAAGACTCACTCAATAACTTACTGAATCTTTTGCTGAACCCGAATCCATCATAATTTAGTTGGGATTGAGAGCTTCAGCCTTCACAAATCACAATCATCAATCAATCGGTAAAAAGATATATGCAGAATTTTGAAGAAGAGCGGAAGGCCAGACAACTGATTGAGGAAGTATGTGATGAGCTTGCTAAGGAAATCGGGGAAGACAAGTTCAGACTATGAGAGATTGAGAGCAGAGTCGATTTGGGAATTAAAACCTAAAAGACCCACTTAAAGTTTCATATAAACTATTTTTATTTTTATTATATATATATATTATTTAAATGTATTATATAATATCGGTTCGGTTCGGTTCTTTCGGGTTTTGAATGTCGAGAACCGAACCGAACCGAGAACCGAACTTTTCTAAATTTTAGGACCCGAACCGGACCCGATTTATGGAAGAATCGAACTAGACCCGAAATTTCAGTTCGGTTCGGTTCGGTTCCCGGTTCTAACCCGAAAAATGCTCACTCCTACTTGTAACAATTAAAGATAGGGGGTGAGCATATTCAATATATGTATGTATTGTGCATATGTACATTATTGTACATACAGTTCTAAAGAGAGCTGGCTGTGGAGGTAATCTACTTGACAATGCCCGTGAATTCCCTGTTGCTTTGTTAGTGTGTTATTAGTTGATCATTTATTATCTTGACCTATTTATAGCTTGTTCAATGCAGCAACTTTTCTTGTCAAAAAAAAAATGATAGCAACCTTTTAACTTTTCTTGAGACTCTAGTCCACGATTCGACATCGTATGTTTCTGGTTTTCATCATTTTATTTCCATGGTTCATTTGACCGTTTCATCTTTGAATTGCAAAACTTGAGAAGATATAACATACAAAAGAATACATTTGTGTGCATTGCTCTTATTTTTCAGGTCTTGTATTAATTAGGTTGTATTGTATAATCTGTTAAATAAAAGTGGTTAGAATTACTCTAGCAAAAGTTATTTTAACTCTAGCGAAAAAAAATTAGTTAGGGAAAATAAATGAATTCGTCACTAAACTATTGGTGTTTTATTGTTTTAGTCCTTGAACTAAATATTCTAATATGCGAGTCCTTCAACTTTTGAATTTTTCTGATTGAAGTCCTTCCGTCCAAAAAATTAACGGACGTTAAAATCCTGATGACGTGTCACTGATGTGACATAAGAATTTCTGGTTTAGGTCCCTGAACTTTTCCATTTTCTAGTTTAGGTCCTTAAACAAAAAATTTTGAAAATAATTAAATATTTATAAATTTTAACGATAATCATGTTTATTTTTAAAATAAAAATAAACGATAACATAAAAAAAATTATGTTAAGATTTTTATGTTTAAAATTTAAAAATATTCAATTATTTTTAAATTTTTATTGTATGAAGCTTTTCGGCTTGGCATGACTAGGGCTGTAAATTGATTCGGACTATCCGTCAACCTGGTTTGTATCCGGCTCGAACATATGATACACATATTATATTTGTTTTATTCTTAGATGAAATAGTTATTTATACAATTAAAAAAAATAATACTTAATATTAGTGGATTATATTTGACTCGTATTCGATGAAACACAATATAAACACGATAAAAGTAAAATGATCTGATACATGAGTAAAAGGATATCCGCAAAATCTCAAAACTAGAGTTACACCCAGAAGAATTTTACCCCGGTACCTTTTGACATGTTAATTGTAATTGACATTAAAAGTGGCTTGATAACCGTAAATTTAGATGTTTAGAGTTGTGTATGGTTGTAAACTTTTATTTTTAAAATAAACGATAAACATAAAAAAAAATTATGTTCAGATTTTTATGTTTAAAATTTATAAATATTCAATTATTTTCAAAATTTTATGTTTAAGGACCTAAATCAGGAAATGGAAAAATTCAGGGACCTAAACCAGAAATTATTATGTCACATCAGTGACACGTCATCAGGATTTTAACGTCCGTTAGTTTTTTTTGGACGAAGGACTTCAATCAAAAAAATTCAAAAGTTGAAGGACTCGCATATTGGAATATTTAGTTCAAGTACTAAAACAATAAAACACCAATAGTTTAGTGACGAATGAATTTATTTTCCCAATTAGTTATAATTTTATAATTAAAGGATGCTAGTAGAAGAAGTTATACTTCAGAACATGGGGCGCTTTGTGTCTACTGCGAAGGACACTGGTGAAAACCGGAGGCCAGGAAACATTGGTGAAGTAATGATGTTTGTTCCTGGTTTACGGATTCCAAAACCTGTTGATATACCTCAGTTACTAGGTGATCACCTATCTAAGAGTTTATTGGAACGCCTCTCTGCTCTTAGAAACAGGATAGTTATTTTGGCTAGTCAAGAAGGTCCAACAATTACCAGAACAATAAGGAGAAGCATTAGTCAACATGGTTGGTCTTTGTCACTCCTATTTTCTTGTTCATAAAGAATGCAGTCTAATCCATATCTGCCGGACTCCTCTATATGCTGGGGCGGAACCAAGGGGGCTAAGGGAGGCTGAAGCTCCGGCTAGAGTAAAAATTATCAATATAATTTTTTATTTTTTGATAATTTTTAAGCCTCTTTCAGGATAATAACTTTTATTTTTTGCGATTCTAGCGCCTTTATTTATACTTGTTAATTATCGTTATTTCTCATGGTGTCACACTATAATAGTTAAATTAAAAAATTAAGAGAAGTTTTCAGAAAATTTGTTTCTTACCTTTATTTTTTTGTCGGTTGATTACAATTTTCAGAAGAAGTAATTCAAAAAAACTAAGAGAAATTTTCAAAAAAATTGGTTTACATAGTATGATTGATTAGATTATACTATTATCGAAGATGAGGCATACTATTTGTAGTGTTATCTTCCAAAGCCGGAAAGGGCAGATTATTAGTGTAAAAATATTTTTATAACTATTGATTTTAAAAATTAGAAAAAGGCATTAAAAGTGTTCCTTTGGCAGACTCCACAACTGAGGTACAAGAAAATTTTAAGCATTTAAAATTTAAAAACAAAGCTTATAAGATATTGTTTCTACACAAGAGTATGAGATAATAAGAGTACGAGATAGATATTAAGTTTCAGAAACCCTTGACTACAAATTTAAATGTGATTCGGTTGTTCCATAATCTGGGACGAGATCTTTATTTTTGGGGTTATAATGAGTTTTGGAATTTCTTGAACAAGAAGTTTTTTTATGTTATTAAAATTTGAGCCCCGGCTACTTTTAAATCCTGGTTCCAACTATATGCAGGGGTTTCCATACTAGGAGATCTTAATGATTATTTGCCAGTTCTACTGGGATTGGTAAAAGATGGTAAATCTGTGCAGAATATTATTAGCATGTTTGTATTGTTAAATATTAGCATGTATGTGTTGTTAAATATTAGCACTTACAAATTATAGTTCCTTGAATCTGACTGCAGGGAGGCTATTACAGCATAATGTGCAATTTATTTGGATTAATCAGGAGGATGATGTGGAGGTGAACATTTCTTTGTTAGATTTGTTATTGCCAACATCGTATTTCATATCTCTTACTTTTGTTAAGAAGGATCCTTGTGTTAAATATATCATTGGAATAATAGGAAACAGCAATGTCTAATGCTTGGTACGAAGTATTATCAGTTTTACTGTTTTACACTTGATGGCAGCATTATTATTCTTGCATGCTAACTTACTGCTGCTTCCCAAAATGTCCAGTGATGGTTTTCAGCCGAAGGTATCAGAAGGTGGGTACTAACTACAAGCGTTCTGCACTTTAAAGATGCAGACGTGCAAGGTTTTGTAGTGAAGTATGTTTCAGAGATTAAATTGTGTGAAGTAGGTGCATTGTGACATCTGTTAGTGCTTCCAAAAATCTGTGTATCTTTCTATACCCATAGTCCACATTCTACAACATCTTCACATGCATATAGCATTTGTCTTTGGAGCTACAGAGTGTGAACATCGTTCATCCATTTATGTGCTTGTCTTTGCTTGCCCTGTGCGAGAAGCCGAGAATACCTGAGTTTATACTATTTAGAAGCACTCTCTGGTGTCTTCATGTTACAAAACCTAAATGTTTTCTAATTTTGTGGTGTTGTCAAGTCATGACATTGGGCTTTGGTACATATCTAGTTTTGGATAGTTTCGATGTAGACTAAAGCAAGAGTTAATCTAGAATTTGTGAAAGAATTTTATGTTTGCGCGGTATATCAGTGATTGCTATGCATGCAATAGTTTGTTATAAAATTGCTATGAATGTCAAACTCCAAAACCTGAAGCTCGTTCTATTAAAACGCTATATACTACCCCTATGCAACTGCAGATTAAAAGACTACTGTTGAACCTCATCCAAATATTATTGTTTATATTTCTATCCAAAAGGACAATAATATATGCTCCTGACCTCCAAGAAACCGGGTGGAAGTTGCATGTCTGAACATGGATCTAAGGTAGCATAAGTTTTTAATGTATATTCTAGTAACTCATAGTTAGATATATTCTCTTGACCACAAAGAAATCGGGTAGAAGTTACATGTCTAAACATGGATCTAAGGAAGCTTAAGTTTTAAATGTATATTCTAGTAACTCGTCTTGATCTGTAGATAACTTATGGTTTCTTCTAGTTAATTGTAATAAATATTCTATTCTTTCACATGTTTGTATAGAAGAACCTACGAAGTATTCCTTTTTTTTTTCTGTCTCTTAGCGTCCAGTTTTCTCCACAATGACAGTCCATGACTCCATGTGTTTGAAGGTTTTATTTGCCTTTAAAAAAATTTGTAACAGAGAATAGAAGATCTTCCATCGACATCTTTTTTAGGGCAGCTGGGTACCTTGATTGTGCAGTTCGACACATTTTTCCAAAGTTGCCTCATGAACTCAGGTTAATTAGTGCAGGCTGATACATTGCAAATTGCAAGGAAGCTCTTGTCTTACCATTTTTCATTTCAGGAGGATCTCCCAGTCGACTTAGCTGAAGGAGTCCTAGGTGCTCTCTGTCTCCAAGCACTGGGACAGGTATTAGCTTCTCAACCATCTGTTGTACCACTATTTTTTGGGTATAGCAACAACGGATACTTTGATCAACATCAGAAGTAAATTCACCTTGTTTCCAGTATTAGATATGACTTTTTCAAGCTGTCTGATTGGCATAATGTTGGCAACTGGATAACTACCTAAACATCCAAATTATTATTCGGATATGAAGGCACAGTTCTCATAAAACCTTAGCCTGTAAAGAAGGTTAAAATTTGTGTATTCATGGCCACATATGCTTCATACGTCACATTCTAGCATACCACCATCTATTGTGGATGTATTTACTTTGCTGCAGAGCTTGTTTTTGACATGTTTACCATATCCTCTGTAAATAGTACTAGTCCATACTTATGTCCTGTCTTATTTTCCGGGCCATTAAAAATTGTAAAATGGTTTAAATCCAAACTGGTAAAATCTATGAAATCAAAGTTCTTGGTTCGTCATCTTCATGACCTACTCATGCAGATTGTAGCCATATATGCTTATAATATCTCTCAGGAAGAAAGTCATGCTTCACATTTGCTGGTGTCTTGGTTTATTCGGCCTTTTTGTTTTAGATGATGTAGATTATACTATTATAGTTTGAAACACATGGGTAATGACATTTAAATGTCAAACATTTAGAAAAAGCTAATGAAAATCTGAAATCGTTAGCTAGACTGACTGCCCCGCCACAAGAACAAGATAAAGTTAACACCTCGACTCTGATCTTCTTTCCACAACTTCCATCTGTTTCATCTAATACTATCTATAATCTAGTATGTTACACTCTCTGCAGTGAACTATGAGCATTTTCTTGGTCCCGACTCCTGATATATGTCTTCCAATCTCGAAATTTGTCAGAGTGTGAATATACAACTTGGACTTGCAATTGATAATAAAAGGCCACTCTTGCAGTGAAAAGCAGGCTTGCATGTGAGATGGGGAAGTACTGGCAACAGGTATTGATACATTATTTATTCATCTTCGCTCAACTTTTTCATCAACCAATAAAATAATTTAATGATTTACAGATCTTCTTTGGTATTCTTTGCACTGGATAGTTGCAGCTCTGTGAAAAATCCAGTAATCTGTTTCTTACAAAAAATCATTCATATATCATATATAGGTGGATTTACATGACATATTGATCTTTTATGCATTCAGATTTGACTCTTTTTATTCTTGCTCGAGCTGGATGTTGAATAATTATCATGTCCGGTTCCTTCAAGGGATGGATCTATCCTATCCCAATAACAAAAAAAATGGCTTGAACATAGATTAACTAAAGGTATGGGTCATAATTATTACAGAGATCCCGCCTGGCCCAATGATCTTTTATTTATTTTTCCAGCAGTAATTCTAGGAACTTTGTTATATCATTTCTTATGTAAAAGATACAAGTTTTTTCATACAATACACTAATCTAGAAGAACATATCCAATGAAAATTTCTCTGCTTCATCCTAAACGTAGTCATCAGCTACAATTAAGTTGTGGTTGGCTTTATACGTGAGACATGCAAATTATTCTCTCAGATTGAGATACTTTAATTATGGAAATAATCAACAACATCCACTCAAGATGGCACATGGATTTCACTTGTCCCAACTTGAACATCTTTTCCTGATACACAGTTTTGACCCCTTTATGTAAGAACAGCGGAAACATACTCTGATCGAGGACCTGATAAATGACATAATAGTTAAGTTAGGACTGGCTTCTCTTTACTACATCAATTTCAATTCTTTATCTATTATGTTACGAAGAATGCTGATGGCGAGGTTGGTAGAGAAAATCAGATTCTACACCAGAAGATGCCTGCTTCTTTTTTCAATTCTCCATGGTACCAAGTTGCCACTAACAATGGCATGGTATCCTTTGGGTGACCATTGACCAACATACAATAAACAAAATTTTCAGAGTATTCTAACAGTGACGAAATTGTTTGTTTCAGAGTATTTATACTTGACATAGAAAAGCAAATAAAAGGTGAATCGCAAATCACAATGTATTCAACCATTAAGATAAGCAAAATTTCACACTGCAACAATATATGAGATTGAATTAGCTATTATATGCTCTATAAACACAATGAAGAGGCTGTTGCCGACTTGTATTTAATTGGTATCTTACCTAAATTGTTACCTTGAAATTTTTTCTTTTCACCAGTCAACATCAACATTACTAAGAGACTGTTAAATGTGCATTGTTGGCCACTTCACTGTCCATGATGTAAACAAATTCTGTCATTTGACTTTCTTTGTTTGATATTGCAATTGAACGGAAGATGAAATATTGTGTTCAATATTATCGTATCTTTTTTCATTGTTATTTTTTTTGTAGCCAAACCTCATATGCTTTTTCTTCTGGTCATGGCCAATTACAGAATTTTTGTTGTTGGTAAAGGTCAATTACAGAATCTTGAATACTCGCTCTCACATGCCTCCACTAAAACTTGAACCCCCAACCTCTTATTACATATAGGAGAGGGGTATCCGCTAGGCTACCCCTGACATTTAGATACTCATGTCGTGCTTAATGAATAGTGTTCGGCATCTAGACCAGCTTGCCTTGCCTTGTGTTATCTTCTGTGTAGACATCCCACTCTTTGGGGAACAATGAAGTATCTCTCCGGGATGATACCAAAGATACTTCTAGCAAGATGCGCATCAATCGGGATCTCTACTCCTATGAAAAGTAAGTTCTACTCCATCGATTTTTAGCAGTCTATTATTATCACTAGTTGACGGAAGTTGAGACATAGTGAGAAAACTAATGAGTTTTGATGATCACAATAACCAGATAATTCAGATGCCTTAAAATAGCTTGTTCACATTAAATTGTTAAAATTTACACCGTTCAACATAAAGTACCATGCTGGGTTATCCTTGCAAAATAACTTGTGCTAATGTTGGCTATAGGATTATCGAGACAGCCC
Organism: Oenanthe sinensis; assembly: GCA_028671895.1. Classification (NCBI taxonomy): domain Eukaryota; kingdom Viridiplantae; phylum Streptophyta; class Magnoliopsida; order Apiales; family Apiaceae; genus Oenanthe; species Oenanthe sinensis. Next base: position 23,126,128 of record CM053801.1, read on the forward strand.
AGAGTTTGCCTGACACTGCTTTGGCCTTGAAACCTGATGAGTTTCAGCTTCCTGTAGTGGACACCTCTTGGTACAATGAGAAGCCAAACAAAGGGCAGATAAATGGAGATAGAACATGAGTTATTAGAAGTTATTGTATCATGAAGATACAAAGCCAGCCAAAGCACAGGACATGCGATACCAATACATAAACAATTCTTTAGTTTCATGTGGCAAAGGGTCACCTAAGCCATTCATATTCGTTCACGGTCGTCCTGTCCTATCTTGTATACAAGTTTTGCTGTGTGTAAACTTTGACTATCACATAAAAGGCAATTGCAAATTTGCAATACCTGTGTTTTGCTTTTTGTGCTCAGGTTATTCAAATAAAAATTGCATTAATTATACAATATACACCAGTTCTTAAGATCGAAAGAAATTCAAATGGAGATTCGAAAATATAAACTTAGTACAATCCAAGGTAAGTATATATTAGACAAATGCTGCTAACATCGTGCATATACTCAAGAATTTTAAATCTCAGGATTACATTTTCTTCACATATATGCAAACATAACTTGAATTAATTTGGCAATATTTCCAAGATCAAAAGAATAAATAGGTACGAGTTGGTTGCAAGGCTAAAACAGCAGAAACTATGCTTGCTCTTTAAATTTTAACATCAAATGGAATCATATATATCTTAGAACTATCGCAACAATTAGGGTTCCTCTTATGTGTGTAAATCCTACTGTGAGGTGGAACCCTTTTATCACGGTATTCATCTGCCCTAAATTAAAAAACATAGCATAGCACCAATCATATCACTCATATAAAGAAACAAAACAAGATACTTTTTAATGCCGTACAATCCTCCCCTGGTCCAGACCAATAATTGAACAACTTTTACACAGGTCATGTTCCAGTTGAATAAAAATCAATCCTGGACACCTAGTTTATCTCAGATTAGTTAACACCACAAAAACTGACGAGAACACAAATTTCCTCCCTCGTTATGCAAGTCAATTCAAATCCTGATGTTGAAGTAGTCTTGATCAAAGTGGTGTAACCTAACATAACCATCTTCACCTCCGCTTGAGAAACTATAAAAAAACATAAATCAAAATCAAAATTAAACTCACCATTATCTATATATACTAATTCAAAGAAAATCAGAACTTCAGATAACTTGTCGATCATCTCCCAGAGAAGTACAGGTCATAATAGTGTTGGAAATGAGATACAATTTTAGTGCTTATATACAAAAACAAAAGATAAAAGCTCTAGGAAAAGTCCACCTCCAGTAGCTTGAGTGAATAGGGGGTTTCTATATATGCTGTTAAGCATATCATAACTCCTAAAACTTGTTCTATAAAGCTTGTATCATTTTAGAAAAGTAAGAATACCAAAGTAGAGAGGAACGAGTAATTGACGCATGGGAAAAACTACGAACAAGGTATCACAGAAAAATAGACCTTTAGTTGGCAAAAAAAAGAAAAAGAAAAGTAGACTTTTCCATTCCAACTTGACAGTCTGTTTCATTGTTAGTAGACAAAAGCTTCAACTATATGTAGCAATATAGCACTGGAATAGAATCAGAACTATAAACAATAATTAGTCAAGTAAAAATCTAGCATGTCCGTGTAGTTTCTGATATTTATACACATTTTATCTTTACAAGATTCTCCTTCTGATTTTTCTCCAGAAGGTGAGTCCTACTAAGAATGAGAACTGGAAGCGACCCTGAGGATATATCCCTACACATGTACAATACTGTCTAGATTACCACTTCCAAAGAAACCAAAAAAAGTATTCCTGTACATAAAGAACTATCTAGATTCGCAAACTAATGCACAAACATACAAGTAAAACATGCTCGAAATTCAAATGAAACAAGTTCTTAACATGCGCACTAGTGTATCAAGAACAAGAAGTTGACTATGGCAATTATTGAGATGAACCATACTCAAAACAAAAAACTACCTTTTTCCATCTGGGTTAAATGCCAAGGCGTTTATTGGTCCAAAGTGCCCTTTCACACCTCCAATTTCTTCTTCCAAGATCTTTTACGAAAACATGAAGATTAGACAAAAGGAAGGAGAATAAACCTTCCGTATTTGATATATTAACAAGAACACAATTACCTTGTGATAAAATTTGGCTTCAAACTTTCCAGCACGATGATCAGTTGTTGTAACAGATGACGCATCCTGACCACCTCCAAGTACCACCTGTAAACCAGTAAACAATATAACTTGGCTGAAACTTAATGAACCTGACCAATATAGTTTTTCATGATCTCCTAAACTAACATCACCCTGTAGGCTCTTCACTTGCCTGAAGCACCCATGTCTGACGTTAGACGCTTAGATCATGGTACCAGAGCTGGTCTGCTGGACAGTACATTTAGACTAAAAACTGGCAACTTTTTAGCTGCATCTAATATTGAACCAAACACAATGCCTAGACTAGGAATTGGCAACTTTTTAGCTGCATCTAATATTGAACCAAACACAACGCTTAGTCCAGGTAACTTTCACATTTGTGTTGATAAAAATCTCCAACCAATATATTACGTAAAATCACTATTATAACAATGAATCCTAAAATTTTAACTTAAAACCAGAAAAAAGAGTCTCTTGTAGATGAAACAGCACATACATGATCAAGGATTGGTGAGAGCGTGACTGCATTAACAGGTCGTTCGGTCTTATACGTCTTGATAAGTTCCAAGGATCTGATGTCCCAAAGCTATACAATTGAGAAGAGATTAGCACATGAGAATTCAAGGAAACTAACATAATCATATAAAAAAGTAAAAATTAACAAGCATGATTCCGGAGATAATACCTTAGCAGATTTATCAAGGGAACCAGTCAGAAAATGTGAACCATCTGAAGATTTTGCAAGTGATGTAATAGTCTTTGTATGACCAGTTTCCGTCCCAGACTCATGAAGCAATTTCCCCGTCTGCCAATTAGCGAATATTAAACCTCTAACATATTAATTCGGACAAGTAGAAGACAAATAAAGTTGATGCCATTTGTATGTCAGGAATACAGATAGCATACAAAATTCAGATATTCATGGTACTTCAGTAAAATCACGTGGTTAACACAACCACCAGAAAAATATTCATGGAAAATAACAAAGACAACCATGTATCAGTACACATACCTCGGAGTCCCAGATACGAACAACAGCATCTTCACCAGCACTTACAATAGTTCTATTTAAAGGTCCCCAAACAGCTCTATTGATTCTTCCTTGCGGGCCCTCGATTTTGAGCACAGAATTATCACTCTCTGCAGACCAAAACCCATAAACAGAAATCTTCAGAAACAATAGAAAAAAAAGATACAATGCAAGTAAGTGTCCCATCATGGACATCAATGTATAATTTATTGTAACAGGATTCACATACGTTCACTAGGATCCTCAGAAATGCGCTTAACATGAATAGCAGAAGACAACCCCATAAACGGATCCGTTGTGATCACCACAAGCTTGTCCCCAACACCCAAATCCACCGACTTTGCCGGAGAATTAAATTTAAAAGTAAAAAGTTCAGCTCCTTTCTGAACATCCCAAAGCTTAGCTGTCTGATCCGCACTTGCAGTAATCAACCGTTTCGAATCCCCTATAAAACACACACACACACAAGTGCAATTCAACACCCAATATAAACTGTAATTAGAATACAACAAACTAAATAGAACCGCAATTAGAATACACATATTAAAAACAAAAGAAAGAAACTAAAAATAACAGCAAAGCTTCGATACAAACAATCACATAATTAAATCATAATTAGAATACAATGAAGTAAATAGAATCGCAATTCAGCATACATTCTTAAAAAGATAAAACGATAATCAAATAGAATGTCATCTAATCTAAATGCAGCGACACACATACACATATTAAAAACAAACGAATGAAAATTAAAAATAACAGCAATGTTTCGATATAATCATAATTAGAATACAACGAAGTAAATAGAATCGCAGTTCAGTATACATTCTTAAAAAGACATAACGATAATCGAAAACAATATCATCTAATCTAACATACAATATACTGAAACAAAATTGTAATAAGAAAATAATAGAATCATGTAATCTAACAGAGAAAACAAGATATTAAAAAAGGGGTCATACTAGAGACATCGCAGGACCAAACGGCGCCGTTGTGACCGCGATAAGTGCCGAGACGCTCGCCATTATCAGCGAACCAAACATTAGGAGTGTGATCTTTAGCGCAAGAGAATAAAAGATCGCCGTCTCTATTGTATTTCAGAAACGTTAAGGGCCTCTCGTGCCCTTTCATCAGTATAGGTCTCATCTTGCGCTTTTTCTTTTCTTTTGTTCTGGTTTAATTGCACACAGATAGACACAGATTCCGATAGGAGGAGGAGGACAAGAGAAGTGATGCACAAACCCTAGGCTACTACACCCTCTTTTGTTTTACTTCTTCGGGTTGTTTTAACCCGACCCGCTTACCGTTTTACCTACCTATTTGGCTATTTTATTGCTCTTTTACTCTCTTTTTTTATATTTTTAAGTATAAAATAATGTCGGTTCAAAAAAAAAGTATATAATAATGTTTGACTTATCTTAAATTGAATTATGAAGGAGTGCGATGAGTAAATTATTATTTATAAGTTATTTAGGTATTTGGATAATTTTACATATTATTTAGTTAAGTGTTTGTTAAATATTGTTTATAACTTAAAAAAATTATTTATTTTGTAAAATTAAGTTATTTAATAATAACTAAGATGCACTGTTAATTTTATAATATATTATTTAAATCTTTACTTCAGTTCATCTATAATAAAATAATTATTTTATTCATATTTCGCATATTATATATGATGAATATCATTATATTTTATTTACAATGAATAAGTTTTTATTTATATATCAAGTTAACTATTAAAAGTTTTGTAACGTTATATGAAGAAAAAAATATGATTTATTATTTAAACTCTGATATGTGATATCATTTGAACTTGTATTTTGAAATGAATTGTATAATATTATAGTCCTAATATATTTTTAGCCTTATATGTACGAGTAAAGTTTGTTTATCAGTTGTTTGTATTATATCATTTATTATAATTAACATGTTTATAATTAAAAAACGAGATAGTTGATCGATATGATGTTATAAGATATGATCAATTCATTGACACTTAAATCATTTAAAATAGTTGAATTTTCAAAACTTGATTTTATAAATAAATTTTGTATTATAGTTAAAAAATTATTTGCATTTGCATTAAAAATGAAAATTTCAAAGTGTATATATTGATCATCTGATAACTAGACAGTTAAATTTTAAGTTTGGGATCATGTGTTACGTTATATATGTATTATAAAAAATATATATTAAGTATTATAAAATTATTTATATATAAAATTGAGTATTTTTATGAATATGAAGAATGAATTTGTATATGAAAATCTATATATATCCTTAGTAATATGAATAAAATCAAACAAAAAATAATATTTAAATTATTTATAGATGTACTTAAACTAGGCCCGCGGTTTTCATGCTACTTTATATAATAATCGTTTTAACAAGTTAAATTTGTTTTCAATTGATAGTTATTCTCGGTTCCAATAGAAGGAAAATAAATTTGTTCCTCTCGTGTCACTCTTTAAAATTTCTGTGTAACTCTCTACTTTGAATTGGATTAGTTGAAAATGGGCAGAGGTGGAATTATATTTCATATTGATTACAATTTCGTTTTAAAATTACGCCTTGTTTGGTAGCACAACCAGCTGCATCCTTGGAACCTATATAAAAACTGTGTTTGATTGTATTTGATTATATAAAAATTAAGTCACACTTTGTAACGACCGCGAAAATTACGTTTATTTTATAATATATAAATATGCTTTTAATATAATTTTTGGTGAGTCGGATTTTTTTTAATTTTATTTTATGCATTTATCTGAGTTAGGAGTTTTATTAAATAGGAAAAATTACCTGATAGGTGTTATGTGATTTCTGTGTAGTCTAAAATATTTTATTCTATTTTGCTGTAATTTTTGTTTCGATAGAATAAAATTATTTTTATTTGTGATTATCGAACTCAACCCTTGTTGATTGGAGACCTTGTCTTTGGTTCCTTTATTCCTATGGAAATGATAAAATCCTCAAAATAGATTTATTTTATTATTTTTGGACCATTCATAATTTTTGGGGAATTTTGATATATATATTATATTAATTTAAAAATAATTATTTTTATATTTTATCCCATAAAATTTAATTTTGGGCTTTTTATTTTAATTATGGGGTAAAAATACTTTTAATCAAAATTAAGCCCTTAAATATTTCTAAAATATAAATAGTTTTATTAATAATAATTTTAGTTGAAAATCAATTAACACTACTTGTTAATTGGGGTCGAATTGCCTAACTAGGGTTTGAATTTCCTGAGTTAATTTGGTCAATTACAGGTGATTTGTTTTCTGTTTTGCTCGTATGAGTACTTAATTTGGAAGCTTGTGTTACGTACTTTATTATTATAGTGTCAATTTCTATTGAAAAGCTATTTTTATAAATTGTATTCTTAGCTGCCCTCTTGGTTGATTTAATTTGTGAATCGTTGTATGTTGTTTAACTGATTTACATGAGTAGTTAGTTTGCGTTCTTGTGAGTCTATAGCTATTTTAGTTAAAAAAAATTGGTGGTTGAATTGTGCTGGTCGTTTTTGACCGGAATCTGAATTTTCTTGCTGGGGTCTTGTTGTTAGTAGGTTGGTTAAGTCCTGTATGTGTGTAGCTACATGTGGGTATGGATTTTATTAAGTTTGATTGTCGTTCGTGGTTGTCGGATTTTTGAACCGATCGGACTTTTCTGATTTAGCCGGAATTGGGTCTCACAAGCTTCGTTCTAAAGTTTACTTATATGCACACATTACATGCTTTGCTGTGAGCTTGATGAGATCATTTGTGTCGACAAGGAACTGTTGATGCCTTGGGCATGTAAGGTAACAAGAAATTAGAAAATTACCAACAAAGAATGTTAAATTAGTCTCTAGGTGGACACTATCTTGCACAAATTATAAGAACACATGTATAAAGGCATGCATCCACCCACACATTTAAGGCCAAAAACACTAGTTATCGTTGGATGCAACTTTGGTATTGTGACTAATATACTCTGCAAACCAGAAATGTTAAGTTTAATAATGTGTAGGTGATAGGTGGATGAGCAAATATTTAGTAGCCTAGTAGGGTACATATAGCTTGGGAAATGATCACTTGCATATTGTTTCTGGTAGATAGAAAGAAAAAAAAAATTAGAGCAAGTCCAGTTTTTGCAAAATTGGGTAATAAAATATTGCTTTTATTTTCCCATGGCTCATTAAGCTTACTATGCGGTTGTCAACGTGTATACTTGATTTGGAAACCTGATGTAGTGTTTAGAATAATTTTGTTTTGTTTAGATTTATCCTTAAAACCCTAAACTTCTTTTCTGAAAATGTTTCTCAACTTTATTTTCAAAAGTTGATTTTAATTTCAAAAGTTATTTTAGAAATTTATTTTAATTTCGGAAAGGGTTTTTAAAATTAAGATAAATTATTTTTAATTTAAAAATTAATTTTATTTAATTATTTTAATTTATTTAGATAATAATTTAATTAATTCAAATTGATTGATTAATCTATTTTAATCGATTAATTTAATTAATTAAATATTATTTAAATATAGTTAAAAATAATTAGATTTAATTATTTTGAGAAATATAAATAATTTATTTATTTTACTTATCTATCTCTAATTATATAACAACATACTTTGACTCAAATAATATGTTAGAGGTTACTTTTATTTATCTGATTGCTCTTTTAATTACGAATCTTATCTGCTATATGATTTATATGCTCAATTGCTTGCTAACTGATAGTATGTGTTTATTAATTATTAATTGAGATTCGTTATTAGTAGAACGCATGGGTAGACACTAGAATCTAAATTAGAATATTTTTATTGTAGTTACCAGTGAGCTAGTAGATAGACGAAGAGTGTGTAGTCGTCTCATTCACGCTAGGACAGCTTTTACACCAGGCAAGTATTTCTTCTTTGATCCTCTTAAACACTTTTGTTTTACTGTTTCAATTATTTATATCATGATAAATAGTTATTGTTCAGAGCTATTTATGATTCATATTTTATTCTGTGCATCAGAGTTACTTGTTATTAGTACTCTGTTTTATTACGCAACAGAGTTACTTGTTATTGTAAGTATTTTCTCATTGGTCATCATAAACACTTTTGTTTTACTGTTTCGATTATTCATATCATGATAAATAGTTATTGTTCAGAACTATTTATTATTCATGTTTTATTCTATGCATCAGAGTTACTTGTTATTCGTACTCTGAATATTGAAAGTTGATTATAATAAACTCATCATATCCAGCGAATTATTGTATAAATAACGAGGATATGGTCTGTAGTTGAAACTAAGCATACCTTATTTACTTGGGTTTGCTCTATTGGATTGGAATTCTAGCGTAAGAGGCTCTGAAATAATAGTCCAGCATTTATTGAGGAGGATATGGTAACCAATCCATCTTCCTATAGGCTAACATCACTTGCCAATTTGGTACCTATATTGAGAAATCCTTGTTATATCTATGGGTATAGAAATGTACCGATGAGCTATAAAGGGGTCCTATTTCTTTTGAAACCTGATCAGTGGGCAATAGTGTTTATTTAAGTTGTATCCAATCCATATTGCTTGTGTGGCTATTATATATTGATTTTGATCATTTGATTCATTTTGATGACATACTGCATTATTTCAGTTTGAGATAAACTGTGAGTTATTTACTGTTCAGTTTTTATAATAAACTGTTTTATATTCCGTTCTCTATACAGATCTCATATCTTGATTTAATTTCAATTGTTCATATACTTGCTGAGCATTTCTTTGGCTCACTCTTGCTTTTTATCTAAATCCTGTCAGACTGTCAGCATTAGTCATTCCAGCAGTTCTAGCAGGCGTAGCGAGAGACAGGTGTCGGGAACGCTCGCTTCTCGGGCCTCCCAGGTATTAAGATGTTTTAGTACGTTTGTAGATAGTGCTTGTAAAAAACTGAATCTAGACTTAAAACTTATCTAAACCTATGGATTTGAGTTTTGGATTTAGTTTCTGGTGTGTAATAAAGTGATTTGGATTTACTTTTAGTTTCAGCTGCTTAATTTCATACTATAACATGTTATCGATCCTTAGTTGTTGGCGGGATCAGTGCGCCTCTGATTCATTATTTTTTTATATTTTATTGTTGATTAGTTGGTGACCCCCAGATCTAGACCCCGGGATTTGGAGGGCGTCACACACTTTCACTTTCTATGGAGTTATTGCAAAATACGGTAATTCAGTTACGAAAGTCATGCGTGGTTACTGTGAATTACATGGTGTATTTTGTTTTTCATTAAATAATATAATATTATATATTAAATTATAGTGCTTGCTAAAATTATAAAATATATATCAAAATGTAAACAAAAAATATATTTAATAAAAAATAATCACGAAATTATATATAAAAATATATAACACACTTTTTACGTGACAAATATATAATACAATTTTTGTATATTTATATAATAAAAATAATTACAAAATTATAAAAACGTATAAAAATAATCACGAAATTGTGGCGTTTGAAGTTGATGAGCACATATTCTACGCTTTTGAGCGTGATGCTTTGATACGGCTAAGGGAAATGATGAATTCATCTGCGAATTTGCATGCAAAGTGGACTGGTGTACCATGTCACAAAGAACAGACCAAATGGATTTGGAATGGAATAGCTTGTGAAAATTGGCATGTAACACACCTAGTACTGGAAAATATTCAACTCACAGGTTCTCTGCCACCTGCATTTCTACAAAACTTGACATTCTTGACTAAACTCAGCTTCAGAAACAATTCAGTATTTGGACAGCTTCCTAATCTCACTAACTTGATCAACTTGGAGCACGTATTCCTGTCAGAAAACAACTTTTCGGGTTCAATTCCATTCCATTACATTCAACTCCCGAGGCTTAAAAGTTTAGAGTTAGAAGAGAATGCTCTAGTAGGTGAAATTCCTCCTTTTGATCAAGAAAGTTTGGTACAATTTAATGTTTCATATAATCACCTTTCGTGCTTGATTCCAGAAACCCGAGTTCTTGAAAGTTTTGGAGATAGCTCTTATGATCATAACTCTGGTTTATGTGGAAGGATTGTGGGAAAACTCTGTCCTGTCATACCACCAGCTCCATCACCTAGTACACCATCGAAACACAAGAAAAAGAAGGTTATAAAAGCATATATCATTGCTTTGATTGCAGCAGCTGCAGTACTTGTGCCTTTGTTTGTTATTCTTGTTTTCTTGTGCTATAGGAAAAAGGCACTCCGCAGACATAAGTCATCGAACAAACAAGGTAAGAAGATTCTGGTTATCGCTAAGATTTCTGAAATGACAAATGTTAATGTCTAGGACAACTATCCAGTCTGACCAGACGTGCCCAATCATAAAAATATGCTACAATGTCATTTTCGCTAGTCTAAAATTTAATGTAACATTTTGTCTTCTGCCAAAACATGTAGATATTGGGGGTGTTTGGGGTTCCTTAAACTTAAAATAAGTAGCTTATTTTATTTTTATTTTTTACATATTTTCATATTTTTTTTAAAGATAAATATTTGTTTTAGAATTTTAAAATCAAATATGAACTTACTTTTTTCTGGAAATAAGGACTTATTTCTGGAAAGTACATACATCCCAACTTTTTCTGGAAATAAGCCCTTATTTCCATAATTTAAGTTTGGCCAAACGGCCCCATTATCAGTGCGTGTACAAGGTTTAGGCTTGTTTTAATCCAGATTTCAGAGCAGGTCTAGTTTGTTGCATATGCAACCTAGTGATTAACAAATATACACGTGGGACTATAAACTCTAAATAGCTTGTAGGAAAAAGTGACGTGAAGATAGGAGTGAATTTGACATATTCAAATAATTACTATGATTATTAACTTCTCCCTGGTTTTGCAGGAATGGATGCAGGAAATAGAATGTCGTGGTTAAGTAGCGCAGATGATCTAGAGAAAGTCATAGAACTACAATTTTTCGACAGGGAAAGGCCAGTTTTTAACTTGGACGATTTGCTAAGGGCGTCCGCAGAGGTGTTGGGGAAAGGACAGCTAGGCACTACATACAAAGCACTGTTGGATAACAGTCCTGCTATAGCTGTCAAGCATCTAAAAGGAATGAATTCCTTGAGGAAAAAGGATTTTGTTCAGCAAATGAAGTTGCTTGGTCAGATAAGGCATGAAAACATTGTTCATATTGTTTCTTTTTACTACTCAAAGGAGGAGAAATTAGTAGTTTGTGAGTTTGTTCCTGATGGAAGCCTGTTCCAACTTTTACATGGTTAGTATCACTCTCCTAGATTCTTCCTTATTACGTGCTAGTTCTATTTGATTATCAAATTATGATAAAATGGTAAATCTTAGTTTGACATAATCAAAAAATAAAGTTGCTTGAGTAAATATGATGAGAGCCTGTACATGATTCTCAAAAAAGCATATATATGATCAAAATATCACAATGATAGGGCTGAATTTTTATTTTTATTTTTTGTAATTATATCATGATTTTCGCTAATTGAACAGACATCCACCCACTATGTCTTTAAAAATTTGAACCATCAACCTCGTGGTGAGAGCAATACCATAGCAAGAGCTCTTTAGTAAACTTTTGCCATTACAAGTGCATATAGGAAAGAAGGTCTGAAAAATCAGATCCTATGTAATAATATGCCCTTCGTAGTGACATGCTGATAAGTCCCTTCACTTAAAAGGCGACTTTTACTTGAAGAGTTGAGAACCCGATGAATTTCACTTTGAGTTGAAGAGTGCAGCACCACATATATGTCTGTATCCTGAGTAGGATGCTATATTTATGTTGGACCAAATGAGTTCTGCTACCAATTTTTGTTGACGCATGTGTCCACCAGAATGCTGAATTTTGCTTGTCCAAATAAGTTCTGCTATCATTTTAGTTGACTACCATAACAACCTTAAGTTATTATAAGAAAATAGACCAAACTATTATATGGATAACTAACCATTTTATTTTTAACAGAGAACAGAGGAGTTGGAAGAATACCATTGAACTGGAGGACACGGTTTTTAATAATCAAAGACATGGCAAAAGGTCTGAATTTCCTACACCATTCTTTACCATCTCAAAAGGTCCCTCATGGCAACCTTAAATCTTCCAATATACTAATTACACAACAATCCAATGACGAAAATGTAACATATCAATCCAAGCTTTCCGATTTTGGGCTTTTACCCCTCTTAAAATCTATAAAATCCTCAGAAAATCTAGCAACCGCAAAATGTCCCGAGTTTGCAGAAACTAAAAAGCTCACACACAAAGCAGATGTCTATTGCTTTGGCATTATACTTTTCGAGATTATAATCGAAAAAATACCTGGTGAAATTACATCAGGCTTCCGGGGACAAGATGGCAGTAGTATTAATAACCTGTCTGATTGGGTCAAAATGGTTCTTAATAATGATTGATCACCTGATATACTAGATATGGAGATATTATCATCTAAAGAAGGGCATGTGGAGATGTTGAAACTTACTGAACTGGCTCTGCAGTGTACTGATTTGGCTCCGGAAACTCAACCAAGTATAAGTCAAGTATTGGAAAAGATCGAAGAGATTGAGCAAATGAGCTGTGATCAACAACAGGAACAGATAGAGACATGAGTCAATACTGACAGATGGTTTTCGGTTTCATAGTATGTATTTTTGAGTAGCAAGTGTTGATTTATATGTAACTTTTTGTTTTGATATACAGTCAACCAGTTCTTTTAAAAACCTTCAATTTTTTGTTCCGGATAAAAACTTTTTGCAACTATGATGGGCAGAATCAGATTGATCTTTCTTTATTATCTAAAGAAGGGTACACATACTGTAACTGTAGTATGTTTTACAAACTTTATGTGTTATTTTGCATCTTTATTTATACACAGTGACAATTATAAATAGAATATACATGCCACAAAGCAAAGATAAACAAATTTCAATCACCAAAAACAAGGCATACTAGATTGTTATTGATACGAAAGAAGAATATTGTTGAGGACTTATTTTAGAGGGTGAGAGTATTCATGGAAGCAAAAAGGTTTGAACTTCGAATTCGAACCCCTAGCAATAATTTCTCTACGATACTAAAAATAAGGGTAAGACTATGTATATCGAAATTTTCAAGTATGACGTTGTGGAAGTTTTATCCACAAGGTACAACCTTTAGATTGAAGCAAAAAAGAAAGCAAAAAGCCAACACACAGACACACGTGTCATATTTCCTGCACATCATCTCCCATGTTAAGTCCAAAAGTCCAAAACCCCATGCATGCACTTTTGTTTAGTTCCACCGTTTTTTCTCATGCATGCATCATCATATGCCAGCTTCAACATATACACATACTCATCCATTCATCCTTATCTTCCTCTATAATCCGTAGTCTTCACCTATATACCATCTACATACCCAAAAACAAAATTTTATACTCATTGATAAATACATATTTGATACATATATTCATCATATTTTAAATTTTAAAGGGATCATCAAGAAGCAGCTAAGTAACAACATGCCTCGAGTATATGCAATAAGGGAGCCAGAAGATGAGGCACAGTGGAACACCACTAGAGCTGCTTTGGCTGAGTTTTTATCTACCTTCATCTTTGTCTTTGCTGGCGAAGGCTCCGTTCTTGCTCTTGGTACATCATCTAACACGCACACACAAACTCTTCTTTCAAGATAATTTGATGATAGATATATTTTTCATTGATATTTCTAATCAAGGCTAATATGTATATTTAGAAGTTTTCATTTATTGATCTGAACTTGACAAGTGCCCATATATCTCAATTTGTTCAATCTTCTCTTTCGAACAAAATAACTCAAAAATTATTGTTTGAAGCTAAAGAAACAAGAGTATGTTTGTGTTTTAGTATTTTTCAGGTGCTAGTAGAAGGATCTTATACTTTCAACATGATAATTATGTACAGTTATGTTGTACTAAACTTTATGTATATCTGTAGATAAGATGTACAGGGACAAGGGTCTGGGAGCTGCAAGTCTGGTTATGATTGCACTTGCACATGCCTTATCCCTCTTTGCTGCGGTGGCTTCTGCTGCCAACACTTCAGGTGGCCATGTCAACCCTGCCGTGACATTTGGCGCATTGGTAGGGGGAAGAATTTCTGTAATGCGTGCAGTTTTCTACTGGGTTGGTCAGCTGCTAGGTGCTGTTGTTGCCTCCCTCTTGCTCAGGTTCTCCACTGCTGGCATGGTAATACACAGGTCTAATCTATTCTTCTATTAAAATTTTATCTGTTTTATTAGTTAGTAATCACAACTTTATTTTCAGAGACCACTTGGATTCGAGGTGGCTGCAGATGTGGGGAACTTCAATGCATTGCTGATGGAAATTGTGTTAACATTTGGTCTTGTTTACACTGTGTTTGCAACTGCTATTGATCCGAAAAGAGGTCAAATGGGGACAATTGCACCGCTAGCAATTGGATTGATAGTTGGGGCAAATGTGCTAGTCGGGGGGCCTTATTCAGGTGCATCCATGAATCCGGCAAGGGCGTTTGGACCAGCTTTAGTAGGGTGGAGGTGGAACAACCATTGGATCTACTGGCTCGGTCCTTTCATTGGTGCAGCATTATCCGGTTTGATCTATGAGTTCGGGATTATAGAATCAGAGGCTCTTGCACACCATACTCAGGTCCATCACCAGCCTTTGGCTCCGGAGGATTACTAGTTTCGTTGTTAAGTATCTAGTTTATCTTTGGTGTTCTGTGTTGAGGAGCTCTTTTAATAAAGTCTGTTGATTCAGACAGTTGTGTTTTGTGGAGTATTTCCGTTCTTTTGTTGGGACCCTTTTGTTGTTTGTGTTGATTTTGTTCCAGTGTTAAATAAAAGCAATTAATAAGCTGTAACTGCAAACTATTTTGTGTTTTCTTGTGATTCCCATTGTTCATGCCACAATCCACATTCCGCAATGGTTGAGGTTTAGCCTGGTTTACAAGAAAATATACCCAATCTACGAAATTTATCATATGATTCACTTCAAATGACCGTGGAGTTGAAGATTTGAACTATTGGTTTCTCCAAGTCACATTCATTAATGACCGTGAACTCTTTCTCCAAGTCCTTTCATGCAGAACTGACTAATGGAAGTATGACTTAGCTCTCTAAATGATCTAGCCAAGTCAGGTGGCAAAAGGGTTTGCTTGAAAGCTCCACATTTTGCAGCATTAGCTGTTCAATGAACAACGAATCAAGATAAGTAAGAGTATGAGATAATGATCTTTATCTTAACATACATCTTCATGTGTGGGGATTTGAACTTCTTAAAGCACAACAGTTAGTTTGTATGTTGTTAGACTTCAACAGGATACAAACAAAGTAGAGGCAATCTGCCTTAATTATTGACTAATTAATTAGTAGCTTGCTTCTGTTTTTATCCCTATTTATAACATATAAAAAACAAATATTTAGATTTCGGATCGAGTTTGTTTCAGATTTAGTGTCGGTTTGTATAAAAATTCAATTCGACTCTGTATCCATTTGATTTATAAAAAACTCAAACTCCTGAATTTGAACTGGAAAAATCTGAGTTTTAGTTAAATTCATTCGAATCGGGGTACAAACAAGAAATATACGTTTCAGTTGAAGTTTTGCACGTTTTTCAAATCAATTTTTCAGAGGAGGAGATAAGTATATATGTTTCATAACGTATGCAAAGAAAAGGCACGTGTAATAGATGATGAAAGAGCTTATGTATTGTTTTATTCTCCATGCAAATACTTGCTGCCAAAATATTGATCATGTATGCATTAAATAAACACTTCTCTTGTTTAGATCTCTCCGAGTTTTCTAAGCCAAGAATTTAAAAATGCCTTAGTTTGTTTCTTGAGCTTGCCCCAAACTATTGCTCCCTCTATATAAATCTTACACTATCTGAGTAAAATTATTCAACTGGAGATATATTTTAGATTACAATGGCTTTTTGTAAAAATTCAGCTTCTTTAGCATCATTACTTGTGATCAGTATAAGTCTTTTTCTGATATTATTAATCAGCAGTACTAATGGAGTCGAAGCTTCTAGGCTAATGAAGAAGAAGATGGATGATCAGTCCCGGAGGAAGCTTCTCAACAACGGAATTGGCCTTACTCCTCAAATGGGGTGATTAATTCTTTCTCTTCGAATATAAGGGATACGTGCAGACATACAAACGTATTTATTTATATATTTTGGTTGGTTTGTACCGAGTGCTTGAGGTCTTAACATGTTCTGTTTGCAGAAGATATTATTCGGACTTATGCAACTCCAAGCACTCCATACAATTTATAGTGTTCAGAACTTTTGCATATTTATACATGTTTTTGTTCTAAAGGTTATTGCTTTTTCTGCTAAATAACCAGATGGAATAGCTGGAACCATTTTCACTGTAATATTGATGAACAAATGATCAGACAAACAGGTAATATTTTAGTTTCTATCGCACTTTAAATTTCAGTTTGAGATACGTCTGTAATTAAATTATACATATATAGTAACTGGAAGATGTATAACTTAGATCGGTCTTGCAACATAACTTTTTGAAATTAGTTCTTACTATGTCTAGAGAAAAATTAGTTCTTAACAAAATAATGTTATGACAGCGGATGCAATGGCATCAACAGGGCTTGCTGCACTTGGTTACAGTTACATAAATTTAGGTTAGTAAGTTATATATGTATATATTATGATTATGATCTTCCTGAGTATATAAAAATTTAATATTTCGATTCATCTCAGATGATTGCTGGGCTGAGCTTAATAGAGATTCTCAGGTAATTTCTTCAGCACTATGGTTGTGTACACGGACCAGACTCTTCCTCGTTTGAGAGTAGTTTGCGAAGCTAAAATCTTGGTTTGACAGGGAAATATGGTGCCTCATAAAACAAAATTTCCTTCCGGAATCAAAGCACTTGCAGATTATGTTCACAGCAAAGGCTTGAAGCTTGGAATTTACTCTGATGCTGGGTAATATTATTTCCATCAGAATAATTTTCAATTAATCGATTTTTCAAGTGTGTGTGTGTGGCTGTTTTTGTTTGTGAGACAAATTTTAATGACAGAAGAGAGGTACTTTCTGCATTATTAAACTCTGAATGTTTGTTTTCTCAGAACTCAAACATGTAGCCAAACAATGCCAGGGTCATTGGGCTTTGAGGAACAAGATGCAAAGACTTTTGCTTCATGGGTATGCATAAATAATTTATAAACATAAAATAAATAATAATAATAATAATTAAGTTTATAAAAAAGACTGTTCAGAATTTTTATATTTAAACATGGTTATATTGTTTATAGGAAATTGATTACTTGAAGTATGATAACTGCAACAACGATAACATAGATGCTAAACAGAGGTAACTCCAGTGGGCTTGTAGTTGTATGTATTTACATACACAGTTTTCAGATAATATACAAGGTAAATTATTGTAATTTTGTCTAATTATATAAATTGTTTTGGTTGAAACATGAAAAGGTACCCCATAATGTCTAAAGCCTTGCTGAATTCTGGAAGACCAATCTTCTATTCCCTATGTGAATGGTGAATTACAAATTCTTCATTGATTATACGTATTTCCCATCGATTCAATAATTATTTATATCTAATATTAAACATTTCTACAGTCAAAAAAAATATATTAAACATTTCTATAATATTTTTTGTATGTTTCCATTTTATGAAGGGGCCAAGAGGACCCTGCTACATGGGCACCAGCACTTGGAAACAGTTGGAGAACTACAGGAGATATATCTGATGACTGGAACAGGTAATTAGATGTTCTATCACCAGCGGCGGAGCTACATAAGGGCCAGTAGGATCTATAACCCTCACTACGACAAAATTTTCATATAAATTTTATATACTGAAATTTTTTAACCCTACTACGACGAAAATATTATAGAGATATATTACCTTGGTTTTGTTTTATAGAATTAATTATGTTCATGTCTTGTTCTTGGTACAATTATGTAGCATGACTTCAAGAGCAGATCAAAACGACAGATGGGCTTCTTATGCTGGCCCGGGAGGATGGAATGGTAAGAAGCTTTACTAGTTTACTTTTAAATTTTTAATATCATATCATAGTTGCATTCTTAAACTAATGTATTGACAACAATGAATATACTGGTCTGGTGATACAGATCCTGATATGTTGGAAGTTGGAAATGGAGGAATGACAGTCCCAGAATATCGATCTCATTTCAGCATATGGGCATTAGCCAAGGTATCTATAGAATTTGACTCATTTTCATACATAATGCATGCAATATATACACATATTTTGCCTATATGGTCGTGTAATATATGTAATATACTTGTTTTCATAATGTGAAATTATACAGGCTCCTCTGCTGATCGGATGTGATCTTACAGCAATGAATAATGATACACTGGAAATGCTTAGCAACAAAGAGGTTATTGATGTTAACCAAGGTGATTCTCTGATCATCTATCATCTCCAAAAATGTTTGGCCTACTATAAACTGATAACAAGGAGAAATATTTGTTGAATTTGAGTGCAGATAAACTTGGAACTCAAGGGAAAAAAGTTAAGACTGATGGAGATTTAGAGGTACATATCATCTTACTGTTTCATGTGTATAAATTTTTAGTTTATATCAGATCAAAGAAAATCCATATATTCTATTGCAAATATAGTTCCATGTGAAATGAGATGTGTGCTCAGTAATATATAGTAATATATTGTAGAATATGAGATGATATAAAATATATTTCTTTCACTCGACGAGGATAAAATATCCCTCCGTCCCGGCCTATACTTTACACTTTTTTGGATGTCCGTCCTGATTCTTTACGTTCCAAAACTTTCTAAAAATGTTAATTTCTATTATATAAAAATTAATCACACCGACTACTTTCATCCACTTTTTCAAATCTATCAATTAATTATTCATCGGTTCCATCACTTTACCTACTTTTCTTACACTTTCTTACTACTTTATACATTTTTCTTAAATTTCATGTTCAACACAAATGTAAACAAATAAATGGGTGTACAACTCAAGCCCAGATAACACGACCAATCGATGAAAAATAGTCCACCTTTGTCATATATTCAATTCATGACACCAGATAGATATCATAATCATGGAATATGCATGATCCCCTAACATGAAGATATTCCCAGTTATAAATTTCTTTTGAAGATAAAATAGATAATTACTTTACAATGTTGTATCGTACTAGTAATTTATGTATATATATTTCAAAATCATTAATGATATAATCTTGTTGCAGGTTTGGACTGGGCCACTCAGTGGTAATAGAGTTGCAGTGGCATTGTGGAACAGAGGATCTTCAACAACTAATATAACGGCTTATTGGTCTGATTTAGGTCTTAATCCATCGACCGTTGTTGATGCACGGGACTTATGGGCGGTAAGATTTTTGTTTCGAAATGTTATGAAAAATGATGATATATTCTAGGGAATTTATATAATGTCCCAAATTAATGGAGCCATTTCTATACCGTATTTACTGAATATCTTGATGCTTCAGAATTATACATACTTAATGTCTGGGAAGCATACATCCATAAAATTTAAATGCACAGAGAAATACATGAATCAAGATGTGTGCATGACAATGTGTGTGTGCGTGCATCTGTTGCATTTGCATATATACACACGCTTCTGTACTAACTCAGTTTTAATGGTAATGAACTACAGCACCAGACACAAAATTCAGTGAAGGGTCAAGTATCAGCTAGTGTGGATTCTCATGATTGTAAGATGTTTGTACTTACCCCCGCATGAGCCATTGAAACAAAAACATTGAAGAAGAAACAGAGGAGATTATCTTGAGAGATCTTATTACAAAAAGTGTATACGAGAAAATTGTTGATCTTGCAGTTTAATGCTTTATTTCTCCTTGCTTCCTATTATCTGAGATTACTTACCATTCGTTGATCGTTTACGATTTTTACAACCTTTCCGATATACCATATTAGATATTAGGACATGTTTCTTTATCTATATATTCTGAAGCAACTTTATGCGCTTCTTTCTACACTTGTATAAACATATCACTAATCTCTGTAAGAAAACAATTGTATTGTGCACTGTAATAATGCAATTCATTGTGAAATTTAACATCCGTTTTAATATCGCAAGTAGCATTTGATATACCATATTATAAGTTTGTTGACTAATAGAATATGAAGCTCGATACTAAACTGAAACTACGAGAATGGTAAAGGGTATGTATATTGATAAGGCAAAAACGAAGCAAGCTATTGGAATCAAGAGTGTAGAATTGGATGATGTACATAGAAAAAGGAGAGAATATTATGCTATCTTTCATCAGGTGGACAAAAAGATCAATATGCTAAAGCTAATCTTCTTTAAAAATTATTGTTTTGTTTGCAAGGAGAATTTTATAAAACAGAATAGTATGTACAGGTTTGACATGGACTGTTAAATGAAACCAATTGCACAATCAATAACTACAACTTCTGATGCATCTTTTACTAACCTTTGCCTACTAAAGTCTTGAATTTTGGCTGGATAACTCAATTGCTTTGATTTGGACGATTATGGAATTGTACAAATTTTCCTTAGCTGTGTTCTGTAACTCCCTGTGCATATCATAATATTTTATTGAAACACACCTTTATCAGGCCCACGCATCCTCTGTACAATGTTTCTACCTTTCTCTTCTATATGACGTCTCCGTTCTTCAAGTTTATCCCCCATTTTTCTCCCCAAACCAAGCATCTTTGCCCGCGTACTCCCCATTCTTTTTGGCCTTGCGTCGTCTCCCAGCATTGAATGAGTCTCTTCATCAGTTATACTTACTGACCGAGATGATAACTCACTTAAACTCACTGACCGAGATGGTGACTGAGTTTTTGGAGATGGTTCTTGCTTCTCCACATGCTCTTCTGTACTGAATAAGGGAGTTGCATCTGCTTCACCTTTCCCTAACAATGGGGTTTTTGATTCTTGCAGAGAATTTTCATAAAGGGATGACATTGATCCGGATTTCTTAGTTTGCAGTTGTTGACCTTCGAATTCCTCAATCTTGTTCTCATTGTATTCTGGTTTGCTATTGGCTTCCCTCCTGGATCCACTTAATTGGGTCGCTTCCTTCTGTTGGGAGCTTGGTGGTTCATGTAGGTTCGTGGAATCACTGCTAGATTCTTGATTTACCCAAATAAATGGAGCTGCCTGCCTCGGGAGCCAGTCATCTTTTTCAGCTATCATTATTGGGATGTTTACATTTTCAAAGTTGGGAAGTACCATAGTTTCACGAATTGCTGCCTGCATCAATGTCAAACGACAAAAGCTTTCACAAAATGATATAAATCTGTAACCTGTCAATCTACAGAAACAAATCTATAGAAGTGCTATTACATAATTTAATTAAAAAAACTAAATTTGCATAGCACACACATTGTAATAACTAACACATGTGAGCATAAATTTATTAAAAATTCTAGACTGGAGGACAGAAAAGGTCCCATAGAAAGTTCACCTTTCTCACTCTAATTAAAACAGATGAAAAGAGGATCAAAGAAACTATCAAGACAAGCTTTTTTTTGCTAATTCAAGACGACTTACATAGGACTAATAACATGGAAAGTGGCAATATCATTTCACACAGAAAGGAAATTGAAAAACTCTTCGATATGAGTAAGTGACCTGACCTTAAATCGATTAATTAGGAACAGAGCGATATGTCCACTACTGATCTTGTGCTCCCCAACAGAAGACTCCAAGTTTAAATCAATTTCAGGCATAGATGTGAATGCCAGCCATATTTGATCAGATGGAGGAGCTTTAATCTCCAACCTCAAAATTCCTCGAAGAGATGCTACCCTTATTCCAAGAGAGAGAGGCACCTTCAGTTGTGTGAATATCAGTCAGTAAGTTATGATACTGTAAAAGAGAAACAGTAGGAACTTTTAACATGATTTCTGAAGGCACCTCGAAAATTATAGAGAATATTTGTCTATACATGTCGAAATAATTGAACAGCCGCACTAAACTAAACCCAATCCCATACGATTTCATGGGAGAACAACAATATAGTATCCTCAAGGCTCAAAACCTCAACCATAAACAGGTTAGGTGTTGTACTTTTTTCATGACACAACTGGGTCATATTATCTATAAGAAAATAATATGTAGAGTGAGAGAGAGAGAGAGCTAACTTGTGAAACTTGTTTGGCAACAGTAGTTACAATTGATTTCCACTTAGATGCACAAGTTGATCCCTGTAAAGAGCTCTTAAGACTTTTGATCTTACCTGGCACAATATATAAAGGTAAAATGTTAATTAAAATATATTGTACGTCTGAGGATATTACAATTATATTGCAAATGATTTAATTTAACCTAACATTCACCTAGCCACAAAAAACACAATCTAACATTCAGTTTTATAATCTCAGGTAACTTTGGGAGACTATATTAGCATAAAATGAGCATGTATAAAGCAACCACACGAGTCAACCACTCAACATCCAACAGTCTCATTGCCCGAGTTTCATGTGTTGCATTCAACAAAATGATCTGTTAGTTACAGTACATACAACTGTCCATGCTTCGTTAATTAATTTATAGTCAAACACGGATTTCAAGATTAAAAAGATAAAAGTCTAGTGTTTGCAGTTCTATTCATACAGATTTTATATTATCTGTTGCTACTAAACAACTTGTCTACAAAAATAAGATACTGATACTTTTATCAATTACATAATAGATTATAATAAGAAGAGTGAACTAAGCTAAAAAATAGACAGGAATTTCAACCTATTGTATTGACCTGTGTGGACATTAATTATTACATAATCTTCTCATAGTTCTAAGTCAACATCTCTATGTTTCACAATGGTCATGTCAAGAAAAATCTTGAATTATGCTGCAAGCCTACAGGCTACAACGCAATACAGGTACTTATTGGGGATAGTTATGGATCATCATTTCACAACACACAAGAATTTTATTTCATCTTCCCTTGGTTCTTCGAAAAGGGTGTCCTTAAATACATACACTTGTGATATCTGTAGAGATAAGAGAGCTGCATTCTTTTTAGCATTATCTTTTTATATCAACTTGTTTTGCAGTGAGACTTTATGTGCCCACCACCAATAGTAATCTATCTTTTCTGCTAATAATTCTTTGTATTAAATTTTTTTAGCATAAATGGAGTCGCAAAAGTTACGAGAAAAAAATCATGGAACCAACCGATTTTAGGGTTTCCTTCATTTTTAGCTTCCATTTTCTCAGCTGTCTCTTCAGGGACCTTCAATTGGTTTCTATAGTGCTCGATACCCTCTAGAAGATCTGATGCGACTTCATCCACAGAGGTCGTTTCTGAATTTGATGTCATGTTTTCTGAAATATCAAGATCACAAACTTCAACCCTTGTTTCAATATCTAACAAAGCACCACCACGATATTCAATGTCGATTTCTAATGCCATAATGTTATTCATGTCTGACGGAAGAACCTTCATGCCATGAATATATGGAGGAAGATTCCCAAGATGTATGCCAGTGCACATGACCTCGCCTATGTAGCTGGGGGTTCTAACATTCGACAGGGATCTCTGTCACATTAGAGATCAGTATCAGATATATTTGTGCATTCAACTTTCTGGAAGAAAAAAATAACATACGGCATTCAGCAAAACAGTGTGATTATAAGAAACATGCTCACACTCCTACTTACGGAAAAAAACTTCCAACGGAAAAGTAAACAGGCACAAACAGAGATAAATTTTCATGATATTGACCATTTCTTCACTGTCTAACCTCTGAAAGACCACAACTCATCTAGCAGACACTTTAGAAACTGAAATTACTATTAATGCTGTTTTCCAACCAAATAAAAGTTTCAGATGCATTCGCTTGATATAAGCAAACAATCTTGCACCTAACGCAATTCTAAATACGATGAAATGAAAATGTAAAAAGCTAATGTAGAAAAGAAAATCCTTCATGGTCCATTTGCTAAAGGCAAACATTTATGGATGCGCCGTTTAAGATTACATGACGGAGCTCTTATAAAAATCAAACCTGAATTCTTGCTTGTGTAAAACTTTTTATCATCGAGTTGCTCTTAAAATCGAAGAATAATCGTGAAAGTAATATATTCCAACAAAGTGTCCCTTCATCACTTAAATATTTATCATCAAGATCTGCTTCGGAAACTGCAGAGAGACTATTTCTACTACCCGAGCGAGAAACAGTAGCTGATTCGGCATTCTCATCAACAGAATTGGGTACTTTTCCAACTAGAGGAGGCTTTGCACAACCGGTTGCTGCAACAGACTCCTGAAGTAGACGAAATTTCTCATTTACACTTTTCCCTTCACGTCCTACAGCAGAACTCCAGTCTGCCTTCAAATCTACACCACTCTTAGAAGTCTTCTTGGTGAGCTTTTTAAGGAAGTGCCGAACCTTTGATGAAGAACCATCAATCTTTATTGACTTATCAATCGACTCAAAACAAAAGCCCATTATTGGTTTCATTAGTGAAGGATGTTCAGTGTTTAGAGCTGTCAAGTAATTTTGAAACTCCATTCGCAACTTGGCAAAAGCCTTGAGTTTTCCATCGTCAGTACATGCAGCTATACGTAGTGCCTGGCTCCAAGATTCCTTTTCCACAGATGTCTCAAAATAAATGTATAATCTTTTATCTCCATGATATATTGCTGAAGCCTTGCTTTCCACTTTAATCGGGTACTTTTTGGCCCTATAACAAATATATAGATGACAATTAGGGCAGTGATGTATATATGTCCTGATAACTGGCTGTAATCGGGTACATTTTGGCCGTATAACAAATATATAGATGACAGATAGAGCAGTGATGTATATTAGTTTATATGTCCTGATAATTGGCTGTACATAACGATCAAGCTGTTTACTTGTGATGGGCAACCCCCCCCCCCTTCTTTTCTCCTTATATTTTTTACCTATATCTGATACCACAAAGTTTCCAAAGGCAAAGTGACATCAACCGAAATATGAACTAATATGAACACTAGTCAAACGATGACCTATGAATCTGTGATTGAGGCACTTTAATCCTTGCAATTTTAAGGGACTTCACGCCCACTACAGAGAGTTTGCAGAAGCTGACAAATTTCTAAGACATAATAAACTGTCTCAAATCACTCGAGGTACAGTTCCGAGCAATATAGAATAACTGAAAATTTAGGACTACTTGTAGACCATCCTCCTTGGAAAGGATGGCATAAGTTTAAATTAATTAGCTCAAGGCCAATATATGTATGGCCCATGTACATACACAACAAATGATTTGGACTTGAATTTAGTATAACTAGGACACGTAATGATAATTTGCAACAATTAAGCCATATGATATTATAGGTTGCTTCGCTGAGGTATATTGTTGAGGTTGCATCTGCATGTGCACACATACATGTATGTAAGCAAACTAATCAGTGTTAAGAAATAAACTAGTCACTAGGACATAAACACATTGTAAAACTACAAAGGACAAACTATATTACCATTTTCTTGAGGGCATGTTTGTAGCAGACACAGCTGCTACGGTGCAACCCTTTAATCGGATTTCTGTGCTTGAACCATTTGATTCTGTTATTAGAAGTAACTGATCCTTGAGTTTAGCATATTTGCGGGCAGGGGTTACTTCCAAGACCTCTATCTTCCTTTTCTGCTCTCTGGATCTTTTGTCATTAATCCAATTCTTTGGGACCTTCTCTAAATCTAGAACCCACACTGGTCCCTGAGTCATAGAAAAGTAACTGTCAGTGAAAAATGAACCTAGAGCATTAGGACTGAAGGAGTGTCATGTTAAATTGTGAACAGAACAGAGACCATTTTGTGCCAGATTTACTATATGTACTTGGAAATACACTACAATGATTTAAATACTACAAACATTCATTTTTAATGCCAACTCCAAACATTTGATGATAGAAAAACAATTAGGATAGTAATATATAGAATTAACACATCCTCTGGAACATGTATTAGAAGGCATTTGATTCTCTAAATTATAACCTTTCAATTACCAAGTTGTGATTCCTAAGATAACATGCTTGTTGATCAATGCACTGAGCATGTATGTGCAGGAAAACTCTTTTATCTCAAGATATAATTTTTTTTTTGTGTGTGTGTGTTTAACACTTAGTAGTTGTTACTAACTACCAAGTAATATTGTTCTTTTTGAATTTATTTATGGGAGATTCAAACAATTAGCATCTCATGCATGATCCTCTTTTTAAATATAATTCACAAAATATTCAAACTATTAGCATTTCATGCATGGTCGTCTAGCATATCATGGGAACTAAACGAGAACCTACTGCAAAGGAGCTGTCGAGCACAAAAATATGGTACATCCACTTTATTTATATGTTAAAGACATGGTTTACTATAACTAATATACTGAATACATATACTCCAAATTACTGTTTTATAGGGAACGAAATCAATTGATATTTGCATGTTTTGGCCATATATAAGGCAAACTTTGTTGGGTAATGAAGAACGGGGAGGAAAATAGGAGTCTTTATTTTTATTAGTAAATAGTTTAATTATATTTAGTAGAGAATTTAGTACTTCATTACTTATATTGTTTATATGTGGGGTTCAAAGTTATTAAGTACGTAGCTTATTTACAATAAACCCAATTGTTTACGGGCCTCAGTCGATTAGGTTATTTAATTAGGTATTTTATTATTAATATAATAATGTAATCTTTACATATCATATTAGACTTTATTATTGAGATGTTTATTAATTGACTCTTTCTTTTTGTTTTATGGGTTGCTATTCATAGTGACTCTCCCTTCCTGGGAAACCCTCGAAGAATGATTTTTTTATATAGTTAATCCACTCAAGCTTATCTTTTTTATTGTGTTGATTTCATATATTTCATTGTTCCTAAATTTGACCTACATCACTGTCTAATGATCATTGTCTAATGGAACACTGAAACTCATAAAATATTTGGAGGCTTGGAGCATAGATCGTCCATCACTTATATTATATCACTTATTAAGAACCACATTAAGAGCATATGCATTAATGGAAAAAAAAAAGTTGATTCATCAAATGGATCAAGGGATTGCAGAAGTTCAGTAATACAACAGTTCTTTATTGGTCCATCAATACAATCAAAGTCTATCAATTCGATAGCCACTTCATCAAAAATTGATAGAGTTGTTGATGAATTGATGGACATCAATTTGATCGATGGAGCAATAAACGGCCAATACATTAATAAAAGTCCATCAATTCGACAAATCAACTATTTTGATTTGTAACTGTTGCATAAAAAATTAGAAAAATAGTTATAAAAAAAGTTGTATAGTAACAAACTCAATCAAGTTAATTGATGAATTAATGGATTGATGGGGTTCGATGAGTGGGGTTGCTCTAATAGGGGGAACATTTTAGTAAACATAATCAGAAAAATTACCAAGCCACAAAGAGAACTTAAGAGGTTTTATCTAACACGACCAGCACATAATACCCATAGTGGATCTTCCGAATCACTAGATAAGCATGACCAGGGCAGAGAGTAAGTAAGGGCCATGGTCCCCCTAAAGAAAAAAAGACCTCATCTTTTTTAACAAAAATATATATGTACATATATATTCACACATCTATGGTCCCCCTAACTCAAAGGGATAATTTGATATGGTCCCCCAATATTGCCACCCAAACTCCGCCACTAAGCATAAGATTTAATGTTGCCAAGTATATAAAAGAACGTAATTTATATATGATGTAAAAGCGATGAGAAATCAATCTGGACTCTGGAGGAAGTACAATCATAAGGAATTGAAGAAGTATAACATTATTCAGAATCCAAAGCCGGGGTTGCACTTAATTAGATGGGAAGGTAGAGATAAATACAACCTATGTTACCCGAACACGATTACGGGTGGAGACTTAATCTAAGTGCCAGATTCTTAAAAAAAATTAAGATTCGCAAATATGGATCCAAAATTGGAGACGAGTGCCGTGAATCGTCATATAACCTTAACATTAACTTGGCATAATGTGCACGGCCAAGATTTACTACTTCAAGAGTCCCCAACTAGAAGCAATATTAACTTTCAAATTAACTTCGTTATCATGCACTCTTGCCAAGCAAAATCCAATCACCATAAGGATTAAAAAACCTATTCATATGTCTGTGTACTAAGATAAGCTTACCCACAACATTTAATCTCGTTTTCAGAGCAACTCGTGTGAGTGATTACAAGCCCCAGCTTGCACATGTTTTACACTTCACAGCTTTACAAATTCGGGTTCAAGGTGTTCAAAAGAGAGAAACTCCAACAGTTTCTTAGCTCACTCTTTATATATCATATAAAATATTGGCTCTTGGTAACTTAGGACTTGAATAGGTATTCTCATATTCAACAGTACTCCTTATACTAAATCCTTATATAATATTTTATTATTAAAAGTACTTTTCTTCACTAAAAGAGGACGCAGAATGTGATTGCCTTTAATAGTTTATTATAAAATATAAGTTATGAGGAGTGGGAGGCTACTTATATAAATAAGTAGTAGACTAAGAGCATCAACAGCTTCCTTATTTGAGTTCCTAAACTAAAATATAAGAAATGAGACTGAAATATGAGCTCCAACAGTGTCCTAGTGATTCCTTATATCACTAGGATCTATTAGGATCATTCCTTCCTTACTTATAAATAAGTGACAATTCTTTCTTCCTAAACATGTCCTAACTTATATTTTATAATAAAATATTATAAACATTATCTTTCTCTCTCTATTATATAGTACATCTTTAATGATGAAAAATGTTTTTAATAATAAAATATAAGATAAGGAAGGGATACAAGTAACATTGTTGGAGTTGAACATACCTATCTATATCCTAAATTATTAGGATCCAATATTTTATATTAAATTTAAGGAATGAACTAAGACTCTATTGGAGTTGCTCTAAGAGACCGTTAAGCACTTTTCTTACTCAAACTCTTTATATTTCGGGTTAAGAGCACAAATAGGTAGTCTCTTTAGGTTGTTCTAACATGACAAAATTATGTTGCTATAAAAATCATCAAAATTTGATAACATTAAATATACATAAATAAAAGTCACATTCCTATCAATTGAGTTGATGTATCATTTTTATCAGACACTACCACCACTCTTCACTCCAAAAATTCTTGTCAAATAAAAAAACAGAAAGGACAGGTTTATACATTTAAATCAAACAAATATACAACCATTCCACTCACAAACAGTGTGCATATAAAAAAATTTAATCAACCCCATTTCAAATATGCATAATACACAGTAAAAAAACAACAGATACACTATATATAAGTATATAACAATGACCCATTTATCGAAAAACAAAGAAAAGGTCAAAGATATCACAAAACCTGCTTATTGGGGTAAGAGAGATCCAAGTGATCCCCATAAAATTCTGGAGATTCATGCTTAAAGTCTTGATCTTTAACTTTCTTTCGATTCAATCTTTTAATCAAGAACATGAAACACAGGAATTCAAGTGAAATGATGGAAAGTATACCAAGAAAAAAGCCAATAGAGAGTGTTAGCAAAACCATGTTTGTTAACACATTTGAATCGAGTATGAAGAATACAAATATATATATATAGATAGATAGATAATGGGGTAGGGTAATATTTGTTGTAATTAAGAAAAGAATGGAATTTTGTGTGTCAAGTGAAAACAAGAATAAAGATGGAACGGAATTTGAATTAATTTGATTCGAAATAGTGGAAACTGGAAAGGTGGGACGTGTGATGGGCCACTTTGTTACTTTGTAGTCAATTTGACTCATTTATTATTAAAAAATCAATATTATTTATTAATTTATAAATTAATATATTTATATTAATTTGATGTTGAATTTTACAATAATATTTCAGTTATATTTAGTGAAAAAATTAGTTAAAGTTATTTTAACTTATATAATTATTTTATGTATACTTAGATTTAAATCTGTGTGGAGCACGGTTCTTATTTATGCATACAATTATTAAATTAATACTAATATAAATTTATTAATTTTTTATGTTTATTTAATTATTCAAATTCAAATTAATAATTTTTGTTAGTATTTTAAAATTAATAATATGAATAGTAAGCTTTTATATATTATTTTTATGATTTAAATCTTTTGGTATTGTTTTTAAAATAAATAATAAAAATATTATATTTTAATATAATATTTATATTATTTATCATGAGTATAATAAATGCATCTAAAACTGGCTTTATGCCGTTTGGGTTGGTGTTGACTGCGATTTTTGAGTTCCGTGGTGTTAACTAGTAAAAATTTCTTGGTAAAATTGTTGATACATTTCTATCTAAGAAATTGGTAAAAATTAGAGTCCCTTTGAGTGATTATGTACCTTCTAAATGTGTGTTTGTTGGCATGCCTCCGGATGTTTGTGATCTTGTTACGCTATTTCACAAGTTGGATGCACTTATCGATGAGATGGCTTTCAGGGATGAGCATAATTATTCGAAAACAAATTAATCCGGCCGATTCAAACCGTTCAAACCGAAATTTTCAGTTTATTAATGGTTTGGTTTCGGTTTGGATAATTAGAAAACCGATTTTTTTTAGTTTGAGTTTAATTTTCACTTTCAAATCGACCGAAATAACTGAACCATACCATTAATACATATATTTTATAAATAATATTTTATAATTTAATTTAAATATTTAAGTGTTAACCATTATTGTAGTTGTTTCTCCGTTTAAAAACCATTCTCCATTTTTATCTTTATCCTTATTTATTATTACTAGTTAATAATTAATAGTTCTCTTTTTTCATTTAAATAAATAATTTCTTTCCTTTTTTAAAATTAAATGAGTTAATTTTTTTTCATAACAAAAAACAAGAATAACACCTAGCCCTATATATATTGTAGAGTTATATATATATTTTTTCTTTATTTTTATCTAACTATTTTGTTAAAATGCAAACAAATATAACACTTAAAATTATTTATTTAATATAGTAAGAATACATAATTTTTAAAAAATATTTTGATATTAAACCCAAACCGAACCGAACCAATCCATTAAGAATCGGTTTGGTTTGGATTGGTTTTTATAACATTCGGTTTGTGTTCGGTTTCTAAATTTTCAAAACTGAAAATTTCGGTTTGGTTTGTTTGGACCTCCAAAACCGTCTAAACTGAATCATGCTCGACCCTAATAGCTCAACTCAGCTTGAGACTCGAGTGGAATTCTTGATGAATTTAGTGCAAACAACTATTGCTAAGGCACAAAATGTTGAAAAAAATTTCACTCTCTTGCTTCAAGCTCACATGGACTTGCTACTGATCCATTGTTTATTAACTTTGGAGATGTACCTGACACCCATGTTGACCCTCAAGATCCAAAAACAGTGATTCACTCTCATTCTACCTAGTTATAGGAAGCATGCAAGTTGATGGTTGTTGGGTTTCTGGTCAATTGTTTGTTAGTCTGATGATAGTTAGTTAGTTTGTTGGTTGGTTAGTATGTGTGTTGCTTAACTACACTTCTTTTGACTTTTCTCACCCATTCAGGTTGTGCACTTGTAAAGTGCTTTTGTTAGCTTTTGTCCACATTGTCCAAGGTGTTAATCAGCAAATTGATTTGTCTAAATTAAATTAATTTCCTGATTTTTAGTAAATTATAAATTTGTACCCCTTTCCTTTTTCCCGGTTTATTTAGTCGATTAGGATTTCTTTTTCTGTTTAAGATTGTATAATTAGTATTAGGAATCTACATGTAACTTGATGATAATTTTAATCTTAGAATCATAGAAATTTCAATTGTTATAACTGATCAATTGATATGAATGTTATAAATATCAATTGATCAGGAAACCATTTATCAGTTGAAATGTTTATCTGAATCAACTGATAAAATGGATTGTAGCATAGGTGTACTTAGTCTATTTCAATTGATAAGGTGTAAGTCAATTGATATTATTCTCATCAATTGATGTTAGAGTCGATTGATATAGGTCATCAACTGATGTGTAACTTAGGCTGTCAAATTGTAATTATTTGAAGACAAGAAATTTATACAAGTGAAGGATGATCAGTTAATATTGAAGCATCGATGGATAGAAGATAAATTGAAGAAGCCAAGTCAAAGTATTGAAGACCATCAATTGATATGAAGACCTAACGATTGATATATCGATTGATATCATTTATCAATCGTTAAGTCAATAACTTTTATCGATCGATGGATATCAATTTCAATTGAAGAAGAACATCAGTTGATGGATAAAAGGAAGGATCAATTGATATGCTTAATAACAAATTATCAATTGATTGAGAAAACACAAAAGGCTATCTGTTAGAGATCTAAAGGACAAAAATACACATATGGAAGAGAGTCTATGATGACTGTGAAGACTCAAACATAAGCTGTCTTTCCAACCTTTTCCCAAAATAGAAAAAGGCAAAAAGAAAGATAGAATTGAAACAATCCTAGAATAGGTATTGTAAACACACTTGTACTATATAAACAAGTGTGGTAGCATTGTTAGAAGATATACAAGTTAAACAATATTATTGAATCAACTGTTCAGCCTTAGAGTACTTTGTAAGATCAGTTGGTTTATTTTCTAACTTTGTAAAACGAAGTTATGTTTTATTAACCTAGAAAAATTGAGCAAAATATACACTGATGGAAAAACCAATCCATCAGTAATTTTAAAATATCTTTGTTCAATTGATGATATATTTATTTATCGATGGATATTTCTGAAACTATCGACAGATAAACATATCAATTGATGATATATTTATTTATCGATGGATATTTGAAGCTATCGACAGATAAACATATCAATTGATTATATATTTATTTATCGATGGATATTTGCAGCTGTCGACAGATAAATATATCAACTGATGATATATTTATTGATGGGTGGTAGTACCTATCGATGGAAAAGGTAGTTATCAATCGATGACCTGGAATTTTTAAAGTCCATGTCATCAATCAACCTGTACAAAATCTAGTCGTTGATTACCTATTTTATCAATTGATTAATACATACATCCATGTATGTATAACAGTCTATTACCAAAATTGGTAATTTCTACTTTTCATTATTTCCAACTGTTACTTTTTAGCAACTGATTGAGGGAATTAAATCGATTGAGAAATTAAAACACCTATTTATTTTGAAAAATATAAACAGTTGTGTTAAAGCTCATTTGACCTTTACTCACTTTTTTGTACTCTCAGTCCAGTTCTCTCTCTCTCTAGCTAAGAACCCTAACATGCTTATTGCTTATTATTATTTTTGCTTCAACACTAACAAGTTTGCCAGTTATTTTGTTTTTATATCTATAAACACGATTATGGCATCATTAAAGAAGGTCTCGCAATCAGGATTATACTATGAATTCAACAACTTTGTTGCGTGCACTATGGTGGAGGAAACCCCAATAGAATTTCATCAACTAATGGAATTCCTGAGCAGTTCAAGAGTCTCAAAGGCCCTCTCAGAAGCACCAAAGATAATGTGTAATTTAGTTTAAGAATTCTGGACAACAGCAGAGGTAATAGATGATTTTTCTTCAATTTCCTTTAATTGCAAAGGACAAAGGTATATTCTAACCACTGTAGTCTTTGGTGAGTGTTTAAATATTCCTTCAAATAATACTGAAAATGCACCCACTGACACAGACATTAGAACTATGCTTAGGGAAATCAATTACATTGCTCCTGATGCTAGTCTATATAGTATTGTTAGAAAGAATCTAAGGAGAAACCAACACTCTCTCCTGAATTTTCTTCCCAGGAGATTCTGGATTTCATCTCAAATGTTATCTCAAATATCACTTCTCAAATAATAACCTCAAATGTTTCTACTCCATCAATTAATGTTTCGTCATCAATTGATATTCAACCATCGATTGCTAAGTCATCGATCAATACTCAAGATCAATCGGTGGGTATGCATCAATCGATGAATATCCCAAACACCTCAACTGATATTTTCTATACATCAATTGATACTCAATCAATTGATGTTGCACAAACACTCTTAGGATTGAGTAAATTGAGTGAGAGGCAGGATTTCAGGCTAGTAAAAGGAGAGGGAGTGAGTGAGGTCATTCTTATTTCTTCCAGGAATGTGAGTGGAACACATGAGGGACCTACCTTAGAAGGTGCACAAGTTATGAGTGAGGGAGAGGTAAGATTCGATGATGAGATTCTGATGCAAAATAGAAAGATGAGTGAGAGAGACAAAACAATTATGTTATATGCACAGAAGTTAGAGAATGAATTGATGTCAGATGAGGAAGGTGTGAAGGAGATAGGGGGAGTCCCTAATTATGAAGCAAGTGAGAGTTGAATTAATAAGGAGAATGAAGTTATAGAAACTGAAGATATTGATGTTGGTGACTTGGATCCAAACAATTTTGTTCACCTTGATCCAAGATATCAAAGTTTGGCTACTTCAAGTAACAAGAATGCAGAACAACTATTGGGAATTGAGCACACTGAGCAAAGAACCAGGAATCTAAAGGAAAGTATTGCCAATACAACAAATACTTGTTATATGGCACCTGAAGATTCGGAGGATGAGTCTGATGAGGGGCCTTGGATAAGTACTATTGATGGATCTCTAGAAGCTGCAGAAATTGAGATTCTCTCTCAATACAGAAGAGCAATGATGAAGGTAAACATTAAAGGCTTAACTCGAAGAAGGATTGCTCACTGTTTGAAGAAGCAATTAAAGTTGCAGAAAATGACAGTAACAGGAGTCAAAAGGGAGTTAGAGATCATCAAAGGTTCTATTGTCTCCAACAAGGACACATTGGAAAGAAGATTGGATGAGAAACTTCCAATGAATACTTCTGCTCGAATCAAGGACAAATTATTCAAAGAATCCAAGAATTTTATAGCCTTGGAGACAAAAGTGGAGTCTCTAGAAAAGAAAATGGATGACATCATTAAAGGCCAAGTTCTACATGCCTCAATACTTTAAAAATTTCTTGATAAAATGTCACCACCTCCTCAAATTGATGATAACAAAAAGGGGGAGAATGCTAAGAAGAAGGATGGTGATGGTGATGATAAATCTGGCAGTGGTGGTGTTGGTGGTTCTGGTGTTGGTAGAGCTAGCATTGGTGGTGTTGCAACCAAGGTGGTTACTAAAAATGGGAGCAACAAGGATAGAGTTCATTCTTCAAAGTCATATAAGTCAACCAAAGATGACTTAGAACAAAAAAGGAAAGATTTGAAAACCCTTGAAGATGAACTAAAAGTTAGAAGAATTTCTAGAGAAAAGAAAACTCAAGCAATGATTGAGAGGGAAAGGAAGATAATTGAAGATCTAAGGAAAAGTACTGAATTGGTGACAAAGGCTGCACAAATAGGAAATTTGGATGAGTTCATTGCTCAGATAAAGGCTGTCAATGAAAATGCAAAGAATACCGCCAAAAAGTAATTCAAATGCAGAAGCCTTTCTAATAATTGATCTTAAAGCCCTTGAAGAGAAGAAAAAGGGTAAATCAATAATGATTGAAGAAGAAAAAGAAAAGAAAAAGCCAGTTGGCCAGAAGCTTCTTCAAGGAGTCATCTCTTCAGGAATCTCAGATGCTGCAAGAAGGGAAAAGGAGAATGAAGAAATTGCTAGGCAAATTGAAATGCAAAGGAATATAGAAGATCAATTTGCAGAGCAGCCATTGAAAAAAGGAGGAAAATAGCAATGGCTAAGAAAAGGACAAAATCAACTCAAGATACAGTGGTTAAGGAAAACCCTCAAGTCAAACAAGAAGAAATCAAGGAGGAAGTGACAATTAAAGGGTATGAAATGAAAGGAATACCAGTGGTAAGTGAAAAAGGGTTGATAGGAGTAAGAACTCACCCTGCAACCTCTAACCAAGAAGAATCAATGAGGTTGGAGTATGAAAATGGATCAAAAGTCACTTACTCAATGAAGGTGATAATGAAACAAAGCTATAATGTCCAAAAAACCATTCTACCTCTTCTCAACAAAAGGTACAAACTCAATTATACAATTGCTCAGGAAATTCAATATCAAATTTCAAAGCTAAGGAGAGCAAAGGCTGAAGCTGAACCTGATTCACCTCTAAAGCTATGGAAATCTCAAGTCAAGAAGGTGGTGTTGGAACCCATGTATGTTATGATTGCATATGGACTTATTTGGTCCAGTCAACATCATGTCAATTGTCAAAAAGAAATATGCCTTAGTAATTGTAGATGACTTCACAAGATATACATGGGTATATTTCTTACACTCTAAGAATGAGGCAAGTAAATTAATTATCAATCATGTGAAGAATGTTGAAAATGGCACTGAATGGAAGGTCAAGAAAATAAGAAGTGATAATGGTACTGAATTCAAAAATGCAACAATGAAAGAATTATGTGAAGAAAAAGGTATCACTCATCATTTCTCAACACCAAGGACTCCATATCAAAATGGAGTTGTTGAAAAGAAAAATAGGACCTTGATTGAAGCTGCTAGAACTATGTTAGAAGAAGCAAAACTTCCTACATATTTCTGGGTAGAAGCAATTATTATTGCATGTTACATTCAAAATATTTTCATGGTCAATAAACTACAAGGCAAAACACCATATCAACTGATGAAGAAAGACAAGAAGCCAAAAGTTATTTTTCTTCATGTCTTTGGCTGCAAATGCTTTGTACTAAGGAATCAAGGCGAAAATTTAGGAAAATTTGAAACCAAAGCGGATGAAGCTATATTTGTTGGATATGGAATAACAACCAAAGTTTACAGAGTCTAAAATATTAGATTACATATTATTATGGAATCTATGCATGTAGTCTTGGATGATAAAAAGATTCAAGGGTTGTTTGATGAAGGATACCATGACCTATTGCATTATGAAAATGAATCAACAAGCAATGGTGAAGATAGTGACGATGATGTGGAAATTTCAAGAAATCAAGTACTCATAAACTCCTCATAAATTGATGTCAATACATCAACATATAACTTATCAGTTGATAATTATCAATCGACTGATAATACATCAATTGATAACCATTCAATGGATAACAACTCTGCTTAACAATCTTCAAGTAGAGTGTCCATCTCAGGGGGGGTTCTCAAATAATCAATCATATCACAATGATCTTAACAATTTTAGTGATCATGAAGCATCATCTTCAAGGAAAAATTTATCACCAGAAAGGAAATAGACCAGAAGCCATCCCTTTGAGTTGATCATTGGAGATGTAAATGATGGTGTCAAAACTACAAGTACAACTCAAAATGAATGGTTTTATAGTAGCTTCATGTCTCAAGAAGAACAAAAAAGGATTGAAGAAGCCTTGAATGATCCTGCTTGGATAATTGCTATGCAAGAAGAGTTGAATCAGTTTGAAAGAAACAAGGTATGTAAGCTGGTGCCCAAACCAAAGAACAAGTCTGTTATTGGTACAAAATGGGTGTTCAAAAATAAAATGGATGAATCTGGTACAGTGACAATGAATAAAGAAAGATTAGTGGCAAAAGGCTATTCACAAGAAGAAGACATAGATTTTGATGAAACATTTACACCAGTTGCAAGGTTAGAAGCAATCAGAATCCTTCTAGCATATGCTGCTCATGCTAATTTCAAATTGTATCAGATAGATGTGAAAAGTGTTTTTCTCAATGGAGAACTAGAGGAAGAAGTGTATGTAGAACAACCTCCTAGTTTTATTGATCCTATTAATCCTCTATTTGTATACTATCTTCTTAAAGCACTATATGGATTGAAACAAGAACCTAGAGCCTGGTATGACACACTATCTAAATTCTTGATTGAGAATCACTTCACAAGAGGTACTGTTGATAAAACTCTCTTTTATAGAAATGTTAGTGGCTCTATGATTCTTGTTCAAATCTATGTAGATGACATTATTTTTGGCTCAACTAAAGAGAAACTTTGTCAAACGTTTGCTAAGTTGATGCAAAGTAAATATGAAATGAGCATGATGGGAGAACTTACCTATTTTCTTGGTTTTCAAGTCAAACAAGTTAAAGATGGTATCTTCTTAAATCAAACCAAATATATTTCTAACTTATTAAGGAAATTTGATTTAAATGAATGTTTTTCTGCAAAAACTCTCATGGCCACTGCAATTAAACTTGAATTGAACACTAAGGAAGCTAAAGTGGACATTTCAAGTTATAGAGTCATGGTTGACTCATTACTTTATTTAACTACAAGTAGGCCAAAAATAATGTTTGCTTCATGTCTTTGTGCTAGGTTTCAGACCAAAAGAACACAAAATCTTGGAATTTGGTACCCTAGAGACTCTGGATTTGATCTAATTGGTTATGCAGATGCAGACTATGCAGGTTGCAGAATTGACAGAAAACGTATCACAGTCACCTGTCAATTTCTAGGAAATAAGCTTGTATCATGGTTTAGCAAGAAACAAAATTCAGTATCTACATCCACTGCAGAGGCTGAATACATTGCATCTTGAAGTTGTTGTTCATACATATTATGGATGAGGAATCAACTATTTGATTATGGGTTCAACATGAACAAGATTCATATTTTCTGGGATAACACAAGTGTCATTGTAATAACAGAAAATCATGTGCAACATTTCAGAATCAAGCACATTGACATAAGGTATCACTTCATTAGGGAACATGTAATGAATGGTACTGTTGAATTATATTTTATCCATAGTGAAAGACAACGTGCACACATTTTTACCAAACTATTAGATGAATCTACTTTCAATAGATTGGTTTGTGATTTAGGTATGCTTAACTATGTTTAATCTATTAAACGTCTGACAAGTTATTTATCTATGTTAGTTTTTAGATTGTAGCCATTGACTATGTTAATCTATTGATTCTTCCATAATCAACTGATTAATATTTTACATATTAATGGATATTTCTGAAGCTATCGACAAATAAACTTTAAAATCTCAAACTTATTCACTTAAATAAAATGCTCCAAAAATCCAATAAAAAGTTACAACAGCTCAATATCCAACATCTTACAATATATATATATATATATATATATATATATATATATATATATATATTAAAAATATAACTAAACTCTCCAAATTTCGCAACTCGCACTCTGCCCACAAAGTAGCCCACCTAACCTGCCGGGGGAAATCAAAGAAACATAGACCAGCAGTGAGCGAAAGACTCATATACGAAGAGACAAAAGATATTGGTCATACTTAACTCACAATATAAAAAATAACAAAAAAAGTAAAAAGACACTAAAGATATCTTACAATATCAACTGACATATATATACTTTTAAATCATAAATATTCATACTCTTACACATACACTTACTAGTCACATATTATAATGACCGAATACTGAAATGCAAATTTACTTACTGATATGGGAGATAATTTTACATTTACAGGATGTCCTACATTTCGGTTCTCCAGAATATGTAGTCATCAAAACTTACATGGGCTTGCATAGAACAAATCAAATGCTACCCAAAATCTTACAAGCGCTTGCAAGGCATTAAGTACAATGCTACCCAAATGGCCAAACATAAAAAAATTAGTCGCGACTATACGTGTCCCATAACTCCGGTGGCACGCCCATACTATTTAAATACACCGCATAGGAGGTGCCAAAGCATGAGATTAATCCACTCATGACGAATTCTTACAATATCTCTCAAATCAAAATATAATCATAAATAACCTATATAAGACTTACTCGAAAAGATGTCTAATAATAATACATATATCATAAATTAATCGAAAATAAATTACTTGAATATAACCAACCCAAATATTATATAAATTACACTATACAAAACACAATCAGACTTGACCAGTTCTAAAAAAAAGCCAATGAACTCTATTAATATGAATCCAAATGAAAAAGCACAAAACACAGAACTCGTAGAGGATTCCGAGACCTTTCCAGAATGATAAGGCTCGTAAAAAATGGAGAAGTAACGAATTCAGAATGATATTACTCACAAAAATCGAATACAATTTCAATTTACTATGAATATTTGAAGTTATAACATATATGAGCTGTTAGAACAGAATTAACACCTGATTACAGTAGTATTAACACCTGATTACAGTAGTATTTTGATATTTATGACAATGAGATCACATAATTTCACAACGGAATGTAAACAAAGAACGAAGCGCTCGAATAGATCTTTCCAGAATGATATTACTCACAAAAATCGAATACAATTTCAATTTACTATGAATATTTGAAGTTATAACATATAAACCTGAATTAACACATCAGATTACACAAACGGTAGATTTCAACATGCTTATATGTAGAATTTCAGAAAATACAAAGAACGAAAGATGTAGGTAATTAAAATACCTTTCCAAGTAATATAAAATTATAACAATCCAATAAATAACGAATGATATATAATTTTTACAAGATTTCAGCATGGATACAAACGGCTACACATGAATATACAATATACTTACGATTTCGAAGCAACAATAAGAATTTCAAGTAATGATATGAATACGAAGACAAAGAGTAAAGAAAAGATATTCGTACATTAACAATACGATAATGAAAAGAGAGAGTGTAGAAATATATGTACCTTGGAACTCAAAGAATAAGAATAAACCTCAAGAAATCTAGATGCTCTAATTACGAACCATAGTTCAACACCATAACTCATCATCTTAAGTCTTTTCTCCAATTCTTCTCTTGTTTTTCTCTCTTCCTCTATCTTTCTCTTTTTCTTTCTTCCATATGGCTGCTCCTACAAAATTTACGTATCTCTTGTTTTTCAAAACTCTAATTCTTTTTCCTTTTCTTTTTATCTATTCTTTTTTTTCTTTTTCTCTTATTGCTAATAATATCTTCTAAAATATTCTAATAATAAAATAAATATAACTAATAAATCAATAATAACCCACTAATATTGTTCTTAATATTAAATAATATACCTAAATATATTAATAAAAATACGGGATGTTACATTAACATATCAATTAATGATATATTTATTTATCGATGGATATTTGAAGATATCGACATATAAATATATCAATTGATGATATATTTATTTATCGATAGATATTTACAGCTGTCGACAGATAAATATATCAACTGATGATATATTTATTTATCGATGTGTGGTAGTACATGTCGATGGAAAAGGTAGTTATCAATCGATGACCTGGAATTTTTAAAGTCCATATCATCAATCGACCTATACAAAATCTAGTCGTTGATTACCTATTTTATCAATTGATTAATACATACATCCCTGAATGTATAACAGTCTATTGCAAAAATTGGTAATATCTACTTTTCATTATTTCCAGCGGTTACTTTTTAGCAACTGATTGAGGGAATTAAATGGATTGAGAAATTAAAACACCTATTTATTTTGAAAAATATAAATAGATGTGTTAAAGCTCATTTGACCTTTACTTACTTTTTCGTACTCTCAATCTATTTCTCTCTCTCTTGCTGAGAACTCGAACCTGCTTATTGCTTATTATTATTTTTGCTTCAACACTAACAAGTTTGCCAGTTATTTTGTTTTTATATCTATAAACACGATTATGGCATCATCAAAGAAGGTCTCGCAATCAGGATTCTACTATGAACTCAACAACTTTATTGTGTGCACTATGGTGGAGGAAGCCCCAATAAAATTTCATTCACTAATGGAATTCCTGACCAGTTCAAGAGTCTCAAAGGCCCTCTCAGAAGCACCAAAGATAATGTGCAATTTAGTTGAAGAATTCTGGACAACAACAGAGGTAACATATAATTTTTCTTCAATTTCCTTTAATTGCAAAGGACAAAGGTATATTCTAACCACTGTAGTCTTGGGTGAGTGTTTAAAAATTCCTGCAAACAATACTGAAAATGCACCCACTAACATAGACATTAGAACTATGCTTAGGGAAATCAATTACATTACTCTTGATACTAGTCTAGGTAGTATAGTCAGAAAGAATCTAAGAAAAGAATGGTCATATTTCTTTGATGCTATAATAAAGTTTTTTCTGGTAAAGTTATTAATTTTGATGCAATAACTACAAGTATGCAACAAGTAGGTTATAGAATTTTATATGATAGATATCACAACTTAGGGAGTCTGTTACTCAATGAAATATCTGCTAAATTGGGAAATAAGATTAATAGGTCTAATCATATTTACTATGCTAGATTTATCATGATTATTATTAACCATTTTGTCTAGGATATTAAGATTGATAGGAGTACAAAATCTCTGGATTGTTGGGTCCAAAATAAAAGGGTCTTCAAAGACTTGGTAAGGATCAATCTTCACAGTAATGTGGAATTGATCTATCCACCTTTTGTTCAGGTATATATATTTACTCTTACCTCTTCCGATCCCCAAACTTTTTTACCATCTGTGGATATGAAGGGTGTTAAATGAAAAGAGTGTTGTAGAAGGGGGGTTGAATGCAACTTGACAATTTATCTCTAATCTTGCTTAACAACAAACAAGAAATGATAATATCAAGTTAAGAAAGCAGACAACAGTAAGCATAAGAAAGACACAAGGTGATTTATTTCAAAAATTAATTTTATTAATTTTTACTTTCGCTACAACTGACTGGAAAAGTTTTTTCAGCTTCAATAGATACAATAACAAGAGAATGCTAATGTTTATATGCTTGAGAAAAATTAAGCTCAGTTGCATAAGGGAAGGTGTTTGTGAGATGTGTGTATTTAAACTAAAACACATATCTCACTTACAAGTGTACTTTTCCTTGTTTCCTGGACAATACTTGAAATAGAAACTTCACTTTTTCTTCTCAAATCTTGTCTTCATTCCATTTATAGATAAAGGTGCTCTGAGAGGATTTGACATTCTTGACTCCATGAGCACACTTCATCTTTTTGCTTGCTTTTTCTCAAGTTGCCGCAGTAGACTTGACATACTAGGTAGAATTGTCAAGATCAATCAGTGAATGAACTTTACCTAGTCTGCTACTTGAAACAGACTGTCAGCTTCACCAAAAGGTTACTGTCAACCTTTAGCTTCTCTTTGGTAACAACATCTTTAATTCCACATACTTTACTGTCAGTCTCACCAGTCTTCTAACACATGTTGTCGCCCAAAGGTACTGTCAACTATTTCGCCAAACATGTTGTCGACTATCCCGCCAAACATGTTGTCAACTATCCCTGCCAAAGCTATTGTCAGAAAACTTGCTGTCTTTGATTCTTCAATCTCTACCAAGTTTACTGTCTAAGGATAGTTGCTGTTAGTAAAACTTGTTGTCATAGAGTCTTCATTCTCCGCCAAGTTTACTGTCAAAGAATAGTTGTTGTCGTCTGCTCCAAAATTTATTGTCACTTGAATGTGTTGTTGTAGGCTCCAGTTTGTAGAATGCTACTGTCAATGAATTGATCTATTCTGTGCACGAACACTTTGTGAACTTCTACTTCATGGATCATTTATTACATTTGTACAAGATAGTAATTATTGATACTTACTGTCATCTACTTGACTATTTATGCATCCTATTACAAGTGAAATTTTAAACATACTGTCAATGTATATATGACAGTATGTTTTACTTAGTTAATAATAATTAATCTAAATAAGTATTATTTGATTGTATTGATAAAGCCACGTCCCTAACAATCTCCCCCAATTTGTTTTTATGATAAATAAAGACAAATTTAAAGAAAATTGCAGATGCTAACTCAACAAATAAAAACAGAAGTGTTTGTACAGAAAATAAATAAGTACAATCCTATCTCAAGTTTAACTCCTCTAGACTGAGCAAATCTTTAACTTTGACTTGAGCTTCATTTTCATTTCTTGTCTGCTGTCATCCTTCCATATAACCCCTCAAGAGCTTTCAGTTCCTTCTTCTCTTCATCTGTTTTGGCATGATCAGAGACACAATCTAAGACTAGTTTCACCATCTTGTGAGAAAGAATCCTCAACTCCCTGTAGGTGTAGTAGTTCTTAGTTGGCCCTTTGGTTATGCATAGAAATTTCATTCCAAACATGTCTTTGACAAATCTTTATTTTGTAGAAGAGTAGACCTGCTTCACCCTTAGTTTATCTATGGATTCATCCTCTTTTTCTCTCGATTCAATGATCTCCCAGACTATCTTGCAAAGTCTCTTTCAAATTCCAGGAATGAACCTGTAGTCAGTCTGGAGATCTTCCTTAAGTTTTCATTGTTGAGCACCCTGAAATTGACAACCTCCACTTCAATTCTATCAACAATGATTTTCAGGGGCCTAAAAAGGACTGGACAAACATAGTTGGGCCTTTTAGAGAATTGATCATTCAACATTGCATGCTTCATGTCAATCTCAGCCTCCTTGATCCTTTTTTAAATTTGTTCCATCTTCTTCTTTGCAGCTTCAACTTATTCTTCAAATTTCTTTCTCTTCTCATTTTCCTCTTTCTTTTTAGAGTCACTATCTCCAGTGCTCTATTCTTTAGATCAAAGATCTCATAATTTGTGATATTGAACAGTTGCTTCTTGATTAGCTCAATGATGTGAGGGTCATTCACAGCCAGATTTTTTAACTCCTCAAAAGTGATTTCTTCAGGAAAACCACCAAAAGACATTGATGTGTCCTCTTATACTCAAACTTCTTCTCAATTTCCCTCTTCTTCTTGGCTTGAATAATTCTCATAATACTTGACATGTACTTGCATTCCTCAGGATAAGGATATTCCTCCAACTGCTTCACCATCTTTTCAAGTTGATCCAGAGTTTTGTCCT
Source organism: Oenanthe sinensis (assembly GCA_028671895.1). Classification (NCBI taxonomy): domain Eukaryota; kingdom Viridiplantae; phylum Streptophyta; class Magnoliopsida; order Apiales; family Apiaceae; genus Oenanthe; species Oenanthe sinensis. The sequence goes on from CM053801.1 coordinate 23,171,025, forward strand.
GTAGAGACTTTGTACTCCAAAACTCATTGATTCCATCTTCACCTTCAAACATTACCCCATCTGAGTAGATAATAGTCTCAGGCTCTTCAACATTAGTGAAATCCAAAGGGTGGGGCTTGGAGGAATCCATCAACTCCATAAACTTCTTTATCAACATACCTCTCACTACCTGTGTCCTCATGTCTGTTCCTTGAGTTAAGAGCATCATTTATCTGACCAAAAAATAATTCACATCTTTCATATCATAACTCAATTCTTCTGCTACTCCATTTGAATAAAAGACAATCATCTTGTTGAGAGAATTTACTTCAGACCATTCAATCTTCACCTTGACCAGAGATTATGCCTTTGATTCTGCTATGTTATTTATTGTTGGTCTTCTATTATCTAGACAATCCTCATGAAGCACCTCAGACATGAGCTTCGATCCTTTCCTACTAGGGCTCATGCTTGAATGAGGTTTAGGCCTTTCTACCCTTGCCTTTATATACCTCTTTGAAATAGATATCTTCTTTGATAGTAACTTTTGAGAGGTTATTGTTAATTCAGGTTCGACAGTAGGTTCTGTGATAGTAAGTTTCACCTTATCACTCCTGACGGCATCTTTTTCATCATTTTCAAATCCAAGTACTATTGTCTTCATAACCTTCTCTTCAACACCATCTCTATACTCCTTCTCATCCTTCTCTTTATCTTCCTCCACCTTGTTCCCAGTTCTAGATGATCCTTCACCATTGTTGTGTTGGCTGGAACTACCTGCACCTCCATCAGGCTTTTCATTGTCATATACATCCCTTTTCTCCTGAGTTTTCTTCTCATTCTTCCTCAATTTCAATTCTTCAAGTCTTCTCAATTCTCCTTCAAACACCCTTAACACTTCATCTCTCTCTTCATTACTTGAAATCTGCTTGAAATAGTCAAAAGCTTCTTTAACAGATCTAGGACTACGCGTGCTCACCCTTTCAAGGTTCATAGATCTGTATTTTCCATCTGTGGATCTGCTGAATTTGATGCCTAATGGATTATGAGTTACTTCTGGTAATTTCTCAACTATCAGCTTCTGCAATGTCCTCTTCAGATTTTCATTTAGCCATGACTTATCTGTTTGGATTTTGAGTTTGATTGCTTCTATAACTGCAATCTCTTGCCTGCTCAGATAAGCCATGCTCACACACCAACTGAAACTTCCTTCAATTCTGACAGAGATTACCCACTTGTTGCTTTTAGACACCATTACAGCTTCTCCCACAGTTGACTGTCTCATTGAATCAAAAAACTTCATGGGGTCTCTCTTAGATGAGGCTCTTAGATCATTAATCCTCTTGTTGAACTTTGTATCCTCAAAGACTCTACTGTTTTCATTCTCATCTACCATCAGGATTGCAACATGCTCATCATCAAAATCTTCTCTTTCTTCTATTATCGAATCATCACTTCCATCTTGAAAGAGCTTCTTCTTTCCTTTTCCTACTACATGAACCACAGAATCCTTCTTCACTGCACCCTCCTTTATCACAACATATTTCTCCTTAGGTCTCTTCACCTTATCACCACCAAGCTTTGTAGCAATCTCAGCAGCCACACTAGACAAGAATGCTAGTTGACTCTCCCCTTGAGATGCAGCTTGAGTTGTCTCCTTATTACTCCTTTCTGCAAACACTTCATCCTTGTCACTTTTCTCCCCCTTAGTTGAGGTAGCAACTGCAGGGTTTGAAAATTTTTCATTAAACTCTTGAAGCTTATCAAAGATGGCCTTGAACCCTTCATTCATTATGGGCTCCAGACTGGCCATCATGTTCATCAACTTCACTTGATTTTTACCCACTGTATCCAGATTCTTTGAAAACTTTGTGACCTTATGTGAAAGGGATTTCAACATTTCATCAGCTTGTTTAGTAGATTTGGAGGTTGTGGTGGTTCTCACACTCTTTTTTTTTCCTGAGTGATCTCATCACTCCTCACCAACTCATCCTCAAGGCCTATTGCCTTAGATGTTTGGGCTCCCACATTTTATTTTTTAATATGGCCTTGCTCATGACCCTCTCCTTTTGCCTGGGTTTTTCCCAGCCCCTCATTTTTATACTCACTTCTCTTTTCTTTTATCTCTCTTTTTCTTTTCACACCCTCACTCATCCTAGGTGCAAGATACTGAGCAGATACATCTTGCACAAGAGTTTTAGATTTTACCTTTAGCGGGGTAGAATTAAGAGCATAGTCATCATCTTCATTTTGTGAGAAGTGGTGGCCATTGGAGAACTGTTGTCTAGATTTTGAAGGTTGACAGCTTTTGAAGCAGCTTCTGTAGGAAAGTTACTGTCAGGAGGATTGACAATAACTTTGTCATTAACAGCTATTGAGGCTCCGACAGTAATCTCTTCCACCCTTTGAGTATAAGGTTCTTGTGGATTACTATGATCAGTCTCATCCAATTGTTGGAATAGTGCATCAACAGTTTGATCTTCAAAGTTAGCAAAATGTGATGCACCATAATTGAATGAGTTATGTTCCACATTTTCTATCCCTATAGTGTGAGTATCTTCAAGTGTGGGCTCAAGTTGAGTGTGTTCAACTTGTTGTGCAGACTCATTACAGAATACCATGGGAGACTGGCCAAGTTCAATAGATGCCTCCTGTTGAGAGGAAACATCTAGAGAGGTGTTTTTGTCCCTTTTAAGAGATGTGTCATTTTGAAAGGACACACCCTGGCTAACAGAGGTTGATACCCTTGCCTTCTTTCTCCTAGGCTCACCAGGGCCTTCTGTGGGTTCTGTGGACTTACTACCTCCCTTATTTGCTGCATCTAGTGCAGTTTCACCACCTACCTGTGGAAAGGCTTCTATCCTAGGTTGAGTGGTTATCATTCTTTTATAAGCCTGGTCCTTTTGAGAGAAACCAGACCCTTGGCTAATAAACTTGGTGACTCTAGAAGGCCGGACTCCTTCAAAAGGTTTATAGTGTGGGTTAGGAATGGAGAGGTCAACACCATTTTCATCATTCAAAGAAAATACATGGTAGTTCCCAATAATTTTTAAATTCAATCTATTTATTGTGGAAATCATGAAATCTATTATAAAAAAACTCAATTCAATGTTAAGAGGTTTGCTGGTTAACAATGAATGAGTATTTTTCTTTAGAGTTGGGGACTCCATGCATTGAACACTATCTAAATTAATTATGCCTACAACAGAGTTAATTATAAGCATAAAGAATCTATGATAGTAAATTATCGGTTTCCTGACTTCTTTCTTTCCCAGTACCAGCTTGAACAGGGCCATCAGGAGCTTTCCAACGTCAATTCTGTAATTGTGCACCATGGAATGCACAATCCTCCTGATGTATGCTGGCACTTCATTCCAGCCACTTATTTTGCTGGACATGGACCTTGAGACTGCATCCAGCATCATGCTTCATTCTTTGTTTAGATATTTCCTGTCCATGCCTCCCGAAGGATACCATTCATCACTATTTGCATTTAGCTTGGGTCCAGCATACCCAACCATCTTGAAGAACTTGGCGAGTTGTTCTTCACTTGCAGGCTCCTCAAATAGCGAGCCTTCAGTCTCTTCCACATGAAGAGCTTCATTGATGTGAGAGGAATCAATGGTGTAAGGAGTACCATTGATTTGAAAGGAGATAGAGCTAGCATCTTGCTCTCCCTCACATACTGTAGAGGTCCAGAATTGAGAAAGTCTTGGGATTTCGAGATGAGGACTTGCAGTTAGGGGATAGGTAAGATATGAGTTGTTCATGAAGCCAACAAAGTGTTTGAAGGCTTCACCAGCTTCACCCACTGAAGCCATGGTGGTAAAGTTAGTTTGAGCAAGATAGCAGAGAATTTGAGGTCCAGACATGGTTAAAGGTTGTTTAAAGTTAAGAATGAAAAAAAGGTTTAAGAATTTGAAGAACGGTTTAGAGAAGGAAGTTGTAGAGAAAATGGAGAGTTTTTAGGGTATAAGAGAATAAAGAAGTTAAGAGAGAAATAAAGTAAAGTGAAGAGTGAGAGAAATTTTAGCAGAGTTTATATATGATGTGAAAAAGATATTGTCAAGAAAGAATTTTAAATGATTTTAAGTGACACTTCTCTTCAAGTTCCATTCCTTGACAGTAACTCATGCGCTAGAAATTACAAACACTCTTGACATTAACATTATCGGTTGAAGAATATAAAATAAATGAATAACCCTAATGTTGATTGTTGACAGTATGTTATGCGGGGATTTTAGAAAACTATGTTGTCAAAAGATACTGACAGTAAGTTTCAGAATTTGACAGTAAGTTTCAATCCCGCATATTATGCTGTCACTATTTCTCAATCCTTTGACAGTAGGTTTCACAGGATTTGACAGTAAGTCTCAATCCCGCAAAACATACTGTCAAGACTTGTCAGCCTTTTGACAGTAAGTTCCACAGGGTTCGACAGTAAGTTTTAATCCCGTGAACTTTACTATCAAGACTTCTTAACCATGTGATAATATGTTTTCACAGATTTTGACAATAACTTATCATTATGCGACAATATGAGCAAAACATACTGTCAAGTAACTTGACAGTATCTTTTATTAGTCACATAAGAATTAAGTTACTTAAAAATAAATTAGTTAATCTCTTAGTTAAATATCATCATGTCTTTCCACTGTGATAAAAATCAAAACACCTCTATAGGCCATTAATTCACAGTGAAATTTAGTTAACTAAATTTTTGATCAACTAAGCAGAATTACATTAACAGGTTAAATTTAACATACCCAATTCACTCACTAGCCTGTTGAAAGTCTTTTCATCCAATGGTTTGGTGAAAATATCTCCAAGTTGCTTCTCTGTGGGCACATAGATTAGCTTGATTGTGCCTTCCTCCACATGCTCTATAATGAAATATGTATGATATCAATGTTGTTAGTTTTGGAATGTTGAATAGGATTCTCAGAAATTTCTATGGCACTAGTGTTGTCACAGAAGATAGGAATTCCTTGTAGAGTCAACCCATAGTCCAATAGTTGGTTCTTCATCCAAAGTAACTGAGCACAGAAACTACCAGTTGCAATGTATTCAGCCTCTACAGTTGAATTTGACACTGAATGATGCTTCTTGCTAAACCATGAGACCAATCTTTCTCCTAAAAATTGATAGCTTCATGTTGTACTCTTTCTGTCTATTCTGCACCCTGCATAGTCTGAGTCTGAATATCCAACCAAGTCAAAACCAGATTCTTTAGGATACCAAAGGCCAAGATTTTGAGTGCTTTCACATATCTAAGAATTCTGTTTACTGCCATTAAATATGACTCCTTTGGATCAGACTGAAACCTTGCACACAACCCTTTTATAAACATGATGTCAGGCTTGCTAGCTGTTAGATAAAGAAGAGAGCCAATCATTTCTCTGTACATTTTATTGTCCACCTTCTTTCCTTTTGGATCCTTGTCAAGTTGAGTTGTTGTTGAGATTGGAGTCTTTGTAGGAGATGAGTCTTTCATATCAAGTCTTTTCAAAAGATCTTTAACATACTTAGTCTAACAAATGAATATTCCATCTTCTTTTTTATAGACTTAGAGTCCAAGAAAGAATACTAATTCTCCCATCATACTCATCTCATATTTGTTCTGCATCAACTCAAAGAATTTCTTGCATAAATCTTCACTTGTTGAAACAAAGATAATGTCATTAACATAGACTTGAACTAGAATGATATCCTTTCCATGCTTTTTGTAGAAAAGAGTTTTATCCATAAACCCTCTTGCAAAGTTGTTATCAAGAAGAAACTTGGAAAAAGTATCATATCAAGCCCTTGGTGATTGCTTCAGACCATACAATGCTTTGAGCAGTCTGTACATAAAGTTTCCCATTTTTAGATCTTCAAAGCCTGGAGGCTGTTCAACATACACTTCTTCTTCTAACTCTCTATTAAGGAAAGCACTCTTAACATCCATTTGAAAAACCTTGAAGTTATTGAATGCAACAAATGCCAAAAATATTCTAATTGCCTCAAGTTTGGCAACAGGAGCAAATGTTTCTTCATAATCAATCCCTTCCTGTTGACAGTAGCCCTTTGCCACCAGCCTTGCTTTGTTTCTTGTGATAGTACCACTGTCATCCATCTTATTTCTATAGACCCATTTAGTGCCTATTATGGATTTGTTCTTTGGTCTAGGCACCAATTCCCAAACACAGCTTCTTTCGAATTGATTCAAATCTTCTTGCATGGCATTAATCCAATCTGGATCAGCCAAAGCTTCTTCTAGAGTTTTAGGTTCTGTTTGAGAGAGGAAACAAGAGTACATGCATTCATTGGCAATATTTCTTCTTGTTTTGACTCCTGTTCCTGGATCATCAATGATTAAATCATTTGTGTGATCTCTGTTCCATTTTGTTCCTCTTAGAGAATCACTAGAGTCTTCAACACTTTGTTGATTGACAGCATCTTTAGCTCTTGCACTGTTGACAGCATCAATTTCTTCAAGTCTGCTATTCATTGGAACATTCCCGGAAAAATCAGTTGTTTGGGTAGTTCCTTCATTTTCTCCAGATTGGTTATGAACCATTGTTGGGCCAGAAATTGTGTGATCAATTCTTGGTGAATCCTCTTCAATCTCTTCTGGATAGCTTTGATTTTCAAAGGCTAAAGATTCTGTTTCTTGACTTCCTTCAATTCCAGGGAATTTTGTTTCATCAAAGGTGATATTTACACTCTCATCCACAGTCTTGTGATCAATGATATAGACTCTATATGCAGTCATGTCAATATTATATCCCATAAAGATTACTTCAAGTGCTTTAGTATCAAATTTTTCTTTGATCTCAGTTGAATCTTTCATGAAGTAGCACTTGCTTCCAAAGACATGAAAATAGTTGACAGTGGGTTTCCTTCCTGTGAGTAATTCATAAGGTATTTTTTCATAGGCTTTGTTGACTACAGTCCTCTTTTGAGTATAACAGGCTCTATTGATTGTTTCACCCTAGAAATATGTAGGAAGTTTTGCTTCACTAAACATTGTTCTTGCAGCCTCAATGAGAGTTTTGTTTTTCCTTTCCACAACACCATTTTGCTGAGGTGTTCTTGGTGCAGACAATTGTTGAGTAATTCCATTGTCTTTGCATAAATCATTCATGATATTGTTTTTGAACTCAGTACCATTATCACTTCTTAAAATCTGCACTTTATACTTGGGATTCTTGTCAAGAACCATAACCAAATCAATTATTTCTTATGCAGCTTCATCTTTGAATGCTAGAAACCTCACCCATGTATATCTTGAAAAATCGTCAACCATTACTAGAGCATATCTTTTTCTAGCTAGTGATTGCACATTCACAGGACCAAATAAGTCCATGTGAATTAGTTGAAATGCCTCATTGATTGAACCACTATGAGTGCTTTTGTGAGAAGCTCTCATTAGCTTCCCTTTCTGGCAATCCTCACACAATCCTTCTTGATGAAATTCAAGTTGAGACAGCCCTTTCACCAACTCTCTCTTCATTAGATGATTCATTGCTTCGAAGTTCAAATAAGAGATCTTCTTATGCCACAGCCAACTTTCAGATGGAGAAGCCTTACTGTAAAAATAGTAGACTTTATATTTTCTTACATAGTCCAAGTCAGCTATGTAGAGGCTTCATTTCCTTACTCCTTGAAGAGCTTCTTCCACTGTCTTCTTGTTGATAATGGAGCATCTGTCTTGATCAAAACCAACCTTGAGACCTCTTTCACAAAATTGAGTGACAATCAATAAATTGTTCTTCAATCCATTCACTAGAGCAATTTTCTCAATTTTCAAATTTCCAACCTCCAGTATGCCATACCCATTATGAAACCAAAGCTATTGTCACCAAAGGTTATATAAGGGTTAACCATTTTTTGAACTGTGATAGTAGGGCTTTATCACCTGTCATGTGTCCTGAGCATCTACTATCAATGATCCACATGATTATTTTATTTTCTTGTTGCCCTGCAAAATAAAATATCTCAAGTTACTTTTGGTACCCAATTCACATTGGGTCCATCTGGTTTAGCTTGATCACAGTTTGAAGTTGAATTAGTTGAATTTTTCTTCTCTTGCTTTTAGCAAGACTCCAGTAGTTACCCATTCAGATTTGATTACTGGTTTAGTAGATTTTCTCTTGGGTTGCTTGTCCATACTAACTTTAGGTGGACTTGGAGTCTTTGCCTTTTCAGTTTTAGCATTCTTATGCATACATTCTTGATTATTAGCAAAAGGCATGTTAAAGCAGATACTCATCAAGTTCATTTTACAAGAAATACAATCAAAGTCACCAGAGTGAGTTATTTGTATGTTCTTTAAAGGCATGTTGTGTAAATTTCCATTAGTAGAAGTAGCATTCTCAACATTTAACTTGACCTTATTACAAATATGAGTTAGATGACTAGAAGACCCATAATTATTGCACAACTTTGTAGGAGCATTAGGAATATAATCATAATTGTTCTTCTGGTTAACTCCTAATTTTCCATTTCTGTTTTTCTTGGTCTTCATGATAGTATGGTTAGAAGTTACTTTCATGCTGGTATTAACACATTAGGTTTAGATGGATTTGTCTTGACAGTAAGTTTGGATTTTACAGTCTTGACAGCAACTTCTGAACTTACTGTCTTGCCAGTGTTGACAACACTTTTTAAACCCAAGTTACTGTCAGGGTCAAAACTAAATGTCTTGGGGATTTTGACAGTATCTTTGGCCTTAAGGGACTTAATGATAACATCATTATCCTCATCATCTATCTATTGTTTGATCACTAATGCTTCCTCATCAAATTCAAATTCAGCCTTCTTGAACAAGGGATTCTTAACTTTCTTTAGAATGGACGGTTTGACAGTATGTTTGACTTCTTCTTCTACAGCATATTTCTTTCCATTTTTCTTCTCATAGTTAAAACCTATACCTACCTTTTGATTTTCAGTATTATCATCATGGTAAGATTTTAACAAAGAAGAGGAATTCTTGTAGGCCTTGATTTTTAATTCATTATCAAAAATTTATTTTCTAAGAAATTCCTCACTCTGAGAAGCACAAACAATCTTGTTCTTGAGAATCTCATTTTCTTGTTGTAGGGACTCAAAAGCATTCTGTTTCAGTTCAACTTCATGATTCTTACTTTTTAATAACTCATTAACACTAGATATTTTAACTATCTCCCCATTTGCAGCTAACATGCTTGTATGAATATTAAAAATCTCTGAACTTAAACTTTCAACAGTTTTCTTATAATGAAATGTAGTCATATCAACAGTAGTAAGAAAGGGTACCTGACTTGATGAAGTGGATGAACCTTCTCCTGAACTTGCCATGAGAGCAAGATTTCCATATTCTTCTCCTTCCTCTTCATCAGAGTCTTTCCAGCACTTTCCTTCAGCCACAAAGGCTCTTCCTTGTTGCTTTTTCAGCAAGGCTTCATACTTTACTTTGAGTTCCTCATAGTCATTGTCATTTCTTCTCACTTGTTTTGGCTTCTTGCACTCTGTTGCAAAATGCCTCATTTCACTGCAGTTGTAACACCTTATTTTGGATCTGGCCACCATACCTGTCTTGTATCCACCTTTGCCACTTCCTCAAGGTTTTGAGATATTTGGCTTGTTAAACCTGGAGCTTTTTCCTCTTGATTTGAAAGCTTTGTTCTTATTGAATTTCAAGTTGGAGAACTTTCTTGCCATGTAGGCCATTGTTTTATTTTCCATGTTGTCCTGTTCTTCCAAAGTGTAGAACTCATCTTCTTCACCATCCTTGAGTTCCAGAGTCACACTTTCATCTTCATCTATAATTTCTTTAATCTTGATTTACTATTGATGCTAAGATTCTTTGAGATGCATCAGCTGTGGATCCTAAGCTACTAGAGCATTTGAAGTGTTGGCCATCTTTCCTCTTCGACCAGCTTGGATAGCTCTCTTTTATAGCAACTCTAGATCATAGGTTTTAAGGATGCCATATAAAGTCTCAAGAGAAACTTTTGATAAATCTCTTCCTTCTCTTATGGCAGAAACCTTGTGCTCTTGATGGTTAGGAAGTGTCAACATGAATTTCATGTTTACCTCCTTTTTGTTATAAAACTTTCCATGCAGCGGCAGGTCATTTATCAGCCTATTAAACCTCTCAAAAATCTCAGTCAACCCTTCACTTGGTTTAGCCATAAAGGCTTCATACTGAAACACCAGAATCTGTCTTTGATTCTCTTTTACTTCCTCTGTCCCTTCACAGAGTATCTCAATGGTTTCCCATATTTGTTTTACACTATTGCAGTTGACAATGTTGTTGTACATGAAATTGTCATGTGCCTCAATGATAATAAATTGTAAGCAATCATATAGAGATAATTTTTCCTTTTCAGTGTCAGTGTACTCTGAAACCTTTTTAGGAACCCAGTAGGCTGGTATAGCTTCACCATCTACTATGGTTCCAGGGTAGAGTGGATTAGTTATTTTTATGAACAACATCATCTTTCTTTTCCAGAGGTTGTAGTTTTCTTTGTCAAAGGTGGGTATTTTTATACTGCTTACTTTCTGTGCACTCATTTTTAGATCCTTTCAGGTTACGTATGTCTAACCTGCTGCTCTGATACTATTTGTTAAATGAAAAGAGTATTGTAGAAGGGGGGGTTGAATGCAACTTGACAATTTATCGCTAATCTTGCTTAACAATAAACAAGAAATGATAATATCAAGTTAAGAAAGCAGACAACAGTAAGCATATGAAAGACACAAGGTGATTTACTTCAAAAATTAATTTTATTAATTTTTGCTTTTACTACAACTGACTGAAAAAGTTTTTCCAGCTTCAATAGATATAATAATAAGAGAATGCTAATGTTTCTTTGCTTGAGAAAAGTTAAGCTCAGTTGCATAAGGGAATTTTTTTGTGAGATGTGTGTATTTAAACTAAAACACATATTTCACTTACAAGTGTACTTTCCCTTATTTTCTGGACAATACTTGAAATAAAAACTTCACTTTTTCTTCTCAAATATTATCTTCATTCCATTTGTAGATAAAGGTGCTCTGAAAGGATTTGACATTCTTGACTCCATGAGCATGCTTCATCTTTTTGCTTGCTTTTTCTCAAGTTGCAGTAGTAGACTTGACAAACTAGGTAGATTTGGCAAGATCAATCAGTGAATGAACTTTACCTAGTCTGCTACTTGAAACAGACTGTCAGCGTCACCAAAAGGTTACTGTCAACCTTTAGCTTCTCTTTGATGATAACATATTTGATTCTGCATACTTTACTGTCAAGCTCACCAATATTTTAAAACATGTCGCCAAAAGGTACTGTCAACTATTCCGCCAAACATGCTGTCGACTATCCCGCCAAACATGCTGTCAACTATCCCTGTCAAAACTACTGTCAGAAAACTTGTTGTCTTTGATTCTTCAATCTCTTCCAAGTTTACTATCAAAGGATAGTTGCTGTCAGTAAAACTTGCTGTCATAGAGTCTTCATTCTCCGCCAAGTTTACTGTCAAATAATAGTTATTGTCGTCTGCTCCAAAAGTTGCTGTCACCTGAATGTGCTGTCATAGGCTCCAGTTTGTAGAATGTTACCGTCAATGAATTAATATATGTTGTGCATGAAGACTTTGTGAACTTCTACTTCATGGATCATTTATTACATTTGTACAAGACAGTAACTGTTGATACTTACTGTCACCTACTTGACTATATGTGCATCTTATTACAAGTGACATTGTAAACATACTGTCAATGTATATATGACAGTATGTTTTACTTAGTTAATAATTAATTAATCTAAGTAAGTATTAGTTGATTGCATTGATAAAGCCACAATCCCTAATAGAGGGTGTTAGCAATGACCCGAACCTTCCTACCCAAGCCACACAACCAATTTCCAAACCCAAATCTAAGTAACCAACCTCAACAGGTTCCCAAAAACCTGTTGTTGTAAAAATAAAGAAAGGAAAAACACATGTTGTGGTAGATAGATTAGAGGAGGATGTAGCTAGTGAGGGAACTGGGGAACATAAAAGAACCTAGAAGGATAAGGAGAGTGGGGGTGTGCAACCTAAACCAAGCCACTCCACATTTTCTCAAAAGGCTGTGGATGTTAACAAGGAAATTACCACATCCCTATTGGCATCCTCCCAAAAGGATGTTAATATTGAAAAGAGCCCACAACCAGGGGAACAGAACCAAGATAGGGACACAGAAACCAAAATCCCCAAATCATATGAAAGGAGAAGGAAGAAAGTAACCTTTGCACATGGGGAAACACACACTGCAAAATCACAGGAAACTGTGATGGAGTCTTCTCAAATTCAGTTTGATGCATCTTATATAAATGATGAGATGCAGTCTCACTCTCTGTTAACTCCAATTCCTTCTATTCTTCTTTCCCCACTTCATCAAATTTCTTTAGAAAATTTTCTGATAGATAATCAGACATTTTCAAATTCTCCTTCTTTGATATTCAAGGAGAAGTCAACACTCTCTCCTGAATTTTTTCCCCAGGAAATTCCAGATTCCAACTGAAATGTTATCTCAAATATCACTTCTTAAATAATTATCTCAAATGTTTCTACTCCATCAATTAATGTTCTGTCATCAATTGATATTCAACCATCGACTGATAAGCCATCGATCGATACTCAAGATCAATCTATGAGTATGCATCAATCGATGGATATCCCAAACACCTCAACTGATATTTTCTATACATCAATTGATACTGAATCAATTGATGTTGCACAAACACTCTTAGGACTGAGTGAGTTGAGTGAGAGGCAGGATTGCATCCTGGAAAAAGAAGAGAGAATGAGTGAGGTCATTCCTATTTCTTCCAGGAATGTGAGTGAAACACGTGAGAGCCTCACCTTAGAAGGTGCACAAGTTATGAGTGAGAGAGATGTGAGATTCCAGGATGAGATCCTGATGCAAAATAGAGAGATGGGTGAGAGAGACAAAACAATTATGTTATATGCACAAGATTTAGAGAATGAATTGAATTCAGAGGAGGAAAGAGTGGAGGAGATAGTAGGAGACCTGAATTATGAAGCAAGTGGGAGTGGAATTAAAAAGAAGAATGAAGCTGTAGAAAATGAATATATTGATGCTGGTGACTTGGATCCAAACAATTTTGTTCACCCTAATCCAAGATATCAAAGTTTGGCTACTTCAAGTAACAAGGATGCAGAACAACAATGGGAATTGAGTACACTGGGTAAAGAACCAGGAATATGAAGGAAAGCATTTCCAATACAAAAATACTTGTTATATGTCACTTGAAGATTTGGAGGATGAGTTTTATAAGGAGCCTTGGATGAGTCTCTAGAAGCTGCAGAAACTGAGATTCTCTCTCAATACAGAAGAACAATGATGGAGGTAAACATTGAAGACTTAACTCAAAGAAGGATTGCTTATTGTTTGAAGGAGAATTAAAGTTGCAGAAAATGACAGTAATAGGATTCAAAAAGGAGTTAGAGATCATCAACGGTTTTGTTGTCTCTAATAAGGACACATTGGAAAGAAGATTGGATGAGTAACTTCCAATGAATACTCTGGATGAAATCAAGGACAAATTATTCAAAAATCCAAGAATTTTAAAGCCTTGGAGAAAAGAGTGGAGTCTCTAGAAAAGAAAATGGATGACATCATTAAAGTCCAAGTTCTACGTGCCTCAATACTTCAAAAATTTCTTGACATGATGCCACCACCTCTTCAAATTGATGATAACAAAAAGGGGGGAGAATGCTAAGAAGAAGGATGGTGATTGTGATGATAAATCTGGCAGTGGTGGTGTTGGTGGTTCTGGTGTTGGTAGAGCTAGCATTGGTGGTGTTGCAATCAAGGTGGTTACTAAAAATGGGAGCAACAGGGATAGAGTTCATTCTTCAAAGTCATCTAAGTCAACCAAAGATGGTTTAGAATAGAAAAGGAAAGATTTGAAAAAGTTTGAAGATGAAGCTAGAAGAGTTTCTAGAGAAAAGGAAAATCAAGCAATAATTGAGAGGGAAAGGAAGATCTAAAGAAAATTACTGAATTGATGACAAAGGCTGCACAAACAGGAAATTTGGATGAGTTCATTGCTCAGACAAAGACTGTCAATGAAAATTCAAAGAAGGTTACCAAAGAAAGCAATTCAAATGCAGAAGCCTTTCTAATAATTGATCTTGAAGACCTTGAAGAGAAGAAAAAGGGTAAAATAATGATTGAAGAAGAAAAAGAAAAGAAAAAGCCAGTTGGCCAGAAACTTCTTCAAGGAGCCATCTCTTCAGGAATCTCAGATGCTGCAAGAAGAGAAAAGGATGTTGGTGAGATTACGAAGCCGTATGAATAGTAATCGTGATAACTCAATACTAGAACATGACATGTAAATAATCTACGTCTACACGGAAATCAAGGAGAAATGAAGATAAGGCAAATACAGTGAATCAAGACATTAGAAGAAGTTTGAAGTCTACTACAGGTCACTGAAAGAAGTTCATTAATATGTTCAAGTCTCAGTGAAGAATAATGTGTAAAGTCTTTTAGGGTTTCAAAAGTGTTGAAGATTCATTATAAAGTGTCATTAAAAGATTTCAGTGTATTAGCATTGATTGAAGATACACAGTGTTCGAAGCATGGAAATCTAGAAAGATTGAAGACAATGTAAAGACAAAAATTAAAGAAGACAACTGCAATCTTGAAGCTATACTCACTGAAAGAAGTTCAGTTATATGTTCAAGCGTCAGTGAAGAACAGAGAATAAAGTATTCAAGATTGTGGTAATAATGGAGACGTTGTCGAAGTAACATAAAAGATTCCAGAGAAAGTAAAGTGCTTATTAACAGTCAGTGTTTGGAGCAATGCATCAGTCCAAGGTTTATCAGCTGAAAAAGAATAGAAGTCAAGAGAATTTAATTCAGTGTTAGTCGTTTGTGAACCAGACCAGTGCACTAAGCGTCATCACAGTAAGAAGAGAATTACCATGATGTATTAGAAGAAAATTAGTTGATCAAGCCACATGAAGAACATTTAAAGTTGTACTCAAAATCCTCATGAAATGTTCTAAGGCAAGTACATGTTATGTCGTTCCTATACAAGGAACACAGAGTGTAGGAGCAAAAAATACTCATGGATAAGTTTCTAAGTATTTCATGGCTCCTCTACAAGGGACACAGAGTGTAGGCGCAACAAAACTTTGCCTTAGGAGCAACAAAAGAGTTAAAGGCAAAACCAAGAGTTTCGTGGCTCCTATATAAGGGACACGGAGTGTAGGCGTAACAAAACACTCATGGATAAGTTTCTAAGTGTTTTGTGGCTCCTCTACAAGGGACACAGAGTGTAAGCGCAACAAAACTTTGCCTTAGGAATAACAAAAGAGTTAAAGGCAAAACCAAGAGTTTCGTGGCTCCTATACAAGGGACACGGAGTGTAAGTGCAACAAAACACTCATGGATAAGTTTCTAAGTATTTTGTGGCTCCTCTACAAGGGACATAGAGTGTAGGCGCGACAAAACTTTGTCTTAGGAGCAAAAAAAGAGTTAAAGGCAAAACCAAGAGTTTCGTGACTCCTCTACGAGGGACACAGAGTGTAGGCGCAAAAAAACTTTCCCTTAGGCGCAATAAAAGTTTCATGGCTCCTATACACTGCACTCACTCTACAAGGAGTGTTGGGTCCCGAAGTATCGTAGAAGGGGGGTTGAATATGATACTCACAATAATTTAAATTCTTTTCAGAATTTGTGGATAAATAAATTATTGCTTCAGAGTGGGTTTGGTCATTTGTAGTGTTTAGGTGAGCTAACTACTAATTTTCTGTGTGACCGGATAAATCAATTAGGTTCAAGAAAATTAGCAAGTAAAAAAAACGGGATAAGATTCGGAGAATATATCTTTTATATATATACCCGGAGGTTGCTACACCAAGTTAAAAAAATATCTGGTTTTCAAGGAATAAATTAGTTCTTTGCTACTAACACAAAAAATATAAGGCTCAGTTCCTATACACATATATCTAAATTAGTACAAGGAAAAACTGAGTCCGTAGGGAGTGATATTTAGGAGTCCTGAGCTTTCTTCGTTAAAGAACCGAGTCCTAATATCTGACCGGGAGCAAGGTATGGGTGTGTATAAATTATTTATTCTTGCTCCGGCTATGGCAGTAGCTCTCTACATTTTATTTGTGTTGAAGAAGACGACTCCTTGAATGAGTGGCTTGCCCTTTTCTTGTCTGTGTAGTCTTTTTAAATCAATAAAGTAAGCTGTTGTAATTTGATTGGCTGAGGACTATGTGGCGCTTGGATTTTTTTATCGTGCTTACTAATTTTTATTGCGCCCTATACATGTAATACACAAGGGAGGCTCAACATAGAAATGTAGTTGTATCAATTTAACTAAGTCAAGTGGGGCCATCAAGGTTATGTTGCGCTTAACAATTTTGTTGCGCCTATATGATTTCGTTGCGCCTAATAGGCATGGTGATGATGCCATCAGGGCTAAGTAATGCCCATGGGGTATAGTGATGGTGCCCTTGGGGTTTAGTCGTGCCCTCGGGACTTTGTGACATATTGAGCTGTATCCATAAATTTTGTCTCCCTTGCTATTCAAACATAGGCAAATATATATAGTAGTTCGAGGGACTTGTTACTCAAATCCCATCAATGTGAGATAAGTTCAAGTTCTCTCTACTTTATAAATTGATCGTGAGTCTTTTTATATAGGAAAAAGAACATAGTTTGTTTCACATCTCCTCGATGTGGGAAAAGTAAACTCTTTTTATATAAGAGTTTTCAAACTCATATTCTTGTAGGAATATAATTCTTGGGGAGGAAGTAACCTCCTTAGATGGGCTTCTAGTTCCTTACTTATGGAAACTAACTCCTTAAAGAAATATTTGACTTGCCCATTAATTAATTACAGATTTATGTAATAATCAGATTTTTGGGCCTTATTAATTAGGTCTTCTTTACGGACCAATTCAAATCCAATTAATGCGCCATTGATTACATCTCTAAGATTATTTTTAACCCATATCAATATTTAATATGTCACTCATGAGATTCGAATTATTAATGTTTGGTAATATTTGGATAAGATTCATTTTACTCTTATTATATACTCCCTCCGTCCCTATTTAGATGCCCACTTTATTTTTTATGCCGTTCTTAGATGTTCACCTTCCTTTTTGTACAGTCAAACTGATTCATCTTTAACTGTAATTTAATAATAATATATAATTTAAAAAATTTTATTGTTAAAAAGTATATATGATCTGCTTTAAAATGTATATTTTTGTTTTCTAAAATTATTAACGAATAATTTTTAAATTCCAGTAAAAAACTAGTCAATTTTAGTTCAAAAAAATTGAAATAAACTTTTAAATAGGGACACAAGGAGTACTAACTTATAACCGGTTCAAAACAGATACGTAACCTTTTGTACAAAGCAGGACACCCCCATCCTGTGCGTAATTGCTCGTGCTGGTACATATTAACTAAGCATAGATTAAGTCGTTTAATTCATCTTATTCATATTTCTAGTTTACTACTATGCTTATCGGTAATGTAAAACATATCGGATCTTCAGGCAGCTCCTCCATTACATCTTTCTTGCCACAATCAAAAAATGGGTGACCTACTTCATTAGCTGAGTACTTAACATACTCCCTCCGTTTTTTTTTATAAGTGTATTTGACTTTTGACACACATTTTTAAGTGTTTTGACAGTATAGTAAAAATTATTATTAATTTTTTTTTAAAATTAAAATTTAGTTCGCATAATTCAAAAAAAGAAAATTTTGAAAATCATAATTTTTAAATACTTAATACAGACGTTTAATGAATACAAAAATAATATCAGTTCACTAGTACTGCCAGATATATCGAGGCCATTTTCGATACTCTAAGCAAAAGAGAATAACTTATTATGTCAAAATACAAAGTACACAATAATGCTTATGATTAGGTTACTTCATTATTGCACATTTCTTGAGTATCACAATCAAAATCAACTAATTGTCTAATTTTATATATATATATACTCCCTCTGTCTTATTCAATTCTATACATTTTTCTTTTTTGGATGTCCCTCTCATTTGTATACATTCCAAAAATAGTAAAGTTTTAATAATAAAAAATATTATTACACCCACTAACTTTCCTCCAGTATCTCAAATTCATAATATAAAAATATTATTACACCCACTACTTTCTTCCACTATCTCAAATATATTATTAAATATTAATAGGTCCCACCACTTTACCCACTTTTTACCTAACTTTACTATTACACTATCATTTTTTTTATTTTTTCTTGTCCTCCGTGCTCATTTGATTTGTATATAAATCAATGGGACGGAGGGAGTATGTATATATATATATATATATATATATATATATATATATATATATATATCTTAACTTGACAACTAATATATATTTAAAAATAAAGTTATAATTGATAGATATTTACTCATGTTATAATCTTTCAACTTGTGATGAGTGAATCCGATACACAACAAGACGTCAATCGATATATGAGTGACTGTGGAATGAAGGTCTTTCTGGTAGGACAGCGAGACTGAGAAAAGTAGTAGCAAATTTTATTCCAACAGCCAGACAAAAAAGATATTTAAAAATTGTGGAATTTTTTGTGGAAAAATGATCATAATAGGCTGGCAGTGGCAGAATTTTGAGGGGACTAATTCACACAGAAATTTATATATTTCTTAAATTTTAATTTGACTTCAATTTAATAATTATTTTCCAAAAGTCACGATTCAAATAAAAAAATCAGTGAAAATATAATTACATATAAGTATTCATTATTCAACTTTCATTTTCGAAATTGATCCCGTCACCGGAAATACATACACATTGACATCAGAAACCATTGAACGTGAAGCCATAAACCATGGAAAAAGGAAGGGAGTATAGAAAAGCAAAAACATGGAGAAATGGAAGGAACTTGGAAACTGATAAAGTTTATAGTGCAAAATTGAGACCAGGGAAAAATGGTCGTTGATGGAGAAATTTGGTAATCAACAAATATTGATATTCTTTGCCGGAAAAAGATCTAGCGTGGCTAAATATCGCTGGAGCGTAGTGGTTTGTATGAGATTGGATGCTGAGATTGCTAGATTTTAAAATAACTAAAACTTTTTGTTCTTTAGTGGCTGTGAGTTCTAATAATTCCGATCCCTATTAATGTGCCTACGTACCTCTATTTATAGTGAAAATAGAAGATTAAACCCACATAGTTCTTGACAAACGAGATGCCCGTTAGGAAAATGAGTTTCCTTTTACGAATTAAATATAGAAAAGGGAAGTGAAACTTTTTTGGAAGAGAACTCTGCATTCGGGTTTGTTTGGATAGGTCAAAATCCAGTATAGGGCCCAAGGACTTCATGAACACGACATTGACCCGGAAACTGTGGGCTCTAGCCGGTCCACTACAGCTATTTTCAAGACACCTTAACTGGAGGCCGACACTAGATCCACCACAAATGTAGGTTATGTCCTAAGCCCCCAGATGAGGGCAACCCACTTGAATACAGGGAAATGATCTTTCAAGATAAAGTTAATAGCATACCACAATTCCCCTGCGAGTGCAACCCAAGGAATATGGAGCTATGGCCTTCAATGAAGACAAAGCAGGCGCGCCCGGTCCCGTCAGAAAATCATGTAAAACAAAGATGATATACTTCTTAGACGACTAAAGAAATTCTCTCATCACATTTTTTTTATTTTGTAAAATAATAAACAAAATCTTAAGGAAGTTTTCATACTCCTTCTGTCCCATAATACTAGTTTCTTTCAACAAAATTTTTTATCTCATAGTTGTCCATTTCTGCTTCCAATGTAAAAAAATTCAAATTTATCATTTTTTATCATTTCCCATATAAAACTTACTTTTTTTAGTATAAAATAATCATAATAAATATGATATGCACGGAAAATTATTGTACAACTAACTTTTCTTAATATGCGTTATTTTTTCAAAAGAAACTACTAATATGGGACTGATGGAGTATTATTTATTAGCGTCTTGTTCAATAATTCAAAATATTATCAAACAGTTTCGTACAACATATATAAATATAATTTCAAAAATTAGTAGTAATTCATGGTGTTGACATATTGAAATTTAATATTTATAGCATTAATATTAAGAATTTAATTAGAATTTAAACTATATTAACTATAGTAATATTTAATATTTATATTATTAATTTTAACAATACTAATAAAATAAAGAATTTTAATATGTAAATATTAGTATTAAATTAATAAACACTTATAAAAAGTTGTCTTTTACATGTTGCATGAGCTACCGAATACAAGTCAAATTAAGTTGACCATGATCGATCAATAACTTCCGACATAAATAAATCACGAACTTTTAAAGATACTAATATAGGTAAAATTAAGTCAAACATCACTGAGAAATAACTTGCTGCATTAAATTTCAAATATAAAGTTACAAAAATAAAAAAAATTGTTTTAAAAAAATTCTTATCTATATTAATTTTTGATTTAAAAGTTTAAGGCATTTTACTTGTATACTAATTTATAATCGGTGTAGTAAGATGTATTAATAAATTATATACCGACATATAGTCGTGATTATCGACCAAACAAATTTATTTCTGGTAAGCATACATGCTAGTTCACACATTCACCCTATATAAATGTATATCCTCTGTATGCACAGTATATTCATTGTTCTCACTTTTTCAAAATATATTTTGCTTAGTATATAGTACTCCTATCAGATGGGGAAGCTAGAGAATGAATTCCCACAAAACATTACACACGCTTCTCATGCTTCTCATCCACTTACTCTCCTCCCTGTTTGTTCTTATCCCGGTGGATTATTCAACTGCGACGCCTGTAATTGTCCCGGTAGCGAATTTAGCTACCATTGTCATGTATGTAATTTTGATCTCCATGTTGGTTGTGCTTCTATGCCTTCGTCTTTTAGACATTATTCTCACAAACATCCTGGGAATCAATCTGCCAAAAACACAATTATATATACGAGTGATTGTGTGTGCAAACAACAGATTAGTGTATGACAATAAACAAAACTGTTAAGAGAAGAGAAAGAACGGAGGATGTCTCGAGTCCAGTGCGGAACTGTCTCCTTAAAGCTATTTCGCCTCTCACCGTATGTATGAGTCGATAGCCTCCCAGGATAAAACGAGAACACGATGATGTCACGAAGAACAGCACCTTCAGCGAGCTTGAACAGAGCAAGAAAACTATCACCAGGAAGAGGACGACTGTGTTTAGGGTTTAGGTCAGAGGACTGGCTTATTTCTCTACAATAACCTAAGACCGAATGAGATGAATATATAGACTGGGAAAACTTGTGCGCTACACAATTTCCTTAATTACCACGCGTTTACCTAATTAATCACGCGTTAAATAATAAAGGCAATCGGTTGTCAAAATTAAATTCGTAATCAATTTCGAATTAATAACGAAGCGTTATATTGAGCAGTGGAAACTCGACAGCAGGTTTGAGTTTACTGTCAAGCCGCATGACAGCAAGTTTCATACCGTGACAGCAAGTTTGGCCGCAAAGTTTACTGTCAGGACTCGACAGCAAGTTTGCCCGCCGAGTTTACTGTCATGACTTTCTTGACAGCAAGTTTGAAATGAGTTAAGCAATTCTGACAGCAACTTTGCTTCTTTGACAGCAAGTTTCAGTCTGACAGCAACTTTGCAAAACTGGTTCGGATTTATTCTCCCCAAATTTTGCTGCATTCGTGTCCGCAGGTCGCCCACGCGGAAAGCCCGAAGGCTTGCGAAGCCACGAATTTGCCCTCGAAATCCCATGATTTCCACCCCCCCTGCGCGCACGTGGGTGGTGGAGCAATACCATACTAACACATCTTAAACACTACATAAGTGTTCTACTATATAAAGGCATGGAAACCACTTTTCCAATTCAATGTGTGATTCAAGTTCTCATTTCTATATTTCCACTTTCAAGGTACCAACTTTGGATAATCATATCTCATCCATTCCTTGATCATTTTGAATACTTAAATATGCGTTGGAAAACTCTCTCGAAGACGAACGTATTCCAATCATAACTTGTTGCGCGCACGCACACAAGAAGCATTCAAACTTATGCTCAAAATGACTTGACAATGTGGGGCTTCTACCCACATTTTCCAACACATCCTTTGTTGTTAACATTTGAATTACCCCACAAGTCTGGGGTCTTTTGTTGTGACATTTTTTTAAAATATGGGTCTAAGCAATGGGTGTATAGGTGTCATAAATGTGATTTCGATGCACATTTGCATTGTGCCACTGGTGTACTCCCACCACCGGTAGATTTAAATCAGTTTCAAGCTCCAGTGGTGGCTGGACAATCGAGTTGGGGAACTTATATCGGGCAGCAGAGTATAGCGATGATGAGCAACAGCCCGAGTAATGAAAACTCTAGTGGTGTTCAAAAACAAAAGATTGGTGTTGGCGTTAAAAAGCAAAAAAGTGGTGTTAAAGTTCAAGATCAAAAGAGTGGTGTTCAAGAAAAAAAGAGGCGTGTTGGTCTTCAAGAGTAAAAGAGTGGTGTTGAAAAGGAAAAAAATGGTGTTCAAAAACAAAAAAGTGGTGTTATTGTTCAAAAACTAAAGAGTGGTGTTCAAGAAAAAAAGAGTCGTGTTGGTCTTCAAGAGCAAAAGAGTGGTGTTGAAAAGGAAAAAAGTGGTGTTCAAAAACAAAAAAGTGGTGTTATTGTTCAAAAACTAAAGAGTGGTGTTCAAGAGAAAAAGGATGATGTCAGAGTTCAAAAGCAAAAGAGTGGTGTTCAAGAGAAAAAGGATGATGTCAGAGTTCAAAAGCAAAAGAGTGGTGTTTAAGAGAAAAAGGATGATGTCTGAGTTCAAAAGCAAAAGAGTGGTGTTCAAGAGCAAAAGAGTGGTGGTGTTCAAGAGCAAAGAGGTGGTGTTCAAGAAAAAAAGAGTGGTGTTGGTCTTCAAGAGCAAAAGAGTGGTGTTGAAAAGGAAAAAAGTGGTGTTCAAAAACAAAAAAGTGGTGTTATTGTTCAAAAACTAAAGAGTGGTGTTCAAGAGCAAAATGATGATGTTAGGGTTCAAAAGAAAAAGAGTGGTGTTCAAGAGCAAAAGAGTGGTGTTGGTGTTCAAAATCAAAAGAGTGATGTCCAAAAGCAAAAGAGTGATATTGGTGTTCAAAAGAAAAAGAGTAGTGTTCAAAAGAAAAAGAGTCATCGAAGGGGACGTAAATTAATAAATATAGAATGGGGTTTAAAGAAGTTTACGCATAGCCTAACTGTCGACAATGACGGTGATGATGAAGGTTCATTTACGGGGGTTGTGAAATATGCGGGACAGACTAGCCTAATGGGCATCAACGATGAGGACGAGGAGGAGGACGAGGACGATGAGGAGGAGGAGAACGAGGACAACATCATGAACGGGGAGGAGGATGTGGACGAGGAGAATGAGGAGGAGGAGGACGACTTGGACGAGGACGAGGATGACAAGGACGAGGGGGAGGAGGATGACAATGAGGACGAGTACGATGATGGCATCAACGATGAGGACGAGGACGATGAGGAGGAGGAGGACGAGGACAATATCATGAATAAGGAGGAGGATGTGGACGAGGAGAACGAGGGGGAGGAGGACGACTTGGACGAGGAGGAGGACAACGAGGACGATGGGGAGGAGGAGGACAATGAGGACGATGGGGAGGACGAGTACGACGAGGATGATGACGACCAGGATGAGTGGAAGGAGGACGGGAAAGAGGACAACGAGGACGAGGATGAAGATGAAGAGGAGGACAACGAGGATGAGGGGAATGAGGACGACGAGGACGAGGACGAGGATGAGGACGGGAAAGAGGACAACGAGGATGAGGATGAAGATGAAGAGAAGGACAACGAGGATGAGGGGAAGGAGGACGACGAGGACGAGGACGAGGACGACGACGACGACGAGGATGAGGAGGACGACGAGGACGAGGATGAGGACGACGACGAGGAAGAAGACGAGGATGAGGACGACGACGAGGAAGAAGACGAGGAGTCGTCCTCTTCATCGTCGTACGATGACTCCGACTAACCTGATCTACATACTTTAGTATCAAAATCAACTGTAACGAAAATTGATGATTCAGGTGAAACCGATTCTCAAAATTTTTAAAATAAGTAAAAATTATTTATTCCTATTTATATTAAATTTTTTAAGATGCTATTCAACGGTTTTTGGGATCAATGACTAGTGTGTAGAATTATCAGCATGATAGTTTATAATATTTGATTGATGTTATATTTTATACGGAGTGTTGTGTAAAACCTTGATAAATGTTGTTTTATTTCCGAATGATGCTATGTGATTCACGATATTTTTCAAATAGCCGTTATTTTTTAAGCCAATCCTCAAGATTTTTGAAATAAATTTAAAATTGTTTCTGGCTTATTTATGTATTAAATTTAAGAAGTGAAAATTCTAGGGATGCTATATATTTCTTAAGTGTGTGTAAAATTATCAGCATAATATTTAATACTATATTATATATAGAGAGAGTGTTGTGTGAAGCCTTGCTAAATAGAGTATTGTTTAATTTCCGAATGATTCAAAAGAGTATGTGATTCGAAATATTTTTCAAAACAGCCGCTATTTTTCATGTTAAAGATAGTAGCTAGACAAGTGAAGTTGACTCGTTAAATTTTTATTGAAGTAATATCTAAATTGACATAAATTTTAGATATTTTATAATCCTACATGCATATTATTTTCAAATGATTAAATAAAAAATCCTACATTCTAGTAATCGGTGCGTGACTGATTTTTGTTATTCACACAATCCAAGTCGGAACCGATTACTGATAAATTACAAAGACCTATACATTAGGAGTTAGTTAGAAAAGAATCAACGAATTTATAAAAAAATTATATTTTAAAAGATAACATTTTTCTCAAAAAATTTAATCAATTTTAATAAATTATATAAAAGAATTTTAAAATTATCCATAATTAAGCTAGCCAATCCTACATGTACGACAATTATATCATAATAATATACATAAAAACACGTGAAAAACAAAATTATCCTCAATCATATATAATTAAATATCATAATATTATTAAAATCAAAATATTTTTATTTATAAATTTGTATATATAAATTTTTTCATATGACTAGTTTATCTCCAAGTAGGCCTTTATTACTTTTTTTGGAAAAATGGTAACCAAAATACCCAGGAGCGTGAAGTGTGTGCCTAAATGCCTACAATATACGCATTTCCAAAATGCGCATTCACCTATATGCATCAGACAATTGTGTGGTCCTGTCTGAATTTTTTATTTTCCTCTGAACGCGCATCATACTTTTGCGTGTACATTGAATACGCATTCTACTCTTGCGTGTGCTGTATTTTTTTAAAAGTGAATATTTGAAACTCCTTTTAAAGTTAATTTATTTCTTTAACTCTTTTTTTCAAATAAGTCTCAAAATTCAAAGGCTAAATGTGTCTTCTACGATCTTTTTCCAACACACACCTTCCTCCATAAAACCCCATCCCTCCCCCTTCAAAAAGTAAACACCACATGCTCTCCTCTTCATAAAACTCTCTATATTTTATTTTCAAGCAAAAAAAGTTATCTCGATCATTTATCAAACACTTAGTATGCAGTATGCAGTATGCAGTAAAGACAAAATAACAATACCATATGATACAAGACCAATAAAACAAACTCAAATCGAAACAGCATCTCGTGAACCATTTCAGGACAACTCCGTTACTCATGTTGTGACTCAACTACAAAGTTATGTTACTATGACAACTAAAACTTCTCTTAGCCATGTCATTTATGCAAAATTTGTCATCAAATTACGCACACTTTATTCATTGTAATATGATTGACCAAGTAAATAATAAGTTAGATTGTTCAAAAATCAAATATAAATAAATAATACAGTAGCAGCAGGTGGAAGTCAAACTATTATCTTTGTTGTGCAGAGTAATTGGTACCGATTGATAGTACTTTTTGTGATTAATTAGAATACGCATTTTGTTAATGCGTAATCTGTGAATAAATAAGGTCAACTTTTAGTTTTTGGGTATTTCGGGCCACTCACTATTAAAAGTGATGTATTTTGGTCATTATCTCTCAAGTATGCATACCAATGAGTTTTGATGCAGTGATACCAATGATTCTTTTCATTGATCTATCCACATGCTTCTGTATGGTCTTCCCCGGTATGCATAATATATATATGTTCAAATATTTAAAAATGAAATTTTGTACGAATTACTATTTATTTTAGTGAAATGTATATACATATGATACATTTTTAAATAATGGTCGAAATTAAATATTTTGTAATTCTTTAAAATGAAACACGAAAAAATCTAGTTTAGGAGTTTAAACCATATTTATAAGTTTTTAGTTCAAATAATAAATTATAATTTTTAAGTCAATTTGACATATATATTATAAATCATTATATATTTTTTTGTTGGTTGGCACATAATGATGAATATATGTATTCTAAAAAATTAAATACCTTTTTTGTGGTACGGCATCACTCTTGAGCATTCAGAGCATTTAAATTTCCCATCGACTTTTGTCACTTCTTCTTGACATACATGGCAACTGTCGTACCACAAAGAGCCTTGATCTTCTATTTTATTCACTTTAATTCGACAAAGAACTTCTCTCTATACAAAAATAATTTCAAGTATTTATAGATATTTTTAGACATTAATACTGATTGTAAATTGAAAAAGGAAACTTAATAATTATAATATTACTTTGATATCTGTTTTGCCACTGATTTCATTCATTTTTTTAATTGTCAACATCTCCAAAGGAATAATGTCATCTTCATCTTCATTTTCTGCTACATCTTTAGATTCAGTATTTTTGTAACCTTAATTCCTCCAACATATATAACAATACATGTCCAGAGAATAAAAAAAAGATTTGTCAAATAATAATGTTTCACTTAAATAATTATTAATGTAAAATACAATACCTGCTAGGCTAGACAATGTGCTAATGGATTTAGAGAAATATTTAATCTCATAGCAATGATGTACATTTATATCACATATTCCATGCTAGGCTAGACAATGTGCTAATGGATTTAGAGAAATATTAAATAGATGTCAATCGTATATACGAGGATTATTAGTGATACTCTTTCCGTTTTTTTTATAAGCCGCTTTAACTTTTGATACACACTTTTATGTGCTTTGACTGCATAGTAATTTTTTTTTGAAGTTTTCATTTTTTATATTAAAATATGTAATCTCTATTTTAATTCAAAAAAAAAATTAAAAATCATAAATTTTGCTATGCAATCAAATCACTTAAAAGTATGTGTTAAATGTCAAAACCAATTACGGTATAAAAAACGGAGGGAGTATTTGATAAAGGTGTGGAACTTCATTTATTGGTTGGAGTTAGAAAAATTATTATCATCCTAATCTGCCAACACATTGATAATACATAATAAGTGAAGATTTCTAATAATATGCGATGGAAGTATTGCTATTAGGGTTTATATAATTAAAAAACATCATAAACAATTGTTTGTTCGGTGCATAAAGACAATTTAAAGAGTAAACGTCGATGCGTACCTGAAATAGTTAAAGATTGATTTCGGTGTTGATATGTTGTGGAAGAACATATCAACATCGTGTTTCTTTTTTCAATTAAGGAATTATTTAAAATTTTCAAACTTTATATATATATATATATATATATATTCAGCATTTACTTGATTATATTTAATCTCATATCAATGCTATTTAATATTTTAATATTTATATCACATATTATATGCTAGGTTAGACAATGTGCTAATGGATTTACAGAAATATTAAATAGTTGTGAGGTTATAAGTAGACCTGACAATTCGACTAATTAAATAGGATGAACAAAAATACAATAAGTTTTGAAAAGTAAATTTATAATAAATATATTTAGTTATAACAATAATTTATGTATAATTTTTATTAATTCTTTTTTGTGCTCTTTTTTGGGAATGATTTATTTTTTAAAAACATTACTAAGTTGATATAAATTACATTAATATATTTAAAAACATATAGTAAGTTATACTTGTAAAATCATTACTAAAATGACGTAAAATTTCCTTAAAAAAACTGACATAAAATTGATTTATTACTTAAGATGATAGAAAATTACTATAGTGTGTGAGATAGTGTTGGTAAAAATATTTAAATTGAATTGTTTTTATTATATTATGTCTTTAAAAAATCTTATATATGAGTAATTTATTTTTATAAATTAGGATGAGTAACTTTTCTTTAATTTATTATCATTTCAAAGAATATAATATAAAATACTGGTGACAAAGATATAAATACTTAAATTGAATAAGTCTATGCATATAATTATAAAATTGTTTTTATAAATTGAATAAAATTTAAAGATCACATGGAAGAGAGTGAAAGTCCTTTCTAACATTTTTTAAAACAGTCGTGGCCAAAATAACACTTCAGGTGAGAGGTGACCAAAATGACACTTTGTATATGTATTTGTTATATGCGCATGTATCTTACACGCCTCTTCTAAATGCGTTTAAAACATATACATATATTTCAAATATGTGCGCTTTTTAATTACCCACCATTTTTATAGTTTCTTACAAGGAGCACGCATTGAAAGGATGCGAATATACAAACTCGCATTACCGTAATGCGTAAATGTTTGTTTGATTTTCACATGCTTGTCACTGCACGTATTCCAACAAATTTTTAAAAAACTCATCGCTATTCCCACCTTGTCTTCTTCTTTTAAACTGAACCTCATCCCTAAAATACAAACAATTCCACTCTATCTCCATGTTAATAAACTAAACTGCATAGGATAATTGTCTTGGGGTTTTATATATAATCCCCGTGTAATATACAAATGTATCGTATTTAAAATCTCAATAACTAGCACACGATATCCGACGTCGATATACATTAGATCACTCACACACATGTATAAATAAAGGGTTTTATTTATTCATCTAATGGAGAGATACTGGATCATGAGAAATAAAGAAATTGGATAGAAGAGAATTAAAGAATTGTGATGGAAATAAAGTAAGATAGACGCATGTTTTGTATTCGATTGTTAAATGAGAAAAGGGGCATCAAATCTGAAAAATGTTATTTTGGGCACCTTGTATTTATTTTTGTAATATTTAAGGCATTTTCTCTATAGATATATAAGTACTTTCTGATTTTTGATGAGAAGCTATTTTTTCGTAGTACAAAAGTTATTAGGGGTTTTTTCATAAATACCCAAGTTTTAATTTATTTATTTTTGTAAAAATACTATCATTTTTTAAAATTATTTACAAAAATACGTTTTGCAACCTTACAACCATGTTTGCAACTCAAATTTTAGAAAATATTTGCGAAAATACGTTCTGCAATTTTGCAACCATTTTTGCAACCTAATTTATAATCTAAAATGAAATTTAAAATGCAACATAATTTACTTGCACAGTTCAAATTAAATGCAACCTAAAATGCAACATCCGTATTTTTGTAAATATTTTCAGAATAAAACAGTATTTTTACAAAAAATTTCAGAAATTGATAAAATCACAAATATTAGTATTTTTGGTAAATTCCCAAGTTAATACTCCGTATTTGATATTTGAATTAGGGGTATATACGGATCGGGTTGGGCAGGTTGAAGCATTTTCACAACCCAACCCAATTAAATCGGGTTCGTAAATTTTCAACCCAACTCGTAAAAATTAAATTCGTAATCAAACCCAATTTGTTGTACTTCAGTTCGGATCGGGTTGGGCCAGGTTGATCGGTTTAATAAATATATAAAATAATTTTTTTTATCAAAAATAATAGCTATATCACACAAAGTTAAAGTATAAAACAAGTAGAACATAATTAAGCAAAATATTACAATCATTCATCTCATCCATTTCAAATAAATAGGTCTTAAATATATAAATTTTAACACATCAAAAATACCTAATTTAACTTTCACAACTTAACTTAAAAAATATAAAAAAATTTGTATGTGTTTACTATTTGTATTCTTATTCTCAGATTCTAGCCAAGTTACAAACTAGCTTTCTTGTTCTATAGCACTCGTTTCTAGCTACTCTAGTTCTAATTAACTTGCAAAAAAACCACAAACAAATTAGTTTCTAGCTGAGTTTCTTTTGATTTATTCTTCTTTTCATGATAGTATTATTCCCTGCATCACAAAGTTTAAACCATAGTTTGCTTTGCTTAATGGGTAGGATGATATGCAGGTATATCTTTTAAATTATCTTGTTTTTAATTGGATTTTATTTGGTTTGGGTTGGATCGGCTCAAAAAAATTGAAATCTATATTCAACCCATTAAAACCGGGTTGATATTTTTCTAATCCAAATACATATCACGTTGAAAAAATCGGATTGAATCGATCGAAGCAGGGCCGGTTTGAATTGGATTGATCGGTTTTAGCAACCGCGTGTACAACGCTAGTTTGAATAGCGTCTGACAGCTGAAGCGAGTTAAACACGTGAATCCTTGCTGACAATGGGAACAGTGCAAAAACAAAAAATAGGTACTGAAAAGACAAAATTGACCTTTGATACAATATCGAATATTAATTGATTGATAATATATTGATACATTGATTGATTGATTATCTCATATTAAAAGCAAGATTAACAATTATTTTTACACTTGCAAAGTTGCTATAGACCATTTCTTTTGCATACACAGAGAGGTGTGTGTATATCATCATCATCATCCTAAGCGTAACGGATATGTGGTGATAAACCACCCAACAGTTTTTACTCCACTTTCACCCCTACAGGCTACAACTCCCATGGCAAGTTTAAGCTTCAATGCCATAAATATCAAACACCCACCATTTCAATCTCACAAACCCATCTCACTCTTCTCTTCTTCCCTTCTAAAATCCATAAAAATCCCTTCTTTACCCTCCAAACCCAACAACAATTCAAGAAAACCCCGACCCATTTCAGTATCTGAAAGCTCAGTGTCATTGCCATTGGAGACTAGTGAGGCTAGTGAGGATGAATTGTTGGATGACCCAAGTGCAGAACTGAGGTATCTTGACCCTGAAACTGACCCGGATAGCATTAGAGAGTGGGAGTTGGATTTTTGTTCAAGACCCATTCTTGATATAAGAGGGAAAAAGATATGGGAGCTTGTGGTTTGTGATAATTCATTGTCACTTCAGTATACTAAGTATTTTCCTAATAATGTTATTAATAGTGTTACTTTGAAAGATGCTATTGAATCTGTTTCTGATGAGTTGGATGTGCCTTTGCCAGAAAAAATTAGATTTTTCAGGTCATTTTTATTTTATTATATTCTTATAAAATGTTATATATTGTATGTATTTACATATTGGTGTTGAAAATGTTGGGTTTTGATGGTTTTATAGGTCTCAGATGCAAACAATCATCTCAAAAGCATGTAAAGAGCTTGCTATAAAGCCTGTTGCAAGTAAACGGGTGTGTATTGTTTTCTTGCATTTTATTTATGTTTCTGTTTTAAGATTGACCCTTTGTCACAAATATGAAACTTATCGTTCTTTGCATGAAAGTTTGGTCTCGTAAGATAATTAATTTGGGGTTATGATTATGAAATTAAGAAAGACTCAAACTTTACGAGTTCACGATTGCTCCAGCAAGCAGCATGTAATCATGTGTATAAGAATGCATGTTTATCAATGTGCCAGTGAGCTATTTATGTACAGTATCTGAGATGTTTGAAATATTTTTGATTTAAAATGTTTGGTTAGAATTTTAAGACCTTAGCAGCCTTGCGAAATAAAGAATGCTCAGAGCTTACATAGAAGGGATATAGGTGAGTTGGATAGGGTAGCGACTAGCGAATGACTAGTAATAAAGGCATTAGCGGAATTTGTGGATTTGAACAAAGTGGTTAGGAATCTCTTTGACGTTGTAGGACATATTGGAAACATCTATCATTTTTGTAAGATTTGGTGAGAATAGCAAAGTTGTTGCTTTTTGGTTATAGAACTAAATTGTCAAGGATGATTATTTTTTAGGATCTAGTATGCTGAAAAGGGGATGAGGCAACTATAAAAGTTGAAACTGAGAGGGAAAAGGTTGTATGAAAATTCCAACTCAAGGAGGAAGAATACCTATGTAGAGGTGGTCAGAAAGTGGAGCCGATGTAGGTTAATTGAAGTCGATATTGATGTAGTAATATGCAATTTGAAATGTTCTCGTATCAGCATGTTGGTGTAAACTCAATGTGATTGTAATCCCAGTTTGAGCCCCATCTATTAGGTTATGCTTTTGGCGAATATAAATTCAGCAACTATAAAGGCGAGGCTTGTGCATCACTGAAACAATCACTTGAGAAATCTCTAAGCTTCACATGTTGAGTATGCATAGCACGTCAATACTAGAGCTTATACTAGCATTATCATAATGGATGCAGCTCTAGTGCCAACTTTGTCCGCAAGCTTACAAATCCATAACATGATATTTCTTAGGGAAGCTTTTTGTTAAGGATATGTAAGATCCAAATAGTGGTTTTCGTTTTCCCCAAACCTTAAGATTTTGAGAGTGTCACTAACATGATATTCTCAGCTAGACCAAGTGAGTGTGTGTTCGAGTCCCAGTACCCCCAATATCCTCAAATATGTATTTTGGACACTAAGGTTATGTTCATGGTCTCGTGAGTATTACTGATCCACTCCTTGATCACAAGATTTTCGAGTGAGGGGGAGGTTCAAAGAGATATAAGATTCAAGTCATAGCTTTCCCCAAACCTTAAGGTTTTGGGAGAGTTGGTCACCGACACTTGTATCTGTCATGCTTCTTTCAGTATTACTTTATTTCTTCGCACAGCCTAGAGTTCTAATGATAATAATGTATTTTTAAAGAGTGTTCTAATAATAATAATATATTTTTAAAGAGTGTTTCCGATATTTCTGTGTTTTCAATCGAATTTTGTTAATTATCGCCAGCACTTAAATGTCTTATGTACATGCCTTTACACATAAGATGTATAATGCCTTAATAAATACGTGCAATATGAATACATATATTGATTTATTTTAAGTTTTGAACAGTTGTTTTTTGATACTTCAGTGCTTATCACTACTTCTTTGGCTCGAGGATCGATATGAAACCGTATATATGCGACATCCTGGCTTTCAGAAAGGAGTTAAACCGCTCTTGGCACTGGATAACCCATTCCCGATGAATCTTCCTGATAACTTATATGGAGATAAATGGGCATTCGTTCAGTTACCCTTTTCAGGTGAACAACTAGTTCTTTCAATAACAAGCATGTGTAATCTTTATTTCAGCTGACATTTGGGAAAAAGTGTGGTAAATATCTTGGGGTTAAATATAGTGGGGTTTATTGGAGAACTGACTGTTTTTCTCTTAGATAAACCAAACAGTTACCCAGTGTATCCCGCTTATAAAGCAGCGTCAGGGGAGGATAGAATCTATGCAGACCTTATCTCTACTTTAAGAAAGTAGAGAGGCTCTTTTTACAAATCCCCCATCTTTTCTCGTACTTCGATGCTTGGGTCAAATGCCGCATATACTCTGCACCTCAATATTTTTTAGTTATCTACATAAATGATCTCAAGCCAACTGCACATGAAGGATATGTGAGAGTCCTACATCAGACACTGATACACAATAAGCTTTTGCAATTATATGCATAAAGATTGTAAGAGTACGTCGATAATGTTAGCATCATAATAAAAATAAGTGATGTTAAAGTCTAAGGGTAGTAATATTACTAAGACATTTATTGTCAGTGGTGGAGCCAAATAATCGTGGAGCGGAAGGGTTGCCAAATTACCATAGACATAGGAAGTTTGTAGTTATATGGACAAATATTGCAAGAGTCATTATATATTGTTAGCTTCATATAATTAAAGCCTGAAAGTAATATTAGGACATTTATTGTTCGTGGAAGAGCCCACATAATTTCTTGGGGATTCCAAATTATATGTTTAATCATTGAGAGGGACGAATTACACTTATTGAGGAAAAAAATTGGAATCCTTCGACTTATATTCTAGTAAATACCCCTCTCCTCTTCATAACAAGAGGGTAAAGCATTGAAGGATATAGAAATAGTGCCTCTTTTTTCTCAAGATTTTATTTTAAGTAGTGAGCTTCAAAGTGAACTTATACTAATTTAGATACATAATGATGCCATTTGATCAGTGACGGATAGTCGGACACAGAATGTTTTCTTAGGGGTTCCTTTTCATGTATAATATTATAAAATAAATAAATAAATAAAGTTTTTAATTCTCAATAATTAAATCAATACTAGTTTTTCTATTCCTTGATACATTAAGATATACTTTTGCATTGTAAATATGTTATCAGCAATTAATATTACTAAGTGAGGAACAATCGGAAGTGTCCAATAATGTGTATACTTCTTGAAAGAGGAAGATAAAAAAATTCAAAAAATTAAAGTGCATTTACTTTTTGAAAACATAACTCTTATGCAGCTTGTACGGGGTCTGAAGCATAAGAGGTTGAGCTTGTATAAATGTCTAATAACTAGTCTTAGCTTATGCTCTAAAAGAAGTTGTATTTTGGATCTATATTTTCAGGGTCAGAGTTTGGATTTGCATAATTGCACATGAAAATAATGTTCTAGAATTCGTTACATTCTTATATCCGACAACAGTTATGCGCTCGAAACACATCCATGGCCTGTTAGTTTTACTCGCAGACCTAAATGATATCGTGTCTACTGAAGTGAAAGTTGAGTAGGAAATTTACCTCTGCTTAGTAGGGGGTATCAAATTGAATCTTTTCCCACCTTTATTCTATAGTCTACTTTGGACCATTTTAACATTGTGTAAAGATGAACTAATTGACTAGAAACCATTTCAGATGTTAAAAAGGAGGTTTTATCCTTAGAGACAACATTTGCTTTTGGAGCAAGCCTGGATTTGGATCTGCTCGGGATAGAAATCGATGACACGACACTAGTTCCTGGACTAGCAGTCTCCTCTTCACGTGCTCAACCATTAGCAGGTTGGTATTACTTTTTCCATGTATCTGTACTTATTGTCAATCTATCAGCCTTCATTATTGTTGGAGGATATAATATTTATTGTTTTCAGCATTATATGAATTTGATAGAGCTTAATTTCACTTCTATTTCATCCAATGATTCAATTTAAGTATGATCAATATCATGTTGTGCATCTCTGATTCCTTTTTTCCCCTGAGTTGACCTCATTGCTTATGGCTGCAGCTTGGATGAATGGTTTAGAAGTGTGTTCAATTGAGGCTGATGTAGCACGTGCTAGCTTGATTTTATCAGTAGGCATTTCTACTCGCTACATCTACGCTTCCTATAAGAAAACACCTGAAACCACAAATGAAGCTGAAGCTTGGGAAGCAGCAAAAAAGGCATGTGGAGGCTTGCATTTCCTTGCAATTCAAGATGACTTGGATTCAGATGATTGTGTGGGATTTTGGCTCCTGTTAGATTTGCCGCCACCATCTGTATAGTTTAGTCTCTAGTAAAATTAAATAGAAATATGTGCACCTCGCTTATTTGTTAATATTGACACTGCATTCAGTTTTGATGGGAGTGCGCTCTAAAATCACGTTAAATATAATCAATTATCGTTGTCTATTCTCCCAACACTTTGGCTGAAAACATGGTTCAAAAAGATATTGTGCGGAGATAACTTAGTATATTCTTAAAACAGTCTTATGACTGAATTTTATTAAATAATAAATATGATTAACAACAAATATTAACACATTGAGGACCATCTTTTAACTATGCCTTGGGACTTATAAAAGGAATTCGATACTGAGCACCAATGGATTCTGATATGCACTGATGCTCCTTTCGCCATGGTATCAATGTATCATACATATTTGCATGGTTAGATAGACATCAATAAGAAGAAAAATATAATATCGATGGCAGTTAGTCGAAAACTTAACTCGTAATCCTCGGTTTGTGAAAATGCATCAGTAGCTGCTCTATATTAACTAAACCTGAACTTGTAAACTTCTTGTTGTGATAAGAGACATAGAAAGTGTAAACTTTTGGCTAAAAGTACTTACAATTATATTCGAGTTTTCGGATGTATCTAAAAAATTGCTAGCTAGGTACATTGATATTTTCTTGAAACCTAGTAAATTTTTAGTAGTAACAAATACAAGTAGAAATCAGAAAACTTCTTGTAGCCTTCAAACACGTCCCGGTGGTTGCCTACGTCTGCCACTTCCGGTAGCTTTATTGTCCACATAATTCCTCAGTGAAGGAGATTGAGTAAGCCCATATGGAGCCACAGTTGTGTTCTGGTTTCCATTTTTCTGCAGTATTCTCCGTCTTGCTATATAACCTCTGAGCCATGGCGTCAAGTCTTCATTGATCTTGATCATTAGGAAGAATATTATGCGGTATATGACAATCATGCAGAAGAGGACACTGAGATCTACCCATTTTGATCGATTTACATCAATCTGAAACACATATTCCAACACGTATTCCCCGGGGATTTTTGGTTGATCGGGCGTCTGGTTGTCGAATATCAATCCTTTCAGATCATTCTGGTATTGTCCCTGTATAGCAGCAGCATTTTGTATGATGCAATAGTTCACAATTTGTCACTTTATCAATAAGCAGAAGTAATAATATGAAAGCACTTCAACGCTTGAACAAGGTCAAGTAGTTACCTGAAGAGCCCAGAAGTGAAAGCTGATATAAGACATTGGATATCTCCAAACTGGCTTCGGAATGTCATGCGGAAGTCTGAAGTATCCTGATACTAGCATGAATATTCCCTAAAGTATGGAACAAGAAAATTAAACATTCCACTACTTTTTATTTATAATTTAAGAATATATCGAGTCATTAAAAAACTTACCTGAATACCAGCGCCTATGATTATTCCCATGAGGAAGTTGGGAACAATGCTTGCTATAGCCATCATGAGGCTCTCTACGACGGTGACACTTGCATAGAGGCACAATACGAAGAAGAGATAATGAGTGAATCCAGAATGAAGATGGACCATGAAATAGCAGATAGTTCCAGAGATAAATGTGATCATCAAAAGAAATGGCATTGCAGATATTGTGTTGCTGATTACAAATGCAACCACACCATAGTGCCCATTCATTCTTTCTCTTTGAAATACCTATTTTAAGTATTCAGTGTCAACACAAGAACAAAGCTCGATAAGACATAATTGTCACATATAATGAAGTATGGAATTGAGTAGGCCTTCGTTTGTGATTATACTCACTTTCATATCTTCGACAAAGGATGGAAATCCGCCAATGGACATGAATGTGACAAATCCAAACACAAAAGAGGCACAAGCTCCTCTTGCCTGTTAATAACATATCATTAAAGAAAAACTCACACATGCAAAAGACACTTAAAAATAGAAAATTTTGAGTGATGGACATGCAAAAAGTGAACAGTAGATATAAAAATACCAGAATGGCATTGTAACTAGTCCCAACATCCAAATAGATTGTCCCAATGCATATTGTGACGACAATATAGATTACAAGCCTCAGCCAGTAATAACCGAAGTCCCTCGACATATTGACAAAAGAACGCTTAGTTAGCATAAAAGTCTGCATCAAGAAACTAGCCTGACTGCCTCCTGAATCTAGCACAGTCCCTTTCTGCACAACAAAATTAATAGATAAATATCTTACTCATGTTGCTTAATCAACTCATTGGAATCTTCAGAATAAGGATGCTTACAAGTTTAGACATCTCCTCAACTCTTTCTCTTGCTGAATAAGAGAAGTGAGATGAACGATAGAATTCAGTAAGAGTTCGAGTCGCCTCAGCTGTCGTAGTCTTGTCCAAAGGGTCATCATTTCGTTCAAACTGATCATTGAGAACCATATTTAAGCAAAGAATCAATTTTTCATTTACATACATTCATTTCTTAGCTATCAAAACAACTAATTCACATGCATTATAGTCCTTGATTCATTACTAGGTCAGGGTAGCATGCTAATAATCTCAAAACCAAACAGCTAAGATAATTATGAAATTTAGTAATAAAACTGATCAGTTATAAGAAATGAGAAGTGGTACAGAAGAATTTAGTACCTTCAGTTTCATGGACCCTTTTAGGGTAGCCTTAACTTTGTCAAAATCAGAATTGATGCACCGCAGAAAATGATCAGACGGGTTTCTCAGAGCAGGGCAGGGGAAACCAGCTTGTGCAAAGAACTGTGTGAAACACATACACACTTATTGAAGGATACAACTTGTATTGTAATAATTGACACAAGAAAGTTTAAAAAAATCCTAATTTGTAATGTAATAACAGTAAAGTTTAAAGAAGACTTGCCTCGTATGCTTCTGAAGCCTGTCCAAAATATACAGTCTTTCCGCCAGAAAGCAAGTACAGTCGATCAAACAGTTCAAATACTTCACTGCTTGGTTGATGAATGGAGGCTATGACAGTCCTTCCATCTCTAGAAAGCGCGCGTAATGTCTGAGTCACAAAAAATGCTGAAGCACTGCCAAGAAAAAATTATCAATAACCATTCAACATAAATTTAACTCAAATGTACGTTATCCACAATTATCAGAAACAATGCATGGACAGAATTATAATAAACTACCTTTTAGCTGTGTTTTAAACAAACATAGTACAAGGAGAAAGCAAAAAAGTCGAATAAGACTCTTAAAGAAGAGAGTTTTACCTATCAAGTCCACTTGTTGGCTCATCAAGAAAGAGCAATCTAGGCCTCATGAGGATCTCAAGAGCAATGCTAACTCTCCTCTTCTCGCCTCCACTAATCCCACGTAAGTGCCAGTTTCCAATAACTGTATCAGCACAATCTTGAAGTCCCATCTCTATAATCGTACTCTCAACCAATGATCGTTTCTCATCCCAAGCCATTTTATCAGGGAGACGTAGTCTAGCTGAATACGAAATTGTTTCACGAACCGTGAGAGTACCAATCAAGTTGTCATCTTGAGTCACGTATGCCTGAATTATTTATCATTCAGAAAACGAAAATTCCTTGATTACATCCAGAAAGATATATGCATAATATGAACAATGCTACAACCTCAGAAGAAGTTAGAAAAGAAAAAGCATCCGAAAAAATATTTACATACATTAATATGCACACAGTAACCTCTTTTTGTCTACCAAACAAAACATACCAAGGCAAAAGGACTGATTTCATTGTACAACTGAAACAAATTTAGATAGGCATGCTGTTGTATTTTCTGAATGAAAAATAGTGTTTCTGTATTTACTTATCTCATCTAAAAATATACCTACTTCTCAATTACTTGCTCACAACAAAATATAATCTACCGCATCAAAAGAAATATCATCTTCAAGTTTATAACCTAAACAAATTCATATTCAATCGAAAAAGTTAGCATTTTATACAAGACTCTGATTATACTTGTTGGTTTGATGAACACATAACAGTACAGCAGCTACAAAAAAAAAGGAAATAAGGATAAGTTCAAGAATACTCACAGCAGTCCCATAGGAGAGCTTCTGTTTTCGACCATTAAGATAAATATTCCCAGAAAGAAAAGCATTCACAGCCAGTCGACTAGCCAGAGAATCAAGAAGAGTAGATTTCCCTGAACCAGAAGGTCCCATGAGAGCAGTAAAAGTTCCGGGCTCTGCATAACCAGTTAAGCCTTCTAAAACATTCTGAGTCTCCCCATTACTAAGAGTGACCATGACAGTTAAATCTTTCCAAGCCAATCTCGCAGACACATCTCCAATAAAATCTATATTTGTCTTTCCTTTCCATAGTGTTTCACTCAGTGGACTCAATCCTCCTACCACCATTCCATTCCCCTGTGCCATATTTCCTTCTATTTCCATCATTACATCATTTCTTGAACTTGACATCGTTGGTTTTTTCTATATGTTCTTACTATAAATATACATGTAAATAATCACTCTTTGGCAAAATCTTTTTACTTAGAATATATCAAGAAGCATAATGCATATAAATGGCAAGAAAAAATGCTAAAAATTGTGAAGAAAGAAAGTGGGAATTGTATGAGAAATGAGGAAGTTGTGAATTTGACTAGATTAGAGATGAGTTGAAAGAATGTGTATAGAAATGGTAATGTACAACAATATTAGAGGTTTAGATATGACATGCAAAAACAGCAGCAAACCTCAACTGAAGTATGCTATATTGTTGTGATAATCAGTGTACACAGTATAAAAAACACTAGGCACAAGCTGATGATTTGATTTGATTTGATATAAATCTGTACAAAACAGTGTATCTCTTTAATCTTCTTGACTTGGATCATGGATATCATTATCTTGGTTAAGTGTTGAAAATATAAAGGAAGTGAGTAGGATAGTTTAGTTTTATTGTTATGGGATGGGCATGTCATGCATTTAATACGTTTCGTTGGTAGTTGCTGGTGGGGTGACATTCATTACAAACCGACCCTTACCTTTTTCCTTGTCTTTGAATTATACTCCGTATATACAACTATACATAACCGTTCATATATGTACCAATATAAATAAAATTAAGTATATTGATGAAAAATAAAATCAGCACATAAAATTAAAATACATAAGAGAGCGGTATAATTGATATGGGCCGAAAATAATCAATGTCACATTAATTTGACATAAGTTGGTCAGTAAAGAAGACCCAATTAATAAGATCCGGAAAATTTAATTATTAAATAAATATGTAATTAATTAATGGACAAATTGATTAAGTTTATTAATAGAACTTAATGTTTATAATCTACACAAAAGAGTAGCCTACAAGTTAACTATTCCTATAAAGAGTTGGTTTGCATAAGGAAAGACCTAGAATCTCATTCAAGAATGTTACTTCCTTCCCAAGAATTATATTCATATAAAGAATATGAGTTTTAAAACCCCAATATAAAGAACGTTTACTTGTCACATTGATGTGAAACAAGCTATGTTCTTTTTCTTATATAAAAAGACTCACAATCAATTTAAAAGGGAGAGATGACTTTAACTTGTCCCACATTGATGAGATTTAAATAACAAGTCCCTTGAATTACTATATATATACTTGTCTATGTTTGAATAGCGAGGGGGATGTTTTAGGACACAACTCTATATGTCACTCACCAAGCCTTGATGACACCACTAAGGTGTGAGGACATCATTACTGAGTCCCGAAGACGTCATCCATTAAGCCCTGAGGGCTCCATCAAGCCCCAAGGCCTTCATCCATTAAGCCCCGAGGGCTTCACAAAGCCTCGAGGGTATTAAAACAAAGCCTAATTAGCATCAACCAAGCTCCCATGGCATCACCACTAAGTCCTGAGGGCATCATCCTCTAAGCCTTGAGGGCTTCATCAATCTCCAAGAGATCCGCTAATCCCCGATGGTATCACTACTAAGTCCCAAGGGCATCACCATCAAGCCCCAAAGGCACTATTAAGTCCCGAGAGTATCACCATTAAGGCCCGAGGGACTTAATTACCACCGAGCCCTGAGGGCACTAACGGCATCTAAAATGGATGTTTAGGCTTTATCTTTGAAGGACATACAAGCCACTACGACCTTGGTGATATATATACACCACCGAGCCCCGCGGGCATCACGAAGATCTACGTTTTGACTTGATTCTCAATACTTTGTGAGATACGTAGACGTCTTGTCTATTTTTAAAATACCTATTTTTAACTTTATTATAAACATACCTATTTTAAAAATGATTAATAATTTATAATATGTTACCCAGTAATTAGACTATTATATAAGGGGGTTGAATATAATAGTACCAAACAATCAACACTAGAACATAAGTATATAAACGAAACACTATTTGTATTAACTTTGACAAACTTAATACAAAACTCTCTCAAGAAAATCAATGTTCTTAAGAGCTGCTAGGTTATGAGAATATTATGTTATGTGACGACTACATCAATGTAAATCTAAACTGTGTTTATATAGTATACAGCTACATGTCTAAATAATGCAAGAATAATGATTAATGATTACAAAAATACAATTTCCATCATTATATTCGGAATAGATAACTTCAAGAAGGTAATTGTCTTTCATACAAACACTTCCTTTTCTATCTTCAATCAAGTCCTGATTTTTCGAATTACCATATAACAGACTCTGATCATCTTAGATTCTTTCGGTTGAGTAGACTCTGATTCTGTAGACTTTAGCGACATCATCTAGACTCTGATCAGCTTCTGTAAACTCTGATTGATAGACTCTGTTGGATAGACTCTGAGAGCATCATTCTTCATATCTAACAATCTTCCCCAATTTATGCTTTGTATAATAAAACATAAATTTCAATGATGATGTCAGAAACCTCATAGACAAATGCACCAGTGTTTGAATTTCCTCGTATTACACTTTTTTATAGAAAAAGTCTCCAACTAGGAAATCATCAAGTAGTTTCTGTTCAGTTGCCTTCAACAATCCCATCAATTCCTCCTTTAGCTCCTTCATTTGATCACTTGAATTATCAATTTCAAAAATTACAGCTCTCAAGTTATAGATTGATATTCTCTGCATTCTTTCATCTAAAGGAATACTGCAAATTCTTTATCCATCAGGATTGAGCATCAAGATTGGAGTATCCAACACCATTTTTATCTTAACATCTCTCTTATTCATCTCCTTCTCAGTGTCATCCTCCATCATGTACCTTGGTCTGTATTCTTCAGAGTCTAACTTCATCATTTTTTCATTTTTCTTAGCCCCTGCTATTACCCCTTCTAGATGTTTCACCCACTTTGCAATGGTGTCATCCTCTCCATTTAGCAAATAAAGAACATATTCCAATTCTTTTGATGACTTGTGAATTAAATCTTCTTCAGATAAATTTAACACTCTTCCATTCTCTAGAAAGTATATCAGTTTCTCTTTAGGTACAACACCATCAAACACATCTTTCACCAAGTGAACAACAATGAGTTTGTCCCAATGGTCTTGAGTCAATTGTTCTCCAGGTTTGTCCTTCAAAGAATAGGGATTTCTAAATGCATTAGCGTCACCTCTGTAGACCTTGGCTTTTGAGTCAACAATTCCTCCCTTATCCTCTCCAAGTCTAGCATTGAGAGTTAGAGACTCATTTTTTGTCAATAAAAGATCAGGATTCTTCTTTCTGACCAAAGTTTGTTGTTCTTCCTCCTCATCTTCAAAACTAGTTCCTCCTGGAAGGAATGTGGTTCCTTGCATGATAAGTGGAGCCTTTGGTTTTGGTGGAACTTTTTGTTGGACTATTGGAAATGGCTGAGATGGTTGACTACTTATAACATTTGCACTTGCACCTCTGGTTGACCTTGTCACATGTGTAGATATTTGTTGAGGTCTAACAGGTTCAGATGTTGCAGGTTTTTTCTTGATCAGAGTTTTCCTTTGAATAGAAGTTTACTTTTTCTTTAACTGGACTTGAGCATTGTCAGTACCAGTATTCATTTTCTTCACTTCCTGTTCAGCAGAAAGTGGATCTATGTTAGGATATTCTGCTTCAGACATCTTCTTTGCCAGTTCTACATCCTTCTTTAATTTTTCTTTAACTTTCTCTGGCTTCTCTTCTTCTTGAAGTTTTCTTGCTAACTCTGCATCCTTCCTGATTTGATCTAATTGAGCTACAATATCTGTTTCACTCAGAGATTGCTGCTTGCCTTTGTCTTGTCCAGACCCTTAAGGAATCAGAGTCTGTGAATGAATCAGAGTCTATGTCTTCACAATTTTATCTTCCTTATGACTCACAGGAATTGTATCATTCTTTCCACTT
Organism: Oenanthe sinensis; assembly: GCA_028671895.1. Lineage (NCBI taxonomy): Eukaryota > Viridiplantae > Streptophyta > Magnoliopsida > Apiales > Apiaceae > Oenanthe > Oenanthe sinensis. Next base: position 23,214,758 of record CM053801.1, read on the forward strand.
CCATCACCATCAAATTTATCAAGAGATTTAAGAGGAAGATCATCTTTGCATTTGTCTTTTGAAACTTTTCCCCCCTTTCTGACATCATGAGGGATAGAGAGATGATCCATAATCAGAGTCAAGGAGTCCTGAATAGAAGAGACAACAGTACTTAGAGTCTCCACTTTGGATTCCAAAGCTGTATGCTCTCTAGTAGTGAATTTCTTGTCAAAGCCATGGTTGGTCAGTTGTAAAACAGTTTGAACTAAAACACCCTTTTTGATAACATCCTCATGCAGAGAATTCATTTCATTATGAAGAGATTTAGTGAACACAGTTGTGGTCTTCAACAGGGTCTTCCTTTCATTAGATGAGAGGTCAAAGTTTGCCTTTTAAACAAGGTCATGAGCCCGAGACCAATTGACCTTTTCATGAGAAAATTTCCAGGATGTTTCCCAGAGTGTCTGCTTGGGAAGATCTTCAGAGGTTAGTGCTCTCTGTGTAGTGTGTATGACAATACCTTTCTTATCAAGGGCATGTTCTATCTCATCCTTGAGCTGAACAACAATACAATAATCTAGATACTCCATTTGTAATTTGTCTAGAGCATCACGAGCATTTGATGGCCATCTTTTGGAGTTGTATATTTCTTAATAGGAGATGGAAAGATCAGTAGGATTTTCATCAACAAAAATAGGAGAAAGATGATCATCAAAGTCTATATCTGGAGCAACTGCAACATGACTAGGAACAAGTGCATCAGAGATTAGTACTTGAGGGACATATTGATCAACATAGCCTATTTTTGGTATACTCTGACCAACTGCACAAGGAACAGAACAACCTAAGACACTATTTTCTTTTAAAATAATCTCATTACTTTTCACATCACACATCTTATGACTTTCAATAGTCAGAGTTTTCTCACTAGAAGTAACTAACTTCTTTCTCATATCTAACTCTCCTTTTACCAGAATCAGTGCTTGCCTCTCTATGTCATTTCTATTTTTCTCACATTTTGCCTCAAGATCACAAGAAAGGCTCAAATCACAGTGTCCTACAGAAATAAGAGGTGGCTGATAAGAGTTATTTGTGTTCATATGAATAGATGGTACCTTTCTAGGACTATCCATGGTCATTCCAGCAGGAAAAGAAGCAAGTATAAAATCTGAACTTAAGCTATCAGAGTCTATAAAGTCTGAAAAAAAGTTAAAGTTTATACCTTGAAGATTTATAGAGTCTGATGGAGTGCCCATTGGTTATGCAGAGAGAGGTTGTACCAGGATTGCATCAGTGATTGCCAAAGGAGTAACATCGGAGTCTGAGGTCTCAGCATTTGCAGCATTTGAATCAGAATTTATTTGTTGTTCCTTGTTTTGGTCTGCAATCACATTGGTGGTGATTAGTTCTTGTGGGACCAGAGTCTGTATAGTAACTGCTTCATCACTTTGAGGTGAAGGTTCTTGTGTGCGAGACTTTACTAGAGTTTGACCTTCAGCATCAGTAACAACAGGATCTGCAATCAGAGTTTGTGTGCCTGCATCCAAACTTTGATTGGATGGTTTTTGTGTGGATGGGGCCTTAACAGCTTCTTCATCCCTTTGAGCTGAAGGTTCTTGTGGGCTGTACCCATGATCCAAGTTAGCTTCATCTGCTGGGAGATTGGCTTCTGTTGAACTTTGATCAACAGGTTCTTATGGGCCTAGCCATTCATAGACTGCTACCTCACTTTGAGAGATAGGTTCTTGTGTGTCTAGGTCAAAATAGACTCTTTGTTTCTTCTTTCTGGAGAAAACCAGGAATCATTCTTTCCTTCGTCCATGGCATCAACATCCCGAGCTCTTTGAGTAGCCATGTCTCTAGCAACCTCAGTAGCTAGTTCACTCACCCTTGCATAAGATAATTCAAGTATCCTCTTAGGTGGTGAGTTGGTAGGGGAATCAGAGACTACTACTGGATCTGATGATGGAGCAAAATCAACATTTTGTATATTAGGATTGTCATCATCATTTTTATCCCAGCTTTTCTCATCAGCAATTTCACTATCATCCCATGTTCCCTTTTTATCTTTAATTGGTACCTCATTTGAAGCACCTTCAAAGGCGATTATAGGATTGGTAAAAGGATTAACATGAGAAGAGGGCTTGATTTGATTTATGTCCTCACTCATTTACAAATTCTTCATCGACACTAAACTCTTTTCTGCAGAGGCAGCTACATCAGGATTTACCGTATCAAACTTTAGTTGTTCAGAGTTTGCAGCATCAACTAGAGAAATATACTCTGAGATTTTGGCTTTAACTAGTCTTATCTTCTTCTTTACAGGATCTAACACAGGATTGACATGAAATTGATTCATGAATGAAGTATGAGAAATTTCTGAGGCAGGTTTGACTGATTTGTTGATTGGAAAGACCATTCCATCAGCACTTGTATCGGAGTCTGTGTGATTATCAATCAGTTTTCTTCTTCTTGGAGGAGACAAAGACATAGATTTACCCTTTCTTTTGAGGCCTGGGCCCTGTGCCTGGGAGGTGTGTTTTGCAACTAATGCCTTTTGGAAGACACCAGAGGTTGGCAGAGTTTGTGTATCAGTGTTTGGTGGGTGATTTGGGTTAGAATCAGAGTGGGGAATTGGTAAACTCTGATCCTCACTCATGGAGAGGAAACCACTTTCATACACAGTAGGCAAAGTCTGATGAAGAAACTGCCTGAACTCTGCAGGATAAAATAACTCAGATAAGGATGCCCCTCTCTTAGCATCCTTTTTAGCCAAATCAGTAAAAAACCACTTATTTATTTGAAAAACAGGCAAGTTAGAATCATTATCAAACTTATCATCGGGCAACAGATGACTAAAAATTAGTTGCAAAAATCTATAATAATTAACAGTCATTCGATCATCATTGAACTTTATATCTATTTACCTAATAAACATATAAGAAAAATTAAAGTTTGTGGTATGGGTAAGAGAATACTCAATTTTTTGAGAGATTTGGGGGATTGCATCAAAGTTGGTACACTTGGCAGTGAAAGCCCTGGTGATGCAATCAAAGAAGAAAATCCATTCCTTCCTTAACTGAGGCCTAGTTGACTGCCCAACTTTTTCAAACAGACCATGTAGCCCAACTATCGAAAGAATGACCTGATTATGTTGTCATTCTCAGGTTCATCATATTCCTCATTCTCTGGAAGATGAAGATCCTGGCGTACCACAACAAGAATGATAACATGTTTGCCATTGCAGGTGAAAGTCAGAGTTGGTTTCATATCATCATCAGCGTCATTAAACTTTGTTGTTGACCATATTTGTATCACAACCATGGCTGAGAATGTGTTGAGTTCTTGCAAAGCATACCCAATAGTGCTATGAGCAAAAAGGTCCTGTATGACGTGAAAGTCAAGAGTTTCATCCACCTTGTCTAAAAGAGAACAGTAGTTGTTGGGTACAAAGTTGTATGGACTGAATGTTAGATTCTTGGAGGCCATTGCAGTAGATTTGTGAAGCTTGTAAAGTTTTGAGAGACCTAGGGTTTTGAGAGAGAACAAGAGAATATGAAATTGAAGAGTTTTAATTCAAAGTATAGAATACAAATGAATTAAACTATTCTCTCTCAATAAGGCTTGTGACCTGTAGTGGGACACATGACATTAAATTAGAGGATGGAAAATGATTGAAACAATTCTCAAAATACAGTAGATGTGTGTGTATATGTGTACATATATGAATGCATAATATGAACATTTTTCATGACACATACGCGCATCCAAAGCTACTCCAATCAGAGACTAGCAATTATAATGTCACAAATGTAAATATGATGTCATAGAAATAAATCAATGATAAATATTTATTTGAAAACAAATAACTATTTTAAAATTGACCTATTGACTATAAATCAGAGACTACAGTGTCTGACGTGAGAGGTTATCATATATTCTGATAGAGTATACCACATACTCTGACAGAGTTTACCACATACTTTGACAGAGTTTTATCACAAACTCTGATGGTTAAATATATCAGAATTTGTAAGTTCTGATTCAATTATCAGAGTTTGATAGAGGCTGCTAATCTGCTGGTTGTCCTTGAATGCCTATTACCATTCCCAACTCATTTACTAATCTTGTAAATGTTGCTTAACACAAAGGCTTGGTGAAAATATCTGTTAGCTGTTGATCAGTTGGAACAAAATGCATTTCAATTTTTCCTTCCATGACATGTTTCCTAATAATATGATATTTGATACTGATGTGATTTGTCATAGAGTGTTGAACTGGATTTCTTGTCATTACAATGACACTTTGATTATCACAGTAGATAGGAATTTTAGAAAAGTTTAACCCATAGTCCAACATCTAATTTTTTAACCACAGAATTTGACCACAACAACTTCATGCAGTAATATACTTTGCCTCTATAGTTGATGTTGAGATGGATTTCTGCTTTTTACTGAACCAGGAAACAATTCTTCCTCCTAAAAATTGACAACTGCCACTACTGCTTTTCCTGTCTATTTTGGATCCTGTAAAATCAGCATCTGAAGAGACTATAAGTTTAAAATCAGATTCCCTAGGATACCATAAATCAAGATTAATGGTGCCTTTGAGATATCTGAAATTCTCTTAATAACAATCAAATGAGGTTCCTTTGGATTTACTTGAAATCTAGTACAAAGAAAAGTTGTAAACATGATATATGGCCTGCTTGCAATCAAGTAAAGGAGTGAGTCAATCATACCTCTATAGGTTGTCAAATCAACAGGCTCACCAGTATTTTGATCTAACTTGGTTTTTGTGGCCATGTGAGTAGTTGTAGCAGATTCTAGCTTGTTGAATTTTGTCGGCAGATTTCTTGTATACTTGGAATGATTTCTTGTATACTTGGAATGATTTAGGAAGAAATAGCTCATCTCTCTCATCATACACATTTGATACCTAGACTGCATTAACATGCAAAATCTTTCACATAATTTGTCATTAGTAGACCCAAATATTATATCATCAACATATATTTGAACCAGTAACAAGTCCTTCCCTTGATTCTTGTAAAACAAGGTTTTATCAATTGTACCTATAATGAATCCACTTTTCAGTAAAAATTGAGCCAGAGTTTCATACCATTCCCTATGAGCTTGTTTAAGTCTATACAATGTCTTGTCTAATCTGTAGACATGATTTGGATATTTTGGATATGCAAATCCAGGAGGTTGTTCAACATAGACTTTATTTTCAAGTTCTCCATTTAGAAATGTACTCTTAACATCCATCTGGTAGACTTTGAATTTCTTGTGTATAGCATAAGCAAGAAAAATTTTGATTGCTTCTAGTCTAGCAACAGGTGCAAAGGTCTCATCATAGTCAATGCCTTCTTGTTGATAATAGCCCTTGACAACTAGTATTTCTTTATTTATTGTTATGATTCCATCATAGTCTGTCTTATTCCTAAAAACCAATTTAGTGCCAACAATAGATCTATTCTTTGGTCTTGGAACAAGAGTCCACACTTCATTCCTCTTAAATTTATTTAATTCCTCTTACATTACAGTAACCCAATCTGAATCTTTAAGAGTATCTTCAACTTTCTTTGGTTCTGTCTAAGATAGAAAGTTATGATACAAACATTCATTCTGAGTTTCTTTTCTTGTCTGAATTCCAGTATTTAGATCACCAATTATCAAGTCAGGTGTATGATCCTTTTTTGAGTCAATTTAATTTTTTTTCCAGAATTTATAGATAATTAAATTATTGCTTTTGTTGAGGGTTCGAGTTCTTTTAGTGTTTAGGAAACTGACTTACTAATTTTTTCTTTTTATGAATATACATTTAAGATCTAGAAAATTAGCAAGTAAATAAATGAGACAAGTTTTGGGGAATATATCTTTTGTATATAAACCCAGAGGGGTGCTACACCCGGTTTTAATGAACCGGTTTCCAAAGAATAAATTAGTTTTTCGCTACAATAAAGAGATCTGACTGATTCCTATTACAAAGTATAGATCTGTGAATGTACAAAAGGAAATCAATCTAACAAAGAGTGTTTTATAATAACCCTATATATTTACAACATAATGAACTGGCTGGATTATAAAACTCCGGTAAAGAAGGTAAGTGTATGGCTTTGTATCTCTTCTTCTCCGGCTTCTGTTTCTCTCCATGTATCTCTCTATTGTGTCTATGTGTATTTATTCACAGCAAATGACTTAGATTCATTTGTTTATATAGTGTAGGCTTTACAATAATTGAACTACTTTCTAAGTATCGACTAATTCTTCCCTGTATGTTGACTTGAGTTGACCCTTGGATAATTCTCTATGTGTCAAGGGTGTTGCCTTGTATACAGTACTTAGAAAATAATCCAGCCTTGATGGAAGTACATGTGTTGATTCCTAGCTCCATGTATGATTGCTTTAGCCATTTTGAAGTGTGTTAAACACATGTGTCGATTTTTCTTCTCTATGGTAGCTATGTGTCAACTTTTCATCACTCTAGTATGCCTTAGAATATTTTCTATCAACCAAGACATCTATTTGTCGAATTCTATGCTCCATGTAAAGCTATGTGTCTAATTTCTTCACCATGTATATATGACGTAGAATATTTTTCACATTTTAAGAGCTATGTGTCTAATTCTTCACCATGTATTTATGACTTAGAATATTTTTCACACTTTAAGAGCTATGTGTCGACTTTTCTTGCCTTGTATGGCTATGTGTCTAATTTCTTCACCATGTATACATGGTTTAGAATATTTTTCAGACTTTAAGAGCTATGTGTCAACTTTTCTTGCCTTGTATGGCTATGTGGCACTTCTATACTGAATCTTTAACACTTCTGAAACCCTGAAAGTCTTTAACCATTATTCTTCACTCAGGCATGAGCATATTAATGAACTTCTTTCAGTGACCTGTAATAGACTTCAAAACTTCTTCTAATGTCTTGATTTATTGTATTTACCTTATCTTTATTTCTTCCTGATTTCTGTGTAGGCGTAATATTATTTACCTGTCCTGTTCTAGTGTTGAGTTATCATGATTACTATTCATCACTTCTACTACGTTCTGTTGGTGTTTACACTTAAGTGCCGAGCACTTTGAAGTGTTTCACTCTTTCTCTCCATATTTCTCAATCAAGTGAATCTCTCCCTCACTTTCACTTAAGTGTTTCTCTCTCTCACTTTCATTCTGCATTCCAAATATAGCCTTATGTACCTGCAAGTGAAATCCGTCAATTCATTTATATTCTCATCATGTGATTCTTCATAATGAACTGAATCACTATCAAGTGGAGAATTTCCTCGCAGAGGTGTTTTTTATCTATCATGCATAAGTACTATCTCAGCACCAAACTCAGTAGCTTTTACTAAATCACTGTCTAGTGGAGCCTCACCTCTTTGATATGGGTTATCCGAAGATATTAAATCTCTTAGAGAATCATGCCTTGTTCTATCAAGGGGTTGCCTCACACCATCTCCATAAATGGGAGGTGGACATTCCTTTTCAGGATCTGGAAATGTTCCTTCCAGGAGGGGCGACGTAGTAGGCAATGTAATGAATGGCAATTTAGAGCCTACGTTTCCCTCGTAACCCGGTGATGGGAATTTTGTGTAAAATACCCTACTTGACTCATCTGAAGAATTCTCACCAAATAGTTATCTCTCAAGCCCAAATAAATCTAAACAAGAGATCTCCCTTTCGAGATGCAGAAGATTAACTTCTGTTTGAGGTAGATACATTGGACAATGTAATGTATGGCTAATTAGAGTTCGTATCTCCTCTGAATGCCTATACCTCTCACTGTGCACACCTTGCAATGTGTTCCTAGAATTTAACTATTTAGGCTTACCATCAGCATGAGTGTCGGTGGTGTGCTTGACTCATTACAAGATTCTCTGGCTGACGAGCGAATTTCAATGGACTCACCCTATTGAGAGAATGATTTCAGAGACAGTTTAATTGCCTTTTTAGCTCTGCATCCTTTTGAGAAGATGCAGATGATCTTACAGTTACCTCAGTTATATACTACTTTACTTCTCTTGAGGTAGAGCTGTGGTTGCACTTCCGACTTCATCATTATTTGTTACATCAAGTGCAGTTTCTCCCTAAACAACCTCTAACTTACATGAGTTCCTTATATCGTCAGGGGTTAATATATAGAAATGGATGAATTAGTGTTTGGTACTAAGGCCTAGGTAAGAGATTGATGAGTTTTCAACCTCTTGGCCAACTTCTAAAGCCACTGGAGGCTAAACGGATAGAATCAATCAAGATAAATATATAATCATCTTAACATTCCTAAACATATTTTTCATCTCAAAGAGAAGGAAAAATATGATAAGGAATGGTAATGGATTGCATTAAAGCGCTTTTCAGCAAAAGAGTTTTGTCAGAACTAAAGATTTATCATTTAAGAGCATGATATGAAATTTTCTTTAAGATACATATCCCATAATAAAACGCGAGAAAGTTTATCAGAGAAGAAAGTTTGTATCCCTTTTGAATTTCTTATAAAGAAAACTTCCCATAATAAAATCTGGGAATTTATACAAAAGAAGAAATTCAACTCTCTTATCAAATTATATCTCAATAAAATGACTCATTTCATTTAAAACCTAAGTACTGTAAGTTTTAAAAATAGTTTTGCAAAACATCCTTACCAGATAGAAGACAATGATTTTCAGACTCATAATGTAATTATGATTTATATCTTTTTCGTTCATCTGATAGTATCCCCGTCTTAAAAGAAATACATGCCAATAGGGGTGAATGCATGCTTAACAATACAGTACAAGACCTTCAAAGCAACAACCATTGTTTTGGTACTATGAATCAATGTAAAACATACATTGAAACAAGTGTTTGAAAACAAATCATTTTACAAATGGTTGATACCTCGAAGTAAAAACAATTTCTCTGAATAAAATTGCATTCACAATAGTGGGTTTAATCACAAAGTTTCTGCCACTTTAAAAGGAAAAATTAAGAGAGAAAATGGTTTTGAAAATATAACATTTAAAACCAGTTTTTGAGAGAGGATAAAATATTTTGAGATTTAAAGAAAGATTATCCTCAAGAAAAGTTGATTCACACCCTAGATTTTAGAAAATAAAGAAGGGCTGTATATCAAAAGATTTTCAAAAGAGAAGTTTTGAAAAAGAATTATGATGTTTTCTTCTCTAAAACTGGTAGAAAAATGAATGTATTTTTGAATAATACGTTTTGAAAAAGAAACAGACAAAAAATTCTTTTTAATACATTCAGTCAAAGAGAGAAAACTAATAGAAATACTCATGCAATACTAAACAGTTACCACAAACATGCATATATATAAATCAAATAAATATGACAATCATTCAGTAGAACAATAAGCATTTATACATATTTTTATTATTAGTGATTTCAGATAAACAACATGTATTATCACTAATATTAAAAATATCACAATTAATTGCACGAAAACATTAGCAAAATATCATTACTTGATATTTATCAATAATTTCAAAATACAAGAAATTATGCTTCTAATATTTTATCAACTCAAAATTATGAAACTAATAAACTAATAATTGCTTCAATCCATAATTTTAATAAGATAAAATAATTTTGCTAAATACTAAAATATTCATTAGATTGAATATTATCATCTAACTTCCTACGCTATATCTAATAATTGTCACTCAAGTATATTGAAATTATACTCATAACAATTATTAATGATATACGTAAGCTCGAGGATATAATTGAAAAGAAATTGACAAGTCATTTAAATATAGACATTTAATACTTATGATCTTAATTACAACTCATCACTAACAAAATCAAATTTAGAAATATTTCCTAAGTATATAAAATATTGAGAAATTTATACACATGACTTAGAAAATACTTCAGCTTTTAACATTAGTGAGTTTTAAAATATGCATTGTTTATTTAGAATAGAAATTTTAAATAATGTCACTAATATCAAAAGTGTCAAAATTATTTATAATAAAATATTTAAAAGTATTAGAGCAATTAGGCAAAATATCATTGACTAATACTCATCAAATATTTAATATATAAATAATTATGCTGCTAACTTATGCTAAAAAATTTAACTACCACATATGCATATAACATTGTAAGCATGATAATTAAACTAATAGCAATAAGCACGAGGTACTGGATTTCAAATAAATTCACAAGTCCTTTAAATATAAAAAATTTAATACTTGTGAACTCATTTGAGAATTCCTTGCAGATGGGATTTCTAACAAATATGCATATAAATAACATCCCAAATTCACTAACCAACTTAGATAAAATAAATTCATCAAGTTATTTAGCAAAGATCTCCAAGTTATTCTACTAAGACAACTCTCCAAAGAAATGATACTTGGTGTCAATGGGCTTGTTCCATACATGGTGTAGAGAATATCCAGTAGAGTTATTGGAGTTGAAGAAGTTTCCTTTTCCGAAAGATCAGAATATCATATTCACAGGTTGCTTTAATTTCCGCCTTTGCTGCAACTGTGTATTGACTGCTTCTTCTCATTTTAGCAAGAAATCAACTTCTTCCACAAAATTGACAGCTTCCAGGAATTACTTACCTGTCTTTTTTACAACCTGCATCATCTATATGTTAGTGTAGGTGCCCTAGAGGCAATACAATGTTTCTTTTTGATAGACCTTTATGTCATTTGATTATTCAATAAACATATTTATTATGACTTTAATTACTGCGATATATTTGTTAGCATAATAAATGTCCTTAGAATCATGATACACATTGTATAGTTTAAGTACATGACTTGAACTTTAGATTATATAATATATCATATTCTTAAAAGGTCCCTAGTCGAGTATTGTTATTATAGGATAATAATAATACATAAATAGACTAGTATGTTGTTTGACTGATAACCACATCTCATTGGTTATAAGCATGGGGATACTAAAGTCAATACATAGGTACATGATACTGGACAGACCCACAATGAGATTCTTCATGTTTAATAAAGTCATAAGAAAGACTCATAGTGATAATGGTGTAATGATCATTTGACTTGAGATCATTATATTTCTATACGAGGATTAATATACTTTGACTACATTAAAAGTTACCTTTGACCGGGTGATGAGAAAAGTGGACATCGGGTATATCATGAGTCGTATGAGAAATACGAATGACAGATAAAGGATTTAACCCTCCTATAATTAGGAGAGATATTATTGGCCTCTTGATTGAGTAAGACTATAAAATGCATGGTCGTGTTCAAATAATGATTTGTTTTCATAGTCTACTCATGGATCAAGTAAACCCGGATTAAATGTTGTAGAGGATGACTAAATACATGCCTCGAGTTTAATCTATAATATATATGGTTAAAGGGATTATATTACACGGAAACATTAATCACGAAAGGTTTTGTCGAATCACGATTTAATTATTATTTAATTGGGTAGCAATGATGTATTACTAGATACCGCTCATTGTTTATAATTTTATTGGAGAATAAAATTATTGCTAATTAAATAATAGGCTATAGGGTCACACATATAGAGCACTTAGAGGAATAGTTAATTTAAATTATAGATTTAAATTAATTGATGATTATTTGAATTTTATTATATTAATTAAGTGAGACTTAATTAATTGAAATAATATAAATTCGAATTTGAAGAGTATTTCTGCCCATAATAATTAAGTATGACTTAGTTATTAATTAAATAATAGAAATTCATTTTATTAGTTAATCATATACCTACATGGGTTATGTTTTGCTGTTATGGGTTGCTGTTATGGGCCTATTAACCAGCCATTATAAATAGATAATGTAGGGTTAATAGGTGATCACGTTTTTCAGAAACAAAACCCTAGAGGCAGCAGCAAGGCAGCAAGAAGGCAGAAAAGAAGAAACTCGAATTGTCAAGAGGAGGCTAGTACGTCCATTCCGCAATCAAGATCGTGAGACGTTCTTGAAGGTGCTCGTGTGGATACCATAGAGGTGTTTTTCGAGAGGAAGACACAAGTCATGAAAGCTAGGATCTCCGTTGAGTTCGTGAAAGTCAAGACCAGAAAAGGTTCACCATAATCTGTCCAATCTGTCCGAAATTTGTCCAATCTTATACATGATCCTGAGTTAGGGTTCCAATTTTTTTTGTTATATTTACGTTAATCCCTTGCGTTTTATGCCTCGAAACCCAATAATGGCATCAGAGCTACGTGTATAAGGGACTGATTTGGTTACGTTTTTTCTGTGTATGATGCATATATGCCTGCCATGCTATGTTTTTTCATGTATATTCGAATTATAAGATGTTATGATGACTATATGTGATCTGCAATGTTATAATCTGTTATGGCATGATATGTGTGATGCACAGTATGTATGTGATATGAGATACAGTCATACGAAGGTCGTCGGAATCGTTCTGAAGCGTTTAAAAACATAACTGCATAAGATGCAGTTCTCTGTGAATAGTGATTCTGCTGTGAATAGTGTTTTTCGACGGAGTCAGAATGAGTCGAATTTACTCTTTCTGGAAAGGGAAAATTGCCACGAGCAAAAATCACCGCTTTGCTGTGACCTATGGTGTTTTTTGGCCATTTGACATCGTTAAGGGCCTCAAAAACGCAGTTTTCTGTTTTTAGATCATAATTTTAAATTTCTTGATAATTTTTTTATCATGATATATATGATGCATGATGATATGATTATGCATTCTGAGATGTCAGTAATTGTTATGTGGGCATGGTGCTGGTTATGGCCTTAGACCCCTAGATTAATAGTTTTTGGTTTTATAAATACGACTTGCATGTCGTTTTCTTCATTATTGTAATTGCTGATCCTCGAATGTAACTCGAGTTTTCTTATGTAAGTACATTAGCTTAGGTTGTATTCAATTATTCCATGTAATGTACTTGAAGACAAAGGATGATCCAAGAAGAAGAGAAGAAAGCCATGGATGCAAGAAGAATGAAGACAAGCAACTGTATTTATGTTTTACCACCACCATAGATTGACTTTGATCCTTTCATTAGTTCGAAAGGATCACATAGGAAAGGGGCCATAACCAAGCACGTTTACATACTGCACTTTACATATTGATGTATGAATGTATGTGTAGAGTAGAAGATGCATGCTTTAATTAGATTAATGATGTATGCATGTATTAGATACGTCACCCATGCCATGCTTGTCATGCTAAACAAGATAAAATCTGTAACGATTTAAGATTTTAAAATTAACAAACGATCATGAGATTCTTGTGTTTATGAAATATGGATTTTTAAAACACGGAATTAAATATGGATTTTTGATATCTATAACTGGGATTTTCTGACAAAAACGGATATGCGTATTCGTGAGGCTGATGGGTTTTAAGTGTGACCACTGGTATCCTCCATCTACCTGGGAAATGAACAATTTAAGATGTCAATTTGAAATATTTGGTTCAAGGAAAAATTGAGGATCTCTTCATGATGTGATCATGATCGTCGTATATTTTCTAAACCCCTTAATAAAATATTAAGTTTTACTCGGATGCTTTCCAATGAATGAACACTCATCGAATCCTAGATCGATTAGGGGAAAGACTGTCAATGGCAGGGGACTCCTATCTATCGTGGTGAGATGCGACGAATATAAATGGTTATATTCGGCCGTTGTATCATTGGGTCTAACTTAACTGAGTCGTCATAATAAGGTGAAAATAAACGGTTATATTCAACCATTATGAACTTAGAAGCATAGAGTTTGGTTAAAAGTCTATTAGATAGATAAGATCAATCGTTGTTCACCAAACTATTCAAGAATTATATATGATATAATTGACAACTGTTGTCTACCTAAATAATCATTTTTAAGGACTTCCAGTGGTTGACTTTGGACATGACGAAATATGGATTTTGGCTCACTAGAAAGAATTATGGGATATACTTCCCAAATTAATAGTATGGGCTATTAATTTGATAAAAATAGTGGGAGATATATTATGAATATATCATAATCATTTGAACATAATAAATAACTCAGACAATCTAATGTTTATTTTGTGCTTTTATCATTGTAGATACCAAGTAATGGCAAACAACACAAACACACTATCCGTACGATCAGTCCTTGAGAAGGATAAGCTGACAGGAGGAAACAACTTCCTAGACTGGCAGAGGAATTTGAGGATCGTCCTCAGACAGGAGCGCAAGCTTCATGTCATTGATATTCCTCCGGCAGGTCCCCTTCCTGAGGGAGCTACTGTTGAGGAATGAGCGGCCCACACAAAGGATGAGAATGATGCAAATGATGTTGCATGTCTTATGTTGGCAAGTATGAGTGCTGAGCTTCAAAGACAGCATGTGCATATGGATGCATATACTATCAATGAGCACTTGCAAAGCATGTTTGCAAGCCAAACTCGTTAGGAAAGGTTCAACACGAGTAAGTCACTCTTTAATTATAAACAAGGGGCAAGTGAACCAGTTGGCCCACATGTTCTGAAGATGATTGGTTACATTGAGTACCTTGAAACTTTGGGTTTCCCGATTATTCAGGAAATTGGTATTGACCTAATCATGAATTCTTTGAACAACAAATTCACCCAGTTTGTTATAAACTACAATATGAATGAATTTGACAAAACACCTACTGAATTGTTGGCTATGTTGAGGACATATGAGACCAACATGAAGACGACTGAACCTGCTCCCATACTGATGGTGGGCAATAAAGGTAAGGCCAAAGGGAAAGGCAAGTGGAAGGGTAAGAAGAAGACAGGATCTGATTCTACACCCAAGCCAAAGTCAGGTCCTAAACAGGCTTTAAAGCCTAAAGGTGGGGTCGCTAAGGGTGAATGTTACTACTGTAAGAAAACTGGTCACTGGAAGAGAAACTGTTCAGTTTACTTGGAGGATCTGAAGAAGAAGAGGGCTGAACAAGCTTCTACTTCAGGTATATATGTTATAGAAGTCAATCTGTCTATTTCTACATCTTGGGTATTGGATACTGAATGTGCTACTCACATTTGTATAAATGTGCAGGAAATGCAGAGAAGTAGGACATTGGCTAAAGGAGAAGTGGACCTACGAGTTGGCAATGGAGCAAGAGTTGTTGCTTTAGCTGTAGGAACCTATTATTTATCTTTGCCCTCAGGGCTAGTTTTAGAACTGGAGAATTGTTTTTACGTGCCTGCGATTCGCAGAAACATTATTTCTGTTTCTTGTTTGGACAAGAAAGGTTTTTCGTTTACGATAAAGAACAATTGTTGCTCTTTTGCTTTGAATGATTTAACCTATGGTGTTGCGCGTTTGTTTAATGGTTTATATATTCTTGACCTAGATAATCCTGTCTATAATATAGAAAACAAACGACTTAAAGTTAATGACTCAAATCAAACATACCTCTGTCATTGTCGTCTAGGCCATATAAATGAAAAACTCATATCCAAATTACATAAGGATGGATACTTGGATAAGTTTGATTTTGAATCATACCAAGAATGCGAATCTTGTTTACTTGGTAAAATGACTAAAGCCCCTTTCACTGGTAAGGGTCAAAGGGCCACTGAACGTCTAGAGCTAATACATAGTGATGTATGTGGCCCAATGCGTGTGTGGCTAGAGGAGGCTACTACTACTTCATAACATTTACTGATGATTTTAGTAGATATGGATATGTATATCTTATGAAGAATAAATCCGATTCTTTTGAAAAGTTCAAAGAATACAAGGCTGAAGTAGAGAAGCTAATTGGTGGAGATGCAAGTATTAAAATCTTACGATCTGATCGTGGAGGAGAATACTTAAGCACGGAATTTAAAGATTATTTAAAGGAGTGTGGTATTGTATCACAACTCACTCCGCCAGGTACACCTCAATGGAATGGAGTTTCAGAGAGGAGAAATCGCACCTTGTTGGACATGGTGCGATCGATGATGAGTCGTGCTGATCTTCCAATTAGTTTCTGGGGTTACGCTCTAGAAACAACGGATTTCACACTTAACCGTGTTCCTACTAAGAAGGTTCAAAAGACTCCATATGAGATATGGGAGAAGAAACGGTCAGGCATGAGCTTTATGAAAGTTTGGGGATGCAAGGCGTTTGTGAAGCGTCAAGTATCTGACAAGCTTGGACCTAAATCTGAAGATTGCAATTTTGTGGGATACCCTAATGAAACAAAGGCGTATTATTTTTATAGTCCTTCTGAACAGAAAGTGTTTATTGCTCGAGATGCTGTTTTCATGGAAAGAGATTTTGTTTCCAAAAGAAACAGTGGGAGAACTATAGACCTCGATGAAGATCGAGAACCACAAAATAGTATTGAACCTGAAGTGGAACAAGAGCAGGATAATGATAATGCTCAACAAACACAGGTTGTTCGTAGAACTGGTAGAATTCGCCATGAGCCAGAGAGATATGGATTTCTCTTGACTCAATGTGGTGATTTGATGCTCATAGATGAAGATGAGCCTCTCACATACCAAGATGCTATAAGCAGTCCATAATCTAAGAGATGACTAGAAGCCATGAAATCTGATATGGATTCCATGTACGAAAACCAAGTATGAACTTTGGTTGATCCACCTAAAGGGGTAAAACCCATAGGGTGCAAATGGGTTTTCAAGAAGAAAAATGACATGGATGGAAATGTTCAGACCTATAAAGTAAGGCTGGTTGTAAAAGGTTTCAAACAAATTCATGGTATTGACTGTGATGAAACTTTATCACCAGTGGCTATGGTGAAGTCCATAAGGATTTTTCTTGCTATTGCATCATTCCATGATTATGAAATCTGGCAAATGGATGTCAAAACAGCCTTCCTTAATGGAAGCCTTGAAGAGGATGTGGATGTGTACATGACACAACCTGAAGGTTTTGTCAATCCAAGGAATGTTAGCAAGATATGTAAATTACGTCGATCCATTTATGGATTGAAGCAAGCCTCTAGGAGATGGAATATCCGTTTTGATGAAACAGTCAAAGAGTATGGCTTTGTTCAAATCGAAGATGAACCTTGTGTTTACAAGAAGGTCAGTGGGAGTCATGTGGCATTCATAGTACTATATGTTGATGACATACTACTAATGGGGAATGTCATACCTTCTCTTAAGGCTGTTAAGACTTGGTTAGGGAACAACTTCTCTATAAAAGACTTAGGAGAAGCATCCTACATTCTAGGAATGAGGATCTACAGGGATAGATCTAGAAGGATGATCGGTCTAAGTCAGAGTACATACATCGATAAGGTTTTGCATCGTTTTGGTATGCAAAATGTAAAAAGGGGATATGTCCCCGTGTCTCAAGGGATAACGATCTCTAAAGATCAATGTCCGAAATCATTGGATGACAAGGACCGCATGGGTAAGGTTCCATATGCCTCAGCAATTGGATCTATCATGTATGCAATGGTATGTACTCGCCCAGATGTTTCGTATGCTTTAAGCATGACGAGTAGATACCAATCTAATCCAGGTGAAGGTCACTGGACGGCAGTCAAGAATATTCTAAAGTACTTGAAAAGGACTAAAGATTCATTCTTGGTGTATGGAGGAGAGGAGAAACTGGTTATAAAAGGTTACACCGATGCAAGTTTCCAAACAGACAGGGATGATACTGTATCACAGTCTGGTTTTGTGTTTTGTCTAAACGGAGGTGCTGTAAGTTGGAAGAGTTCAAAGCAAGAAACAGTAGCTGATTCTACAATGGAGGCTGAGTACATTGCAGCTTGTGAAGCAGCAAAGGAAGCTGTTTGGATTCGAAAATTCATTGCTGATTTAGGAGTGGTTCCATCAATCGCAGATCCCATTGATCTATACTGCGATAATAATGGAGCTATTGCACAGGCTAAAGAACCTAGATCTCACTCCCGAACCAAACATATACTCAGGAGATATCACCTCATTCGAGAGATTAATGAAAGGGGTGACATACACATATGTAAAGTGCACACAAATGATAACATTGCAGACCCATTGACAAAAGGCTTGTCGCAGACGAAGCACAACGGTCACACTAGTTCCATGGGTATTAGATACATGGGTGATTGGATCTAGTGCAAGTGGGAGATTGTTAGTGTAGGTGCCCTAGAGGCAATACAATGTTTCTTTTTGATAGACCTTTATGTCATTTGATTATTCAATAAGCGTATTTATTATGACTTTAATTACTGCGATATATTTGTTAGCATAATAAATGTCCTTAGAATCATGATACACATTGTATAGTTTAAGTACATGACTTGAACTTTAGATTATATAATATATCATATTCTTAAAAGGTCCTTAGTCGAGTATTGTTATTATAGGACAATAATAATACATAAATAGACTAGTATGTTGTTTGACTGATAACCACATCTCATTGGTTATAAGCATGGGGATACTAAAGTCAATACATAGGTACATGATACTGGACAGACCCACAATGAGATTCTTCATGTTTAATAAAGTCATAAGAAAGACTCATAGTGATAATGGTGTAATGATCATTTGACTTGAGATCATTATATTTCTATACGAGGATTAATATACTTTGACTACATTAAAAGTTACCTTTGACCGGGTGATGAGAAAAGTGGACATCGGGTATATCATGAGTCGTATGAGAAATACGAATGACAGATAAAGGATTTAACCCTCCTATAATTAGGAGAGATATTATTGGCCTCTTGATTGAGTAAGACTATAAAATGCATGGTCGTGTTCAAATAATGATTTGTTTTCATAGTCTACTCATGGATCAAGTAAACCCGGATTAAATGTTGTAGAGGATGACTAAATACATGCCTCGAGTTTAATCTATAATATATATGGTTAAAGGGATTATATTACACGGAAACATTAATCACGAAAGGTTTTGTCGAATCACGATTTAATTATTATTTAATTGGGTAGCAATGATGTATTACTAGATACCGCTCATTGTTTATAATTTTATTGGAGAATAAAATTATTGCTAATTAAATAATAGGCTATAGGGTCACACATATAGAGCACTTAGAGGAATAGTTAATTTAAATTATAGATTTAAATTAATTGATGATTATTTGAATTTTATTATATTAATTAAGTGAGACTTAATTAATTGAAATAATATAAATTCGAATTTGAAGAGTATTTCTGCCCATAATAATTAAGTATGACTTAGTTATTAATTAAATAATAGAAATTCGTTTTATTATTTAATCCTATACCTACATGGGTTAGGTTTTGCTGTTATGGGCCTATTAACCAGCCATTATAAATAGATAATGTAGGGTTAATAGGTGATCACGTTTTTCAGAAACAAAACCCTAGAGGCAGCAGCAAGGCAGCAAGAAGGCAGAAAGGAAGAAACTCGAATTGTCAAGAGGAGACTAGTACGTCCATTCCGTAATCAAGATCGTGAGACGTTCTTGAAGGTGCTCGTGTGGATACCATAAAGGTGTTTTTCGATAGAAAAACACAAGTCGTGAAAGCTAGAATCTCCGTTGAGTTCGTGAAAGTCAAGACCAGAAAAGGTAGAATTCTGTTTCACCATAATCTGTCCAATCTTATACATGATCCTGAGTTAGGGTTCCGAAATTTTTTATTATATTTACGTTAATCTGCTGCGTTTTATGCCTCGGAACCCAACACTGTATCTATATAGCCAATTAGGTTAAACCTATTTTCTTCAGGGTACCTGATTCTAAGAATTGATGATCCCTTAAGATATCTAACAATTCATAACTTAGCTATAAGATAAGATTCTCTAGTATCCACTTGGAAACTTGCACATAGGCATATTGAGAATAAAATATATGATCTTTATGCACTTGAATAAGTAATGAGCTGATCATACCTCTATAACTTGTCACTTCAGTTCATATACCTGATTTGCCCTGATCAAGCTTAGTGGTTTGTTGGAAAGAAGTTTTGGCGGGTCTAGAATCTTCTAAATTGCGCATCTTCAAAAGATCTTTGACTTACTTTAATTGTCATCATTCTTTTGAATTACTTATAATTCAAAAAAAAATGATACTCTTCTAACATGTTCATCTTGTACCTACTCTGCATTTACTTAACAAAATATCTCTTGCACAAGATTTGTTAGTAGACCAACATATAATATAATCATGGTACCTCTTCACAAGATGGAGATGGAGCTACAAATGTCTGCACAAGATGCTGTCATAAATCTTTATAGCTACCTCTTCAACACTTCACTACAAGACAAAGCAACTGGGCTCATAGAAGGCAGGACTAATAAAGTTCTCAAAGCACTTGGTGTGCCAGAATCTGAAAAGCAATATACGAAGAAGCCTAAAAAGCATAAGGTCCACAATAGGAGAGAATCAGAGTCTGTTGTTGAGTTGGAAACTGAGATTAAGAAACCAGTTTTTGACTATGAAGCAATTTGGGATAAAGGAATTACCTACAGGATAACTATTGATTGGATTTCAACTATTCAACCTCTTCCACGAAAGGTGGTTAATTTTCTTGTCCACAATATAGGAAAAGTGGCCAACAAATATATATATCCAACATATCAGAGTAGATTGGATCAAATAAAAGGCTTATACTATCAGAAGATTGCAAGGGAACTGCAGGATTTCTTTCACTTGACTCATGCCCAGGCCATCAATGCAATCCATTCAAGGACTTTCTAAAGAAGAAGAAGAAGGTATTGCAAGGAAGTTGGAGGTTGGGACTAGTGCATCAGTGGTGGCTAGTGAGAAAAATGTTCAGTCTACCTCACCCACACAAGAACCACCTAGTCAGAGGTTAGGTGATAGTGGGGCAGGGGAGCATGTTGTTAGGCCCTCCTTGACAACTGTCAAATATGCTGTTGGGAACCCCAGTGATATGGGAGGACAGACTCTGATGGATGCTCATGAAGAAATTCTACACTATATTCTATCAGAGTCTATCTACCTTGAGGGGGAGTCTCAAGCACCAATAGTCAAAGATAGTGACACTCAGACTCTGGCTTCTAATAAAGTCATATTAAAGTAGTCAGAGTCTAAAGTAGACCCTGTGACTGGAATGCGGGAGCCGACAGACTCTGGAAAGAAAGAAGAAGCTTGTAAGGGTTCAGGGTCTGTTGCTGCTCACCCCTTGGTGGAAACCCCTAGCCTTCAGACATTTGAAGGGGTTCCATTCCATCAAGGTGGTCCAGGTATTGAAGCAACTATCATTTCTCTCACGCCTTCTTATGTAGGACTTTTGAGTGCACCTATCCAAATGAGTAAAAAAATAAATGAGAGGTTGGCACTGGTCCAGGCAAAAGGAGAGGTAGATAAGGCTACAGAGAGCCTGAGTGAGAAAGAGAGAGTGGGTGCCCAACCCCACTGTGAGGATGAGAGACTAGGGTATCATGAACCTAGCTTCACTTATTGGGATCAAGATTTTTCTAAGAGTTGGTCCAATGAGTTGGGGCAGGGGATAGATGAAAATTCTTTTCTTTTAATAATACAGATTGGAAAAAAGGAGGAGGCTCTAGCTGCATAAAAGTCATTCACACAAAGAGCACAACATCATTTGGTGTATTCTCTAGCAAGAAGAGCAAAAAGAGTCATGGAGGCTTTGGTGGATCCAACTATCATTCCAACTGAGACTGCAAAATTGAAGTCAGAAGAACCATTATTGAAAATGCCTATAAAGGCTAAGCTTCCAAAGTCTACAAACTCTGATCACTCTAAGGAACAGTTAGTGTCTATAGTCCCTTTTTTAGTTTCAGAGTCTACACCACCACCAGAGTCTACACCTCTGGTTACCAAGATTGAGCCTGTTGATGAGGATTGCACAACAAAAAGGAATAGATGATAAAGAAACCTTTGACTGCATTTTGGGTATTCATCAGTCTGAAAGACTTAAGGCCTTTCAGAAAAAATCTTTTCTACAAGAATATGGTCACTATACTAGTGAAGCAGATCAAGCAATTGATGCAGATGTTTAGATTGATACAGAGAATGTTTCTGCCCAATTGGCTAGTTTGGTGAAGGATATATCTCATATTCAAACCAAACTTACTCGTATTGATAATACTACTTCTCTGCTCAAGACTCAATTTGATATAATTCATTCCCGTCAATTATCCATAGAGGTATCTTTCAAGGATGTTATTGTTGATATTACTGCAAATCAAGCTCAGCTTCAAACCACAGTCTCTGCTCTAACTACCAAGGTTGACTCAGTGATTGCTGCACAGGCCAATATCTCCACAGTACTTGAACAAATTCTGTTGGTTGTCACCAGTAGTGATGATGTCAAAAAGGGGGAGAAGAAAGGTGATTCTTCTAGGAGAAATAAGGATGATGTATACAAGGATGACAAAAAGGGAGTTAAAAGGAGGAGGGATGGTGATGATGATGGTGATAGTTCTCATGGTCCTAGGGGTCCTGGTGGTGTACCACTCAAACATTCCGGAATGGCTATATTATCAAAATCTCAAACACATCAGTCAGGGACTGAACATGGGAAGTCAGAGTCTAATCCAGCCTCTGATAAGCAAAAGAAGAAGTCAGACTCTGATGAAGCCAAAGAACGTACTTACTGGCAATGTAGTCAATCTAATCTGCAACTGAGAGCCAAAAAGAAGACATGAATTGGAGGCTTTAAAGAATCAGATATTGATAGAACATCAACTTTATCCAGGGATCCTCAATCCTTGATAGATAGGCAATTTGAAAAGATCACACAAAAGCACTTAAACAAAGTGGTGTCTGCTCAAATTCTTTATAATGTTTTTGAAAGAAAGATGCCAGAAGATACAGAGAAAGTAAAAAATGAGATGCTTATGTACTTCATGGAAGAAGGATCTGTTAGATGGATAAGTCAATCAAATTTCAACTTTTTCAAACAGGCTGAGGAATTGCAGTATATTAGATTTCTCCTACAAATAGCTTATGAAGTAAATAAAAGCAAAAAGGCTGTCACTCATAAATGGTTCAAAGAGATTGATAGGAAGCTGACTCTACACAGACAGGCAAATCGACAGATGGGCAAATTTTCTTTAAAATATGTTGATACTGAAGAAAATGATCAAGTCATGCCAGTAGAAGAAAAGCAAATTAAAATTCAATAAGGTGTGGGTCATTACTTTGGATTTCAACCTATGAGTAGAAAAGTTAGTGTTTTGATGTTAAAGGATTTGAAGGAACAAGAAAGTAGTGCAAATGATCTGAGAGCAGCTTATTGTCAAATCAAATGTTCAAATGAAGAAATTAAAGAAGTATGTTGGTGAAGCTCTTGCTATTGTGGAGGAAAATATGTTGAATTCATTTTTGAAGAATAATCCAGCCTTTGAGAAGATTAAGTAAGAAGTAATTCTTTTTCCTTATACAGTTTTATTGTTCTAGAGTAATTGTTTTATTCTTTAGTTTTGACATCATCAAACCTTGATTTATGCTTACATTTTATAAAGCATAAATAGGTGGAGATTGTTAGGAATATATTCAATTGATGATGTACAAAATACTAGAACATGATTTAGCATCGTTTATTTGTAATAAGTCTTTCGAGTCTCTGAATTTTATAATCAGAGTCTAGTTAGTCAACATTCTTGTACTTAGAAGATTTTCTGTAGAAAGTGAAACTAGAGTCTAGATGGAGATCAGAGTCTGGAAGTTGATCAGAGTCTACAAATGATCAGAGTCTATAGTCCATCAGAGTCTATAGTTTGGCAGAGTCTAAAGATTTCAGAGTCTCTGAAGTCAAAGATGAATTTGGAAGATGATTACAGAAAAAGGGAAGTCTTCGAAGATAAAGCCAAAAATATTGCAGATATGCTATGGGAAGAAAGGAGAATTGCAGAAGGAAACTGTCATCTAATGATTAGGAATTATATTCTTATTGTAATTTGATATTCTGTTATTAGTTGATAGGAAACTCTCTATATAAACACTCTATGTAACCTAATTATATTATGAGAAATAAGTTAAACTTTTTAAGAGCATAGAGATAGAGAGAGTTGCTGTGAGAAACACAGAGAAGTTGCTAGGGTTTATGTACACCTTAGGAGAGTTTATATTTATACATCAATAATACAAACAGTTTTCATTCATTTCTTTGTGTTTAATCTTTGTTCTGTATTCAAGTCTTTAATTCATACTGAGTTGATTTTAATCAGGTGGAAAAAGTACACAAGTATTCAACCTCCCCTTCTACTTGTGCAAATGGGAAAACAAGCACAACCCTGATCTTGTCTTTGATTTCCAACCATCCCTGTTTTGCAACCTCCTCTTGAACTGATCTTGAAAAACTCCTCCATGGCTTTTTATTTTTCTTGATCAATTGATAAGGTGTTTTTCCTTGAGCTTGATTCACTATGGAGATGTTTTGAACATAATATGCTATATTAATGGCCTCAGCCCAGAAGTATGTTGGTAATTTAGCATCTTCCAACATTGTTATAGCTGCTTCAATCAATGTCCTGTTTTCCTTTCAACTACCCCATTTTGTTGAGGTGTCCTTGGTGCAGAGAAGGTGTGTATAATTCCTTTAGATTCACATAACTCCTTTAGTGTGGAATTCTTAAATTCTATTCCATTATCATTTATTATTTTCTTTACATCCAATTCAAGACTTTTCTCAACTTCATTGATGTGCTTGACAATGAAATCATTAGTTTCATCTTTTGAATGCAGAAAATAAATCCATGAGAATCTTGAAAAGTCATCCACAATGACTGGAGCATACTTTTTCTTTGCAATGGACATGATATTCACAGGGCCAAACAAATCCATGTGTAATAACTAAAGTGTCTTCTCAATTAATGATTCCAATTTTGACTTGAACGATGCCTTCCTTTGTTTTCCTTTCTGACAGGCATCACATAGTCCATCCTTGACAAATTCCATTTGTGGTAAACCTCTCACTTGATTTTTCTTGACCAACTGATTCGTGGCTTTGAAATTTAAGTGAGCTAATTTCTTATGCCATAACCAACTTTTATTTATACTTGCCTTAGAGAGAAGACAAGTCATCGAGTCTACACTTTTTGAGTTGAAGTCAGCTATGTACACATTTCCTTTTCTATTCCCGATCATAACTAGGCTTCCATCTTTCTTGTTAGAAATTATGCATGCTTCAGTTGTGAAACAAACTTTATTTCCATCATCACATAGTTGACTTATGCTTAACAGATTGTGTCTTAAGCCATCAAACAATGCAATAGGTTCAATGATGACATTCTCTTTTGAAATCAAGTCATATCCCATGGTGTATCATTTACTGTCATCTCCAAAAGTTATTCCAGGGCCAACTTTCTCCTCAATCTTTGTGAGCGGGGATCTATCTTCAGTCATATGTCTTGAACAGCCACTATCCAAGTACCAAAGATTTCTTCTTTTTCCCTGCACATATCTAAAAACAATCAAGTTGATTATGGTACCCAAGTTGCCTTGGGTTCTTTATTATTAGTTGCTACCTTTGTTTTGGTTTCCAACTTTTGTACCTTTGGTTTAGATGGTTTCACTTCCACTTCAACCTTAGGTGTTGGTTTCTTCACCTCAGGATTCTTAGTGCTAATGTTTGGAATATTCATGCTTGCAGAATTAGAGAAATTTGGAGCATGAAAATTGTTATGCATATTACAGGGAATAACATGCATATTCATGTTGGCAAATGCAAGATATGAATTAAATATATAAGGTATTGATGCATATTGAGCATGAATAGCATAAGGATCAACTAAATGAGGGTAAATAGAATTAGAATGCATGTTAGGTATAACAGACACATTGGATGATGCAGGCATATTGGACTTGCATTGCATAGATAAATGATTCTTACTACCACACTTAGCACATATCTTTCTAGGAGCATACTTGTCAGGTGTGTAGTTATTGTGCTTGTTTTTACCTACTTTACCATTTCTGTTCTTTTTCTTCTTTTCATTAGGCTTAATATCAGGCTCTATCTTTTCTAATTTTTCCTTCAATTGGTCTTTAGATAAGAAACCTATATTAGCCTTTTCAATTTTGATTTAAGATTTAGAGGCACTTCCTTCTTTTACAAATTTAACAGGTCTGTTAAGCTTGGTTTTTAAAATAGCTTTTTTAACAGTTGATGATTCCTCAATCGATGGATAATTATCCATTGAGATAACATTATCAATCGGTGAATAATCCTTATCAGTTGATTCAGGATTAGCAATCGATTGCTTCTTTTCCAAAGATTGATTTTCATCAATGGCTAATTTCTCAAGAGTCTCAGACAGCATGGTGAAAGAATTTGTTCCATGAATGTCATTCATCTTCTTACTAGCTTTACTTGACCTGTTATATTTGTCAATGGTTCTTAGTTCTTCTTCCAATTTTTCTTTCAATTTTTCTATTTCCTTTTTACACTCAACTAGTTCTTTTCTAGCATCTCTATTTTCCACCTTGAGTCTATCCATTTGCACTAGCTCACCTTCTAGATATATGTTTATTTCATTAAGAGATTCTAATGTGCTCTTGAGCCTAGTGTTTTCTTTGTTCAAAGATTTAAAAGTGACATGCAAATTATACAGTTCATTTGACAATTCAGTAATGGTAATATTGCATTCATCTTTGGATAACTCAGATAGATTTGTAGAAATTACCTGATTTCTAGAAGAACTAGCTCATTGGTCATCGTGATTGGCCATTAGTGCAAGATTGATATATTCCTCTTCTTCAGAATCATCCTCAACAGCCCAGTCCTTTTCTTCTGTTACAAAAGCCTTTTCTCTTTGCTTGAGCAAATCAAAGTACTTCTTTTTATAGTCAATACCATCACTAAACTTTGATTTCTTCTCCATTTTTTGCTTTTTGCATTCATTAGAAAAGAGACCAGTCAATCCATAGTTAAAGCATTTAAATTGAGTCCAGTCAATAAGATTTCTGCCTTGTTGATTGTCTCTCTTAAACTGAGATCTAGGCCTTTGCATGGGATTCCTCTTGAATTTGAGTTTTGAAAATTTCCTTGATAGAAAAGCCAAATGATCATCTATTTCATCCATTTCATCCTTGGTGAATGACTCATCATCCTCAACTATTTCTTTCCTTTTGCTAATTGAAGATTCATCATATCTAACACCACTTGCACTATTACCATGACTTTCCTCTTCCCTTCTTTGATAGCAACATCTTCACAAGATTCTGTAACTTCCTTATCCTTGACCACCAAGGCAACATACTTCTCTTTCTTTTGAATTTTCTCAATCACCTCATCTTGCTGTAGTTTAAACTCATAGGTCTTCAGAATTCCATACAGCTTGTAAAGAGTATATTCTTTGAAATCAGGAGATTGTCTTATAGTAACAGTCATTGGTTTCCATTCCTTGGATAAGGACCTCAAGAATTTGAGGTTGGTATCTACAACAGCATATACTCTTCCATATAGTTTTAGCTCATTCAACAGCTTTTGAAACCTACTATATGTGACATTGATTGCTTCACCACTCTAGAAGTGAAAGGCTTCATACTTCTGAATCAAAAGTTGTATCTTGTTCTTCCTTACTTGCTCAGTGCCTTCACATAGAGTTTGAAGAGTATCCCAGACTTCCTTGGAGGTTGTACAGTTGATAATATTGTCAAATATATACTTGTCAAGACCATTAAACAGAATGTTCATAGCCATTTTATCCTTGTGTTTTTCTTTTTCATCTTCATATGTGTATTCACTTACAGGTTTTGGAATAAGTTTGTCTGGTGCCTGAGTACCATCTGCATTCACACTTGTAACTAACTTCATAGGAACATGTGGACCTTTCTCTATGTAGTTAACATAGGAAGGATCGATGGATAGCATATGCAATTGCATTTTGAATTTCCAGGGAAAGTACTCATCTTTCTCTAGAATATGAATCTTCACTCTTGTGTCTTTTTGACCCATACTTGATGTACTTAGATCTTAACTTTCTGTATGTTGAAAGCTAGGCTCTGATACCAATTGTTATTTTCCCTTAAGTACAAGAAGTTTGTAGAATGAGGGTTAAATACAAACTTAAGAATTATATAAGATTCTTGCGGATTTAAATTTGTTCAAAAATAGTGTTTGAGTGTTTGGACAGATTAAACAACAAGAGACAACTGGAAAAATTAAAAAAACTTGAAAATAGATCTTTTAAAATTACTAGTAGATTGGTTTTTCGACTAGTGTATTTTTGCTTTCTATTATTCTTGGTAAAGATACCAAGCTGCTTACAAAGTATGTTCTTGAACTAAGAAAAGCACTATAAAATTTTTTCTATCTTTCTATTATGCCTTTCTTGAGTTCTTGATTTTTCACACACACAATGCTACAATGGACTACTATGACTTATATAGTAGTTCACATTCTATTTTTAGTTTCTATTCTTCGATGGATAACATTGTAAAATAAAAATTACAGTTTACAATGTATTCACTAAAATAGATTGTAACTTCTTTTCACAGTCTCCTTTGCATTTGTCTTGTTCTGGAAAAATCTTTGTCTTGATCTTTTCCTTGAAGACTGTGTTACCTTGAAAGCCTTCACAATCCTGACATGACTGTCTTCTATTGATTCAGTTTCTGCAAAGATCTCATTCCTTTTGTCTTTAACCAATTTGGAAAACCTTGATCAACTGATAAATGATGTCAAGCTTATCAGTCGATCCTCATTTGTTCATCCATCGATGGATAGGTTATCCATCTATTAATTAATGTATCGATGGATAGTTATATTATTCATTGACTCCTTATCCATTGATGGTCTTCTATCCGTTGATTGCCTTTATCCGTTGATAGTGTATTTATCCATCGAGTAGTGCTTTATCCATCGACTCCAATATCTGTTGATCACTTTATTTGTGAGAATTCTGACTTAGAATATTTACAATTGATCAGTCATTCTTCACATCCGTTGAGAAGCTATAAATTGAAGTCAATAACATCAGTCGACTACTTCACAGCATCCATCGAGGCAATACAATCAATTGATAATGAAACATAAATCAAATGTTACAATCCAATTTATCAGTTGATTAACAAGCTTCAACTGATAACTGGTTTCCTAGTCAATGGATATTTATAGGTCACATATTCATTGACCAGTTACAATGAAATTTAAATTCTTATTGTAATTTCAAGTAATTTGTTATCATCAAATCTCATCATTCCTAACAAAAATATTCATTCAATTCGATCTACTGTGTCCTATTGTTCACTCTTTTGCTAATCAAAACTGACTTTCTTTATATATATATATATATATATATATAGCACTACAATCATAAGCATACTACGACTTGAAATGTCTTTTCCATCTACTTTCGCTAGACCTAGAAAACTAGTTCTAATCGAATAACTAGTAGCTTTATATTATTGTCCAGTACCATACGTACATGTAACCTCTCTAAGCAGTTTTCTCATTACCTAACTCACCATATTATTTAAATTATTTTACACGTATCACTGTGTGACTCGGCTGTATATATGTAGTTGCATTCTCCACCTTTCTTTTTTTACTATACTACATCCTAGTCGTTGATGTTGTCCTAATATATGTGATGTTGGGGATATGTATGTAATCACAATGAGAAGACAAATTATTGAGCATCCCCTTATGCAATGAAAAAATATATAAAGATATATGTGCATGATATCTCACATGATGAAAGAAAAAATGGAGAAACGCACTAAAATATCATATAAAGAAGAAGACAACTTATCTGACAAAAGTTATAGTGTGAACTTAATCACTGAACTAAAATTGAATTTGTCCCGCTACATACACACGAACTCGTGACAATCAAACTCCAGCATTACACGTCATCAGTTTCACTGGTGTAGTACATGGAAACAGATTGAGAACCCCTTTTGATCATTGCCCAAAAATAGTTTTATATAAATATGAAACCCATATTTTGTTGCCAATCCCCAAACCATGATGGAGACCTCTTTTGACAGTAGTAAAAACTTTCCCCATCTCTAGAAGACTAGAGAGCCCCTTTATCACCAAACCAAAAGAAGAAGTTAAAGAACCAAAGGTCTTCCAATGAAAAATCTCTCCAAATCCAAAATTTGAATTGAAAAGTCCCAAAAATAAAAAGGTCTCACACATAAATTAAAAAATAATACTTTTTTCATTTGAAACAAACGACAAAATTGGAATAATATTTTATTTATTTGAGATAATAAAATCTATAAATTTCAACAATCCCCCACATGTTTCAAAGGAAAAAAAAAGTTTTATGGGCAATGGATAATCAGTTTATTAAGTATCAATGTCTTATGGACTTGAATTGATACCTAGTGCATACAAGTATGTTCCACAACCTTATTAAGTGAAAAAAAATCTTGAACATCTCATGGTAGTTAGTTAAAACATATATGCGCACTAAAATCTTTTTCAAATCAAAAGTATTTTCGCAGGACATTAACATTGGTAATGTCAATCACAATTTTATTATAAGATTCCCCACATTGTAGCTGGATATTCATGAATACTCTAGATTCCTTATCCTAGAGGATCTCATAGGGGTTTGGGCGTAACCCTCACATTCACATAGGTAAGTTCATCAAGTTGGTATTGTCGCAAACCACCTTACAAGGTTATGAACTCATTAAGAATATTAGTTCATCCTAACACATATGAAAATAAAAAATATACTACATCACTTTATTAATAGGAATGATAGTAGTATACATAAACATGAGTTCTTTTGTGATTTTGTTTGACCCATTAAACTTAGACATTCCTAAGATGGGTATCAATCACAATTCACTCCACAATAGGCTTCAAACCCATTCCTATTTGTGCTAACTCTAGCACCAGGCAAATGTCATAAAATTGAGTTCTTTTGTGATTCATCACAATTCACTCCACGATAGGTATCAAAACCTATTTTGTGCCAACTCCAGCAACAAAATTTCACAAAGAGCTTTGCTAAGAGAATCTGCATTATTCATCTCATACTCTTTATACACAAGTGATATCACATTATTACTGATCAAATTTACACATTAGCATTCCTTAGGCGTTTATGTGTTTTCTTTATTATAGATGTAAATTTTGCCAACCTTTACAAATCACGCAATACCAATCAATTTTCTTGAAATACAAACTCAATGTTTGTCATACAAACACATGTACCATTTATTAATATTGGCAAAAAATTGCAACCCCCACAGTAAAATAAAGTGAATATCGAAAGTATTTACCTCAAAATTATAATTTGATTAAATATCTTTAACATCTTCTCAACATAATGAGACTGATTTAAGACAACCAATGTGAATTCCTAATAATTCACATCTACCTTTTCTAAGCCCTTCATATCAAATAAAGAAGTTAGGAAGGGCTTACTTGTGTTAACAACATTATATTGTACCAAATATATTAACACATCATCTATATAAAAATGTATGATCACACAACCAAATTAATCAAATTTGAAATAAGCACAAGCCTCAGAATCATTTACCTGAAAACCATTAGAGGTGATGGTTTTATGAAATTTTATATACCAGACTATGGGTGTTTGCCTAAGATCATATAATGATCAACTTTGCATATTTTTTCTTGGACAACACATCCCTCTGGATGCTTTATATTTATCTCTTCTCACCTTAAATTCTTTCTCAATTAAAAATTAGTAACAAAAGGAGATCAAAAACTTGTATCAATACTAGCCTTTTTACTCATTTTAGGATCAGGAGTGTCACAAGATATCTACAAAGAAGATGCATGAGGCAAACATGACAGTCACTTTCACAGGCAAACATGACAGTCACTTTCACAGCAAACATGAGGCAAACATGACATGTCTTAATAATTTTGTTCATATTCTCTTCCATATTCACTTCTATATTTTATAAAAGCAAAATGATAAAAATATTAATCACACATTAAAGTGTATTAACAACACTTTCTTGGCTTGTGAAAAACTTCTAAAACGACTAATAAAAAGGAATGGAGGGAGTACTGTACATAATAACAACTAACATGATGAGCAAGCTTAAGAGTTTGTATTGGGTCCCCTTGTTGCATGGTTATTAATTAGTACACGAGTTGAATTACGAACTCCTCAGTTAAATACTTTTCCCAGTTGAATGCAACAACACTCTTTAGCTCCATCATTGTAAAATCTCCTTGCAATATTGTTTTATCATTTTTTTTCTTTTTTTTTGAACAATTCTAACCCATTACTTTCTCCTTTTGCTAACAGATATCTGATGTCAATCTGGTTGTCCACCATCTAGAAACTATCTCAATCGATGAGAATTTTGATAAATTCTCGTCGATTTCCCCTTGATCATTTCATTGACGACAACCCTAGGAACATCATTGTTTTCATTTCTATCTTCTAGCTAATCACTAATATTAAGTATAAGGGCATTTATACTATTCATCGTAAGATTGAGATGCCTCAATGAAACACTGTCCATGACTCCCTTTCTCCGGGTCCTGATATAGTCAAGTACACGCGATGGTACATGTTTGAGAACTTAAAATATCCCTACAAATTTATATAGGGAAGAATATTACCCCAAAAAATTTATATATATAAGGAAGATTGGTTGGCAGGACACCATAGTCAGTTGGTTTGCATATTTTACCTTGATTATATTGCTTTACTTATCTAAATTTAGTAATCATGTATGATATTGCTTCACATGTTGGCTTCACCCATTGACTTGGACTAATTTTTGAGGCAGAATTTGGTCTATAAATCTTATCGGGAATGAATTTTCAAGTTGCTCAGATTGACCCCTAAGTTCATATGTGATAACCCCATATTTTTCAAAACTTATTTTTATTATTTAAATATTTTATTGATTTTCTCAAAAGAGAAGGAATAATTTTTTTATATTTTATCAAAGTTGGATGCATTTTCATATTTTTATTATTATTTTAGAAATTATTTTCGGTTCAGTATTGTTGAGTTCGGTTTGATTTTTTTTTATATTATTTTACTGATCAGGCCAGTATCTCTAATCG
Source organism: Oenanthe sinensis (assembly GCA_028671895.1). Classification (NCBI taxonomy): domain Eukaryota; kingdom Viridiplantae; phylum Streptophyta; class Magnoliopsida; order Apiales; family Apiaceae; genus Oenanthe; species Oenanthe sinensis. Next base: position 23,247,604 of record CM053801.1, read on the forward strand.
GTATTTTTTCTCGAGTAAAATTTTTATCTATTTCAATTGTGAAAGTATTCAGTAAAAAGTTTATTTTTAAATCACTGAATAATTTGAGAATTTTTAAAATTATATTTTAATTAGGAAAATTTCCAATTTACCAAAATTATTTGAAAGGCATATGACAAGGCCTATTTGTAATAAGTAGATGACAACTCAACTCAAGTAAGAAAATGAAGTAAGTAATAAATACTGAGGAAGGAATCAAGACGAAGAATGTCAACTAGACACAAAGAATCCAAAAATCAGAAGTGTTCTAATGAAGTTGCTACTCTACACCAGAAGAAGTTCATTAATATGTTCAAGCGTCGGGATTTATGGAGAAGTAGTATTTTAGAAGAATTCAGAAGATACAGAAGATTCCAAGTGCCCACTACAGAAGGATTCCAGAAGAAGAGGAAAGTCAATAAAGCAGAAGAATGATAGAAGACCACAGCTTGAAAGTTAATAATTGAAGAATATTTATTAGAATAACACAAATGAACCATACAGTACATTTGTGTGTCATTTATAATAATATTTATTCTTCAGTTAGCTCAAGTGGTTTTATGACAGAAGACAAATAAAAGACGGAAAGACCTCGGAGCTGACTAGTTACACAAGTCAAATAATATTTTAATTCTACTAAGTAAATTAATTATTTAATTAAATTAATTCATGTTGAAATTAATTTAATTTATGAATTATTTAATTACATTTAATAGAATTAATTTATTATAAAAGATATGACTTTTATATATAATTCAATTGACTTATTAAAGAGTCATACCAAATTATATAGAAGAGTCATACCGAATGACTTTGCAAAGAGTCATACCGAATGACTTTACAGAAAGTCATACCGAAGGCTGGAGAAAGAAAAGTCATACCGAGTTTTGATTCTTTGAAAGTCATACCGAATATGACTTTAAGAAGAGTCATACTGAATTATCAAGAGTCATACCGAGTTTTCAAGAGTCATGCCCAACTATTTCAAGAGTCATACAATGGTTATTTCTAATCTTTCAAGAGTCATATTGGAAGAGTCATACCAGCTTTACAACCTCTATAAATATGAGGTTTTGGCTTCATATTTCAGAAGATTGGAAAAATAGTACAAATTCAGAAATTTGTCTGCATTGTAATATTCACAGATTTCTGTGCAAGTTTGAATATAATTGTTAAATCAGAACAATTCATGTCAAAATCATTCTATACATTTAATCAGTTATATAAACTATCATCATATTAATTTTGTAATACTTTTCAAGTTAAAATCATATCTTTAACTTGAACAGTATTTCATTAAAATTAATATTTCATGAGAAATTAAAGTAATATTTTTAAATCCAATATTCTGTGATTAAATTAAGATATTGTATTCAACCCCCTTCTACAATATCAGGGACCAACAATTGGCATCAGAGCTGGTTGATATTTATAATATCATATTCGAACCAAATATTCCATGACTCATACAGATCCCTGCCTCCCATGTTTTTTCTCCTCCGTCGGCCGCTACTGTCTTCCTTTCTTTTCCTACGTGTGTACACGCGCACCACTTTTCTCTCTCTTTGTCCAGCTACGTTACGGTCTTATTTTTTAATTTATTTAGGAGTATAGAAAGGGATTTTGAGGATGGTGATCAAGCTAGGAGGCAGTACAACATGTGTTTGTGCATGAGTATTAATCTCAGATTTTTCTGAAAATATTTTAGGGTCATCAAAAAAGACTCGTGGGGTGTCCGGAAATGATCTTATGAAGTAGATGCGTAGACTCGATCTCGATAGTTCAAACTCGTAAAAACCGCAAAAGCGTCATATCAAAGAATTATTAAATGGTGATACCATGAGACAAAAGAAGGAGTTAATTGTGTTATTTTGACTGTATATAATTGCTGAGGACCAAATGCAAGTATTTTCTCCTTGATAATCTTAAACACTTTTATTTTCTGTTTCATTTATTCATATCATGACAAATAATTATCGTTCAGAGTTATTTATGAATCTTAAATTTTTATTGCGAAACAGAATTGTTAATATCAGTACCTTTGATATTAAAAAGTTGATTTAAATAAACATATCATATCCCGTTTTATAGAAAAATGATATTATTATGAAAAGTAAAGGATTATGATATTGGTTTAAGCAAGCCGAATAATTTGGATTGCTTAGTCGGATTGGACGGTTGTGCAGTGACCGGTAGCGGATGGAGCCTGGTCATGCGTATTGCGTAGTGGCCGGTAGCGGATGGAGCCTAGTTCAACGTGTTATATATTAGGCTCATGTGTGCCTAGGATACCCGATATGATTTGTTAGACTTATACGGATGGGTATAGGTCTGTACTATATCCCTTTCTGATCAGAGGGATATGAGTATGAATGTCCAAATCCAATATGCCTATTTGGCTATTATGAAATGTCATTATCAATTAGCTATTTTGAAATATAGTTATTGATATGATTATTACGAGATGTTTTGATTATTGATTATATATCCTGATCCACTCTATCTGTTTTTGTTTAAAAGTTTACTATATACTTGTTGGACATATTTTTGGCTCATTCTTACTTTCTATCATATATTTTTCCAGACATGATGAAAAAATATTAGTCTTTCAGAAAAAATAAACCGATGAGATTTATCCACGTAGCTCAGAAGAAGAAAGTAAGATGCCCTTGTGAAGAGGTTTTAATTTAGAAAATATGTATCTGGAGTAAGTTTTATTTATATATTGATATACTATATATATTGCTTGGTATAGAACACTCCTAACCGCTGGTATATTTCTTATCGAAATTATACTAGTAATATAGGATTTGTGTAAAGATATTGTTGGAATCAATTGTGGTATATTAGGAAATGGATCTAACACTATGAATATTTGAGGAATTTTATGGATGGGGTCACAAGCGTGATTTGTTTTGATTATTTGAGATTTATAATAATTGATGTTTGGACTTTGAATTCTTATTTCTAGAACTATAATCGAAAAGATCTTGGTAATTGGGGTTGTAGTTGTAGATTTCAGATATTGAATGACTACAGGTGGTTTAAAATTTTATTAAATATGTAATTTTATATTGAGAATTTTCACATGACGGCCAGATCCTGACCCTAAATTTGGGGGCGTTACATCATGAATCATCAAACTGTCCTCCAAAGAGGTGCAGATAATTTGAGATCTCAACTCGAACATTAACTGAATCATTATTCAAGGCAACCAACTCTACTTCCATCGACTTGGGGAAAAGAATCAGTGACCCCATTGTCCCTTTGTCTAACTAGGCCCTCGAATCCAAGAAGAAATCTACCATATGTGGTGAACGATTCATTGTCATGCTTTATCAGGTATGAGTTTATCTTTTAGTCCTAATTCTAACTTCCACTTCATCTGATCCATTCCTTTATAATATTATTATATTATGACAGACTATGACTTCATTATTAAAAATGGATTAAGACTTTATGGGGAAGCGTAAGAAATTAATTGATGCGTAAGAAATTAATTGATGCAACTGAAGACCACATCAGTAAAGCGTATATTACTTCATTAAAGCGTATATTACTTCATTAAAAATGGATTAAGACTTTATGGGGAAGCGTAAGAAATTAATTGATGCAACTGAAGACCACATCACTAATATGTAGCAAAAATGGGCATCCTCATAAGATGAATTGAACAAAGAAATGGATTGAGAAAAAAAACTGAAGGTCGAGATGGCTGACGCCCAAATGAAGCTTGTTGAAGCCAATAAGAAAGATGTTGATGCTCTAATGGTATACTATGAGTAAGGGCTCAATGATCGTATGATGATGGTTGTTAAAGCTAGACTATATTACAACAAGATTCTTCAAGACGAGTATGTATTTTTCCAGTTACACAAGTAGAAGGGGGGTTGAATACTTGTGTGCTCTTTTTGCCTAATTAAAATCAAATCAATATAGATTAAAGCTTTTAATTAAGAACAAACACAAAGATATGAATGAATAATGTTTGTATTATTGATGTATGAATGCAAACTCTCCTAGGGTGTACACAAACGCTAACAGCTTCTCTGTGTTTCTCACAACAAATCTCTTTATCTCTATACTCTTAAAAACTTTGACAAAATAAATTAGGTCACATAGAGTGTTTATATAGAGAGTTGCCTATCAACTAATAACAGAAAATCAAATTAAAATAGGAATAGAATTCCTAATTATTAGCTAACAGTTTCCTTTTGTAATTCTCCTTTCTTTTCATAGCATATCTGCAATATATTTGCCTTTATCTTCGAAGACTTTCCATTACTATGATAATCTTCCAAATTTAGCTTCAGTTTTGTAGACTCTGAAAACCTTTAGATTCTGATGATTTACATCCTCTGACAGACTATAGACTCTGATTGTCTATAGACTCTGATTGAACTCCAGACTCTGGCTTTATTTCTCCTGAAAATCTTCTAAGTACAAATACTCTTGATACTTGTACAGGGACTAATTAGACTCTGATTTACATTTACTTTGATTAGACACTAGAAAGACTTATTCTATTACAGATATATCTATATTAGACTATGTTCTAGTATTTTATACATCAAATGAGTATATTCATAACAATATGACATTGATATCTAGTTGGATACTTACACCAACTACCGGCTGAATCCCACGTAAGTATGTTAAGAATTACGTTTTACATCCACATCATGTTGTCTCTTCCAATGAACAATAGAAAGAGAAAGGAGATGAAAACAATACACCTTAGGCTTCTTTAGGCTTCTTCATGATAGTATCCTCTTTGTAAGCTTGTATTCACGAAAAACTTCTATTGGGTAGACATTATTATTTTATTTTATTTTGATTGGCCAAAAAATCAAATCAATCTTAAGAATCCAGTTGGCTGCCTGATTAGATCGACTATGGAATTTTGATCGAAAAAATTAAATACTTCGAAATTTATGGAGATATTCAATCGAATCATAACATGAATCTTCACATACTTAGCTTGTTTGATATCCATGCAAATTATGCCTTTTTAAATTACATTGGAGATAATATTCTTACTGTAGCCATAATCATGTTTATGCCTTTTGGGTTATTGCTGATAACGAAAGTAACAATTCAAGGTTTCGTTTTAATTTGAGAAATGTTGGATTCTTCAATCCCATATACCAAGCTATTGGCTAAATATTATTATCTTCACATATATAATCTTTACAGACAACATTGACCAAACACGTCATGTGCAAAGGTTGCGACAAGAAATCAAACCGAAAATAAAAATTCATTCGAGACGTAGATAAGGCATACCTATTTACCATCGAGACAGAATCAATGGAAACATTCATATCCTTACTTAAGCTATCAAGATTACCATTCACAGCAAACCCAGATTCAATTTCAAAATCATTGGTATATAACATATATTTTTTTATTATTTATCTATTAATTTATAACTTTTAAACATTTACACATTAGTTTATATTTTACTTACTCAACGAACATTTATATTTTTTTAATAACTAACTAAATATAAGTCACATTTTAATATTAAATTATAATACATACAAACACACATACATACATATACATACAGACAAACACACACACATGCGCACTTACTTACATTTCGTATGATGTACGAATTTGTTTTTCGATATTTTATTATTTTTGTTTTAATATTGTATTTATATGATTTGAATTTATTTTTATATCAATAATTTTAATTTATTTATAATCTTTTGTATAAATACTTTTATATTATTTTTCACATATTTTATTTGTTTTCGTGTTTAAAAAAGATAAAATTTATTTATTTTATTTAAAGATAAGGTTTAATTAGAATATCAACATTTTTTTGAATATTTTATATAAAATAATTTTATATAATTTTTTACATATTTTATTAGAATTTTGTTACGATATACATGAATATTAACATCATAATATTAAAATTAGAATATTTTGATATATTTTTATAATATTGTCACAATATACATGAATATTAGTAATTTTATACGAGTAATATTTTTAGTATTTTGTAATATATTAACATAAACATTAAATTTAAATAATACATTTTTAAATGTTTTAAAACTATACACTAACTATGGTTTAAAAAATTTAACTGAAGGGACTATATTGAACAAATAATTTAAAATTTAGAGACTTATTTGAAATTTTTTTAAATCACATGAGCTTATTCCCTCTTAAATCTAAACCATGAGCTGTTTTTACTCCCTCTTTTTAAGTTTTTAACATCATTCCAAACATTTCTCAAGTGTTTCAAATGTTCTTCTTTCTTAGCATGGCCTCACACACACATTGTCGATCACACGTATAGTTTATCAATAATGTATTATTGGTCATTAAGTTACGTACAAAAAATTAATCTATTTTGTGTGTAGTTCACAAAGTAATTTGTTATATTATGCATATGATTTACCTTATAGTATATACTTTTTAAATTTAGCATCATTCAATTCAATTAATATGTCTTATAGGTCTTCATAACAAATTTGATATTACTTGGGTTAATTTAACGATCAACTTCATTTGTCCTAGTATCTTTAGCATGAAATAACGGCTGTTTGAAAATATTGCGAATCACATATTTAGCTTCATTCGGAAATTAAACAACATTTATCAAGGTTTCACACATTCTGTATATAATATATATCAAATATTACAAAATATCATGCTGATAATTCTACACACAAGTCTTCGATCTCCAAGGACATTTGAATAGCATCCCTATAATTTAATTTCACTTAAAAAAATTAATATATATAAGCCACAAACAATTTAATTTATTTCAATAATTTTGATTATCCGCTTCACCCGAATCATCGATTTCAGTTTCGGTTGGTTCAACATTAACATATATAGATGTAGTAGTACCATCTCCACCATCGTTGCCGCCCATCAGGCTCTGCATTAAGTTCTGTCCAACTTGTTGCGCAGCCCCCTCAACTAAACCTTGCAAAGCTGCACTCATTAATCCACCTCCACCTGGATAACTCTGCTGTTTCTGAATACCACTAGAAATTCCATTACTCGACCTGTTGCTCATCACCGGTAAACTCTGCTGCCCTTGAATCTTACCGTAAGTTCCACCACTCGGCCGTCCAGCCACCACCGGAGTTTGAAACTGATGTAAATGCACCTGTGGCTGCGGTGGTGGGATTACACCAGTTACACAAGCCACTGCTTCGACCCGATTTTCGAACATATGTCGCACGAAAAGCCCTTAGCTTCGTAAGGGTTTTTAAATGTTAACAACAAAGGATGTGTGTGAGACTAATGTGCAACAGACAAAGATATAGAAGCACAAGCAACATGGAGATCATAATCACATACATGACAATGGTAGCTAAACCCGTTACCGCGACGATTACAGGCGTCGCAGTTGAATAATCCACCGGGATAAGAAGAGACAGGGAGTAGAGAGAGTGGATGAGAAGCATGAGAAGTGTGTGTAATGAGTTGTGGGAATTTAGTTCATAATTTATGGAGGTGAAAGTTGCATGGATTGCATGAATATATGTAATCATCAGAAGTGTTTGGTGGTAGTTTACAAGCTGCACACAACATGTAGTTTGAAATGATGTTGTTTGGTTCTAGGGTTTGGTGATTAGAGTTTAGGTCTAGAGGATGAGGGTGGCTAAAGTGTAGGATTTGTAGATCATGCTCTAGCTTCCCCATCTAATACGAAGCAAAATATTTAAAAAAAGTGAAAACAATGAAATATATTTAGTTATGAATGTGTGCCTAGGTGAATATGTGAAATAGATCATGTACCATGTATGCTTATATATAATGGTTGGTAGAAAGATAGGGTTGACTCTAGAGTCTAGAGAGTTGATTACAGTATGTGAGGGCGTCAGGCTATCCAAGTATATTAAACGCGGTTATGATATACGAGTACAAGTAGACTCATGATTGACTGATTCGTGGTTGATAATTTCATTATACATTATCAACTAGACATAAACTCATGGAACTAATGGATGTTTAGGAGTCCAAAAATTTTATAACTTTGAGAGTATCAGTCTTTAACCAAAACTAGTCATGCCCGTCGTACATGCATAGATGTACTGATGTTTGGTCGACAAACTCAACTTTAATTAAATTAAAGTAGCTAAAGAAAAAATCCAATTGACTGAGATTAAGAGGGATAAAAATTTATTCAGAAGAAGAAAAACAAAAGGAGGTGATAACCTGTAAATGCGATCATTATGTGTAGTCGTGAACTATCTCCAATGCATTTAATTTGGTGTATATACGACTTGATATTGCCGCACAAAATTCACTTGCCAGGTAATAGGTACGTATGTAATATATCCTCGTTCTTTTAAAGATGATGTGATGGTTATAAAATTAGAAGAAGAATGAGAAAAAATAGTCAACTGGAAGGGCAGATGAGCCGATCATTTACAGCCCACCAGCCAATATGCATTGCCGACTTCACTACAGTTGCTTGATTGATATATATTCTGGGAAGACGGTGTACTTTTTAGTTTAGCTACCCTTACGCTGGTCAACGCCACTCAAGTTCATATTAATCAATTTTGAAATAGCATATCCAATCAGAGGTGTCAAGTCTATGTGGCATGTTACTCTTGATTGCCACCCTACTGGAGTTTTAAGAGTACTGAAAATGTGCGAGAAAGGTTGTCGATTTTTTACACCCTTGACATCTCAAAAAATAGATAAAAGACAAATGCTACATGAAATGTATACATGTACATTACCTCTCCTATTATATTAATTCTCTCCTATTATATTAATTCGAGAAGTAATTAATATATGGACCATTTGAGAAATTCATATGAGTACCAATTATTGGAATAAAAAGTTGACACATTTAATATGGATGAAAGATAAAATAAAATATTACTACCTCCGTCCCACCCAATTGTTAACATTTCGGAGAAAAGGTCCGACACGCATTTTAAGATGCATATAAAATATAGTTCCATAACTTATTTTTAAAATATATTTTTTCTGAATAAAAATTTAAACATTAACAATTGAATGGGACGAAGGGAATATTATTTATAATGAGTTGACAATTTTTGACACCCCTTAAAGGTCCCTCTGTTGGAGACGCTCTAATGGAAAAAATTTCAATTGTTTCATTTCATCAATAAACAAACAAGGCTTAATGATAAAAAGGACTCGCAATTATATAAGTCACAAGCGATTGTTACAAATATTTATATACCATAATTTTCCACTGACAGATTCAACACCGGAAAATTTTTGTAAATTCAGAGAAATCGCATCATCTATCCGCGCTTTTTGTAATTGTTTCAAGATTTTTTTTCTATCCGCGAAAAATTATAATAAATAGATGATGCTTAACAACAATAGTTTGTCACCAATTTCCCTTGTATAAACAAGACATAATTTACCCCAAAAACAAGTAAATAAACAAGACATGAGAATGTACAACAATCACCCCAAATAAAAAAATCACTGGGATGAACTCGAGCTTACGAAATATTCACGGAATCCGACAACACAAATCTTCACTTTGCACGGAAACCTTCGTTTGTACAGCCCCTTGTCTACTTCAAGAGTAATGCTATTGACAAAATACTTTTTTTCCTTGTGTTCGACTTGAGTGATATTGACAAATATATGATATTCAGATTCGATCATTAAAATTTGGTACCTGTAGCTATTGCTTGCTTCTCATTATTGCACAACATAGGGAGACGTGGTCACTTCTCCACTATAAAATGACTCATCTCTTGCTATTCCATAAACTCCCTCATTCTTATCATCTTCCCACTTAAGGACCTCTATCAGGTACGTGATTGCCTCATCAACTGATTTACGCTCCAGAGCTCTGGTTTGGCATACAAAAAGCTTCCTCCCGGTGATGGAAAAATAGAGCTTTTTGAACTTCATAGCCATATAGTAATATGCTTGGTCTGCCAGTGACTGATTATTATGGTGAGGCTTCAGAGGGTTAAAGTCTTTAAGCCACTCACAATTTGTTATTGGAACCTGGTTAATTTTGTCTTCAAAGGCATCATATTTGTTGAAAAGAAGCACAAAGGGAGTGTCGCAAAAGGAAGGGTTCTTCACTGTGATTTCAAACAATTCTTTGCTAGCCAGCATCTTATTTTGCAGAGGACCACTGCCATGAGAGTAAACCTGGTCATAGTCACTTAAGGCAATGCAAAAGACTATCATCCTTGCATCCTCAAACATTTCCAGCCATTTACAGCCGTCCTGCATCCTTTTCGAACTTATGCGAATCAACTGATACCTAAGAGATATAAACTTACTAGTCAAGCAATGACCAAAAAGATAGCAAAACATATAACAATAAACAGCTAAACTTTTTTACCTTGTCAGTGGAGATTGGTGTTCGAAGTTATCATAGTAATCCTCAGAAGTGAGGTTGTGATCATCACATGAGAACTCAATGGAAGAAAGACCATTGCTCGGAGTCACTCCCTCTGCATATAAGATGTCTTTCTCAGAAGGTTCGTACTCATTGCTTGATACCTCAATGGCCTGTCAGGAAAAAAATATATCAATAAGGTATCAATGGGTTGTCAGTATAATGTAACAGGTGCCTATAATACTGTGGACCCCCCAAATTTTCAGAAGAATCTCAATAAAAGAAAATTCAGTCCAACATAGTACAACAGCATATAGAAGACAATGCAAATAAAAACAAGAAAAAATCAATTTAAATTATTACTGAAAGCAACATGGTAACTATAATTCTGTGGACCCCTTCAATTTCACAATCACAACAAAAGAAAACTCAGTACCATCATATTACAATATACAAGATGTGAAGATAAGAACAAGTTATTTTTAAATTCTTCTGTTCAATAGAAATTAGAGAAAATATATTACTGTAAGCAATAACATGGATTTCATTTATCAACCACCAAACATGCATATTCTCTAGGGAAATACAGAAATTTCAATGATTTAATTGTTAAACTTGACAAACAAATAAATCATATGCAACATGGATAGTTTTTAAAGTGACACAAGACCCCCCAATGACACTATCAAAATAGTAAAAGTTCGTCCAAATTTATCTTTCTCTGCTATTTCAGAATTATAGAAACATGTGTTTTAGATTGATCCAGTAAAATATAATATCAAACAAAGCATAATACCTGAAAATCATTATACATGTTCAGGATATTAAAACTAAAACATAGCATAAGGAAAGAGTATCCTAGTGAATCATAACGAATGTTTCATGATTCTACAGAAACCATATACTCTCTCACACAGAGGCAAATAGGCAACACACACACACACACACACACACATAGAGAGAGAGAGAGAGAGTCCCAAGTAATAGAACAGTATGGAATTATGGATGAGAGAGTCCCGAATAATAGAACTGTATGGAATTATGGATGTATACACATGTGTATTTCAGTTAGGTACTATGTCGCCATAGCTAGCACAGTCCTTGTCTATGTTTAAAAGTAATATTCAAAGATGTAGTAAGCTTCACACTGAAACCAATGACACAAGTGAAATGCATAGATTTGCAAGACTTGAGGGAGATGTGACGCACCCGATCTAAGAAATATTTGGCAACATCCGGAAGAAAAGGCAATTCCTCCTTTCTCTTGTAGGTTTCTTGGATAGCAGGATCCTTCCAAATCTCATCCACAACAGGAGCATATTCACGTGTTGCAGCAGGAAAGAAAGCGTCCATATCTCCAACAGCCATGATTTCCAGTAACCAGTCGGAGAAATGCTTGAGTCTTTGGTTGATTGAATAGATGCATTGATTATTTCTATTAGAAGCATTATCACCTGAAATAAATTGTTCATATGTTTATAGGCAAGGTAAACTGAATCAAATGTAAAAGAAGACAGGCTAAGAAATTGAAACTATCAGCATACTTCAAACGTTTTAGCTTGGGTATTCCATGCAATGTTATTACATAATATATCAAAACAAATGAAGCGTAACCCACAGTTACCAATGTACTGTGACCGCAACACTATCGAATAGTCATTTATATGTTTACAGGAAAGTTTTAGACAAAATTTCAAAACAAATCTTAAAGAGTATTTGAAGTCGTGTTGTACTGCAAAAGAGTTTTAAGATGTAAACATCAGCCTTGTATATAGAGGGTCATGTTCACTAAATACCAATTCAGCCTACCGATAAGTCACAGTGCTACAAATTACCAGTCTCAATAACATAAATCAACAGTCTGTAATTTGTAGGCTGTATCAGTTTGTATCTGAACGAACACCTATAATATACATACATACATATATACATAAAAATTCGTAATTTTCAAAATCTCACTGAATGTTACAATGTTGATACACAAACAAATTGATATGCATGGTATTTGATGCTACGAGTAAGATTCTAGCTAGTGGCATGCACTATGAAAGTTCTGATATAAAGATATAAGCACAGAAAGGAAGTCTTTTTCGAAATAAGTAGCCAAAAAAATAAGTTTAAGAATAATAACACAAAATTTTAAAAAGAGTATGAAGACAAAGTTTCTTAGATTTAACATTTTTCACCAAGCATGTCAGTAAAACTTGATTTGTAAAAGTCATCAACGCTTAACCTTAACATAAAAGTTTCATTTTTATTTAAAAAAGGTTGAGATATGAACAGTTGTCTGACCTAAAAGGGATTGCAAAACTGCATATCCGTTTTAGGTGTAAACTAAATTTTCCCCATGTTGGAAAAGAGAAATGGTACAGATTTGGTAATATATAGTCAAAGAGTAAGGACATCACTAATCATAGTGTCACCAAATCCCTGATTTCTGTATCTTCTCTGTTTTACTTAAGTATATTTGAAATCTTCAAAAGAAACCAACCTACGTCCTACATTGAATTGAACCCAAGAAGAAGAAGTGATCTAGAGGTACAGCTAGACATAAGGTTTTTTCACCTGGGGGGGACTCGTCAGAATACAATACAGGAGGATCATTCTTCGACAAAAAATCCTCTTCAAAGTGCTCTCTCCCCTCAAGTAAAACACTAAGGTATCTGTACAAGTTGCTCTGGATCATAAGCTTTATGCTCTGCAGCTCTTCAGCAGTATACTTATTTCCATATAAACATTTTGCCTGTTACATCAAAATAAACAAACTAGAAGTAAGAACTGTACTACTCCTACATCGAGAAGATGCTATAATATTTGCCTGTAAAGTGTAAAATCAAATAAGCAAACCTAAAGAATTTACCATAAGAAAATTGTATTATTCCTCTACAATGAGAAAAAACTTTGACTTCACATAAATGAAACCATATTATTGTTTGACAAAATTTTAAGTTTTTGTGTATGGAGCCATGGAGGGCATGCCCAGCATGGCCATATCACCCTGAAGTCTAAATGCCAACAAAAATATGCTTGTGCCCTATTAGGGTTACGTGATGTACTTCACAAATTTGATATCGCATTCAATCTCAATTCTCAACTTAGTAATATAGAGTCAAAAGCAATTTCTAAGTTTTAAAAGCCATCATCATAATATGTGTATTGGTATCATCATTCATAAAAATTTATGTTGTTCTAATTAAGCTAATTAAACAAGCTATACTTGGCAACAAAAACAAACTTTAAGAAACAAGTGGTCAAGTGGAGCTACCTGCTTAAAAATGGTGCTTGTGCCTGAACCCTCTAATCCAAACAACAGTAGTTTATAAACACTTTCCTTCTCCATGTAAGCAGGAACGGACTTGCTCCAGAAAGTAGTTGGATCTTCTTTTGATTGACTAGGACTTTCAGGCGGTACAGGCAACGAAAATAGAGCACAGACTAGACGGGTAGACGCCTGCCTAGCAAAAAAAGTAGATGCTTTGTTAATTTTCAACTTGTTACATATAGAAAAGGGCCAATTTGGCCGTGTTGTAACTTGTAAGTAGGTCAAACCCACTTACAAGCGCAAAACAACTTGATTGGTTACTTTGTTAAAATAAGAACAGACGACTTGAAACAGACTTATAGGTTAAATTTTTGACTTAATAGCACTTTGCATCCCTTAACTTTAGGCTATGGGTCAGTCTGGCACTCATAGTTTGAATATAGATAGATTGAATCCCTTATCCTTTTTAGCATCCCTGAGATCAAAATCTATCAAAATTTTCTGTTAATGTTGATTTGTATGAGGCTAACATGAGTATTAAGTATTATAATGGTCATCTAACCTAATATGAGGTCCTAAGCCAAAATAAATAAGAGGGCCTTTCATATATATTTTATTTTTATGTAATAAAATAATATAATCTTTTAGAAAATTATTGCCTTTATACTTTTTTTAGAAGCAAAATTATATTGAATGTATATTAATATTTTATTATTTATAAAATATAATTACTTCATTTAATATTTCTTTTAATATAGTATAACTTTATATAATAACTTTATTATTAAATCAATACTATTGATTTTTTAGTCATTTTACATATAAGCAATAAAATTTATTATTACTTTTAACCACTAAAATTTCTATGCACAAATTTACATAATTACAATATTTTAAAATATATGCATCACTTTATTTATGATTATGAATTAATAATATCTTACATTCATTTCATTTTTGAAAAATTTTAATTATGTAAATTTGTATATATAAATTTTATTAGTTAAAAGTAATAGTAACAATTGAGAGAATTATGAACACTCTCTAAACTGCAGCTAGAACACACTAACTGCAGGCCCAAGATCAAACTTAACAAGCTAGGCAGAATTACACACACACTGTTGTTTGAAACTGATAAAACAAATAGATATTTCTGAAATATTGAACTGAATTCATAAATCTTATTTGCTACAATATGCAGGGTACATTATATAGTAGGTGTAGAATATTCTAGATGATAAGGTGTAGAATATTCTAGATGATAAGCCTGGATAGATACATAGTACTTATAATAAATGCCAATACATGAACCTATGAATGCATATGATTATCTTCTCAATAATTCTAGAAACTTCAGGAAGTTTGCACAATATTTCAACACTCCCCCTTTGCGCGTACTTCGGAGACCAGGCCAAGTTGTGTTCTAAGAAACTCAAATTTTGCCTTTGGCACGGCCTTCGTAAATATATTAGCTGCCTGTTCACTTGTATCAATTTTGACGAGATCAATTTCCTCTTCCAACACTTTCTCTCGTATGAAATGACAGTGAACTTCAAGATGCTTAGTCCTTACGTGGAATACCGGATTTGAAGCTAGTCAAATCGAACTCATATTATCACAATAAAGCTCAACCGGTTCCATAGAAGAATGACTGATGTCCTTAATCAATCTTGTTAACCATACGCACTCATGTGCAGCATTATATTCTGCTTATATACTTGATAACGCCACATTAGCTTGTTTCTTGCCCCACCAGGATATTGCAGCTGAACCAAGGTCGAAAATATAGCCAGAAGTAGATCGTCTAGATGAAGGATCACCTGCCCAATCTGCATCGGTGAATCCACTAAGTAAAATCTCAGTGCCTTGCTTATACAGCAGCCCATAATTCATTGTATGTTTAAGATAGCAAAGTATCCTATTTGCAGCATCCAAATGAGGCTTCCTTGGCTTTTGCATAAATTGAGTAACAACTCCAACCAGAAATGAAATATATGGTCTTGTAATTGTCAAATATATTAAGCTTCCAACCAAAGTGCGATATGTTTTTACATGCTTGAGCTCCTTTCCAACATTAGCTCTTAATTTCAAATTCTGCTCCATCGGAGTAGCTGCTGGTCTACAGTTAATCATCTTAAATTTCTCAAGAATCTTTTTAGCATATTGACCTTGAGAAACAAGAATACCTTCCTTGCACCTTGATACCTCCAAACCCAGAAAATGTTTTAGTTCCCCAAGATTTTTCATCTCAAAACGAATAGCAAGTTCATCTTTCAACTTGTTTATCTCTTGCTCATCATTACCGGTTATTATCATGTCATCGACATATAATAACAGAAGAACGTGTACCTTTGAATCTTTCTTTATGAATAGACTTGCATCGACACTTGAGGACATATAACCACAAAATGTTAGGTATTGAGCAATTTTCCCGAACCAGGCCCGTGGAGCTTGTTTAAGCCCATAAACAGCTTTCTTGAGTCGACAAACGAAATCTGGAAATTTCTTTGATTTGAATCCCCAAGGCTGCTCCATATAAATTTCTTTATCAATATCTCCGTAAAAAAATGCGTTCTTTACATCTAGTTGGCAAAGTTTCCATCCTTTTGAGGCTGCCACAGATAATGTAGCTCGAACAGACGTCATCTTTGCTACTAGACTGAAAGTTTCCTCATAGCCCATATTTTTGGGAGAACCCACGAGCTACAAGCCTCGCTTTATACTGATCAACACTTCCATCAGATTTACGTTTCACTTTGTAAACCCATTTGCAAGAAATCGGTTTTACTCCTTTAGGTTTCGGAACTAAATCCCATGTCTCATTTTTATGAAGTGCTGATATTTCTTCTTTCATAGCAGCTTTCCAATTTGGACTGCCTTTAGCATCTTCATATAATGATGGTTCAGAATCATCAAATGGGCCAGCAAAGAAACATTCCGTTATTTTATCATAATCAGCTCCTATAGTATAGTCCTTATACCTTTCATTCCTCTTGTGTGTTCTTTGTGACCTTCGAGGCAGCTGATCACTTCTTTGACTTCCATCATTTTCTTCATGAGTTGCTTCACTTTCACTTGAAGAACCATCATGAGGAATGGTTGGACTTGGAGGATTTGTTTTGTCTTGCACATCTTCATTTTCAATGTTTGATGGATGTGGAATATGTGATAATATAGGTTGCACATAATAAGATGATATTTCGTCAAAGACAACATCTCTAGATGTCACAACTTTGAGGGTATCAGGATCCATACATCGCCAACCTTTTCTTTCAGGATTGTAGCCTACAAAGACACATTTCTTTGCCTTTGCATCCATTTTAGCACGCAGCTGATCAGAAACATGGACATAGCATATAGAGCCAAAAATTCTGAAATATGCGACAGAAGGTTTCTCCTTATAGATAAGCTCGTATTGTGTTTTCATGTTGATGACTTTTGAAGGAAGTCGATTAATCACATGGCAAGCACAACGCATAGCCTCTGCCCATAGCTCTTGAGGAAGACTTTTCGCATGCATCCAACTTCTACTAACCTCTTGTAAATGCCTTAATTTCCGTTCAGCAACTCCGTTTTGTTGCGATGTTCTTGAACATGTAAATTGTCTTCTTATTCCATGTCTTTAACAAAAATCAGCAAACTCGTTGGATGTAAATTCTCCTCCATTATCAGTTCGCAAACACCTGATTCGTCTTCGAAGCTCCCCCTCAATCTTCCTCTTGAATTTCTTGAAGATCAGGAATGTATCATATTTTTCTTTCATGAAGAACACCCATGAAAATCTTGTATAATCGTCAACAATAACAAGCATATAACGAAGGCCACTATAACTTGCTGCATTGCTTGTTAATAAATCAGAATGGATCAACTACAAAGATTTTGTAGTTATGATTGAAGATTTGCCAAATGGAAGACGATGTACTTTACCACATTGACAACCTTCACAAACAGCTTCATGATGAAAACTTTTCAAGTTAGGCAGCCCGTTAACAATATTATTTGCTGAAATATTCTTCAACTTCTCATAACTCACATGAGCCAAACGAGCATGCCACAAGGAGGCTTTATCTTGTCGACTTGTCTTCTCTACAAATGCATCACTTGCCGATAAAACATAGAGAGAATTAACTCTTTTCCCTTTCAACACTGTATCAGCCTCAATGCTTCGAACATTTTCCAAAATCTTGACATCATTTGGGCCAAATAGAATATATCTACCAGAATTTGAAAGTTGAGATACCGAGATCAGATTTTTAGCATACCGGGAACATGATATACATCATTTAGTATGACCTGGCCAGCGCTTGTATCCATGGTTTTCATTTTAACATGCCCTTCGTTCCTTACGGGATGAACAGAGCTGTCTGCCGTCACAATTGCTTTGTTTCCCTTGTGTTCTCTTTGAGATGAAAGTAAAGAAATGTCGTCTGTTACATGATGAGAGCAAGCGGAGTCGATGATCCAATCTTGCGAGTAATTGATGGCTGTCATACCTCCTTCCAAAGTGTCTCCATCACAAGAAGTCAATGCATATTCTTCTGAAATATTTTCTAAACTTGCTATTTCCGTAGAAAGACATGTTTCCCAAGCATGCTTTTCGTCTTCATTTGCAGAGATGCTTGCATTTCCTTCGACAATTTTAGACCTACAAAACCTTTTTATATGTCCAGGTTTACCACACATGTTACATATAATTTTTTTCCTGGCCTCGTATTGCGAATTTTCAAAATTAGTCTCCTTCTGCTTAAAATTATTTCCTGGCCAGCTTCTGCATTTATTTAAATCTTTTAGTCTTCATTGCTCTGCACTGCTGGAACTCTGTCATTTCCAATAAGCTGCACCTTTTGGATTATGTGTCTTCCAACTCTTGTAATTGTAGTTGTTATGCCTTTGTTTTTTAGCGAACAACGCCTCATCATTTTCTGAAATCGAATCTTTTGCCATCTGCATTGCTAGGGCTTCTTGATTAGTAAAAAGATTCTATAACTCAACGATGCTAGGCTGATTTGTTCATCCTTGAATGGATGTCAAGAACGGGGTGTACTCCTTCTTTACGCCACGAATAAGATATCTTCGCATTCGTGCTTCCTTAATTGGCTCGTCTGGATCAAGTTCTGAAATTTCTGCACATAGGCTCTTTACTTTCTAAAAGTATTGAGCAATTGTCATACTCCCTTGATTTGTATTTGCTAGTTCGTTCTCCAAAAACTGAAGTCTGGCAGTGTTCTTCTTAGTAAATAGCTTCTCCAGTGTGTCCCAAACGTCCTTTGGTGACTCCTTATCTCGTATATGATCAATAAGATCTTTGTGAATAGAGCCTCGTAATGCAAACAAAGCTTTCCCGCACTTGATCTTCCATTTTCTTCTTGCTTCAGAATTTTCAGGACTTTCTGGAGGCATATTTGTATCACCTCCATCAACGATATCCCAAAGATCCTGTCCTTGGAGATAGGCCTTCATGCACATCCTCCAATACTGATAATTGTTGTTTATAAGTTTCTCCATACCAAACTGATTCAATGCTCCACCATTGATATCCATCTCGTGAAAAAATAGAAACCAACAGCAATAGCTTTTCTGCCTTGAACAAGTTTTTTTTTCTGCCTCCTTGTCGTGAGCAGCCTCCACAGAACATGACAGCGGATACAACAGCTCTGATACCAAGTTGAGAGAATTATGAACACTCTCTAAACTGCAGCTAGATTACACTAACTGCAAGCCCAAGATCAAACTTAACAAGCTAGGCAGAATTACACACATACACACTGCTGTTTGACACTGATAAAATAGATAGATATTTCTGAAATATTGAACTGAATTCATAAATCTTATTTGCTACAATATGTAGGGTACATTATATAGTAAGTGTAGAATATTCTAGATGATAAGATGTAGAATATTATACATGATAAGCCTGGATAGATACATAGTACTTATAATAAATGCCAATACATGAATCTATGAATGCATATGATTATATTCTCAATAATTCTAGAAACTTCAGGAAGTTTGCACAATATTTCAACAGTAACTTGTGTTGCTTATATGTAGGGGGCGTCTAGATTACATTGGGGAAAGAGAAAGGGGTTTAGAAAGAGAGTTAGAGAGAAAGGAAAAGAATGGGCTTGAATTGTTTTCCTTGTTTGGTTTTGATCCAGAAACGAAATAAATAATTGTTTTTTAATAAATTATTTTGAGCATATTATTATTTTTGGGATTGATATAAAATATAATTATCTAGAGATTGAAAGTGGGTGGGTGTATGAGAGAGAAAAAGAAATAAAGAAAAGGGAAAAGAAATACCTTGGGAGAGGTGGGGAATGGGAGTGGAAGAGTTTTGGGTAAACCCAAAACCTAAAAGGGTCAAAAGGAATGATTCTTTTTATAAAACAAACAACAACAGTAAAGGGAATTAATGTAATTATTTCCCTTTCCCTTTACTCATTACCCCTAACCAAACAGTCCCTGAAATAGTTAAAAAAATCGGTAACTTTATTTAAATAATTAAAGTTATTAAAAAAACCAATATATATTCTAAGAAATATTAAATAAATTATATTATATAAATAAGAAAATACTAATATACATTCAATATAAATTTGCTCTTAAAAGTCTAAAAGCAATAATTTTAATAAAAGATTATATTATTTTATTACATAAAAAATTAAAATATATATTAAAGAGTCTCTTATTTAATTTGGCTTAGGGCCTCTTATTATACTCAGAAGGTCCTTGGTTCAGTTTGAACCTAAGGTAGAAGATGATCATTATAATACTTATTACACATGTTACTCTCGTACAAATCAACATTAACAGAAAAATTGGATATATTTTGATTTCAAGGATGTTATCTGAAGAGTCTAACAAAGATAGGGGATGCAATTTGTCTCTATTCAAACTATAACTACGAGTGCTAGACTGAATATGAACTGAAGTTAAGGGATGCAAAGTACAAATAAGTCTAAATTTTATATTTTGGAGGTGAGGTTTTAATTTTTCGGGACTTCTTTTCAGTTTGTACTTCAACCGTTCACCATATTTCTAAACTTGGATGACATCAAAATCTAACCAACTTAAAAATCGAACTATCTGCACAACTAATAACTTATATGTTTGAAAGTACAAGATTTTTTGTGCTTACGAACTACTCTTTATGTCCCAAATTACTTTGACTTTTTACATGGATTTTAAAGTGCATAGAAAAGATAGCTCCACGATCTGTTTTTTGAAATTTTCCTTTTCTAAATAAAAATTTAAATTTTTACTTATGAAAATATTTGTGTAATTATCTTTCTTATGCACCTTTAAATATGGGCAAAAAATCAAAGGAACGAGTAAATTGAGACGGAGGGGGTATAAAGCTAAATTTAGTAACAAGTACCCCTTAACCTCAATATTCAACTTTACCTTTCCCCATATGTTGCCTTTAATGTTATTCTGACCTTCTTCTTCGTAAGACCCGTCATCATATACCCAAAAGTGTGTGTCGCGAGGGCATTGGACATTCGCCATCTACAATAAAGGGAGGGAGCGGGAGAGATAAGAAAGTGAGTAATATCGGTCAACTGAGAAGAGGAAACTATTGGGAAATTACAATTGTGAAACTAACACATAAATAAAGATTAAAGTAGTAACTCATGTCCATGACTTGGGGATGTCGTGTATGCAACGGGTGTATTCACCACATAGGCTCAATTAATGTTATATGTAGGTAAAGTACATTGACGGTTAAAAAAAAGTAACTTTGCAATACCTTCAGTACTCTGAGCTCAACTTTTGTGATCTCACGCCCGTTTATGAACACCTTAGTATTACCATTACTTGCATCCAGCTGAAGCTTACCCCCGATATTCAGTTTTGAGCTTATAATTCTATCAGGCTTCTCTCCCTCCTAGAAGAAACACAAATGAGAGAAGAACAAAGCAATTAAATTCAAGCCAAAACAGCAGCTGGACACGTATGTTTTGTAATTAAGATAAAATGCCCCTTAATATTCAAAAGTGGAGTCTCATCGTACCTTCCCCCAAAGTCCAGAATCCTTGTCATACCAGTATCTTCCCGGTTTCAACTTCTGGGGAGGAACCAAACAACCAAAAATCTCCGCCAACTCCTCATCATGTAATTGCCTTCCATTCACAATAAGCTGTTCTGGCCTCAGTTGATTTGCCTTACATTCCTTCTCCGCTTTCATAATCTGCCCAACCTCCAACGGACTACAAACTCTCAACAAAACCTTTGAACATTTCCCCAAACTCGACCGCTTAAACTCATCAATAGGCATCCCAATACAACTCACACATTTCCTCCCTTCCGGCATCGATCCCATCGCCTTAAGCACACAATTACTACAATATCCAGCATCACACACAATACAACTCTCTATCCCTCTCAACAAAAACCTATTCTTCTTCCCACACCTACTACACATCTTCCTCTTACTAAAACTCTTCGAAACTGAAACAACATTTTCCGCACTCTCAGAATTTGCTAAATTCACGGAATTCTCAACACTATCGACATTGATATCAGGATCAAATTCATCACTACAACTATCAAACTGTGCATCACTTAAATTCGCATTCGAAACTGAATTTGCATTCGAATTCGAAATTGAAATTGAAATTGTATCGATATCGAATTGATTGGAAGCTCGAGAAGGTTTACTTACAATAGAATTAGCCCTTCCGTTTCGAAGGTTTCGAAATCTGGAAAACCTAGAAATGGTGATCGGATCAATAGTCGGAATGGAAGCGGTAGGCAAGGGAAGCGGACCGTCGTACTCGACGGCGATGGAGTAATCGAGCTGATCTTCGTCCGGTAACGGAGCTCCGGCCGGTAACATTTTCCGGAGAGCATCTTGCCACTTCTTAGAGTCGGTGTCTTGCTCTGTCACTGTCTCCGATGTCATTGTTAAGCATCAAAACACCTCCAATACACGATGTGTGTACTGTGAGAGAGATGTGTGTACTGTGAGAGAGATGTGTACTGTGTGTGAGAGAGAGATGAGAGTGAGAGAGGTGTGTACTGTGTGTATGAGAGAGAGAGAGATGAGTGTATTGACAGAGTCAGAGAGAGAGAGAGAGAGAGAGAGGAGAGAGATGGGTGGTTTTGTTGAGAAGGTAAATGAAAATAGAGACGCAAAAATGATTACGCAATAGCTGACCTGTCTGTCCTTTGTATTTCTTTCACTACCATCACGTCACTGTTTCTTTTACATTTTTTGAACCCTCCATCTAACCGCCGTTTCCTACTAGATATAACGGACGGTTTCCATTACTACTCGTATTATTTAGTTTTATAAATAAATATTAAAAAACTTTATTTGTAAAACTAGAAATTATTAAGATTTAGAGTGAATTGGGTAATCTGATTTATTTCCCTTCACAGTCTTAAATAAAATAATTCAAGATTTAATTATAATTTATTTATTAAAAATCAGTTTTTAAAAAATAATACTCAAGAAAAACTGATTTTTTATAATTAAATTCTAATTAAACTAATAATAACTCATTCCCATTGGAATTTTTAAAATTTTAATTTATCAGCTAATTGAAAATCGAATCAAACAAAAAATATTTTATTATACTAGAGATTTTGTCCAATGTTTCGCATACGGAAAGAAATATATTTAATTATTCATAATAATAATATTTTTTAGTCTCATATTATCCATTCTGCTCTTTTATCCGATTAAGTCGATTAATTATTCGTATTGACGGGTAATCCAGTTTAAATGCGGTTTAAAATTCGCGGGAATGATAATTACTAATTCTATTCATACTTCATATTATGGATAAATAAAATTGAACCCAGAACCAAAAACACACATTTGGGGTTAAATATCTAGCAGGTGACTGATTGCGTCCAAATATATCAAGTATGTAACTTATTGCAAATTTGACTCGTTTTAGTCACTGATTTCGAATTTTTTATCAAACTCATTTTCCGGTCACCTCAAGTATTTTCCGGCGAAACAAAATATGCACACAAAAATCTGAAAAAAATTATATGCAGTAAAACACCCCGACTTTGAACCTCATAAATTCAGAATTATCGAAATCAAACTCAAAACTCAAAATCAAAGTTAAATAAAATCTCACCCAAATTTATTTAATTTCAATTTTGACTTTTGAATTTGATTTCGATAATTCTGAGTTTAGGAGGTTCAATGTTGGGGTGTTTTATTGCATATAAGTTTTTTTCATATTTTTTTGTGCATATTTTATTTCGTTGGGAAATACTTGAGGTGACCGGAAAAGGAGTTTGATAAAAAATTCGAAATCAGTGACTAAAACGAGTCAAATTTACAATCAATCACATACTTGATATATTTGGACGCAATCAGTCACCTACTTGATATTTAACCCCCGAATATCGCATGAAACTATGCCGAACAAAAGCAAATCAGATAAAAATCTTGCAACAATATTTTAATTTCAATTTGATTTTTTAAAAATTTCAAATAGAATACAAACTTAATCGAATCGCAATAATATATATACAAGCTTATAAATCGTGCGAAACACGGGATGAATAACTAATATTTATGTAAATTTATTTTTTATATTATATTTTATTAATATTTACTATAAAATTTTATAACGTCGAGAATTTATGTTAATATAATATAATATTAACTGTGAGGAGTTGTATCAAAGGAGGACTATCGGGGTTAGAGTTGTATGTTATTATACAATGATATTTATATATTAATATTCATAAATTTTAATGATACATTAAATAAAAATTATAGGATAAGTAGGATTCGTAAAATAGAAAGTATAGAATATAATTTAAATATAATATTATTCGTGAGTAGTTGTATAGAAGGAGTACTATCGGGAGTTAGAATTGTATTTATGATATATATTCTTTTTAAAATTATATTTTATTAAAATTCAATTATTAAGATCGTTTCTATGGTTTATCTAAAATTGGACGGTTATGATCTTTTTTATGGTTCACCTTGGACAAAAACTTTTAATCTTTCAGTTATAATAATATAATATAAAATAGAATTATATGAAATAATAAAACCAGTTCAACAACTCTGTAAGCTATATACTTGCATATAAAATATTTATTTTAATTTCATGTAAAATAGAGTGTTTGCATTTTAATGCAAATTTGTTTTGTTTTTAAATGTGTAGGCCTAGTTTACATTACATGTTTTTGTCCTCGTTTATTTATATATATTTTGAAATGTTTTAGTTATAATTATTTTTTCAAATATCAAATTATGTGTAATTAATATAATAAATAAATATTGATTTTTAAAATTAAATCGAAACCAAACCACTTAAAATCGAGTCACACGTTTTGAAGCTAAACCAATTAATTTTTTGTTCAATTTGATTTCTAATATTCAAAATTGTATTTAAGTGGTTTCGATACTGTTGAAAACTAGGGCGGTAAACGAACCGAGTTGATCGTTAGGCTCGACTCGACTCGTTTAACTCGACTCGACTCGTTTAATAATCCAGCTCAAACTCGAACCAGAAAAAAAAACTCATTAAGTTTAACGAATCGATCCAAGTTTTGTAAGTGTCCGACTCGAACTCGACTCGTTAAACTCGACTCGAACTCGACTCGTTAAGCAATATACATAAAAATTTGTAAAATACACATAAAAATGTACATCTAGATTGTGTGTAAGTGTAATGGTGTAAGTATAAAGCACTTGGGCATAAGTTTTTTTTTTTTGTATTTGAGCCTCATTTGGTCCGTTAAAAACAAGTTCAAACCAAAAAAAAAAAAATTAATTAAGCAACTCGAACTCAAACTCGTTAAGAAAAAATTCGACCCGACTCGGTTCGTTTACAGCCCTGTTTAAAACCAAACAAACAAAATGTTCATCCCTACTTCCCATAATGTGGTGTTATAATTAAAATTATCTAAAATATTATTTATATAAAATTTTAAATTCTAATAGCTTCACAGGAAGTTAAGAATTGTTTTTCCCTTTCCTTATTTTTAAAGAACCTTAACTCATTACTTATGTTATTTTTATTAATAAAATATTCATTTTTCATCTTTTTTATTATCCCCCTCTTTTTTTCTTTATCTTCCTCTCTTTTTAATATAATAATAAAAATTAAAAAATTAATAAAATGTATATATAATATGATATCTTAAATTACTAAAATTTATATTATTGTAATGTTATTTTTCCCTCATCATGTATAATCATAATCCCCATAATATAAACCAAATAAAAGAAAAATTGGAACGAGCACAAAAGGTTTGGACCCAAAGGCCCAATTCAATGGAGTTGGCCAGTTACATAATCAACTTACAGACCACTACTAACTACGTCAAATTCATTACCCTCGTGACCACCCAGCAGCTTCTAACTATACTTTTTTTGAAGAAGATGGTGTATAAAATCTTAAATATCGCACCGTTAAATTTAAGGTTCTGTTTTATCTTTTTACCTAGTATTAATTTATATTCATGATTTACCTGCGCTTGAATTTCATATATTGTTTGTTACATGCTTGATATAATCTCTAATTTTTTATATTTAGACTAACAATTACAATGTTATATACTTTTAGATTATTATGATGTGAAAGAGGTTAGATTTATTCATCAGAGGAAGTTTTATGCTCCATTAAATTTGAAAATTTAAATCATTGGTTTGTGAATTTTGCCAAATTGTATGAAAAGAAATTTAATGTTTCTTTTCATCTATCTTGACAAATCTCAAACTAAATAATGTAGATTTCTAATTTAATGGAGCATAAGAATTTCCTCTTGTGCATATGTTCTACACCTTTCACATATAATTTCTTATAGTAAAAAAAATGATACATATATAAATCAAATTAAGGGGACATTTGTATACTTGTAGGACAATTTTATCGTGGAATCTACTAGGCTACAATGTCAAACCTTGAACACATGGAAAAAATGCGGTACATTTGGGAGTTATTGATGTTATTGGAGCTTTAATTTAATATAAATATAAGTATATGACAAATTGTTGTGATCAACATTGCTCTACAAGTTCGTTTTGTCATTAATTCTCTATGCTGCCTTATGATCTTGTAGCCCAATACTAAACATTGAACACTTGGACAGAATTGAGTATATATGGGAACTATCAAGGTTATAAGAGCTTCTATTTAAGTGTTTATATAAAGATGCTTAGCTCAAACAAATTTTTGTGATCGATATTGCTCTACAAGTTCGTTTGACCTCTTATATTAAGGTTTTATTACTAGGGTTTTGGTGTAGGACAAGTTACCTAAGTAAATGGATACGGATTAAAAATCCAAACGTGACAAATATGCATAAAATAGTTTGAGGTAATTTATATAAATGTCATAACTCAATATTTTTTTTTCTTATTATTGTTAGTCTACATTGAGACAATAACATTGTGAAAGAAGTACATTTTTATCTATTAGAGGAAATTTCTATGTTCCGCTAGATTATAAAAAAACACTGATTTGTAAAAACTCATATGGAGAAGCAAATAATAATACACCTTTTATGTGTATTTCCATCCTTCACAAATTCCACAGCAATGTAGATTTTTAATCTAATGGAGCATACGAATTTCCCCTTGTGCATAATTCTTGCTCCTTTCACATTATCGTACCCCAAAGGTTTTGAAACTTATGTCTCTTTCTTCACATCTTTGTTGATATCTCAGACTAGTAACTTATCATGTTGATGAGGAAGTTTACTAATGTTGTTGATGGATTTACACTTTATTAATAATGAATTAATATGAGTATACCTCTGAAAATGGATAAATATGGACCGAATTTCATGTTATATATCATTTATGATATAGTGGGTTGTTTATAGGTGGTCATTTGAATGTTATACTGTTCTTAGTTTAGGTCTTCATTTGAGGTGATACAATATGAAAGAAGTAAGACCCATTCATTAAAGGAAATTTTGTATGCTGTGTTATATTAGAATAAACTTTGGTTTGTGTGAATTGTATTGAAGCATATGAAGAAGACAAGAATAAGGTGCACATCATTACAGATTTCTAATTTAACAGAGCATGTGAACAAGAAGACAAGAATAAGGTGCACATCATTACAGATTTCTAATTTAACAGAGCATGTGAACTTCCTGTGTGTAGGTTCTGCACCATTTACAATACATCATAGTTGCTGAACTCCCTTGTTTTAGTGGCAATAAATTTATCTAGTCAATTGTCATATCTGCAAATGAGTTTATCTTATTTATGTTAGATAATATTAGGAATTAAGGTTCTATGCTTAATTGTCAAGTATATTCTAGGTAATCATTTATTCTTATCTTCATTTCATTTTACCATCCAACAATAAAGTAATAGTGGATGCAACTTGCAAGTGGTTTTATAACCTCCTTAAAAATTTATCTGCTCGCCTGCTTTTGTGGCTAGATATGGAAGAAGATGCAACTATGAAGAGAGTTGTATAACAACTTTTGCAGAGAATATTCTTTTGGTACTGTAGAGATTTGACGTTGTTTAATGTTGTGCCGGAATATTGAAAATGCAATTTAATGAATCCCGAAGGTAAGAATGTGGAATTCAAAATATTACTCCCTTTGTCCCCTTTTACTTGTATCTTTGACTTTTTGCACTTAATTTTACGCGCACAAAAAATATAGTTAGATAAATTATTTTTCAAAACTTCTTTTTTCTAAATAAAAATTTAGATGTTAAATTTTTATATAAAAAAAGAAAGTTTAAAAAATAATTTGTCTAAGTATATTTTTTATACGCGTTAAATTACGTGTAAAAAAGTCAAAAGAACAAGTAAAAAGGGACGGAGAGAGTAATTCTTTGGTTTTTTGACAACTCTGCAACTTTCTTGTTTAAATTTTCCCAGCTCTCTTTGTACCAGCTTTGCTGGACATAGTTTCCTGGTCTCTATGAGGTTCACTTGTTTGCTCAGGCCCTCAGGATTTCTCGGTTAATAGAAGTCCATCATAAATTCATGCCTGCAGTTGCAGCATTCATGAGGAAATTAATCAAGTGTCCTAGCTAGGTTGACATACTTTTCTTTCTTATTCTTGGGTTGAAGCAATTATTTCAAGATCACCTTAATTCATGTAAACAGTTGCATTTATGATATTTGTGCAATTTTCAGGTGTGGTTCTAGCATCGGATTTTTTCGAGCCATCACATAACCATTCGTGTTGTTTTCTCAGTTTTTTACATGCATGGGTGCAAGTAGTGGCACAGCAACGTGCTGGAGGTGTAGGCACTAATCACATTAAACTTATACTTGTACACAGAGATGTATGTACATAAAATTTAGACTCTGGAAAATAAAAATTTCCATATTTTGTGGTTCCAGTCTCAATCACCTCGTGGTCATATTTTCGGTTTTGGGTCATGTGTGTAAATCGAAGAGCTTTTATCCTAACATCACGTGTATCAGTGTATGTAATGTATCTTTAATATTTTCCAGGCGTTATGGTTGTATAGCTCATTCTGCCACTGCTCTAAAGTTTGAAGCACGCACTTCCACTCGTTATAATCTTTCATGACACGAATTAGTTTCAATTGAATTAACACCCTAGGTTTATTAAAGTGCCGCTGCTTAAACTGAGGAATGCTTCATGATGCAAACTGTTCCACTTTCGAGCTAATTAAAGGCTGATATCTTCCTCCAAGTAGAAGCTGACAAGAAAGAGGACTAGGGTTCAATTTTCCATGAAGTGATAAGGAAAATGTGATTGAGTTTTCAGATGAAGTCCAATTCAGGCGGTCAACCAGCTAATTGTTAAGTTATTCAAAACATACCCGTGCAGACGAATAAATAAATTATCAGTTTTATCGTAGGACTTTGTTCTAACAGTTATCCAAAAAGTTCAGAGTTTAAAACTATTGACAATCAAATGTTGAGATGGGTTGCATGCGGTTCTTTTGGCGATAGTCCCTATTCCCTAACAATCATCAGAAAACTAAAAGTTTGCTAGTACCATCAACAACCAAATGTTGCAGTGGTCTGCATGTTGTTCATAGTTCTCTTCTAATGTAATTGTACATTTGTACGAGGTTGCGGGTTTGTGTAGCTCAAAGTTCTGGTCACTGGTACCTGGGTTGAGTTCAAGTTGGTGAGTCTTGTTAAAGTGCGCAAGTACCTAATTCTGAATTAGGTTGCATCATGAAACATTCCTATGTTACATATGCCGCCAGTGAATTAGGTTGCATCACTCGAGCTAATTAGAGGCATCTCGTAAAACCCATGAACTGCCGCCTATGAGTCTTGCAGCACACTCAGACCCTCTAGTGCCTCTTGAAAATATAATTTTGCGCAAATTCTTGTCATAACATCTCTGTTCGTTACATATATTTTAAATTAAAATAAAATAGCAAAAGAGAAAACAATTTTTTAGTAATACACAAGTCGTAGGGTGTTGACCTTATATGATACAAAATTTGATTTTAATGTCTTAAATAGCAAGATCCGGAAAAATGGTCACAAATAGTACACTAAAACGCAGGATAAACAAGTGATTGGGGAGAAACGTTAAAGCATCTTGCGTTTAGCTCTTATTATTTTATTTTATTTTTAAAATTTTTAATCAAAACGTAGTTTAGAGCTGTGTTTTACCTAAAACGCAGGTTAAAACTTTGTTTTACACAGCAAAAAGTTGGAGTGTTGTTTACCCTTATTGTCAGTCATCAAGTGAATTTTACAATTTTCAATGCATTGACAAAAGATCACCACATGTTCATAATATTCATATACCAATAAAATAATGCATTGTATTTGTACATTACTCATGTCAGCAATGAAGATATTGATAAAACTAGTGATACAGAAAACGCAAAATTAAGCCCCGTTTCCTTGTGCCTCAAAGGGCCTTAATTTTAAATTTGAGTTGTGTTGTTTGGGGCCATTTACTTTAATTCTGTGTTATTTAGGACCTTTTCTCCAAGGGGTACCAGTTGGAGATGCAGATGCCTAACATATAAAAAATAATACATGAACATCACTCTACATTAACAATTTTAATTTGCCTGAATAAAATCATTCAACTGATAAATCAATCTCAAGACAATTATTTAGCCGCCCAACAAAACTGGATAGAGGTTAACTGGCACGTCAATAAAAAACGATATTTATATACAGTTGAATCAATTTGTCACAGGTTTGTACCTGCTTCAGGACTTTAAAAAAAATAAAAAAATCTTATCATCAAAATCATCTCTTGTAACCTGGCCAGTGTTCTCTGAAAGGCTTAATTTGCAACAAAATGGTACCTTGAATCAACATAGCTCTCGACATCCCAAAGGAAAGCACCAAAAGTCACTGCCTCCAAAACAAGTCGTTTCAGACCACCTAAGCTGATCTTAATGTTTCCATCATTAGAGGAATCAACTCTTCCTTCAGGAGAGATAACAATCTCCGGTTTACCAAATAAGGCTTCTGTATGCTTCTCAACAATGTCGATTGCCTCTTTGGATCTTATGGTTGCATACCTTTGAAGTGTCTCAGCATCAAATGACATAACATATGTTTTTAAGCGGGATGATCGTATTTCTTCACCTATACCCCCAGGACCCAAACCACCTGACCCCGCTGACACCTCAGGATGTGGTTGTGCATTTCTAAAAGAATTACCAACGTTATTGACATTGGGCCTCGTCTCATCCCCAGTGAACTGTTCAATGAATCTCTCTTCAGCATCCTCCCCCGGAAGGATTTTCATTGTCTTCTCAAGCTGAAACCTCTGGTCAACCCGCTTGAGAAAATATCCATACATCACTGAAGCTGCATAAACCTGGCCCACCTTTAGTTTGCTTATTTGAGCAACTGAGGAAGAATCACTTAATCGATTCCCTAAAATGAAGTTCAAGTGGTTCTGAATCATCTCATTGGCTTCATGAGAGTGAACTTGCTCAAGTTTTTCATCTTGATGGGGCCATGTGTCAACACGGCCAGATGGGTCTGATGACGGCGCAGATATGGCAGGAACTAAAGAAATATTTGCATCCATAAACTTCTGCACTATCAAAGCATACAAGATCTCTTCCAGAGCTTTTTTTCTCTCATTATGCTTTACCTCAGAAATTCTCCTGAATGTCGACCCATTTTGGTATTATAACTTTTCCAATAAAAAAATAATATAAAAGATTAAATATATTATAGATGCATAGTCAAGAAATCGGTTACCTGTATAATACTAGATCAGTGCCCGTGTTGGAAGCATCTTCCTTCTGTTTTTCAGCATCACGGTCAATCTGAAGCTGTTCAAGCTGCTGTTCAACCGCAGCAGGAACCAAATGTGGGTGGCTAATCAAGATCTGAGATAGAAACTGTCCAGTTGGAGATTCAAGTTGCAGTGGAGCAACTGAAGCGGCTGGTCCCAGTGAATTGAAAGATGATGATGCTTCAATTGCAGAGTATCTCCTCTTGCTCTCAACACACAATCCCCAGCGGAGTGACTTTGGCTTGGAGTGTAATGGATACTGCTACAGATCAACATATGTTAGTACATTACAGAAAATGTTTACATTTCTAAATGGAAAAGCTTATGAAAATAATAAGACAACTTTCTGAGATGTTTAAAATGTATAACAAGTTATTTATGTATCAATGAATATCCAACACACTAAGAAGTTGCATTTGAAAGACTACTACTTCATAGGGAAGCAACACTAAAAATTGAAGTCTAGCCCTCAATAAGTTTTATCTTTCTATCTAATCCAGGTAAAACATGCAAGAAGATGGAGAGTAGAGAAAACTACATATCAAGGACATCACAAAATTCTTAGGCTTACACAGTCACCTAGTCAAGCACGGCCAAATCAATGTCTATGATCATCGACTCCCAACACAAAACTATGTAGTCCTATTGCTTATAAAATGAAGCAACAAAGGTCCATCATATGCAGCCAGTAACTTGCGGAAAGCTTGGCAATAACTCAGTTAGTCAGTGATACAAAATACATACACAACTCATAACTCTACCGAAAGACTATGTTAAACTTGTACACTCTTGGCTTACTATTCTATTTGAGTTTTTTGTTCCAAGAAATAAAAGGAAAGAAGAAGATGCTTAACACAACTTCTACCATCAAAATTCATATTAGTCTAATCTGCATTCTATAATATTCATTGTTAGGTCATGCTTGGCTTACTTCAAAGAAAGTTCACTGTCACTTGCAAATTATTTTATGAGTTATATAAGTTAGTTATTACTCTGATAAAATTTTATTAGTTAAACCTAATAGCATTTTGGGCTCAATAGAACATTACATGGGAAATACTTCGAGAAGTTATGCAGGGACATCTATTGGAGAACAGGAGAACAGGATTCCCATAAAATTTGTCATTTTTTCAGAGAAAAACACTATAATGAAAAAAATCATATCTCCAACAAAAATTTCGGGTAACAAAAAACACCAACACCACACTGATTATGATAGAGAACATATTCATGTCACAAATTACTTGTCAATTTGACATTTTCACATATTTTAACCCGGAATTAAAAGTTGAAGAAAAATAATGGTATAGGAAATACAGTTCTACAAATTCTTTTCAATTTTATTTTTTAAATAAAATTTTAACAATCAAATAATAATCTATAAAAAGAAAATTTAGAAAATAATTTATAGAACTATCTTTTTTATGCATCTTCAAATATGTGCAAAAAGTCAAAGAAATAAGTAATCCGGGATAGAGGGAGTACAATATCCCCGGAGAACTAGTCACACACGCGGCATGCCCATTACTCGGTCATTATTTTTCTTGAAGAAAAAAACTACTAAAAGTTACAGGCAGGCGGCACGCCCATTACACAGTCCTTAATTTTCTTAAATCAAATTAGTAAATTACAAACAAACCGAACTCATAAGTTAGTTTCAAAACAGTATCAGTAACCCGCCATTCGACAAATAAGTTAATTTGGACAGGCCCCGAGTTTCGGATAATATAACAGCACAAAAAATGAAATGACAGCATAACAAACATTACAGAAGTTATAATCTTAATATTACATATTCACATTAGTACTTAAACAAACAAAAGCCAGTAAAGATGTAACCTTAAACCAAGACTTGGTGCTGAATGGAACAAAATGGGGCGGAGAAAATGACCCGGAAACAGCTCCGAATGAAGATCCGAGAAGAGTGGGTGTTTGCATTGTATAATTACACTGAAACACCACAACAACGAACAATAAACAAATTAGAAAGTGGGATAATTATAACAAATTCAAGAAACATGTACCCATATATTCTAATTTATTACCCAATTTAATTTGAATTTAATCAATTGAGAGATGGGTAAAGAGATAAGAGGGGAATCCGGGTCGGGTAGGTGATGAATTGAGCTGATGTTAACTAATTCAACAGTTATCCATGCTGATTCTGATACGATAAACCTACGAGGCTACGACTGGACCAGGCAAAATGTGTCGCCACCGAATCGAAATTAACCGAATCTAATTTTATATCTGAAATTAGATACTACGATAAATATCTGAAAATCAATTTGATTTGAATCGAAAATTAAATGAACCGCATATTTAATTGAAATATATGAAATACTAGATCTCGATAATAATTTTTAACCGATTAGAACTGAATACACAATCATCTTAACCGAATATTACTCGAAATATGAGATCTGATTCAACATAAATATGAACTATATTAAATTAAAAAAGAGATAAATTAAATTTAAATTTAAATTTTTAATTAAATTTTAATGATTCATAGTCTATAATATTAATCTAATTTTTATTCACTAAATTAATCTATTCTTAAATAAAATTCATATTTAAAATAATTTTATATCAAAAAATTAAAATGATTATACAATCAAAATTTTAAAACCGTATATTATTTCATATTATAACTAATATATTTAATAATAAGATGATTTTTTAAAGTTTCACAAATTAAAAAATAAAAGGAGAAAGTTAATGAATAAGTTATTATTTCAACAAACGTATTTAACGACTTTTATTTTAGTTTTACTATAATTTAAAAACTAATTCAAAATTAATCTATACTGTATTTTTTCGATCCAAAATGTTCTTAACCGAATTTAATCTAATCCTGATCCGAAATTTAACCGATTATATTCCAAACTAAATCTGATTCGAATCAAATCCGATCTGATAAAAATAGTACTCCAAATATATCAAAACTAAAAGTTGATCTGATCCGAATGAATCCGATCCGAAATCGATCCGGTTATCCGAATTGACATGTCTAACTACGACCATTTGGTTTATCTCATTTTAAAATATATATATATATATATATATATATATATTTTAATTTATAAAATTATTTATTATTTAGGATATAGGCAAGGTCTTAATATTTTGTTTTCCTAATTTAGAAAAAAGTATTTAAAGAAGCCTTAATATATAAAATATAAATAAAATAAAATGAGTATATGTTATTTCCCTTAGTACAAGTTTGTAGGGGGGTTGAATACAAACTTAAGAATTATGTCAAATTCTTGCGGATTTAAGTTTGCATCTAAGAGTGTTTACGTGTTTGGAAAATTGGAACTAAAGAAAAATTGCAAATGAAATTAAACTAACAATACTTGAAAACAAATATTAAAAATTACTAGTGGATTGGTTTTCCACTAGTAAATGTTTTGCTTTCACATAACATTGGTCTAGAAACCAAGCTGCTTAAAACATGAAAATTGAACCAAGAAAAGTAATACAAATGATTCATATATTTTTCTAAGCTTTTCTTGTTATGTTCTTTTTCACACACTTGCTACAATGAACTACTAAACTATATATAGCAGTTCATTTCTACTTCTATTTGCTATTGACTGATAAATATATAAAATACATTGTACAATGTTTGCACTAAAATAGAAAGTAGTTTCTTTCACAGTCTTCCTTGGACTTTCTCTAGTTCTGAAAAAACCTTTGTCTTGATCTTCTCCTTGAAAACGGTGTTCCTTTAAAAGTTTTTATAGTCCTGACAAGATTGTCTTCCTTTGATTCAGATTCCTGCAAAGATTCCATTCCATTTATCTTTAACTGTTTTGAGAAACTTTGATCAACTGATAATTGTTGTGAAACTTATCAATCGATCCTTCTTTGCTTATCCATCGATGGATAGGTTATCCATTGATCAATTGATGTATCAATAGATATTTGAATATCCATGGATCCCTTATCCATCGATTTTTCTTTCATCCATTGATTGTCTTGATGTATTCATCCGTTGATGGTGATCCATTGATTTGACTTTAGTTGACTTTCATCCATCAAACAGTATCCATATTCATTGACTTTTTTATCAGTTGATCACTTCATTTGTGAGAATTCTGATTTAGAATATTTACACTTTGTCATCCATTCTTCACATCCGTCGAAAAGCTATCAATCGAAGCTGATAAACATCAGTTAACTAGTACATCAGATCCATCGAATTATTACAACCAATTCATCAATTGATTAACAACAACTTCAACTGATAAATGATTCCCTAGTCAATGGATATTTATAAATCATATATCCATTGACCAGTTACGATATTAAAATCAAATTTACAATTCTAAGTAATTTGTTATCATCATACTACATGATTCCTAAGAATCTCCCCATATTTATGAAAATGAGAAATAGACATAAATCTAAGTTGGTGATAACAAAACCCTTTAACATTTATCAATATTGCATGAATGTTGTTTAACAGAATGAGTGTTGTAGAAGGGGGGGGTTGAATGCAACTTAATAAATTTAACACTTTTTGCTAATAACAAATAAAAGCAAAAAGTATTAAGTTACAAGGCAAACAACTAGTAAGCTAGGCACACACAGTGTATTACTTCAAAAATTAATTTTATTAATTTTTGTTGCTACAACTGACTGGAAAGGATTTCCAGCTTCAATAGATACAATAACAAGAGATTGCTAGAGTTTCTATGCTTGAGAAATGTTAAGCTCAGTTGTGTGTGTTAGGGAATGTGTTTGTGAGATGTGTGTATTTAAACTACAACACATATCTCACTTACAGGTACACTTTCCCTTATTTCCTGGACAATACTCGAAATAGTAATCTCACTTTTTTTTCACGAGTCTTGTCTTCATTTCAAATGTAGATAAAGGTACTCTGTGAGGATTTGACATTTTTAACATCATGAGCACGCTTCACCTTTTTTTTTGCTTACTTTTTTTTTTTTTCAAGTTACAATTGTAGACTTGACAGACTAGGTAGAAATGTCAAGATCAATCTGTGAATGACTTTACCTAGTCTGCTACTTGAAACAGACTGTCAGCTTCTATGAAAGTTATTATCAACCTTCAGCTTCACTTTGGTGACAACATCTTTGTTGCCGCATACTTTGCTGCCGCATGTTGTCGATCATCCCGCCAAACATACTGTCAACTCTCCCCGCCAAAGCTACTGTAAGGAAACTTGCTGTCTTGAATCTTCAATCTCCGTCAAGTTTACTATCAAGGGATAGTTTACTGTCAATAATAGTTGTTGTCATAGAATCTTCATTCTCCGCCAAGTTTACTGCCAAATTGCTGTCATAGAATCTTCATTCTCCGCCAAGTTTTCAAGAATGTAGAATGTTACTGTCAGAAATTCGATCTATGCTGTGCATGAACACTTTATGAACTTCTACCTCATTGATCATTTATTTCATTTACACATGACAGTAACTATTGATACTTACTGTCACTTACTTGACTATTTGAACATCTTATTATAAGTACATTTTAAACATACTGTCAAACTATATATGACAGTATATTTTACTTAGTTAATTACTAATTAATCTAAGTAAATATTAGTTAATTACATTGTTGGTACCAGAATCCCTAACAATCTCCCCCAATTTGTTTTTATGATGAATAAAGACAAATTTAAAGAAAACTACAGATGTTATCTCAACTAATAAAAATAGAAGTGTTTGTACAGGAAATAAAAGAAATTACAAGTACACTCCTATCCCAAGTTCAGCTCCTCTAGACTGGGTAAATCTTCAATTTTGACTTGAGCTGCATCACTACTTCTTCTCTGCTGTCATCCTTTCATACAGTCTCTCAAGAGCTTTCAGTTCCCTCTCCTCTTCTTATATCTTGGCATGATCAACAACACAATCTAAGACTATTTTCACCATTTTGTGAGAAAGATTCCTCAGCTCCTTGTAGGTGTAGTAGTTCTCAGTTGGTCCCTTGGATATGCATAAGAACTTCATTCCAAACATGTCCTTGACAAATCTTTCCTTTATAGAAAAGTAGATCTATTTTACCCTGAGTTTGTCAATAGACTCATCCTCTTCTTCTCTGGACTCGATGATTTCCCAGACAACTTTGCTTAGATCTCTTTCAAACTCCAAGAATGAGCTTGTGACCATTCTGAATATCTTCCTTAGGTTTTCATTATTGAGCACCCTGAAGTTGACAGCCTCCACTTCAATGCTATCAACAATAATTCTCAGGGGCCCAAATAGGACTAGAGAAACATAGTTGGATCTTTTAGAGAATTGATCATTCAGTAATGCATGCTTCATGTCAATCTCAGCCTCCTTGATTCTCTTAGAAATTTGCTCTACTTTCTTCTTTGCAGCTTCAACTTCTTCAAACTTCTTTATTTTCTCATTCTCCTCCTTCCTCTTAGAGTCACATATCTCCCATGCTCTATTCTTCAGATCAAAAATCTCATAATTTGTGATATTGAGCAGTTGCTTCTTGATAAGCTCAATGATATGAGGGTCATTCACAACCAACTTCTTTAATTCCTCAAAGGTGATTTCTTCAGCAGAACCACCAGTATTGTAGAAGATGATTCTGTTAGGATTTCTGAGAAGACATTTTTGTGTCCTCTTATACTCAAACTTCTTCTCAATCTCCCTCTTCTTCTTGAATTGAATAATCCTCATAACACTTGACATGTATCTGTTTTCCTCAGGATAAGGATATCCCTCCAACTACTTTACCAACTTTTCAAGTAAATCCAGGGTTTTTGTCCTGTAGAGACTCTGTGCTCCAAAACTCCTTGATTCCATCTTCTCCCTCAAACATCACTCCATCAGAGTAGACAACTGTTTCAGGTTCTTCAACATCATTGAAATCCAAAGGATGAGGCTTGAAAGAGTCCATCAAATCCATGAGCTTCTTTATCAGCAGACTTCTCACCAACTGTGCCCTCATGTCTGATCCTTGAGTTATAAGCAGCATTCTTCTGACCAGAAAGTAGTTCATTTCTTTCATCTCATAACTCAACTCTTCAACTGCTCCATTAGAATATAAAAGAATTATCTTGTTTAGAGTATTCATCCCAGACCACTCAACTTTCACATTAACCAAGGATTCTGCTATGTTATTAATATTTGGTCTTCTAACGTCCAGACAATCCTCATGTAAAACTTCAAACATAAGCTTTCAGCCTTTCCTGCTAGGCCTCCTGCTAGAATGAGGCTTAGGTCTTTCTGCCCTTGCTTTCATGTACTTCTTAGAAAAGGATACTTTCTTTGACAGTAACTTTTGAGAGGTTACTGTCAAGTCAAGTTCGACAGCATGTTTTGTGA
The DNA here is from genome assembly GCA_028671895.1 of Oenanthe sinensis. Taxonomy (NCBI): domain Eukaryota; kingdom Viridiplantae; phylum Streptophyta; class Magnoliopsida; order Apiales; family Apiaceae; genus Oenanthe; species Oenanthe sinensis. The sequence goes on from CM053801.1 coordinate 23,286,716, forward strand.
CAATAAGTTTCTCCTTATTACTCCTGACAGCATCTTTTTCATCCATTTCAAAACCAAGTACTACTCTCTTCATCATTTTCCCTTCAATACCATCTATGTACTTTTTCTCATTCTTCTCCTCGTTTATCTCCACCTTATTTCCAGCTCCAAATGATACTTCACCAGTATGGTGTTGGTTGGAGCTACCTGCACCTCCATCAGGCTTTTCACTATCATCTTCATCTTTCTTTTCCTGAGTTTTCTTCTCACTCTTCTTCAATCTCAACTCTTCAAATCTCCTCAATTCTCCTTCCAACACTCTCAATACTTTATCCCTTTCTTCATTCCTTAGAATTTGCTTGAAGTAGTCAAAGGCTTCTTTCACAGACCTTGGCCTACACATGCTCACCCTCTCCAAATTCATAGATCTGTACTTTCCATCTGTAGAGCTACTAAATTTGATTCCCAAGGGATCCTGTGGCAGCTTTTCAACTATCAGCTTCTGGAGAGTCCTTTTCATATTTTCATTTAGCCATGACTTATCTATTTTGATCTTGAGTTTGATTTCTTCTATAACTGTAATTTCCTGTCTACTCAGATAAGCCATGCGTACACACCAACTGAGACCTCCTTCAGTTCTAACAGAGATTACCCATTGGTTGCTCCTAGACACCATCACAGTTACTCCCACTATTAACTGTCTCATTGAATCATAAAATTTCTTAGGATCTCTGTTAGATGAAGCTCTTAGATCATTTATTCTTTTGTTGAACTTTGCATCTTCAAACACTCTACTGTTTTCATTGTCATCCACCATCAGGATTGCAGCTTGTTCATCATCAAAATCTTCTCTTTCTTCTAAAATGAAATCATCACCTCCATCTTGAAAGAGCTTCTCCTTCCCTTTTCTAGCTACATTCACCACTGAATCTTTCTTCATAACTCCCTCCTTTATCATCACTCATTTCTCCTTTGGTCTCTCCACCTTATTACCTCCAAGCTTTGTAGCAATCTCAGCAGCCACACTAGATAGCAATGCTAGTTGACTCTCCCCCTGAGATGCAGCTTGAGTTGTCTCCTTAACTGTCTTCTTAACTACCACCTCCTTAACTGCCACCTTATTACTCCTTTCTTCATCTGCAAACACTTCATCCTTACCACTTTTCTCCCCCTTAGTTGAGGTAGCAACTGCAGGGATTGAAAATTTAGCTTGAAACTCCTGAAGCTTGTCAAAGATGGTCTTGAACCCTTCATTCATTGTCTGCTCCAAACTGGTTATTCTGTTCACCAGCTTCACCTGATTCCTGCCCACTGTGTCCAGGTTCTTTGACAATTTAGTGACCTTATGTGAAAGGAATTTCAACCTTTCATCAGCTTGTTTAGAGGATTTGGAGGCTGTGGTGGTTCTCACACTCTCTTGTTTTTTATGAGTAATCTCATCACTCCTCACCAACTCACTCTCCAGGCCTAATGCCTTTGATTGTTGGTCTCCCACATCTTTTTTTTATTTTGGCCTTGCTGAAGGCCCTCTCTTTATGCCTGAGATTTTCCCAACCCCTCATTTTTATGCTCACCTCTCTTTTCTTTTATCTCTCTTTTTATTTTCATACTCTCACTCATCCTAGGTGTAAGAGACTGAGCAGGTACATCTTGAATAAGAGTTTTAGATTTTACCTTGACTAGGGAAGAAATGAGAGCAGAATCATCATCACTGAGATGTTGAGAGGAGGCAGCCACCGGAGAGTTATTGTCTGGAATAGAAGTGTTGACAGCATCTGTGGCAGCTTCTGTTGAAAAGTTACTGTCATGAGGATTGACAGCAACTTTGTCATTAACAGCTACAGAGACTGTGACAGCAATCTCTTCTATCCTTTGAGTAGAAGGTTCTTGTGGATTGCAATGATCAGTTTCATCCAACTGTTAAAATAGTGCATCAACATTTTGATCTTCAATGTTGGCAAAGTGTGATGCACTATACTTGAATGAACTGTGTTCCACATGTTCTAGCCCTATAGTGTGAATATCTTCAAGTGTGGGCTCAGGTTGAGTGAGTTCAACCTGTTGTGTAAACTCTTTACAGGGTGTCATGGGAGACTGACCAAGTTCAATAGATGCCTCTTTTTGAGAGGGGACATCTAAAGATGTGTTTTTGTCCCTTTTAGGAGATGTGCCCTTTTGAGAGGACACACCCTGGCTGACAGAGGTTGATACCCTTGCCTTCTTTCTCCTAGGCTCACCAGGGCCCTCTGTGGGTTCTGTGGTGTGACTACCACCCTTATTTGTTGCATCTAGTGCAGTTTCACCATCTACCTGTGGAAAGGATTCTAAACTAGGTTGAGTGGTTCTCATCCTTTTGGAGACCTGGTCCTTTTGAGAGGAACCAGACCCTTGGTTTATAGATTTGGTGACTCTAGAAGGCCGGACTCCTTCAAATGGTTTAGAGTGTGGGTTAGGAATAGAGAGGTCAACACCATTCTCATCACTCAAGGAAAATACATGGTAGTCCCCAATAATTTTTAAATATAAACTTTTAATAGTTGCAAGCATGAAATCAGTTATGAACAGACTCAATTCAGTGTTAAGGGGTTTATTGTATAACAAATAATGAGTATTTTTCTTCAGAGTTGGGGACTCTATGCATTGAACACTATCTAAATCAATTATGTCTACAACAGAATTAATTATAAGCATAAAAAATCTAGGATAGTATATTACCGGTTTTCTGGCTTCTTTCTTTCCCAGCACCAGCTTGAACAGAGACATCAAGAGCTTTCCAACATCGATTCTGTAATTGTGCACCATGGAATGCACTATCCTCCTGATGTATGCTGGAACTTCATTCCAGCCACTTGTTTTGCTTGACATGGACCTAGAGACAGCATCAAGAATCATGCTTCATTCTTTGTTGAGATACTTTCTGTCCATGCCTCCCGAAGGATACCATTCATCTTTGTTCGCGCTTAATTTAGGTCTAGCATACCCAATCATCTTGACGAACTTGGTGAGTTGTTCTTCACTAGCAGGCTCCTCAAAAAGCAAGTCTTCAGTCTCTTCTAAATGAAGAGCTTCATTGATGTGAGAGGAATCAATGGTGTAAGAGGTACCATTGATTTGAAAAGAGATAGAGCTTGCATCTTGCTCCCCCTCACATACAGCAGAGGTCCAAAATTGAGAGAGTCTGGGGATTTCGAGATCTGGACTTGCGGTTAGGGCATAGGTGAGGTATGAGTTATTCATGAAGCCAACAAAAGGCTTGAAGGCTTCACCAGATTCACCCACTGAAGCCATGGTGGTAACGTTGGTTTGAACTAAGGTGCAGAGAATTTGGGATCCAGACATGGTTGATTTATGTTAAGGATGAGAAAGAATGAAAGATTTAAGTGTTTGGAAGACGGTTTAGAACAAAAAAGTTGCAGAGAAACTGAAGAGGTTTTAGGGTGTAAGAGAGTGGAGAAGTTATGAGAGAAATAAAGTAAAGTGAAGAGTGAGAGAAATTTTAGCTGTGAATTTATATGATGTGAAAAAGGTGCTGTCAAGAAAGAATTTTAAACGATTTTAAGTGACAGTTGTCTTCAAGTTCCATTCCTCGACAGTAACTTTTGCGCTAAAATGACAAACACTTTTGATAGTAACATTAGTAAATAGTAATGAATGAATCTAATGTTAATTGTTGACAGTATGTTATGCGGGTTTTTGAAAAACTATGTTGTCAAAAGATATTGACAGTAAGTTTCATAATCTGACAGTATGATTCACTCCCGCATACTATGTTGTCATTATTTCTCATTCCTTTGACAGTAGGTTTCATAAGATTCGACAGTAAGTTTTAATCCCGCGAAACATACTGTCAAGTTTTCTCAACCATTTGACAGTAAGTTCCACAGGGTTCGACAGTAAGTTTTAATCCCGCGGACTTTACTGTCAAGACTCGTTAACCATGTGACAGTAGATTTTCACAGATATTTGACAGTAACTTATCATTATATGACAGTATGAATAAAACATACTGTCAAGTAACTTGACAGCATCTTTTATTGATCACATAGAAGTGAAGTTACTTAAAAATAAATTAGTTAACCTCTCAGTTAAATATCATCATGTCTTTCCACTGTGAAAAAAATCAAAACACCTTTATAGGCCATTAAGTCACAGTGAAATTTAGTTAACTAAAATTTTATCAACTAAACGGAATTACATTAACAGGTTAAATTTAACATACCCAATTCACTCAGCAGCCTGTTGAAAGTCTTTTTATCCAATAGTTTGGTGAAAATATCTGCAAGTTGCTTCTCTGAGGGCACATAGATTAGCTTGATTGTGCCTTCCTCCACATGTTCTCTAATAAAGTAATGTCTGATGTCAATATGCTTAGTTTTGGAATGTTGAACAGGATTCTCAGAAATTGCTATGGCACTAGTGTTGTCACATAAGATAGGAATTCCTTGCAGAGTCAACTCATAGTCCAATAGCTGGTTCCTCATCCAAAGTAACTGAGCACAACAACTACCAGCTGCAATATATTCAGCCTCTGTAGTTGAATTTGACACTGAATGATGCTTCTTACTAAACCATGAAACAAATCTTTCTCCCAAAAACTGACAGCTTTCTGTTGTACTTTTTCTGTCTATTCTGCATCCTGCATAGTCTGAGTCTGAGTATCCAACCAAGTCAAAACCAGATTCTTTAGGATACCAAAGGCCAAGATTTTGAGTGCCTTTCACATATCTCAGAATTCTTTTTACTACCATTAGATGTGACTTCTTGGGATCAGACTCAAACCTTGCACACAAACCTGTAGCAAACATAATGTCTGGACTGCTAGCAGTTAGATAGAGAAGAGAGTCAATCATGCCTCTGTACATTTTGTTGTCCACCTTCTTTCCTCTTGGATCCTTGTCAAGTTGGGTTGCTGTTGAGATTGGAGTTTTTACAGGAGATGAGTCTTCCATATCAAATCTTTTTAAAAGATCTTTAACATACTTAGACTGACAAATAAATATTCCATCTTTTTTTTGATAGATTTGAAGTCCAAGAAAGAATACTAATTCACCCATCATGCTCATCTCATACTTATTCTACATCAACTCAGAGAATTTCTTGCATAAGTCTTCATTTATTGATCCAAAGATAATGTCATCCACATACACTTGAACTAGAATTATATCATTTCCATGCTTTTTGTAGAAAAGAGTTTTATCCACAATCCCTCTTGTAAAGTTGTTATCAAGAAGAAACTTGGAAAGAGTATCATACCAATCTCTTGGTGCTTGTTTTAGTCCATACAATGCTTTGAGCAGTTTGTACACAAAGTTTCCCATTTTTGATCTTCAAAACTTTGGGGTTGTTCAACATACACTTCTTCTTTTAACTCTCCATTTAGAAAAGCACTCTTAACATCCATTTGAAATACCTTGAAGTTGTTGTATGCAGCAAAGGACAAAAATATTCTAATTGCCTCAAGTCTAGCAACATGAGCAAATGTTTCTTCATAATCAATCCCTTCCTATTGACAGTAACCTTTTGCCACCAGACTTGCTTTGTTTCTTGTGATAGTACCACACTCGCCCATCTTGTTTCTATAAACCCATTTAGTGCATATTATGGATTTGTTCTTTGGTCTGGGCACTAATTCCCAAACACAGCTTCTTTAAAATTGATTAAGCTCTTCTTGCATAGCATTAATCCAATCTGGATCAGCCAAGGCTTCTTCAAGAGTTTTAGGTTTTGTTTGAGAAAGGAAACAAGAATACATACATTCATTGGCCATATTTTTTCTTATTTTGACTCCAGTTCCTGGATCACCAATGATTAAATCAGTAGTGTGATCTCTGCTCCATTTAGTTCCTCTTTGAGAATCACTAGATCTTCAACATTTTGTTGATTGACAGTATCTTTTGTTCTTGCACTGTTGACAACATCAATTTCCTCAAGTCCACTGTTCATTGGGACATTCGCAGAAAAATCAGTTGTTTGGGCAGTTCCTTCATTTTCTCTAGACTTATTGGGAACCATTGTTGGACCTGAAATTGTGTGATCAATTCTTGGTGAATCCTCTTCAATCTCTTCTAAATAGCCTTGATTTTCAAAGGCTAAAGATTATGTCTCTTGACTTCCTCCAATTCCAGGAAATTTAGTTTCATCAAAGGTGACATTTACACTCTCCTCCATAGTCTTGTGATCTATGATATAGACTCTGTATGCAGTCATGTCAATTCCATATCCCATGAAAATTCCTTCAAGTTCTTTTGTATCAAAATTTCCTTTGATCTCAGTTGAATCTTTCATGAAATAGCACTTGTTCCAAAGACATAGAAATAGATGACAGTTGGTTTCCTTCCTTTGAGTAATTCATAGGGTGTCTTTCCATAGGCCTTGTTCACTACAGTCCTGTTTTGAGTGTAACAGGATGTATTGATTGCTTCACCCCAGAAATAGGTAGAAAGTTTTGCTTCACTCAACATTGTTCTTGCAGCCTCAATGAGAATTCTGTTTTTCCTTTCAACAACACCATTTTGTTGAGGTGTCCTTGGTGCAGAGAATTATTGAGTGATTCCATTGTCTTTGCAGAAATCATTCATGACACTGTTTTTGAACTCAGTGCCATTATCACTTCTTCAAATTTGCACTTTGAACTTTGGATTTTTGTCAAGGACTCTAACCAAGTCAATAATCTCTTGAGCAGCTTCAGCTTTAGATGCTAGAAATCTCACCCATGTATATCTTGAGAAATCATCAACCATTACTAAAGCATATCTTTTCCTAGCAAGTGATTGCACATTCACAGGACCAAATAAGTCCATATGAATTAGTTGAAATGCCTCATTTATTGAACCACTATGAGTGCTTTTATGAGCAGCTCTCCTTAGCTTCCCTTTCTAGCAATCCTCACACAATCCTTCTTGACAGAATTCAAGTTGAGGCAGCCTTTCACCAACTCTCTCCTCATCAGATGATTCATTGCTTTGAAATTTAAATGAGAGGGCTTCTTATGCCATAGCCAACTTTCAGATGGAAAAGCTTTAGTGTAGAAATAGTAGACTTTATCTTTCCTTACAGAGTCCAAGTCAGCTATGTAGAGGCTTCCTTTCCTTACTCCTTGAAGAGCTTCTTCTCCTATCTTCTTGTTGACAATGGAGCATCTGTCTTGATCAAAACCAACCTTGAAACCTCTTTCACAAAATTGAGTGACACTCAATAAATTGTGCTTTAAAACATTTACTAGAGCAATTTTCTCAATCTTCAGATTTCCAAACTCCAGTATGCCATATCCCATTGTGAAACCAATGTTTTTATCACCAAAGGTTACATAAGGGCCATCCATTTCTTTGAACTGTGATAGCAGGGCTTTATCACCTGTCATGTGTCCTGAGGATCCACTGTCAATGATCCACATAATTCTTTTATTTTTCATCTTACCCTGCAAAGCAAAATATTTCAAGTTGCTTTTAGTACCCAACTTTTATTGGGTCCATTTGGTTTAGCTTGATCACAGTATGAAGTTAGATTTCTTGAATTATCTTCTCTTGCTTTTAGCAAGACTCCTGTAGCTACCCATTCTGATTTGATTACTAGTTTGGTAGCCTTTTTCTTTGGTTGCTTGTCCATCCTAACCTTAGGAGGACTTGGAGTCCTTTCCTTTTCAGTTTTAGCATTCTTATGCAGACATTCTTGATTATTAACAGAAGGCATGTTAAAGCAAATGCTCATCAAGTTCATTTTGTAAGATATACAGTCAAAATCACCACAGTGAGTTACTTGTCTGTTCTTTAAAGGCATACTGTGTAAGTTTCCATTGCTAGAGGTAGCATTCTTAACATTAGACTTGTCCTTGTTACAGACATGAGTTAGATGACTAGAAGACCCATAATTGTTACACAACTTTCTAGGAGCATTAGGAATGTAATCATAATTGTTCTTTTTGTTTTTTCCTAACTTTCCATTTCTGTTCTTCTTGGTCTTCATGACAGTATGTTTAGAAGTTATTGTCATGCTGGTGTTGACAGTAGGTTTAGGTGGAGTTGTCTTGACGGTAAGTTTGGATCTTACAGTCTTGACAACATCTTTTAAACTTACTGTCGAGCCAGTATTGACAGTATCTTTTAAACAAAGGTTATTGTCAGGATCAATACTAACTGTCTTGGGGATTTTGACAGTATCTTTTTCCTTAAGGGATTTATTGACAGCTTCTTTGTCCTCATCATCTATCTCTTGTTTGATTATTAATGCTACCTCATCAAATTCAAACTCAGCCTTTTTGAACAATGGATTCTTCACTTTTTTTAACTTAGAAGGTTTGACAGTATGTTTGGTTTCTTCTTAAACAATATGTTTCTTTTCATTTTTCTTCTCATAGTTAAAACCTATACCTACCTTTTGATTTTCAGTGTTATCATCATGGTAAGATTTTAACAAGGAAGAGGAATTCTTGTAGGCCTTAATTTTTAATTCATTCTCAGAAATCTGTTTCCTAAGGAATTCCTCAATCTGAGAAGCACAAACATTTTTGTTCTTAAGAATTTCATTTTCTTGTTGAAGAGACTCAAAAGCATTTTGTTTAATTCAAGTTCATGATTTTTAAGTTTTAATGACTCATTAGCATTGGATAATCTAGCTATCTCCTCATTTGTCGCTAACATGCTTGTATAAATATTAAAAATCTCTAACTTAGACTTTCAACAGTTTTCTTATACTGGGATATAGTCATATCAACAGTAGTAAGAAAGGGTACCTGACTTAAAGAAGTGGATGGACCTTCTCCAGAACTTGTCATGAGAGCAAGATTTCCATATTCTTCTTCTTCCTCTTCATCTGAGTCTTCCCAGCATTTTCCTTCAGCCACAAAAGCTCTTCCCTATTACTTTTTCAGCAAGGCTTTATACTTTGCTTTGAGTTCTTCATAGTCACTGTCATTTCTTCACACTTTTTTTGGATTTTTGCACTCTGTTGCAAAATGCCCTATTTTCACTGCAGTTATAACACCTTATTTTGGATCTGTCCACCATGCCTGTCTTGTATCCACATTTACCACTTCCTCCAGGTTTTGAGATGCTTGGCTTGTTGACCCTGGAGCCTTGTCCTCTTGGTTTGAAGGCTTTGTTCTTCTTGAATCTCAAGTTGGAGAACTTTCTTGCCATGTAGGCCATTGTTTTATTCTTCATGTTGTCTAGTTCCTCCTAATTATAGAACTCATTTTCTTCACCATCCTTGAGTTCTAGAGTCACACCTTCATCTTCATCTATGACTTCTTCAATTTTGATTTGTTGTTGATGCTGTGATTCTTTGAGTTGCATTAGCTGTGGATCCTGAGACACTAGAGCATTAGAAGTGTTGGCCATCTTTCCTCTTTGACCAGCTTGGATAGCTCTCTTTTGCAGCAACTCTAGCTCATAGGTTTTAAGAATGCCACACAAAGTTTCAAGAGAAACTTTTGATAAATCTCTTCCTTCTCTTATGGCAGAAACCTTGTGCTCTAGGTGATTAGGAAGTGTTAACATGAATTTCATGTTTACCTCCTTTTTGTCATAAAACTTTCCATGCAGCTGCAAGTCATTTATCAGCCTATTAAACCTCCCAAACATCTCAGTCAACCCTTCACTAGGTTTAGCCATAAAGGCTTCATACCGAGACACCAGAATCTGTCTTTGATTCTCTTTTACTTCCTCTGTCCCTTCACAGAGTATCTCAATGGTTTCCCATATTTGCTTTGCACTGGTGCAATTGACAATGTTGTTGCACATGACATTGTCAAGTGCCTCAATGATAATAAATTGTAAACAATCATCAAGAGATACTTTTTCCTTCTCAGTGTCAATGTACTCTGAAACCTTTTTAGGAACCCAATAGGCTGGTATGGTTTCACCATCTACTGTGGTTTCATGTACATATGTTTGAGGGACAAAGAGACCATTTTCCAGGATTCCAGGATAGAGTGGGTTGACCGTCTTTATGAACAGCATCATCTTTCTTTTCCAGATGTTGTAATGCTCTTTGTCAAAGGTGGGTATTTTAATGCTTTTTACTTTCTGTGCACTCATTTTTAGATCTTTTCAGGTTATATATGTCTAACCTGCCGCTCTGATACTAGTTGTTAAACAGAATGAGTGTAGCAGAAGAGGGGGGGTTGAATGAAACTTAATAAATTTAACACTTTTTGCTAACAACAAAGAAAAGCAAAAAGTATTAAGTTACAAGGCAAATAACTAGTAAGCTAGGCACACACAATGTATTACTTCAAAATTTAATTTTATTAATTTTTGTTGCTACAACTGACTGGAAAGGATTTTCATCTTCAATAGATACAATAACAAGAGATTGCTAGAGTTTCTATGCTTGAGAAATGTTAAGATTAGTTGTGTGTGTTAGGGAAAGTGTTTGTGAGATGTGTGTATTTAAACTACAACACATATCTCACTTACAGGTACCCTTTCCCTTGTTTCCTGGACAATACACGAAATAGTAATCTCACTTTTTCTTCATGAGTCTTGTCTTCATTCCAAATGTAGATAAACGTACTCTGTGAGGATTTGACATTCTTGACACCATGAGCACGCTTCACCTTTTTTTTACTTACTTTTTTTTCAAGTTGTAATTGTAGACTTGACAGACTAGGTAGAAATGTCAAGATCAATCTGTGAATGAATTTACCTAGTCTGCTATTTGAAACAGACTATCAGCTTCTGTGAAAGTTACTGTCAACCTTCAGCTTCACTTTGGTGACAGCATCTTTGTTACCGCATACTTTACTGTCAGGATCACCAGTCTTCTAAAACATGCTGTCGTCCAAAGGTACTGTCAACTATTCTGCCAAACATGTTGTCGATCATCCCGCCAAACATGTTGTCAACTCTCCCCGCCAAATCTATTGTAAAGAAACTCGTTGTCTTGAATCTTCAATCTCCGCCAAGTTTACTGTCAAGGGATAGTTGTTGTCAATAAAACTTGCTGTCAGGAATCTTCATTCTCCCCAAGTTTACTGTCAAGAATAGTTGTTGTCGTCTGTTTCCAAAAGTTGTTGTCACTTGAATATGTTGTCGTAGGCTCCAGAATGTAGAATGTTACTGTCAGAAATTCGATCTATGTTGTGCATGAACACTTTGTGAACTTCTAGCTCATGGATCATTTATTTCATTTACACATGACAGTAACTATTGATACTTACTGTCACCTACTTGACTATTTGAACATCTTATTACAAGTGACATTTTAAACATACTGTTAAACTATATATGACAGTATGTTTTACTTAGTTAATTACTAATTAATCTAAGTAAATATTAGTTGATTACATTGTTGGTACCAAAATCCCTAACATAAATTGACAATTTAAGACAATTTTGAGACAAAGTATTCAAGTACTAGTGACAGATGTTTTTCGAGAAGTTGAGATTGATTCTGATTTACTATTTTTTCCTTCTTCTTCCCATAAATTCTTCATTCTCTCTGTTAGTCCCAAATATCCTAGAAGGGGGGTTGAATACGATATTGTCCAATTTTAATTTGATTCGCGGAATGGTTCTTTATGGACTTTATACAGTTCGAACAGTTATATAATCAAACAGGTGATAAGCAATAACACAACAGTTCAGGGAATATATCTTTTGATTTATATAAACCCTGAGGTGCTCCACAAATCTAATCCGTAGATTAGTTACAATTATCCACTAGTACAGTTACAGTTACAGTTACAAGCTTTAATAAGAACAATCAAAGTAACAACAGCTGATTACAAACTTAATGGCTTCTGTGTTTACTTCTCTTAAATGCTCTTTGTGTTTCTCTCTTCAATGCTCTCTGTATTTCTCTATCTGTAAACTGAGTGAATGAATGCCAAAGACGATGCTTTGTTTCCTTTTTGTGTAGACTTTATCAACTAAGGATACGTGGCCCATTTAGGACCAAGTAAACTAGTTGCTTCTTCACTTCTTTTTATCCTTAAGTATCGGGAACAATTTACTGAGTAATTGTTTAACCCTCGATGAGTCTGTAAAATAAGTATCGGAGGATTAAAACAATTACTGAAATAAACTCAATTATTCCAAGCTTTAGTAACCATCGGGAAGTGGCAAGTTTGCTTTTGTTTCTTTTTCCGATAGTTAATAACTATCGGCTAATAGGACAAAATAAGCCCTTGAATTATTCACCATCTCTTTTATTTCACCCGATGGTTGTTAACCATCTGTGAATAAGACAAAATAGCTTTATTAACCATTGGTGAATAAGACGAAATAGTTTGACCAAGTTGACTTCTGGATACAGCTTTTGTAGTCTCTTTACTTAGCCAATTTCAAACCTGATAACCCCTTAATATATTTTCTTCCACTGCAACCAAGTCTAATAAATATTTCCTTGATTATTCGAACTTGATTTATTCTGAGCTTCATCATATACCACTTCACTTGTTACCCATTTCAGTAAATAGTCAATTCTTCTCATCCATAGATGCAATTCTCAATCTCTTTTGTGCGGACGTTTGGTGCAACTGGTCTGGTTCACAAACGACTAACACGATCTTGATCTTCACATCTTCTTTACAATACAATTGACTTTATTCCTTGTTGATTAGAAGTGCTTCTAAACTTCACTGGAATCTTCTGTTTTCTCTGTAGTAAAACCTTCTTCATCTTCAGAATCTTTGAACCACTTCAATTTTATTCTTCACTGAGGCTTGAACATGTTAATGAACTTCTTTCAGTGATCTTCAATGTCTTCAAAGCTTTCTCTAATAATTTGGTCTTTTGTATTCAACTTATAAATGATTCGTAGTCGATTCCGTGCTTCATTTTAATATAAGTTACCGACTTGTTGTGTTGAGTTAGTTACCTCGGTTACATGTTACTTTAACGTTACATTTTGCTTTACAATCTCTCCCTATTTGATTGGTAGAGTTCGACAAGCAAATCCCTTAAGAGGATAACTCAACTAACTTACAAGAAAAATTAAATAGAAGACGGTAATCTAATATTAAATACATTCTGGATCACATAATACATTTCCAGATTTCAAAAACAATTACAATGTAGAATGAATGTTCCTCTAGCCTGAACTGATATACATTAAGTCATTCTCATTCTCACTGTACAAGACTTGCAAGCTGGTCGTTCACTAGATCTAGCGCTTCTTCTTCTAGCATATTTCTTGGCTTGGGATCTGACAAAGCTTCTTGAAGTGTTTGCAAGACAGCTACTCTCCTGATCTGCTTAACCTGTTCGAATGTAAATTCAAGAATTTTCATCTTTCCTTTAACACTCACTCTTTTTGGAACTGCTTTAACTCGATCAGTGTTGTAACGTGATTCTGCTCCCAACTTCTCCATGTAAAGCTTAGAGATTTCTGCCAATGCTGATTTGTCTTTATAGTTCGTCGAAGTCTTGATTTGATCAAGTATAAAACCAAGTTCCTTAGAAGTCATGTAAGACATCTTGTGCATATCAACTATTTCAGTTTTTTCCTTTGGGGTTCTTGTACCTGATTGCTGGAGGATCCTTTAACACCATTGTCTCTGTCTCCCTGATTACATCAAAATCCGGAAAGACAATTGGAAAATCTGGCTTCTTTGTATACTTGAACACTTTCCCTGGATGGTTAAATGTGAATTCACTCATTGCCTTGACTTTTTCAAAGTCCCAATCTCCTTCTTCTTTTGTATACATAGGCGATTTTGGTTGAGATCCATTTGAAGGATCTATTCTTCTGACCTTGGAAATATCTACAGATTGATTTGATAAGACATTAAGTCTATAAGCATAGATGCGCTCTGCAGCTTTCCACTTTTCTTCTGTTCTAAGTCCTTCACTCCTAAGAAGCCCTTCAACATATTTCAGACGCTTCAGAGGATATAGACTTAGTCTTTCATCACTCAAACACAGTGTCTGAACTAACTTGTCTTTGTAGAATATCACTGCATAAGGAGTTGTGTGAACTTCAGCTTCTGCTTTGCTCATTTGATCTTCAATCATATCAGTAAGAAGTTCATTCACATGAGATCTCTTGTCCACTCTAATCTTCATGACATACAATTCTGTGAGAGTCCTCAACTTGATAAAATTAGAAGAAATGGTCTTAGGAGTCGAATTATTGAATTGAATCTGAATCCGCCATCCATTGATGTTAGTCGTGATGAATATCAATTTAATTGTTTGTCTCAATGCATGAAAGAACTGGTTTATTGATGGATGACTCTTGTGAGCTTCTTGCAATGCTTCTAGAACTTTTTGATCTTCATTTTGAATTACTCCTAACTCTGGTTTCTGCAAAAGACTCTTAGCCTTATCCCATGCACTTCCTTCTCTTGATAATACCAACGGCCTTTGTCTCCTTACAATATAGTGGTTGCAGTGTTCTTTTCTGACTTTCTCTTGAGACGTTCGTATAATCTAATATGCCCTTATCCTTGATTGATTTGCATCTAGCAAACCAAATGTTTCCACAAAGTCAGTTTCAGTGAACTGATAAGCGGCACCATTTACAAATTCATCAAACAAATCATCTTCCTGAGCTGTAGGAGCTGTATGAGAAGGTTCTCATATTTCTCCTTCTTCAAGGTCCAGCGGTATATCTTGCTCCCCCTGAGATGTATAAATGTTTGCTTCTATTTCTTCTTCTACCAACTTGCCTTTCCCTTTGTCTTTACTCCCCATATCAGCACCAGATTCTTTTTCTTGCTCTCGCACTATCATCTCCCCCTTAGTTGTGTTATCCTCCGAAGCAGGGATTTGAGTAGTTTGAGATTTATGCTTTTCAAACAAATCTGTAACAAAATTCTCCATATCAGTCTTGAAATTCTGTAAATCCTGCAACATGTTGTATTGAACAGATTTTATTTCCATAACATTGCTGTGAAATTCAGATTTCATTTCGGTGACAGTAGTCTCCAGGTTATAAACCCTTTGACTTAGTGATTGTGTGTGCATTGTGAGGGTATTTATTTGGCTGGTAGGTGTCTCACTGACAGGTTCTATAGGTGTTTGTCTCTCAATTCTCTCGCTCGGTCTTAGGGGTATGGGTGAATTATGATCACTCAAACGTTCTGTTGGTGTTTTACTCACTCTCCTTGACTCCAGCAAGTCTTCTGTACCTGTAGTTAAAATCCTAAATGGCTCATCCGAAGAACTATTGTCAAGTAGTTGCTTCTCCTTTCCACTAATAGTGGTGGAGACCTCCTTATTAGGAGCCAAAAATGTTCCTCCTGGGGGGCTTATCACATTGGATCCTGTAATGTTTAGCAATGAAGGATATATGACTCTCGCAATAGCCTGTGAAGGCATGACCTGTATAAGATCTACCTACATAGGTTCTGCTACAGTAGTAGCAACATCCGTCAATTCCACTTGTGTGTGTGCTCCTTTCAGTGCAACATTTAACTTGGTTGGAGGCTCAATTATTGACACTCTTTCAGATGCCCTGGCTGACGGGCGAATTTCAATAGGTTCACCCTGTTGAGAGGATGTCCCTAGAGACTGTGTATTTGCCTTTTTCAGCTCTATGTCCTTTTGAGAGGGCATAGATGGGCTAACAGTTACCTCAGGTTCTTCTAATCTCCTTCTAGTCAGAGGTAGAGCTGTTGGGGTTCCCTCACCTGCCTTATGTGGTGCTTATAAGGCACTATCTCCCTCACTCACGATTTTATGTTTCAAGGGTAGAAGAGATGATAACGGTAAGGATTGAGTAGTGTTTGGTTCTGAGGCAGGGGTTAGAATCTGTTGGGTTGCAGATTCATTGCCTTTTCCTAATGCCACAGAGGGCTCAGCAGTAAGTTCCATTTCACTATCTTCATACAAATTGTGCAGATTAGTAAACAGTGAAGATATAGATTCAGTAGGACTACCTGACTTACTACCTGTTAGAGAGATGGGATGATATGAATCTTGAGTATTAGCATTCCCAAATGAATCTCCTCCAGATGTAACTTGTACCTCTTCGGTCACCTGAACATTTTCTTCTTGTGATAACTCCAATTCAGGGGTATGCACTTGATCTTCTTCTTGATCTTGTTCAGGGATATGTATATCTTCTTGTGGTCCAAGAGGGACTTCTCTGTCCATATCAATAACACACCTCCTCATAAATTCTGTCATTAGTGCTGGTGAGTTGTTGTCATAGTCATTGTTATTCTGCAAAGTCGTAGCAATCTTGTTCTTTTGCTTCACAGGAAAAGAAGTAGGACTACTATAATAACGTAGCTTTTCCTCGTTAGAAGATACATCATCAATAACAAGCTGTAAGAACCTTGGAAAGAAACACTCCACATTTCGAAGTTGGAAGTTTCTGTTATCCGGAAGTCCCATTACGCTTAGAATTTTATGCATTAACAAATGACCATAGTTTAACCTAAGATTATTAGCAACACCATATCCAATAGCTTGATAAAAATAAGGAATACCATGAGTGCTGGTCTTCTTAAAGGAAAAACACTGAATAATGGTATGGAAAAAGAAATTCCATGCTTTAGGAAAATGTTTTTTTATACATTTCACCCAAGTCACGAACTTCGAAATTGAAGTAGTTGTCAAAAGTACAGAAATCAGATAATTGTTCGGGTGTAGGATCTTGAACAAAATTATCCTGTGGGAATCGAAGAATACGATTCAAATCATGTTCAGTAACCCTAATTTCCCGATTGCCTAATTGAAAAGTAAAAGCCAACACTTCACCCACTGAGGAGTCAGTAGCAGAACAGTAACAGTTTCGCAACATATTATGATTTAATAGTACGTCTGTCACTAAAGCATACCTGATCCTAGAATATTCGACTAATATTCGTGCCCAAGCCCGATAATCAGCAGGTAGGGTCTGAATATTATATTCGATAACTAAATTTGTACGAGTAATATTAAAAATTCCAGCCATTTTTAACAAGTAAAAATTACCAAAATTTTTAACTTTTCCAAAACAAAAACGAACTTAGTTTATTCGATTACGAACCAAAAATACCTAATAATTCAAACTTCTCCAAAAAATTTAAAAATAATATATGATAAACTATGAGAGATTTGAAATACACCACTATTTTTATTACGATTTTTCGACTTCTAGTTAACCCTAGAAAAATTCCCAAAGTTCGAAATATTCGTAAATTTTTCGAAACAAAACTAAACAATATTAGTATGGAAATGAAGCTAGTTAACAGATCTACACGTTCACGGTTTTAGATTTACAAAATACGGCCTAGAAATGTAGATATTTGAAGATAAAAATCGATTTTCTCCAATATAACTTAATAGTCGGTGTATGTATGTATATTGTAAAAGCTGCTAAGTATCGGGAATGAGAAAACTATTTATATAGCTAATTCAACTATCGGAACATGCAATGCCAAAAAGTAAAGTAAAGAATTACATCCACCACCCGATGGTTATTAATTATGGGGACATGCAATTTTTTTTATTTTTTTATTTTTTGTTTGTTTTTTATTTTTCATTTTTTTAAAGAATATATATATATATATATATATATATATATATATATATATATTTGTAACTATCGGGTCATGCATTTAATTAATTAAAATAAAATACTCTTTCCGATAGTTAACAACTATCGATACATGTAAGTTAATTTTAATTAGAAAATCATTAATAATTGAAATACTGATGATTTAAAAATTAAAATATAACTTGCATTTATCAAATAATTTAAAACATGTAAACATATAAATCCGAATTGTCATAAACTTAATTAAATAGAGATTTCTTAAATTAAAATTTTAATATTCCTAAAATAGAATTATTAAAATTTTAATTTAAAAATAACTAAAAATTAAATATAATTCAATTTGAATTACATATAAACATGCATATTAATATATAATACACAGGTGGTTGATTGGAGAATTTTGAAAACCAAAAAAAAAAAATTGTTCCATACTCTGTTGCAGTTGTAATTTCCAAAAATTTAAAACCAACCCAATCACAATTCAATTAATAATAACAGCATATTAAGTATAATTCAGTCATATATGCATATTAATACTGAGAATTGTAATTGCTACACATTTTTCTAGTGAGAACCAATACATTAAATAAACAAGTCTTTACAACCAATTTCTTACTAAAAAACACAACATGTCTGATATAGAATCTCTCAGCCTGATTTCATGAATTGAAATCAACCAATTAATTCTAAACCACAGACTGTTATGCTTCTTGTTAACTACAAACACTTATGTAACAGTTAACTACTTATGCTATATCGAATAATTGCCACAAAGCATAACTGGTATACTTATGATAATTAATATTGATATTCATAAGCCCGAGATCAATAGTTGGACTGGAGTTCACAAGTCCTTTGGATATAAAAATTCAATAACTTGTGAATCCATACAACTCCTCGCAAACAAAAATTAATTTAAATTTAACATCCCTAATTCACTAACCAACCTAGAGAAAGTGGATTCGTCTAATGGTTTCGTGAAGATGTCTGCAAGTTGTTGTTCTGTGGGTACAAAATACAACTCCACAATTCCATTCATGACATGCTCTCGTATAAAGTGATACCTGATATCAATATGCTTGGTCCGTGTATGCTGAACCGGATTATTGGTTATAGCTATGGCACTTGTGTTGTCGCAAAATATTGGAATCTTGTTCAACATAAAGCCATAGTCCTAAAGTTGGTTTCTCATCCATAGGATCTGAGCACAACAACTACCTGCTGCGATGTATTCTGCCTCTGCTGTTGAGGTAGACACTGAATGCTGCTTCTTGCTATACCATGAGACCAATCTTCTTCCCAAGAATTGACAGCTTCCAGAAGTACTCTTCCTGTCAATCTTACAACCTGCAAAATCCGAGTCTGTATAGCCGATTAGGTCAAAACCGGTACCTTTAGGATACCAAATTCCCAAATTTGGAGTACCCTTCAGGTATCTAAAAATTCTTTTGACATCTATAATGTGAGACTCTTTTGGGTTAGCTTGGAACCGTGTACATAAGCAAGATGAAAACATAATATCTGGTCTACTTGCAGTTAAGTAAAGTAGAGATCGAACCATACCTCTGTAGCTTGTGATGTCGACAGATTTACCTGATTTGTCCTCATCAAGCTTTGTGGCAGTTGGCATTGGAGTCTTGGCGTGGGCTGAATCTTCAAGTCCATACTTCTTTAGAAGATCTCTGATGTACTTTGTCTGGCAAATGAAGATCCCATCTTTCTTCTGACTCACTTGTAGTCCAAGGAAGAAAGTCAACTCGCCCATCATACTCATCTCGTACCTACTCTGCATCAACTTAGTAAATCTCTTGCAAAGCTCATCATTAGTAGAACCGAATATTATATCATCAACATATACTTGTACTAATATCATAGCATCTTTATGCATTTTATGAAAGAGAGTCTTATCTATAACACCTCTGATAAAACCATTTTCAATTAAGAATCCAGATAGTGTTTCATACCATGTCCGAGGTGCCTGCTTGAGTCCATAAAGAGCTTTAAAAAGGAAGTACACAAAGTCCATATAATCTTTGTTCTCGAAACCCGGAGGTTGCTCTACATATACTTATTCTTCCAGCTCCCCGTTCGGGAATGCACTTTTCACATCCATTTGATAAACTTTAAAGTCTGAATGTGTTGCGAATGCCAAAAACATCCTGATGGCTTCAAGTCTTGCTACTGGTGCATAGGTCTCGTCATAATCTATTCCTTCTTCTTGAGAATACCCCTTAGCAACCAGTCTGGCCTTGTTCCTCGTAACAATGCCATCTTCATCCAACTTATTCCTGAATACCCATTTAGTGCCAATAACATATTTGTCTTTAGGTCTGGGTACCAGTTTCCACACTTTCTGCCTATCAAACTGATTGAGTTCATCTTGCATCGCAATCACCTAATCTAGATCTTCTAGAGCATCTTCAACCATTTTAGGTTCTTCCTCTGATAGAAAACCAGAGTACAGACATTCATTCTCTGTTGCTCTGCTAGTCCTCACACCACTCTCTGGGTCACCAATGATTAATTCAAAGGGATGATCTTTGTTCCATACCCTTTTTCTAGGCAGATTAGCCCTTGATGATTGTCCTTCTTCGTAGTTGTGTTGAGAGCGACTAGCTGATCCTTCTTCACCTCCCCCTGAGTTGCGGCCTTCATTATTTGATGATCCACCAGTTGAGCTAGCAGGTTCAGTAACAGACTAATTTTGAAATACAGACTGTGATTGTGACTGTGTGGTATTACCAACACTTCCACTGCTTTACTCTGGATTATCAATATTCGTGTATTCATGACTACCAGATGCAACACCAGGTACGTCTTCATCTCCTAAGTAGTATTCTGATAGATTTTCAATTTTCAAAGATTCATAATCTTTATCTTTTTGAAGACTTGGGAGTTTGGTGTCGTCAAACGTTACATTAAGGCTTTTAATGACCTTATGAGTTTCAATCACATATACCCTATACGTCTTAGACTCCAGTGAGTAACCAAGGAAAATCCCTTCATCTGCTTTAGCATCAAACTTGCCCAGATGTTCATCTTTCAATACATAGCATTTTCTACTAAACACATGAAAGTACTTCAGTGATGGCTTTCTGTTGGTCATAATCTCATAGGATGTCTTTTCTAAGTCTTTGTTGATTAGGGTTCTGTTCTGAGTGTAACAAGCTGTGTTGACTGCCTCTACCCAAAAATATGTAGGTAGCTTTGACTGGCTTAGCATTGTCCTTGCTGCTTCAATCAAAGTCCTATTTTTCCTTTCTACCACTCCATTCTGCTGTGGAGTTCTTGGGGCTGAGAATTTTCTTGAAATGCCTTGCTCCGTGCAGAATTCATTTAGAACTGCATTTCTGAATTCAGTTCCATTATCTGATCTTATTGTCCCCACAGACAATCCAGCTTCCACTTCAGTCTTTTTAATGTGATCGATTACCATTTGAGGTGTTTCATCCTTAGAATGCAAAAACAACACCCACGTGTACTTGGAGTAGTCGTCGACAATCACTAATGCATATTTCTTCTTTGAAACTGACATGACATTAACCGGTCCAAACAGATCCATATGAATCAACTGGAGAGGTTCGCTGATGCTTGACATGTACTTACTTCTATGTGACGCCTTCTTTGACTTACCCTTTTCATATGCTTCACAGAGTCCTTCTTGGTAGAATTCCATCTGTGGTAACCCTCTCACCAATTCTCTTCTAACTAAAGAATTCATTGCTTTAAAGTTTAGGTGAGATAGTTTTCTGTGCCATAACCAACTTAATTCAGAGGATGTTTTACTGTAAAAACAACTTGCTTCTCCTCTGTTTGCAGTGTTTAAGTCAACTACGAACAGATTTCCTTTTCTTACTCCTTTAAGAGCAAGCTTTTCATCTTTCCTGTTGGTGATCAGACACTTTTCCTTCCTGAAGTCCACATTATATCCTTTATCTGTAAATTGACTGACGCTCAGTGGGTTGTGCTTCAGACCGTCAACAAGAGAGATATTTTCAATGATGACATTTCCAACTTCCAGACTACCATATCCCTTAGTAAATCCTTTGTTGTCATCTCCAAAGGTTACAACTGGGCCGGTCTTCTCAACCACATTGGTCAGCAGAGACTTGTCTCCTGTCATGTGCCTTGAACATCCACTATCCAGAATCCACATGACTTTTTCATTAGTATCTATGCCCTGCAACCACAAAGTGATTAAGGTTTCTTTGGAACCCAAACTTGTTTGGGTCCAAGAAATTTAGAAGTTCTTGTAGATGGTGTAATAGGTTCAGTTTTCACATCTTTAAGTTCTGCTTTGACTGAACTCGAATCATGTTCCTTTGCCTTGACAGATTTGTCTTTTGGCTTAGGAGATTGAGTCTCCTTCCTAACCTTAGGAGGACTAGCAGTCTTTGCCCTTACCTTTTTCTTATTCATGCTTCTTTCTATGCCTATGCAATTACTAGAAGTAAATGCATTCATCAAATTGAAATAAGCATTCATAATATTAAAAGTACATGGTATACATCCAGTAATACCACAAGGCAAATGAGAACTATTAATGCTAAACATGTTCTGCACAACAGGAACATCAGATTCTACTTTAACCTTATTACATGCATGACTAAGGTGTCCAGCAGAATTGCAATTAGTACACAATTTCCTAGGTGCAGTGGGTGCAGGTGTAGCAGAATTAGCAATTTTAACACTTACTTTCCCATTCTTATTACTCTTTGACTTGTTCTTGTTACCAGCTAATTCAGTTTTAGCAGATTCAGTTTTAACTGGCTCATTAGGTGTAACTTCTTCTACATTATCTTCCTCAATTTCTTTCTCTTTTAACTTATCCTCAACAAGCATTTCTTGTTTCCATACGATAGTATCTTCGTCTAAGGGTTCTGAAAGTGGGAGCTTAAAGACAGGATTACTACTCTTCTTAATGACAAAAGGAACATTTTCATTTTCTAATAAAACAGTACTAGAAGCATCGAAAATTACATTCCTTTTATCCTTCTTGTTTTTCCTTTTATGTTCATCGTAGTCAAAGCCTATACATGTCTTATTATCTAAGCTCTGTTTATCAATTATGTCTTTAGCAATATTAGCTGAGTTCTTAAAAGCTTCCAATTTTAACTCTAGCTCAGAAATCTTAGCCATAAGTGCTGTCTCAACCTCTGCATTACAGATAACCTTATTCTCTAAATATTCATTTCTTTCCTTAAGGTTATTAACTGCGACTCCTACAAGATCTAGTTATTCCTTTCCAGATTCTAGCTTTTTAATCTTCGCAACTAGTCTAGCATTTTCTGCTTCAGAAGCTAGCATGCTTGTATGAATGTTAAACATCTCTATACTCAAGTCATTAACAGTATTTTTATATTCAGATAGAGACATATGTACAATGGTGAGAATAGGTACCTGTGCTGATGATGGAGATTCTTCTAAAGTGTCTGCCATTAATGCAAGATTTCCATATTCTTCTTCTTCAGAATCTCTGTCATCCCAGCTTCTACCTTCAACAATGTAAGCCTTGCCTTGTTGTTTTGCAACCAAAGCATCCAATCTCTGTTTCAACTTCTCATTCTCCCTTTTCAACTCATCATAACTTTTCTTCTCGTATGAACTCTTCTTCACATAAACCTTATTGTCTTTTGCTTGTTTCGGTTTCTTACATTCAGTGGCGAAATGCCCTAGTTCATTGCAGTTGTAGCACCGGAACTTACTACGGTCTACCATGTTTGACTTGTAACCATCTCTTGAGTTGGATCCCGAAAATGATCCTGTCTTCTGAAATCTGCTACCAAAACTTTTCTTGTACTTGGGATTCCTTCTGAATCTTATATGCTTGAAACGCCCTGCCAAGTACGCCATAGATTTGTCTTCCATCTCATCAAGCTCTTCCAATGTATAAAAATCATCTTCCTCTTCAGCTTGTGATTCTGTAGCCATTTCAGCTTCAATGATCAATTCTCTACCAATCTTGGTTTCAACAACCTTTGCTTCAGAAGTCTTCACTTCATCTGCCACAAGAGCTGTGGTCTTCATTAGTGCTGCACTCTTACTGTCCACTGAGCCGGAACCATAGATAATCAACCTCTGTTCTTGTTCCATTTCATAAGTCTTCAATTTTCCATATAGCTTTTCAAGGGGCATGGTATTGAAGTTGTCCCTTTCTCTAATTGAAGAAACCTTATGCTCAACATGATGTGGAAGAGTCAACATAAACTTTCTGTTCATTTCCCTTAATGGATAGTTCTTCCCCTAGATACTCAACTCATTTAATAATTTATTATATCACTCAAAGACTTGAGTGATTGTTTCTCCAGGAGTAGATTTGAATGCTTCATATCTTGATATAAGTATATCCAACCGGTTCTCTTTTACTTCTTCTGTTCCTTCCATAATCAGTTCGATGGTTTCCCACATGTGCTTTCCAGATATACAATTTAGAATTTGATGGCACATGTCTTCATCCATTGAGTCAACAATAATCAACTGAAGGCCTATGTCCAATGCAACAATTTCTTTCTCTGTATCAGTGAACTCTGTAGAATCTTTTGGAGTAGACCTTTGAGAAACTCTTACTCCGTCCACTTTAGATTCAGGAATCATCTTCATTGGTACAAACGGTCCGTTCTCTAAGATACCCATGTACAACAGATTTGCAGCCTTAATAAACAGGGTCATCTTCTTTTTCCAAAGATTATAATTCACTCTATCAAACTGAGGAACCTTAATACTTCCTATTTTCTGAGAACTCATGATATTGAACTTTTTAAAATTATTTAAAGTTCAAAAAATTTCCGAGTGAAATATTTTGAAAATTAAAAAATTCGCGAAAAATTCCAGAAACTTAATACTGAAGTCCGAGCAATAGATCCTGATTTATAAACTCAATCAGTTAGCTCTGATACCAATTGTTAGTCCCAAATATCGTAGAAGGGGGGTTGAATACGATATTGTCCAATTTTAATTTGATTCGCGGAATGGTTCTTTATGGACTTTATACAGTTCGAACAGTTATATAATCAAACAGGTGATAAGCAATAACACAATAGTTCGGGGAATATATCTTTTGATTTATATAAACCCTGAGGTGCTCCACAAATCTAATCCGTAGATTAGTTACAATGATCCACTAGTACAGTTACAGTTACAGTTACAAGCTTTAATAAGAACAATCAAAGTAACAACAGCTGATTATAACCTTAATGGCTTCTGTGTTTACTTCTCTTGAATGCTCTCTGTGTTTCTCTCTTCAATGCTCTCTGTATTTCTCTATCTGTAAACTGAATGAATGAATGCCAAAGACGATGCTTTATTTCCTTTTTGTGTAGACTTTATCAACTAAGGATACGTGACTCATTTAGGACCAAGTAAACTAGTTGCTTCTTCACTTCTTTTTATCCTTAAGTATCGGGAATAATTTACTGAGTAATTGTTTAACCCTCGATGAGTCTGTAGAATAAGTATCGGAGGATTAAAATAATTACTGAAATAACTCAATTATTCCAAGCTTTAGTAACCATCGGGAAGTGGCTAGTTTGCTTTTGTTTCTTTTTCCGATAGTTAATAACTATCGGCTAATAGGACAAAATAAGCCCTTGAATTATTCACCATCTCTTTTATTTCACCCGATGGTTGTTAACCATCTGTGAATAAGACAAAATAGCTTTATTAACCATTGGTGAATAAGACGAAATAGTTTGACCAAGTTGACTTCTGGATACAGCTTATGTAGTCTCATTACTTAGCCAATTTCAAACCTGATAAGCCCTTAATATATTTTCTTCCACTGCAACCAAGTCTAATAAATATTTCCTTGATTATTCGAACTTGATTTATTCTGAGCTTCATCATATACCACTTCACTTGTTACCCATTTCAGTAAATAGTCAATTCTTCTCATCCATATATGCAATTCTCAATCTCTTTTGTGCTGACGTTTGGTGCAACTGGTCTGGTTCACAAACGACTAACACGATCTTGATCTTCACATCTTCTTTACAATACAATTGACTTTGTTCCTTGTTGATTAGAAGTGCTTCTAAACTTCACTGGAATCTTCTGTTTTCTCTGTAGTAAAACCTTCTTCATCTTCAGAATCTTTGAACCACTTCAATTTTATTCTTCACTGAGGCTTGAACATGTTAATGAACTTCTTTCAGTGATCTTCAATGTCTTCAAAGCTTCCTCTAATAATTTAGTCTTTTGTATTCAACTTATAAATGATTCGCAGTCGATTCCGTGCTTCATTTTAATATAAGTTACCGACTTGTTATGTTGAGTTAGTTACCTCGGTTACATGTTACTTTAACGTTACATTTTTCTTTACACTCTCTTTCTTCATTCTCTTTCATATTTTTGAATAATGACCCTTTCAATATATTTTCATCCTCATCCTTAATCCAATTGGCTTGCCAGATAATTAAGCTTCAGGTTGGGCAATTTGTCAATCTCCTGACAGATATCAATGAATTTCTCGTTGCCCTCCTAATCCTTGTAGATCATCATGTAAAAAGACTCATGGAGCACTTTCTTCACTTCAGGATTCCATATCTTGATTTCTTCATCCCTTTCCTCTTGAACAGGTGCTTCTCTCATGTCCTCCATTCTCTGTAAAATATCTTGTGCAAGCTCCTTGGTTAGATAATATTTCCTGTTGAGTAGAGTGTAAATCTTCCTCAGAGTTCCATAGTCTTGATCCATGACTTGAGAAATGGTAAAAGATAAGTGTGAGCCATCCTGATATTCAGCATGAAGGAGATCCACATGTCTTTTCCTTTGGCCTTTAACAACTATCAGTCTAACAATTTTGATTGGGATGTAGTTGCTTGCCTTTGGTTTGAACACTTATATCTCCTTGGATTGGCAACTACCTGAAGCTTGAGTTTTTGCCTTTTTCTACTCCTTGTCATCACCTACCACTTCATCGCCTACATTAAACTTTCTCTTTACTTTTGATGAATTTTCATTCTTGTTTTCCCTTTGTTTGGTCCATGACAGTTCTCTAGCCTCTTTCCTCCTAACTTCAAGAATTTTCTCATTTTCTTTATCAAATTATTTTTGAAGTATCATGGCTAATTCCTCTCCTACCTTCTCCTGTTGTTCTCTCTCCTTAATACCAATAATTATTGCTTTGTGCAATAATTTTTCATTTCCTCCACCTGTGACAGATTTCTTCTTTTTATCATCTTCAACTAGTATTCCCCTACCTTTCATGTCACCAGGCTGTGAGCTACTTTCATCTATCCTTATCTCTCCAACCTCATGAGATTTAGAGGATCCAGCAACAATAGTCTCAGAATTTGACTTTATTGGTAAAGAACTAGTAGTCATGATCTCAATGGGCTTCTTTGTATCTATGGCTTTGTTTTTACTTTCTATAGCATTAAACTTCTTCACAATCTCAACCTTCATTCTTTTCACCTCCTCCTTCTTGGCTGCATCATGTTTTTCCTTCTCTAAAGCATTCTGAGTGTCCTTCGAAACATCTTCAACCTCATTTCTTAATTCAGCATCATCACCATCCTTCTCCCCCTTTTTGTTATCATCAATTAAAGCTAGGGATTGAGAAACTACATGAGTTTGTAGAAGCCTGTCAAGAAGTTTGACTTGAGTTGCTTGATTTTTAAAAATGAGTTGCATACTCTTTTCCATCCCTGTCACTCTTTTCTCCAAAATATCCACCTTATCTTTCACAATAGGCTCTTTGTCTAGTCTTTGTTTGATTCTGCTCATTATAGTAAGATGGAGTCTTGTGTCAATGTAGGAATCATAGTAAAGTTTGTTTGCTTCAATATCATCCTTAATTCCCTTCAATGCTGTAATATCCGTAATTATTTATTTATTTAGTTAATAATAGTAATAATAATAATAATAATAATAATAGTTTTTAATAAAATTTGATTAGAAATAGAATTGAGTATTAAATTAGTAATTAGATTATAAATAGGATAATAATTCCAAAATCTCTGTATATATATAATAGGTGTAATACATGTTTTATTTAAACCCTAAAATATACAGAAGCCGCACAGAGCTCGATAATTGTGGCAAGGTACAGTGGTATTGTTTTGCAGTCATATATGTCCAAGCTATTCTTCATTCTTATACTAAATATTAATTATGCTTATGATGTCCTGTAGTTGACCACATGCTTGTTATGTGGCCATTTGGTTTTGATCAAGTTCAGTAAGAAAAGAAAAACATGTTGTTTGTTCGAGTATTTGTTCTGCCATTGATGTACATAATTTCTCCGAACATGATTTCGCTGTAGACATTCTAGTAACTTGATTATTGTAGAAAGTGATATATGTTATGCTATAATTCTAACCGATCTTATCAGTGTTAGGTGCTTATAAGATATAATAATATATATTAATTATAAATTATATTTTTGTAATTAGATCGGGAGCTGGGTGTTTAGCGGATCGTTTACGAATTTTGTTAGTATTTGAGGTTGCTATATTTAAGGTACGGATTTCGTCCCCTTTCTCTTCAGTGCTACTCTTTTTAGGATTAGTTATATTTAATTCGTTTCGTTCGTAATCTGTTCTTTCCGTTATTATTCGTTTTAATTGTTTTGATCTCCCAAAAATTATTTTAAAGTCTATTTCGAAAATTTAAATATTTGTTTCTGCGATTTTCAAAATTTATGTATGATACATATATAATCTGTTCAGGTGATTTTAAAATTGTGAAAATTATTTTATTTGAACCCTTGGAGTGATATAGGGTATACCGAGTTAACCAGCTGTAGGGGTACTACAGCCATGTCATTGCGGCACCAGTGACATGACACTTCCGTGGCAGTGTGATTGGTCACGGCGTATCCTTCTGTTAGCTCAGGAGGCGAGCTTTGGCCATTTTGATATTTGTTTGAGGATACGTGGGTGCACCCAGAGTCTGATTTGATTTGTGATTTGTTATTTGACGGTGACGTTGTATATGCCGTACACGTTGTCCGGTTTGTTGCACACATTAGGTACCCTATGATGTGTGTATCTGTTATCTGTTCTGTATCGGTATGAAATATCCTAACCCCTATTTGCTTCAGCCTTGTTTCAAAAATTAATGTTTATTTATAATTGTCAAACTATATGTCTTGTTTCTGTTTTATAAAACTGTATTCCAATCCGTACTGGGCATTTGGCTCATGCCGTATTTTTTTCTTCTGGCAGGTACTTAGGGGGATCTTGGGATGTGTGATGGAGAGCTCCCTTATTTACATTTATTAGGACGTTTAAACTTTTCGCATTTCTTTTAGACATTGTTTATTATTAGATGTTTTTGATTAATTCTCATTTATCGTTTTGAATTGTTTTGGAGATTTTATTATTATTTGGAGACAGTGTTGGACCTATTTATTTATTATAAGGTGGATTTTAGTATTCTATATACAGGTTTGTGGTTTAGAAGTAACCCCTCATCTCATTTTGGGAAGGGGGTGTTACAGAGATGGCATCAGAGCTTAGGTTCTTTCTTGTAGAAAACCTATTTAGGTTTGACCTGTGAGTTTGGTTAGACGTTAGGATGGGTACTCTGATTTAAATTTCATTCAGCTTTATTCTCTTCAAATTGATTCATAAATGCTTCCGCTTATATATTCTTGTGATCTTCATTCGTGTCTTATCTTATATTGTAGATGCCTCCTAAAAACCGTAATCAAACTAACGTGAATGTGAGTCCAGCTCAGTTAGCTCAAATGATATCTCAAGAAGTGAATCAGGCTATACAACAAGCTTTTCCAAATCAGGGGAATCAAGGTAACCATAATGGTCAGGGAAACCGAGGCAACCAGAATGGCCAGGGAAATCAAGGAGATCAAGGGAATCATGAAGGTCAGGGAAATCAGTTGGAGCCTTTTGCATAGTTGGAGAGGTTCCTTAAGCAGAAACCAGAATCTTTTCATTCAGCACCGACTCCTATTGAAGCTGAAAATTGGATTGTTCATCTTGAGAAGATATTTGATGCTTTGGGTTGTGATGACTCTCAGAAGGTGAAGTTGGCTGTGTATAAGCTAGAGGGGGATGCTCAGAGGTGGTGGAGAGGAGTGAAAACTATTAAGGGTGAGGAGTTTATAGAGGCATTGACATGGCCAGTGTTTACAGAGTTGTTCTATGAGCAGTACTTTTCAAATGCTGACAGGGAAGCTTATTTGAGGGAATTTCATTCTATCAGTCAGAATCATGATGAGACTATTACTGACTATATGGCGAGATTTATCAGATTGGCTGGATTTGCTGGGACAATTACAGGAAATGCTGCACAACAGGCAGAAAAGTTTAAATGGGGGTTGAAACTTAACTTGAGAGGTCATATTATCTCTCTCAAATTTCCAAGTGTGGCAGAGGTGGCTGATGCAGCCAAGGATATTGATAAGGAACGCAGTGATTTTAGAGCTCACAGGTTTCAGAATGATCGTAAAAAAGGAAGAGATGATCAGGGTTCAGTGCTGGGTAAGCAATGGAATGGAGGACAGGGTAATCAGCAGGGACAGTGGCGTGGAAGGAATCAGTATAACAGGTCTCAGTCAACTTATGGTCAGAATCAGTATGGTGGTCAGAAGAATAATCAACAGTTTCAGCAACAGCATAGACAGTGGCAGAACCGTCAACAGGGGCAAGGCCGTTATTCAGTGTATGGGGGAAACCCCAATATGATCCCAGTTGCTCCTTGTGCTACATGTGGTGGACATCATCCGGGCAGGGCTTGTTATAGACAGACTGGAGCATGTTTCTTGTGTGGTAGCATGGAGCATAGGGCAAAGGATTGTACAGTGTCACGTAATACTTGTGGTGGAGGAAGTGGCAGTGGAGGAACTAGTAGTGGAGGTCAGCAGAACCAGAAGAATCCTTCAGGCAGAGTGTTTGCATTAACCGCTAATCAGGCAGCAACTAACTCAGGTACCGTTTCTGGAACACTTCATGTGGGTACACGTGAAGCTTATGTGTTATTTGATACTGGTTCGACTCATTCTGTTGTGTCCTTATCATTTATTCATTATCTTGGAGTTTTACCTTCATTACTTGATCCTCGTATGTGTATTGCTACCCCAATGGGGAATTCTATTATTATTTCTGAGGAGTACAGAGGGTGTCCGATAGCTGTGGGAGATAGGAATTGTAAGGTTAACTTGCTTCCGATGTTGATGCATGACTTTGACATTATTCTGGGTATGGATTGGCTGAGTGAGCATCGTGCAACAATTGATTGTCCAGGGAAGTGTGTGATCTTTGGAGATGTGAATAAACCGGAATTTGTGTTTCAGGGGTCTCAACCGAAAGGAGTGGTTAAAATTATTTCATCTCTAAAGGCAAATAAACTTTTGTCTAAGGGTTGTGATGGATATCTTGCTGTTGTGAGGGATACGTCTAAGGATGAGCCTCGCATTGAGGATTATCCGGTTGTGAATGAGTATGCAGATGTATTTCTAAAAGATCTAACTGATTTGCCGCCACAAAGAGAAGTGGAGTTTACTATTGATCTTGTTCCAGGTGCAGAGCCTATTTCTAAGGCACCGTACCGAATGGCACCGTTAGAGTTGCAAGAATTAAAAGAGCAATTGCAAGACTTGTTGGATAAGGGGTTTATCAGGCCGAGTGTATCTCCATGGGGCGCTCCAGTGTTGTTTGTGAAGAAAAAGGACGGGTCTATGAGATTGTGTATTGACTACAGGGAGTTGAACAAGGTGACTGTCAGAAACAGGTATCCTTTAAAACATTGATGTTATCTATCATCAAAGTTTTTAAAGAAATAGATTTTGAAAGAGATTGAGGAGAAGAATAGATAATGAATGGGGTTGTGTCTCAGCATTTTCCTGAGACACATCAAGAGAAGAAACTAAAGGCTCCACAAAACTTTCATTTGGCTTTGCAATTGTGTGGGCCCTTTGTGCATTTACATTGCTCTTCTTCATTCTTTTAAAGGCTTGAACTACATTGTGTCCCTTACCCCCATCAGATGGTTCCGGCTGAGACCTCTTTTCAATAACTACACCTTATTGAGAAGATGCAGCTAGGGATGTGTTTAGATCCTTTATCACAATCTCAATCTTTTGAGAGATTGGACTGGAGGCTGGCTGAACAAACTCACCCTCACCTTTATTATTCTTCTGGATTTTTTGATGTTGGCCAGTTCTATCACCCTCATCAACCACCTTCACACTCCCCACATTTGATTTTCTTTTTCTGGATTTTACAACAACAGTTTGTTGAGAAACTGTTGAGGTGGATTTCTTAGATTTGGATTTTGAAGGTTTTACAACTTGGGTAGGAGGGATGGGGGTATTTCCAACTCCCTCCATTGTTGTAGAAGGCAAAGAAAGAGGTATTTCTACCTCAAGGAAAGAAAGGTTATGAGATTTGAGAAATACCTGTACAAAAGGGGGATATGTGAGGCACAACTTAGTGTGTAAGTTGATTCTACCAATTCCTTGAAGACCCTTTTATTTTGAGTCCATGCCTCTATTGTTTCTGTTGCATCTGTAATCTCATATTCTCCAATGACATGGTTAATGAAAAACATAATAAATCTAGCAAAGTATATGTTATTTTTCCTAGATTTCTTATTACCTAATTTAGCAATTAACTCATTTAAGAGTAGGGTGCTAAGACCAAAGTACTTATTAAATAGGATACTATAAACAATTTGTTGCATACTGGTAGTAATAGCAACAAAATTGCTTATTTTTCCAGAAAATACTTTGATAATAGCATTAAAGAAATAACTCTAATCTTTTCTTAAATTATTTCTGACTATTTCTCCTAAATTAGCTTCTGAATCAGCATAATTAACAATAGTTAACATATTTCTTATTTCCTCATCCTTAGGTGCAGCTAAACAATTATCAGAAGGAATTTCTAAGCATGTGGAGATAATAGTACTAGTAAGAGTATATTGTTTACCTCTACAAGTGTAAGAAATTACCTTCCCATCTTGTGAGACCTCTATAGACTTCCAAAACTCCTCCACAAGTTCACCAATGATTGTTGGTGCTTCACTCAATGCCTTTGATAGTTTGATTCACTTAGAAACTTCATCAATGGATGAAAATCAGTAAGAGCATCCTCAACCGTCATGCATGCAATGAAGTTGTTTTGCTCATAGATGAAACATGTTGATTATGAGATCTTCTTTTGGGGTGCCATTGTTGTTCTTAGAGAGAATTGAAAGAAGAAATTTGAAAGAAACTGAGTTAATCACCTTAGGGTTCTTAGAGAGCAAAAATCAAGAATAATTGTTAAGTAAAAAATAGCAGGTGAAATGAAAATGAGAAATGAAACTGCTATTTATATTTTTCAAGAATAAAATGACTTAAAAGAAGTCACAACAATTATTTTTACTATTTTACTTAAAAGAGATGACCGTTTGAAAATAAGATAAATAGACATACTCTAAATAGCAATCGACTTTATACATACAGATTTATATGTATTTGTCGATGGATAAAATAGAGTATCAACGGCTAATTAATAAAGTAGTCAATGGATATTCATAAACGAATAGAATTCTATTACTATTGATGGGTAATTACATCCATTGATACAAAATAATTAATTTATCAATCGATAAAAAATTACTAGGGTAATTATCTATCGATAGATAAATATCCATTAATAGATATATATTTTATCAGTTAATTAAAATATATCCATTAATGGTTGAAAAATATCCACTGATAGTTAATACATTTATCAATTGATCACATAGATTCAACAGATAAATATAAACAATGGCTGCATAGAGTTAAATATAATTTAGTCGACATTTTCATAATTTTAAGTAAACTAGAGCATACCTAACTCACAGACTAATCTATTAAAAGTAGATTCATCTAGAATTTTGGTAAAAAT
This sequence comes from Oenanthe sinensis, assembly GCA_028671895.1. Taxonomy (NCBI): domain Eukaryota; kingdom Viridiplantae; phylum Streptophyta; class Magnoliopsida; order Apiales; family Apiaceae; genus Oenanthe; species Oenanthe sinensis. Next base: position 23,319,964 of record CM053801.1, read on the forward strand.
GTCTGCAAGTTGTTGTTCACTAGAGACAAAATGTAATTCAAATGTACCATTCATTATATGTTCCCTAATGAAATGATACTTTATGGCCATGTGTTTGGTTCTGGAATATTGCACATGATTTTCTGTTTTTGCAATGACACTTGTATTATCACAGAAAATAGGAATCTTGTTCATGTTGAACCCATAGTCAAATAGTTGATTCCTCGTCCATAATATATGTGCACAACAACTTCCAGCTGCAATGTACTCAGCTTCTGCAGTTGAAGTTGATACTGAGTGTTGCTTTTTGTTAAACCATGACACAAGTTTATTTCCTAGGAATTGATAGGTGGTTGTTGTGCTTTTATTGTCAATTTTACAACATGCATAGTCTGCATCTGAATAACCAATTAAATCAAATCCAGAGTCTCTAAGATACCAAATGTCAAGATTTGGTGTTCCTATGAGATATCTGAATATTCTTTTTATAGAATTCAAATGAGACTCTTTAAGATCAGCTTAAAACCTAGCACACAAGCATGTGGAGAACATTATGTCTGGTCTACTAGCAGTTAAATATAAAAGTGAGCTTAGCATGTCTCTATAACTTGAAATATCCACTTTAGCTTCCTTAGTATTCAATCCAAGTTTAGTAGCAGTGGTCATGGGAGTTTTTGCATAAAACCACTCGCTTAAGTCAAATTTCTTCAACAAATCATGAATGTACTTTGTTTGATTTATAAAAATATCATCCTTAACTTGTTTGACTTACAAACTAAGAAAGTAGGTAAGTTCTCTCATCATGCTCATTTCATACTTACTTTGCATTAGTTTAACAAACTTTTTACAAAATCCCTCATATGTTGAGCCAAATATAATGTCAACCACATAAATTTGAATAAGAATAATTGAGCCATTAACATTTCTATGAAATAAATTTTTATCTACAGTACCTCTTGTGAAGTGTCTCTCAATGAGAAACTGAAATAAAGTGTCATACCAGGCCCTTGGTGCTTGTCTCAAGCCATAGTGTGTTTTAAGTAGATAGTAGACAAAGTGAGGGAAATTTGGATCTTCAAAACCAGGAGGTTGTTCCACATAGACTTCTTCTTCTAATTCTCCTTTCAAAAATGCACTTTTCACATCCATCTAGTAGACTTTGAAATTATCATGTGCAACATAGGCTAGAAAAATTCTGATTGCTTCCAACCTTGCAACTGGTGCAAAAGTCTTATCAAAATCAATTCCTTCTTCTTGTGAGTAGCCCTTTGCCACAAACCTTGCCTTGTTTCTAGTCATTATACCAGTTTCATCTATCTTGCTCCTGAATGCCCATTTTATACCAATTAATGATATGTCTTTTGGTTTGGGAACCAGCTTCCATACTTTGTTTCTTTCAAATTGATCGAGTTCCTCTTGCATAGCTAATACCCAATCAGAATCCTTTAGAGCATCTTCAACTCTTTTAGGTTCTTCTTGTGATAGGAAGCTGCTATACGGACACTCATTTTGAGTAGCACTTCTCATTTTAACACCATCTTCTGCATTTCCAATGATTAGCTCAAATTGATGATTCTTTGTCCATTTTCTCTGTAGAGATAAGTTCCTTCTTGATGAAGAAGCTTCATTGAAGTTCCTTATTGTATTCATGTTGATTTGAGATTGAAGATTGATTCTGAAACCCCCCTGAATTGGATACCCTTGATGTAGAGTGAATGATTATCAGTTGATGCATTATCAGTCGATTGATGTCTATCAACTGATAAATTATCCATTGATGTTGTAACATCAACTGATATTGGGTTTCTAAGTACCTGTAAATTTACTAGAACCGCGTCTTCATCATCTACTTCATTTATTACATTAGATTCATTCTCAAATTTTAGTTTGTCATGATTTACTTCATCAAATAAACCTTGAATCTTTTTATCATCAAAAACTACATGTACAGATTCCATAACAATGTGTAGTCTAAGATTATAGACTCTGTAGGTTATGCTTGATAATGCATACCCAACAAATATAGCTTCATCAGCCTTGGTTTTAAATTTTCCTAGATTTTCACCTTGATTTCTCAAGACATAGCATTTACAACCAAAGACATGAAGAAATCCAACTTTTGGCTTTTTGTCTTTCTTGATCAATTGATATGAAGTTTTTCCTTGAGCCTGATATATTATGGAGATGTTTTGTATATAGCAATACTTTCCTTTGTTTTCCTTTCTAACAAGCATCACATAGTTCATCCTTGACAAATTACATATGTGGTAATCCTCTCACTTGATTTTCCTTGACCAACTGATTCATGGTTTTGAAATTTAAGTGTGCTAATTTTCTGTGCCACAGCCAACTTTCGTATGTACTTGCTTTTGAAAGAAGACAAGTCATTGAATATGTATTTGTTGAGTTGAAGTCAGCTATGTATATATTTCTTTTTCTATTCCCAATCATCACTAGGCTTCCATTTTTCTTGTTGGAAATTATGCATGCATCAGTTGTGAAGCATACTTTGTTTCCACAGTCACATAATTGACCGATGCTTAATAAATTGTATCTTAAGCCATCAACTAGTGCAACAGGTTCAATGATGACATTCTCTTTTGAAATCATGCCATATCCCATGGTGTAACCCTTGTTGTCATCTCCAAAAGTCACTCTAGGGTCAGCTCTTTCCTTAAATTGTGTTAGCATGGATTTATCTCCAGTCATGTGCCTTGAACACCCACTGTCCAAGTACCAAAGATTCCTTCTTTTTCCCTACACACATTCAAAAATAATCAAGTTGATTTTGGTACCCAAGTTGCCTTGTGTCCTCTCTTATTAGTTGCAGCCTTTGGTTTAGTCTCCAACTTTTGTTCATTTGGTTTAGATGGTTTTAATACCATTTCAACCTTAGGTGTTGGTTTCCTCACCTCAGGGTTCTCAGTGCTAATGCTTGGATTATTCATGCTTGTATAATTAGAAAAATTTGATGCATTAATATTGGTGTTCACATTCCAAGACATAGCAGGCTTATTCATGTTGACAAGTGCAAGATAAGGATTAAACATATAAGGCATAGATGCATATTGAGCATGAATAGCATGATGAGCAACTAATTGAGGAAAAACAGAATTGGCAGACAAGTTGGGTATAACAGGCATTTCATATTTGAAGTGCATAGATAGATGATTTTTACTATTACATTTAACATATATTTTTCTAGGAGCATACATGTCAAGTGTGTAGTTATTGTGCTTATTTATGCATACCTTATCATTTCTGTTCTTTTTCTTTTTCACATTAGGCTTAGTTTCAGGTTTTATCTTTTCTAATTTCTCCTTCAATTGGTTCTTAGATAAATGCCCTATATTAGCCTTCTCAACTTTGTTTTGAGGTTTAGAGGAACTACCTTCCTCTACAAATTTAACAGGTCTGCTAAGCTTGGTTTTCTAAGTGAATTGTTTAGCAGTTGATGATTTCTCAATCGATGGATAATTATTTATTGAGTCATCATTATCAGTCGATGGATAATCCTTATCAGTTGATTCAGGATTAGAAATCGATTGTTCCTTATCCATTGATCGATTCTCATCAATAGTTAATTTCTCAAGAGTTTTAGACAACATGGTGAAGGAGTTTGTTCCTTGAATGTCATTCAACTTTTTTCTAACTTTACTGGATCTGTTCCATTTGTCAATGGTTCTTAGTTTTTCTTTCAAAGTTTTTATTTCCTTTTTACACTTAACTAATTCTTCTCTAGCATCTTTGTTCTCTGCCTTGAGTCTGTCCATTTGCACTAGCTCATTCTCTAAGTGTGTACTCCTTTCAGTTAGAGATTCCAGGGTGTTTTTAAGCTTAGTGTTTTCTTTGTTTAAGTACTTAAGAGTGACATGCAAATTATACAATTCATTAGACATTTCAGTAATTGTAGTATTGCATTCATCTTTAGATAATTCAGATAGATTAGTAGAAATTACCTGATTACTAGAGGAACTTGCTTCTTGGTCATCATGGTTGGCCATGTTAGGAATCTACATATGATTTGATGATAACATTAATCTTAGAATCATAGAAATTTTATTTGTTGTAACTGATCAATTGATATGAAAGTTATAAATATCAATTGATCAGGAAACCATTTATCAGTTGAAGTGTTTATATGAATCAACTGATAATTTGGATTGTAGCATAGGTGTACTTAGTCTATTTCAATTGATAAGGTGTAAATCAATTGATATTTTGTTCATCAATTGATGTTAGAGTCGATTGATATGGATCATCAATTGATGTGTAAATTAAATTGTTAAATTGTAATTATGTGAAGACAGGAAATTGCACAAGTGAAGGATGATCAATTGATATTGAAGCATCGATGGATGGAGGATCAATCGAAGAAGCCAAGCCAAGGATTGAAGACCATCAACTGATGTGAAGACCCATCGACTGATATATCGATTGATAACATCTATCAATCGATAAGACATCTTTTATCAATCGATGGATATAAAGATCAATCGAAGAAGTACATCAGTTGATGGATTAAAGAATGGATCAATTGATATGCTTGACAGCAAATTATCAATTGAGTGTGACAACACAGAAAGAATATCTGTTGAAGATCCAGAGAACAAAAGCACACCTATGGAAGACAGTCTAGAGTGACTGTGAAGACTCAATCAGAAGCTGTCTTTCAAACCTTTCTGTAAAATAGAAAAAGGTAAAAGGAAGGCAGGTAGAAACAATCCTAGAATATGAATTGTAAAAGAACACTTGTGGTAAATAAACAAGTGTAGTAGCATTATTAGAAAACATACAAGTTAGACATATTTCTTAATCAACTGTTCAAGCTTGAGAGCACATGTGTAAGAACAGTTGATTTGTTTTCTAATCTTGTAAACGCAGCTAGGTTTCTTTTAACCTAGGAGCATTGAGCAAAAATATACATTGATGGAAAAACCAATCCATCAATAATTTTAAATCTCTTTGTTCAGTTTTATTTTTCAGCATTAATTTGTTCGAACTTATTCTTTTATTCTATCAAACATCAAGAACAAATATTAGAACACACAAAAAGTTTTAATATTTGTATTCAACCCCCCCTTCTACAAATATTGACATTGTTCTAAGGAATAACAATTGGTATCAGAGCAGGCTTTCAACATACAGAAAGTTTAAAGATCAAGAACAGTCAATATGGGTCAAAGAGATTCAGGTGTGAAAATTCCAGTTTTAGAGAAAGATGAATATTTTCCATGGAAGGTCAAAATGCATCTGCATCTTCTTTCTCTCGACCCTTCTTATGTTAACTGCATAGAAAAAGGTCCTCATGTTCCCATGAAGCTAGTCACAGGTGTAAACCCTGATGGAACTCCTGCACTTGACAGACATGTTCCAAAACTTATTTCCGAGTTCACAGAAGAGGATGAAAAAGAAGTACTCAAAGACAAGAAGGCCATGAACATTCTGTTTAATGGTCTAGATAAAGATATGTTTGACAATGTAATAAATTGTACTTCATCAAAAGAAGTATGGGATACACTTCAAACTCTGTGTGAAGGAACTGAACAAGTAAGGAAAAACAAGATGCAACTCTTGATTCAAAAATATAAATCATTCCATTTCAAGAGTGGAGAATCTATCAATGACACCTATAGCAGATTTCAGAAGTTGTTAAATGGATTGAAGCTATATGGTAGGGTTTATGCAACTGAGGATACAAATCTAAAATTTCTTAGATCTCTTCCAAAAGAATGGAAACCAATGACTGTTTCCATTAGACAATCTCATGATTTCAAGGATTTTACACTGGAGAAACTTTATGGTATTCTCAAGACATATGAGTTGGAAATCCAACAAGATGAAGAGATTGAAAAGAATCAAAGAAAAGAGAAAACTGTGGCTTTGGTAGTCAAGGGAAATGAAGAGAAGAAGGAAAATGGCTATGAAGAAGAGTCAGTCATGATGGCTGGTGATGCTGTTGAAGAATCATTCAAGAGAAAAGGAAAGAGCAAGTGTGAAGAAAATGAAACATGCTCTCAGGATGATTTGAATGAGATTGATGAGCACCTTGCATTTCTGACAAGGAAATTTTCAAAGCTAAAATTCAAGAAGAATCCATATGCTCAAAGGCCTGGATCCCAGTTTAGAAACAACAATCAAAATAAAAATCTGGTTGAAAGATCTAAATTCAAATGCTTTAACTGTGGATTGGCTAGTCATTTCTCAAGTGAGTGCAGGAAGCCAAAACAAGAAAAGGCAAAGTCATATGAGGGTATTGATTATAAGAAGAAATACTTTGACCTTTTAAAACAAAAAAAAAAGGCTTTTGTAACTGAGGAGAAGGACTGGGCTGCTGAGGATAGTGATTCTGAAGAATATGTCAATCTTGCATTAATGGCCAATCATGAAGATGAAGAAGCTAGTTCAACATCTAATCAGGTACTAGCTACCAACTTTTCCGAGCTTACATCTGAGGAATGCAATAGTATTATTAATGAAATGTCTAATGAACTGTACAATTTGCATGTCACTCTAAAATCTCTAAACAAAGAAAATCTCAAGTTAAAGAACACCATTGATGCCTTAACTGAGAGAAATATGTTTCTTGAAAATGAACTTGTTTGTTTAGAAAGATTTAAGCAGGAAAGAAAGGATGCTAGGAATGAACTAGTAAACAGTTTGAAAAGAGAAGAATTGTTGAAAGAACAATTAGCTGAAGAAATTGAAACCATTAGCAAATGGAATAGGTCTGCTAAAACTGCCAAACAAATTATTGATGTTCAGGGTGTAGATACTCTAGGAGAACTCCCCAAATCAATAGGCAAGTCATCGGCTGATACTTCAATGGATAAAGATCAATCGACTGCTAATCCTTCATCAACTGATAAGGATTATCAATCGATTGATGCTGAATCAATCGATAAGCATCCATCGACAAGTAAATCATCAATGGCTAATAAAAAGAACAAATTTAGCACTCCTATTAAGTTTGTTAAGGAAACCAAGAATCAAGTTGAGACTGAGACTGAGAAGATCAACATAGGTAGCTTATCCAAGAAACAATTAAAAGGAAAATTAGAAAAGATAGCACCTGTGGAAATTTCTCTATCTAAGTCTGAGAAAAAGAAAAAGAATAGGAATGGTAAAGTAGGCATAAATAAGCACAATAATTACACTCCTGATATGTATGCACCTAGAAAGGTATGTGCTAAATGTGGTAGTGTAAATCATTTGTCCATGCAATGCAAAAGTGAAAAGAATTCTATATCTGCAAATGATTTAAATATACATGCCATGACTGCAAATGCCATGTTTACCAATCCTATGCTCATGAATGCCATGTCTTCTAATTTGGTTGCACCTAATGTTCATATGCCTTATGCACAAGTTCCATACATGTATAATCCCTTCTTTGCATATCCTAATATGAACATGCCTGGTATGCCATGGAACATGCCTAATGTAAATGATGAAATCCATGAAAATTCTGCCATGAGTTCTAAGGTGTCAAAGCCCCAAAAGTCAACTCCCAAAGATAAAGTGGATTTAAACCCACCAAAACAAAAGGAACCTAAGTTGACAACAGGGGCTCAAGCTGCAACTAATAAAAGAGGACCCAAGGCAACTTGGGTACCAAAAGCAACTTGATTGTTTTATGTGTGTGCAGGGAAACAGGAAGAAAAATCTCTGGTATTTGGATAGTGGATGTTCAAGGCACATGACTGGAGATTTGTCCCTGCTCATAAAGTTTGTGGAAAAAGCTGGCCCAGGAGTTACTTGTGGAGATAACAACAAAGGTTTTACTCTGGGATATGGCTCAATTGTAAAAGAAAATGTTATCATTGAAACTGTAGCACTAGTTGATGGATTGAAGCACAATTTGCTCAGTATTAGTCAACTGTGTGATAATGGTAATGGTGTGTGGTTTACAACTGAATCATGCATCATAGCCAACAAAGAATCTGGTGAAATTCTCTTAACTGGAGAAAGAAAAGGGAATGTCTATGTGGCTGATTTTCACTCTGTAAAGGCAAATTCAATGACATGTCTACTTAGCAAAGCCAATACAGAAGAAAGTTGGACTTGGCACAAGAAACTAGCCCATTTGAATTTCAAAGCCATGAATTTATTGATTAGAAAGAATCTGGTTAGAGGCATTCCACAGATGGAATTCACCAAGGATGGACTATGTGATGCATGTCAAAAGGGAAAACAAAGAAAAGCATCATTCAAGTCAAAGTCTGAATCATCAATTGATAAGCCTCTGGAATTATTGCACATGGATTTATTTGGTCCAGTCAACATCATGTCAATTGCCAAAAAGAAATATGCCCTAGTAATTGTGGATGACTTCACAAGATTTTCATGGGTATATTTCTTACATTCTAAGGATGAAGCAAGCAAATTAATTATCAATCATGTGAAGAATGTTGAAAATGGCACTGAATGGAAGGTCAAGAAATTTAGAAGTGACAATGGTACTGAATTCAAGAATTCAACCATGAGAGAATTCTGTGAAGAAAAAGGTATCACTCATCATTTCTCTGCTCCAAGAATTCCACAGCAAAATGGAGTAGTTGAAAGAAAAAATAGGACCTTGATTGAAGCTACTAGAACTATGTTAGAAGAAGCAAAACTTCCTACATACTTCTGGGCAGAAGCAATTAATACTGCTTGTTACATTCAAAATATTTCCATGATCAATAAACCTCAAGGCAAAACTCCATATCAATTGATAAAGAAAGACAAGAAGCCAACAGTTAACTTTCTTCATGTCTTTGGCTGCAAATGCTTTGTACTGAGAAATCAAGGTGAAAATCTAGGAAAATTTGAAGCCAAAGCTGATGAAGCTATATTTGTTGGATATGGAATAACAACCAAAGCATACAGAGTCTACAATCTTAGATTACACATTGTTATGGAATCTATGCATGTAGTTTTTTATGACAAGAAAATTAAAGGGTTGTTTGATGAAGGATTTCATGATCTATTGCATTTTGAAAATGAATCCACAAGTAATATTGAAGATAGTGATGATGATGTGGAAATCACAAGAGTTCAAGTACCTAGAATCCTCCCATCAATTGATGTCAATGCATCAACAGATAACTTATCAGTTGACAATCATCAATCAACTGATAATACATCAATTGATAATCATTCGATGGATATCAACTCTGCTCAACAATCTTTAAGTAGAGTGTCCATCTCAGGGGGAGGGTTCTCAAATAGTCAATCACATCACAATGATCATAACACTTCCAATGATCATGAAGCATCATCTTCAAGGACAAATTTACCATCACAAAGGAAATGGACAAACAGCCATCCCTTTGAATTAATAATTGGAGATGCAAATGATGGTGTCAAAACTAGAAGTGCAACTCAAAATGAATGCTTGTATAGTAGCTTCCTGTCTCAAGAAGAACCAAAAAGGATTGAAGAAGCCTTGAATGATCCTGATTGGATAATTGCTATGCAAGAAGAGTTGAATCAATTTGAAAGAAACAAGGTATGGAAGCTGGTGCCCAAACCAAAGAACAAGTCTATCATTGGTACAAAATGGGTGTTCAGAAACAAAATGGATTAATCTGGTACAGTGACAAGAAATAAAGCAAGATTAGTGGCAAAGGGCTATTCACAAGAAGAAGGCATAGATTTTGATGAAACTTTTGCACCAGTTGCAAGATTGGAAGCAATCAGAATCTTTCTAGCACATGCTGCTTATGCAAATTTCAAGGTGTATCAGATGGATGTGAAAAGTGCTTTTCTCAATGGAGAACTAGAAGAAGAAGTTTATGTAGAACAACCTCCTGGTTTTATTGATCCTATTCATCCTGGATTTGTATACTATCTTCTCAAGGCACTTTATGGATTGAAGCAAGCACCTAGAGCCTGGTATGACACATTGTCTAAATTCTTGATTGAGAATCACTTCACAAGAGGTACTGTTGATAAAACTCTCTTTCATAGAAATGTAAATGGCTCTATGATTCTTGTTCAAATCTATGTAGATGACATTATTTTTGGCTCAACTAATGAAAAACTTTGTAAAAAGTTTGCTAAGTTGATGCAGAGTAAATATGAAATGAGCATGATGGGAGAACTAACCTACTTTCTTGGCTTGCAAATCAAACAAGTTAAAAATGGTATTTTCATAAATCAAACCAAATATATTTCTGATTTATTAAAGAGATTTGATTTAAGTGAATGTTCTTCTGCTAAAACTCCCATGGCCACTGCAACTAAACTTGAATTAAACACTAAGGAAGCAGAAGTGGACATTTCAAGTTATAGAGGTATGGTTGGCTCATTACTTTATTTAACTGCAAGTAGGCCAGACATAATGTTTGCTACATGTCTTTGTGCTAGGTTTCAAGCTGATCCTAGAGAATCTCATTTGATTGCAATAAAAAGAATATTCAGATATCTCAAAGGAACTCCAAATCTTGGAATTTGGTATCCTAGAGATTCTGGATTTGATCTAATTGTTTATTCAGATGCAGATTATGCAGGTTGCAGAATTGACAGAAAAAGCACAACAGGTTCCTGTCAATTTCTAGGAAATAAGCTTGTTTCATGGTTTAGCAAGAAGCAGAATTCAGTGTCTACATCTACTGCAGAGACTGAATACATTGCAGCTGGAAGTTGCTGTGCACAAATATTATGGATGAGGAATCAACTACTTGACTATGGGTTCAACTTGAACAAGATTCCTATTTTCTGTGATAATACAAGTGCCATTTCTATAACAGAAAATCCTGTACAACATTCCAGAACCAAGCACATTGACATAAGGTATCACTTCATTAGGGAACATGTAATGAATGGTACAGTTGAATTACATTTTGTCCCTAGTGAAAGACAACTTGCAGACATTTTTACCAAACCATTAGATGAATCTACCTTCAATAGATTGGTCTGTGATTTAGGTATGCTTAATTATATCTAATCCTTTAAATGTCTGACAAGTTATGTATTTATAGTACATGTAGCCATTGACTATGTTAAATTATTGATTCTTCAATAATCAACTGATAAATATTTTACATATCAATGGATATTAATGGAGCTGTCGACAGATAAATATATCAATTGATGATATATTTGTTTATCGATGGATAGGGGTAACTATCGACAGATAGATATATCAATCGATGATATATTTGTCTATCGATGGATAATTGTACCTGTCGATGGATAAGCAATTTTATCAATTGATGACCTAGAATTTAAAGGGGTCCATGTCATCAATCGACCTGTACAAAAATCTAGCCGTTGATTACTTATTTTATCAATTGATTAAAACGTACATTCCTGTATGTATAACAATCGATTGCCAAAATTGGTAACTTTTAATTATCAATACTCTTCCAACGGTCGATTTAGTTCTATTTTGAGTAAGAAATTGGTTGGGAAATCAGTAAATATAAATAGTGAGATTAAAACTTCTTTTAATTCTTACTTGCATTTTTACTATCGATTTTTCTATCTCTTTCTCTTTCTCAATCTTCGAACTTACTCTGTATCTATCTCTTGCTAAGAACCCTAATCTACTACTGTCTATTTATTATTTCTGTTATAATTACTAACAAGTTTGCCAGTTAATTCAATTATAAATCTTCAAACACGATAATGGCATCTTCAAAGAAAGTCTCATAATCTGGATTCTACTATGAGCTCAACAACTTCGTTGCTTGCACTATGGTGGAGGAAGCCCCAACAGAATTTCATCCCCTAATGGAATTTCTAAGGAGTTCGAAAATTGCAAAGACCCTCTCAGAAGCACCAAAAATAGTGTGCAATCTAGTTGAAGAATTCTAGACAACAGCAGAAGTAGCAGATGATTTTTCTACAATCTCCTTTGAATGCAAAGGACAAAGGTATATTCTAACCACTGTGGTCTTGGGTGAGTGTTTAAATATTCCTGCAAATAATACCGAAAATGCACCCACTGACACAGATATTAGAAACATGCTTAGGGAAATCAACTATACTGCTCCTGATGCTAGTCTAGGTAGTATTGTTAGAAAGAATCTAAGAAAAGAATGGTCATATTTCTTTGATGCTTTAATAAAGTGTTTTTCTAGTAAGGTTAGTAATTTTGATGCAATAACAACTAGTATGCAACAAGTAGGGTATAGCATTTTATATGATAGATATCATAATTTAGGAAGCCTGTTACTCAATGAAATATCTGCCAAATTGGGGAATAAAATAAATAGATCTAATCATATTTATTATGCAAGATTTATTATGATTATTATTAACCACTTTGTCAAGGATATTGAGATTGACAGGAATACATAAATTTTGGATTGCTGGACTCAAAACAAAAGGGTCTTTAAAGACTTGGTTAGGATCAATCTTCACAGCAATGTGGAATTGATCTATCCCCCTTTTGTTCAGGTATTTATCTCTACTTTAAACTCTTCTAAACCTAATTCTTCTTTGCCTTCTGTGACTATGGAGGGTGGTAGTAATGACCCCAACCCTCCTACCCAGGCCACACAACCAATCTCTAAATCCAAATCTAAGAAACCAACCTCAACAGGTTCTCAAAAACCTGCTGTTGTAAAAACCAAGAAAAGAAAATCAACTAGTGTGGTAGATAGATTAGAGGAGGATGTAGGTGGTGAGGGAACTGGGGAATATCTAAGAACCCAGAAGGATAAGGAGAGTGAGGGTGTGCAACCTCAACCTAGCCACTCCATAGTCTCCCAAAAGACTGTGGATGTTAACATGGAAAATACCACATCCCTATTGTCATTCTCTCAAAAGGATGACAATATTGAAAATAGCCCACAACCAGGGGCACAGAATCAAATTGGGGACACAAAAGCCAAAACACTAACACCATACAAAAGAAGAGAAAAGAAAGTCACCTTTGCACTTGGGGAATCACACACTGCAAAACCACAGGAAACTGTGGAGGAGCCTTCACAAAGTCTGCATGATGCATCTCATATAAATGATGAGATGCAGCCCCATTCTCTTTCAATTCCTATCTATTCTATTCTTCTATCCCCATCTCAAACTTCTTCAGAAAATGTTTTGATAGACTATCGAACATTTTCAGATTCTCCTTCTTTGTTTTTCAAGGAGAAGCCAACACTCTCCCCTGAATCTTCTTCTCAGAATTTTCAGGATTCTATTTCCAATATCATCTCAAACATAACTTCACAAATTATCTCAACTGTTTCTTCTCCATCAATTGATGTTCCTTCATCAATTGATATTCAGCCATCGACTGATAAGCCATCGATCGATACTCAAGATCAATCGATGGGTATGCATCAATCGATGGATATCCCAAACACCACTTCAACTGATAATGTTAATACATCAATTGATGCTCAATCAATTGATGTTGCACAAACACTCTTAGGATTGAGTGAGTTGAGTGAGAGGCAGGATTGTAACCTGGCAAAAGGAGAGGAAGTGAGTAAAAACATTCCTATTTCTTCCAGGAATGAGAGTGAAACACTTGAGGGCCCCACCTTAGCAGGTGCAAAAGAAATGAGTGAGGGAGAGGTGAGATTCCAGGATGAGATCCTGATGCAAAATAGAGAGATGAGTGAAAGTGATAAAAACAGTCTACTTTTTGCACAGGAATTGGAAATTGAAATGATGGCAGAAGAAGGAGTAAAGGAGATAGGGGGAGCAAATAATGCTGAAGCTAGTGGGAGTGGAATTGCTAAGGACTTTGAAGAGGAAATAGATGCTGGTGAATTGGATCCAAAGAATTTCATTCATCCTGATCCACAATATCAAGGGTTGGCTACTTCAAGTAACAGGAATGCAGAACAACTCTTGGGCATTGATCATACAGATCAAAGGACCAGGAATCTGAAGGAAAGCATCGCCAATACAACAGACACTTGTTATATGGCACCTGAAGAGTTGGAGAGTGATTCTGATGAAGAGCCATGGATGAGCACTATTGATGGTTCCTTAGAAGCTGCTGAGACTGAAATTCTCTCTCAATATAGAAGAGCAATGGTGGAAGGAGAAATTGAAGATCCTACTCAAAGGAGAATTGCTCACTATATGAGAGAATCAATGAAAATTCAAAAGATGACAGTAACAGGAGTAAGGAGGGAACTGGAGAGGATTAAAGACTCTATCTCATCTAACAAGGATGCAATGGACAGGAGATTGGATGAGAAGCTACCATTCAACACCATGAATAGCATCAAAGACAAGCTTTTCAAAGAATCCAAAAATTTTACATCTTTGGAGACAAGAGTATGTTCTCTAGAAAAGAAGATGGATGATATTATCAGAGGTCAAAGTCTTCATGCTTCCATTCTTCAAAAGTTTCTTGACAGACTTCCACCACCCCCTCCAATTGATGATAACAAAAAGGGGGAGAATACAAAGAAGAAGGATGATGATGGTGGTGATGGCAAAGGCAGTGGAAGTGGTGGAATAGGTGGTTCTGGTATGGATAAGTCAAGTGGCATTGGTGGTTCTGCACCGAGAAGAGATAAAAGCAGAAGTAACATGGACAATCAATCTTCAAAGAAATCTAAGTCATCTAATTCTCCAAAAGATAATTTAGAACAGAAAAAGAAAGATTACAAGAAGTTTGATGATGATCTTGAAGCTAGGAGAATTTCTAGGGAGAAAGAAACTCAAACAATGATTGAGAGAGAAAAGAAAAGAATTGAAGATCTAAGGAGAAGCACTGAGTTAGTAACAGAGGCAGTAGAAAAAGGAGACTTGGATGAGTTCATTGCTCAAACAAGAAAATTAAATGAAGATGCACAAAAGGCTGCCAAGGAAAGAAACTCAAATACAGAAGCTTTTCTTCAATTGGATATTGAAGCTCTTAAAGAAAAGAAGAAAGGGAAAGCAATAGTGATTGAAGAAGAGAAGAAGAAAGAGACTGAACCAGTAAGTCAAAAGCTACTTCAAGGAGCCATCACTACAGGAATCTCAGATGCCTCAAGGAGAGAAAGGGAGAATGAAGAGATTGCTAGACAGATGGAAATGCAATGGCATTTGGAAGAAGAGCTACAGGCAGAGCAACCTTTGAGAAAAAGGAGAAAAGTTTCTATGGCCAAGAAAAGGTCAAGTTCTACTCAAGAAATAGTGGTTCAGGAAAACCTCCAGGGTCAACAAGAAGAAATCAAGGAGGAGGTCATAATTGAAGGTTATGATTTGAAGGGAATACCAGTAATCAATGAAAAAGGATTAATTGGAGTAAGGACTCACCCTGCAACCTCTAACCATGAAGAATCAATGTGGTTGGAGTATGAAAATGGAGTGAAAACAATCTATTCATTGAAGGTGATAATGAAGCAAAGCTACAATGTTTTAAAGACTATTCTTCCTCTACTCAACAGAAAGTACAAACTCAACACAACAATTGCTCAGGAGATACAACAACAAATTTCAAGGTTAAGAAGATCCAAGGCAGAAGCTGAACCTGATTCACCTCTAAAGCTATGGAAGTCACAGGTCAAAAAGGTGGTGTTGGAGCCAAAGTATGCTATGATTTTTACAGATATAGAGGGCAACACAAAGTTCTTTGATATCTGCAAATATCTGGACAAAATCACAGATGAAGAAATACACTACCTTATGAGGCAACTTGGAGAAACTGACAGGGATGAAGCAATATTGAGAAGTTCTTTCATGAGGCAACTAAAGGAAAATGCTGAGAAAAGGAGGAAGAGGAACTAAATTAAATTATGAAGATATTGAAGCTGCTTGCAGGAGTTATATATCAATCTGGTACTTCCAAAATTAATGTGCCAATTAAGTTTCTTGATTCTATCTAAATGTAATTTTTTTTAAAGGGTTTTTGTTATCATCAAGTAGATTTATGCATGTTAATAACACAGACAAAAATAGGGGGAGATTGTTAGGAATCTACATGTGATTTGATGATAACATTAATCTTAGAATCATAGAAATTTTATTTGTTGTAACTGATCAATTGATATGAAAGTTATAAATATCAATTGATCAGGAAACCTTTTATCAGTTGAAGTGTTTATATGAATCAACTGATAATTTGGATTGTAGCATAGGTGTACTTAGTCTATTTCAATCGATAAGGTGTAAATCAATTGATATTTTGTTCATCAATTGATGTTAGAGTCGATTGATATGGATCATCAATTGATGTGTAAATTAAACTGTTAAATTGTAATTATGTGAAGACAGGAAATTGCACAAGTAAAGGATGATCAATTGATATTGAAGCATCGATGGATGGAGGATCAATCGAAGAAGCCAAGCCAAGGATTGAAGACCATCAACTGATGTGAAGACCCATCGACTGATATATCGATTGATAACATCTATCAATCGATAAGACATCTTTTATCAATCGATGGATATAAAGATCAATCGAAGAAGTACATCAGTTGATGGATTAAAGAATGGATCAATTGATATGCTTGACAACAAATTATCAATTGAGTGTGACAACACAGAAAGAATATCTGTTGAAGATCCAGAGAACAAAAGCACACCTATGGAAGACAGTCTAGAGTGACTGTGAAGACTCAATCAGAAGCTGTCTTTTAAACCTTTCTGTAAAATAGAAAAAGGTAAAAAGAAGGCAGGTAGAAACAATCCTAGAATAGGAATTGTAAAAGAACACTTGTGGTAAATAAACAAGTGTAGTAGCATTATTAGAAAACATACAAGTTAGACATATTTCTTAATCAACTGTTCAAGCTTGAGAGCACATGTGTAAGAACAGTTGATTTGTTTTCTAATCTTGTAAACGCAGCTAGGTTTCTTTTAACCTAGGAGCATTGAGCAAAAATATACATTGATGGAAAAACCAATCCATCAATAATTTTAAATCTCTTTGTTCAGTTTTATTTTTCAGCATTAATTTGTTCGAACTTATTCTCTTATTCTATCAAACATCAAGAACAAATATTAGAACACACAAAAAGTTTTAATATTTATATTCAACCCCCCCTTCTACAAATATTGACATTGTTCTAAGGAATAACAGGCCATAAGTGTAAGATTGATGAATTCTTCTTCTTCAGAATCATCCTCAACAGCCCAGTCATTTTCTTCTGTTACAAGAGCTTTTTCCTTCTATTTTAGTAAATCAAAGTAATTCTTTTTATAGTCAATACCATCACTGAACTTTGATTTCTTCTCCATTTTTGGCTTTCTGGATTCATTAGAAAATAGATCCGTCAATCCACAGTTGAAGCATTTGAATTGAGTCATGTCAACAAGATTCTTGTTTTGTTGACCATCTCTCCTAAACTGGGATCCAGGCCTTTGCATAGGATTTTTCTTAAACTTGAGTTTAGAAAATTTTCTAGATAGAAAGGCTAAGTGTTCATCTATCTCATCCATTTCCTCTTTGGTGTATAACTCATCATCCTCAACTATTTCATTTCTTTTGTTATTTGAAGATTCATTATGCCTATTTCCACTTATAGCTTTTCCATGAGTCTTTTTCTTCCATTCTTTAACAACAATATCTTCACAGGGCTTTACAACTTATTTGTCCTTTACCACCAAGGCAACAAACTTGTCCTTTTTCTCAATCTCTTCATCTTGTTGCAATTCCAACTCACATGTCTTTGGAATTCTATACAACTTATCAAGAGTGTATTCCTTGAAGTCAAGAGATTGTCTTATGGACACAGTCATTGGTTTCATTCCTTGGGTCGGGACCTCAAGAACTTGAGATTGGTATCCTCAACAACATATACTCTTCCATATAGTTTTAGCTCTTTCAAAAACTTTTTAAACCTACTATATATGTCATTAATTGTTTCACCACTCTTAAAGTGAAAGGCCTCATATTTTTTAATCAAGAGTTGCATCTTGTTCTTCCTTACTTACTCAGTGCCTTCACATAGAGTTTGAAGAGTATCCCATACTTCTTCAGAGGTTGTACAGTTAATAACATTTTCAAACATATCCTTGTCAATGTCATTTAACCGAATGTTCAATGCCTTTTTATCCTTGTGTACTTCATTTTCATCTTTATCTGTGTATTCAGTCACATGCATTGGAATAAGCTTGTCTGGTGCTTGAGTACCATATGCGTTCACACTTGTAACTATTTTCATAGGTACATGTGAGTCTTTCTCTATGCAGTGAACATAGGAAGAATCAATGGATAGCAGATGCAAGTACATTTTGACCTTTCAGGGAAAGTACTCATCTTTGTCAAGAACTTGAATCTTCACCCATGTGTCTTTTTGACCCATAGTTGATGTACTTAGATCTTAACTTTCTATATATTGAAACCTAGGCTCTGATACCAATTGTTATTTCCCTTAGTACAAGTTTGTAGAAAGGGGAATTGAATACAAACTTAAGAATTATGTCAAATTCTTGCAGATTTAAGTTTGCATCTAAAAGTGTTTATGTGTTTGGAAAATTGAAACTATAGAAAAATTACAAACGAAATTAAACTAACAATACTTCAAAATAAATATTAAAAAATATTAGTGGATTGGTTTTTCACTATTGAATGTTTTGCTTTCAAATAACCTTGATTTAGAAACCAAACTTCTTACAACATGAAAATTGAACCAAGAAAAGCAATACAAATGATTCTTATATTTTTCTAAGCTTTTCTTGTTCTGTTCTTTTTCATATATTTGTTACAATGAACTACTATTATATATAGCAGTTCATTTCTACTTCTATTTTTTATCGACTGATAAATTTATAAAATATATTGTACAATATTTGTACTAAAATATAAAGTAGTTTCTTTCACAGTCTTCTTTGGACTTTGTATAGTTCTAGAAAAGCCTTTGTCTTGATCTTCTTCTCGAAGACTGTGTTCTTTTGAAAGTCTTTACAGTCCTGACAAGATTGTATTCCATTGATTCAGACTCCTACAATGATTCCATTACATTTGTCTTTAACTATTTTAGGAAATCTTGATCAACTGATAATTGTTGTGAACCTTATCAATTGATCTTTCTTTGCTTATCCATCGATTGATAGGTTATCCATTGAACAATTAATGTTTCAATGGATATTTGAATATTCATTGATCCTTTATCCATCGATATTTGACTTTAGTTGACTTTCATCCATCGAACAATATCAATATCTATTGACTTCTTTATCAGTTGATTACTTCATTTGTGAGAATTCTGACTTAGAATATTTACACTTTGTCAGTCATTCTTCACATCCGTTGAAGAGCTATCAATCGAAGCCGATAAACATCAGTTAACTAGTAAATCATATCCATCAAATTATTACAATCAATTGATAATAAAACAATTATGAATCAACTGTTACAATCTAATTTATCAGTTGATTAACAACAACTTCAACTGATAAATGGTTCCCTAGTTAATGGATATTTATAAGTCATATATTCATTGACCAGTTACAAGATTAAAATCAAATTTACAATTCTAAGTAATTTGTTATCATCATACTACATTATTCCTAACCGTATCTACATTTTCAATTTGAATTATTATTTATTTATTCTTATATTATTTTATTTGACATAATTGAATTTGAATATTAAAATTTGGTCTTAGTTTTTTTATATTCTTTTTAAAATCTGATTATTATATTACAATGTAAATAATTTTTATTTAACAAATTATATTTATTTAAAAATCAATATTGAAATTGATAATTAGATATATGAAAATTAAATAATTATAACTTATAGTATATGAGAATTAAAATGATATAATATAATGTGTTTGATGAGTTTGATAAAATTATAAATTAAAAATAATATACATGTGTTGTTTATATTTAATAAAAAATAAAATAAATAAATATTATATCATATCATATATATAATTAAGATTAAATTATAACTAATTAATCAATTAATTAATACAATTTAAAAAATAATCAATCTGAATAATTATGATAATAATTATAAACACGAGATTGATTAAAATTAAAAATATTATTTAAAAAGTAAAACTCTAAAATATAAAAACGAATCAAAAAATCATACATTTCTGTCTTAAAAAACTTTTTACCTGATATATTTACATTTTGTTTAAGTATAATTTTTGAATTTGATTAAAATACATGTATGTTAATAAAATGAATTTAAATTTCATTTAAGATTCAAAACATTTACTTATTAATTTAAATTTAAATTTTTTATATAATAACTGAATTAATATTATCAAACACAATTTAGAAGTAAAAATTCTTACAAAACCAAAATAAAAAATATTTTACTTAAAAAATAAAGTAAAAAGAGAGTTGTTGCACAATTAGTAAGCTGAGAAAAAACCGAACAAAACCGAAACTAAAACCGAAACATGTAAAAACCGGTGAAAACCGATCCAAAACTGAAATTGAAAAATTAAAACCCGAACCGTTTAATTGATTTCAGTTTTAGGTTCAAACTGGTCCGGAAAAAACCAAACCGATTATTAAAATAAATAAATATATATTATATATAATTTATATTAATTTTAAATATTAATAAATATAAAATTTATCTAATTCGATTGTTCGTTCCTTCGTACTTCATCATTAGTCATATAATATATCAGTTTGTCTATTATTAAATTGCACACAAAATTTTATTCATCAAGTACTACTCTAAACAGA
The DNA here is from genome assembly GCA_028671895.1 of Oenanthe sinensis. Taxonomy (NCBI): domain Eukaryota; kingdom Viridiplantae; phylum Streptophyta; class Magnoliopsida; order Apiales; family Apiaceae; genus Oenanthe; species Oenanthe sinensis. The sequence continues at coordinate 23,340,487 of CM053801.1, forward strand.
TATTTAAGAGAGGATAAAGTGATTATCTCAAGTGTTTTCAGTAAGGTATAGGTTTTCACAAATAAAATTTGTATAATTTAGGAAAAGTCTCACAAATTCTTTCACACCATTTCCAGTTTTCCTAAAGTTTTGAACTTTTTAAGCTATTGTATATATATTGGTTTGAAATGAATAGAACTTATATGTAATTTATAATCTGTTGGACAACTTGGATTAGATTAACTAAATTATGAAATATAACAGTTAAAAGAGTTTTATTTTACATTTCTTGATTTTTGAAAGACTATGATATTAAAAGGACTAGTTTTGGATGATAATATTTAGCCATGGTTTAAGAGTTGGAGTAATTTATAATATTTTTTATTTAATCAATTTTAAAACCAAAACCAATATTTCGGTTGCGGTTACGGTGATCAATTTTAAAGATCGAGAATTTCGGGTTTCGGTTTCGGTATAAAACCGAACCGAACCGTGGTTTGGTCTGCCTGTGATTAGCCAGTGTACTGCCAATGCTTAAGAGGAACCTTAATGTGAAAACGATAATGCAGCTGATGGTGTGTTTGATATTGTGTTTACGTTCGAGGAGAAGGTTTTTGATATGGTTATTGAAGGTTAGTGTACACTTGAGACTTATCGTGTTTGTAGTTTGTACAATTTGTATTCATCTACTACTACCAATAATAAATTAGAGATACATTTTGAGCATTCAACAACCGCTGAGCTACTACTTGATTCTGTAGATCAGAAATCCAAATTCACGACACAAACATGTTGATAATTTTATTGTAATTAGATCTTGTATATTAGCTTATTTACTTGAATTGTAGCAACTTCATGCTTATTAATGCATCTCTAGTCCTGAAAGTACAGAAAAGTAAATAAAGTAATGTATCTCTAGTCTGGAACATACAAAAAGAAGCTGGATTTATTGCATGCATCCGATCAAATCTTTTTTATTTTTTGACCTTATAATTTCACAAAACATTCCCCTCGATTATTACTGGCAATGGATAGTTTCACTCTCTTTGTATAGATTACCCTCTGTTGCACTTGTGGTGCTATATGAATATTTTTCAACGCTTAGTTCGCAGTCGATAATTATTCGTTATTTCTGTATTGCGCATAATCCATGCGAGCAGATATATATCTGATTTATTAGTATGTTGGAAAAACTTTTTCCATCAATCCATCCCATCAAATGTTGCTTTATATTATGCTGCAGGTTGCTTTGGTATTTCAATAGTGATTAATGACATCCACGTAATGGTTTAAAATTAGCTGGGAATTTAAGTGCCGAACTATGTTGAGGTCACTGTGGCTATAAATCCTAAGCTTTTAGATAATTAAACCCACTAGAGTCTAGAGTGTATTAGTAACACCTACGAGCAAGTCCAGGTGCCCAAGTACCGGATTGACAACTCAAGACATGCCCATTCAAAATTGCTAACTAATTTGTTTACCCATTAGTTTTAGGCTTTGTACTTATAAAACCGTATTAACACTTGGCCAAGCTTACTATATGGAATCTTACGGCTTCTGTCTTACTATATGGTATAATACGAAATAGAGTACAATTGGCAATAACTATCCTAGGTGAGAACCAAATACATGAGAATTTGTGTGACTTATTCGGCGAAAAGTGTGGGGATATGTTTACACATGTTCTTGCACACAATATATCATGTTCCTCTTTATTGAATATAAAAGTTCTAGTGACACTTATTAAAGTATAATATAAGATCCATTTGAGACCTTCCTCTAACACCTTAGAAGAATTGGTTACAACATAGTATTAGAGTCAGATAGGCAGAGGTCTCGGGTTCTAGTTTCAGCCACCCCAAATAACACTAGGTTCTAATTTTTGCAAAACTGTTGTGCAGATCTTCACATCAGGGATCACGTTCTTATGAAACCTAGTCTTGTGCCAAGAGGTATCTCTTTTATCATGTCTTGTGGTCGACTGACCCTGGTCTTGTGTCAAGAGGTATCTCTTTTATCATGTCTTGTAACGTCTCGACTTCCATTGTTTATCATAAATACTTAACTGCTCCATGCACAATTTCTTCTTAGCTTGATGTTACAGAAAATTGGGAGGATAGAATCGAGGATATAATTACAAATTTCGAATTTGACAATATACATGTCTCATTTCAACATATCAGAACACAGTTGCAGATGTTCTTGCATTTTGTAACAATGGAATTATTATATGTAATGTTCCATATCTCGTGTTGCACAAAAGTATTTTGTAATGTCTCATGTATTCTAATAAATTTTAATTTATTTTCATCATATCACTATAATTATTTAGACTAAGAAATCTCACGATCCTTGAAATAGTACACCTTTTAGTATCAGGTCCATAAAACAAAAGATTTATAATTGTCCTTTAATAATTATGTAACTTTAATCATTTACGATTTTAGAAGGGAGAAGGGAGGTGGAAAACACATTTTCAACTAAAATATTTCTTTTATATTATAACTCAAGTTATACAAATATCAAAAATATTATCACATTTTCATCTAATTTCTACAAAAACATCTTTTCATTACTATTTTTTCTCACACTACTGTAATTTTTAATAACAAACTCAAATGAAGTCAGATTCTTTCTTTTCTACCAAACAAAATTTTTAATAATTTATTATCCTTGTACTTCCTGGTGATATTTCTCATAAACAAAATTTTGTGATAAATCTAAAAAGTAATTTAGAAACTAATTAAATGACTTTTTCTAAAAATAAAAACACATGGCATATTAAATTAAAAAACACATTGATTTAATAATAATCTTATATGAAAATTACACATTCCCCCAATAAAAAACTGTTAACCAGAGAGATTCATCTCCATTCTCCAGATTCTTCTTCATATGTAAATATATTAGATACAGATAGATACAAGAAACCCAACATTAAAGAAGGATCAAATGTGGTTAGTTCATTCTTCTTCTTTTTCTATGAATTTATTTATATATTTTTATGATAATGTTTAGTATATTTAATTAGACTATGATTTATTGGGTTTTAGCCTTCGTTAGTGATGTATTTTGTTTATTTATTTATTTTATTATCTGGGTTTTTATAATTTCGTAGTATCCCAGTTTGCTTTAATCTGTTACGGATCATTCTTGTATTGTTTTTCTTGTATCATTGTAATTTTTATGTTTGCTTTTGACGAACAAAAATGTATCTTGTTCTTGATCTTTGTTTCTCTTTCGAGAGGGAGTGGTAGTGTTAAAGATATAATATAAGATTCACTTAAGCCCTCTTTGGTAGAGCAGGTAACTTAACATCATTGTCAAGGTTAAATTGTTGGATATGTGTTGTTGATATAGATAGTGTTTTCGTACATGTGGTTAACTGAGAAATGGTGTTGATTGATTCGTGTTTCTGGTCGATTTCTATTTGCTTGTTATTAGGGAGTTTTGGAGAAGGCATAAGAGGAAGGTTTATGTCACACTCGGAGTTTTTGGAAGTGGGTATCTTTCGCACAAGCTTTATGATTGTCGTAAGCAACACCTTAATTAACTTGAGAAAGAACTTGCCAGTGAATGTGAAAGTGAGCAACTGGTTAAAGCTCACTTAAGAATTAAGATATAGAATAGTTTAATATTATTCATTTATTTTACGGCTGCACATTACTTGGATTCTAATCGTTTGCAATCTTTCTTTGATATTTTAAACAGAATGAAATTGCATTTCGAGAACATTCAAAGTATTGCAGATACTACGACATTGCCTCATACCATGCTTTATTTAAGAGGGCGGGTTGAAGAATTGTTATATCTTTTGCACTTGACAGAGAAACTAATGTAAGGGAAAAGCCAGCCAAATACCCTCACATCCTTAGAGAAAGTATGTTAACCCGTTTATAAAGTTTTTGACTTTTGCATCTTTGGGTTATGTTCATCTTACAAATTTTCATTAATATAGATATAACCTCCTCCTGATTAGTTTGTCTATACTTACTGTGGCAAAGATTACCTTGTATTGAAGCTTTCTCATAATATGGCCAGGTTTTACAAGAAGAATATTGTCCATATGGTCAATACAAGAACAGCACTTAGCTTGTATATTAGAGACTTTAGAGTTCAGGTCAACATTTTAGGGAGACATTTGTATATTGACACCGCACGTGGCTGGGAGCTGTTCATCTTCTTGTAAGTTTTATTGACATCTTCCGTATATGATTTATTAAGCAGATCTGTTACTACTAATCAGTTGATCTGTTGTGGTTGGGATTTAAAAAATATATATATGTTCAGATTGTCTTCATATTATGCTATATATCCGCTTATAAGACTAGTATGCCTTGTGAATTCAGATGTTTGCACTTTGCAATCTCCTGAAATGTGAATTTGTTTGCTACTTATTGTTATTGATAATTTAAGCATTGAAAGAGAGAAACGGTTGATTAAAAACCACTTGTCCTTAACAAGTTGTTAAATGTAGGTAGTATCTTACGGGGCAAATTAAACTGTTTTCAAAAATAACAGGCTTAACAGCCTTTTTCTGTTGAAACCTAAAAAAGGTATGTATATACATATAGTTTTTGATTCATTTAAGAACCAAATTTATGGGAGAACCTTAGAATCAAATTCATAATAATTGAAAACTGGCCTCTTTTCTATCAATAAATGATTTAAATGATTCTTATTTTTAAAATCATACTGATAACTGAACTTCATTAGTTGTCATGTTAATTTGGTTCTACATTATATTCAACTCTATATGTATATTTCATAGTGACATATCAGCATGAAGAATTCCACTTTGAGTTCATGTAGATTATTACTATCAACCATTCCATGTAGAATTTACAGTATACTATCTTTTTTAAATTTTATTTATTATTCATATTTTTTAATACAAATTACCTACTCCCTCAGGTCCTTCATCTAGGCCGTTTGACTTTTTGCACGCAACCTTAAATGCTTTTAACATATAGTTAAATTTAATTTCTCTTGATTTTTTCAATAAATATATAGATTTAATATTCTCATTCAAATAAAGAAAAACTGAAAAACATTAAATTTAACTGCATAAAATTAGAGTTCCAAGAAGTAGTGCAAATTTAGTGCAAAACTTTTAGCATCTAGAGGTGCCAATCAAACACAAAGGACTTCCACTACACATAAATCATTGAATCAAATAGTGGTCTTGACCATATTTCTCAAGTTCTTTGTGAAGATGTATAAAAAGCTAGTGTAGCCCTAATTAAAGAATTGTGCTCTGACTTTAGGAAATGCAATCTATCATATTTGAGTCCAATGATTGATATTTTAGGGGGGGAAACGACAGGAGCTACCAAAAAGTGTATAATCCAGATTTCAGGCTTGTCAGTGTAGGTAGCCGTAGCACCTTAATACATAACAAAAAATAAAAATAATGTGCAACTGCAGCGAAGAGAAAGTTTACAATAAAAGTTAAGCACCATGTACACAGTAGTTCAAACAAATAGGAGCAATCTCCCAAAAAAAAAAATCAATCAAATATTCATTGCATAACAAAGAGCAGGCAGAGCATAGCGGTTACAGAAATTCTGCTGTACCGTACTGCAAAGCGTGAATATGGAGGAGAGTCACATAACTGTGCAAGATCTAACAAAATACCATGTCTCAGTATTCATAATACTTTCATTTATAGCATATATACCTAAAAAAGACCCATTTGCTAATATCATTATAAACTTAAATAGAAACACTATTGCAATTTCATAAGTATTATTATAGCAATATTATTAGTTATTACATGACAAGATAATGATTTTATCATGCGCACTGGAGCAGTAGCCATGTTCTTAATTATTTTCCCATCTCATCATTCTAATGTTAATTACTGTTAGCTCTGGCATGTGGCATCTATCATGGCCTAAAAATAGCGCAATTTCTCATTACTTTTCTTTTGTTGTAGGATGAAGAACTTATTGATAGAAATGACCAGCAGCTGTTGATTTTCTTTCTAATTATGGGATGTCCATGTTGTTATCTAATATGCATACAGCGGCTACTAAAGAGTAGGTTTTCTATCTCAAAAAAAAGGCATATGCTATTGGTGGAAATGTTTTCTTGGTGACTAGTCTAGATCTTTCTCTTTTATGTTCTAATGATAGAATAATTGCAGCATGAAAATGTAATACTTCCATCTTAACACTGGAGCGAATCACATGGCTAAATATTTGTTTTCGAGAATTGTAATCAAAATTCCTTAGATGCAAGCATCCAACACTCTTGGTGAAAAATGATATGGTAAGGACTCAAGGTTACTACACTCTCCATCACTAGTTCACTATAGGACTATTTCTGCTGATTAAAAAACCTGCAGACTTTTGTCTATTAATATGTTTGATAATTTTACATTTGTAGAAAGCAGTTGAAGGATTTATTCACCACTTCTGTGCTTCATGAAACCATTATGCAAATACTGGACGTGTTCATGAGCATGGGAAGCCCTCGCCAGTGGGGAAGTATTTAATGCCTGAGAACCTGAACTATAGATCAGCTGCTTTCTCCAGTAATGACGGCCAAAATGATTGCATCAAATTTGACCTGCTAATGTTAGAGACTCGTGCAATATTACCAAGGTACTTTGAACCGATTGAATTTAATAAATATAGAACAGTTGAGAAATACCAAGTTTGTAAACGGGTAATAGTGAATCTAAATGCTTCTAGAAGAGGCAAAAGATCTCCGCATGTTTCTACAGCACCAATTGTTTATTTCTTACTGGCAAATTTCAATGATGGAACTCATGAATACCCTATTATATTGGTCACTTGTGGTTTAATTGTTGCAGTTAAGATTTGGAAGACATTTACCCAGTCAACTGTAATTTTGCATGTCTCCTATCAATGCAGATAAATTTATTGGAATTTTTTATTGTTCTTTTATTTTATACCAAATACGAAATAAAATTAAAAGATCTGCGGCAGATACTGTATATTGAACAGGTCAAGTTTTGAGCGGAAGTATTTGCTAACTAATCTTGAATATATTCGATGGTCACAGGTTTCAACCTAGATAAAACATATTGGACGGCTAGATTAGTATATAGAATCTTTTATATAGCTTACCTTAAGGATAAGGACATATCATTTTTCATTTTGCTGAATGGATGCTATAGAACAGCTTTCAGTTATACACAATGTTGCTCGGATCTTAAAATTGCTTATTAGTTGCTTTCAGTTACCCTTGCCCTGTTTTGTGTCCTCTCCTAGTGGCAGCTTGTTAGAGAACTTCTACTGTTTAGTAGTTCTTCAGCAAGCAAATATTGGTTCTTAGCCTAGCCTGCAGCAATAAACTGCATTTTATATGGTAATGTGGATACTTGAATATGATCGTGAGGATGGTGCAGCTCATGGATACTAAAACTTTCCATGATCTGAGCAAAATAACAATGATGAAGATGCTTCTAAAAGTAAAAATTGCGCACTTTTTCACTTTCAACTTGATGTGTTGAAATACTGCAAGCGCACAGTGTTTAATTGTAGCAATCACAGATCGATCCTCAGAGACTATGAAATTTCCAAACCCTAATAAATAAATCAGGCAAACTAGACAAATAATTGTGAGAGAAAAGTTTTAACCTAATAAGAAAATATTATCAAATAAATATGGAAAACCTAGGAATCCAGATTCATCAATCAATTACAATTAATATCCAAGTTGCCCTAAAAATCAATTCTCTTTTTTCAATAAATAAATATCAATTAACGAGACAAGCATATACTATTGTTGATGGAGAAATCTGGTAATCAACAAAGATCGAGGTTCTTTGCCGGAAAAAGATCTGACGATGCTGAGATGCGGTGGAGCGTGGTGGTTTGTATGAGATTGGGGGCTGAGATTGCTAGGTTTCAGAATAACTAGAGCTTTGTGTTCTCTAACGGCTGTGAGCTCTAATTTTTCCGACCCCCAACAATGTGCCTACGTACCTCTATTTATAGGCAAAGTAGAGGATCAAGCCCACGTAGTTCTTGGCAAAGCAGAGGCTCATTAGGAAACCTGAGTTTCCTTCTTCGAATCGAATGCAGAAAAGGCAAGTGGAACCTTCCTGGAAGAGGACTCTACTTTTGGGCTTGTTTGGATAGGTCAAAGCCCAGTATAAGGTCCAAGGACTTCATGGATCCGACGTTGACCCGGAAACCGTGGGCTCTAACCGGTCCACTACAGCTATTTCCAAGGATACCTTGACTGGAGGCAAGCACTAGATCCACCACAAATCGTAGGTCACGTCCTAAGCCCCCAGACGAGGGCAACCCGCCTGAGTACAGGGAAAGGATCTTCCAAGATTAGGCCAAATATGCCTTCATAATTCCCCTACGAGGGCAACCCAAGGAATACGGAGCTATGACCTTTAATACGTATAAATACTGACAATTGACCGGACTAGGAACAACAAAGCTCGACCAACCTCCATATAGGGCGCGCCCCGACATGCACTATAGCCTTGGGCGCGCCTGATATTATCCGACATTAGGCACCAGCAATTGATCCTTGCTTTATCGATTCCCATCTACCAAACCTTGATGATCATAGGCTCCGACGACATCAGCCTGAACCTCGTTCGATATCAGCTCTGATCGACTTTACTAGAGGACGCGCCCATTGCAGAAAGGGAATGAGGGCGCGCCTCCATCCCGCATAAAATGGTGTACAACAACTACCCCCCAAGTCTTGAGATCATTGTAAATGTTCGAAAGAATTTCCCCATGTCCTCATACTTGGGCGCGCCATACCCTAAATTGGACTTCTTATACATTTACTTGGGAAATCCTCAACTCGAATTAGTCACTATTCTGGCTGATCACGGCGCGCCCCAAGAACCAGGCGTGGCTTAAGGAAGTTCATTAGTCAGTTTATACATACATATACACGGACAAGGCTAATGATGATGTTTTCCTCGATCCTCGAATCGAGGACCAATAACTAGCCGCCACGTGTCCTTCCTGTCCCGCCTATATATATATTGTTTTACTCTTTGTTCTTTTTTTTTTAATCTTCATAGTTCAAGACTCTCTTTTCAACCGCAACAAACTTCTAAGGATCATCCAGGGCGTCTCCTCCGCTCAAAAATCACGATTCGGGGTTCAAAAAGCTCGCCACTTTAGTAGGTATGTAATGCCACTTTGTTTTGTTTAATTCCACCCAGTATTGCTCTTGGAATTCAAAAAGGTCTGTTCGAGTTCTTGCGTGTTCATCCGTGTTCTTCGTGTATATAATTGTATATATATGTCGTAGATCTTATTTACTTACTATCCTATTAGTTAGAATATGTTCTTGGAATTAAGTCATAGATGTAGGGGGCGCCCTACATGTTACGAGGGCACCTTTGCGTCAATTTAGACCTATTATAGTTTTAATCGCCCAATTACCCTTGGAGTATAGCCGAGTATGCCCTAGGCGCGTCCTATTTTTACTTTTTTAACTTTTGTTATAACGCGCCCAATACCATATTGGCTCCTGCTACCCTACCTTCGAGACGCGCCTTTTCAAGGACGTACTAAGTGTTGATTTTGTCTTCATTTCAGATGGTCCGTGAAGGCGCGTCTCAACTCCCTTTCCATCCTTTTCGCGAATTTGTCTTCGAAAGATTCGGCGAGACCATTACACCTACACGAATTCCCCCACCTCTTTCCTCGAGAACAAAAAGAGCGGTTCAAAGATTCATGGAGCACCTAAGTAAGAACAGACACGAGTTAGACTTCAACGAAGAGACGCCTGTCTTACCAGTCATTCCCGAGGCCGTCCCCCAAAAGACGGCGTCCCGTGATGAGGCGCGCCCTATCTCAGTGAACATAGATCCTGAAACCGAAATAGAGGAAGAAGAAGTAGCAAAACTCAACAGAAGAAGAAAAAACAAGGAGCCAATGGAGGAACCAGCAGAGACCTCTCTTACAAATCAAGGCGCGCCTGAGGAGGATGACTCACTCCTATCTCCTCCTCCTTCGCCCGTTCCCTTCCGTCATTGGAAAGTTGCGGATTACGAAATTGATCTTGATTGGGCCGGGAGAAAAGCGACTGAAAAAGAGAAGGACGCAATTAGAGCGCGCCATGGAAAATTGGCATGCGTCGGACTAAGGTCAACAGTCACTGATGTTGAAGTTGATTGGACCATGAAGTACTTTGATCAAGAAGGCATGTGGGCGATCCCCTCAAGACAAATGCGTCCCCATAGATTTGACCTTCAACCTATGAAGATCCCCAGGATGGTGATCACGCCAAAATTGGTCGAGTTGGGGATTGGCGCGCCCCTTCACCCTTACTTCCGAGCAATTTGCGAATGGTACGACATAGCTCCTATCCAACTATCTCCAAACGGCTGGAAATTCGCTATTGCTCTATATACTATGTATCATTCCCTCAACTTTGGCGCGCCCACAATGGAAGAATTCAGCCACTTCTTTTCCTTAAGGCAAAGCAGTATCGGATATTTCTTTTTGGTGGTATGGAAGAAGCATAACAAACGAGGTTTTTCTGAGGGAAAAACCTCGAATGTCAAAAAATGGAAGGAACCCTATTTTTACGTCTATGACACCGAGCGTGTCCGGGTTCGTTTTAACAGAGTCCCAAGTAAGTCTTGTAGGCGCGCCTTACCTATACCAGTTTGCGCCCTTTTATTTTCTTATTTTAACATATTTCTTTTCCTTAGTTACCAGGACACAAGTCCATTTGAGTGGCGCCGCCTTTACTAGGGCAGAAACTGTCTTGAGCCTTCCCCAAGACCAAAAATATTTGAAGAACTTAATCACTCTTGACAAACTAAAAGAGGTCGGGTTTCTTTCCGAGAAGGTGGGTTTAATAGAGCCTGTTCCGTATGTTGAGGACGCGTCCTCAGGCGACGATGATTCCCAAGGCGTCTCCTCAAATGACAGCGACCTAGAAGGTGTCCATAAATTTCTGTAGTTTCTAGATCGCGTCCTAAGGATTCTAAAAAAGCTGAAATTTCATCTCAGCCTTGATGTTACATGTTCCTGTATTCTTCTTTTCCAGGCGCGCCTAGAGTCATGTATTTATTCCTTTGCACGATCTTTACTGACATTTTCCATTTGTGTTGCAGGTATGCCAAAAATTCCACGGGGTTGGGGCTCCTCGAAGCCGAAGAAGGTTGAGGCTTCAAAGAAACAATCTGATCCTCCTGCAATCCTCAAGAAAAAGTCCCCTATCAAAGCCCAGACTTCTCTCAGGGCACCACCTGCTCAGGACGCGCCCTCTTCGAAGAAGCAGAGGATTGAAAGTTCGGCCTCCAGTCTGCTAGTTTCAACAGTTGTTGGGGAATTGGCTCACCCCCTGATAACGGATGACGACTTGTCATTTTGGTCTTCTCTGAAGGAAGATGAGGCTGATAACGCCCTTATCCGCTCGGCTGGAGAAGTATATTTCCATGTGATGAACAGATCACGCTCTTGGAAAAAGGACAGAGCGCGCCTAACATAGTTGGAGAAGAATGAAGAAACCCGTCAGACAGAGCTGACAGTTGCAACCCAGGCTAGGGCGCGCCTAGAGGCTGAGTTGACTTCCGTCAAGGCCAAGCTTTCCTCATCTGAAGCCAACCTTGCCTTAGCAAACACCTCCTTGGAGCAGGTTAGAAAGGACAAGGAAGATATGGTGAAGATCATTGACGGTTTTCACATAGAGAAGAGCGCCTGGCAAGAGGTGAAAGAGGCAGTCAAGGAAGAAGGCAAGGAGGAAGGCAAGGAGCTGGGTTTTCACGACTTTTTACGCGGGTTCTTGGCTTTTGAACCAAACTTTGATTGGTCTAGGTGGGGTCCCTCTACAAAAACCTTTATAGAGGAGTTCAAGGCGGAGGAGGCTGAATCCATCGCAGCCAAGAAATCAGAGTTGGAAGAAGACGTCCAGGCCCAGCTAGTAGAGGTCCTTCAATCAACTGAGGAAATTCCAATTGAAGGAGGCAAGGCGCGCCCTGACCAAGGCGACGCCCCCATAACCACTGCTCTTGAAGTTTCTCCAATCAACTCCTTTGCTCCACAAGAATGAAAACATTTACTTTTCGAGGTGTGGGTCCTCTGTAAAACCCTACAAATTGTAAACATTTTGACTCGTTTATCTTTATGAATGATTTTTATCTACTTTGTTGGGCGCGCCTTATTCCCCTGTGGTCAAATTACTATTCTTCTCGTTTATTATTCATGCAGGTGTTAGTGTTTTGTGCAGAAGGGTGGAGGGCGCGTCCTCCTTGCGTAGTTTATTAATTGGACATTATATTGTCACTTTAATGCATACTTTGTTTAAAATTTGTTCATCGATTTATGACTTAGGGCGCGCCTTATCCTTCTTGTTACCTTTTCCTGATTATTATGAAAATATTCGCACCTCTTGGATAATTTTCTCCCTTTGATTCCTGTGGTAAAGTTTGACAAGGCATGTAACAGCTTCTGGCACACATATTTGCCTTAATCCAGCACGCATAGTTAAGATATTTCAAAGAAAATAGTTTACCATACATCAAAACTAGCACACCATATGCCTGTTACCCCCTAGAGTGGAGTAAATTTAAGTTTTACTTCTAATACTGATAATTCAAAAATTGTCTTTAGAAACACAAAACAAAAAATATAGAGGGTTTGCCCTATTGAAAATATATCTTCAAATGCTCCGCATTCCATGCTCTTGGAATGGATTTGCCTTCCAAGTCTTCTAGGTAGAAAGTACCCTTCCATAATGCTGCTCTGATTTTGTATGGTCCTTCCCAGTTAGGTCCAAATACTCCATGACTTGCCGTCTTAACATGAGGCATCACCTTCCTCAGCACCAGGTCACCTACTTGAATTGGCCTTTCCTTAACCTTCGAGTTGTAGTATCTTGCCGTCCTCTGCTGATACGCTGCTAACATCACCTGAGCATTAGTTCTTGTCTCTTCCAACAAGTCTAGGTAGAGTCTGTGATTCACCTCCTGGATCTCTTCCTGAAATTTATCCCTCCTCAAGGACCCGGCTCCGATCTCAACTGGCACCATGGCTTCACATCCATATGTTAGGACGAAAGGCGACTCCCCTGTGGTACTTCTAGGAGTAGTGTTGTAAGACCATAACACCTGAGGTAGTTCTTCCGGCCAACTTCCCTTGCTTTTCTCTAATTTGGCTTTCAGGGTGTGCTTGATGATTTTATTGATGGCTTCGGTTTGTCCATTGCTTTGAGGGTGGTATACTGCCGCAAAATCTTTCTTTATAGATAAGTTCTCACATAGGGTCCTCAATTCCTTGTTGTCGAATTGCTTTCCATTATCAGAGACCAGCTTGTATGGGATGCCAAACCTGCAAACAATGGCGTTAAATACAAAGTCTGTTATCTTCTTGGCTGTTATGGTTGCAAGAGGAGCGGCTTCCGCCCACTTGGTAAAATAATCCACTGCTACCACGGCATATTTGACTCCTCCTTTCCCTCTTGGTAATTCTCCTATTAGATCGATCCCCCACATGGCGAACGGCCATGGGCTTGTCATGGAGGTAAGAGAAGCCACAGGGCTTGTGATGTAGTTGGCATATCTTTGGCATTTGTCACATGCCCTAGCGAATTCATAGGCATCCTTCTTCATCGTAGGCCAATAGTATCCTTGCCTGAGAATTTTCATGGCTAGGGAATTACCCCCCGAGTGGTTGCCACAAATACCCTCATGTACCTCTCTCATGATGTAAGTGCACTCTTCTCCATCTATGCACTTAAGTAAGGGTTGGTTGAATCCTCTTCTATATAATGCCCCATCATACTCCACATACCTGGCTGCTTTGTACCGAAGTTTCCTAGCTTCTCCCTTGTCCTCTGGAAGTCTTCATTTCTTCAAAAATTCCCAAATAGGTGTTTTCCATGTGATTTCTTCTAGAGTTTCTCCATCAATTGCCATAACCTCTTCTCTTGGAATGCTTGGTGCTTCCCGAATCTCCAGGGGGACGACTCCTAACATTGTAGCATTTTTTTGTGATCCCAGTTTTGCCAGGGCATCTGCCTCGAAGTTTTGACCTCGGGGGATCTGCTCTATGCGAACCTCTGTAAATTTCATTATCAGGTGCTTGGCACATTCGAGATACATCTCTGTCTTGGGACCTCTTGCCTGATACCCTCCTTTCACTTGATATACTACCAACATCGAATCAATTTTGACAATTAAATGAGTTGCTTTCATTTCAAGGGCAAGTTTCATTCCAGCAATGAAGGCTTCATACTCCGCATCGTTGTTAGTGGCTCGAAAGGCAAAGTGAATTGCGCTCATAAGATGATGTCCTTCAGGGCTGATGAGGACTATGCCGGCCCCGGCTCCTTCATTATTCACTGCTCCATCAACATGCAATGTCCACCATGCCTTTGGAATTTCCCTTTTCCTCCTTAGAGAGGTGTGTGCCGCTTCTACCGGAATCATGGCTCGTTCATAATTTTCAAAATCCGGTGGAAATTCTAAAACAAAGTCTGCTAGAGCCTGTCCTTTAATAGAACTCCTTGGCTTATACTCGATGTCAAATTGCCCCAATTCAACTGCCCATTTCAGCATTCTCCATGATGTCTCTGGCCGATGCATGACTTGTTTGAGTGGATAAGCTGTCCTGACCTCGATTTTGTGAGCCTGGAAGTAGGGCCTTAGCTTTCTTGCTGCCAGTATCAAGGCGTAGACCAGTTTTTCCATGTTAGAATATCTTGTTTCGGCGTCGAGAAGTCTCTTGCTCACATAGTAGACTGGGGACTGCGAGTCGTTCTCTTCTTTTACTAGGACAGCACTAACTGAGTATTCAGAAATGGCCAAGTAGAGAATCAATGTTTCCCCTTCAGTTGGCTTAGCTAACAGAGGCGGCTTCCCCAAATGTTCTTTTATTTTCTGGAAGGCTTCTTCACATTCTAGAGTCCACACGAAGTCCTTAGCTACTCCCTTGATGGCTTGGAAGAACTCTTTGCATTTGTCTGATGATTTTGACACAAACCTGTTGAGAGCAGCTATCCTTCCAGTTAAGCTTTGTACCTGCTTCACGGTGGTTGGTGACTTCATGTCGAGTAGAGCTTGGATTTTGACAGGATTTGCTTCAATTCCCCTATGATTGACTATGAACCCAAGGAATTTTCCTGATTCCACCCCGAACACACACTTTTGAGGATTAAGCTTCATTCTATATTTCCTGAGAATATTGAACATCTCCTCCAAGTGTCTTACATGAGTGCTGGCTTCTTTAGATTTCACCAGCATGTCGTCCACATACACTTCCATTGTCTTACCAATTTGATCTTTAAACATCATGTTCACTAGCCTTTGATAGGTCGCCCCAGCATTGATCAAGCCGAAAGGCATACCAATGTAGCAATATAGTCCTCTGTCTGTGATAAAGGAGGTATGTTCTTGATCTGACTCGTGCATTGGAATTTGATTGTACCCCGAATATGCGTCCATGAAACTAAGGAGTGCATGGCCAGCCGTCGCATCTACTAACTGGTCAATTCTTGAGAGAGGGAAGTTATCCTTAGGACAGGCCTTGTTCAAATCAGTGAAATCAATGCATGTCCTCCATTTCCCGTTGGGCTTTTTTACCAAGACGGGGTTCGCCAGCCATTCAGGGTAGTAGGATTCCTTAATTAAGCCAACTTCCAATAATCTGTCCACTTCTTCCCGCAATGCTTGAGCTCTTTCACCACTGACTGGGCGACGTTTCTGCCTCATCCCTTTCTTTGTGGGATCAATGTTAAGATGGTGGCACATTACTTTAGGATCTATCCCTACCATATCAGCATGACTCCATGCAAAAACATCCAGGTTAGATCTTAGGAAATTTGTCAACTCTTCTTGTAAGGCGGGCTCAAGGTGTGAACCAATTTTCAAAACTTTTGAAGGATCCTTCATATCTACTGGGATGGATAATGTATCTTCTGCTGGCCCTGATCTTTCTATCGCAAGAGGCATTCGAGGGTCCAGGTCAAAGTTGACATCGTCTTCTTCCTTCTCACCTTTAGAGGGCGCGCCCTCCTTTCTTGGAAAACTGAGACAATCTTCTTCTAGCTCAATGACGGGAAGAGATTCGGGTACTACCGCTTTGCCCTTTTTTCTGGCCAAAGTTTGTTCTTCAGTCTCTTCGTCGTTAGCGTCTCCCACCATCTCTTCCACGGGCTCCGGTGTGGAAGGCGCTCCCAACATTCGAATTTGAGGACATGGTTTGTCCTTGAGGTACAAGGCCTCTTCTTCTTTGGGGAATTCCACAGTATACAGAACATTCACTATGGCTTCTCCTTGGTTTTCCATCATGTTGGTTGACTGAGGTTGTCTTAGACTTCTTGTTTTCTCAAACACCTTTAGTGATTTGTTATAGCATTCCCTTGAATCGAATTGGCATCCCTTCACACATCCTATCCCAGCAGGTGTGGGAAACTTCATAGATAAGTGGTAGATGGAAGTGATGACTCTCATCTCTTTCAGGAGTGGTCTTCCAATCAGAGCGTTGTGGGTTGACTCATGATCCACTACTAAGAATTCGACGACCTGGGTTGATGAGAGCGCTCCTTCTCCAAGAGTAACAGGTAGACGGATGGTTCCCTTAGCAGGGATAGACTCTCCTCCAAAACCATATAGGAAGATGTTTTCCATAGTCATGTCCTTGTCAAGAAGTCCCATTTTTCTATATGTGCTGTAGTACAGGATGTTTGCTGAACTTCCATTATCCACGAAGACTCGATGGACATTCACCGTCCCGATCTTTACCGCTATTACTAGGGCGTCATTATGTGGGTGATGTACCCATTTGGCGTCCTCCTCTGTGAAGGTAATGTCTGTGGATTCTCCCTTGAAAAGCTTTGTCGGCCTTGAAGAAAGGCTATTGACATTAGTGAGAGGTCGGTACTTGGCTTCCTTCGCGTACCTTTCCATTGCGTTTTTTCCATCACCTGCTATATGGTGTCCGCCGAATATAGTGTGTATGCTGTCAGCTCTGACAAAAGCGGATTCTGAAGTTGGTTTCTCATTATTTAATCCCAAGCCGTGCTTACTCTCTTTCCTTGGAACGAGATGATCAACTCTGTATTTCTTTACCCACTCGGTGAGGTGCCCTTCCTTTATTAGCATTTCGATCTCGTCTTTCAGTTGCCGACATTCATGAGTGTTGTGCCCCGCAGATTCATGATATTCGCAATATTTCTTCTGATCCTTGCTTTGCCAAGCCGACGGGAGAGGAGGTCTCCTGAACAGCCCCTTGTTTTTGTTGACTTCATAAATATGCTATATTCCGGCTACCAGGGGAGTATATCCATCTCTGCCTTTTTCATAGGATTGCGGAGGGCTCCAGTTCCTTCGACTATCCGCCATATTCACCCGATTTGGACTTGTAGGCTTCCTTCTATAGTTGGATGGTGGAGTTCTGTCCCTCCTCTTCAAATTTTTGGACTTTGAATTCGATTGATTATTGTCTTCCAAAGATTGTTCGATTCTTTTGAAGGGTTCTGCCTCGGCGTACAAGGAGGCCAAAGTTGGTGGCTCCTTTCCTTGCAAATGCTTCCAGAAATCTGTTCCTACCCTCAAACCTGCAATGAGGAAACTCTTCAAGGTATCATCCGTCGCTCCCCTAACTCCCGTAGCCTCAGAATTAAATCTTTTGAAATACGCCTGGAGGAATTCATCGTCCCTTTGTTTGACATTAGCTAGAGTTGTGACTGGGGGAGCATATTTCACCGCGGCTTGGAACTGTGTTAGGAAGAGAAGTTGCATTTGGTCCCAGGTTGTGACTGTTCCTGCTCCCAACTTCTGAAACCATATTTGAGCGCTATCCCTTAGCGTAGCAGCCAAGAGCCGACACCTAGCCAGAGTTTGTACCTGATAAACATCCATGTCTGTGTTGAACTTTCCCAGATATTCAACCGGGTCTGAGTTTCCATGATAGCGGAGATCAGTAGTACTTCAATAGCCTTGTGGGAGTGGGGCATCCTTTACTGCTTGAGAGAAGGGAGATGGAGCTTGCATCAAGGTAGTAGGCCTCCCTCCGTCGAGGAGTGTGAGGAGCTTCTTTAACTCATCAACATTTATACAACCTACACCAGGGATATTTTGCATTCCTGAAAGTTGAGATAAAAGGCTTACCTGGGGAGCGACGGCGGACGCGCCCTGAGGTATAGGTGTGGCCTGAGGGAGAGCATGAGGCGCGCCCGGTTGTGTATGGAGAGGCGGTGTGACTTGAGTGACAGGTACTGGAGGGAAGTCTGGTGTTGCATCAGGAGTAGGCGCGCCTTGAACTTGGCCAACAGGAGGAGTCATACTTTGATTTAACTGAGTATTATGCGGCGCGCCCTCACTGGGATTTAGGATGCTTCGATTGCTTTGGGTCTTTTGCCCCCGAGGAGCGTGATGTCTGCCTTCGGATGAGTCTTCAGAATAGACATGGGTGATGATGGGTTCGGCGTGGTGGCGCCTCCAATGAGGGAGGGGCCTCTCACTCATGTAACCATTCTCTCTCCTTCCTTGTTGATTTGACACAGCCTCGCGATTACGTGGGTTTATTCTTCGGGGAAAGCCCTCATCTGGATGGACTGATCTTAGGGGTAGGGGATTGATGACGGGTCCTCCCTTTGTCTGCCTCCCTCTCCTGTGAGGTTGATTCTCCTCTTCTCCCTGCAAAACCAATCTTCCATTCCTATCACGGATAAAAGGTCTACGGTGCTCCGAGGTTACCTGGATATTGTGCCTTCGATTGATAGCATGACCCAAGCGACGTGGGTGTGGAGGACGTTGGACTTCTCCTGCTAGGACTATACCCCTTTCAACACTCTCCTGATGATCCTGATTGGTAGTACCGCTCCCAAATTCTAGCCTCCTGGGGGTGACTCCGTGAAACCTTCCATCCCGATTATCTTCGAGCCTTCTGCCTCTTTCATCAAGGGTATGACTGCTCCTTTCTATCAGTACTTCTTTCCCAGGGCGCCGCTCAAGGATGCGCAGGCGCTCGCCAAATCCATTGAAGTTCTCATGGAGGCTCCTGACCGTATCACCGATCAGAAACAGCTGCTCCATTATCTCAGAGTTAGTCATCATAATGGGAAGAGGTCCTCCAACAATTCGCCCAACATCCGTGTACTCAGGAACATATTCATCATGGTTATGGTAATTCCTGCTATTCTGACCATGACTCTGGCCAGGCGACCGTGTTTCTTGCTCCCTTCCACCTTTCGTCTGATGATCTTTTGGTTGAGACATCTTTTCTCCTTAGATGTTGGGAGTCCCCTCCTTCTAGCGCCAATTTGTTGATGGAGAAATCTGGTAATCAACAAAGATCGAGGTTCTTTGCCGGAAAAAGATCTGACGATGCTGAGATGCGGTGGAGCGTGGTGGTTTGTATGAGATTGGGGGCTGAGATTGCTAGGTTTCAGAATAACTAGAGCTTTGTGTTCTCTAACGGCTGTGAGCTCTAATTTTTCCGACCCCCAACAATGTGCCTACGTACCTCTATTTATAGGCAAAGTAGAGGATCAAGCCCACGTAGTTCTTGGCAAAGCAGAGGCTCATTAGGAAACCTGAGTTTCCTTCTTCGAATCGAATGCAGAAAAGGCAAGTGGAACCTTCCTGGAAGAGGACTCTACTTTTGGGCTTGTTTGGATAGGTCAAAGCTCAGTATAAGGTCCAAGGACTTCATGGATCCGACGTTGACCCGGAAACCGTGGGCTCTAACCGGTCCACTACAGCTATTTCCAAGGATACCTTGACTGGAGGCAAGCACTAGATCCACCACAAATCGTAGGTCACGTCCTAAGCCCCCAGACGAGGGCAACCCGCCTGAGTACAGGGAAAGGATCTTCCAAGATTAGGCCAAATATGCCTTCATAATTCCCCTACGAGGGCAACCCAAGGAATACGGAGCTATGACCTTTAATACGTATAAATACTGACAATTGACCGGACTAGGAACAACAAAGCTCGACCAACCTCCATATAGGGCGCGCCCCGACATGCACTATAGCCTTGGGCGCGCCTGATATTATCCGACATTAGGCACCAGCAATAGATCCTTGCTTTATCGATTCCCATCTACCAAACCTTGATGATCATAGGCTCCGACGACATCAGCCTGAACCTCGTTCGATATCAGCTCTGATCGACTTTACTAGAGGACGCGCCCATTGCAGAAAGGGAATGAGGGCGCGCCTCCATCCCGCATAAAATGGTGTACAATAACTATGAAACTTATTATCTAACAATAACCCATCAAAACTTCATGGAGCAAGCATAGGCTATGAAAAATAAATTCGGTAACAATAATATATCAAAATCACTTTGTTAATTAAACAATTAAGCACCAAGAAAAATTATGAGAATCAATTAATAAGAACAAGTAAATATTAAACATAATTAATTAACTTCATCTTCATCCTAGGACAAGAGAATTAGCTAGACATGATAATAATTAAAATAATATAATTATGACGATAAAAATTAATTATCATACGAACAAGAATTAACTAATTATTTAAGTAAACTACGCATGCAAGTTTAACAGGATAGATGTACTAGTTACTAATGTTATTAAAATAATAAACTAAATCATAGAAACATGTTACTGCGGCAGCGTAAGAATATGAACCATGTTAACATACTAAACTAGAATATAAAAAGAAAACGCAAGTTGTTGGCAGAAAAGACGAAGCAGAGAAAATTGAATAAGCAAATAAATATTAAATTCTAGGGGTAGCAAATACAAGAGAGGAGACCCATATATATAGGGGAAATAATATAGATTTTCTATATCGATTACAAATTGAATTCTAAATATTTCCTTCTATTCCTTTTTCTTCTCCAACAAGCATTCGATTTTATCTCCTTTTTCTTTGCCTCCAAGTAATCTCCACTTCCTTCCTTGTATTCTCCTTTTTCTGCTACAATTCTGATTTTAATTAATTTCCTACAAAACAAAATAAAAATAATTAATTAACTAATAAAATTATGAAAACAAAAATAAAATAGGTATTAAAGATGTATTAAATATGGACCTATCACAACTACACTTAATAGTTTCACATTTTTTAGACGGACGCAACATGAGGATTTCACAGAATTTACCCAACACGTGAATTTTGATGGCATCTAGTGTAGTAGGGCTGTGTGGATGGATGGCATCTGTTGGGCGATTGAATGGATTTGGACTTTTGGTTCTTGATAATGTAAAATGTGTGTAGTCCATTTATATAATCTGGGTTGAGAGTTTGAGATCGAGCAGTGAAACATTACTCACAAGACAATTTTGTATTTATAATTATCCTGGGCTTTAGCGCTTTTGAGCCATAAACGAGTTTGAGTTGGGGTGGTTTTTTAAACCAGTCAAGTCACATATTTAAATTAAATAAGTTTAAACTTCTAAACGAGTCTAATTGAGTTTATTTGTGAATTAATTGAGCTTATTTGTGAATTAATTGAGCTGAGTAAACTTGCAAATTTATCAATTACAAACAATAATTAATAACTAGTAAAACTAAATTTTATAATTATAAACAAGTTTTAGCCAAACCGAACCAATATTTTGAGTTGAAGCAAAATTTTAGTTTAATTAACACATACTCAACTCAACTCATTTGACTAAGAAAACTTGTGTTCAATTTCAACTTGTAATAAACTCGAGTCGATTGAGTATGATTAAACGAATTCGAAATTTAATTGCTTACAAGCATGCTTGAGTCGAATTAGAGCTAACTCTAAATCATTTATAGTTGTGTATTAATTTTAAATGCAATATGTTTGTACTTAATTTTTGTAATATATACAATTTACTATTAAAAATTGAGGATTGGAAAGTGCAAATTTATAGCAAAATTAATATATATTTTAAAATAAACTATTTTAAATTTTTGAAAACTCTCTATAAAATTATAAGCAGAGTTGTAAATGAATAAAAATGTTAGCAAATAAATTTGAAGTAAAGTTGCTTAAGTGTGTTAGTCCCTGTTAAAATTTGATCTCAAATTCGAACACAAAATATTTCTGATAGAAAATATGAGCTCTTCACTTTTGTTCGAGGTTCATTTTGCGCTAAATCGAATGGGGATGGATTGATTTGTTAATTTATCAATTGAATTCTGACGATAATTTTTTTTTTTGCTCAATTTTGTATATTTTAAAATTTTAAATTAAAGTGAATACAATATTCAGTTCTCAAACCATTACAAACGTAAGAATTATTTAACTCTAGCAATACTAGAGTCATAAAAATCAAATTAAGGGGGCAGAACAACCCGTTTAAAGTTCATGTGAAACATAAAACATAGAAGAAGACTAATTAGTTCTCCTTCTAATTGCCTTCAATTTGATTTTTTTTAAGCAAATGATTGTGATCGATTAGGATGGGTTGGCAGCTTAGCAGGGTGACCAACATCTTCAGTGAACTTCCTGCATTGGACCTCCTCACCAGCTTTTCCATGTAGGCCATGTTGATTATCGCCTGTAGGCTGTAGTATACTTTTTACCATTGTTTAGTGAACCTTGCGAAAGCATCGATTTATTTGGACATAATTTTATGAACTTTTTACTTTGTATTATGACATTCATCCTCAACATCGCATAATGTACCTTATGTTGAAACTAATTTTCGTCACGGACTAAATTTCAAGATTAGATTTATAATCGGGTATTCGTATAGAACCATAAAATGGATTGAATATCCATGATAATTTTGGGAAGAAAATTAGGATTTATATGATTGAGACTGAGTTTGAGAGAATTAATTCTAGAAGATTATAGAATTAATTCTAGAAAATTATTGAGTCATTATGCCTCTTTTAATCCTTAATTACGGGCCGATAACTCATTATGAGATCGGGTTCATATTTAGTATCCAACACCTTACACGGGACATTTGTGTGATACCAATCTTGTTCCACAAGAACGAAAACATGGATCAATCCATTCTCCTTAACAGTAACCATTGTGTGATACCAATCTTGTTCCACAAGAACGAAAACATGGATCAATCCATTCTCGTTAACCCTAACCATTCTAGGGTGGCAGTAACACAAATTGATTGAAAACTTAACTTTCACCTTAACCATAATAGTAATAAGCTGGGAATTTAAAACACAAATCCAACTCTCCGTAGTAAACTCAATTTTAAGAGCACTCTTATTGAAAGTGTTTAACGTAGTGATTGAAGTACCAGCAAAAAGAAAGATTAGAACATTCAATCTAAGTACTCAAGAGAATCAAGCAACCACTAGTAACATGAAAACCATATCTATTAGCATCATAAAGTACCAATGCTATTTTGATTACATGTAATCAGTGGCGGACCCAGACTAAAATTTTAGTGGGGCACTCGCGATTTGAAGAAAAATGACGGTTTCTAATTTTTAATATTTTTATAATTAGTTAAATTATTTTATAATTATAAATACTATATTTAAATATTTAAATTTATCTCTCGAAATATATTTATATAATTATTTTATAAAATTGAGGATCGTCTATAAAATTATGAATATATTTATAGGTTTTTCACTTCATGAATATCGTAAACTTATATATATATATATATATATATATATATATATATATATATATAATAAGAATAAGAAGAATCTTATTCAAATACTATTAAATGTCAAGAGTTCGAATCTCATTAATGATATAATAAATATAATATGTATATCATATACTAAAAATATTAATAGACATAATTAAAATTCTACTTAGTCTAGGACATTGTTTAATATACAATTATAATAATTCAAATTATATCTATTTTTAATTATTTAAGAAAGCACATATTTAATTTAAAGTTTAATTTTTTTATTAAATAAGATTATATTTTATTTAAAGTTTAACTTTTTTATTAAATAAGATTATATTTTATTTAAAATTTAAAGTTTAACTTTTTTATTAAATAAGATTTTATTTAAATTAAATTTCAGTGAGAGTATTATACTCCGTACTATTTTTAATGGGACATTAATATAATAATATAAATTTTATTTCGCAGACGCGAAATTTCACTGGGGTGGCCCCACTGCTACGGCCGCCCTGCATGTAATCATGTATATACAAATGTAAGTGAACTGTTTTAAATATACTCGAGGTGTTGTGATTAATTTGACTCGCTTTTTTATTTTTGTTTGGAATTTCTTAAAATAAAAATAAGTTATTTATTTTAATATATATATATATTTATATTTTTTCTGAAAATAAATATTTATTTTTAAATATTTATAACATGTAAAATGAGAAAGAACATTACAAAAATTCAACTAAAAACGAAATGAACAAAAGAAAAATAAACACCTCAACCTACCCCAACCCCAATACATTTGATCTTGATAATAATAATATAACTGTCAGCCACTCACAAATAAGGATTCAGAATTCACATGAAGCATTCAAGTTAAACAAAACAAAACATAGTCCAAAATATGCTAAAGATGGAAACTAGTAATGGAGCACTAAGTTTCTTGTCCTTCACATAAAATGTTGTCAGATTGATTGGACCATTCTATATTAAAAACACACCTCTTGGACTGATATACATACATATACATATGCATACACATTGTAAATGATGGCAGCCAAATCTTGAAAAAATCTAGTGCACTTCTTTTTACCTGCTGTTTTTCAAAATATGAACTAGGGTAATGTTTAGGAACATCATAAATTGTACTGCTAGTTACAGCTTTAGTTTTTTTTACCTTCATTGTAAAATGCATTAAAGCAAACTGATAGATACCCTTCTACCATTTTAGCTTACTTTTCAGTCCATTCTGATATGTCTGAGTTTTTTCTTATCTAGAAAGTGTGTTTACTTGCATTTTATCAATGATTTTATAACAATATTTTGAACAATTTATCGATATATGTCAATTAGGGTTGTAATCTGACCAAGACCTAGCTGTCCAAAATGAAAATACTGTAGAACCTAGCAGATTTTAGTTTGTTCCGGACTTCCTCGACGGCTGGAAATGTAAAATTTGGGTTTCTAAAAAGACTCGTATTAAAGCAAAAAACTTGTGTGTGCATATAAGGATAACCGGGAACGAAAAACTAAATAATTTAGGTTCGATTTGTTTCTATTGTTTTTAGATTTAGGTTTATTCAATTTTTTGGTACCATCTTGATAAAAAAATTTGATTTGGACCGAATACACCGAATTATATATATAATATATTTTTATTATTATACATTTACATAATATATATTCTATAAATGTAATATTGCTCTAATGTTCTATCACCAACTTATTTATTAATTAATTTATATAATTAATATATAATTATTTTTTCACGATATATATATCCGTAAAACTAATATTAATTTGTATACAATTGGTAGTATTTATTTGCGCTTATATTTTTTATTTTATAACATTTAGATAGTTTTGAGGTATTTTTTAGTTTTGTATATTAACATATTTTAATATAACACAGGAGACATTTTTAACCCGTATTTTATTTGATGTACTGTATATTTTTATTTTATATTCTAATAATATAAATTTTATTTTTAGTTAAAATTTACAAAATAAAGTCACTCTTGAAACATATGCATCCAATTTAAAATTAAAAATTTTACTTTCAAATTAAAACTATTATAAAATACTTTACAATTTTATTTTAAATTACTCTACATATTTGGAGAGCGGAAATGAAGTTGCTCGAGAAGCGCTAAAGGTTTTTACGGAAGTCTGTAAAGTCAAACGAACTTTTAATATATTCCGTAGTATTTTATTCATGTCATCTCCTCGTGAATTTCAAAAATAATTTTAAATAAGGAAGAGAAATGGCACATTATTTTTAAATTTGATGGAAATTTTTTAATATAAATTATAGGAAAAAGAATGAAAAAATAAAAATAATAATAAACATTTTTCTTCAATTTCCAGATAAAGTATAACTTTCCTTTTATCTTATTTTTATTATAGCTCATGTAAGACATCAAAGGTATTAAATAAACTAATTAGCTATATTGAAATAAAATAAAAATTATTTATAATTTGATGAACTTAATGATTGGATTCTAATGGTATTAATTATAATGAATAACTATATATAAAATAATTTTAATTTATGTTAACTATTAAATGAGATAATAAAGAAAATGAGCAGTGCTTCATATCTCAAAATATGACATGATATAACTTATTTTAATTCGTAAACGCTTATGTATAGACCTAATATTATTATAAAAAAATTATCAATTATGTATAGATCTAATATTATTATAAAAAAATTATCAATTACACAACAACTCGGCACAAATTTTAGGATAATTTTTTAGATTACTAACATTTTTCAAAAAAATTGGAGAAATTTAAGGAAATCACGTGAATATATTTAGAGAATGCCTAATGATTCTCTCAGTTCTCTCTTGGAGTGACGATTGATAAATATTTTTATATTTCACGAGACAATATAGCTAACAGGAGCTCATACTCGGATAGCTGATGAACATAATCTAGGCATTACCGTAAGATAATCCATATTTAATTTAGAATTTTACAAAATCCAAAAATTAAGAGCTAAGTTATCTACTAATCGTCCTCGTAGCATAAATCATGCCATCTTGCAATTACAATCCAACTGGAGCATACAATGCTGAAAATCATCAATTTTACTCGAATACAAACAGAAAAATACAAATAAAACTAAAAGAAAACATCATTTTCATTCTCAAAAAATAACAAATCCCAAGATTTCCACACCACCAATGCAAAATTAAGACCCTTTCATGCCTAGCTTCAGATGCTACCGTTAGATTCACAACACCTGCTATCCTGCACATAAAAGATGTATGTGTCTATATACATATACAAAATGGCTTGCACAGAAGTATTTGACTTCCCTCAAGGACCATATGTCTAAAAAGGAAAGTATGTTAGATCCTGTAAAAAAAACAAAGAAAATTTAGATCTGTACAGATCAAGAGATAAATCTAGGATTTTACCAAAGAGAATATTAAATTTTATCTGTTGTGGGAAACTTTATGAAAAACAAAATCCATACAAATAAATTAATTGAAGATTAAAAAAAGATAAATATAAACAAATAAAAGAGAGAAAAGTGTAGAGCTCCCTTCAATCCAAACAAGGATCTCAACAAAGGTAATGCAGCTCCTGACATATGCAAGCCACAACCCTAAACTCTTTTTTATCATTTGATTAGGGCTGAGGGATCCATAGATCAGCAGCTTCATCTTCCTTGCAAGTTCCTCTATTGGACTTCAAGGAGCTCCACTCCAAACCCTAATTTACAAACCCTAAAACACACACACACACATCTCAAACTTACAAGCTACACCCGTGAACTTCAAAAAACACACACACAAAAACCAAAGACTTCATGCAAAGCATAGGTATGATACATACAACAAAAGAACATATACATACATATTGCAAACCCTACTAAAAGTGTAAACTGCAGCTAGATCCAGAAAACACCCATGAAACTTAGATCCATAGATGTTAACACAGACCCTTTACACAATTATATTCGAAAAAATAAATCAAAATCTAACATAACATAATACACACAAGATTTAAGACCAAGAAAACAAGAGCTGAATATAAAAGAAAAGGAGAGGAGAAGAGAAATGAAAGTATTGAGAAAGGGAAAGGGGGTTTAAATAATGAAAGGTGGAGCTAGGGATGAGAAATAAGATGTGGGTGGGTGAAAGCTGTTTACATTTCAATTGTTTCAATGCCATTACTAGCAGGCTATAAATATAATTAATTATATAATGCGTTTTGTGAAATATAATCAGAAAATATTTAATTAATTACTGCAGGATTAAATGGTGAAAAGATCTTGGGAAAAACGCATGCCTTGATTTACTTTTAAGTTTTTTTTGGGACAAGAGATTCCTGATCATAATCACATGCGATTGTCAATTTTTCACCATCCACCCCACCATCATAACTTTTTTTCTTTCCCCATCTCTTTCCTTTCAATTATTTTATCGTTAGTTTGACCAGTAGTAACAATGATTCACGAGCCTACAGCACAAAAGCCAACTATTTGTACTTGTAAATGGTAAAAATATACTTCAGGTTTTTTTGCTCGATATGATTAACCGATGATTTTATTTATTTTAGTTAAATTTATTTAAAATGGTATTTAAATATTAGTTCGATTTTAATTATTTTTATCATATTAATTCATTCGATATAATTAATTGGTTTATAGAATTTGAAATTTTATAACAAATTAATGGAATTGTTTGTTATATTAATTCATTTATTTATTTCGATCACATTAATAATTTATCTCATATTATTTCTAACCCACCCAATTCGCGACTGTTAAGTGAATATAAAATTCAAAAAAGTTGCAGAAACAAAAAAGGAAAATATATAAAATGATGGCATCTATTAAACTAGTAATGAAAAGTATAATATCTTAAAAAATATTAGAAAATGAATCAAATATATCAAAAAGAAAATTGTTAAGAATGAAGGGGAAAGAGGGAAAAATATATAATATTCCCTCCCGTCTTTTTTAGTCTTCCATTTTGATGAAATTTTTTATCGCAAAATATTTACATTTCCTTAATCAATATTAACCATTTAATTTGTAAATTTCAATATTAATTATTATTTATATATATAATTAATAGTATAATAGTTATAGATAAAAATGAAAAAGAAATTTTAAAATTTATTTTTTAATAATATGTTTAAAAAATCTAAAATTAACTAATAAAAGAGGATGGAGTAAATTCATCAAAAGTTAAAGTTGTTGTCTAGTATATTTCGCATTAGTGAAGAAACTCATAACCTGTATCATAAAAATTGGTGATTAATTGTTGATTAATCAATATTTGGTATTTTTTAATTGTTTTTATATTAATCGGGTTAAAAGGATTTTTTATAAAAATTAATCAAAAATTGATTAAATTGGATAAAATCAATCAAAAATTATAATTAATCGGTCAAAATTATATATATATATATATATATATATATTAATTTATAATAAATTTAGTTATTTAACTTGTAAGTTTATTCTTTCTTGTTTTAAAATTTTATTAAATAATAACTTAAATCTATATTATGTATAAAAATTAAATATATTTATAAAATAATATTAAATTAATCCCAATTTGTGATCCGATTTGTTAATTAAGATGAGTGTTGCAGAATGGAGTTTGAATGCAACTTGATTAATTATGAAGGATTCTTGCTAACAACAAACAAGAATGATAATTAATAAGTTAATGATGCAAACAAACTAAGCAGATAAGATGACAGAGTGTTTAAATTTCAAAAATTAATTTTATTAATTTTTGTTTCGTTATAACTGTTTGGAAAATAATTTCAGTTTCGATAGATACAATAACAATGAGTTTGTTAATGTTTCTATATTTGAGAAATTCTAGCTCAGTTGCATAAGAGAAAGTACTTATGAAATATGTGTATTTATACTGAAACACATATCTCACTTACAAGTGTATTTTCCATTGTTCATAGAACAAAGCTTGAAATATAAACTTTGCTTTTTTTTTTCCCCCATTCAAATTTGTTTTCATTCCATTTGTAGATAAAGCAGCTCTAAGATATGCAGAAATCTTTGACTCTTTAAGCATGCTTTACATTTTACTTGAATTCTCTGAAATTGCAGTAGTAGACTTGACAGACTAGATAGTAATGTCAAAATCATTCCTTGTATTTTCACTATCTAGTCTGTTACCTGAAACAGACTGTCAGCTTCACTAAAAGTTTATTGTCAACTCTTAGCTTCCATCTGGTGATAGTATCTCCGGCTCTGTATACTTTGTTATCAAGCTTAATAGTCTTCTAAAACATATTGTCTCCAAAACTACTGTCAACTACTCTGCCAAAGTTGCTGTCAGTAAAACTTATTTTTTTCAATTCTTCATTCTCCGCCAAGTTTACTGTCAATGGAATAGTTGTTGTTAGAAATACTTACTGTCTTCAAATCTTCATTCCCCGCCAAGTTTACAATCAATAGAATAATTGTTGTTAGTAATACTTGCTGTCTTCAAATCTTCATTCTCCAACAAGTTTACTATCAATGGAATATTTGTTGTTAGTAATACTTGTTGTCTTCAAATCTGCATTCTCCGCCAAGTTTACAGTCAATAGAATAGTTGATGTCACTTGTAATGTAGTGTCATAGGCTTAAGTACTTGAAATGCTGCTGTCTGAGTTTTGAATCATGTTGTGCATGAACACTTAGTGAACTTCTACAACATGACTCATATTTATTCTTTTGTACAAGACAGCGACTTTCAAATGTACTGTCACCTAACTAATACTTGTTAAATATAATGTCTACAAGTGACTACCAACTATACTGTCAATGCTCATATGACAGTATGTTTTACTTAGCTTATTAACCTTAAACTTAGTACATTAGTTGATTACACCACAATCTCTAACAATCTCCCCCAATTTTTTTTTATGTAAAATAAAGACAAATTAAAAGTTAATTGCAGATGTTAACTCAACTAACATAAATTGAAGTGTTTGTACAAGAAAAACATATAGAAAATTACAAGTACAAATACAATATGTTATTTTTCTCAACTAGGTTCCTCTAGACTGAGATTATCATTAATTTGTGCTTGAGCTTCCTTGACTTGGTTTCTTCCTTTCAGACAACAACTCTAAAGTTCCCAGGGCCCTCTTTTCATCTGATGTCTTGGCATGTTCAGACACACAGTCAAGTGTCAGCTTCACCAATTTATGAGAAAGATTCTTTAAGTCTTGATAAGAATAATAGGCTTTTATTGGTCCTTTGGAGATGCATAGAAACTTGACTCCAAATTCATCAGAAAGAAACCTGGCTTTTAAAGATTTGTATACCTGATTCACCCTGAGCTTGTCCACATCATCCTCTTCCTTGGATCTTGCTTCAATTATTGTTTTGGTTGTTGTACTTAGATTTCTTTCAATTTCTAAAAGAGAGCTTATAGTAAATCTGAAAATTCTTCTGAGGTTTGCAGTGTTGAGAACTCCAAAATCTTCAACCTTGACTTCGATGTTATCAATGATGATTTTGAGTAGATTTGTAAAGACAGGAGAGACATAATCAGATTTTCTGGAGAATTGATCATTAAGCTTGGCACAATTTAGATCAATCTCAGCTTCTTTGATTTGTCTATTAATTATATCTATCTCCTTCTTTGTGGCTTCAACATCAGCTACAAACTTACTCTTCTTATCTCATTCCACCATCTTATTCTACTATTTCAAATTACAGATCTCAAATGCTTTCCTTTTAAGATCAAACACCTCAAAATTTGTGATATTAAGTATTTGTCGCTTGATAAGTTTTACTATTTCAGAATCCTTCTCAGCCAAGTCTTCAATTCTTCAAAGGTTATGTCTTCAGCAGATCCACCAGAGTTATAAAATATTATTCTCTTAGGATTCCTTAGAAGACATTGCTGGGTTTTCTCATACTTTACCTTCTTTTCATACTCCTACTTCTGCTTTGTTGAGATGATTCTCTCGAGTTTGGGAATGAATCCTTGCTCTTCAGGATAAGGAAGCTCTTGCAGTTGCTCCACCAGCTTCTTTAGAAGTTCAGCATTTTTATCTTGCAAGAAATCTATGCTCCAAAATTCCTTGACTCCATCTTCATTGGCAAACATCACCCCATCTGAATAGACTACAGTCTCAGGTTCCTCAGCATCAATAAAATCCAATGGATGAGTTTTGAAGGACTCCATTAGCACCAAGAATTTCCTGATTAGAACTCCCATGAAGACTTGAGTCTTGATGTCTGAGCCCTTGATAACAAGCAGCATCCTTCTGACCATAAAGAAATTTGCCTCCTTCAATTGATGTCCCATTACTTCAACTTCCCTAGTGGAATAGTAGACATTTACCCTGCTTAGAGAATTGAGCTCAGTCCACTCAACAACAACCTTGGTGATTGATTCTGCCTTTGACTCAGCCAAGTTGTTAATTGTTGGTCCCCTGACATCTATGTAGTCTTCTTGAATAACTTCTGTTACCAGCTTCCACTATTTCCTGCTAGGCTTCCTGCTTGATTGTGGCATTGGTCTCTCAGTCTTTGCATTCATGTATCTTTTAGATAAAGAAATTTTCCTAGATAGTAACTCTTCCCTCACTTCTTTTGGTAGTGACTTTGAAGTTACTGTCAATACAGGCTTGACAGTAGGTTCAGACTCCTTGACAACAAACTACACCTTATTTCTCCTGAAAACATCTTACTTATCTGCTTCAAAACCAATCACAACAGCCTTCATAACCCTTCCTTCAATCTCACCAACTATCTTCTCCATCCTTATTATCAGTTCCAAAAGTCCCTGCATCACCATTATTGTTGTTGTTGGACTTGGAACTACCTACACCATCCTCAGGCTTTTCATCATTATCACCATCCCTTCTTTCCTGATTCTTCTTTTCAGACTTCTTTGTTTTCTTCTTTTCCAACCTCCTTAATTCTTCAGCCAACACCATTATTACTTCACTTCTTTTTTCAGTTCTTGGCAGCTGGTTGAAGTAGTTGAAAGCTTTTTTTACTAATCTAGGCCTACACAAACTGACCCTGTCCAAGTTCATTGATCTGTACTTCTCATCTGTTGAGCTACTGAACTTGATACAAAGAGGATTGACAGTAACCTTAGGTAGTTTTTCAACCACCATTCTCTGCATGATTCTCTTCAAATTTTCATTGAGCCATGACTTGTCTATCTTGATTTTTAGCTTTATGGCTTCAATTACTACAATCTCCTTCCTGCTCAAATAACCCATACTGATATACCAACTAAAACCACCCTCAGTCCTAACAGAGATCACTCATTTGTTGCTCTTTGAAACCATGACAGCAGCTCCAACTGTTGACTCCCTCGTGGCTTCAAAAAATTTCTTGGGATCTCTGTTGGAAGAGTTTCTTAGAGCATTAATCCTAACATCGAAGCAAGCATCCTGAAACACCCTATTGTCCTCATTTTCATCCACCATTAGCAGAGATGTTTCTTCATCATTCAAGTCATCATTCTCTTCAACAATAAAATCATCTGAGTTTTTTGAAATACTTTCACCTTTCCTTTCCTAGCCCCATGAACAGGGGCCTTCACAACTCCCTCCCTGATCACAATTCCTTTCTCTACCTTATTTCCACCAAGTTTTTCAGCCATCTCAGTGGCCACCTTGGATAACAATGCCAATTGGCTCTCCTCCCCCTGAGATGCAGCTTGAGTCTTCTTATCACTCCTTTCAACTTTCTCAGCTATAAACACTTCACCAGCTTCACCAACTTTCCCCCCCTTAGTTGAGTTGGCAGCAACAAGGGTTGTCAATTGAGTCTTCATCTCCTTCAATTGAGCAAATATACCCTGTAAGCCATCATTCATACATTTTTCAAACTACTTTATCTTCGCTACCAGCTTGACTTGATTCCTCCCTACAGTGGCCACCTGCTTAGACAATTTATATACTTTCCTTGAAAGGGATTTCAACCTTCCATCAGCTTGTTTAGAACCAGGGGCTGTTGGGGTGCTCATACACTCTGGGTTTTTATGGATGATCTCATCATCCCTCACACTCTAACACTCGGGGCCTAGTGCCCTAGATTTTTTGGTGCCCTCTTTTATGGTATGACCATGCTCAAGGCCCTCTCCTTTTCCTAAGGTCTTTCATTGCCTCTCTATTTTTTCTTGCCCACTTTTCTCTTTTCTTTTACTCTTATTCTTTTTCACACTCTCACTCATCCTAAGTGCAAGGGATAGAGCATATACTCCTTACACTATAGATTTAGATTTTACCTTCATGACTGAGGAGATAAGAGCTGAATCACTATCTTGATGTGCTTCAGGTTCTTGAGAGTTTCTGTCAGGATTAAAAGTGTTGACATCATCTTCAGTTTCAAAGTTACTGTCAATATGGGTGTTGACAGTAACTATGTCATTAACAGCAGCAAAGGCTGTGACAGCATCTTGACCCAATGGAGTGACAGTTTCTTCCACCTTTTGAGTGAAAGGTTCTTGTGTACTACCAAAAAGAGACTCCATGGTAGGTTGTTCCCCAAATTAAAATGAGATGCATCATATTGAATGAGGATTCATCCTCGTGCTAAAAAATAAATTGTGTGTATCTACAAGTGGAGGCTCATGTTGAGTGAGTTCAACATGGGGTGCAGATTCTGTACAAGTTGCCATGAGAGATTTACCAAGTTCAATAGGTGTCCCCTGTTGAGAGGAGACACCTAGTAAGGTGCTATTTTCCCTTTGAAGTTATGTGCCCTTTTGAGAGGACACAGACTGGGTGACAGAGGTTGATGTCCTTGCCTTCTTCCTCTTAGGCACACCAAGACCCTTTGTGGGTTCATTGACATTTTCATCCTTATTTGCTACACTTTGTGCAGTTACTCCCTCAACAACTTTAGACACTATTTCTAACCTACAGGTTGAGGATCTTTTCTTTGTAGAAATCTAATCTTTTAAGAGGAAGTAGGCTTTTGGTGACAACCCTAGACTGTTTGGAGGCTATAACAGACTAGAAAGGTTGTGAGTATGGGTTATGAATGGAGAGGTCAACTCCATTCTCATCACTCAAAGAAAAGACAGAAAAATCTCCCACAATTCTTAAATTGAGTGAGTTTATTATAGACCTCATGTGGTCAGTAATAAACAAATCTAATTTAGAATTGAGGAGTTTGCTGGAAAGTATGATGTGAGTATTTTTCTTTAATGTGGGGGAATCCATACATTATATAGATTAATTATGCCTACAACAAAATTAATAATAAGCATAAAGAATCGATAATAGTTTATTACCAGACTCCTGCTTTCCTTCTTTCCTAGCACCAGCTTGAAGAGAGGCATCAGGAGTTTTCCAATGTCGATTATGTAATTATGCACCATGGGGTGCATAATCTTCCTGATGTAGGCTGGGACTTCATTCCAGCCGCTGGTCTTACTTGACATTTCTCGAGTGATAGCATCCATTATCATGCTTCACTCCTTAACATGATACTTCATATCCATCCTCCCTGATGGATACCATTCGTCTGAGTTCAGGTTTGTCTTGGGTCCAGTATACCCAATCATCCTGAAGAATTTGGCTAACTAAGCATCACTAGCAGACTCATGGAATTGCGAACCTTCTTCAGCTTCAACGTGGAGAGCAATATTGATGTGGGTTGAGTCAATGGTGTAGGAAGTGTTTTTGATTTGGAAGGTTATGGTGCTTGCATCCTGCTCCTCCTCACATGTAGCAGAGGTCCACAACTGTGATAGCTTTGGAATCTCCAGCATCGGGCTTACAACTAGAGCATACGACAAGAATGAGTTGTTCATGAAGCCAACCAAGGGTTTGATGGCTTCTCTAGCTTCACCCACCATAGCCATAATGGTGAAGTTGGTTTGGGTAGGAGTACAAACGATTTGAAGTCCATATATGGTTGTAGAAAAATTAAAGGTTAAGAAATTTGGCTAGAAAAGAGAAAGAAACAAACTGAGTTGTAGAGAGAGAATAGTAGGTTTTGAGCTTTTGAGAGTAAAAGAGTTTTAGAAGAAGTAAAGAGTGAGAGTGATTTTACTGTTTGTATTTATATGAAATGAAAAAGAAAATGTCGAGAAAGAATTTTAATCGATTAAATTGATAGTTGTATGCTCAATATATTCCCTTTTGACAGTAACTCCTGCGCTAGAATTCACAAACACTCTTGACAGTAACATTAGTGATTAGAGAATAAATAAATAACCAATAACCCTAATTTAACTATTGATAGTATGTTATGCGGGAATTTAGAAAACTATACTGTCAATGAATACTGACAATATGTTATTGACAGTAAGTTTTAGTCTCGCATAATATGCTGTCAAGACTCCTTCAAGTGATTGATAGTAATTTATCACAATATGCCAGTATAGATGAATTATACTATCAAGACACTTAATAATATTTTTTACTAACACCATTTAGACAAATTAATAAAAGTAAATTAGTTAACCTCTCAGTGAAATTTCATCATGTATCTCCTCTGTGATAGAAATCAAAACACCTTAACAGGCCATTAATTCATAGTGAATTTCAGTTAACTAACATTTTTTTATCCTTAAATCAACTTGCTACAGAAATACATTAACATGATATATTTAATATACCCAATTCACTCACTAGCCTGTTGAATATCTTTTCATCCAATGGTTTGGTGAAAATGTCTGCAAGTTGCTTATCTGTGGGCACATAGATTAGCTTGATTGTGCCATGCTCCACATGCTCTAAAATGAAATGATGTCTGATATCAATGTGCTTAGTCTTGGAGTGTTGAAAAGGATTTTCAGAAATTACTATTGCACTGGTGTTGTCACAGAAGATAGGGATCCCTTACAATGCCAAGCCATAGTCCAACAATTGATTCCTCATCCAAAGTAACTGAGCACATCAACTACCGGCTACAATGTATTCAGCCTCAGCAGTTGAATTTGACACAGAGTTCTGTTTCTTGCTAAACCATGAAACCAATCTTTCTCCCAGAAACTGACAGCTTCCTGTTGTACTTTTTCTGTCAATTTTACAGCCAGCATAGTCTGAATCTGAGTAGCCAACCAAGTCAAAACCAAATTCTTTAGGATACTAAAGGCCTAAATCTTGAGTGTCTTTCAAGTATCTAAATATTCTTTTAACTGCCATCAAATGTGACTCTTTTGGATCAGACTGAAATTTTGCACACAGATCTGTGGCAAACATGATGTCAGGCCTGCTAGTAGTTAAATAGAGGAAAGAACCAATCATTCCTCTATACATCTTGTTATCCACCTTTTTTCCTTTTGAATCCTTGTCTAGTTGAGTTGTTGTTGAGATTGGAGTCTTTGCAGGTGACGAGTCTTCCATATCAAATCTCTTCAAAAGATCTTTGACATATTTAGTTTGGCAAATGAATATTCCATCTTTCTTTTGATAGAATTGAAGTTCAAAAAAGAATATTCATTCACCCATCATACTCATCTCATATTTGTTATGCATTAACTCATAGAATTCTTTGCACGGTTCTTCATTTGTTGAGCCAAAGATGATATCATCCACGTAGATTTAGACTAGAATGATATCATTTCCATGCTTTTTGTAAAACAAAGTCTTATCCACAATCCCTCTTATGAAATTTTTCTCAATGAGAAACTTGAAAAGGGTTTCATACCAGGCCCTTGAGGCTTGCTTTAAACCATACAATACTTTGAGTAGCATGTACACAAAGTTATGCATCTTTGGATCTTCAAAGCCCAGAGGCTGTTCAACATAAACTTCTTCTTCTAGTTCTCCATTTAAAAAAGCACTTTTTACATCCATTTGAAATACCTTGAAGTTGTTGAATGCAGCAAAAGCCAAGAAAATTCTTATGGCTTCAAGTCTGGCAACATGGGCAAATGTTTCATCATAATCAATTCCTTTCTGTTGATAGTAACCTTTTGTTACCAGTTTTGCTTTATTTCTTGTGATAACTCCACTATCATCCATCTTTTTTCTGAAGACCCATTTAGTTCCAATTACAGACTTGTTCTTTGGTCTAGGCACCAATTCCCAAACACACCTTTTTTTAAACTGGTTTAGTTCTTCTTGCATTGCATTAATCCAATCTGGATCAATAATGGCTTCATCTAGAGTTTTAGGCTCAACTTGAGACATGAAGCAGGAGTATATGCATTCATTAGTCACGTTTCTTCTAGTCTTTACTCATGTTCCTGGATCACCAATAATTAAATCATTTGAGTGACCCCTCTTCCACTTAGTTTCTCTTAAAGTATCTCCATAATCTTCTGTATTTTGTTGATTAACAACATCTCTTGCTCTTGCACTGTTGACATCATCAATTTCTTCAAGTTCACTATCCATAGGAACATTCCTAGAGAAATCTGTTGTTAACATTGTAATCAACTATAAGATAGATTAATTAGAAATTAACTAAGTAAAACATATTGTCATATGTATATTGACAGTATGTTTAGTTGTCACTTGTAACAATATGTATTAAAGCTGAATATGTGACAGCATGTCTCAAGATTTACTGTCTTGTAAAAATGTAATAACATGATCTATGATGTAGAAGTTCATAAAGTGTTCAAGCACAACATGGATCAAATCATTGATAGTAACATTCTGGAAACTGAAGTCTACGACAACATGTTCAAGTGACAACACCTTTTTGGAACAACTGACAACAACTATTCCTCGATAGTAAATTTGGCGGAGATTGAAGAATCAAAGACATCAAGTTTTACTGACAGCAACTATTCCTTTGACAGTAAACTAGGCGGAGAATGAGCATTATAAGACAACAAGTTTTACTGGCAGCATGTTTAGCGGAATAGTTGACAGTACCTTTGGATGACAACAAGTTTTAGAAGACTGTCAAGTTTGACAATAAAGTATGCGGAGTCGAAGATACTGTCACCAAAGAGAAGCAAAAGGTTGACAGTAACCTTTTAGTGAAGCTGACAGTCTGTTTCAAGTAGCAGACTAGGTTGTGAGAATTCAAAAAATGATCTTATCAACTCTACCTAGTCTGTCAAGTCTACTACTGCAACTTGAGAAAAGGCAAGCAAAAAGATAAAGCGTGCTCAAGGAGTCAAAGATGTCGAATCATCTCAGAGAAACTTTATCTAAAAATGGGATGAAGACAAATTTGAATTGGAAAAGTGAAGTTTCTATTTTAAGCTTTGTCCTAGGAACAAAGGAAAGTTCACTTGTAAGTGAGATATGTGTTTTTGTATAAATACACATATCTCACAAATATTTTCCCTCAACACAACCGAGCTTTACTTTTCTCAAGCATAGAAACACTAGCAAACTATTTTGTTATTGTATCTATTGAAGCTAGTAACATTTTCCAGTCTGTTATAGCGAAACAAAAATTAATAAAATTAATTTTTGAAGTTAAACACCTTTCTTGTTTTCTTGCTTATTGTTGTTTGCGTTTGTTTGATGTTATTACTTCTTGATTTGTTGTTAGCAAGATTAGTAATAAATTATCAAGTTTCATTCAACCCCATCCCCTTCTGCAACACTCATACTGTCTAACAACTAGTATTAGAGTGGCAGGTTAGATATACATAACCTGAAAAGATCTAAACATGGCTGCACAAAAAGTAAACAACATTAAATACCCACCTTTGATAAAGAACACTACAACCTTTGGAAAAGAAAGATGATGTTGTTCATAAAAATAGTCAACACACTTTACCCTGAAATTCTGGAAAACGGTCCTTTCAATCCTCAAACATATGTACCTGAAACTACAGTAGATGGTGAAGCAATACCAGCCTACTAGGTTCCCAAAAAGGTCATATAATACACTAACACTGAAAGAGAGAAAGTATCTGTAGATGATTGCTTACAATTTATCATCATTGAGGCACTTGACAATGTCATGTACAACAACATTGTCAAATGCACCAGTGCAAAGCAAATATGGGAAACCATTGAGATAATCTATGAAAAAACAGAAGAAGTGAAGGAAAATCAGACACATATTCTAGTGTCTCAGTATGAAGCCTTCCTGACCAAACCAAGTGAAGGGTTGACTGAGATGTTTGAGAGGTTTAACAGGTTGATAAATGACCTACAGTTGCATGGAAAGTTTTATGACAAAAAGGAAGTAAACATGAAATTCATGTTAACACTCCCTGACCATCTAGAGCACAAGGTTTCTGCCATAAGAGAAGGAAGGGACTTATTAAAGGTTTCACTTGAAACTTTATATGGAATTCTTAAAACCTATGAGCTAGAGCTACTACAAAAGAGAGTCATTTAAGCTGGTCAAAGAGGAAAAATGGCTAACACATCAAATGTTCTAGTAGCTCAGGATCCACAGATGCTGCTGCTCAAGGAATCTCAACATCAACAGCAAATCAAGATCGAAAAAATCACAGATGAAGATGAAGGTGTGACTCTGGAACTCAAAGATGGTGATGATGAAGAATTCTACAGCTTGGAGGAATTGGACAATATGGAAAACAAAACTATGGCCTACATGGCAAAAAAGTTCTCCAACTTGAGATTCAAAAAGAACAAAGCCTTCAAACCCAGAGGACAAAGCTCCACGTTCAATAAGTCAAGTATCTCAAAACCTGGAGGAAGTGGCAAATGTGGATACAAAATAAGTATGGTAGATAGATCCAAGATAAGGTGTTACAACTGTAGTGAAATGGGGTATTTTGCAACAGAATGCAAGAAACCAAAACAAGTGAGGAGAAATGATAGTGACTATGAGGAACTCAAAGCAAAGTATGAAGCCTTGCTCAAAAAGCAACAAAGAAGAGCTTTTGTGGCTGAAGTAAAGTGTTGGGAAGACTCTAATGATGAAGAGGAGGAAGAATATGGAAATCTTGCTCTCATGGCAAACTCTGGAGATGGCTCATCCACTTCATCAAGTCAGGTACCCTTTCTTACTATTGTTGATATGACTACATCTCAGTATAAGAAAAATGTTGAAAATTTACGTTATGAAATTTTCAATATCCATACAAGCATGTTAGCTGCTAATGAAGAGATTATCAAACTGTCTAGTGCTAATGAGTCATTGAGAATCAAAAATCATGAACTAGAACTTAAATAGAATACTTTTAAGTCCTTATAACAAGAGAATGAGATTCTTAAAAATAAGGTTGTTTGTGTTTTCCATATTGAGGAATTTCTCAGAAAATAGATTTCTGAGAATGAACTTAAAATCAAGGCTTACAAGAATTCCTCTTCCATCTTAAAATCTCACAATGATGATAATATTGAAAATCAAAAGGTAGGTATAGGTTTTAATTATGAGAAGAAAAATGGAAAGAAACATGCTATTGAAGAAGACATCAAACATACTGTCAAACCTTCAATTCTAAAGAAAGTTAAGAATCCTTTGTTCAAAAAAGCAGAATTTGAATTTGATGAGGAAGCATTAGTGATTAAACAAGATTGGATGATGAGGATAGTGAAACTGTCACTGAGTCCCTTAATACAAAAGATACTATCAAAATCCCCAAGACAGTTAGTTTTGACCTTGACAGTAACTTTTGTTTAAAAGATACTGTCAACCATGGCACAAGAGTAAGTTCAGAAGCTGCTGTCAAGATTGTGAATCCAAAACTCATTGTCAAGACAACTCTATCTAAACCTACTGTCAACTCCAACATGACAGTAACTTCTAAACATACTGTCATGAAGACCAAGAAGAACAGAAATGAAAAACTAGGAATAAACAAAAACAACAATTATGACTATATTCCTAATGCTCCTAGAAAGTTGTGCAATAATTGTGAGTCTTCTAGTCATCTAACTTATGTTTGTAACAAAAACAAGTTTAATGTCCAGAATGCTACCTCTGTCAATGAAAATTTATACAGCATGCCTTTAAAGAACAAATAAGTTATTCACTGTGGTGATTTTGATTGCATTTCATGTAAAATGAACTTGATGAGTATGTGCTTTAACATGCCTTTTGTTAATGATCAAGAATGCCTGTATAAGAATGATAAAATTAAAAAGGCAAAGACTCCGGGTCCTCCTAAAGTTAGGATGGACAAGCCACCCAAGAACAAAGCTATCAAAACAGTAATCAAAACTGAATGGGTAGCTACAGGATTCTTGCTAAAAGCAATAGAAAGAATTATAACTGAATCAACTTTAAACTATGAATTAGCTAAGCAAAATGGACCCAATGAAAGTTGGATACCAAAAGCAACTTGAAATATTTGCTTTGCAGGGCAACAAGAAAAATAAAAGAATCATGTGGATCATTGACAGTGGATGCTCAGGACATATGACAGGTGATAAAGCCTTGCTATCACAGTTCAAAAAGATGGTTGGCCCTTGTGTAACTTTTGGTGACAACAGCATTAGTTTCACAATGGGATATGGCATGCTGGAAGTTGGAAATTTAAAGATAGAGAAGATTGTCTAGTAAGTGGTTTGAAGCAATATTTGTTGAGTGTCACTCAATTTTGTGAAAGAGGTTTCAAAGTTAGTTTTGATCAAGATAGATGCTCCATTGTCAACAAGAAGACATGAGAAGAAGCTCTTCAAGAGTAAGAAAATGAAGCCTCTATATAGCTGACTTGGACTCTATAAGAAAAGATAAAGTCTACTGTTTCTATAGTAAGGCCTTCACATCTGAGAGTTGGCTATGGCACAAGAAACTTTCCCATTTGAACTTCAAAGCAATGAATTATCTAATGAAAAGAGAATTGGTGAAAGGGCTTCCCCAACTTGAATTCTGTCAAGAAGGTTTGTGTGAGGAT
The DNA here is from genome assembly GCA_028671895.1 of Oenanthe sinensis. Classification (NCBI taxonomy): domain Eukaryota; kingdom Viridiplantae; phylum Streptophyta; class Magnoliopsida; order Apiales; family Apiaceae; genus Oenanthe; species Oenanthe sinensis. The sequence continues at coordinate 23,382,638 of CM053801.1, forward strand.
TGCCAAAAAGGAAAGCTAAGGAGAGCTTCACACAAAAGCACTCCTAGTGGCTCAATCAATGAAGCATTTCAACTAATTCATATGGATTTATTTAGTCCTATGAATGTGCAATCACTGGCAAGAAAAAGATATGATTTAGTAATGGTTGATGATTTTTTAAGTTACACATGGGCGAGGTTTCTAGCATCCAAGGATGAAGCTGCACAAGAGATCATTGATTTGGTAAGGGTTCTTGACAAGAATCCCAAGTACAAAGTGCAGATTTTAAGAAGTGATATTGATACTGAGTTCAAAAATAGTATCATGAATGATTTCTACAAAGATAATGGAATCACTCAACAATTCTCTGCACTTAGGACACCTCAACAAAATGGTGTTGTGGAAAGAAAGAATAGAACTCTCATTGAGGCTGTAGGAACAATGTTGAGTGAAGCAATACTTCCTACCTATTTCTGGGGTGAAGCAATCAATACAGCCTGTTACACTCAAAACAGGACTGTGTTCAACAAGGCCTATGGAAAGACACCCTATGAATTGCTCACATGAAGGAAACCAACTATCAATTATTTTCATGTCTTTGGAAGCAAGTGCTTCTACATGAAAGATTTATCTGAGAACAAAGGAAAATTTGACACTAAAGTACTTGAAGGAATTTTTATGGGGTATGGCATTGATAGAACTAGATACAGAGTCTACATCATTGATTACAAAACTGTGGAGGAGAGTGTAAATATCACTTTTGATAAATCAAAATTTCATGGAGTTGAAGAAAGTCAAGAAATAGAACCATTGGTTTTTGAAAATCAAGGTTATCTAGAAGAGATTGATGAAGATTCACCAAGAGTTGATCATACAATTTTTGGTCTAACAAATGTTCATGTCCAGTCTGGAGATAATGAAGGAACTGCCCAAACAACTGATTTTGCTGGGAATGTTCCCATGAATAGTGGACTTGAAGAAATTAATGTTGTCAACAGTGCAAGAGCAAAAGATGTTGTCAATCAACAAGGTGATGAAGACTCTAGTGATTCTCTAAGAGGAACAAAATGGAACAGAGATCACACTAATGATTTAATCATTGGTGATCCAGGAACTAGAGTCAAAACAAGAATAAATGTTATAAATAAATGTATGTACACTTGTTTCCTTTCTTAAACTAAACCCAAAACTCTAGAAGAAGCTTTGGCTGATCCAGATTGGATTAATTCCATGCAAGAAGAGATTAATCAATTTAAAAGAAGTTGTGTTTGTGAATTGGTGCCTAGACTAAAGAACAAATCTATAATAGGCACCAAATGGGTTTATAGAAACAAGATGAATGATTGTGGTACTGTCACTAGAAATAAAGCAAGGCTAGTGGTAAAAGGTTACTGTCAACAGGAAGGGATTGATTATGAAGAAACATTTGCACCTGTTGCCAGACTTGAGGCAATAAGAATCTTTTTGGCTTTTGTTGCATTCAATAACTTCAAAAATTTTCAAATGGATGTAAAGAGTGCTTTTCTTAATGGGGAACTAGAAGAAGAGGTGTATGTTGAACAACCCGCAGGTTTTGAAGATCTAAAAATGAATAACTTTGTGTACAGACTACTTAAGGCATTGTATGGCTTAAAGCAAGCACCAAGGGCTTGTTATGATACCATTTCCAAGTTTTTTCTTGATAACAACTTTACAAGAGGGATTTCAGATAAAACTCTTTTCTTCAAGAAGCATGGAAAAGATATCATTCTAGTTCAAGTATATGTTGATGACATCATCTTTGGGTCAACAAATGAAGATCTATGCAAGAAATTCTCTGAGTTAATGCAGAACAAATATGGGATGAGTATGATGGGTGAATTGGTATTTTTTCTTGGACTTCAAGTCTATCAAAAAGAAGATGGAATATTTATTTTCAAAACTAAGTACGTCAAAGATCTCTTGAAAATATTTGATATAGAAGATTCATCTCCTGCAAAAACTCCAATCTCAACGGCAACTCAACTTGACGGATCCAAAAGGAAAGAATGTGGACAACAAAATGTATAGAGGAATGATTGGCTCTCTTATCTACCTAACAGCTAGCAGGCCTGATGTCATGTTTGTAACTAGGTTGTGTGCAAGGTTCTAGTCTGATCTAAAGGAGTCTCACTTAATGGATGTAAAAAGAATTTTTAGATACATAAAAGGCACACAAAACTTAGACCTTTGGTATCTTAAAGATTTTGGATTTGACTTAGTTGGATATTCAGACTCAGACTATGCAGGGTGCAGGATAGACATGAAGAGCACTACAAGTAGCTGTCAATTTTTGGGAGAGAGATTGGTCTCATGGTTTAGCAAAAAGCAGCATTCAATATCAAATTCAACTGTAGAGGCTGAATATATTGCAACTGGTAGTTGTTGTGCTCAATTATTTTGGATGAGAAATCAGTTATTGGACTATGGGTTGACTATGCAAGGAATTTCAATATTTTGTGACAACACTAGTGCCATTGCAATTTCTGAGAATCCTGTTCAAGACTCTAAAACTAAGAACATTGACATCAGACATCATTTCATTAGAGAGCATATGGAGGAAGGCACAATCAAGCTTATCTATGTGCCCACAGAGAAACAACTTGTAGATATTTTTACCAAATCACTGGATGAAAAGACATTCAACGGGCTAGTGAGTGAATTGGATATGTTAAATTTGTGCTGTTAATATAATTATGTTTAGTTGATTAAAAATTTAGTTAACTAAATTTCACTGTGAATTAATGGTCTCTTGAGGTGTTTTGATTTTTATCACAGTGGGAAGACATGATGATATTTTACTGAGAGGTTAACTAATTTTTTAAAGTAAATTCTTGTGAGGCTAATAAAAGATACTATCAAGTGGCTTGATAGTATGTTTTATTTATACTGTCGCATATTAATAAGTTATTGTCAATATCTGTGAAACTCACTGTCAGATAATAGAGAAGCTTTGACAGTATAGTACACGAGACTGAAACTACTGTCAAACCAAGTGGAACTTACTGTCAAACAAGAGAGAAGTCTTGACAGTATAGTACGTGGGACTGAAAATTACTGTCAAATCCTGTGGAACTTACTGTCAAACAAGAGTGAAGTCTTGATAGTATAGTATGCGAGATTGAAACTTACTATCAAATACTTGTGAAACTTACTGTCGAACAACATCGACAATATGTTTTTGGATTTCCGCAAAACTAGTCAATAGTAAATTTTATGGTTATTTATTCTTTTTATGTTCTCTAACCACTAATATTATTGTCAAGAGTGTGTGTTAATTTTAGCGCATGAGTTACTGTCAAGGAATGGATTTAGAAGACAATTGTCACTTAAAATCGTTTACAATTCTTTCTTGACAGTATCTTTTTTCACATCATATATATTCATAGCTAAAATTTCTCTCGCTCTTCACTTTTATTTATTTCTCTCTTAACTTCAAATTCTCTAACGTCCTAAAAACTCTCTATTTTCAAACTCTAAACCATTCCTCATTTCAATCGTTACAAAATCTCAACCATGTCTGGACCTCAACTTATCTGCTCTCTTGCCCAAACTAACTTCACCATCATGGCCTCAGTGGGTGAAGCTGAAGAAGTCTTCAAACCCCTTGTTGGCTTCATGAACAATTCTTACCTCACCTATGCCCTCACCAAAAGCCCCCATCTTGAAATACCTAGACTTTCTCAGTTCTGGACCTCTACCATATGTGAGGGGGAGCAAGATGCTAGCATTATCTCCTTCCAAATCAATGGTACCTCTTACACCATTGATTCCTCTCACATTAATGAAGCTCTTCGTGTGAAAGAAGTTGAAGGCTTGCTATTTCAGGAGCCTGCAAGTGACGTTCAGCTTGCAAAGTTCTTTAAGATGGTTGGGTATACTGGACCCAGGACAAGCCCAAACAGCGATGAATGGTATCCATCTGGTGGCATGGACAGAAAATATCTGAACAAAGAATGGAGCATGATGTTGGATGCTGTATCAAAGTCCATATCGAGCAAAACTAGTGGCTGGAATGAGGTCCCAGCCTACATCAGGAGAATTGTGCATTCCATGGTGCACAACTACAGAATAAATATTGGAAAGCTCCTGATGCCCCTGTTCAAACTGGTGCTTGGGAAGAAAGAAGCCAGAAAACCGGTTATCTACTATCCTAGATTTTTTATGCTTTTCATTAATTTTGTCATAGGCATAATAAATTTAGATAGTGTTCAATGCATGGAGTCCCAACACTGAAAAAGAACATTCATTCTTTGTTAATCAGTAAACCACTTAACACTGAATTGGGTTTATTTATAACTGATTTCATGTTTTCTACTGTAAATGATTTAAATTTAAAATTTGTTGGGGACTATAATGTATTTTCTTTGAGTGATGAGAATGGTGTTGACCTCACCATTCCTAACCCACACTCTAAACCTTATGAAAGAATCCGGCCTTCTCGAGTCACCAAAATAGTTAGCCAAGGGTCTGATACCTCTCAAAAGGACCATGCTCCTAAAAAGAGGAGAACTAATCAACCTAGGCTAGAAACCTTTCCACATGTAGGTGGTGTAACTGCACAAGATGCAACAAATAAGGCAGGTAGTCTGAGCACAGAACCCATAGAGGGTCCTGGTGAGCCTAAGAAAAAGAAGGCAAGGGTATCAACCTTTGTTAGCCAGGGTGTATCCTCTCAAAAGGACACATCTATTAAAAGGGATCAATACACATCTCTGGATGTATCCTCTCAACAGGAGGCATCCATTGAAATTGGTCAGTCTCCCATGACACCTTGTACAGAGTCAGCACAACAGGTTGAATACACTCAACCTGAGCCCACACATGCAGATACTCACACTATAGGACTAGAAAATGTGGAACACAACTCATTTAATTATGGTGCATCACATTTTGCCAATGCTGAAGAACAAAATGTTGATGCAGTAATCCAACAATTAAATGAGACTAATCATAGCAATCCACAAGAACCTTCCACTCAAAAGGTGGAAGAGATTGTTGTCACAGCCTCTATAGCTGTTAATGACAAAGTTGTTGTCCATCCTCATGACAATAACTTCTCAACAAATGCTGCCAAAGATGCTGTCAACATTCCAAATCCAGACAAAAACTCTCCAATGGCCACAACTTCTCAACAGAATGAAGATGACGACTCTGCTCTTATTTCCAAAATCCTCAAGGTAAAATCTAAATCTCTTGTGCAAGATGTACTTGCTCAGTCTCTTGCACCTAGGATGAGTGAGGACGTGAAAAGAAAAAAAGATATAAAAGAAAAGAGAAGTGAGAATAAAAATGAGGGGCTGGGAAAATCCTAGGCAAAAGGAGAGGGCCCTGAGCAAGGCCAATTACAAAAGAAAATTATGGGAGCCAACATATCTAAGGCACCAGGCCTTGGGAGTGAGTTGGTGAGGCGTGATGAGATCACTCAGAAAAAATAAGAGAGTGTGAGAACTACCACAACCTCCAAATCATTCAAACAAGCCGATGAAAGGTTAAAATCCCTTTCACATAAAGCCACTAAACTTTCAAAGAATCTGGATACAGTTGGCAGAAACCAGGTGAAGCTCATCAACAAGATGTCTACCTTGGAGAACATGATGAATGAGGGATTCAAGGCTATCTTTGCAAAATTAGAAGAATTCAATTCCAAGCTTGCAGCTGCTACCTCAACTAAGAGGGAGAAAAGTGGAGGTGATGAAGTGTTTGTTGGTGATGTTGAAATGGAGAAGGAGAAAACTCAAGCTGCATCTCAAGGGGGGAGTCAACTAGTATTATTATCTAGTGTGGCTACTGAGATTGCTAAGGTAGGTTAACAGAAGCATGTTGATAGGCCTAAGGAGAAAGGCATTGTGATTAAAAAAGATTGTGCTAAGGAGGTTCCAATAGTTCTTGCAACTGGGAAAGGAAAAGCAAAGCCATATCAAGTTGATGCTGATGATACTATTTTGGAGGAAAAGGAGGATCTTATAGAAGAAGAAGCTACTGTTTTAATGCTTGATGAAAATGAAAACAATAATGCATTTAAGGATGAAAGCTTTTATGAAAGAAACAAAGAAATCAAGATGTCATCCAACAGAGACCCAAAGAAATTTTATGAACAATTGAAACAGTCAATAGTGGGAGCTGTTGTGATGATATCTGTCAGCAATAAATGGGTGACAATAGTAAGAATGGTAGGAGGATTGAGTTGGTATGTCAGCCTCGGATTTCTCAGCAGCAAGAAATTCCAGTAATTGAAACTATTAGACTCAATATCAAGGCTGAGAGATCTTTCTTGAATGAAAATCTAAAAAGGACCATGTTGAAATTGATAAGGGAGAAACTACCAGAAGTCACCTACAATCCTCTAAGTATCAGATACAGCTTCTCAAATGATGGCAAGTACAGATTCATGAACTTGGAAAGAGTTAGTGAGTACAAGCTAAAGTTGGTGAGAGAAGCATTTGATTACTTCTGCAAATTGGATCATAGTAAAGAGGTGATGGATGTGGTGAAGATTCTAAAGAAGGAAATTGAAAGGGTTGAAAGATTGAGGGCTAATAGAATGAGAAGAAATAAGGATGGAAATGATGATGAAAATCTGATGGAGGTGTAGGTAGTTCCAGCCAACACAATAACATTGGTGAAGGATCATTTAGAACTGGAAATAAGGTGGATGAAGATAAGGAGAAGGATGAGAAGGAGTATAAGGATGGTATTGAAGGAAGAGTGTTGAAAACTGTGGTCCTTGGCTTTGAAGCAGATAAGAAAGATGCTGTCAAGAAAGATGCTGTCACAAAAGATGCTATCAAGCCTGCATTGATAGTAACTCATAAGTCACTGTCAAAGGAAGTGATGGAAGAGTTACTGTCAAGAAAAATCCTCATATCAAAGAAACGCAGGATTGCAAGGGATGATAGAGCAAAGCCACACTCTAGCAGAAAGTCTAGTAAGAAGGGATGAAAGCTGATGTCTGAAGTAATTCATGAAGATTGTCTGGATGTTAGGAGACCTACAATCAACAACATGGCTGAGTCAAAGGCAAAATTGATCATCAAAGTTATGGTTGAATGGATTCAGTTTAACTCCGTGAGCAAGATAAACATCTGCTATGTTACTGGTGAGCTTGAGACCATAGGATATGAATTAAAAGAAGCAAATTATTTTATGGTGAAAAGAATGCTTCAAATCGTTAAGGGCCTAAATATTAGGACTCAAGTTTTCAGGGGGATTTTGATCAAAAAATTCTTAGAGCTAATGGAAACCTTCAAAACTCATCCTTTGGATTTTCAATGAAGATGAAGAACCTGAGACAATAATGTACTCAGGTGGAGTTATGTTTGAAAATGAAGATGGAGTCAAGGAATTCTGGAGTATAGATTCCTTACAGGACAAATACTGAACTCCTAATGAAACTGGTGGAGCAACTTCAACAACTTCCTTATCCTGAAGAGTAAGGATTCATTCCCAAACTCCAGATAATCATCTCAACCAAGGAATATCAGGAGTATGAAAAGAAGGTGGAATATGAGAAGACTCAATAGTGTCTTCTAAGAAATCCTGAAAGAATAGTCTTCTATAACTCTGGTGGATATGCTGAGGAAATTACATTTGAAGATTTTGGTTGAGAAGGATCCTGAGATAGTCAAACTAATCAAGAGACAACTCCTCAAAATCACAAACTTTGGGATGTTTAATCTCAAAAGGAAGGAAATACAGATCTGTGACTCTAAGAAAAAAGAAGAAAGGGAGAAGATGAAGAAATTTGAAAGTGAAGTTGAAGCTGCACAAAAGAAGGTGGAGAAAGTAACAAAAAGGATCAAAGAGGCTGAGATTGACATGAAGCATGTAATGTTGAATGATCAATTCTCTAAAAGGGCTAACTATGTTTCTACAATCCTTTTTGGTCCCCTGAGAATCATTATTGACAACATTGAAGTGGAGGCTGTCAATTTCAGGGTGCTCAACAATGAAAATTTGAGGAAGATCTTCATACTCACTACAGGTTCATTCCTAGAATTTGAAAGAGATCTAAGCAAGATTGTTTGGGAGATTATAGAGTCTAGAGAAGAAGATGAAACCATAGACAAACTCATAGTGAAGCATGTTTTCTCTTCAACAAAAGATAAATTTGTCAAAGATATGTTTGGTATGAAATATCTCTGTATCTCCAAGGGACCATATGAGAACTATTACACCTACAAAGATTTGAATGATCTCTCCTACAAAATGGTGAAGTTAGTTCTAGACTGTGTTTCTGAGCATGCCAAGACTGAAGAAGAATGACTGCATACAAGAAGTGAAGATGAAGCTCAAACTGGAGTTGAAGATTTGTTCAGTCTAGAGGAGCTTAGTTTGAGATAAATTGTACTTGTAATTTTTTTATTTTTCATAAAAATAAATTGGGGAAGATTGTTAGGGATTGTGGTGTTAACATTGTAATCAATTATAAGATAATTAGATTAATTAGAAATTAACTAAGTAAAACATACTGTCATATATATATATATATTGACAGTATGTTTAGTTGTCACTTGTAACAGTATGTATTAAAGCCAAGTAAGTGACAGTGTGTCTTAACAGTTACTGTCTTGTAAAAATGTAATAACATGATCTATGATGTAGAAGTTCACAAAGTGTTCAGGCACAACATGGATCAAATCATTGACAGTAACATTCTGGAAACTGAAGCCTACGACAGCATGTTCAAGTGACAACACATTTTTGGAACAACTAATAGCAACTATTCCTCGACAGTAAACTTGATGGAGATTGAAGAATCAAACACATCAAGTTTTACTGACAACAACTATTCCTTTGACAGTAAATTTGGCGGAGAATGAGCATTCTAAGACAACAAGTTTTACTGACAGCAACTTTGGCAGGGATAGTTGACAACATGTTTAGCGGAATAGTTGACAGTACCTTTGGATGACAATAAGTTTTAGAAGATTGTCAAGTTTAACTGTTAGGAATCTACATGTGATTTGATGATAACATTAATCTTAGAATCATAGAAATTTTATTTGTTGTAACTGATCAATTGATATGAAAGTTATAAATATCAATTGATCAGGAAACCATTTATCAGTTGAAGTGTTTATATGAATCAACTGATAATTTGGATTGTAGCATAGGTGTACTTAGTCTATTTCAATCGATAAGGTGTAAATCAATTGATATTTTGTTCATCAATTGATGTTAGAGTCGATTGATATGGATCATCAATTGATGTGTAAATTAAACTGTTAAATTGTAATTATGTGAAGACAGGAAATTGCACAAGTGAAGGATGATCAATTGATATTGAAGCATCGATGGATGAAGGATCAATCGAAGAAGCCAAGTCAAGCATTGAAGACCATCAACTGATGTGAAGACCCATCGACTGATATATCGATTGATAACATCTATCAATCGATAAGCCATCTTTTATCAATCGATGGATATAAAGATCAATCGAAGAAGTACATCAGTTGATGGATTAAAGAGTGGATCAATTGATATGCTTAACAGCAAATTATCAATTGAGTGTGACAACACAGAAAGAATATCTGTTGAAGATCCAGAGATCAAAAGCACACCTATGGAAGACAGTCTAGAGTGACTGTGAAGACTCAATCAGAAGCTGTCTTTCAAACCTTTTTGAAAAATAGAAAAAGGTAAAAGGAAGGCAGGTAGAAACAATACTAGAATAGGTATTGTAAAAGTACACTTGTGAAATATATAAACAAGTGTAGCAGCATTATTAGAAAACATACAAGTTAGACATATTTCTTAATCAACTGTTCAAGCTTGAGAGCACATGTGTAAGAACAGTTGATTTGTTTTCTAATCTTGTAAACGCAGCTAGGTTTCTTCTAACCTAGGAGCATTGAGCAAAAATATATATTGATGGAAAAACCAATCCATCAATAATTTTAAATCTCTTTGTTCAGTTTTATTTTTAGCACTAACTTGTTCGAACTTATTCTCTTATTCTTTCAAACATCAAGAACAAATATTAGAACAAGGAAAAAGTTTTAATATTTGTATTCAACCCCCCCCCTTCTACAAATATTGACATTGTTCTAAGGAATAACAATTGGTATCAGAGCGAGCTTTCAACATACAGAAAGTTTAAAGATCAAGAACAGTCAATATGGGTCAAAAAGATTCAGGTGTGAAAATTCCAGTTTTAGAGAAAGATGAATATTTTCCATGGAAGGTCAAAATGCATCTGCATCTTCTTTCTCTCGACTCTTCTTATGTTAACTGCATAGAAAAAGGTCCTCATGTTCCCATGAAGCTAGTCACAGGTGTAAACCCTGATGGAACTCCTGCACTTGACAGACATGTTCTAAAACTTATTTCTGAGTTCACAGAAGAGGATGAAAAAGAAGTACTCAAAGACAAGAAGGCCATGAACATTCTGTTTAATGGTCTAGATAAAGATATGTTTGACAATGTTATAAACTGTACTTCATCAAAAGAAGTATATGATACACTTCAAACTCTGTGTGAAGGAACTGAACAAGTAAGGAAAAACAAGATGCAACTCTTGATTCAAAAATATGAATAATTTCATTTCAAGAGTGGAGAATCTATCAATGAAACCTATAGCAGATTTCAGAAGTTGTTAAATGGACTGAAGCTATATAGTAGGGTTTATGCAACTGAGGATACAAATCTAAAATTTCTTAGATCTCTTCCAAAAGAATGGAAACCAATGACTGTTTCCATTAGACAATCTCAGGACTTCAAGGATTTTACACTGGAGAAACTTTATGGTATTCTCAAGACATATGAGTTGGAAATCCAACAAGATGAAGAGATTGAGAAGAATCAAGGAAAAGAGAAAACTCTGGCTTTGGTAGTCAAGGGAAATGAAGAGAAGAAGGAAAATGGCTATGAAGAAGAGTCAGTCATGATGGCTGGTGATGCTGTTGTAGAATCATTCAAGAGAAAAGGAAAGAGCAAGTGTGAAGAAGATGAAACATGCTCTCAGGATGATTTGGATGAGATTGATGAGCACCTTGCATTTCTGACAAGGAAATTTTCAAAGCTAAAATTCAAGAAGAATCCATATGCTCAAAGGCCTGGATCCCAGTTTAGAAACAACAATCAAAATAAAAATCTGGTTGATAGATCTAAATTCAAATGCTTTAACTGTGGATTGGCTGGTCATTTCTCAAGTGAGTGCAGGAAGCCAAAACAAGAAAAGGCAAAGTCATATGAGGGTATTGATTATAAGAAGAAATACTTTGACCTTTTAAAATAAAAAGAAAAGGCTTTTGTAACTGAGGAGAAGGACTGGGCTGCTGAGGATAGTGATTTTGAAGAATATGTCAATCTTGCATTAATGGCCAATCATGAAGATGAAGAGGCTAGTTCAGCATCTAATCAGGTACTAGCTACCAACTTTTCCGAGCTTACATTTGAGGAATGCAATAGTACTATTAATGAAATGTCTAATGAACTGTACAATTTGCATGTCACTCTAAAATCTCTAAACAAAGAAAATATCAAGTTAAAGAACACCATTGATGCCTTAACTGAGAGAAATATTTTTCTTGAAAATGAACTTGTTTGTTTAGAAAGACTTAAGCAGGAAAGAAAGGATGCTAGGAATGAACTAGTAAACAGTTTGAAAAGAGAAGAATTGTTGAAAGAACAATTAGCTGAAGAAATTGAAACCATTAGCAAATGGAATAGGTCTGCTAAAACTGCCAAACAAATTATTGATGTTCAGGGTGTAGATACTCTAGGAGAACTCCCCAAATCAATAGGCAAGTCATTGGCTGATACTTCAATGGATAAAGATCAATCGACTGCTAATCCTTCATCATCTGATAAGGATTATCAATCGATTGATGCTGAATCAATCGATAAGCATCCATCGACAAGTAAATCATCAATGGCTAATAAAAAGAAAAAAAATAGCACTCCTATTAAGTTTGTTAAGGAAACCAAAAATCAAGTTGAGGCTGAGGCTGAGAAAATCAACATAGGTAGCTTATCCAAGAAACAACTAAAAGAAAAATTAGAAAAGATAGCACCTATGGAAATTACTCAACATAAGTCTGAGAAAAAGAAAAAGAATAGGAATGGTAAAGTAGGCATAAATAAGCACAGTAACTACACTCCTGATATGTATGCACCTAGAAAAGTCTGTGCTAAATGTGGTAGTGTAAATCATTTGTCCATGCAATGCAAAAGTGAAAAGAATTCTATATCTGCAAATGATTTAAATATACATGACATGACTGCAAATGCCATGTTTACCAATCCTATGCTCATGAATGCCATGTCTTCTAATTTGGTTGCACCTAATGTTCATATGCCTTATGCACAAGTTCCATACATGTATAATCCCTTCTTTGCATATCCTAATATGAACATGCCTGGTATGCCATGGAACATGCTTAATGTAAATGATGAAATTCATGGAAATTCTGCCATGAGTTCCAAGGTGTCAAAGCCCCAAAAGTCAACTCCCAAAGTTAAAGTGGATTTAAACCCACCAAAACAAAAGGAACCTAAGTTGACAACAGGGACTCAGGCTGCAACTAATAAAAGAGGACCCAAGGCAACTTGGGTACCAAAAGCAACTTGATTGTTTTATGTGTGTGCAGGGAAACAGGAAGAAAAATCTCTGGTATTTGGATAGTGGATGTTTAAGGCACATGACTGGAGATTTGTCCCTGCTCACAAAATTTGTGGAAAAGGCTGGCCCAGGAGTTACTTTTGGAGATAACAGCAAAGGTTTTACTCTGGGATATGGCTCAATTGCAAAAGAAAATGTTATCATTGAATCTGTAGCACTAGTTGATGGATTGAAGCACAATTTGCTCAGTATTAGTCAACTGTGTGATAATGGTAATGGTGTGTGGTTTACAACTGAATCATGCATCATAGCCAACAAAGAATCTGGTGAAATTCTCTTAACTGGAGAAAGAAAAGGGAATGTCTATGTGGCTGATTTTCACTCTGTAAAGGCAAATTCAATGACATGTCTACTTAGCAAAGCCAATACAGAAGAAAGTTGGACTTGGCACAAGAAACTAGCCCATTTGAATTTCAAATCCATGAATTTATTGGTTAGAAAGAATCTGGTTAGAGGCATTCCACAGATGGAATTCACCAAGGATGGACTATGTGATGCCTGTTAAAAGGGAAAACAAAGAAAAGCATCATTCAAGTCAAAGTCTGAATCATCAATTGATAAGCCTCTGGAATTATTGCACATGGACTTATTTGGTCCAGTCAACATCATGTCAATTGCCAAAAAGAAATATGCCTTAGTAATTGTGGATGACTTCACAAGATTTTCATGGGTATATTTCTTACACTCTAAGGATGAAGCAAGCAAATTAATTATCAATCATGTGAAGAATGTTGACAATGGCACTGAATGGAAGGTCAAGAAATTTAGAAGTGACAATGGTACCGAATTCAAGAATTCAACCATGAGAGAATTCTGTGAAGAAAAAGGTATCACTCATCATTTCTCTGCTCCAAGAACTCCACAGCAAAATGGAGTAGTTGAAAGGAAAAATAGGACCTTGATTGAAGCTGCTAGAACTTTGTTAGAAGAAGCAAAACTTCCTACATACTTCTGGGCAGAAGCAATTAATACTGCTTGTTACATTCAAAATATTTCCATGATCAATAAACTTCAAGGCAAAACTCTATATCAATTAATAAAGAAAGACAAGAAGCCAACAGTTAACTTTCTTCATGTCTTTGGCTGCAAATGCTTTGTACTGAGAAATCAAGGTGAAAATCTAGGAAAATTTGAAGCCAAAGCTGATGAAGCTATATTTGTTGGATATGGAATAACAACCAAAGCATACAGAATCTACAATCTTAGATTACACATTGTTATGGAATCTATGCATGTAGTTTTTGATGACAAGAAAATTCAAGGGTTGTTTGATGAAGGATTTCATGATCTATTGCATTTTGAAAATGAATCCACAAGTAATATTGAAGATAGTGATGATGATGTGGAAATCACAAGAGTTCAAGTACCTAGAATCCTCCCATCAATTGATGTCAATGCATCAACAGATAACTTATCAGTTGACAATCATCAATCAACTTATAATACATCAATTGATAATCATTCGATGGATATCAACTCTACTCAACAATCTTGAAGTAGAGTGTCCATCTCAGGGGGAGGGTTCTCAAATAGTCAATCACATCACAATGATCATAACACTTCCAATGATCATGAAGCATCATCTTCAAGGACAAATTTACCATCACAAAGGAAATGGACAAAAAGCCATCCCTTTGAATTAATAATTGGAGATGCAAATGATGGTGTCAAAACTAGAAGTGCAACTCAAAATGAATGCTTGCATAGTAGCTTCCTGTCTCAAGAAGAACCAAAAAGGATTGAAGAAGCCTTGAATGATCCTGATTGGATAATTGCTATGCAAGAAGAGTTGAATCAATTTGAAAGAAACAAGGTATGGAAGCTGGTGCCCAAACCAAAGAACAAGTCTATCATTGGTACAAAATGGGTGTTCAGAAACAAAATGGATGAATCTGGTACAGTGACAAGAAATAAAGCAAGATTAGTGGCAAAGGGCTATTCACAAGAAGAAGGCATAAATTTTGATGAAACTTTTGCACCAGTTGCAAGATTGGAAGGAATCAAAATCTTTCTAGCATATGCTGCTCATGCTAATTTCAAGGTGTATCAGATGGATGTGAAAAGTGCTTTTCTCAATGGAGAACTAGAAGAAGAAGTATATGTAGAACAACCTCCTGGCTTTATTGATCCTGTTCATCCTGGATTTGTATACTATCTTCTCAAGGCACTTTATGGATTGAAGCAAGCACCTAGAGCCTGGTATGACACATTGTCTAAATTCTTGATTGAGAATCACTTCACAAGAGGTACTGTTGATAAAACTCTCTTTCATAGAAATGTAAATGGCTCTATGATTCTTGTTCAAATCTATGTAGATGACATTATTTTTGGCTCAACTAATGAAAATCTAGCCGTTGATTACTTATTTTATCAATTGATTAATACGTACATTCATGTATGTATAACAATCGATTGCCAAAATTGGTAACTTTTAATTATCAATACTCTTCCAACGGTCGATTTAGTTCTATTTTGAGTAAGAAATTGTTTGGGAAATCAGTAAATATAAATAGTGAGATTAAAACTTCTTTTAATTCTTACTTGCATTTTTACTATCGATTTTTCTATCTCTTTCTCTTTCTCAATCTTCGAACTTACTCTGTATCTATCTCTTGCTAAGAACCCTAATCTACTACTGTCTAATTATTGTTTCTGTTATAATTAATAACAAGTTTGCCAGTTAATTCAATTATAAATCTTCAAACTTGATTATGGCATCATCAAAGAGAGTCTCACAATCTGGATTCTACTATGAGCTCAATAACTTCGTTGCTTGCACTATGGTGGAGGAAGCCCCAACAGAATTCCATCCTCTAATGAAATTTCTAAAGAATTCAAAAATTTCAAAGGCCCTCTCAGAAGCACCAAAAATAGTGTGCAATCTAGTTGAAGAATTCTGGACAACAGCAGAAGTAGCAGATGATTTTTCTACATTCTCCTTTGAATGCAAAGGACAAAGGTATATTCTAACCACTGTAGTCTTGGGTGAGTGCTTAAATATTCCTTCAAATAATACTATAGATGCACCCACTGACACAGAGATAAGAAGCATGCTTAGAGAAATCAATTATACTTCTCCTGATGCTAGTCTAGGTAGTATTGTTAGGAAGAATCTAAGAAAAGAATGGTCATATTTCTTTGATGCTTTAATAAAGTGTTTTTCTGGTAAGGTTAGTAATTTTGATGCAATAACAACAAGTATGCAACAAGTAGGGTATAGCATTGTATATGATAGATATCATAATTTAGGAAGCCTGTTACTCAATGAAATATCTGCCAAATTGGGAAATAAAATAAATAGATCTAATCATATTTATTATGCAAGATTTATTATGATTATTATTAACCACTTTGTCAAGGATATTGAGATTGACAGGAATACAGACATTTTGGAATGCTGGACTCAAAACAAAAGGGTCTTTAAAGACTTGGTTAGGATCAATCTTCACAGCAATGTGGAATTGATCTATCCCCCTTTTGTTCAGGTATTTATCTCTACTTTAAACACTTCTCAACCTAACTCTTCTTTGCCTTCTGTGACTATGGAGGGTGGTAGTAATGACCCCAACCCTCCTACCCAAGCCACACAACCAATCTCTAAATCCAAATCTAAGAAACCAACCTCAACAGGTTCTCAAAAACCTGCTGTTGTAAAAACCAAGAAAAGAAAATCAACTAGTGTGGTAGATAGATTAGAGGAGGATGTAGGTGGTGAGGGAACTGGGGAACATCAAAGAACCCAGAAGGATAAGGAGAGTGAGGGTGTGCAACCTCAACCAAGCCACTCCATAGTCTCCCAAAAGACTGTGGATGTTAACATGGAAAATACCACATCCCTATTGCCATTCTCTCAAAAGGATGACAATATTGAAAATAGCCCACAACCAGGGGCACAGAAACAAATTGGGGACATAAAAGCCAAAACACTAACACCATACAAAAGAAGAGAAAAGAAAGTCACCTTTACACTTGGGGAATCACACACTGCAAAATCACAGGAAACTGTGGTGGAGCCTTCTCAAAGTCTGTTTGATGCATCTCATATAACTGATGAGATGCAGCCCCACTCTCTTTCAATTCCAATCCCTTCTATTCTTCTTTCCCCTCCTCAAACTTCTTCAGAAAATGTTCTGATAAATTATCAAACATTTTCAGATTCTCCTTCTTTGTTTTTCAAGGAGAAGCCAACACTCACTCCTGAATCTTCTTCCCAGAATTTTCAGGATTCTATTTCCCATATCATTTCAAACATTACTTCTCAAATTAATTCAACTATTTCTACTCCATCAACTGATGTTCCTTCATCAATTGATATTCAACCATCGACTGATAAACCATCGATCGATGCTCAAGATCAATCGATGGGTATGCATCAATCGATGGATATCCCAAACACCACTTCAACTGATAATGTCAATACATCAATTGATGCTCAATCAATTGATGTTGCACAAACACTCTTAGGATTGAGTGAGTTGAGTGAGAGGCAGGATTGTAACCTGGCAAAAGGAGAGGAAGTGAGTAAAAACATTTCTATTTCTTCCAGGAATGAGAGTGAAACACTTGAGGGCCCCACCTTAGTAGGTGCACAAGAAATGAGTGAGGGAGAGGTGAGATTCCAGGATGAGATCCTGATGCAAAATAGAGAGATGAGTGAAAGTGATAAAAACATTCTACTTTTTGCACAGGAATTGGAAATTGAACTGATGGCAGAAGAAGGAGTAAAGGAGATAGGGGGAGCAAATAATGCTGAAGCTAGTGGGAGTGGAATTGCTAAAGACTTTGAAGAGGAAATAGATGCTGGTGAATTGGATCCAAAGAATTTCATTCATCCTGATCCACAATATCAAGGGTTGGCTACTTCAAGTAACAGGAATGCAGAACAACTCTTGGGCATTGATCATACAGATCAAAGGACCAAGAATCTGAAGGAAAGCATTGCCAATACAACAGACACTTGTTATATGGCACCTGAAGAGTTGGAGAGTGATTCTGATGAAGAGCCATGGATGAGCACTATTGATGGTTCCTTAGAAGCTGCTGAGACTGAAATTCTCTCTCAATATAGAAGAACAATGGTGGAAGGAGAAATTGAAGATCCTACTCAAAGGAGAATTGCTCACTATATGAGAGAATCAATGAAAATTCAAAAGATGACAGTAACATGAGTAAGGAGGGAACTGGAGAGGATTAAGGACTCTATCTCATCTAACAAGGATGCAATGGACAAGAGATTGGATGAGAAGCTACCATTCAACACAATGAATAGCATCAAAGACAAGTTTTCAAAGAATCCAAAAATTTTACATCTTTGGAGACAAGGGTAGGTTCTCTAGAAAAGAAGATGGATGATATTATCAGAGGTCAAAATCTTCATGCTTCCATTCTTCAAAAGTTTCTTGACAGACTTCCACCACCCCCTCCAATTGATGATAACAAAAAGGGGGAGAATACAAAGAAGAAGGATGATGATGGTGGTGATGGCAAAGGCAGTGGAAGTGGTGGTATAGGTGGTTCTGGTATGGATAAGTCAAATGGCATTGGTGGTTCTGCACACAAAAGATATAAAAGCAGAAGTAACAGGGACAATCAATCTTCAAAGAAATCTAAGTCATCTAATTCTCCAGAAGATGATTTAGAACAGAAAAAAAAAGAATACAAGAAGTTTGATGAAGATATTGAAGCTAGGAGAATTTCTAGGGAGAAAGAAACTCAATTAATGATTGAGAGGGAAAAGAAAAGAATTGAAGATCTAAGGAGAAGCACTGAGTTAGTAACAGAGGCAGTAGAAAAAGGAGACTTGGATGAGTTCATTGCTCAAACAAGAAAAATAAATGAAGATGCACAAAAGGCTGCCAAGGAAAGAAACTCAAATACATGAGCTTTTCTTCAATTGGATATTGAAGCTCTTAAAGAAAAGAAGAAAGAGAAAGCAATAGTGATTGAAGAAGAGAAGAAGAAAGAGACTGAACCAGTAAGTCAAAAGCTACTTCAAGGAGTCATCACTACAGGAATCTCAGATGCCTCAAGGAGAGAAAGGGAGAATGAAGAGATTGCTAGACAGATGGAAATGCAATGGCATTTGGAAGAAGAGCTACAGGCAGAGCAACCATTGAGAAAAAGGAGAAAAGTTTCTATGGCCAAGAAAAGGTCAAGTTCTACTCAAGAAATAGTGGTTCAGGAAAACCTCCAGGGTCAACAAGAAGAAATCAAGGAGGAAGTCACAATTGAAGGATATGATTTGAAGGGAATACCAATAATCAATGAAAAAGGATTAATTGGAGTAAGGACTCACCCTGCAACCTCTAACCATGAAGAATCAATGAGGTTGGAGTATGAAAATGGAGTGAAAACAATCTATTCATTGAAGGTGATAATGAAGCAAAGCTACAATGTTTTAAAGACTATTCTTCCTTTACTCAACAGAAGGTACAAACTCAACATAACAATTGCTCAGGAGATTCAACAGCAAATATCAAAGTTAAGGAGATCCAAGGCTGAAGCTGAACCTGATTCACCTCTAAAGCTATGGAAGTCACAGGTCAAAAAGGTGGTGTTGGAGCCAAAGTATGCTATGATTTTTACAGATATAGAGGGCAATACAAAGTTCTTTGATATCTGCAAATATCTGGACAAAATCACAGATGAAGAAATACATTACCTCATGAGGCAACTTGGAGAAACTGACAGGGATGAAGAAATTCTGAGGAGTACTTTCATAAGGCAGCTAAAGGAAAATGCTAAGAAGAGAGGGAAGAGAAGCTAATTAAATCAAGGTGACTATGAAGACTTTGAAGCTGCTTGCAGGAGTTATCTATCAATCTGGTACTTCAAAATTTAATGTGCCAATTAAATTTCTTAATTTTATCTAAATGAAAATTTTAAGGGTTTTTGTTATCATCAAGTAGATTTATGCCTGTTAAGAACACAGACACAAATAGGGGGAGATTGTTAGGAATCTACATGTGATTTGATGATAACATTAATCTTAGAATCATAGAAATTTTATTTGTTGTAACTGATCAATTGATATGAAAGTTATAAATATCAATTGATCAGGAAACCATTTATCAGTTGAAGTGTTTATATGAATCAACTGATAATTTGGATTGTAGCATAGGTGTACTTAGTCTATTTCAATCGATAAGGTGTAAATCAATTGATGTTAGAGTCAATTGATATGGATCATCAATTGATGTGTAAATTAAACTGTTAAATTGTAATTATGTGAAGACAGGAAATTGCACAAGTGAAGGATGATCAATTGATATTGAAGCATCGATGGATGAAGGATCAATCGAAGAAGCCAAGTCAAGCATTGAAGACCATCAACTGATGTGAAGACCCATCGACTGATATATCGATTGATAACATCTATCAATCGATAAGCCATCTTTTATCAATCGATGGATATAAAGATCAATCGAAGAAGTACATCAGTTGATGGATTAAAGAATGGATCAATTGATATGCTTAACAGCAAATTATCAATTGAGTGTGACAACACAGAAAGAATATCTGTTGAAGATCCAGAGATCAAAAGCACACCTATGGAAGACAGTCTAGAGTGACTGTGAAGACTCAATCAGAAGCTGTCTTTCAAACCTTTTTGAAAAATAGAAAAAGGTAAAAGGAAGGCAGGTAGAAACAATACTAGAATAGGTATTGTAAAAGTACACTTGTGAAATATATAAACAAGTGTAGCAGCATTATTAGAAAACATACAAGTTAGACATATTTCTTAATCAACTGTTCAAGCTTGAGAGCACATGTGTAAGAACAGTTGATTTGTTTTCTAATCTTGTAAACGCAGCTAGGTTTCTTCTAACCTAGGAGCATTGAGCAAAAATATATATTGATGGAAAAACCAATCCATCAATAATTTTAAATCTCTTTGTTCAGTTTTATTTTTAGCACTAATTTGTTCGAACTTATTCTCTTATTCTTTCAAACATCAAGAACAAATATTAGAACAAGGAAAAAGTTTTAATATTTGTATTCAACCCCCCCCCCTTCTACAAATATTGACATTGTTCTAAGGAATAACATTGACAGTAAAGTATGCGGAGTCGAAGATACTGTCACTAAAGAGAAGCAAAAGGTTGACAATAACCTTTTGGTGAAACTGACAGTCTATTTCAAGTAGCAGACTAGGTTGTGGAAATTCAAAGAATGATCTTATCAACTCTACCTAGTCTGTCAAGTCTATTACTGCAACTTCAGAAAAGGCAACAAAAAGATAAAGTGTGCTCAAGGAGTCAAGGATGTCGAATCACCTCAGAGTAACTTTATCTACAAATGGAATGAAGACAAATTTAAATAGGAAAAATGAAGTTTCTATTTTAAGCTTTGCCCTAGGAACAAGGAAAAGTTCATTTGTAAGTGAGATATGTGTTTCTGTATAAATACACATATCTCACAAACACTTTCCCTCAACACAATTGAGGTTAACTTTTCTCAAGCATAAAAACACTAGCAAACTATTTTGTTATTGTATCTATTGAAGCTGGAAACATTTTCCAGTCCGTTATAGCGAAACAAAAATTAAATTTTGAAATTAAACACCTTTCTTGTTTTTTTGCTTATTGTTGTTTGCATTTGTTTGATATTATTACTTCTTGTTTTGTTGTTAGCAAGATTAGTAATAAATTATCAAGTTGCATTCAACACCCCCTTTCTGCAACACTCATACTGTCTAACAAGTTTTACCATCTAAACATCCAGAGACATATTATGCATGTCTTTCGGTTGACTTTATTCACTGAAAAAATGCCTTTGCTGATTATTGTATCTTGTTGCAATTCATTCTCGGAGTTTTATTTTCCGAAAATATATACAATCAAAATAACTTCTGAGTTATGGCCAAAATATCTTATAAACAATCATTTATCATTAAAAAAAAGAATACCTTAACAAAATGAAGGTAAAAATGCCAACATCAGTGCAATAATGAATGCAATTGAAAAGCATGACACACATACTATATATGCATAGATATAAAAAAAAAAGATTTAGACTAATCACTAATGGAAACATACATGGGAGATTTTGGAATCAAAATTCTGAGCAAAAACAGTCTTGAGTATATCTAATCTGATCTTTTTTCTTCCATTGAACAGGTCGAGAGAAAACAAGGTTTTTAGACAGAGTCAAAATTTTCACTTCCACTAATTTAATGCATTAAATTTTCGAGAATCTATTTTGACACTAAATGTAACAATATGGATCACATTTCAAGTGTTTTCAAAACCGGATCAAATTCCGATTCTATATCACACATAAAATCGAAATATACTCACCCTAAATGCAACAAGTTGATGAGATTGGTATTACACATTAAGGGTGAGCGCGGTTCGGTTCGGTTCGGTTTTTGACCGAAACCGGAACCGGAATCGCATATCTTCGGTTTTAAAAATTGAAAACGGCAACCGCAACCGAACCAAAGGTTTCGGTTTTAAAAAGACCAGTTCGGTTTTTATCGGTTCGGTTTCGGTTAAAAAACCGGATAAATAAAAATGAAAAAAATATATAATTTAAATCATTATATTTTTACATTCAAATTTTATACAATCAAATATTTGATCACATTCTGCATAATAACACTACAAAAGAAAGGTAAGAAACTTTAACAATCAAATTTTAAGGTTGAATCAACAAAATGTGAATGTCATTTATCGTAGTATGCAATCTAAAAAGCACATAATCATGTCTAATGATGTTTACTCCTGATTATATGCTTTTTAATTGGAAAATAGAGGAATAAAATGTTGTAAAGAGGTTGTCATATTCCCACATTCAATATTAGTATAGTTGATGTTGTAATATGAAATATAATTGAAAAAACTATGTTCTAGGGAAATTTAATACTTAAATTATATATATATATATATATTATAATAAATTTATTTATTTTAATGATCGGTTCGGTTCGATTTTTTTCGGTTCGGTTTTGACCTATAACCGGAACCGGAACCGAAAGTCTCGGTTTTTAAAAATTAAAAACCGCAACCGCCGGTTCGGTTTCGGTTTCGGTTTTTTCGGTTCGGTTTTCACCGGTTTCGGTTTCAATTCGGTTTTTTGCTCACCCCTATTACACATAATTAATATCACCATCAATTATTTCTAATTCAATGACTAGTAAACACAAACTCAATATATATATATATATATATATATATATATAATTTTTTTTAAATTAACCATTTCAATTCCTATAAATTCAGTATTTTATACACCTCTCGTTATTATTCGATATAAAATTGCATCCCCTATCTCGTTACTTTCTTAAACCTTACTCCAATTTCAAAAATCTTATTAAATAATTTTTAATATTAAAATTCAAATATTAAAAACCATTCAATAAGAATATTAATACTTATCCCTTGACTAAACTTTTTTAACATTTAAATTCAAATACTTGGACAATCTTTATTTTACACATGCCTCTCTACAACTTAACAAATAATTTATTTAGGGGCGAACATTCGGTCCGTTCGGTTCGAATTTTGGTTCGATTTTTAACCAAAAACTTGAACCGAATCGACCGAATTTAAAAAAAATAAAACTGAACCTAATTTTCGTTTTCAATTCAGTTTTGCTCGCCACATATTTACTACATTCAACCACCTAAACATCTGAATATCTGATCTCAAAACCCAAACTCACAACTCCCCAGCAGGCCCAAACACCAACTTATCACCAAGCCCAAACCCCAAACCACCGAACCTATACATACACATTTCTATATTGCTACTCATCTTCATTTCTTACTGTGAACTAAACTGCGTTTCATACAATACTCTGCTAGCTTCTCTTACAATCATCACCGATGGGTAAGTTTTTACATTAATTCACATATGTATTATCTTAGATCTTCAACTATATATCTTTATTTGTTGTTTAATTCGATTAATTTTGCTTATAAACGATGTCGTTTTGTTTTGAATTTAGACTTATTATTGCTGTTATTGTTTGTACTGTTAGATAATATTGAAGACGATATCCGAGCGTTGCAGCTTGATTCTTCTGGTATGTGTGTGTGTTTTTATGTAATTTGTATGTATGTGATTGTTATGTGTTGAATTTAGTGGTGGACTGTGTGAGGAATGATATCGTATTTATTGTTTGTTTGTTTACGAGAGTCGAGAGATAGGTGTTTTTACGAGATGTGGTTAATTAGGTATCTGAGAGTTGAAATGAGGTGAATTGTGTAGTGATTGTTTTGTATTAAGTGTGCGGATGTGTTTTTGTTATTATTTGTCTTGGCATTTCGTAGGAGATTGAAGACATGTTATTGGTGAATTGGAATTATATGCTGTTTTTAAAGATGTGTGGAATCGGAAAATTGTAAAGGAATGAATACGACAAGAATAGATATGGTTAGATGTATGAATGCGACAAATGAATATATGCTTTTATTGAATTAGATATGGTTAGATGTGATTCTTGAGTTATTCGAATATTAGGGAATAGTTGCATAACGTATAATTGCAAAATAATCTGATTTTATTCCTCAAAAATAAATAAATGAAAACTTTTGGTTCTTTAGTACTGTTATTCCCACAAGATTTTTACGTTTTTACATTACGGTTTACGATTATTATCTCACCTACGGGGTTATTGTGTTCAACTATCTGTGGATATGATATGCTACTGATTTCATTCTAGCAGAAGATAAGATTGTGGTGGCTAATGGAGAAGATATGATGGCGGAGGAAGTTGAAAAATCTGATAGAATGGATGAAGGTAGGTGACATGATAAAATAATCGGTAATGAAATGTTGAGATCAAGTCAAATGTATGACAGTGCTATTACCTTAATAAAAATCACTGGGGATGTCTGACATGTTTCAGTAACTTAGTTATGTGGTGCGTTGGTTTGTAACCGTGCACAGTACTTTCATGGGGTTTCTTGTAGAGAAATGTTATTACCTTAATAATTCAGTTTTTTTTTAAAAAAATTTAAAAATGAAATGCTTTTTACTACTTTAGTACTAGTAATACTACTACATTTCTACTTTTTTGAATTATGATCTATTATCATGACTCTGAGATGGTTGAGTTAAAATCTTCATGGATATGATATGACCCCTGGCTGAATTATAGCAGAAGCTAGGAGTGAGATGGCTAATGGACAAGATATGATGGCTGATGAAGTTGAAAAACCTGATAGAATGGATGAAGGTAGGTGTTGTGAATAAATAAATGTTTATTAAAAGTAGGGGTTCATGTTTATTTTATATAAACGCTACCATATTTTGGCGAATATAAAAATCTTTAATGATATCTTATGATGGATATACAAGCGCTGTCATTTAATAATAGAAATGATGTTTATCATATATTTCCGTCTTCAGATTTCCAATATCGTATGCCGATTCCTAATGAAGTTAATTAATACAATAAAGAATGTTAAAGGGTGTTATGTAATAAATTTAAATTTGTTTGTTTGGCTAAGACTTGAGAGACGAGGTGCAAGGAAACTCAGAACCGGTGCATGTGGAGCCAAGAAATGCTGAAGAAGGTTTGTTATTCCCTTGTTTATGTCTTGTATGTCTTTCTCTTGCTAAATTTTTATCTCGACTTATTGTGATCGCCTGATTGATCATTTTGGTATTGAGTTAAGTAGTTAACTTAAGACTTCGGCACTGAAATTGTGTACGTGATGATTTATGGGTAGAATATAATTAAATGAACGAAGTTACAGATTTGTACGTTATGGGATATTATTTTTGTTTTTCTATCGGATGATGTTGCTGCCTAGAATTGTATTGTTTAACCAGAACATTTTGCCTTGTGCCCATTATTTTGATGGGTCAGCACTCTTTTTATTGGTGTCTGGTTTGCGTCATTTTTTTGTCCATACATTTTTTGATTAATGATTAGTCTTCTGCAATATTCAGGAGTCCTAATCAGTTGCATATGACCCCTTCTCTGATGTTTTTTATTGGTTATGGTCTATGCGGCGTGGCGTATATATTGATAAACTTCTTTTGGACAAGTAAAGCTTTGACCAGAGAATTTGCTTGTGATTTAATTATTGTTCTTGTCTTTGCTCTTGGTCTCCAGTGGTAGAAGAAGTTTCCGCTCCTGAGAAAATTGAAATCGAGACTGAAGTTGCTAAGAAGAGACACTTAAATGTAGTATTTATTGGTCATGTTGGTAAGCTGGTCTCCTTCATTGATTCCCGTTCTAATCCAATAAGGTGTTTATTTAATTTAAAAATTTAAAAATTTGTGGAACTTCTTGCCTTGTCAATGTTATTTGTTTCCTGAAATTTTATTACATGACAAACAATGTTGTAGTGTTGTTTACATAGAAATTCGTGTAAGAATGATGTTTGTCTAATAAGATAGTTGTTGTGACTGTTTAGCTCTTTTACCTGTCCTCCCTTGCTTACTTGCGGTTTTCTTTTCTCTGGCAACTGTCAGGAGTTTCATATGATATCTTCAGATCCTTAGATAAGAACACTCTAGTAACGGATGAATTTTTCCTCTATAAATATAGTTGATTACTAATATTTCTTGTATTTAGGCCTCTACGTACCTCCTATGACAGTATCTTCTAGGGAAGCATAGTAAATCAAACGTCTCAGCATCTTGAATATTTGTGTGATGTGTTCAATAATATGTGGGGAAGCTGTCCAAATCAAAATTGACTTTCTACTTGCAGATGTTTGAGACCTAATTGGAAAATATTTATGATGCAACTTGAGTGATGTATTTGTTTTAGGAAAAATTTGGTATGGTATTTAAGATCTTCGATGAAGGAATTAATGATATGGTTGCTGGGGTTTTAATTCTGCATTAAGTGTTAGGCAAATACTAGAGTTGTAACTGTTGATATTAAGAAAAAAAGCTTACTGTAATCTTGTTTGGCCGGTAACTGGCAAGTAATAAACCATTTATTGAAGCCCAAATTTTCTCAGGATAAAGAAAGTGTACTTTTTTTTTTTGAATTTTAAAACCTAAAATATACTGCCCTTAAATTCTAATGTTGAGCAATTTCGAACTTAGAAAGATTTTCATTGAAATTCGAATGATGCTGACACAATATCTATTCGCGGAAATTATGGAAATAAGTTTATAACGTAAAAATTGGCCTTATTAAGGCTCTAGTGAGATTTGCCAAGTCCCCGGTTTATTAATGTTTTTACTACTATAAAGGAGGATGCCGTGCCTGTTGATTTTATCTATACTAATATTTATATTTAACATTTTTTTTTGGATTGTGAAAAGGAGCATCAGAGTAAAGAACAGTGGCATTAAATATTTATAAATGGATTATAAGGAAATAGGAGCATTTGACAAAGAGGTGGCTGTCAGATAACGATCTTTTATAGGATTAGTTTGTTCTGGGGTGGTCTTGGAGAGAAAAAGTGCAACAGAGAAGATGATAAATAGTGAAGGCTATGATGTGTTAAGTAATAGGTGTAAAACCTGATACATTTACCAAAGTTTCATATGTACCACTAAGGCACTAATGGACTAAATTTGCAATCCCAGTATATGGTACAGTTGCACCAAGCTCCCAATACATGTACTAGGATCTTGTAACAACTTCTCGTATTCGTAAACTATATAGCTTTTTTAAGTGTACTTCTGGGTTCATTATCTACTTCGTAGAAATGTGGATAGGAAACTGTTTAAAAAGAATGGATGTTCTCCTATGTTTTTTGTCTTACTATGACAGTGATAATGTGTAAATTGTTTGTGATGTATTTGATGACCGTTGTTGTAAGCTTAGTAGCTAATTGGATCATCACTAGACAATTTTCAGTTATTTTGAAGTTAAATATGATAGTTGTAAATAGGGCTTTTCTTCCAAGACGTAAATTATGTGAATGTTTTAAACGAGCCGAGCAAAGAAGCTTGTCACTTGACTTTTCTATCTCCGTCTAATTTTTCTAGTTCTTGTCTTTCTTAGGCTGTCTCTCTTCCCTCTTCTCCTTTTTTTTTCTAAATCTATTTGTGTTTCTCTAATTTCCATGTATTTGTTTTCTTTGGTTGAAGAATCTAGATCACAAAGTAACAAGTTTGTAATGAACTTAATATGGCTGGTAATGCTTAATATTTTGTTGGTGTATTGCTTATGATAATTGCAGATGCCGGGAAGTCCACAATTGGTGGTCAAATACTATTCCTTAGTGGGCAGGTTGATGAGCGTACAATCCAGAAGTACGAGAGAGAAGCAAAGGATAAAAGCAGGGAGAGCTGGTGAGACACCATTCATCTTGTTATTCTAAAAGCTAGTTGAAAGTTTTTATTTTTTTGTACATTTTGGAGTCGGAAGACTCCGGAACATGAGTAGGTAAAAAATCACTGCTCTATTTTATATGTTTTTACTAGTGTTAAACTTAAATATTGCTAGCCCTTTTATTTGGTTTTGGTTTAACGTGGCCCATAGTCATTATTGATGCAAACATATAAAACTCTACTACCTGAAATTTTAAGAAACGTAAGAATTAAGGGGGAATTTGTAGGTGTAATTAACCTTTTAAATTCATCAAACTTTACTACTTCCGGAAATTTTAGAAACGTAAGAATTAAGAGGGACACTACTCCAGGATAGGAAATGTAAAGAATTGGGTGGGATGGAGGGTGTATAAAGTATTAAAGTTATTTTACCTGAAATCAATTCTTATAAAAGATGGCGAGGACTTAGGAGGATCTGAAATTCCTTGATTGAACAATTTAGCCTATCTTTGTTTGGCTACTAGTGCACACAGTTCAGGTTAAAAATGCTTTGCTTTGCTATATTGTTATGTGTCCCCGTAGTCTATCATCATAACAGTGGCCACAGTCACCAGGTCTTTCTGCACAGGTGTAAAGCCATTCACACGTGAGGGTATGCAGTGCCCCACTCTGAAATTTGAGAGAGCATTTTTATGTTTATGTAATATGTTAGTTTCACAAGTCTAATAAATTATTATGGTACTTTTTAAGCGAAGTTGATTCCTTATGTGTTATAATCTAGATTATATGATACTTACTTTACATAATGCCATGATATTATTCTACTATTACATGCTATTAAGTGTTTGTAGAACCTGGTGTTGTGTTTTGTTAAATATTACTTGTAATTATTTATGTTTTTCTTATAATATTTTTCAGCTTATAGCATGTAATATGTCGCTAAACAAAAAAACATATGATATGTTAAATAATTTCTAGCTTCAAGCGTGATTTTGTATTACAACCTTAAATATAAATAGTACAAATTAAGTACTGTTATTAATATCAAATTGGCTCATAAAAAAACTAATACTTATATTGTAAATATTAAGCTTACTTTTATAGATGTGATGCACAAATTTCTTTTTGTTATCAGTTAATATGTAGTATAAAAATTTACTTGAATATACATTGGTTATGTGGTCAATTGAATAAAATTTATATTAATCTATTAATTTTTTATTTAAAAAGATTAGCCATTGCATTGTTGCCAACCCAAACATTATTTCTAGCTAGACCCCTGTTTTGCGTGCACCATTGTTTTGTCAGCAATATTAATGTAATAAAATGTGCTTGTTCCTAGATACTTGATCGTTTTTGCTGATTATTGCTAGGTACATGGCATACATCATGGATACCAATGAAGAGGAAAGAGTCAAGGTAATATTTTTCTGTTTACTTGGGTTCGTAATCAGTTTCTTTCTTTCTGATGAAAAATGTGATTTTAGAGTAAAGGATTGAAGTTGGTAACAGTATCCTTTCGACCTTTCCATTATCTACCATAGTATATCATGATAAGAGCAATTAGTGTGATAATCTGAATTTACTTATGTAGGATTTATTGAGGTTTTCTTGGGTATGATTTGTGTGCTCAAACAAGATTTTGTATCTGTATTCTTTTTCGGTGTAATTCTTCTCTCCCCTCAGGGTTTCATGCTTCTCCATTATATTGAAATAGTATTCTTTTCTGTGCAAAAATTGAGTGAGTGAATTAGAACTGTGATTGCCTGATGTTCACTATTTACCAGGTGTGTGCCTATATAACGTGTATGCCAATATTTTGCTATATATAACACATTATAGAGTGATTGATGCAATCATTCTTCGTATAGCTGTAAAAGATTGTCTGTTAACTGTTGAACTAGGAGACTTCATTATTCTTCATATAGTGTGTGTAAATTTTGTAGACAAACTTTTACGCGCACTTCGCTCTTTTTTGTCTTAATGCTCGTGTTATTGCAGGGAATAACAGTTGAAGTTGGCAGAGCACACTTTGAAACAGAAACAACAAGATTTACTATTCTTGATGCACCGGTAATCTTCCCCTTTGAGAAATGTAGCTTTAATATCATTAGAGGAACTGTAGCTGTGAATGAAAACTCTGGATTGTATTACTAAAATTTAAGAGCCAACTCATCTTGTTTTAGGAAAATTCTTTATTCTTATCTCTTAATTCCTCAATTCCAAACACAATTAAAGAACGAGAAACACGAATTCGGCCAAGGGATATCTATAGTGCTTGAGAAAAGGCACACATGAGTAAGTTTAGGAACTGCATCTAAAACTTCACTTACATAGGAGATAATGGTTTAATGCTTAAGATGAAAAATATAGTAGTCAAACGTGCCAAAATCCTTCTAGAAAAAATGTATAGCTTGAAATACTTTCAGGTTTATGGCGGGCCAGTGGCTAGAGTGTAACAATAATGACAAATGAGCTACCTTTTGAGGTGCATTTAGCCTAAAAGAAAAAAACAGGACAGCTTACTTAGAGGTAC
This sequence comes from Oenanthe sinensis, assembly GCA_028671895.1. Taxonomy (NCBI): domain Eukaryota; kingdom Viridiplantae; phylum Streptophyta; class Magnoliopsida; order Apiales; family Apiaceae; genus Oenanthe; species Oenanthe sinensis. The sequence continues at coordinate 23,412,990 of CM053801.1, forward strand.
ATTTCTGAATGGCTGGCAGGGAGAGTGGTTGGCTTTGGGATTGGTTTCATTTAACTTTGTTGGTATTCTAGTGAACTTGCTTTTAATTGTCTGAAACATATGGTTCTTCTCAAGGCATACGCTGTGTGTTATACAATTCTTTTCCTATTCTGTATCCAGAACAGATCTATTTTCAGCTGTAAGATTATTAGTTATAGTGCAATCTTGTACATGGTTGTGTCATACTACTCCTTTACGACTATGTCTTTCTGGAGCTTGATTTAAATTATTTATTGTAAATCATTCTTTGTAATTTAATTGATTTCAGGGTCACAAAAGTTATGTACCAAATATGATTAGTGGTGCATCTCAAGCTGACATCGGTGTGCTGGTAGGTTGCTGGTGCATTTACTTTGTCGCAACTTTACAATGGTATATCATACTATGTGGATTTAGTTTCATAGGTCTTTACATCATTTAGGTGATATCTGCCCGGAAAGGAGAATTTGAAACAGGATATGAGAAAGGTGGGCAGACTCGTGAACATGTGCAGCTTGCAAAGACATTGGGTGTCACTAAACTCCTCGTAGTTGTAAATAAGATGGATGATCCTACAGTGAACTGGTCAATAGATAGGTGATTGACCCCACTTATATTTTGGCATGCAAATCTCATACCTCTTTTCCTTACTGCTATTTTTTTTCCCCAGGTATAATGAAATCGAGTCAAAAATGACACCATTCTTAAAGTCTTCAGGTTACAATGTAAAGAAAGGTAACTAAATTATAATGATATGTTTATCCGTGCTATTTTTGCCTTTCTGATTTGGCCTTTCTTTGGTTAACTTGCATTCACAACCTTTTAATATATGATGGCTGCCGGAAATTAATAATTATGTAGCTGGAACATCTGCCTTGTGATATGTGTAAATCATATCGTTTATTAGGCTATAGCTTGTTTTGTTAGGTTGGCTCTATAGATACACGGATCTGAGAAATATTATAATACAGGGATTTGGGTGCAGGGGATTACTGCATTTATAAAAATATAATAATTTATAAATGTATAATTGATGTTATATATGATAAAAATCCATTAATGAAACCCAAGCACCCATGCTTTCCAATGTTGGTTGCATTGGAAATGGGTGAATAACAGATGTACGTTTTTAGAAAAATAAAATATATGCATAGTATCCATTCCTTCGCTTAATCTGGTCTGAATTTTTTAACAAAGCTTCATTCTATCCAATTTAGAAAAGAATTGTTCATTCATTTGATTCCCTTATACTATGTTTCTTGTTCGGAAATTCTTATTTCAGTGCAGATGATTTAATTTATTGGTACAAGTGTTGAGTAACCAGCTCATCTAAAATGTTAAGGCATTAGAGGAAGGCCTCAATTGCAGCTTATATTATATTTTAACATTCCTCACTCGAAGGCCCATTTTTGGGTTGAAGAGTGGATCACGGGCACTCATCTTTGGGGCATAATTTTGCCTTCGTGTCCATTATAAATTGTGAGAATATTGGGGGTGGCAGAGAGTCGAACTTGAGACCCCCACAACCTGGCTATGATATCATGTTGAGTAACCAATTCATCTAAAACCGTAAGGTGTTAGAGGAGGGCATCAATTGCATCTTATATTATATTTTAACAAGAAGAAATATGAGAGCACATACTGCAAGAAAAAAGGAGTCCATTATCTAGCCACAACCCTTCAAACTTGTGCATTGTGATACATTTTGTTGCCTCGAAGCATATGATTACTCTTTATTTATGTGGTATTTTCATCTGTTTGAGTTGTAGATGTCCAATTTCTTCCAATTTCTGGGCTTCATGGTTCAAATTTGCAAACAAGAGTGGACAAAAATGTTTGTTCATGGTGGAAGGGTACATGCCTCTTCGAAGCCCTTGATGCCATTGATGTTCCACCTCGTGATCCAAAAGCCCCATTTAGGTACACAAGAACATATATTTTTGTTCTTAACTCTTGAGATCAGATCCTTGATATTTTTGTTTGGTTTTGGCTTCCTTTTGAGGCTATGAGTGAACATATTTTTTTTCATTTCTTGTATGCTGATTTTGTTGTATGAAATGGTGCATAATTGTCAATGTGATATTGTTATTAACGTGTTGACTATCTATGCATCTCAATTTGTTTTCTTTGTAGGTTGCCTATTATTGACAAATTTAAAGACATGGGTACTGTTGTTATGGGCAAAGCAGAATCTGGTAGCGTGACTGAGGGCGATAGCTTGATGGTCATGCCAAACAAGGTGCAGCTCTACACCCTTAGAGATATATATGTTTAACCAACTGAGTTATTTTGTTTATAGGGTTGGAGTTTCTAATATTGATTTTCAGGCTCATGTAAAAGTTCTTGCTATATATTGCGACGAAGATAAAGTTAGGCGTGCTGGACCTGGTGAGAACTTACGGGTCAGATTATCTGGGATTGAGGAAGAGGTCATATTGTCTGGTTTCGTCCTTTGCAGTGTTGGTGCGTGAATCTATCTATATCCATTCTGTTTACTTTTAATAAAATATTGAGTGAAAAATGTTTCAAAAATTGATTAATTGGACCTGAATGATAGTACACATACTGGATATATAAATTAGCAGTTAAATGTAGCTATGTGGCTCTCTGCTGTCCATTAATTGGTCTTTATATGCACTATTTTGCTGAAGTCTTGGAAAGTTTTGAAGATAAGTTGCAATGTTGAGAAATCACGAATGATTGTTGTAATATTGCATTTTGACAGGATTTAACAACGAATAATATATTCTTGAAAGAAAGTACGTAATGTTAATTTTTTTGAACTAAATGTAATAGATTATACTTCAGGACCACTTATGTCACCTATTGAGTGTACAGTTGAGCATGTTTTGTGACTTTCGTCTCATCTCTGAATACTGTAGGTTCTTGATGCAATTTATTTCTGAGGATGTATCTTGTCTTATCAAATTGGATTTGGAACAATATAGGCTACTTACTTTTGAGGCTACTCTTTTAACTATGATATATATATATATATATATATATATATATATATATATATATATATATATATATATATAGCAGGTGTTTGTTTGGTCTGTTTGAATAACATTGTAATCTTGTTGGGCGCTTTTTCCTTTTTTTTATTCCATGTGTTTTATAGGCGACTACAGCAGTAGACCCATATTTTTGTAGTTGTTCATCAGTTGAACTAATTTAGTAAAATATCCACTGTTCATTGATGCTAGCTGTTTGTCTGTGCCTTGGGTGATACTACTTTATTGCAGGACATATGCTAATATTCGTATTTCTCGTTTTTCAGCTAGGCCAATACCTGTTGTTACCTCCTTTGTTGCACAGTTACAATTTCTTGAGGTTCTGGACAATGTAAGGCTGAGTTTTGATTTTGTATCATTAGATTGATTTGCTTCTTGTGTTAATTGTATCTCGCCTGTGTATATATATTTTTATATATTGTATTATTGTTATTTTATTTTTATGTAATTAGTCTAATAGACATTGTTATTTCAGGCAATTTACACTGCTGGCTACAAGGCAGTATTACATATTCATTCTGTTGTAGAAGAATGTGAGATTGTTGAGCTGATGAAGCAGATTGATTTAAAGACTAAGAAACCTATGAAAAAGAAACTACTATTTGTGAAGAACGGCGCTATCGTTTTGTGCCGCATTGAGGTTATCACATTGTTTACGAAATGATTATGAATTTATAAGTTTTTTCAGTAATCCTCCTCTTGGATCTCTTGTTGACGTTTGAAATTTATACTGTCATTTCCTTATTTTTAATATAGCTTTAAAGTCATGACCCCAAAAGTTTAATCTCGAGTACACCACCCTAAATCTGTCTAGAAAGTCGAAATCATCCTTTTAAGTAGACACTTTATATGAATACTATGTCTCTATTTATTTCACAGGAAATATTTTTTAGTAATATGTTTTCTTGATTTTCCAGCGTTTCTTTAGCTTCATAAAATATTTTTTGGAAATTAAACAAATGCAGGAAAATTAGAAATTCTGAAAAATATTTCCCTGTGTTTGTTTGTCTCTGAAAAATAAAATAGTTTTCAAAGGAGGAAAATTCCTTTGATGTTATGAATTTATGGAAAATGACTTTCCTGTTTCAAAAGTGGAAATTCCCAAATTGAACATTTTCTTACAATTTTCATAAATTTTTTATGATGGTCGAATGACGGAAAATATTTTCCCGGAAATCATTTCCGGGATTCATTTTGTGGACAAATATTTTCTGGGGAATTCATTTTCCAAACACACTTGTACCTCATCGCTTTTGCACATCAATTATATTATGAATCTTAAGAGTCATAATTATAAAATAAAGAGAGAATATTATGAAAGTGTAGGTATAAGATAAGCAATAAGTATAAGATGATCATATTATTTTGTAGTCCTTTTTCTATTGTTTACGGCTTTAATATATCTGTCATCTTCATTCATCTAAACCATCCTAACACTCAAATGTATGGTTTACTATAACATTACTTTACAGTAAATATATGGTTTGTATCTGTGATACAAATATTATTGTTATGCGAAATCGAACAAATATTTTGCTGGTATTGTTTTGTCATGGTGATTTTTACTCACTAAATAAGTTTACCAGGTGAGCAATCTGATATGCATTGAGAAGTTTTCAGATTTTCCGCAGCTAGGACGGTTCACCCTTCGCACTGAAGGTGAAATTGTTGTTCCGTGTCTGCTGTATTTATAATTTTAAGTAATTTGCATACTCATTTCATGAAACAATTCCTGGTCACTAGAATAGTAAACTGCAAACACAATAAGTGGGAGTAAAGTATTTTTACACGAATTGCCTTTTTAACAGGAAAAACAGTTGCAATCGGGAAAGTAACTGAGCTTCCTTCATCGAGTTCTAGCTCATAAGCAATTTTGGCAAATGAGGTAAAGTGGACGTGTCTCTGTGTTTCCTTCTAAAGTGATTTTCGTTTTCATTAATTATTATTATCTGGTCCAGAATCTTAGGAATAACTCGGCACTTTAACTTGGTGAGTGATAGAACTTAACCTATTTATTTATTGTCCATTTATGTGTCATTTTTTAAAACACCTTGGCGATTTTGTTTATTATTTCTGTTTTAGTTCTTTATTCGCAGTAAATATGTCAAAATTTATGTGTTTAAAGGGAATAATTACTGGATTATTCCTCGTGAAACTGCACATACTAGTGTATTGACTCTATTGAGAATGTCTCATTTCATGCAGATGACATGCTGGAATATATAATGCATACAAATAGATGTTTATTGTTGTCTACAAATTTACTCATAATGTTGGCCAGTTTGTCAATCTAGTTCACTTTCTTTTGTAAGTGTACAATGCTGCTTATTTTCGGAGTTATACCTTTGTTCTTAAAATTGTACTTGGAAAATTCTCCTTTACATTGGATTTAATGTGCTATCTAACAAAGGTTCTTAGTCTTACTCCTATTTTGGACGTCATGAAGCATAGTTTATGTTTTGAGATAGCTTTGCTCATCTTAATTACCTCTATTAATCCTCTCACTTACTTTGATCTGTTCATATCAGGCAAACAGAGTTGAAAGACAAGATTCTAGTCACTACAGCATAAACAAAGTAGCAGCAACAAATGAGTTTACTTCTCACAGAATCACTTGAAGCTGAATGCGTCCCTTGGATTTTGATATATAAGCATGTTACATCATGTTGTCGTATTTTGCCAATGATTAGCTACATATGTATCTCTGGTGATTCCTGTGTTTGTACCATCTACAAAAGATGTGATGTTGGTTTCTTGACCGTCTAGGGTCAGTGTATAACCTTGTTTTTGTCTCCATATTAGATTAATTTTTAAAAATTATAATATACTGGAATCTATTGGGGATATTTTCCTTGAGATGTGACTCACATAAACAATGTTTTGTGTTGTGCTTATTTTGGTTGGATATAAATTTTGCACCATGCTAATTACCTCTTTAATTTAGTAAAAATTTGCATAGTACAATACGAATTACAGTGGTAAACCTTGGCACGCAGGTATTCAGCATTAATGAATTTCAGCTTCTGAAAATAACGTGTATTTTTTGTAATGAATTATGTGTAGACTTTGAATATAATGTTAATTGTGTTTGGCGAATTCCATTCACTTTTTGTTCACTTATATATATATATAACAGTAATCTTATTGTTGATATTTCGGGAATCTTTATTCAATTATACTAAATTTTATTCGATTTGATTATACTACATAATTTCTAATTATTATGAGTGATTTTCAATATTTTTTAATTCATTTTAAATATATATATATATATATATATATATATATATATATATATATATATATATATATATATATATATATATATATATATATATATATATATATATATATATATTAGTGTAATAGTTGGATTGTAATTATCTGTTTTTGCTCACGTAAGTTTATATATAAAAAAATTGATAGCTAAATTTTAATTTTATTATTTTTTTTAAAGAATGTTGCTCTAATATAATAAAAAAATAATAAATATTGAATTTAAATAAAAATTAGAACTATAGATAAAATTAACTTATTCATAAATATAATTTACTTTGGGTTTTATTAAGTAGAATGCTTTTAAATAGAGTACTAATTGGAGACTTATATATCATACACTATATTCTGTAATATATTATAAGTAAAATATGATGCATGGCATATATGGTCTCTTATGAGTACTATATCTAAGATACTTCACCTAACTATTGTCATTTTATTTATAAGGAGATTGTTAACTAACTAAAAGAACATTGAAGTTAATAATTTAGTGAAAATAGTGTTCGTGTTTGTGTGGTAAATTTTAATTTTATTAAAAAATAAATCTAAAGGGTATTAAGATAATATAAAAAATTAAAATCAAATAAAATTTAAATAGACATAAAACTGTATGGTGAAAATAAATAGTAAAATTTAAATATGGATATAATAATAGAATGTAAATAAATAGAATTTAAAAAGAAATAACATTAGAGGGGTGAAACCAAATTTGATATGTAAAAATTACTATAAATATTGAGATTGTTAACTATAACGGACAAATAGCACAGAAATTAATAATTCAGTGAAAATAGAGTTCGTATTTGTGTGGTAAATTTTAATTTTTTAAAAATAAATCTAAAAGGTATTGAGATAATATTAAAAAAATGAAATCAAATAAAATTTAAGTAGAGATAAAACTGTATGATGAAAATAGAAAGAAAATTTTAAATAGTGATATAATAGTAGAATGTGAATAAATAGAATTTAAATCGAAGCACAATTGGAGAGAATTTAAATAGAGATAAAACTGTAAGGTGGAAATAAATATAGAAATTTAAATAGAGATATAATAGTAGAATGTGAATAAATATAATTTAAATAAATTAAAAAAAAGGATTGTTGGGGTGAAACCAAATTTTGGACTATCAAATTTAGTTACGAAAGGGGATTTTGCTTATTAATAAAGAATATAGATTGTTAAATACTCTAAATTTGTTTCTAAAATAATTTCTCAATTTTTTTTAATTGTCTTGTGAAAATAATAAATGAGATTGACTCCCTTGTGTTCTACTATATAATTTACTAATATATAAAAATTTAATAAAGTGTTTTCCTATGTATTAATATTAGAATTTTACAAAAAAATTTAAAATTTATTTAAATTTAACTAAGTGTTGTAATAAGTATTCTACAAAAAAAAAAAAACTAAGACAGTAATAAAATTTACAAAGATTCTACTAATTATTTTTAGTTATATATTATAAGGTGTTTTATCGTAATAGGTAATAGAATAAGTATTTTACTAATTATTAATATCGAAATTATATGTAAATGCATTTAAGATTCTCTTATTTATATGAAATCATTACGTTTCTATTAAGTGTTAAATTATTAAAATTTTATTAAGTATTCTACTAATATATAAAAATTTCATGAGATTTTTTACTAGTTATTTATATTAGAATCCTCTTAATTTTTTAACGTTATTTAGATTACACTAAGTTTGGTGTTGCCCTACCTGAAATTCTATTGAAATATATTAAAATATTAAAATTTCAACAAAAGTTGCACTAAAGTATTCTACATAAACACAATAAATAAGATTAATTATTCTTCTAAATTTTTTTATTAAGTGAAATTAAATATATTGAGAACATTGTGAATAATTAGGCTTATATACTTATAAATTAATATTTGTTTTAATAAATTTCATAGTGAGCGTAATAAATTTCAGAATGAGTGAGAATTAAATTTATAACTTAAATAGATTCCGTATCACTTAAGTCGTTCGGGGTCTATTTAATAATACTTTAGATTAAATAATTTCATTTCAGAATTAAACCAAACACATGATATCAATAATGAAATTTTATTTCTCATGCTACCCTAACAGGATTCTTAATACCAAACCCATACCATCACATTAACCAAACGACCCCTCAACCGCACTCAAAATATTTTAATTTTTATTAAATGTATAATATAAAGAAATTGTCATTTTATAACAAATTTATATAACTTAAAATGATATAATATTAAAAAAAATGTTCCATCACAATTAATCATTTGTCAAGTTCAGTTACATAACATTACCAGCAGCTATACAAGTATATGCAACTATGCAAGTATCGATCATATTCAAATCTATGGCGTGTAAGATTTTGTACTGAAAACTATGTATTCATATTTATTATAAACTAATAGTTTAGAATTTTAGAATTTTAATCTTTTAGGAAATTTTTTAATGGTGTCATCGTAAAATTGGTATGTTAAAAAATTTTAATTTTTAATTAGTATCATTTTATTATTTGTTGGATAAGACTCTCGATCCTGAGGCCAGTAACAATTAGCATGCTCAAAACCCTTCGACCCAAATTGGTCTACCCAACTCATGTTGGTTCACCTCCGAAGGGATGAAATCCAGATCCAAGGAATGACCCAACTATAAATTGCGTACTACACATATACGATCACTCTACAATTCACGTCAAGACCCACATTCTATTTAATAATCTCCACAATTAAGGAAGGAGGTGGTCGGAGTACTACATAAATGGACATCTGCACAATGTAAAGGGATACTGACACATTCATACAAACACATATCTAAAACATTAATAGACGATTCAAGGTATTTACTCTTTTGTACGTTCTTTTTACTCACCCAAAAGTTGGCTGAAGCCGCTTCTTGTTGGCCGAAACCGCATTCTTGCTTACTGAAGACACCCTGCAGAAATCTAGTTCCAACATTTGGCGCAGTCTATGGGAACGTACAAGAAATCAACTGACTTTGAATCATGCCACATTCAGCCCCTAACACTGGTGTACCACCAGGGTTTTTAGACCCACCACAATTAAGAGCGGGAGCTTCTCGCATGCCTGAAAGTTTGATAGCCGCAAATGTCACTCCTAGACAATTGGATTTTTTGTTCCTTAAGCCGATCCTAGAGAGCCGTTACCCACACCTGAGGAGCAGCAAGCCATACTGCTGAAATGGAGGGAATAGAAGCGTAAAGCTCCAGAAGGCAGAGATTGAGGAAATACCAAGTCTGTGATTTCCAAGAAAGAAACAACTCAAGTAAGTAAGGGAAAAGGTTTGGAGAAGTCAACAGAAAAAGAAGCCAGGAGAAAAACGTTGTGGAAGGAGACTGACACACTGAGGTTGCAAGCTCTCCGTTTACAGAGGGAAAAGATTGAGTTACAGGAGAAAGCGCTTCGAGAGTCTCTTCAAGCCGTCGAGGAAGAAGCAATACTAAGGACTGAGTTAGAAGCTTAGAGGAAGAAAAGGACCCAGATAGATGAAGATGAGTCCTCAAACTCTAAATCTCACTCGCGACGATTGTATTCGAGGGTATATTTTTCTTCTTATTCCGAAGAGGATGAAGATGGTTCTCATCTTAGGGATCGCCTACGCCGAATGGAGAAGGCTATGTTTAGAGATAGAAGAAAAATAAGCCATGAACGACCAATTATTGATTCAATTGAGTAGTTCCAACCAACCCTAAGCCAATAATTTTTGAAGATGTTTGAGTTCAATGGAAAAGGTGATCCCGAAGACCATTGTGAAAAGTACAAAAGCCTCATGACTCGTATGGGTCGTGATATTATGTTATGTAAAATGTTCAAAACTTATCTAAAGGGTTCGACATCCATATGATATCGATCACTATGGCCTCCGTCCGTATACTCGTACGACCACTTGAAGAGAAAGTTATTGAGGCACTACTTTCACTTGTGCTGAAGAGAGAAGGATATCGAAACCTTGATTCATTGCGGACAAAGGCCCGATGAGAGATTGGGTGATTACCTGGCCCATTTTAAGGAAACGACTGGTATGGTGAACGATCTAAATATGGTTAAGGCAACGGTGTTTCTAGTAGCTAGTCTTGACCCCATTAAGGGGAAAAAATTTCGGTCTTCATTATATGGTGTCCCTACTCTCTCGTTAAATGATATATACCTCCGTTGGAAAGCATCTGAAGGAAAATAGAGTCTATTGGGGGTTACAAGGAAAGCCGGAATGAGGACCAAAGTAAGGACAAGGAGCATGCCCAAAGCGAAGTTACTAGGGACCGAAATGAGAAGCTCAAGATGAACTAGAAAACTGATCGAGTTGGACGGATCACCTATCGAGTATACTTGACATTCTTTCCGGTTTCGGAAATTCTATCGGTAAGACTATTCAAGTCTTCTTCACTTCATCATTTATGTTTTTTAAGGTCTGTAGGCTTTTATATTAGTCAGATGCAATTTAGTTTGATGTTTGTTTTATTCAATACAACACTGTATGAATATCCATGAGCATAATGAATAAAAATCAAGACTCTTTGGTATAATTCTATGATGATAACTTGATTAATATATTCTATTCCCTAAAATAATACATTTCATATGCAAACCGGCTAATATCCCAAAAGGGTAGCCGACTAGCTGTCACACCTCTAAAATACTCATGAACTCGACCCTAATCCTAGTGACAGTTAGCATGCTCAAAATCCAGTGGTAGTTAGCATGCTCAAAACCCTTCGGCCCAAATTGATCTACCCAACCCATGTTGGTTTGGCCCCGAAGGGATGAATCCAAATCCAAGTAAATAACCCAACTACAAATTGTGTACTACGCACATATACGATCACTCCAGGATTCACGTCAAGACCCACATTTTCCTTAATAATCTCCACAATCGCATAAAGGAAGGAGATAGTCGGAGTACTATATAAAGGGACATCTACACAAGGTAGAAGGGTACTAACACATTCATACAAACACACATCTAAAACATAAATAGCTGATTCAAGGTATTTACTCTCTTGTACATTCTTTTTACTCACCTAAATTCGGATTAACTAATTCTCACGCCGGAGGTGAATCGGGGGAGAATCCTCGCATTATCTACCTTGCAGGTTAACCAAAGCTATCTTATTGGTCGAAACCACCTTCTTGTTGGCTGAATCCGCTTCTTGTTAGCCAAAGTCGCATTCATGCTTACTGAAGTCATCTTGCAAAAATCTGGTTCCGATATTTTTCCAACAAAGCTTAACGAGAGGGGTATGACAGTGAATGACACAATTGTACAATAGTATCAATCGGAAGTCGAAAATATTTGGAGTACCATTTAGAAAAGTCAATTATACAAGAATACTATATTATAAATAAATAGTTAATTTAGTGCTATCTTAGTTTTTTAAATAATTTTTTAGTGGAACGCTACTCATATATAAATATATAGACATGTGTTCAAATGAGAATCCATTTTATAATGAGAACTAAGATCCAATCCTAGCCGTCTATTTTTATATTAATTGTTTTAATCCCAGCCTTTTCCCTCTCTGTCGTTTACAGTTTATGTTATGGCTTTTCACAAACACACACAAACATACACATACATACATATATATATATATATATATATACACACACACAAACATATGCATAACATCTCCCTCATTTCCATATTCCAGTTTTATATTAAATACATATCATCTCTCTCACTCTTCCATATTCCATTTTTTATATCACATTCTTTCATCCTGCCAACCAACATATTTGAAACTGATTAATTGAAATTGTGTGATGGTGATGTTGATGATATTTCTCTCTCCTATAGATCTTTAATCTCCAACTATGTTTTATTGAAGGATATGTTTCGGTAGAATCAATGATAATGAATGAAGGAGGTGATGATGGAGATTTGTAATGTTGCATAAAAATCAAAATTAAAATTGATGAAAGAAATGTTCATATTTATATATTTTTTGTTTAAAATTTTTGTTGATTCACGTGTAAAATTTGGTGATTTGTAATTAAATTTTAATGATTTGTGATAAAACTTGGTGATTTGTGTAACGCCTGTATAAATTATATTATTATTTATAAAGATATTGTACTAATTTGATGTGTCATATTTACTTGAACTTATGTGGACTCTGTTTTGGTGATTCTATGAGTTGTGGTAAATGTTTTCCCAGATGATTATCTATTATAGAAGGGGGGTTGAATATAATAGTATCAAGTAAATCGATTATGAACACAAGTATGTAAAAAGAAACACTGTTTCTTATTAATGATAATGAACTTGAATACAAAACTCTCTCAAGAAATTCAATGTTCTTAAGAGCTGCTAGGTTATGAAAAATAATACTTGAAAGTTAAAATAATGTTAACTTATATCTGTGTTTATATAGATACAGTTACAATTCAATTTACAAAATAGATTATGAAAATAATAGCTTTAATAAGGCAATAGACTTGTATTTGGATTCCTTCTTCACCATCCTAATCATATTCTGATTTGACTGTTTTCTTCACAAACTCTGATTGATAAACTCTGTCGGTTTTCATTCTCTGATTTGAGCATTCTCTGTTAGAGTAAACTCTGATTGAGTATTCTCTGATAGAGTAAACTCTGACCGACAACTTCTTTAAACTTTGATGACGTCAGCACTTTAAACTCTGTTCTTGATTATTCCCTGACAGCATCAGTGTTTGTTTTCTAACAATCTCCCATTTATGCTTTATAAAATAAAACATAAATTTCACTTATGATGTCAGAAATATAGACAAATGCATCAGAGTTTGAATCTTCATTCTTGATTTAAATCCTTTTGTAAGAAAAGTCTTCATTTAAAAAATTATCCAGCAGCTTCTTCTCAGCATTCTTCAGCAATTCAGCTAACTTTTCCTTGAGTTATTTCATTTGATCAGAAGAGTCATCAATTTGGAATATAGCATCTCTCAGATTCTATATTGATGATCTCTCAATCCTTTCATCTAAAGGAATGCAACATGCCTTCTTTCCATCAAGGTTTAAAATTAGTGTAGGAATCCCCAACACCATCTTGACCTTTGCATCTCTTTTTGTCATCTCTTTTTCAGAATCATCTTCAAGTACATATCCTGATTTGTACTCCCCAGAGTTTATCATGAGTAGCCTCTCATTCTTCTTCTTTTCATTTATCACTCCTTCAAGAATTTTCACCCACCTGGAAGTAGCTTCATTTTCATCATTAAGGAGATAAAGAGCATGTTCAAGTTCTTTAAATGCTTTGTGAATCAAATCTTCTTCAGTAATCTTCAAAACTGTCCCATTTTCCAAGAAATATAATAGCTTCTCCTTGGCTTGGGCACCATAAAAAATATCCTTCACTATGTTCACACATATTAATCTGTACAAATGTTCTTGAGATAATTTTTCCTCAGGTTTGTCTTTTAATAAGAAGGGATCTCTGAATGTAATAGCTTCATCCCTGTAGATTTTGGCTTGAGGATCACCAATACCACCCTTATTTTTATCAAGTCTGGAATTGAGAGTCAGAGTTTGAGTTTTTGTCCACAGAAGATTAAACTTTTTCTTTCTGATCAGAGATTGTTGTTGTTCTTCTTCCTCATCATCAAAGCTAGATCCACCTGGGAGAAATGTTGTTCCTAACATAGTAAGAGGAGTTTTTGATTTAGCTGGAGCTATATTCTGAATTGAAGTTGACCTTGTTTGGATTGTAGAAGTTGGTTTTTCTTGAATGAATGGCTTTTGAATTTCAACAGGCTTTGCATGAACTTCAACTGATTTTGCTTGAGAAGAATCAGTAACGGTTTTCTTTACTTGAACAATTGTCTTCTTTTGAGCTGGTGTCTTTTTCACATATTTTTTCCTTTTCTTCTGGACTTGAGCATTGTCAGTACCAGATTTCTTCAATTCTTCCTCTACAGCAACTTGATCCATTCCTGGATTTTTTCTTCAAATAATTTTCTTGCCAGTTCTGCATCCTTTAGACTTTTCTCTTCAATCTTCTCAGGCTTCTCTTCTTCTTCAAGCCTTTTTTGCCAATTCCAAGTCTGCATCTATCAGAGTTTGCTTGTCAGAGTTTATCTTAGACTTTGATGTCATCAGATTTTGAGAGATAGTCAGAGTTTGTCCAATCAGAGTTTGCTTCCCATCCTTATGACTCCCTTGATCTTCATCATCATGTTTGTCATATTTTTGTACAACATCCTCCTTTTATTTGTCTGTAGACACCTTCTCCCCCTTTCTAACATCATTGCCTTTTCTGACTGTGAGAATTTCAACAATTGCATGTAACATGTTCTGCATAGAAATGACAGTAGTGAGAGATTATCAACTTTGGCTTCTAATGCATCCTATTTTGCAGAAACATTTTTCAACTTCAATTCCAAGGCATGTTGAGAAGTAGTGACATAAGTCTGTACAGAGGCAGTAGTTTTGCTAACAGATTCCTTCATATCAAAAACTTCATTGTGAAGTCCCTTGGACAACACAGTAGTAGCTTTCAACATTGTTTTCATTTCATCAGAGTTTAATTCTTTGTCTGCCTTGTTGATTAATTCATGGATATAGGGCCATGATATTTCTTCATTAGGATATTTTCAAGACATATCCCAAATGGATTGTCTATGAGAGTTGAACAAATCTTCATTTGATGGCTCTGCTTTTGAGTTAAAATTCCTTTTGACATCTACTACATCTAAGGCAGCTTCAATTTCTCCTTTGAGCTTTTCCACTACCATGTAATCAGGATAATCCATCCTAAACCTTTCATGAGCATCAAAAGAATCGACATGCCATTTCTTAGTGTTGTTCCTCCAAGTGAAGGGAATTGATAGATTGTAACTTCTTCATCAACAAAAATTGGCTCATCAGAGTCTGTGTCCTCCCCATTAGAGTTTTTGGCTTTATCAGAGATTGGTAAGTCAGAGTTTGTGGTGACTGATAAACTCTAAGTACTTGCAAAAGTAATAAAATATCCTAAATCACTCTTTTCTTTTAAGTAATTTCATTAATTCTCACATCACACATATAATAACTTTTAATAGTAAGATTTTGCTAACTAGAAGTAACTAACTTCTTTCTCAATTCTATCTCTCCTTTTTCCAGATCCAGTATCTGCCTCTCATTATTAATTCTGTTTTTCACACATTTTACGTCAGATTTACTAGAAAGGCTCAACACACAATGTCCTACAGAAATAAGAGGTGGTTGCGAAAGGATATTTGTAGTCACATGAATAGGGGTGCCCTTTTCAGGACTATCCATGATCATCCCAGCAGTTAAAACAGGAAAGGTAAAATATGAACTTATACTATCAGAGAATGTAAATTCTAAAGAAAAGTCAGAATTTATACCTTGAGTGTTTGTTGATGTGGATGGTGTTTCCATTGGCTGTGCAGAAAGTGGTTACACCATGATTGCATCAGAGATTGCCAATAGAATGGTCTCAGAGTTTGTCTTGTCAGCATCAGCAATAACATAATCTTCATTTAGAGATGTTGTGCCTGCATCCAAACTTTGATTGGATGGTTCTTGTGTGGTAGGGGCATTAACAACTTCTTCAACCCTTTGAGTTGAAGGTTCTTGTGAGTTGTACCCCTGATTCCTGCTGGCTTCACTTGTTTCATCTTCAATGGCTGCTGTTGAACTTTGATCAATAGGTTCTTGTGTGACTGACCTTGCAATGACAGTTACCTCACTTTGAGAGGTAGGTTCTTGTGGGTCTTGGCCAAAAGAGAATGTCTTCTTCTTCTTTCTTGAAAAGATCTTTGAACTTGGAGAGGATGAGATTGATTTTGACTTCTTTTCTGCCATCTCTTTTCTAACTTCTTCAGCTAGCTCTTTCACCCTTTCATAAGAAATATCCTTAATGATCTTTTTTGGAGAGTTAGCAGGGGAATCAGATATAAGAACTGGAGCAGCTTCACTTGCAGTTATATCACCAACAGTTGCATTATCAACAGCCAACTCAAGTTGTACCAACTCATCAGAGTTTATCAATTTCTCAGAGAATATTGGCTCAAAGTTTAAGATATCATCAGAGTTTAACACTTTGTCAGAGTTTATTGATTCATCAGAGTTTATGCCTTCAGTGTTTAGCCCTTCAGTGATTGCAGCCTTAACCAATCTTTTCTTTTTCTTTTTCATTTCTGGCATTGGATTTACTGTGAATGGCTTCATGTAAGGTGCTGCCGGAATCTCATAAGCCTTCTTTGTAACTTTCTTCACAAGAAAAACCAACCCTTCATTGCTGTCCTCAGAATCAGTTTTCTCATCAATCAATTTTCTTTTTTTAGGAGAAGACTCCTTTATTGACTTTCCCTTCCTTTTGCTTGTGCCTTGGTGTTGTGAGGTTTTTGTTACAACTACAGTCTTTTGGGAGACTGTAGAGGTTGACAATTGTGTTTGGTGATCAGTGTTTGGAGGTTGACTAGGGTTATAATAAGAGGGTGCTAAACTCTGATTCTCAGTCACTGACAGAAAATCCCTCCCATACATGGTAGGCATTCCCTGATTTAAGAGAAGCCTGACCCATATGTGATTTTTTTTTATATCAATTTTACCTTCAGCCTCCTTGAAAGGCATAGGTGTACTAACTTGTAACACTTAATTACTATGTAACTCAACTAGGTAAAAGATAAAACAACAGCAAAAACAAGAGAAACTGAAGAAGCACATGGAATCAATCAGCTGAAGAAATGGTAATGATACTTGGTAACTACAAGTAACTAATTTGGTTAATCAAGGATGCATAAGTGAGAAGAAGTTCAATTTCAGTATTGCTCATGCCCTAACTTATCTAATGGAGAATCAAATTAATGTCAAAGAAGTATCAAGAAGACCAAAGTGATTTCATGTAATGTATATCAACATCTGGATAATGTAAAGGTTAATCAACAAATGAGAACTAACATTCAGAAGCAAGAACCCCTACAAGACTAGTCACTTATGAACCAGACCATTGCATCAAGTGTCAGGACATTGGAGGCAAGTTCATGTCAGTAATAGAAGATCTCATTTGAATTGAGTGAGGAAAAGAAATTGAAGAAGCTAGGGAAACTTGCTCATAAAGGTTAATCCAAAATTAGTCACTAAAGAAGGTCAACATTGGATGAGTGCATATTTGCTAAGGCAAATGTCGATCCACAGCAGATCGAGATGCGGGTCGAGATTTATAATTGAAGTAAAACATTACAAGGCAAATCTCTATCCACGGCAGATCGAGATCGAGATCGAGATTCTCATAGATCGAGATCGAGATTTTCACAGATCGAGATCGAGATTTTCACAGATCGAGATCGAGATTTTCACAAATCGAGATCGAGATCGAGATTGTCAACCAAGATCGAGATCGAGATAGGTCCAGGCCTAGATCGAGATGCGGGTCGATATGTAGCATTTAATGTTCAAGGGACAAGTGGCTTATTGTGAACGGTTGATCCAGAGTGATTGGAAAGTACTTTTTGTTGACGAGTCCTGATTGGGCCACGTACACAAAAAGGACAAGATCAAGTCTACACGACATTATAAAAGCAACACTTTGTTTTATTTGTAAAAAGACTTTTTAGCAATCTCTGTATTTTCTACAGTATATTTTAAAAAGAGAGCATTTACTGTAAAAAGAAAGTGAGAGAGAATCAGTTGAATCAAGCCTTAATTGCTGTATTTATTGTTCAACTGATTATGATGTTTTTATGAATGTTGTAGCAAATTCTTCAATGAATATAAAGATATATTCTTGAAATTCTGTGTCATCATTTATTACCTGCATTTATTTCATTTTCTCTCATTATTCAAAACAATTGTATTCACCCCCCCTCTACAATACTTTTGGACCTAACAATTGGTATCAGAGCTCCTGTTAAACACATCTTACAGAGATCCTACTGTGTTGTTTGAGTTGGTTCTTGAAAATCCCAGATCCATTTTTCTTGAAGTTTGTGCCGAAAGCTTTTATTTGTTTCTTCTTGAAAAGTTCATAGATCTAAAAAGTTCTGAGTCATGGTGTAAGGAATATTTGTAACACATTACAAACGTTGTACCTTAGAGCTTTGTGGGTTTTCTTGTGGCCAAAAGTGAATCAACTGTTTGACTAAACAAAAAGTACATATTCGAACTTCTGTCAACTAGATAGTGGACAATCTTTTGTTTGGACTTGAAAAAGTGGTGGACCCTGCTACTGTTCCTGAGATTAGAACTAACTTGCTTGAATCTTAAGTGCAAAACCCATTGGATATTAAGTGTTGGATATTTAAAGTGAGATAATTAATTTTTCAAGTAAATACAATTTATTGTAATTTGAAAAGTGTATTATCTTAATTTTAAACTTTATTAAAATGGCCGCCGCACACAGATTTAAGATACCTCCGTTTGATGCACAACATTATGACGAATGGACAGGAAGGATGAAAGCCTACCTTGAATCAATAAACAAGGTATACTTGAGAATATTGGAGAACGGTCCATACATACCCATGAGAATTGAGCCAGAGCGAATGGAAGGAGGGATACTAATACCATCCCGGTCTGTTCCTAAAGAGGAAATGGAGTTTTCAGACGCAGATAAAGAATTGGTTGGTATGGATGCGTCGTTACGCAACGTCATAATTGAATCCCTAAACTCAGAGTACTATGTTCAAATAAAGGGATTAAAAACAGCTAAAGCCATGTGGGATAAACTGGCTGTAGTGATGGAGGGGACCGAGGAAGTTAGAGATAATCACAAACGCATTCTGATATCTGAATATGAATCGTTCAGATGCGAACGAGGAGAAAGTGTAGCGGATGTTTACAAACGTTACAGTAAATTTCTTATCGAGCTGAGTATAAGAGATAAAGTCTATCCACTGGCAGATTCAAATATCAAGTTTCTCTTGAATTTGCCTAAACATCTGGAACACAGGATCACTGCCATTCGAGAGTCAAGAGACTTGAAAAATACTTCTCTCGAAAAGCTGTATGGTGTTTTAAAGACCTACGAGCTGGAGCAAGAACAAAATGTCAAAAGAAGATCCTACAATAGTGGAGAATACAAAGCGGTAAGTGAATCTGGACTTGTAGCTGAAGAGTCTACTGCAAAGGCACTTGCAGCTGTCTCATTGAAAACTGCTAATCCTGAAAGGGTGATATTAGATATTGAAGATCCATCCGAAGAAAGTGAGGATGAATATTATACCCTTGAAGAGCTGGACAAATTAGAAGACAAGTCATATGCTTGTATTGCTCGAGAATTTGCTCATATCAGCTTCAGGAAGCCAAGAAAAGGTAAAGGACAATTTGGTAGTTCTTTCAACCGAAGAAGCAGCAGCATCAGAGGTAGTAGTGTAAGTGGCCGGGGAAAGTACAGCGGTCGAGGTAGCACATCTAGTAGTGGCTACAGACCTAACCTGGTAGACAAGAACAAGTTCAGATGCTTTAACTGCAATGAATTGGGACACTTTGCAACAGAGTGCAAGAAGCCCAAATACGTTCATCCCAAGGAATCCTATGCTGATCTGAAAAAGAAATATGACGCCTTGGTTAGCAAGCAACAGAAGGGAAGTCGGGCGTATGTTGTGACTGAAGGGAAGGGTTGGGACGAGTCTGATGAAGATGAAGATCAGGAGCTATGAAACTTCGCTTTAATGGCAAAATCTTCAGAACAATCAGAGGTACCAATTCTAACCGTAAATGAAATGTCTATTTCTGAGTACCAAAATGAATTAGCTACCATGACTAAAGACATGTACAATCTCCAACTGAATCTAATCGCTGTTAATGAGGAAAATGCTAAACTCTCCCTTAAGAATAGACTTCTCGAGGCCAAGGTAGAGGAATTAGAATCAGGAGAAAGTAAAGAAAGGCAGTTAATGAATCAGGTAGACGTTTTAGAACACAAGCTTAAGATTAGGGAAGACCTTAACGAAGAACTTAAGAATGAATTAGCTGAGCTTAAAATAACATGTCAATCTTTTAAAGAAGCCGCTAATAAAGTTTTTGTAGAAAGGGACATGTACATGAAACTGGCAGGCAAGAGTAAAAATGAAAAAGTAAACATAGGACTTGACTACACACAGAAAAAGAAAAATAGGGTTGCTGAGTTGTTAGAGCCAGTGTTAGTCAAAGAAAATGTGCCTGAGGTTTTAGGGGATGTTAGAAAACCTATCTTTAAGCAGCTTGAGCCTAGGACAATAGATCGTGTTGCTGTTAAAATTGAACATGAGATTAAAATGGAAAAAGAGTCGGAAGAACAAGTAGTAAAACCTACAACTTCTAAGAGAGCGAGTAAGAGTGCTTATGCTAAGAGAGGTGTAGGAACCAAGGAGGCTAAGACGGTGTCATATAAACAATGGGTAGCAGGGTCAGACCAAATGAAAACACCTGTAGAGGTAGTTAAAACTGAACCTGTATCTGTATCTACATCTACACGAGCTAGGAAGGCATGCTATATTTGTAATCAAACTGATCATTTGTCTTACTATTGCTCGTTCTATGTAGAGGAAGAAAAACCTGTTGGTTGTAATACCATGCCTGCAACTACTGCTTTGCCTAACATGTATGCAAATCATGCCAAATGCAATAATCCTAATTATATGCCATGTGCTGTAAACATCATGCATGCTTATTTTAATTTGATGAATACTGCTAGTACATCTGGTGAACATACATCTAGTAGTGGTCAGAAAAAGCATGCTGGGTCAAAGGCTAAGACTTCAAGTCCTCCTAAAGTTAGGAGTGACCAGTCTACTCTCAAACCTGACAAACCAGTCAAGGTTGACAAGGGAAAAGACAAAGTCAATATGTATGCCCTTGATGGAGACAAGGCAAAGCCTTCTGTATCTGAAAAGAAAAAGAAAATTATTGATGCCGGGCCCAAACATCATTGGGTTCCGAAGAACACCTAACCTTTCTGGATTTGCAGGGCAGTGAACAGGAAAAGAGTAAAGTCATATGGGTGCTGGACAGTGGAGCATCGAGGCATATGACCGGCAATAAGTCCCTGCTAACAGATTTGGTGTTGAGAGCCGGCTCCGTGGTTACTTTTGGAGATAACAGCAAAGGTTACACCAGGGGATATGGCAAGATTGTTTGTGCAAATGTTATCATTGAGGACGTGTCTTTTGTGGAAGGATTGCGACATAATCTTCTCAGCGTTAGTCAGTTCACCGACAGGGGTTTTGACGTCAACTTTGGGAAGCATGATTGTTAGATTCGAAGCAAAAAGGATGGAAGCCTTGCTCTCAAAGGAGTAAGGAAGTCAAATTTGTTCATAGCCGACATGAATTCTGCTGATCAGTCTGAAGTCACGTGTTTCAACAGCAAGGCTTCTGCTGATGAAAGTTGGCTATGGCATAAAAGATTATCTCACCTGAAATTTAAAGCAATGAATAATCTCGTAAGGAGAGAACTGGTGAGAGGGCTGCCGCAGATGGAGTTTACTCCAGATGGACTCTGCGAAGCATGTGAGATGGGAAAATCGAAAAGAGCCTCGCATAAGGATAAGCAAGTGAATAGCATTACCGAGCCCCTACAACTACTTCACATGGATTTGTTTGGACCCGTTAATGTTATGTCAATGTCAAGGGAAAGATACGCGCTGGTGATAGTCGATGACTTTTCCAAATACACATGGGTAAAGTTTGTGACATCGAAAGATGAAGTGCCACATGAGATCATTAGGCATGTACTGGTAATTGAAAACATAGCAAGTCTGACTGTGAAGACTATCCGATCTGACAACGGGACAGAATTCAAGAACTCAGTGTTAATGGATTTTTGCATATCTAAAGGGATCAGACGACAGTATTCAGCACCGAGAACACCGCAGCAGAATGGGGTGGTAGAAAGGAAAAATAGGACACTGGTTGAAGCAGCTAGGACAATGCTGTATGAGTCAAGACTTCCTTTGTATTTTTGGGCTGAAGCAGTTAGCGCGGCGTGTTATACACAGAACAGAACCCTGATTACAAAAGACTATAATGAGACGCCTTACTATCTGATGAATAAACGAAAACCATCTATCAAGTACTTTCACGTGTTTGGTGCCAAATGCTTTGTGTTAAGAGACAATGCACAACTTAGAAAGTTTGATGCCAAAGCAGATGAAGGGGTTTTCATTGGATATTCTCTTGAAGTAGTAGCAGCGTACAGGGTGTTTGCGCTTAATGATCGCAAGGTGGTTGAAAGCCTTAATGTCACATTCGACGACTCAAAGCTCCCTTCTATACAAAAAGAAGATAGTGAGCCCACTTCCCTAAGATTTGAAAATATGGATATTGATGAAGTGGATACAATTCCTGAGTCTGTAGTGCATGGTAGTGATCCAATGATAAATAATGTAATTAATCAAGAGTCTAGTGTCTGGCCAATACAAAACACTAGGGCTGAGGGATCACCTTCCGTTAGACCTGGTACTAACTCAGGGGGAGTAAGTATGCACTCAGGGGGAGCAGCTCACTCAGGGGAAGCTAGTACTGGCTCAGGAGAAACTAGTGGAAGTGCTTCTAGACTAAGTCACCTTCACTTACAAGATCAAGCTGAGTCATCAAGAACATTTGCTAGGGATCGTACTTGGAGCAAGGACCATCCGTTTGAGCTAATTATTGGTGATCCAGATGCCGGAGTGACTACTAGAGGAAAAGCTAGAGCTGAAATTGCCACTGAGAATGAATGTCTATACTCAGTGTTCCTTTCTCAATTGGAACCTAAAGTGGTGGAAGAAGCCCTAGATGACACTGATTGGGTGATCGCTATGCAAGAAGAACTCAATCAGTTTGAAAGGCAGAAGGTGTGGAAGCTGGTACCCAGACCAAAGAATAGATCTGTTGTTGGAACAAAATGGGTATTCAGAAACAAGCTGGATGAAAACGGACTTGTAACACGAAATAAAGCTCGCCTGGTTGCTAAGGGGTATACTCAAAGAGAAAGAATTGATTATGATGAAACCTACGCACCAGTAGCAAGGCTAGAGGCCGTAAGGATGTTCTTAGCATTCGCAGCACATCATGGTTTTAAAGTCTATCAGATGGATGTCAAGAGTGCATTCTTAAACGGTGAACTGGATGAAGAAGTGTATGTTGATCAACCTCCTGGGTTTGTCGACAGCAAATACTGTGATTATGTTTATCGCCTCTTCAAATCAGTATATGGCCTTAAGCAGTCTCCGCGGAAGTGGTATGAAACTCTGTCAGACTTCTTACTAGAAAGTGGTTTCACTAGAGGAGTAATCGACAAGACGCTTTTCTACAAGAAATGCAAAGATGATCTAATAATGGTGCAAGTATATGTGGATGACATTATCTTTGGGTCTGCAAATGAGAAGCTGTGTGCTAAATTCGCAAAGTTAATGCAATCAAAGTATGAGATGAGCATGATGGGAGAGCTGACGTTCTTTCTCGGTATTCAAGTTAGTCAGAAGAAGGACGGGATATTTATCTGCCAGACCAAGTACATTCATGATCTATTAAAGAAGTATGGTCTCGAAGATGTATCACAAGCTAAGACTCCTATGGCAACAGCCACGAAGCTTGACGAGGATAAAGCGGGAAAACCGGTAGACATCTCAAGCTATCGAGGTATGATCGGCTCTCTTTTGTATTTAACTGCTAGCAGACCTGATATTATGTTCTCCACATGCTTATGTGCAAGGTTCCAAGCGGATCCTAGAGAGTCACATCTTATAGCCGTAAAGCGTATTTTTAGGTATCTCAAGGGAACATCAAATCTTGGGATTTGGTACCCAAGAGATACAGGATTTAATCTTGTTGGCTATTCGGATTCAGATTACGCAGGTTGTAGAATAGATAGGAAGAGCACTTCAGGAAGCTGTCAGTTTCTTAGAAGAAGGTTGGTGTCTTGGCAAAGCAAGAAACAACATACAGTATCTACCTCGACAGCTGAAGCAGAATATATTGCTGCTGGAAGCTGTGTGGCCCAGATACTGTGGATGAAGAACCAACTCAAGGACTACGGTGTGGAAGTATCTAAGATTCCTATCATGTGTGACAACACAAGTGCTATTGTAATGACCAACAATCCTGTGGATCACTCAAGGACTAAGCAAATTGATATAAGGTATCATTTTATTAGAGAGCATGTAGAAAATGGAACTGTAGCGTTGCATTTTGTGTCTACTGAACGTCAAATAGCAGATATATTCACTAAACCTCTAGACGAATCAACATTTTCTAGATTGGTTGGTGAATTGGGGATGCTTAACACCTGTTAGTTTTGCTACCTATCTGTTATAATTCAGTTTGTGTACATATTATTGTTGTTCATGAATATTCATAATTAATAATGTGTACTTAACTTCAAAAATGTATGTATTGCATGTCATAAGGGGAAGTTAGAAAGTTTCATGACATTAATCTTATGATGATCTGTGTATCCATATGATTAATGTCTAATAATGTGATAGGATTTAATGCTAGAATTAATTTTGTAATGCATGATTTATTTGCTAAATTCCCTGTCATTTCAAAATTGTAAGTTTCTAAGGCAAATCTCGATCTGGTTCTGGATCGAGATCGAGATTGACTTGCGAAAATTGCTTAAAAACTGTTAAGGTACATATCGATCTATCCACATCGAGATCGACATCGAGATGTAGATCGAGATGCGGATCGAGATCGACATCGAGATGCTGATCGAGATCGACATCAAGATCGACATCAAGATGTAGATCGAGATGCGGATCGAGATCGACATCAAGATCGACTTTGAGATGAAGATCGAGATGCGGATCTCGAGATCGAGATGTGACTTGTCTCTTCAGTTACTTTCTTTTTAGGCGTGCAAGTATATAATATAGCATTATATAGTCTGTTCATTATTTCTATTAACCTTCTCTCTCTCACTAGTTCAAAAAGCTGAAGCAAATACACACGCATATACATACATTCATAGCATCCTCTTCCCTGCCATAACACCAAGTTTTTCTTGTGATTTTCTTAAACAAAAATCACTAACTGTTACTTGAAAACATTAATCAGTAAAACAAAACTCTGCCAAAATTTTGTTTAAAGTAAACTGTTGAACTTTTTGCGCATATTCTACGTCATCTCTTAACATTAGTGTTCTTGCAAATCGTTGTTCAGTTCTCCTGATATTCGAGTGAGTTTGTTTTTTTTTATTTCGTGTCTTCGTATTTTTCATTTTTTTCAAGTGGCATAGTTGTGTGTGTTACTGATCAATCCATAAAGTACCAAGTAACCGCCCTGTTTTGTGGTTTTCCGAGATACTCGAATTTTTTCAAAACAAAACGACTGTTCACTTTAATTTCCTAAAGCTAAACCGTCAATCATTAGTGGGAGTTAAGTGATCATTAGTGGGAGTTAAGTGATCATTAGTGGGGAGTTAAGTGGTCATTAGTGGGGAGTTTTATTACGTGGGTAATTAGTGGGGTTCGTGTACGTTTTTTTTGTGTTTAAATTTAGAACTTGTTCTCTAAAATTTTCATTGCAAAATCTTTACAAAACATTTCTCTTCTCAAACACAAATCTCAAATGGCCAACCCAAATTTCACTATTCCCAAAACCAACTTTGTTAATCTCTCTGCTGATCGAGCAACTGGTAGATTCATTCACTACCAGTTCTGGATTGAGTCTCTCAACAACACATCCATAATAAGTCATGCCTTAACCACCTCTCCCATCCTGAATGTTGAAACCCTTCAAGCTGCTTACTCAACATTAGAGATTCAGGGTGGTAAAGCAAATCCAACAGGCTTGTCCTTCACTATCAGTGGTGCAAAATATGAGGTCAGTCTGCCGAAGTTCAATGAGATTCTTGGGCTTCCTTCAGAAAATTTTGCTCCGGAACCCACTATAGAAGAAATGTTGCAATTATTGACAGAGATAGGTTGTCGTCCTCCCACGGGTCCTATCAAGGTAACAAAGGTTCACACAGGTATGTTACCAGCTGAGTGGGATTATGTAGTTCAGGCCATTCAACGCTGCATGTTCCCAAAGGACAAAGACTACAGGCCAATGAACAACAGCTGTCGAGTAATTCTATATGGAGTGGCAAATAACAGAAGAGTGAATGTGGGCAAACATCTGTTGATTCAGTTGCTTGAGAGGTGGGCACTGGAAAAGAATGCATCTCGGAATCCGGAAGATGGACCAGTCAAATGTTGGATGCCAAGATTTCTTCAGATGGTTCTGGATGACGTTCTTTCAGAGGAGCACATAAGAATATTTCAAGGCTCTGAAAGGATGGCATGTTTTGATATGACCTTAAAGAGTATCTCCACCATGGAAACCCAGTAAAAGTCCAGACTTTTTGAGTTGCGCCTGACTCCGTACTTCCAGGATCTGCAAGATGAGTATGCTAGGAGGCATGCTTCTCAGTTTACCGTAGTAGAAGCGGAAGGTAGTGGCAACGAAGCTGCTGGTGGAGATCAAGTGTCTGGAAATTTGGGAGAAGCAGGTGTGGATGTTGAAATGGATGAAACAAATGTTGCAGAAGCTGGAGCTGACAAGGATGAAGATCTTCTGAGTCAGGTACCTATTCTTGTTGATCTTGATCAAATTTCAATTCAACCAACCCCTGTTTTCTACAGCCGTGGGCCTGAAAACCCCCAGGCTCTATCCCAGGCTGCAAGCCCTTCTGTTCATAAGCATTCAGCCAGCCCTAAAACTGGTGATAAAAGGAAGGCAAGCCCTTCTAAGTCGAGTGAATCGAGTGGAGGGAGTGTAGGAGTTGAGAGAGTAGTAAAATCAGCAGCTCTGCCACTCTCAAAGAAGCAAAAGATGGATTCTATCCCAGTGGCAACTGCGCAACCTGTTAGGGATAGTTCACCTCTCACAGCCACCACACCTCACGCTGGTGGCTCACCTCTCCTAAATATTCCAACACATTCGCACTCGCCTAGGCATGTTGGTGAGAGTCAAGGAGGGGGTCCAGCTCAACAGCCAATAAGAGCTGGCCCTACCTCCCCTGAGTTGTCCGCTCAGGGCTCTTTGAGCAATTTCTCGGAAGGGGAATGGCAAACTGCGACTAGCTCTTCTGATGCTAGAATCTCAGGAAGTGTATACGTGGAAGAGTGTGTCGAATCCAGTACGGATGACTCTTCCTCATCTAAATCAGAAAACAAGTTGCTCGCAGAGCAACGACATCTGGTGACTGGTGGGTCTACGCCTCCAGAATAGCCCAGCGAACCAGAAAAGGTTCTTGGTGAACAAGGGGATGGCATGGTCATAACGCCATCTCCTAACGTAGACACAGCGTTTAAAGGTTCAGTCTCACTGACCGATATCGCCGACCAACTCACCGCTAGTCCTCAGCGACTAGTGGATGAGGCTCTAGTTCTAATAGGCTCTAAGCACGAGAGAGAGACAGGGAGAGTAGATCCCTTCTCTTTAGGGATCTTGAGTGAAACAGAACCCGGCGAGAGTAAACAGTTTAACCCAAGCCAAACACCGTCCCCTAAATTGCAGGATCTAGTGAAGAAGGTGGAGGCTTTGGAGGCTGGAGTTGCTGGTGTTACTGCCGCTGTCTCTTCTCACTCTGGAAGATTGGAGGTTGGAGCACAGTTCATGGAAAACCTGATTGCCTTCCAAAATCAAATGTGTAAGGCATAATGTATCTTGCAATGTAATCGAGGATCTGTAACTCAACTAAAAGTAAAGGACTTGTAAATAATGTTATTAATGTAATCACATGAATCTACAATGAAGATCAGGCAGCTACATGTTTCAGGGTATTTGATGGAATATTGAAGATCACTGACAGAAGTTCATTAATATGTTCAAGCGTCAGTAAAAGAATAAGTCACTCAGTGTTTCAGCAGGTATCAAGATTCAAGTAGTCAGTGCCAGAAGATTTCAGTGAATACAAGAAGCAATAAAGGAATACAACATTCATGTCAATTAATTTGATTGGGAATATGAAGATCAATACAGGGTTAGTCACTTGTGAACCAGACCAGTACACTAAGTGTCAACTCAAAGAATTTGATCAACATGTTCATTGTAAAAGAAGAATTGACAGAAGCCAAGTAAAGCAGGGTTTATTTTCTAAGTCATTGTACAAGGTGTAAGAAATCGACAACTAGATTTTCAAGGAAAAGAAAATCGACTCCTAGGTAAT
Organism: Oenanthe sinensis; assembly: GCA_028671895.1. Classification (NCBI taxonomy): domain Eukaryota; kingdom Viridiplantae; phylum Streptophyta; class Magnoliopsida; order Apiales; family Apiaceae; genus Oenanthe; species Oenanthe sinensis. The sequence goes on from CM053801.1 coordinate 23,441,361, forward strand.
ACATGGAGAAGAAATTCGACAGGTAGCCTAGCAATGACAAAAGAAACTAAGTACCTCTTCTATGTATCAAGAAATCGACACATAGGAAAGAAGGACTTAACAAAATCGACACTTAGCCAGGAGAAGAAAGAAATCGACTCCTAGTGTTTACATGGAGTTATTATTCGACACCAAGGTTGTTGAAAGTCTAAGGCATATACATGGTTAAGTAAAATCGACACCTAGCTGTACAGGGAGAAGAAATTCGACACCCACTTGTTTTGTGACCAAGGGATGAATGCAGCATGAGAAATTCGACACATAGAGGATTTTCTAAGTACTAGCACATGGAGAAGAAATTCGACACATAAAAAATATCTATGAATTTCTCTAAGTCAAATCAAGTCAACAACAGGGGAAAAGAATTCGACACACTCAGTTGTATTTCACTTTATTGTAAAGTCTACATATAAACAAAATGTATTTTCATTTTGTATGTAATCCTTTCACAACACACAAAAATAGATACAGCTGAGAGAGACACAGAGAGAATATCAAAAGCCATTAAAACCTGTATTTATTGTTGTTGTAAGATTCATCAGAAGCTCATACATCTGTGTGAGAGTGTAGCACCCTGGGTATATATAATACAAAGTATATTCCCAAAGATTGTGTTGTTGTTGTTTGTCTCTTCTCTGTCATATTTATTATCCAACAAGTTACAAATCAGTGAACACGAACTAACTGGAAAAACTACCACATCATATTCAACCCCCCCTTCTATGATGAGTTTGGACCTAACAAAATGATTGACAAGATAAACAATCTTGGATTGGTACAAGTGGAGGTTGGGCGGTCAGTCGATGATGTCACTCATGGCATGTCTCAGGTCTGGACGAAGCTGAATGAACTACTTGATGCTGTCTTTGGACGTAACAGGGCTGGACCTGGTCCTTCCACCGGTGGTGGTGGTGACGATAAAAATGATGATGATGCTCCTGATGAGGATAACCCACCTAAGGGGGAGAAGGAGGATCATGGTCTGAAAAAGATGACTAGTAAGGGTCCGGTGATCGAGTCCGCAAACAAATCTGGTGAAAAGGTGGAGGAGGCTCAACCGGCTCTTAAAGACAAAGGCAAGCAGAAGATGGTAGTTGAAGAAGCAGGAGCTGAGAAAGAAACACCTCTCGGTGATGTATTTATGAGAGACTTTATTAAAGATTCTGATGAGGATGAGATGGATGTAGAAGCCTTAGTGGCAAGGAGGTCGAGACTCGAGCAACGGGCAAGAGAGTGGGAACAAGAAAGAGGTCTAAATCCTGGCGGATCTGGCGCAGGAGTTGCAGGTGATGCAGGAGACCACTCGGTTGCTGACGAGCATGTGCCGGAAGAAGAAATTGATGAAGTAGCGAAAGAAGCGGAGATGCAAGAAGAGATTTTCAGGGAAGCCAGAGAAAGAGTGAATGAAGAAGTGCTTCAAGGAATAGTGGAAAAGGAACTAATGGCAAAAGAGAAGAGAGCGGCTCAGAAAACTCAGCATGAGTATGAAATGAAAAAGATCACAGATCCTAAGGTCCAGGCTAACATAAGGAAGGAAGGTCCCGAGTGGGACAAGGCTAGAGAAGCCTTAGCTAGACCAAGAGCCTATGCTCCTGACTCAGAAAGATTGAGTTTCCTTCTCTACAAGCTAGAAAATTTAAACCCTGGGCTTCTGAACTATCTAAACTGTATAAGACAAGGATGCACCTCTGTTCAAGTTATATTCAAGGAGAAAGCATGGAGTCTGATGATTACTTGGGCACCCATAATAAGAATCGAGCCGTGTATGGTTGATGAAGCATTCTTCCATGCAAGGGGTGCTAGTGAACTGGTAGAATATGCTCACAAGGTAGACACCTCTGTCAAGACTGGAGTGCTGTTTAAAGAGAAACTATTGAAGATGGCTGAAGACAGAGGGTTGACATTATTCTAAATCCCTATCAAATTAGATACGTCCATGACAAGGTCTTGAGGATCGTAAATCTACATGACTCGAAAATGACCCCGAGCGAAAATGTACTGAAGGCAGTTGCAAAGCTAGTCCTCACAAAGGGTTTTCTAACAAAGGAAAAGAAGCTGGTGGCTAAGGACTTGGAGAAGTTGATAAGAAGGCAAGATGTTAGATACAAGTTGCCTGAAGCCAAACTACCAGTGGTTAAGAAGGAGCCTGAAGACTATGCATTCGAGAAGCAAGAAGAGGCAATAAATGAGCATGTGCAGAGATACGGAGATCCAAGATTAGACATTCCTGAAGAAGGAGAAATAAGGGAGGAAGCTAGTGCAGTGGTTTGTGCAAACGTCAAGTTTGTCAAAAGCAAAGCTGAGAATGAGAATGACCTGCTGATCTATACAGACAAGCATCAGGTGGAAACCGTCATTGAGCTCAAGTACGACATCTTTGCAGAACACAGTCATGAAACACTGTGTATCATAAGGGAATTGATTGATGAGATGGATGATGTTGATGAGTTTGATCAGGACTATCTAAGGGTCACGTTTGAGAACTTCTGTAAGAGAAGACAACAGCTTGATATTCAGAGGCTACAGCAATGCACCACCGCTATTGTCATTGGATACCCTAAGCAGCTGGTCATAAGGAAGAAAGGGGAAAAGGGGTATCCTGACAAAGTAACTAAGCTGAGGTTTGAAGACATTCCCACGAAGCTTACCACTCGCAGCATGGTTGAGAGGTGGTTGAGGTTGTTTCGAGATTATAAGATCAGAAATCATGTGGAAGTAGAAGGACATAATCTTCTCAAGAAAAGAATGGATGAAGTCTGCAACCCTGAGTTCATGAAGAAAGAAAAGGCAGCCAAGAAGAAAGCTCGTGAGGAAGAGGAGCGTAAGAAATCGAGATTTTAATGTATTAAGCTTGTAATGTTTCTTTGCGTTGTAATTTGTTTTCTTGTTTTCCTGCATTGTAAGTACATTATCTGTTTTCTTGTGTAGTGTAAGGTAGAAGTTAGTTAGCTAAGTGTCTTGAAACTGGTTTATATTAGGCGTCAATTATTTCGCGAAGTTCGGCGGTGGTAATACTGCTAAAAGGACTTCAGAAGGATAATTGAAGATTGAGTGGACCGTGCTCTTAAGTACTTGGAGAAAATCTCTAGAAGAGCATGAAGCCATTTGATCGAGCCAACAGGTGTCCAATTTTGGCACTTGAAGTATCAGTGATAGACATGAAGCTAGTTAATTAAGCCAAGCATTATGCAAGTTGACATGATCGTTTATGAATGTTAGTTTATCTTTTTCAGTCCCTGGATAGTTGAGTTATCCTCATTGTGAATTTGGTTGTCATTGTTAGACAATCAAATAGGGGGAGATTGAAAGGCATAGGTGTACTAACTTGTAACACTTAATTACTATGTAACTCAACTAGGTAAAAGATAAAACAACAGCAAAAACAAGAGAAACTGAAGAAGCACATGGAATCAATCAGCTGAAGAAATGGTAATGA